>OW026521.1:95510674-97978174 GCA_932274085.1 Protocalliphora azurea | reverse complement strand
TAAAACTTGGAATATGCATATAAAATATTTTTACATCTGTTTTCATTCGGGAAATATCAAGATTTTATTAACATTCTTGTCATATTTTCATCCAAATTTTAAAGTGTTAGCTTTAGTTTCCTGAAGAAATAAAAAATATACATATTTTTATTATACTAAAATTATGCATTTATTTAAAGTCATGCATTGCTGTCGTACTTTTTTTTGTGTCATTTGAATAAGGAATATTTTAAAACTAAGCAATATATTTTCAAATTTTAGGTTATAAAAATGAAAGTTATTATCTTCTAGCATTTAACTAATAATGAGTACTGCCACCATTTTTAGAAATAACCTCAAAAATGCGATTTGGCATCGACTTGTATAATGATTCGAAGTAATTTAGCGAAATTGAACTCCATGCTTCCGTTATTGCATCCTTTAAGGATTCTATCATCTCAAATTGTTTTCCTCCTTCATAAACTTTTCTTGCAAGCCAACCCCAGACATTTTCCATTGGATTCAGGTCTGCTGAATATGGGGTCCAATCCAAAAGTTGAACACCTTGTTCAATAATACATTGTTCTACTGCTCTGGCGGTATAAATCGAAGCGTTGTCGTGTTGGTACGTCCAAGGTATGGGTCCAAAGAAATCATTAAATTTTGGAAATTCTTCCTCCAGAATGTTTTTGTAAGTCGCTGCAGTCATTTTGTTGGATACAAAAACTAATTCTATGGTACCATAATACGAAATGGCACCCCGTACCATTATTCCGCACTCTCGGCTGTGTCTGCGGCTCAAAAATAATTCCTCCTTATTTAGGTCATGGAAGTAATAGTTATACCCGTCGGGATCATCAAAATTAAACTTTTTTTCATCGGAAAATACAACTTTAAAGCATTTGTCGGACCATGTCATTGTATTTTTGGCAAACTGTAGACGTTGTGATTTGCGTTTTTCATTAAGTGGTGTTTTTTTGCAGTTTTCGTCGGTTTATGTAAGGGCACGACTTTAAAATACGGTGCACTGTTCTTAGACTGGCACTGACTCCACTTTTGTCACGTATTTGATGCATTTCTAAGATTTTTTCGTCTTTCTTCTGGAGTTGTTGCTATTTTCTTCCGCCCTTTCATATTTTTTCCATATCTTTCCACGTTATTTAAATAATTGTACATAACTGTCTTTCCTCTATTAATGTTTTTGGCTATTTGGACCGGATTCTGACCCTGAGATTTCAAAATTGAATTTTTTTCTTTTTCAGAGTTATTAAGGGCCTTACCACGTCCCATTTTTTTTATCAAATTAAAAATTCTCTAATCGTTTATATTGAAAGAAATTCAAATCATAGCCTTCCTGATTAATATTAAAAGAATTCCTTATTCAAGTGATACACGAAATAGTACCACAGAAATACATGTCTTTAAATAAATGCATAATTTTAGTATAACAAAATATGTATATTTTTTATTTCTTCAGGAAACTAAAGCCAACACTTTGAAATTTGGTTGCGCAAAAAATTATTTTTTTCTGAACTTTAGTTTAGGAGATATACTTAATTAAATTTAAAAAAAAATGTGATTTCTTATTCAAGTGCCAGGCAGAGTATATATTTCGGACATTTTTTAACACATATTGGTTTCTAAGGTAGCATTGGAAAGGCTTATGCCGATACTATTGAAAATTGCCGATACTATTTTAAATATTTGATTTCCAAAAAATTTAAATAGTATTGTGTGCAAATAAATTGTATGGAATAGTGCTGTACAAGTATTGAGTATTAGGTATCGAGTGCCGAGTATTTGTGCTATTTTTTGCGTATTCAATTAATATTGTAAAGAAGTTACTCAATACTTTCAGAATTTAATCCTTTTGATAACGTATTAAACATATAATCGCTGAAATGCAACTCTGCATAAAAATACAATTTAATTTTTAAATATATGAAAATAATTTCATTGATTTTTGTTAACGTTAATTTAAATTTAACGCTTTAATTTATTTTATCGGTTAAATATATTTATTTTATTTTTACAGAAAATAACCTTAATTATAAAATATATTGTAAATTAAAAAATCCGTTAAGTATCGAGTACCATAATGAAAAGTATTGAGTAGTATCGAGTATTTAAAAGTAGCAGAATTTGCTGGTACTAGTATGGAAATATTTGTTATACTTAAATATCAATGAGTTTATGAAAAAAATAATAAATTCTTTTAAAACCCCGGAAATAATAGAATAAAAGAAAGTCTTTGAAGTTTAGTCGCTATTTTACACGAACTTATAATTTTTTTTATCTAATTTATGTTTCTTGTGACATTTATTTTCATAACAGCTCATCTACACTAACAGAATATTTAATATTTTTCTATCAGAGTGTCAAATTCGCTTTATGGGAGAATTATCTCACGTGTAGATTCAAATATTAGTATTATAAGAAGTATTATGAGATTGTTGTGATGGGATTTCTTTACACAACTATCTTATATCTTATCAAAAAAAAAAAAAAAAAAAAAAAATTCACATATACGAAGGTTTGTTTGTGTGTGTACATGTGTATTTTGGAAATTACTAAAAAAAAGTAAAATTGTTACCTTTTAATGATTGTTTTCATTTTAAAAAAAAATTTTATAAAAATGTGCTAAAAAAGTGCGCATTTCTTAAATAAAAAGAACATGTTTAATCTGTGACTCATTGAAAATAATGAAATCTTATAAGATTTATTAGAACACGTGTACCCCTTATTTAAGATTTAACATAATATAAAACGAGAAAGAAGGATATAGTCGGTCAACACCAACTATATGACACCCTACACCACTGTGTACTAAATGTAAAATAAAATATACAAATACATAATAATGCGTTGATACCAACATATAGAAGATTTTAAGCACTTTAGGGCGATTCTTGGAAGTTATGGTAAATTATGAATCGGTTCTCATAAATTTTGAAAATGTAGTTTTTACTAATATTCGTATGGGATTTATGCAGATTAAAGTGATTTTTGGAAGAGTGGTTTATATGTGTGCTATGGTCAATTGTGAATTCATAAAATTTGGTACTCAGATTGATACTTGTACAGAACTTCTTTGTACCGAATTTCATTAAAATATTCTTATTTTTGAATTCTATTCCGGGGGAACGATTGCAACCAATTTCAATAGGCTTCGTCCTTGTATCATAAAAGTCCCAAGTGCCAAATTTCATTGAATTATCTTTAAAATTGAGACCTGTATATTGTGCACAATGGTTACATGGACAGCCGGCCAGACAGACGGATGGACGGACGGACGGACATCGTTAGATTTAAAAATGACTCTGAATCGATTAGTATACTTTAAGATTTGTGTTGGATAACTTTTTCTATGCGTTACAAACATCAGTACAAATGCATAATACCCCAAACCACCTATGGTGGACTAGGGTATAAAAATGGTTGCTCTCTTTTGCCGGCATTATCTTACATATTATATCAACGTTAATTTTAGTTATAGACCTGGGGTAAATAACCATTAATTTCATACATAAATTCACTTAACATATTATGGACCGGTGATCACTAAAGGGTTTAATGGATACATATATCATTAGTACCGAATAAGACCAATCCAATGATGGTCTAAAATCTGAATTATGATGGAAAATGTCCGAAAAATTCAAACATTAATAAAATGGTATTTAAAAGAATTCTTAGAAAATTGCACTAAAATCTTTATTTCACGAGAATGAAAACGAATTTATATTTTTTTTCTGATTACATATTTGTCAATATGTGTCTATTACTTATTGTATTTTTTTTTTCAAAAAAAAGTTTAAAAATTGTTTGCTGTTTATCGAAAGCCACATTTTTTGAGGTATTTAAAAAATTTGGACCATTTTGCGAGAATAAAATAACTGAACCGAAATTACAGATAACATATCTATCTGTAATTTTAGGGAGGTACATTTCCAACAATTTTTGTATTCATACAAATCGATGCACTTTAACGGATATATGTTTGTGGTTAAATCGATTTGGAATTTCATATGGAGCAAGAATATATGTTTTACTTATGCAGTTTTAAATGATTTTCACCAATAACGATGGTTTAATTGTGAAACTATTCGAAATATTAATATAATGATAACCCATAATGATACGATTTTGTATATAAATCATTTTCTTATTATTTCATATTTTTTTAAATTAAAATTTTATGTAAATTTATTTTTCTATAACAGAGTAATTTATTTATTTTGATAACAATGTCAGCATCAAGTACTCTGAAAAGTTCACTTAGAGTTTCCACTAAAAAGAAAAAACTTACAGCCACTTGACAAAAAAGTTTTGAAATAAAGTTATTATTGCCATAAAAAAATAAAAAATAAATAAGAACTTTATTGTACACATTTTCTACCAAAACAACAATATGTAAAAAAAGAATAAATAAAATAAAAAGAAATAGAAGTGCTATATTCGACTGGGCCGAAACTTTTATATCCTTCACACAAAATCCACATTGCATAAATAAAAAAGATTCAGAATATATATGCATTCAAACTTTAGTTACATTATATGTAATATATTTTTATTGAATTTACAAATATTGTGAATTTATTAAACGATATTAAGAAAACTTACTTTTTATTAAGTTAAGTTTTTTCTGAAAAAATATACCCAATTGAAGAAATTTTAATATATATATGACTTAGAAAGATCGCTAATACAATCTGTGTTGAAGAGCTGAATAAAGAAGAGATATAAAAAATAGTAAATTCCTTCTTCAATTGTAATTTCCCATACATTTTGACAGTTGCGAAATTAAATAATTTTCTGTAATTTCAGCAAAAATAGATTGAAATTTCGATGCCCTGAATCATAATTCAGATTTTGGATCATCATTGGATTGGTCTTATTCGGTACTAATGATATATGTATCCATTTAACCCTTTAGTGATCACCGGTCCATAATATGTTAAGTGAATTTATGTGTGAAATTAATGGTTATTTACCATTCTATCTATAACTACCCAGCAAAAACTTTGCTTTCCTGGTAAGTTAGCAGGTATAATTGGAAACAAAAATAAACTACTTATTTTTTGACTGAATAACTAGTTATTTTTGTTCGAATTGTCCACAAATTAATGTAGTTATTTTTTGACTCTAGGGGTACTCAAAAATATACGATATAAAATTTGCCGTCAGTGAGACTCGAACTTGGACACAAACTAACCATTCGTTTTTAATGACTAACGTCTTACTCAGTACACTATCTCGCACATAGCATCCTAAGCGATAAAAACCCTTTTTAGTTTAAAATATCTTTTTAGACATTTTGTTATAAAAAACAAACAGCTTCAGAATGGGGTTGAACCAACAACCTTCTGGTTGTTAATCCGGTGCTCTATCCAACTCATCCACGTGATTGCAGTATTACTGTGCTATTATACTATTGAGTACTTATTAATGTAATACAGAGTAGGCAAATAATAATGACGCCTCATTACCAAGAAACTACTTTAATAAGTAGTTGTCATTATCGAAAACCAAAAAGTTTTTGCCTTGTAAGATTAACATGGTTGAAAAAAATAAATTTTTTTTCAACTCTGTGAAACATATTTTAACAATTAGATGTAAAAAACAGCTGACAGATTTTTTTAACATATACAAAAAAATTAAACAAAATTGAAAAAAAAAATATTTTGTTAAACTTTTGTGCGAAAATAAAATAAAAAATAAGCATAAATAAAGTTACTTTGTGAACAAAAAACGATATCTTATTGACAAGAAAAATATCTTAATTTGTATAGTCAACAAACTGATGTAAACAAAAAGTTTCAGCTGTTCACGAAATTATATCAAATGTCATTTAGCCAGTATGAACAGTCTGATATGGCGAAATGAAACAGGTGGCAGCAGTTCTACAAAAACAAAAATAAGCCGAATGTTTTATATAATTTGACAGTTCTATGTACTAAAGAAATAATCAGCTGATTAAGTGAGGTCACCTGTTTGAATTCGCCTTGAGTTTGGAATTCGTTTGTAATTTCGGCATGAACTTACGTAATTTTGTGCCAGTCTGAATGTGTCGTGTCATGCTTTCATGTTATTTTTGTTTAGTATTGTTTGGTAGTGCAACAACTGAAGCTGCTCGACCTTCCCAAGAGACATCGCTTCGCTCTATGGGCTCTTGAAAAGTTCCAAGAAGATCCGACGTTTTCGAGGCAAATTTTGTTCAGCGATGAGGCCCATTTCTGGCTCAATGGGTATGTAAACAAACAAAATTTCCGCATTTGGGACGAAGAGCAAACTGAAGAGATTCAAGAACTGCCACTTCATCCAGAAAAAACAACGGTTTGGTGTGGTTTAAAAATAATGCCGGTGCGAAGGTAATCGTCAATGGCGACCGTTATCATGCCATGATAACCGACTATTTGATGCCTGAAACTGAAGCTCGTGATCTCGGCGACATTTGATTTCAGCAAGACGGCGCCACTTCCCATACATCGCATCAATCAATGGATTTATTGAGAGAACACTTCTGTGAGCTCATAATTTCACGTTTTGGGCCGGTCGATTGGCCACCAAGATCGTGTGATATCACACCGTTAGACTTTTTCCTGTGGGGATATGTAAAGTATAAGGTTTTTGCGGACAAACCCTCTTCGATTCAGGCCTTGGAGAAAAGCATCACGCGTGTCATTCGACAGTTACCAGTCGAATTGCTCGAACGAGTCATCGAAAATTGGACTCAACGGATGGACCATCTGCGACGTAGCAACGGCCAACATTTGATAGAAATAATCTTCAAAAAATAAATGCCAAAGAATGTTCTTTCAAATGATAATAAACATTCGCCATTAAATTTTAATTTTCTGTGTTTTTTCTTTAAAAAAGTAGGGAACCTCGAAATGGATCACTCTTTACATAAAAGTTAAGCAAATACTACTGAATCAAAAATTTATTTTTTTAGATAAGATACAAATTTATTAGTTGCATTATATTTAAAGTTTAACTATATAAAATAATTTTGAGAAGAGCTGCATATCGAGGTCTCATATTGGAAAAGCAGATTTCCAAAAATATTTTTTTTGACGTTAAAAACTTTTCCTTGTTGTCCTTTATAAGTATTATTAATTTTGAAAAGAAACATTGTTTTTAAGCAATTTTTCTTGCATTTTTATCTACAAAAAATGTAAATTTGTTTAAGAAAAAAATAGCTATCCGCATGCTATTTGAATATTCTAGTCATAATTGAGTTGTTGTTAAGAAATTTAATACAATTTTAATCAGCTTAATTTTTGTGCAATTTTTTTCGCATGCTAAATTTGTTTGCAATATTTATTTTTAATTTGAATTATGAACATATTTCCGTAACGTTTTAAGACGATCCCGTTAACCATCAAATTTCTTTTTTTATACCCTCTACATAAAATGAAAGGTATATATAAGTTTGTCATTTTATGCGAAAGTCTTTAAATATTTTTCCAGGGTCTCAAATTGAAAAATATTGACGATTTATGATTAAAAATAATTTTTGAGAATACGAGTCTGTTTGTTTGCTTGTCTGTCCTTTTGTAAGTTGAAATGGGTTTTTTGAAGCCTATAGTCCAATAAATACATCTTTCTTTTAACTCATATGTGACATATAGTCTCGAAAATCTTGGTATTGAAATTAAGCGAAATCCGTTTACGAATGGCGAAGTTATAAATGATTTTCTAGAGCAGCCTCAAAAAATTCTCCAAGTTTTTTTACCTAAATTTAATTTTCTCTTTCATATATAATAATAAATAAATGTTTTTCTATTTTTTAAAATATTAATAATCTAGAGTAAGTGTCATTAAGCGTGAGTTCGTATACCCGGAATTCCTTGTAAATTTCTCTTTAGCCTATAAAAAATTTTTTCGTTATTAAAAAAAAAATAATAATTCGAAAAGAATTTCTAAGCACGTTTTGTGATGTGTTTTCTATAAAAAAGTATTATTTAAATTTTCTTTGCATTTTAAGCTTTTTATATAAACAATAAAGTTAGTAAATTTCAACATGTCGATGTAGTATACCGTTTAGGTTTATGATTAAAAGACTTTAGGTCCTGAATTCAATGCTTGGTCAAGACTTCGAAAAATTGTTTTATAATCTATCTTCAAACAAATATTAAATGTCAGATTAAGGAACTGCCAAATATATTTTTAATTAACTCAAAATGTTTCTATGAAATTCATTAACTGAAAATTCCATTTCTATTTGCCAGGATTCGAATCCATATTATTAATAGACCGAAAGACCGGTATGCAAAATATTGAAAAATAAGCGAAAGAAACAATTTTTATGCTCACCTGAATAATTGGGGTTTTATAGATAGCCCTAATTGAATATAAGCCCTCGGTATGTGACAAATACAAATTAGGTATAAAGTTTATAAAACATTTTTCTTTATCATTTGAGCCTGATAAATAACTTTTGTTAAATTTAAATACTAATTTAAGATAGCTCTATTTGAATATAAGCCCTCGAGATATATATTTATTTATTTATTTATATATAGGACATATACAAATTAGGAAAAAAGTTTATAAAACATTTTTCTTTCCCTATAAACATTTGGAAGATATCTTCCTAGAAGAAATTTACACAATATCTTCTATTTATTATTTGGACGAAAATCATCAAAGCAATATTTTTCTAATATTGCATTTTTATCAATTTAAAGAAAATTATGCAATAAACAGGAAAAAGTATATACATTTTTTTTTTTTTTTTATTACTTTTATTCTCAAAATATCGCCCTTTTTTCAATAAGATGATTATCACCTCTGTAATAAATTGATGATATCCCATTGAGATCATCTGGAAGAAATAAATGCAATACTTTTATTTCTCTGTCACAATTTATTTAGTAGTTGGAAAATTGTTCAAAAATGAAAAAATATTGAAGAAATTTGTATATTTTATGTGAGCGTTTCAGTTTTCGTGCTTTGTAATGTTAAGATTTATGTACATGAACAAGATGTAAAAGTTGTCTTTATTATGTTATTTCAAGATTTATTTAGTGATAATTTTTCTATATATTTATTACATCATCCAGAAGATTAGATGGCGATATTTTCTTTTTTTCACCTACATGATTATCTAGCAATATTGTTTATTTTTCTTCTAGGCGTATTGTTTTCTTTTTACTTAGATGTTTCACCTGTGACGCACAATCTCTTCCGAGGTCGGAAATAAAATTTTTCTTCTAAGCAATACGAATTCGAATCATTTTCGTATTATTTTGCTTGTAGAGTTGTAATTAAAAAAAAAAAAAAAAAAAAAAAAAACTTGAGTAGTATTTGAGGCTGATAATTAACTCTTGTTAAATTTAAATAATAATTTAATACAAGAACCCAAATAGTTTATATGTAAAGGCTGGATTTTAATTTTCAAATGCATGTTTTTTTCCCGGAATATCTAAAAAATACTGAATCAATCTGAACAGCATGTTTTAATGGAAAATGCGTTCACATATTTTTAAAATTTGTAATTTTTTTAATTTTTTGCTAAAATCTTCTTATTTTATTTATTAATTTATCATATTCATAACAGGTGCTCTAGTGATTTTTAACTTTCACTTTGTGGTTATTCTCAAACAAGAACTCTGTGCCATTAATATTGAGCATTAATCGTTTAAAATATAGTTTTAACGTTTAAAACTATATATGGTCGGTCAAGCCCAACCATATGATACCCTATACCACTGTGTGAGTGCATCAAAATTCTAGAAGGGGTCTTATATGTTGTCAATTGTGAACCGTTACTTGTATTAATTGCAAAATAAAAAATACGTATACAGAAAAATACGTATACAGGTTTTAAAACCAGTTTTTTTTTTTCGGTTTAAGTACTGTCTATCTTTTTTTAAATGATTCATTTTCCGAATGTGGAAATATGTTAAAATGTCGAAATATGTTTGAAAATAACATTTGATTTCAAAAATCATTTGTACTAAATACTAATATTTGAGTGGAAATTAAAGAAATTTTTTTTAACTGATTAATATTCATAAATTATAATTTCTTCTTATGTTTTAAATATAAATATATAGTTAAGGGTAAAATTAAAATTGATTCTATAAGTTTAAACAAAAATATTCATATAAGTAATAATTATTAGGGTTCATTCAATCGATTTTCGAATAATCGAACAATCGACTTCTTGTTGAAAAAAGTCTAAATCGATTTTTTGATTAAAAAATTTTCGAGAAATTGACCCTTTTGTTGACAAATAGTAGAGAATAGTGGGAAAAAGTAGAAAATAGTCGGAAAAAATCAAATAGTCCGAAAATGTCTAAAATAGTAAAAAAAATGTACTTTATTAAAAAGGAATAGTTTCCTAGCAGTTTTTATTTAAAGTATATCATTTAACTGTTGGAAATAATATCGCAAAAATATATTTGTGTGTGTAATCAGCACTTTCCTTGCATATTTTATTTGTTAATTAATCAATATATTTGATTGCATTGTGTGTATATATTTTATATTTTTTTAAAGTTTTTTTTCTTTAAGACAAATAACAAAAAATAATCAAAGGAGGCGCAAAATCTGGAGAAAATCGTATAAATCGAAAATAATCGAAAAGTCAAAAATAGTCAAAAAGTCGGTAAAATTCGAAAATAGTCGGAAAAAGTCGATAATAGTCGAAAAGTCGAATATTCTAAAATTTAAAAAAGTCGAAAAGTCGAATATTTAAAAATTGAAAAAATCGAAAAGTCAACTTTTTTGTTTCAACTATAAAACCCTAATAATTATATTGACTGGAATATATATATATCAATGTAATAAGCAGGAAAGCTACAAATATGCATGTTTTTCCGTACGTTGAATGAAGTCACAAATAAAGCATTTTGGCATCAATTTGTAAGTGCATATTTTTTCATATTTGACCATTAACGCCATATTTTTAAATATCACGATTTTTAGAGCATATTTTTAGCATATCTTGTTATTTTTAGAGCGTATTCACCCTTTTTAGAGCATATTTTAACACTTTGATAATTGTTTTTTTTTCTTATACGTCATAAGAAGTTTTAAGATTTGATTTGGGATGTATAAAAAAAAACAAGAGATACAAAATATTTAGACTTTTAAATTATTTTTAATCGATACTGCTAAAATTCGTTAAAAATTTCTTAGCAGCTTTTTAGGAACAAATCATAAAGTTTTAGAAAAAGATGAATTGATCTTTATTAAAGCTATTTTTTAAAAATGTAGTATAGAGGAAGTGTTAGCTTTTCAATTTGCCCGAATAGCATCAGTTATTATTTGAAAAAATATATTTTTAATGAAAACCATGATTTAAATTTACATATGAATCTTTTTGTTAATATCTGAACCAATTCGATGGGTAAGGAAATAGAAGATCTAACAAGTTTTTTTTTGTGATAAATTGGAATTAAAAAAAGTCCTTTCGACAAAGTTGACAGAAAAATTTTAGTTTTGCTTTATTTTATATTGCTAAAATATTAATAAAGGACTTTGTTTTATTGAAAAAAAAAAAAAAATAAATAAAAAATAATTTTTGTTTAAAAATTACAAAATGTTTTAATTTTTTTAAAAGCATATTTTTTAATTTTTAGAGCTTATTTGTAGTTTCTCTGGTAACAAGTTTTTCTCTTGTAACAAACAATTTAAATATCATAGGGTAATTAAATGTTTGTAAAATTACTTACAGTCTCTGTACATTCTATAAAAACTTAGTTTCATTTATAGTATCACGTTAAAAGCACTCTAGAAGACATCAATCAGTTTTAAAAATTTGCTGTTCAGCCTCAAAATTTCGCATTATTATTAAAAAAGTGTTTTTGTTTAGTACACAAAGTTTACATAAACAGAGAGCCAGCTAACTGACTAGACGGACGGACGGACGGACAATTTTAAATCGACTCAGAAAGATATTTTGAGTCAATTGGTATAAATGAGAAATATTAACACAAAGGCATAATATCCCAAGCAGCTATGGTGGTGTAGGATATAATAAACAAACCAATTCAAAGCATTAAACTCTTCTTCTATGTTGTTTAACACCCCACTCTCACAAATCACTCAATTAAAACTGGAAAATAACTCTAACTCACCGTTATTATATCATTACAAAAGGAGTTCTAGATTTCCTCAAGCGCTGGGGAAGAGAGTTTAATGATCCTTACGTTTCCAAGCTATTATTAACATCTCTCGTAAAATCAATCCTGGAATATGCTTCCGTGGTCTGGGATTCTCAATATAGAGTAAATTGAATCGGACTTGAAACAATTCCTCTTATTTTCATGGAATCCTAATATTAATTTATCATCATGTGAAAGTCGATTACAGCTTATTGATCTCTCTACTCTTGAAAGTAAGAGAAAATATATGAATATTTCATTTGTAATTACTCTAGTAAACGCTTAAAATAATTTTGAGTTCTTGCTTCGTAAGATCGAATTCATAATCCCAAATCGTCCAACTAGAAATTATACTCCTTTAAAAATCAAATATTTTCGAACCAATTATGCCAAATTTGATCACATGAGACGTATATGCAATCAATTCAACAGTTTTTTTTAGCGAGCTACAAAATATATTAAATTTTGCTAGTGTCTAAATAATTTCTATATAAATTCTTAATAATTACTTTAACTTCATCTTCAGCATGAATAAATGAATTTTTAATTAAATATTTTAAGCATTAAAATTTTGTTTAGAGTTCTTAAGAAAACTATATAAAATACTTGAAGCTTTAACCCTAGAATGCTAATGTACGTAAATTATACGTATAATTTTTTTTCAAAACCTTATTGCTCTCGTGTGTGAAAACCTAACGGTATGAAATTCTAGAAGTTCTTTCGTCAAATGTTTTTAAACATTTATTAAAAAGAAAATAATAAATTTTTAGACGTTTATATGTATTGAATGCAAATACAAGAAAAGTTTATACGTAAAATTTACGTATCGTTAGTATTAAGAGTAAAACTTTAATATGTAAGTTTTATGTATTGTTAGTATTATCACTATAAGTTTGAATATAAATTTGGATTTGAAACGACAGAATAAAGGTTTAAATATTCGTCGGATAATCTTAATTTGGTGGATGTAGTAGTCAATTCTAATTTTTCAACGAAATTAATGTAATAATTGAAAGAAAATTATGAACTGCTGAGATTACTATTATACTAGAAATTTCTACATAAAGGAAAGCAAAATTCGTTGAAAATTTAGCCATTATGCAAAAAACGAAAGGATATAATATATTTTCATGTTTGATAAACATCTTAAGTCTCTGGTGAACACCAGGTCGTAATTTATCATGACATTTCATAAATAAATTTATATATAATGTATATAATTTAATATATAATTTTAAAGACTTTCTAACTTTTTATTCTTGCTTATTGAATTTGTTTTTTCACTTGAAACCTTTTTAAAGCCAAATAAATAAAAATGCACTTAGTATTTTTAGAGGAATAGTTAGTATTAACGTATAAAAAATATCATTACTATTCTAGGGTTAAGAATGTGCATATCTCATCCATGTCAATGTAAATTTTGCATACATATGTAAATTGTCTTCAACATTTTTCGTACTAAGTCTTTAATTTTCATGCATATTTTTTTTTTTAATTTCACATCTATTTACGTTTTCTTAAGAAAAATTTCAAACAATTGTTATTTGGAATTCTTTTAGCGTAATGTTATCGCAATTGTAATATCACAGACGCAAAATAAAATACATTATAAATATTGACACATAAACCAATTCCAACGAATTTCGAATGTTTTTGTACATCCTCCCCCTACCAAATACATTTATATGTAAATAAATTGACTTTTAGCTACAGTAGGATAAAAAATAAAATAAGCTGCAAAAATTACAAAAAAAAAAAAAAAAATATTTCGACTTTAAATCGAAATAAAATTCAATTTCTTAAAAATTAATGCTTTTCGAAATTTGGCATTTCCCAAAATAATTAAAAAAAACAAAGAACGAAAACAAAAATACTAAAGTATTTATTATTGTACTTTTCTGAACATTGCACAGTGGGGTCATTTGTAAAATAAATGGTAATAAGTCTGGATCTTTTGATCAAAACTAGGAGCATCGATAGAGAAGGAGCTAAGCTTTCAGCTCAGCTGGCTGGAGTGTGTAGCTGGAGCACGAGCGATGCTACAGTGGGCCAAAGATGCCTTCCTCGAGAGTGAAGAACATGTCGGAACTTGTGACTTTTACAAATATGAACCGATTTATATATTAACATTTCCGAATTCTTCTAAGCAAGTCAAAAAAATTATTTTTAAAGATAAATTTTTGAGACGAGTCTCAAAAATTAAAATTTTTTGCCAAAAAAGTAACTTAAATATATTTTATTTTTTTTTTTAATTTTGTTAAATAATCTCTATAATTTCTGACACTTTCTGAAAGTCTGTACCTTAAGAAAGCGTATAAGTGTAATCTTGGAAAATTTTGAATGTGCGCCATACATCTTGCAGTAAATTTTGAAAGTTGAATTTTTGAGCCTGTAAAAAATTTTATTTGTAGATTTCGGTACTTCTGTGAATTGAATTAGATAGTTCGATATGTTTTTAAAGGTTTTGCTTAAAATTGTGACAGCTTACCGGTAAATTTCCTCACACGAGACAATTTTCTGAAAAATCCCATATTGTCAATAACAAAAGTTTTGACCTTTAAAAATATATAGTAAAATTACACATATTTTTCTGATCTTTACATTTATCAATTTTTCATTAACTAGTTTATAACATGTTTGAAAATCTATAAACAGTTCGAAAATATTCAGGCTTAAATTTTTGAAATTTTTCCCTGTAAATATATATTTTTTTTGTTTTATTTTCAATAAAAGTCTTCTTTAAATTTTAAAATAGTAAAATTTGTTAAAAATGGTTTAAAGAAGACATAATTTCGTTTAAAATGATATATAATATCACTATTTTTTGTTTGAAATATTTCTAGTACATACATTTGAAATAAGTAAAATGTTGCATTTGAGATTAAATTAAAAAGTTGTTTCTTTAGCCTAATTCAAAAATTTGTGGAGAATTTTATGACATTTTTTAAAAAATTTTAGAATTTTTATTTAAGTTATAGGCAAAATTGCAAAAGTAAAGGTAAAAAATGAGAAATTTAAAATTTAAAATCAAATATCTTTTAAACCATAAGAGATAATTTAGTAGAGTACAAATGTTTTTTCTTAGAAGAGTTCAGAAATATAAAAATATTTAAAATCGGTAAAAGTTACAAACACTGATATGTTTTTCATTCTAGAGGGGGTGAAGACAAGACAAGGTTTGGTTAAGAATATGGTGGTACAAATGAATATAACTAATAATATGTAAATATTATATATATATATATATATATATATATATATAATATTTACATATATATAATTTTTGAATAAAAGTTTTATAAAAATAATTATAATTTGTATTAACATATGAAAAGATGGAATAATAACATGATAAAATGAAATAATAATATGATAAGATTGGATAACTATACGATGACATGAGATAATATATGATATAATGGAATTATAATATGATAATGTGGTACAATAATATAATAAGATTGTACAATTATATGTTAAACTATAATCACAATATGAAAAACAAACCATAAAATCGGATACAATATGGCAAAGTGGAATCATAATAATTGTTACTTATAATCATTTCTATTTTTCGCTGTAATCATATGTTCCAATCATTAGATTATGGTCACTACAACTATATTTTTTATCCGCGTGTTGCTATTGAAAACCATCAAGAAATATAAATAAAAAAAAAAAAAAAAAGACACAAGGGTATATAAGATGTAGCACAGCCGTATATACTGCTCCAAATTTTGAAATTTTTTTTTTTAATTTTTACACTTATTGAAACGTTTTGAATATTAGTACTGTTTTTTGATAATTGATTATCTGATTAAAGTATAAAATAAAATAGTTCTTCGTTTTTATTTGAACCAATTTTTTTTAAATTATTAATTTATTTTAAATTGGTACTTTTTTTTTGAAAGTTATTACTTTTTAATTGGTACTTTGGATTTGATAACTTTTAAATCAGAAAAATTTAATATTTCCTAATAAAACGAAGTTTCGATATTTTAACCAGATCTGTATACTATAGATCTACGTAATATGATTTTAAAATTATTGTTAAATTGTTAGCGATTATGAATTTTTAATAAATTACGATTATTGTTAATAAATTAAAAGTGTTGTGAGCTAAGCAAAAAAATCTCTTTATTGTAAAAATAATATTTAAAAGGAGATTACTCGTATGTTGAAAAATAAATTTTTGTTTTGCAAAAAAAAAAAAAAAAAAAAAAAAACTGTGTTTCATTCAAAAAGTCACAGACTTATTGATTCGCCCTCGTATTCAGTATTCGCTTGAAAAAAAATCTATATTTTCAGCCTTTGGCAAAATGTTGTTTTTTGTTAATTTTTTTACACACCAAAAAGTACTTTTTTAAGTATTTAAAAGAACCCACCGTTAGTTTTATGGTAAACATTTTAATAAAATAAATATGTATGTGTATAATTTTTATTTATTTTTTTAGTCATGTCTTGTATTTTTATGTAATCTGTATGATAATGTGATGTAATATTATACAATCTTTGTATGTGTTGGGTACAAAGATATCCAGGGGGTAAAATATGATAGCCCTTTACTGTTCAGGCCTTTATAAATGCCTCCATACTACATTCCAAAAAGAATTCAAAACACTGCCTACCTAAGAGCTCCAGTACTAATTTTTGCTTTCCTTTAATTGAAAACTGCTTAAATTTCTCATTAAGTAGAGAATTACTTTTAACTTTAAAACTGAGAATTAAAGGCTCCAAAATCAATTTATCTTATTTTAATTGTCGTTAGAGTAAAATAAAATTCCGTATTTCCGGATAAGAAACTCTATTTATTTAACAGAAAGTTTTTGTCTACTCGCTTCTTTTGGTGGTGAAAAGGCAAGCAATAGCTTGTCTGTGTAAAGTGGAAGCGACTTTGCAATGGGGGTATGACATGTTTTAGCTGCAAAAATAATGTGTAATAAAGTATTTTCGAAGGGTATTCTACTAATCCTTTTACCCGCTGGGTATGTTAATACCTATCAATACATATATATGTATTAATATAAATTTTATTTATGTGTTAAAAATCAAACATTTTAAGTTAAAAATATTAAATATGATGCATGTGTTAAAATCAATTTACATATTTTTATATACATAAATCATAATACTATTTAAAAATTTTCTCTTAAAAGTTGAAAAAAAAAAAAAAAAAATAAAAATGTTGTATAGTAAATTTACAAATTTTAAGTATAAGTGAAAAATAAATAAATAAAATAAATAACAACAGGTGAGGTTATATTCATATGTATCTAATATATCCACTGTTATAATTTATATTTACTTTATATATGGGCCACTAGTCCTCCTTATCCTACCCATTTTATTTTCATATAAATTGTCTGATGAGAAAATTATTCCCACACTCCCTCTTTAGGTGTCCTTACTTGTTAATAAAATTAATATTTGTATATCAATTTTGATGATGTATGGGTTATTTTATTCGTAGCTAGGGATCGGGAAAAATTTCTTTCCGAATTGAAACTATAGTTATCAATACTCTCATTAGTTGAAAAACTGAGACCCATATATGATATCAATCTTTTCATTAGCAGTTTTAAAATAGGACTGTAAATGTATTGAGAAAAAATTCACTAAAAAATTCAGAAACAAATTTAAAATTTAAAATACATGTTAGAGACAAAATTTGTGTGAAAAATTTGATTTAAAATAAGTTTTAAATTTAAAAGTTGTTTGTGAATACGGGGTTAGAATTAAATAATTCTAAAAGTAGTTGCTCATGGTAGGTTTTACCCTTCGAGGTAATTCGAACGTGAGTCCAAGCACTTTGTAATTCAATAGGTTGGTCCAACATTATATAAAAATAACCAAACATACCTAAAATTACGAAAGGCGACATCATATATAATATTTTGGTTGATTGGAACAGAATGTTACACCGTCATTTATATTGTTGATATTTTTATGAAATTTTTTGTCATCAATATTAATGATATATAAATGAAACGAAAGCTAAATAAAAATAAATAAACCCATACTTCATAAATTTTTGAAAAAAAAAAAAATTGGGCGAACAAACTAAATTACATTTTATAATATTTTTTATTTCAACATGACGTTTTTATCGTAACTATTTTAGAAAATTATACGAAATGGTTATATTATTTTTTCTTTGGCTATCGTTTGATATATATATATATATATATATATATATATATATATATATATATATATATATATATATATATATCGTTAGGTGGGGAAATAAATTAAGATTTGTTACGTTATACGTAAATGATTTATGTAGGTACGTTTAAATGTAGCTCGAAAAAAAAAATAATGATGGATCACCCAAAGCTTCAGTCTGTTACCTATTAAATTTCCCTGCAATATTTCTTATAAAGTGAGTGTTTGCTTTCATGCTATAGATCCGATCAGACGTTCTTATACATAACAGAGAATATTTTCTATAGATTTATACTTGAAAATTATGTAAATAATTAATGATTTTTCGGACTCACTGCCAGGGCTACCAGATTTGGGGTTTTCACTCCAAGTTTGAAGAATTTTTTGTTGCAGAAAAGGATAAATATTTTGGTTTGGGGATTGGGGAATTTGTTAGGAATAATAAAAATATTTTGTGGATTTTTTTTCCGGAAAATGTTGTTATAACTGCATCTTTTCTTTAGTTAATAAAATTGGAATTTTGGACAAATGTATGTAATTTAAAATTTAACTTACAAACCATTGTTAAGAATTTGTTCAAGCAGTATTTAATAATATAACGATCCTCACAAGGGACATATGTACTTAATGAGTATTTTCGGTTAAAAAAAAAAAAAAAAAAAACAAAACATCAAGATAGTATTTAGCATGAACTTTAGAAGACATCTTACTTCATTAATATCCAATGTACCTGATTAAGTACAGTTGAAGTTTAAAGAGTTGCAGTTTTTTCTTTCTCATTTAAATTAGTATCAAAGAGCGATTTAAAAGTAATAAACAATATTACTGACAATATCGGAAAGTTGATTGTAAATTTTCACTCATTGAGAAAAAGAAAAAATCATGTCATTTTGCAATTTTTTTGGTTTATGAGTATGCTTTCCCAATTCTTAGTGAACTCAGATGTGACCCACAATCCTTAGCATATCCCATGGATATGCCAAAGAAAGGCTCGAGCACCTATATTGGCAAGGCAATCCATCCTTTCATTGTCAACATGTCAATCATGGCCGGGCACACACCATAGTATTAGATTTTTACGCGCACATAGTATTTTCAAAGAAGTTACACAGTCATAGACAATACCAGACTTAACTTCATTGGAGGATAAAGCCATTACAACATTACAAATATTCTTAGCCCCTTCGTCCTTCTTTTCAAACACTCTTTGGCACAATTGAGGATAGCGTAATTTTTCGCTTTGAAGATCGTAGGATATTTATCCGTGAAGAGACCTCTGAAAATTTAGGCCTAAAATACCCGCCCCAGTTTCACTATTTAACTGTTTGGAACCATCAGTAAAACAGACATGATCGGAATTTGTATTCCATCAGTTTTGGTTAGACCACTGCTTCCTTTCCCTCTTTGATGATAAAACGTCTTTGTTATTAGGTAGAGATTTTTGTGGAAATAAAGTGTCTGTCAGCCCTGCTCACTACTTGCTTTTCCTCTCAACTTTCCATTTTCAATGAGACAAATTCTCCAAGATTCTTTTAATCAATTATACTTTTTCCCTTGCTAGTTTTTGTGCTGACATTTTATTATGATTTTTAATAGAATTCATGACATATAATCATCCTATATGAATCATTTAATGAATTGTACACAAAAACTAACTAATGAAACTGTCGTTAAGATATACTTAAATATGTAAGTTTTTATTAAAAATTACACAGTTTTCTTCCAGTTTTCTTCTTTTCCTGTTGATTATATTTTACAGCAAATTGTTTATGTACAATTACTTTAAATATTTATTACGGATTATGTTAAAAGTGACATGGACGTTCATGAAGTTATACCACATTATAAGTATGTAAGGAAAACTAATTATTTTTATCACAATATATATATATATATATATATATATATATACTAGGGTATCCAATTATTCGGGTTTTTATATTGATCGGTTAATTTGACAAATAATTGTTCGAGGTTAAAAGTTAATCGGTTAATAATCGATTACTTTCAAATTATTCGATTAACCGAATAGTCTTAATAATACATGTAAAACATATAAATAATACTAATTATACGAGTAATATTTAATCTTGTATGAAAAAATTGATTTTCTACATAATACTGCAAAATATTCTAAATCAGCTTTTAGTATTTTTAATATAACTCTCTTTATTTCCTGTTTGAGAATGAGTCTTTTCATAAAACTCAAAATTAATATTAATATTTTTACGTATAATTTGTTGATGAAAATTAAAACTTGTATGATTTTATAGCTTTGAAGTTACTTTACTCAAAACTCTGTTTTCAGAATTTCAATTGTCACAAGCATAAGTATTTAGAATGTTGTACTATTAAAATCAGGGCCACCAAAAATATGCAAAATCATATTTTTTTCTGAGCTTTAAAAGAACCAAACTGTTAGTTATTTATCCGTTTCAGACAATTTTATAAATTTTGGCTTCGATTTGTTATAGAATATTTTTGCATATTTTGGTCCTAACAGCATATTTTTGCATATTTTGGATTTAGAAGCATATTTTCGCATATTTTTATAGAAAATTCTTATGTACATTTGATACATAAGATCATGATTTTCCATATATTACACTAAAGAGTATAATTTTACACTTAGGAGACATATTTTGCACCCAATAGAATATTTTAGATATTCTGTCATTAGTAAAATTTACTTTTTACTATCATATACGTTTTTCAAATCCAATTCCCTAACAACTTTCATCTTATAAATTGATAGAAATTTTGTAATTTCCTGATAAAACGTATTAGATTTTAGTGTTTTTAAGTGCAAAAAGAAAATAGTTTTTAGCAATTGATAATAAAAATCCAAGTATTTTTAGAATGAATAGTAAATAATTTAAAATTTAGTCAGAAAAAATAATATTTTAAGAGCATATTTTTTAATTTTAAAGCCATGTTTTCCAATTTTAAGAGTATTTTTTATGCCTATAAAACACTTTCTTTTGGTTTCCCTGATTATGATCTTTCTATTTCGCTTTTTATAAAATATTCTATCCCAGAAAAAAAACAACATCCAAAGAAATCAATAAGATCCTTAACCTGTGGTCCAAAAGTAGTGAAAATTGGGATAATTGCAAGATGTTTTCTTATTTGATAACTATTCAATGAGAAGGAAGTCAAGCAAAAATTTAAAGAACATCAAAATTATTTTTTCTCGGTGCAAGAAAATTACTTCTAAACCGACTTCAATAAAAAACTTTTGTTTATCGTTTGTTTAAAACAGTTCTTTTTATTAACAATTATATGCATTTTCATTTGAATTTCTTTTTTTCGAATCTATTTTATCCTTTGGATATTCTTTGTATTACTTCTTAAGATCAAAAAAAAAAAAAAAAAAAACATACACCGATTGATACCTTAGAAGTAATGGAAAAGTAATGACATAATTATGTTTGCTGGGATATAACAGACATTTTAATAAATATAATAAATTTATTAAAAAAAAAAAAATTGAATTTTATAACTTCAGAAAACTAAATTTCGGTTATTTGGTTATTCGGCACAAATTATTCGTTTTATTCGTTATTCGAAAATAGACCATTTTCAATTATTCAAACTAATTTCAATTATTCGGCCTAAATTTATTGGATAACCGAATTACGGTTAATCGATTGGATTCCCTAATATATACATATACACTGCCTGCCACTTGAACAAGGAATCAAATTTTTTTTTAAATTTAATTAAGTATATCTCCTAAAGTAAAATTCAGAAAAAAAAAAATAATTTTTTGCGCAATCAAATTTCAAAGTGTTGGCTTTAGTTTCCTGAAGAAATAAAAAATATACATATTTTTATTATACTAAAATTATGCATATATTTAAAGACATGTAATTCTGTGGTACTTTTTGGTGTGTAACTTAAATAAGGAATATTTTAAACCTAAGCAAACTGTAATTTATTTTTAAATTTTAGGTTATAAAAATGAAAGTTATTATCTTCTAGCATTCAACTAGTAATGATTACTGACACCATTTTTAGAAATAACCTCAAAAATGCGATTTGGCATCGACTTGTATAATGACTCTAAGTAATTTAGCGAATTTGAACTAAATGCTTCCGTTATTGCATCCTTTAAAGATTCTAGCGTCTCAAATTGTTTTCCTCCTTCATAAACTTTTCTTGCAAGCCAACCCCAGACATTTTCCATTGGATTCAGGTCTGGTGAATATGGGGGCTAATCCAAAAGTTGAACACCTTGTTGAATAATACATTGTTCTACTGCTCTGGCGGTATAAATCGAAGCGTTGTCGTGTTGGTACGTCAAAGGTATGGGTCCAAATAAATCGTTAAATTTTGGAAATGCTTCCTCCAGAATGTTTTTGTAAGTCGCTGCAGTCATTTTTTTGGATACAAAAACCCATTCTATGGTACCATAATACGAAATGGCACCCCATACCATTATTCCGCCCTCTCGGCTGTGTCTGCGGCTCAAAAATAATTTCTCCTTATTTAGGTCATGGAAGTAATAGTTATACCCGTCGGGACCATCAACATTAAAATTAGTTTCATCGGAAAATACAACTTTAAACCATTTGTCCGACCATGTCATTGTATTTTTGGCAAACTGTAGACGTTGTGATTTGCGTTTTTCATTAAGTGCTGTTTTTTTTGCAGTTTTCGTCGGACTATGTATGGGCACGACTTTAAAATACGGTGCACTGTTCTTAGACTGGCACTGATTCCACTTTTTTCACGTATTTTTGATACCGAAATTGCAAAATTTTATGCAATTCTAAGATTCTTTCGTCTTTCTTTTGGAGTTGTTGCCATTTTTTACCGCCCTTTCAAGTTTTCTCCATATCTTTCCACGTTATTTAAATAATTCTACATAACTGTCTTTCCTCTATTAATGTTTTTGGCTATTTGGACCGGATTCTGACCCTGAGATTTCAAAATCAGATTTTTTTCTTTTTCAGAGTTATTAAGAGCCTTACCACGTCCCATTTTGAATGAAAACTATTTAAAAACTATCAAATTAAAAATTCTCTAGCCGTTTATATTGAAAGAAATTCAAATCATAGGCTTCCTGATTAATATTAAAAGAATTCCTTATTCAAGTGATACACGAAATAGTACCACAGAAATACATGTCTTTAAATAAATGCATAATTTTAGTATAACAAAATATTTATATTTTTTATTTCTTCAGGAAACTAAAGCCAACACTTTGAAATTTGGTTGCGCAAAAAATTATTTTTTTCCGAACTTTAGTTTAGGAGCTATACTTAATTAAAGTTAAAAAAATTTGATTCCTTATTCAAGTGGCAGGCAGTGTATGTATGTGTATTATTCTAATTAAGCAAATATTTTCCTTGGTAAATTTTAGAAAATAAACAAAATAGTGCATTACATTTTTAATTAACATATTTACTTTGGTTGATTAACAACTTTTGTAATGAGGAAAATTTGAAATAAATAATTCAAATTCATGGAAATACATACATATTATAATATTTTAAAATGAACACTACATGGATGTAAAAATATCAATAAATATCAATTTACTAATATAAAGCAAAAATGTGTGTATTGAAAAATATATCTTTTGATAATTTGTGTAAAATAATTGATAATAACCTATTTCAATAGATTTTTTTTTTTAACTTTAATTGCCGCTTATTCTTTAAAATATTTGTTTTACTATTTTGATTATTTAGTAAATCTAGATATAAATCTCAATAAATGAAAAATACAATAAATATCAATTAACTAATAGTAAGCAAAAATTTGTGTATTTAAAAATATAACTTTTGATAAGTTATATAAAATAATTCATATTAATATATCTCAATAGAATTGTTTTGTTTGGAAACTTAAAATTGTCACTTATTTTTTAAAATATTTGTTTCGCTATTTTGATTATTACTAAAGGAAAATTCGACGAAAAAAGGCTCAACCTCATAATTTGATGAAGAAAAGCAAATTTTTGTATATAGCTTCGTTTTGTGTATATATTTTTTTTTGTATCTTCAGTTACAGTCCATTTTATGTTCGATTTAATGTGTTTTAGTATCCGCTATATTTCAGGATGATATAGTAAAATCGTAACGATAGTTATAAAAGCTATGATTATGATTATAGTCTACTATTTATATATGTGGTCCTTACTAGTTGACTTATTTGTTGACTTATGTGCCCGAAGTATTTTCAATTTGCGATTGTAATTTTACACCGAAGCTTCATTGAAAAATTTACACTTGTGGATACCCTAATATGGACCAGGAAGAGATTTCTCGACAATATGTATAACAGAAGCTAAGTACTTATCTTTGGAAGATACACTGGTGCATATTCCTACAAACGCACATCAATTTGTTAACCACTTATAAAAAAATGGGACTAAAAAATATTCAAAGTTCTACAAATTAATTATTTATTGACTTCACTTAAGAAATGTATAACAAAAAAACTGTACATAAATTTTTTTTCATTGTAATTTTAGTTCAATGGCATTATACGCACTTATACTAATGAACCAATTTAGCATTATTAATAATGTGTTGATCCAAAACAAAGTTTTGGATAACTTCAAAAATACGGTATGGCATTGATTCGACTAATTTTTGAAGAAAATCACTGTCAATTTCTTTCCAGGCTTACTTAATTTTTAGTTTTATTTTTATTATTACACCCAAGATTTAGATTGGTTCGAGACATAGATTGCAGCGTTATCATGTTGGAGTTCATTATAAATTGAACTATTAATTTTAGTTGGAACAAAACATATTTTTGATTTTTCTGCAGCACAAAAGGCTGCCCAAACCACCGAAATTGCATTCAGACATACAAATTCCGTTCGACCTTAAATCATGCAAGAATATGAATCATCAGAAAAAGATCACTTTATTCCACTCATCTGTTTATTTTATGTATTTGCGCTGAAATTTTAAATGATTTTCCTTATGATGCTGTCTTAACATTGGCTTACACTTTGGTTTCTTCAGAATGGTAACCTGTTCTCAAAAATGTATGCAACATGTTTTGGAAGTGACAGGAAGGTCAAGTTTATTTTTTTATTTGTGTAGCATTTAATTTATTGCAGGTGGATTCTTCTTCTATTTTATTAATTTGACTTTTTGTTAATTTTTGATTACCTTTTCTTGGATTCCGCATACAGTATTTCTGCCTTTTCTTAAGAAAGCCTTGAATAACTCCTTCTGAATGGTTAATTTTTCATCCAATTTCTCTATTAGAATAGCCTTCATCACGAAAAAATTGAATTTTAATTTTTTCCTGGTCTGTAAGAAAATTCTTTTGGCATCCCTTAAGTTAATGAAATTTCCCAATTTTCCACTAAACAGAGATGTTGTCATCAGAAACTTACGTTAAGTGAAAAGTGTTTGGAATATTACAATATATATATATATATATATATATATATATATATATATATATATATATATATATTTTTTTTTTCAGAGGTTATAGCCTTTTGTATACTAGCTGCCACATATATGAGAAGTACATATCGTCACCTAGAATGCAACAGGCTATAACCACTGAAAAATTAAATACTGCTTTTTTACTGGATTATAATATAATGACCCGAACTACATATAAAAAAAAATCTATTGCTATTTCCACAAATGACATTAATATTAATATTAAGTCAAAAGGCCATAACATCAACTTCACAAACGAAACAATCGTAGAATTTGTTCCAGTTAAGGAAATTTTGGTTTAAAGAATATTTTATGTTTTATCTTTTCGTTTTAAGTGAACGATTAAAAAATTTTACTTAGTTACTTAATTTTAAAGCAAAAAATTTTAGGTAACAATATAATTATTTTTCAACCAAATTTCTATGGGTATAGATAGTTTAGTGGAAGTGTTCTAAATTACAGATCTTCAAGCCATGGTTCATATCCTCGCAGAAACCATTTGAGTTTTGTTTTAATATGGGCATATTTTTTGCGAAATAATAAGTTTGGCAATTAAATCTGAGTATTTTCTTTTTTTTTATACTTAACTGTAATTGTATTTCAGGTTTTTAAATTTGGATAATAAAATAGCAAATCATGTTTGGTAGAATTGTGTCTTAGAGCCCCAACGTTAAAAATTTTTAAAAGATCTAAAATGTTTAAAATAGTGAATTTAAGCTTAAAATATCTAATTCTAAACTATAGTTTTCGAAGAAAACTGAAAAGAAATGTACAATTTTGCATATCTCTTCTTTATTTTGATAAGAGATAATTCCAATATGTTTTATTATAAATTTATAATAATAAAATCTAGCAATAATATTTTTTTTTATAAAATTTGTAGCATATCCTTAGGATATATCCTGAGTACAAAATGTGTTGAATACATTTAAAGGATTTATTATTGGATTACAATTTATTGAAAAGAAAAACAAAATTTCTTTATTCATTCTTAAAAATTTCCATAATAATATTCATATCTGAACTATTTATGAGCTTATCGAATATCTATTTTTAGTTATAATATTTTAACACACAAGGAAATACCTCAAGATAATAGGATATCTGTTTTTTCCTTTCCACACACACACACATATATATATATATATTTTTTTTTTTTTTGTGATTTATACAATATTGAGTATATGACAAATTTCTAAAAGTTACAGGCAGTTCAGAAATTCTATTATTGTCAATTACTAAGATATTTTGTATATGATACTTAAGCCCAAAATACATTTACCTCTCTATGTATGTATATTTAAAAAGGAAACAGGCAACATGAGTTAACTTTTTTTTCTTCTTGTGATGGCATGAACGATAAATGAAAACGTAATATACAGGATATAAATGTATTAAAGTGAATGTGATATTGCTCTCAAACGCATATGCTTTCTAAAATAGTTAAAGAATTAACAAAGAGTTGGACTAATACAAGCATGTCGATACGTCTTTTAGACGGCAAATTTCATTCAATTAGTTGGGGGTCTCTTTTTTTTTTTTGGAGATGTATAGTAGGGCATTTAAAGTACATATAACTAATTGTCTTAAGCACGAGACGCAGTTTTAGGTTTTAATGACTCTTTGGCATATTCTTAATAATCATGAAAGTTTGTTTTTTATTTGCACTTAAGTGGTTTGTGAAATTGGAGGAAAAAATCAATCGTTATCACCACTTTCAAAGCAAATAACTTAAAGCTTAAGAGAAAATATATATTCTATATTAATATCTTTTTTGGTTAATATTAGTTGTCAATAACGTTTACTCCTGTTTTAATATATGCCTCTCTGTAAGTAGTTTCTACACTAAAAACTAGCAAATAAAACCGTTAATGTTGTTTAAAAAATATCTAACACCTAAATTTTTAATTTTCATCTGTTATGGTTAACATCTTCCTAAGGTAAAAAATAAAATTTAAATTGAAAATTTGAAAATCTATTATGTTTTACATCTTTAATTTTATATCCTTACACATTTTTTTAATGTACGTAAACGTATCATATTATTTTAATTAAAATTATCAAATTGATTTTTAATTTTAATCTTTGTAGAATCATATGAAGATATTTACTAAAAAAATCCTTGATACAATGAAATATTGCTTCTTTTGTTAGAGGTTTAATTAATATTATGCTCTTATAATTATTTTATTAAAATTTCGAAAATATCATGCTGTAAAATAAGACCAAAAATATGACAACCTAATTGAAAATTAAGCTGTGACAATCAATGAACTAAATAATTTTAAAAATATGAACGCAGAGAAAAATTATGGTTGCGGTGACCATAATCTAAGAGCAACATATAATGATTGGATTATATTGTAACTGCAAAAATGTTCATGGTCATTAATAATAATAAATATGAAAATTATAACCATAAAACGATCCAACTTTATTATATTATGATCAGATTCTTTTAATATTGTATATAAAAATTTTATCATACTATGATACGGTTTTATCACATTATGATCAAATTTTCTCATATTATTATTAGATATTGATTCATTGTTTCGTTTTAATAAATAATAAATAATACAACCAAAGCAGCTTAAGTTAATTAAAAAGCAAAGTAAATAAAAGTAAATATATACCCAATAAAACATAGAATGATATGTTAGTGAAAACGATATCATATAAGGTGACGATTGTAATATCATATTGTATTGCAGAAAACGATATTATTGTGATATTGAAATTGCGATATATTTGTTTTTAATAAAATAAAAAATATAAACATAAAACTTCAAAATAAAAATTAAAAAATTTTCAACAAACAAAAACTAGCTGAGAAACAAACCAAACCAAACTTTTTAGGAACGTAATTACAAAAATATATCTGCTAGCAAAAGTGTCATGTCATGTTATTAATTGTTATATTTTGTATATATAAAAGCAAAAAACATAATTTTTAGTATTAAATAGCATTCAGAACAAAATGTGGACCATGATGACTTTACTAACGTTATTTTTGTAAATTACGATACCGAAAACGACATCATAATTTTATGGAAAAAAGATATCATAAGGAATGGTACACTTTAGTCCGTAAAAACTATCATTTTAGATTCAAAACTGATTATCACTAGTGATAATTTTTATCACCTAGATGATATCGTTTCGATATCGCTATAATACCATTTGGTTTATTGGGTATTAAATAATTTTATAGTTACAATTACGATTTCTAATTTCCCGCACTTTTTGTATTCCCGCGAAATAAAATATAAATTAACTGCCGACTGGGAGTTCCCGAAAATTTTAGCAGAATAATGCAATTGAAGCTAAGTGAGCTAAAACTAAATGATTCAAAATCAAGTGGAAGTGTTATATTTATCTGGGCCGAATCTTTTATACCCTTCATAAAATCTGTATTTTATAAACATATAAACATATTGGAATTATCTCTTATTAAAATTTGTGCTTTAATCTCGAAATATAATTAATATTTGTGAAGTGAAGACCATAAAATCAGAAATTTGTAACATAAAGAGTCCTCGAAAAATCCTTGGGCATATGAAGAGCTAAATAAAGAAGAGATATACAAAATTGTAAAGTAGAATTAGATATTTTAAACTTGAATCAGCCCTTTTGAAATTTTCAGAATTTTTAACTTTGAGGCTCTAAGACACAATTCCACCAAACCTGATATGTCTCTTATTATCTACATTTAAAAACCTAAAACAAAAATATAGTTAAGTTAACATTTTAAGAAAAAACATCTCACATACTCAGATTTACTTATCAATATTATTTTTTTCATAAAAAATATGCCCATATTAAAGCAAAATTAAAATGGATTCCAATAGAAAATTTGTAATTTAGAATACTTTCACTAAACAATCTATATGCATAGAAATTTTGTTGAGAAACAATTATATGTATTCCCCATATTTGTAAACAATATAAAAATCAATTTACAATACTATATGTTGAATATGTTTAAAATTCAACAATGTTGAAAATTATTTTTTGCACACAAATTAAACTATTTTCTGAATTTAGAATTTCAAAATGCTACGTAAGAATTCAAAGCTAGGAGTTTTAAAGTATGGGGCCGATGCCTGTCGAATGGAATTGTAATTTTTATTTAATAGACTTTAAAGAAACATTTTTAATTACCCAATAAGTACATCAAAAATTCAAATTCAAGTACTTGAAATTTAACTGGAATTCAATTTGAATTACGGTCGTTCTTTCCAGTATTTTAAGTAAAATATTTTTTTAAATTTGTTTCAAGCTTTATATTGTTGTCAAACAAATAATTTTAATATATTCAAAATAAATAAATTCACATCGATAGACGGATTTCAATACAAACTAAATTTTGCACGGGTTAATGGAAATTAAATTATAGAATCTGCAAGAAAAAAAAAGGTGAATAGAAAGTAAATGTTGAAAGTATCATTTTAATTTTTCAGACATTTAAGTATAGAAAAATTTAAATCAAATAATTGCAAAAATATTCTGCAGAAATTCTTTAAAGCAAGTAATCAGAAGTGTCTTAAATTTTAGATGAAAGAAAAAGAAATTTATCTATTGAAGACTTCAAGAATGAGAAGAAATTGTTTATTTTTGATATAAGTAACATGTAATTTAAGTTATTTGTTTTATTTTATTTTATTTTATTTTTTGTAATTATATACTATTTTAATGTATTTACGAGTAATGTAGATTTACTTTTGCAAAATAAAAAAATATTAATGTTTTTTCTTTAAATTTGTTGGCTTGAATTCCACTATTTGAAATATTTAAATTGTACTATTTTTCAAGGCTAACTCAAGCCTACTAACATTAATTGCACTAAAATTCAATGTTTGAATTCAACTGTATTAACAATGTAATGTTCGACTTTAATTCAAATTTCCGTTTTACTGAAAATGTTGTTGAAACAAAGTGTAGTACAATTATATTTCAGCACATGAAAATTGGCTTTATGGTTGGAATTTAACTAATTTTAAAGTTGAATTCAAGCAAAAATGCTTATTGAGTAATTAAATAAAATATCTAAAAGTTCCTTAATCTTAAATTTTAATTTTTGTTTGAAGATAAATTATAAAAAAAATTTTCGAAGTTTTGGCCAACGATCGAACTCAGGACTTAAAGACTTTCGGTCTTTAAGTCCACAAGCGATATATAAAAAGCTTCAAACGCAACTCAAATCTAATTAATAATTTAATTTTTATATATTTTTTTAGCAAAAGTAGAAATTTATAGGGTCCACGGAAACGAATTCAGGATTAATGGTTTGTAGTGTAGAACAATTCCTCTTCATAGTATAGAGGAAAATTTCAAAAATTTCAAATTAAAAAAAAATATTTATATATTATTGTATGTGAAATAAAAAAATATCATTAAACTTGGACAAAGAAAATGGAAAAATATTTTTGAAGCTGTTATGGAAAATCTTTAATAACCACGCCATTCCTAAACTGATTTCGCTGAATCTCAATACCAAGATTTTCGAGACTATATGCCACATATGTGTTGAAAGAGGAATGTATGTACTGGACTTCAGAAAATTAATTTTAATACACAGACGTCCAGACCGACAGACAGACATATATTCTTAAAAGTAATTTTTAATTTTAACTGTAGTATGGCGCTATCTTTTGGTAAATAGCGTTACAACACTAATAAAAACGTGATCTTTCAAATTAGATAGAAAATGTAATAAATAAAACACAATTAGTTATACCTCCAAACACGATACATTATAATAATGATTACGAATATTTTTCAATTTGAGGCCCTGGATACATATTTAAAAACTTTCGATATAAAATGACATTTCGCTCAAAAGATTCTGCATATTAAAGCAACAAATTAAAACTTGATAGGTATATATTTGTAAAAAATATTACAAAAAAAAAAAAAAAAAAAAAAAATATGAATACAGTCTTATATTTTAATCAAGTGAAGCTGCAAAGCATCTCTTTTAAGGAATTGAATATCTCTTTCAATTTCGTTTTAACTTGAATTTGGAAACCAAAGTAGAACCGAACGTATTTTAAGTATTTTTTGTTCATAATTAACCATATTAGTAGAATTTTTATATTTAATAAAAAACAAATAACAAAAAATTTTAATTTCAGTACTTTAAATGTTAACAATTTGCCCATTATTAAAAAAATTTTTTATGTCGCACACTGGTCCACGATCCTTAAATTTTGGCCATAAAAGGAAAACTTTATTTAAGTAAAACATATATTCTATCATAAAAAAAATAAAAAATCAAAATAGCGGATCCAATATGGCGGTCAAAGATTTATTTAATTACTTGATGAAATTTTAAATAATCACATTTAACAGATTTGTGCTCCCTGAATATAAATTTTTTTTAATTTTTCGAATTCGGAATATGGCGGATTATAAATCTTCATATAAAATGAAGAGTATATATAAATTTATTATTTTATATGAAAGTTTTAAGATATTTGTGATTGTTATGATCACAAATATCTGATTACTGAAACAGTTTTTTTCATTTCCATATTTCAACAGATCTTAGTATTGAAATTTAGCAAAATCCGTTCAGGAATGGCGGAGTTGTAAGCGATTTTCTAGCGCAGGCTCAAAAAATGTTCCAATTTTCTTTGCCAAAATTTAATAATATTTGCTATTTCACATACAATAATATATCGAAAAGTTGTAAGATTGAATAGTCTAGAGAAAATGTTCTAGACTTCAAACCGATAAGCATGAGTTCGTATACCCAGGACTGCTTAAAAATTTCTGTTTTTTCTAAAAAATATGAAAATTTTCATTATTAAAAAAAAAAACTTAATTTGACAGGAATTTCAATGTTGATGGGTTCTTTATAAAAAGGTATTATTTATATTTTATTTTTTGTTAAACTTTTATCATTTAACTTTAATTTTGTTTTAGGTTTTTAAAACATAGATAACAAGGTAAATTATTTCATTATAAAGGTATAGCATGTTGCATGGTGGATTTGTGACATAGAGCCAGGTGTTTCGGGAATCTTTTTAGGGAGGAATTTTAAAGAAGCTAATATTACTTTAAAGTAGAAGATAAGTAATTTTAATTTTTGCAACTAAAAAGTTTTTCTAATCTTTAAACAAAACTATTTAATAGTTTTCATCAGGTCTGGAACCCTTTTAGGTAAAAAATAATGAAATTCAACACATCGACGTGTTATACCGCTTGGGTTTGTCATGCGATGCCTGGCCATGACTTCAAAAAATTTGTTTATAATTTAGCTTGAACCAAAAGTCAAAACTGTGACACGTCAAACAGTGGGGCCAAACGCACAATTTTTAGTAATAAATTTGTATCTCCTAAACTAGTGGTCCGATCGAGATGATATGTATTGAAAAGTTGTAGAAGAGGACCTAAGCTTTTAGAAAAAATTATCCTTGAGGTCAGCCTTTGATAAGACGAGATAAGCTACAGGGTGTCAAAATTTACTACCTCGAGTATGTAAAACATTATTTATTTTTGAAAAATTGGCAAAAAGGGTTTGTATAATAGTGAAAATATTATGCTAAAATCTTTTCTTATGCAATTTAAAAAATTTTAAATTTATTAAATAAAAATTCCTTTTGTATTTGCCAGGACTCGAATCCATAACGACACTTCGAAGTCTCTAGCTTCGAACACATATCTCCTATTCCATATGGTTACTTTAAATTTCATATTTATATAATGTCTTTGTTTTATTTTGCTTAAAATAATAATTTTTCAAAATTATTGAATTTGAAATATGTTCAACATATAGCGTTGTAAATGGATTCTTATACCGTTCATATATATGAAGTGTGTATATAATTATTTTTCAAGAAAGTGGGTATTATATGTATGGTGAAGTTGTTCTATACTACAAAATTTCAAGCCCCGGTTCATATCCTAGCAGAATTCTATTGATTTTTTTAAATATACTTTTTTTAATATGAGCATATTTTTTATAAAAAATATGTTTGGCGAGTAAATCTAAGTATGTAAGATATTTTTTATTAAACTTTTATCACTTAACTTTCATTTTGTTTTAGGTTCTTAAAACATAGATAACAAGGTAAATTATTTTATTATAAAGGTATAGCATGTTGCATGGTGGATTTGTGTCTTAGAGCCAGGTGCTTCGGGAATCTTTTTAGGGAGGAATTTTAAAGAAGCTAATTTTACTTTTAAGTAGAAGAGAAGTAATTTTAATTTTTGCAACTAAAAAGTTTTTCTAATCTTTAAACAAAACTATTTAATAGTTTTCATCAGGTCTGGAACCCGTAACTTCAAAGTTAAAAATTCCGCAAATTTTAAAATAGTTAATTTAAGTTCAAAATATCTAATTCCTAGGTATCTGTTTCGGAAAATATTTTGGTAGAAACACCCAAAAAGGAATTTACAAGAACGATCTAAGCATTCTTCCAAGTCGTATAACTCTTTATATTACAAGTTTCCAAGTCATATTTAACGTCTATTTAAAAATATGAAACATTATGATAAGAGATAATATGCATATGAATCCATTCTTTAAGATTTCTTTAATTGCGAATATTTTTCAGAAGAAATGTTTTATTAAGTTTTCTTTTATAAATACATGTAGTTTAATAAATTCACGATATTTGTAAATTCAAAAAAAGTTTAATTTAATAAAATTAAAGTTTTAATGAATTTGTATTTTGAAATCGTATCACATATTCGATCCACACATCCACTTGCTAATACATAAAAAATGTCAGCAAAAATATAATATTTTGACTTTGACTTCTTACTGTTAAGAAACGGTATGTCGTATTTTTATAAAAATTTAAATGCATAAAATTTAAACTCTCTAGATTACAAATCTGTATCAATTTGTTTTAACTTATGGTTTATGTAAAAGTTTAATTTAAATTCCCGATATAAATTTCAAGGTATTGTTTTTCAATATTTCTCGGGAGTTCCCGTGAATTTTTTACCCTAGTTAGAATATTTGTAAGTGAAAAATCTTTACAACTAAACCAGAGCAGATAAAGAAAAAAGTGCAAAAACCCGTGATCACTCAAATTATAAATCAAAAATATATTTTTTATGAAAAATTCTAAAAATAAAATTTATGGCTTAACCAGAGCAGAAAGCACTAATAGGACAAAAATCTTTGAATACTCATATTTCCTACTAAAAATCGATTTTTTATGAAGAAAATTAAAAATCGATTTTGTATCTAAATTTAAGCAGATTAAAAAGAACAAATAAAAAGGATTGTAATCACTAATATTTCCTATCAGAAATCGTTTTTTATGAAAAAACTTAAAAATTTATTTTATAGTTAAAATAGGGCAGATAGAGAAAAAAGGATGAAAACCTGTGATCAGTTTTTATGAAAAAAAAACATAATAATCGATTTTATAGCTAATTTATAGCAAATAAGGAAAAATATAGAATAAGGAAGAAGGGACATAAATCTGTGATCACTGATATTTCGTACCAAAAGTCAATTTTATTTGATATTATATACCATAAAAACAATTATAATCTTTTATTTAAATAGGTTAGAAATATGGACATTTTTGAGATCTATTTTTATATAAGTATATATTAAGAACTTTAAAAAGATGTTGTTATTTTTGGGCTTTAATAAATATTTTTTAATTTTCGAAGGTTACACATAATAAACACTAAAAAAAACCCCTTATTTCAAGATATTTTGGTGGTCTGTCTCCATCCAAAAAGCATGTGTGAAAAAAATCTAACAAATAAATGAAGTTATGTTATTATTAATAAAAACTCTTGGTTTTTAATTATAAATGTAAAAATTGAGCTGCAACAAAAATTAAAATAAAAAAATATGCTAAATAATAGAGGAATGATAAGATTATTATTACTGTGGTGAAACCATTTAACAAGACTGTTTTTAAAGGCAACACAAATATAACAATGCAATAACAACAGCCATTTTTTCACCTTAAATACATGTAAACAACATGTTTGCTGCAACAACAATATTTTCCCTGCAATGATATATTGTTATAGCAAATATCTTTATTGTTGAATAAACAATTTGGTCACTGCAATAATATTTTTGTTATTAGTTTCATAATAACATAGTTGGCACAATACGTATGTTTAAGGAACATTTTATTGTTGTTGAAATCCTAACTACAATAAAAAAATTTTTCATTAAAAAAATAATATTATGCTTGTTATTATGATTTAAAAATATTATTTCTGATTTTATCGACAACCATAATCACTTGTAATATTTTACATTAGTTTATTGTGTTAAATGCATGGAAGTGTAACTACTTGACGGAGAGTAAAAATTAAATTGAAAACAAATAATAAAAAAAGCTTCTGATAAAAAAAGGGCTAGAAACTGTTGGTAAGTGTTATTATTATTACTATTATAATAATAATATTATTATTATTTTAACAAATGTTATAATATATTAAATGTATTCTTTGTTCTAGTAACAACAACGTAAAATCCCAGTAAGATTGTCTCTGTCGCAAGCACCGTAAGTATATAGAGGAAAAAGCCACCAAGAAGCGTACCCGCAGAACTCAAAAGTTGGAATGTGATATTGTTGATGATTTTTTGACCGAAATTATGACTAAGCTTAACCCGAAACCCGAGGTATGTCATGCCCAGTGCTAACAAGATGTCAAGCAAGCTAAGTAACGAAAACGTACCACCAAAAAGGCCACTCAACCTGACAAACATAAATCTAAGGCTGTCCCCAAATAACAAAGCGGCCAAATACAACAAAAGACTACTTCCCGGTGGACAAGTGAAGTGATTTTAAAATTAAGTGTGATTTTGATAAGAGTTCATAAAGAATAACGATAGATAGTTTTTAAGCATAGCAAAAATATGGTTGCAGCACAAACATATTTTTATGGCGCCTCAACCATAGTATATTTATATAAATAAAAAAATTGCATGCATAACAATAATATGGTTACGCCAATTTTATTGTGTTTTAACCATATTCCGTTTATGCCAATAACATATTGAAAATATTTATGTTTATTTATATAACAATATGGTATTGCTACATGCAAACATAATATTATGTTGCAGCAACGAAAAAATGTAACAATAATTATAATAATATTAGTATTATTAGATTAGGACTGAAACGTCAAGTAAAGAATTGTAGACAATGATTGTTGAAATAGAAAAATAATAAAAAATAATTTATAAAAAATTTGGTTTTAATGTTTTATAAATTGAAATAAATTGAATATTTTTATACAGCATTTTTTTCCGTCATTAAAAATACAAATTTCACCACCACAACCATAACTTAAACAAAATTTGACATTTCAGTCTTGCACTAACAAATAATGCAAAAAAATAATCAACTGAGCATAAAAGTTCACCTTGTACTGATTTCACCATGATTATAATTATACAATTACACACAAGCAGTCCTAGTTTACTTCATAATGATGTGATAAAAATGACACCTTCATTATGGTGTGACAATTATTTATTCACATTATTGGTATTTTTATATAAATGATTTTAAATATGAATATGAATGTGTTTTAATTAGCATTTATACAAGGACTTTTTATGGTTGTTTTGAAATATTGTAAATGAATAATTAAATTAATAACTCGTACATATTCATATGGATGTTTTAAGCATTAAAAAAACAACAACGAAAAAATACTTACCATCTATTTTGCAATTAACCGAATTGTTACTCTTTTTCGATGAATTGCGTGACATTTGAGAATGATTGGTTTGTGAATGTGAAGGACTTGAGTCGGTAGAACAACGCGCATTTGTTGTGGTAATCCCAACACCAGTAGTACCACCAAAATTTTGATTATTTGTATTGTTGTTGCTATTTGGTATTGATGCATTTGTTGCAGATGTTGTTGTTGTCGTTGTTGTATTTTGAAATGCTGCCATGGGACTGGGTGTAACAGTAAGCATTGGATGTACACTCCCTATTAGATGTCGGTCGATAACAAGGCATAAACGTTTTACAAACGCAATATCCACGATAAGAGCGATGATATTGTTTGGTTATTTGGTTGATAATGATGATATTCAAGATGATGATGTTGCAACAAAATAGGAGACACACACAGACACGCACACGTTACACGAGTACATAATAAATGTAAAAAAAAGCAAGAATATAAATAATATCCCCTACATGAGTACACAGGACGACAAAAGAAAAAAGAAATATTGTTCTTATATACGGGATTTCTGGAGTTGTAAGTCTATAAATCACACACACACATATATAAGTATATATATATATATATATATATATATATATTTAATTCATTGATTTTTTTTAGATATTTTACTAAACCTAATCAGACAATTTGTTCTCATGATATGTTGCAATATGTCGTGAAACCACAAGAACTGGAATCAATTAAAAAAAATGATTTATAGACTTAATAATAAATAAAATAAAACTCCATTATCTCGTGTATCTAAAACAGGGATGTCAATTGAATTTTTTAATTTGTATTAACAGCTGTTAAAATTTTACTTTTTTTTGCCACAATTGTACCAAAATAGAAAAATGTTATAAAATTATCATTTGAAATAAAGAAATGCTGCGGAACGCCCGAAATGAACTTAATACTTTCAAGTTTTTATGCATCGACATAAAGAAAATAGTAGCTGTGTTTTGTTGCTAACATTCGTAGGTAATTTTTCATATAAAATTTAAATATATATACGTTAGGAGTTAACATGTGGAATTATACATGGTAACTTTAACGTCGAAAAAAGTGCTCCCAATTTATGAATAAAAATACAATTATGAATATAAAAATGATTAGAAATGAAAAAAAAAAAAAAAAATATAAAAATAAAATTAAAATCAAATAAAAAATTTCTTAATTTTTAATTTTATAAGTAACAACGTGTAAATTTAGTACTGTCAACGTTAACACTCAGCGGGAGCAACAAAACACAGCTAGTATTATTTCACTTTTAATCTTTTGATGAATTATAATGACATTTATATAAATGTTGATAACAATTTATAATTCATGCCAATAAATACTTTTTATTTCTTCTTTAATCCTATCATAAATATCCTTATTAAACTCTTCATAGTTTTTATTAAACAATTAATTTTAATAATAAAAATTATTGATGACAATACGTCTCCGAATATTAAAGAGTCTATGAGATCCTGATACGAGAATTTCATTTTAAAATAAAAAGTTCAGATTATGTATCAAGTAATGCTTTGTCTTAACTAATTTTTAAAACATAATTAAACATGAAATTTGGTTTTTGAAATAAGATGACTTTCTGTAGCAACTTTATGAAAAAAATTGAAATTAGAAAAAAAAAAGAATTAAATTGTACCAAATTGGTCATTGGTGTACCATTGTACTTTTCAGTCTCGCGTTTTACCAAAAAAATTACAATTGTACAAACTTTGACATCCCTGATCTAAATTGACTGAAAAATCTCCTGCCACAGATACAGTGTTGCCCTGTGTTATGAATGGATAAAAGTATAAGAACAGAAGAGAAAAATTACAACAAAAATTACAACAAAAGGAAAAGAAATCGAAAAAATAAGTTTAGAAAATGTTAGAAAATTTCAAGCTTCATGCAATAAGAAGGTGATAGTACCCTTACAAAAGCAACATTTGCATGTATTTTTTTAGAGTAAAATCACAAAAAAAAAGAGTGAATGACGAAAAACAATAAATTAACGCGGTAAAAAATATCACATAAGAATACAAAAACAATTAGGCAGGTTCGCGGTACGAATACCAAAAAAAAAAAAAAAAAAAATACAATCACCTGGGCTTTTGCGGTCACCTTCTTATTACAACATTATTTCAAACTAATTAAAAACGATAAATATAAAAACAAATACTTCAAATAAAATCAAGTAAGAAAGATATAGCCGGTTTAACCCGACCAAGCCATTACGTATGTGTATCAAAATTCGGGGAGGGATCTTATATGGGACTTGCGGCCAATTGTTTCTATATTTGTATAAAGTATGTAAAAAAACATAAAACAGACTTATGCATCATACTATGTTGACACTAACATATGTAAGGGATTTATGAACTTTAGAGTGATTTCCGGATCTGGTTCTTATATCGGAGCTATGGTCAACTACATTCATGAGATTTGACCTAATTTGAACTTAGATAAAACTTATACGTGCCAAATTTCATTAAAATATTACTATATATGCATTTACGATCCTTAAATAACTATTCCGGGTGGACATTTGTATGGGGGCTAGGAGAAATAATTCATCGATCAATAGGGTTCGTCCTTGGATTGTAAAATACCATTGCACCAAATTTCATTAATTATTTTCAAAATTGCGATCTGTAGTTTAATTAAAATGTTTACATGGACGGACAGATGGACAGACGGATGGACATCGTTAAATTGAAGCAGATTCAGATGATTATAATTCGATTGTTATAACTAAGGTCTGTCATAGACCAATATTTTTTAGTGTTACAAACATCAGCACAAACGCATGATATAAATATATATATATATATATACATTTCTCCTTTGGTTGCTGAAATCAGCCCACAGAAAAATTCAAATAAATTAAAACAAATAAAAACTCCTATTGCACTCAATTTAAAATGCATCAAAAAACAAAGCAAAACTAAAACAAACAGAACAACTAATTAAGCACAAAAAAGAAAAGCAAACAAAAAGTTACGAAAATCCAGCATTTCTTCATGTAAAAAGAAAAAAAAAAAAAATAAATAAATAAAACAAGTTCCACGTAATTCTCTTACCTGTTTTGCTGGCATCATGTGTTAAATGGCCACTTAACGAATGTAGCTTGTCCGTAATACCATGATGCAATTTATCCACAAAACTACTACGAACATTAGTTGTGGTCTCAGCACTACTACCAGGCACCAAATTTGAAGGCGATATTTCCGCAATACTGTTTATATTTGCTATAGAGCCTAGGGAGTTAGAGAACAAAACCATAAAAGTAAAAAAAAAAAAAAAAAATTGAAAATTCTGTTAGTAAAGCAATAAAACAATCGAGTATTGTGTTCGAGTGTGTGTGTGTGTGTTATACAAAATATTCAATATTCTTTATTGCAAATATTATTAACCTATATATTGTTGTTACCTTTTGTATGCGCCGTTACGGGAGCACAGGCAGTCGTACTACTGATGGCTGCCATTTGATTGAGTGTTTTGCCCTGAATCTGCTGAACATTATTAGCATTGCCCTTAAGAAACGATACAAACAAATGTTGCGCCAATTCTATGGGAGTTTCACAGTCAAGAAAAGCATCAAGAAAACGTCGAAAGCCATCGTAATCAATGTCCTTGAATGGTGAAAAGAAAATGAAACGAAAGAAAATGAGAAATATGAAAATAATGAAAATAAAAATTCAACAATAAAAAAAATTGGATATAAGAAAAATATTATAACATACATATCAAGAATTTATATAAATAAAATGTATATTATAAATTTGTTAGCCAAATATATACGTAAGTATAATAACAATTTGAGTGTTTTTTTTTTGGCACAGGATATCAAAACAGTATTAAACATTTAAAATTTTGTGTCCGTTTAACGTAGATTATGAACATTACATTAAACCAAAATTTGCCCATATTTGAATTTGGACCGTAACTCTCCCATAATAGCGAATAATAGGGAATAATAAGAATATCTATATTTTTTTTCATAAATTTTATCTTTTATTATATTTGGTTTGAATTTTTGAAATAATTTTTTAGTAAAAATAAATTAATTAAAATAAATAAGATAAAAGCTATATATGAGTTCGTTATTTTATACGAAAGCCTTAAAATATACATTCAAGACCTCAAAATGAAAAATATTCGTGATTTAAAAAATCTTAAAAAATATTTGTCTGTTCGTCTACATGTTGAAATCGAATTTGTCATGCTCATAGTCTAATAATTATACTTTTTTTTTTTAGCACATATGTATATGGAATATTGTCTCGCGAATTTAGTGAAATTCGTTCAGCAATGGCGGGGTTATAAACGATTTTCTAGAGCAACCTCAAACATTCTTTGCCCAAATTTAGTAATATTTTCTATTCCACATACAATAATATATAAATGTTTTTCTATTGAAAAGCTGTGAAACTGAATAGTCTGAGCCTGAGTTTGTATCCTCGGGACTCTTTATAAATTTCTTAAATATAAATAAATAAATATACGAAAGCCTTAATATATATATATATATATATATATATATATATATATATATATATATATATATATATATATATAGGTCAAAACGAAACTCAAATATAAATAATACAATTTTCATAAAAGCACATCAAAACGTGCCTAGAAATATATATATATATATATATATATATATACATATATACACTGCTTGCCACTTGAATAAGGAATCACATTTTTTTAACTTTAATTAAGTATATCTCCTAAACTAAAGTTCAGAAAAAAATAATTTTTTGCACAACCAAATTTCAATGTGTTGGCTTTAGTTTCCTGAAGAAATACAAAATATATATATTTTGTTACACTAAAATTATGCATTTATTTAAAGACATGTATTTCTATGGTACTATTTCGTGTGTCACTTGAATAGGGAATTCTTTTAATATTATTCAGGAAGGCTATGATTTGAATTTTTTTCAATATAAACGGCAAGAGAATTTTTAATTTAATAGTTTTTATTCAAAATGGGACGTGGTAAGGCCTTTATAAGTCTGAAAAAGAAAAAATTCTGCTTTTGAAATCTCAGGGTCAGAATCCGGTCCAAATAGCCAAAAACATTAATAGAGGAAAGACAGTTGTATACAGTTATTTAAATAACGTGGAAAGATATGGAAAAAACATGAAAGGGCGGAAGAAAATGGCAACAACTCCAAAAGAAAGTCGAAAAATTCTTAGAATTGCATTAAATTCTGCAATGTCGGTATCAAAAATACGTGAAAAAGTGCAGTCAATGCCACTAAGAACGTATTTTATAGTCATTCCCATACATAGTCCGACGAAAACTGCAAAAAAAAACCACCACTTAATGAAAAACGCAAATCACAACGTCTACAGTTTGCTTAAAATACAGTGACATGGTCCGACAAATGGTTTAAAGTTGTATTTTCTGATGAAAAAAAGTTTAATATTGATGGTACCGATGGGTATAACTATTACTTCCATGACCTAAATAAGGAGGATTTTTTTTTGAACCGAAGACACAGCCGAGAGGGCGGAATAATGGTATAGGGTGCCATTTCGTATTATGATACCATAGAATTGGTTTTTGTATCCAACAAAATGACTGCAACGACTTACAAAAACATTCCGAAATTTAATGATTTCTTTGGACCCATACCTTTGACGTACCAACACGACAACGCTCCGATTTATACCGCCAGAGTAGTAAAACAATGTATTAATCAACAAAGTGTTCAACTTTTGGATTAGATCCCATATTCACCAGACCTGAATCAAATGGAAAATGTCTGGGGTTGGCTTGCAAGAAAAGTTTATGAAGGAGGAAAACAATTTGAGACTATAGAATCCTTAGAGGATGCAATAATGGAAGCATGGAGTTCAATTTCGCTAAATTACTTAGAGTCATTATACAAGTCGATGCCAAATCGCATTTTAGAGATTATTTCTAAAAATGGTGGCAGTACTCATTACTAGTTGAATGTTAGAAGATAATAACTTTCATTTTTATAACCTAAAATTTAAAAATAAATTACAGTTTGCTTAGTTTAAAAACATTCCTTAATCAAGTGACACAAGAAAGTACCACAGAATTACATGTCTTTAAATAAATGCATAATTTTGGTATGACAAAATATGTATATTTTTATTTCTTCAGGAAGCTAAAGGCAACACTTTGAAATTTGGTTGCACAAAAAAATTAGTTTTTTTTTCTGAACTTTAGTTTAGTAGATATACGTAATTAAAGTTAAAAAAATGTAATTCCTTATTCAAGTGGCAGACGTATATATATATATATGTATATATATATATCTTGGCATGTTTTGATGTATGTTTATAAAAAGAGTATCATTTACATTTGAGTTGCGTTTTGAGCTTTTTGAGTTTGTGACTTAAAGGCTTAGTTCGATCTTTGGCTAAGACTTCGAAAAAATGTTTTATAATTTATCTTAAAGCTAAAACTAAAATTTTGAAATGTCAGATCAAAGAACTGTCAAATATATTTTTAATTAATTAAAAATGTTTCTTTTAAAATGTATTAAATAGAAATTACCTTTTTATTCGCCAGTATGAGAATCCATACGAACACTGTAAAATTTTTAGCTTTGAATTCTTACCCCTTAGGCCATACTACATTTTGAAATTTTGCATTAAAAAAATAGTTTTACTTCAATTTGTGTAAAAAAAAATTATTTTTCAACATTACTGTTTACATATATGAGGAGTACATCTAATTATTTCTCAGTAAAATTTCTATGGGTACATAAATTCTAGTGGAAGTGTTCTAGATTACAAATATTCAAGCCATTTGAATTTTGTTTTAATATAGACATATACCCAAGGGGTTTTTGGAGACTTTTTATGTTACAGATTTCCTATTTCATGGTCAAAAACAGTTTACAAATATATATATTTCCGGATTAAATCAAAAATTTTGAAAAGAGATAATTCCAATATGTTTATATATTTATGAAATTTTATGAAGGGTATGAAAGTTTTCGCCCAGCCGAATATAATACTTCCACTTGTTTTTATTTCTATTCAATCTGCTTAAAGTAATATATTTAACAAATAAAAAATTATGAAAAAGTAAGAAAAGGATATTTATAAACAAAAGTTAAATAAATATAAACATAAATATAAATATAAATATAAATATAAATGTAAATATAAATATAAATATAAATATAAATATAAATATAAATATAAATATAAATATAAATATAAATATAAATATAAATATAAATATTGTTTCGTTAAGCTTCACATAAAATGAAGGATATATATAATTTTGTCATTTTATACGAAAGACTTAAAATATACATCCAGGATCTCAAAATGAAAAATATTAGTGATTGTTATGATTAAAAATAACTTTGACAAGAATGTCTTGATATGTTAATGTATTCTTTAGAAAAAAGGTATTATTTAGCTTTGCGTTGCGTTTTAGGTTTTATGTTTGAGCAATAAAAATATTAAAACTCAACTCATCGATATGAATTCGATCCCGGGCCAAGACTTTGACAAGTTATTTTATAATTTAGTTTGAAACAAATATCAAAAATTGTGAAAAGTCAGATGAGGAACTGTATAATATTTTTTATATATACATTAGACTGCTCTGAAAAAGCCAACTTTCCAATTGCGACTCCCACGAGTATTTTTGTATAAGAATATAGTGTGCAAAATATTAAAATCGGATGTCGCTAACACGTCTCAATCTTGAAGTTTGTATATCACAAAAAGTAAAAATAAGAATGAATTTGGAATATAATATAATATAATATAATATAATATAATATAATATAATATAATATAATATAATATAATATAATATAATATAATATAATATAATATAATATAATATAATATAATATAATATAATATAATATAATATAATATAATATAATATAATATATTATAATATAATATTAAATATATTATTTTTTATTTTTTTAACTTCAGATCTTATGGTTGTATCGAACATTTTAAGAATGGCATAATGATCTACTCAATATGGTCTTCAACGTACACTAGGTCATTTCAAAAATATATTTTCACTGTTACACTGTGTTACTAAACCACTTCCTGGAAATGCATATAGAATACAGTACTATTATGTATTTTATAATCAGAGAGAAAGAAATTATAAAGAAAAATTATCTTTGAAACCCATTTTCTTTATTGTCAATTTCTCCATCAAAATGTGAGAAAAATTTTTTTTTCTTTAGACATTTTTTCATAATTAAAATTAAAAGTCTTATTTTAACTAGCTCTTATTTATAACAGCTATCATGAGTAACAAATATTATAAACCCAGTTTTACATTATTCTTTGTTTTATATAATATATAAAAATTTTATTACAAATAATTTTATTAAAATAAAAAGATACAGCCAACCATTATATAAAATTATATAAAGAAGTTTCTATATAAATCTTATACCAAACAAAAATTGTAATATTGTGTGTGTATGCGTGTGATATTGTATTTCCTTATTAAGTTAATAATAAATATTCTGGCAGCTATAAAACACATTAATTCCCTTACAAGTTATTATATTTCATCCTATAAATATTATTCTTCTTCTCAGCGTAGTTTCTTAAACATGATTGTTTTTATACCCTACACTACCATAGGTGGTTGGGGCATTACGCGTTTGTGCTGATGTTTGTAACGTACACAAAAAATTATCCAACACTCACCTCAAATCGCAGAATCGCTCTTTGAGTCGATCTGACGATGTCCGTCCGTCCGTCTGACTGGCTGTCTGTCTGTCCATGTAAACCTTGTACACAGAGTACATGTTGCAATTTTGAAGATAATTCAATGAAATTTTGCACGCAGGACTTTCATGATACAAAGACGAAGCCTATTGAAATTGGTTATGATTGGTCCATTATTTCACCTAGCCCCCATACAAATGTCCTCTCGAAATAGGGGTTTAACGATCATAAATGCATTATATATAGCAATATTTTATTAAAATTCTGCGTAAGGAAGTTTCGTATAAGTATCAATCTTTGTGTCAAACTTCATGAAGATTGGTCTATAATTGACCATAATTCCATATAAAACTGACATGTGTATGTGCATAAATCAGTATCAAGTTTACATTCGACACAAATAACTTTAATATAAGTAGAAATCACAGTGATACCACAGTTCCCATATAAGCCCACTTTCGGGAATCACCCTAAAATGCTTAAATTCATATAATTGTTTGTATTAACGTAATATTCTGTATTAGTATATTTTATTTTACACTTAGTAAAAGTATCGGTCCACAATTCGCCACATGTCTAATATAAGACCCCTCTACGAATTTTTGATGGACATACACAATGGTGAGTGGTATCATATGGTCGGGCTTGAGCGACTATATCTTCTTTACTGATTTCTTTTATTTACATACAAACATATATTTTTATTATTATTTTTCTTATATTTTTTATGGTGTTGATGGTTATATTATATCTATATTTTATGTTAAAAACATATTAAGTAGCTGCTGCTATGCTTTTTTTAATATTATATGAGTATCTTCCTATAATATTTCTAATTTTCTTAGCTGTTACCAGAGAACTTTCCCTTTTTCGCTACTACTACATGTAGCACCATCATTAATTATGCAATAAAACACCCAAGTAGATAGTATTTTTAAAAAAATATATATGAAAAGGAAAGAAGAACAGAAAATTAAGTAATATAAATATTTCAGAGAAATAATGGTTTGAAAGTGCCAAAAAGTATGCTTTAATAAAGAAAGGAAAACACAATATACAAACATACTAAATTTAAAAATTAATGTGCATCCATGTTTTATTTATATGTACATACGTACATACATATATACATACATATATATACACATATATTATATGACTATATATACTTACACTTTTTTAAATTTGGAAAAGAAGTCAAATATTTGTGTTGCTATAAAATATTTTGAAATAATTGTTTTGTTGTTATAAAACTTGAAATATGTAGATTAGATTGTGGTAGTTTTAGAAAAATTCGCGGCATTTATTTTTGATATTAAAAGAAACATTTTCGTTTCAAAAGTATTTACACAAATTTTTTGTACTTCAAAAGTCAATTATTTACGCCCAGCTTTGCAAAAGATGATCCAAAATCTTGCCTATAAGAAAGTGTAAAATCATGTGATACAAACTCAATTTTAGTAAGTCGCAAAAATCTAAAAATATTAAAAATATAGTTTTAGAGAGTCAATGTGAGAATTAAATGATGATTTAAAATGGTACATCATCATTAAAATTTGCATTAGAGTATGAGAATGGTTAAAGAATTGTGTAATCTTTAATAAAAATAATCCCTTATATGAAAATATAAATTAGCGAAAATCTGTTAAAGAAATTGAATACCCTTTAAAATATTTGCAAAATTCTCAGTAATCATCTATTTTTTCAGCGAGAAAGTATGATATTTAGAAAGGTTGTGATGTTCGCATTATAAGAAGTTTTTTTGTTTTTTTTTTTGTAGCAAAACTCGTGATTTTAGAAAAAAATTTAAGTACAAAATTTTGATTTATTTGAATTACATAGAAAATTCAATACAAAAGTAAAATGAATAATATAGTCTGGTAATATTTAGAAATCGCATATTATATTACAGAAAAACGATTCTGAAATTATTGAATTAAACGTTCTGTAATGCAAACATCATAACCTTTCTAAAAATCATGCATTCTAGCCGAATATACCGACGACTGAAGAATATTTTTAAAATATTCTAAGCGATGTTAAATTTTTCTGACAAATTTTTCCTAATTTCTCTTTAAATTATTTTTATTTTCATGTAATGTTATCTTTTAATAAAGGGCTATACCATCATTTAACTCTTCCCATTCCTTTTTCCAAACCATGATGAATATGTCCCTTTTTAAACATTCATTTAAATCCCAACTTGGCTCTGATAGATTTTTTTCACCATTTTTGTCACTATCTTTATACTTTTGCGACATATTAAACTTCTGTTTGAATCTTAAGCTTTTATACTATTCTAAAGAGAAGATTTTGAACCATTTTTGGCAATGTTAAGTGTAAATAATTGATTCTTGAAGTTGTGTAAATAATTTTGATGTAACAATATGTGTGTAAAAACACGCAGAGAAAAAACACGATTACAGCATTATCACTAGAGCAATATTATATTCTCATTATTAATTTTCTTGAATTATAATAACTTTGTGGACATGATAACAATGTTTCTGTTTAAATTTTTGTCATTTAATTTTTACACTCAATAAAAATTTGAATATGGTTGATTGCAAAAATTATATGTTTTTAATATTTTTACAAGAAACAAAATTTTATTAATATGAAAAATACATTACTTCTACAACTATTAAATATTTCAGTTTTTTACCACGTTCTTAAACCATATTCTATTTTTAAACCATATTAATATTATTATTCCCATGACAATAAAATGTTTCAAAGAAATACAATACTTATTATTTCCACAAACTTAGTGAAAAATTCATAGCTTGTTTATTTTTAAATATATTTTGTTTTTAATATCTGTATTCCAACTTTATTGTAATTCTCATTTAGTTTGTATCTAAATAAATATAATTAGATAAGGTTTGGCTATACTCGGTGTGATTCAAGCAATTTAAGATATTGATTAACTACCTACCATTAAATGGTTTAGCTAAAAAATCACATATGGTGGTATAGATTAATACAATTAATGAACGAATAATATGTATGTATGTATGTTTTTGTTAATGAACACTTTTCTATATTATTTTCAATAAAAAATATTATAAAAATAATTTTTTATTAATATTTTAAAAATAATAGTATGGAATAATAACATGACGAAATGAAATAATATTCTAAAATTGGATAATTATATGATAGCATGAGATAATAATAAGATAAAATGGAATCGTAATATGACAATATGGTACAATAATATAATAAGATAATATAATAAGTATAGTATAATAAGATAATAATAATAAGATAATAATATAATAACATCAAATCATAATCATAATAATAATCATCACTAATTTGAGGTCGCTGTTTTCAAATCAAATCTCCATTTTTCTCTATCAGCTCGACTCGAGATATAATTTTGTGTCCAAAATTAAGGCACTTTCACTACATATATTGGAATAACTTGAAAACGGTTCACCATATTCAGTTAAAAAAAAAAAAAAATCTGAAACTCGGCAACAATATTATTACATTACATTTTTTACATTGTTTTTAAATTTAGCCTTTTAAAAAAATTGTTCTTTAAAAATTCATACAAAATAAAAATGCGACAAAAATCACAGGTTTGGTATAAAAACATTTAGTTAAATATATTTCGAATGAAACGAGCTTTACCTCATTGCAATCGGTGCACAACTTTTGATTTTGTTCAAAATTGGTAAAAATTTGCAATAAAGTTCGAGACCGCACAAAAAAAGTTCAATTTTGTTCCCTTGTGTAATCATTTCTATTTTTCGCTGCTATCATATGTTCCAATCATAATGTGTTGCTCTTAGATTATGGTCACTAAAACTATATTTTTTCTCTGAGTGTACTTTGGAAATGAAAAATGTATACGAATTTTTCTTTTAATATCAGAAATAAATACCGCGATTTTTTCATAAATTACCACAATCTACACTACGCATTTCAGACTTTACAACAACAAAATGACTATTTCGAAATATTTTATAATAACACAAATATTTGATTCTTTTCCAAATTTTCAAAAAAAAAAAAAAAGTGTTAATATATATTTCTATGACTATATGTTGGTGGGAAATTCAAAACTAAGTACAAGATGAAGTTGAAATAAAACACTCGATATCTTTTAATGAGAAAACCTTAATATGTCGTTTATAATAGAATAAAAACTTGTTAGTTTTTGGAAAACTAAATTTAAAAGACCAAATAATTTCCCTTCCTTGTTTTTTCTCTATGTGATTTTTGTTGACAGATCGATTTTATAAAATATTTTTATTTAAATAAATTTTGCTATTATTTATATTCAAAGCTTTTAAACAATATATTAAAAATAATGAATACATACATGACAAATAATATTAATCGAGAAATTCAAAAATATCAGTCTTCTGAAATCAATTGAACAGTCTGTATTATAGTTTTAGTAGTTTTTATTTGATTTTCAACAAAAACTACATTAATATAGTTTTTGATTTCTATTAAAAAACTAAAGCAATTTATGTAGTTTTTCAATCAGAAACCAAATGAAGCCAAAAACTATTAGATTTTGTTTGGCTTAAAGGGCATATAAGTAAATTTTTAAAAAGGTGAAATATTTTCTAAGAAAATAGTAGGTTTGTAAGTTAAGATTGAAATTTATTAAAATTATGTGGATATTTTTAGATTTTTTAATTAATAAATATAACGTTAAATATTAAAATTAAAAAGCCTGATTCATAATAAAAAATTTATATTTACAAACTTTTTATTAATCAAAATTCTAAGGACTATTTTTCTATTAAGCTTTGATAAATTAAATTTTTTTATGAATAAGACAGTAAAATAATAATATTCTCAATTAATTGTTTGAATTTTGAGATATGATGTTTGAGTTGTACTTTTCCCTCTCAACAAATGACTAATTTGACGAAGATTTTTGAAAATTAAACGTCTTGAGGTAAAATAATATATAAAAGTTTTTCATTCCATTTATAATTTTTACAATATACATCAGGGAGCCCAAAAAATAAATGTACAGTATTTAAAATAAACATGTCAGTCTATTGATATCAGCTTTTCGAAGATACCTATTACAAAAGAACAAATTTTAGGCATCAATACTCGTATATCATAAATAACAATTACTTCTGATTTTTATTTTATGAATTTCAAATACCCAGCTAAAACTTCGCTTTCCTGGTAAGCTAGCAGGTGATATTTGGAAACAAAAATAAACTACTTATTTTTTACCGGAATAACTAGTTATTTTTGTTCGAGTTGTCTACAAATTCATGTAGTTATTTTTGGACTCTAGGGGTACTCAACAATATGTAACTAAACGAAAATAAAAAAAAAAAATCCAGTTAATGAGATTTGGCACACATGACTAAATCTTACTCAGTACACCATCTTCCACTTAATTTTCTAAGTGATAAAAACTTTTTATCTTTTTAGACATTTTGTTAAAAAAAAAAGAAAACAATAGTATCAGAATGGGTTTGAACCAACACTAGCGCTCTAGCCAACTGATCCACGTGATTGCAATATTACTGTTTTATATTATTTTACATTATACTATTGAGTACTTACTTATATTATATAGAGTAATCAAATAATAATGACGCCTCATTACCAAGAAACTACTTTAATAAGTAGTTTTTGCTGGGTAACAATTATTGTTAATTTTTTTAATAAAACTCAAGTAGTGATTTCTATTTCTTCTCACAAAAAATAAAAATCAGTCTATGATTTTTATTTTTTTAAACAAGAAATAAAAATCATAAAATGATGTTTAATTTTTTGTGGCATAAAATAAAAGTCTTTTGCATTTATCTATATTATTGTACAATGTTTATGTATTAATTATTTAGATATATGTCTGTATTAATTAATCTCCGTAGACCGCTTATTTGTTAGTGATGAATAAAGGATCTAAATTTTGGTATAAAAGTTTGTCACTTTCCAAACGACTTTAAATTAGTATAAATGCTCCATTTGACTATGTTCTCATGGAGAATTGTATTGATATTTTTATTGCTACAAGTAGCATAAAGTGGTAGCTAGAGAATTCGCAACATTTCAGTAAGAAAGAAATTTTGAAGGAATATCTGAAGTTTTATTGGAACTAAGTAAAATAAATCTAAAATGATAGTTTAAAAGACTATATACGTAAAAAGACAGATATCAATAACATTTTTAACTTAGAATTAAATCTTTCGCTTCAAACTAACTTCCACGTCATCTATGAACAAATACTTATTTTATTCATATTCATTAGATTTATCTAAATACATTTCATGACAAATCTGATCAAGGAATCAAAGAAAACTTGTAATGGTGGAAGTTGATTTAAAAACCTCGCTTATATAATTGATTAAATTAATACAAATTAATACATATTTGAATATATGATATTTATATTGTTTAAAAACATAAATAAAAATCTTAAAATATTTTTTCATTACATTTAAAAAACCCCAAAACTCATTGTTTAATTTTTATTTTTTAATTATCTTTTTAAATTTAAATTAAATTTGCATTTTTCAAACAATAGAATGAAGTTCAAAAATAACAATTAAAATTAGATTTATTCTTTAAACTAATAACACTTATGGCCTTTGGTTAAATATATAAAAAGATATTTTGACAATTCCTTATCTGACGCATCAAAATTTTTTATTGTTTTCCAAGCAAAATTATAAAATAATTTTCCGAAGTTCTGGCCAGGGATCGAACTCAGAACCTATAGTCCTGCATTTACAAACCACAGAGGTATACCACATCGATGTGTTGAATTTTATTATCTTTGTTGCACATATAAAAAGTCTAAATATCGCATCTCAAAGCTTAATAATACTTTTTTTTTTTTTTTTTTAAAGAACATATCAACATGCCTTGCAATTCATATCAAATTAAGTTTTATGAGAAACAGAAATTTTCAAGGAGTCCTGGGGATACCAACACAATCTTAATGGTTTGTAGTCTAGAACACTTCCTCTGGATGATAGAAAAATATTTATATATTGTTGCATATGAGATAGAAAATATTATTAAATTTGGGTGAATAAAATTGGAAAATTTTTTGATGCTGTTCTAGAAAATCGTCAATAACTCCGCCATTTGTAAACAGATTTCAATGAGTTTCAATTCAGAAATTCTCGAGAGTATATGCCATGTATTTGTTGAAAGAGAAAAGTATTTAACTTTAACACTTAAACGAACAGACAAATATTTTAAAAATTTATTTTTAATCATAACAATCACTAATATTTTTCATTTTGAGGATCTGTATGTAGCTAAATTATTGGATGCAAAATTTTTAGATTACCTTGCAATACGCCTGTGAACAGAAGAAGAAAATAAAATTAAGAATTAAGCTTGAAAGGATACCATATGGTAGAGATTTTGACTCAAATGACAGCTAGTGTTATGCGTTTTGCGAGAAAGAGTTAAAACGATTTGTGAAAAGATCAGCTAGGATATATGTATATACGAGGAAACAAAGGTAAACAATTTTCTTCACCCTAGGTTGGTTCTTCGAACCGGACAAAATGAAAATTTTATATCAAAATAGTAAGGTCATTCTGAAGTTGCGGTCTGGAATGAAAATGCAAATAATCTAAACCTTTTCTATTGGCTTTGATGCGGTTGAACTCGTACGAAAAGTTGCTATTGGAATTCATGGCAGTATGATGTGGAAAGTAATAAAATGGAGATGATATCAAAATGAAATTTAAAATTTGTAAAATTATTATTATATAGCCAATAAAACCATCAATTATATAAAAAAAATATTTGTCAATAACTTTTTTCAGATTAAAAATACATAATTTTTTATGTCAGTTGGAAATGGTAGATACTTTTTTTTATGAAATTAAGTACCAAATATATTTTTGCTTTAAATGGAAAATTTTGACTTTATGCATAATTTTTATGTAAAACAAATAAATAAGTAAATAAATTAAAAATTAGGACATATATCAAAATAACAAAATTCAAAGAATCTATAATCTTTAAAACTTCTGTTTTCTTCTACTCTTAATATTATCATAACAGTTAATATGTCATATTGATATTACTTTTTCTTTTATTTCGTTTGTTGTAGTTTTTCTTTATTTTAGTAACTTATATATATTTACACAATTGTATAAAAATGTGTGTATATATGTAAGTGTATACTTAAATTATGAGGCAGTATAAGTCTTTTGAGTTATTTAACAAGCGGAAATGCAGATTTAACTTTATTCAACCACTTAGAAAGCATAATTCTTTCTTTATACACTCTATCACTTCGTTTCTAAGTACAAAGAATTCAGGAAGACAATAAGGAAAAAATGAAAGGGATAAAAGAACATACTTTTATAAAATTATATATATTTATTTATATTTGTTTTCTTAGACTTGTTCGAAAAATTTAGAAAGCATATACATATACTATATGTAATTGCATGTTTATAATAACAGTGAAGGATATACATATTTAAGGAGAATTTATGAAATATTACATCTAGAATACAGCTTTATTAAGACATATTTTCTTTGCATTACTATTTATTTAATATGTATCTTTATTACTTAGAATTAAATAATTATATCCCTCACTACAGGTATAAAGGGTATCTATAAGTTTTCCATTCCTGCAATGTCGATAATGAAGTCAATATAACGATGTTAGAGACCCGGATATCGAATATAAATGTTTTATAAGTCAATTTATAGAGATGAACGCTAATAATGATGAAATGAGCAAAATCGGTACATAAATAGCCGAGATATCGCAAAAAAACTGAAGATGCCTTCAACATTTTCTCTAAGCCACTATATAAGCTAGGGACTTTGTTCTTGCACACAAAATTCGAAATATTTTTTTGTGGAAGAAATAAACAAAACTGGTTCATTAATATCCGAAATATCGTTAAAATGCATTTTTAGACTTTTTGAAGCTCCTATATAAGCTATCGGCTTCGTTTATATATATATTGAACGTTAATACTTTTCCAAAAGCTTCGGCTTTTTGAATTAACCAAATGGGACTAAAAACAATATATACTTGTTGTTTTTATGAGCACCGAAAAACGACAACAACAATAAGCTATAACATATTTGTTTTTTTTCAGCTTCTGAAGCCCCTATATAAGCTAGACCCTTCGCTTTTTCGTAGAAAATTTAGAACTTTTTTTTCAGAATTTTTGTGCTGAAGAAATGAGCACAATTGGTCCATTAATATTCGAGATATCGGCCGAAAAACATTTTTGGATTTTTTGAAGCTCTTATATAAGTTACGGGCTTCGTTCTTATATAGAACGGTCACAAATATTTTTATATTTTTTGAATCAATTTAATCGGTCCATAAATTTCAATAATTACCTTTTTATACCTTTCACATTAAAGGAAGGTTATAAATAAGTTGGTCATTTTATACGAAAGTCTTTAAAAATATATCTAGGGCCTCAAATTGAGAAATATTCATAATTTTTATGATTAAAACTAACTTTGAAGAATATATGTCGGTCTTTCCGTATGTCCGCTTGGATGTCTGTATGTTGAAATGGATTTTTTGAAGTCCATAGTCACATAAATACATTTCTCTTTCAACACATATATGGCATATATTCTCGAAAATTATGGTATTGAAATTCAGCGAAATCAGTTTAGGAATGGTGGAGCTATAAACGATTTTCTAGAACCACCTTAAAAAATTTTCCAATTTTCTTTGAACAAATTTAAGCCCTTTGACAATAGCTTTTTTTGTATTTTTCTTGGACTGATAAAACAAAGCAAATATACTGTAATAGAAAAATTTACTATGTGGAAAGAGTACAACTGTATTAAAAAAAAATCGAAAGATGACAAATTATTAATCAAAGTTATCGATAAATAATTTTAAAATATAAGAAAAGAGTTAAAGAATTTTAACTTAAAATTGACATTTCAAGATTAATACTTAAAAGTAGATGAAATCAGCGATTTTAGGCGTTTTTTATTTTAGTTTCAGCGCTTTGTTTTACGGAAATGAAGTGGGCAGCATTGCGTGTTTGTTTATTTTGTATTGTTCTTCTCTATCCGCCACGGCGGCTAGTTTTTTTGGATAAAATCTTTTCCTTGATGTATAGCTAATACGTGGTAGAGAAAAAGTTCCTGTTTGTACAACCTAAGATTGCTACTTTGTTTTAGTGTATTGTTAAGATTGACAGGAAATATATAGGGTGCACCAACACTTTGGAAATTTCTGGGTTCTAAAGCTGACAGAAGGCAAGTTCGAGGTCTTAGCTAGGACTTAAAAGTAGGTGCCATGGGAGTTAGCAGCCCCTGGTACAACAGCATTTGCTTGTTGGTGTTGTTGTACTGGACTGGCTGTTGGTTGAGGCCCTTCGGGGAGTCACGTGGTGTTTGTGGTTTCATGTGTTGTCTGTTTGCAGAAACACGGATCACAAGGGTGTTTTGGACAGGGTAGCTCCAGTCCCTAAGCAAGGGGTAGTATCTTGGCCAAAAAACGAGTTATTAGAATTACGACATATATGTGTCAAAGCTTATAAGCAAGTTGGTTGGCGCATAGGGAAGTTGTTTGGCCAACGTGGGGTTAGGTCGTCATGGCAGTTACCCATCTTTCGATTTTTTTTAATACAGTTGTACTCTTTCCACATAGTAAATTTTTCTATTACAATATATTTGCTTTGTTTCATCTGTCCAAGAAAAATACAAAAAAAGCTATTGTCAAAGGGCTTAAATTTGGGCAAAGAAAATTGGAAAATTTTTTAAGGTGGTTCTAGAAAATCATTTATAGCTCCACCATTCCTAAACTGATTTCGCTGAATTTCAATACCATAATTTTCGAGAATATATGCCATATACGTGTTGAAAGAGAAATGTATTTATGTGACTATGGGCTTCAAAAAATCCATTTCAATATACAGACAGACATCCAAGCGGACATACGGAAAGACAAACATATATTCTTCAAAGTTAGTTTTAATCATAAAAATTATGAATATTTTTCATATATAAGAGCTTCAAAAAATCCAAAAATGTTTTTCGGCCGATATCTCGAATATTAATGGACCAATTGTGCTCATTTCTTCAGCACAAAAATTCTGAAAGAAAAGTTCTAAATTTTCTGCGAAAAAATTAAGGGTCTAGCTTATATAGGGGCTTCAAAAGCTGAAAAAAAAACAAATATGTTATAGCTTATTCTTGTTGTCGTTTTTCAGTGCTCATAAAAATAACAACTATATATTGTTTTTAGTTCCATTTGGTTAATTCAAAAAGCTGAAGCTTTTGGAAAAGTATTAACGTTCAATCTATATATAAACGAAGCCCATAGCTTGTATAGGAGCTTCAAAAAGTCTATCTTGAACACATATGTTCTTCTCTATTTGTTCATCTATATAATTTGCTGTCTCATTCTATCAATCCAATATCAATAATATACAAAAGAAAAATCTAGTGTCATGAAGGCTTTAATAATATTTCAAATACAATAATATATAAATATTTTCCATTGGAAAGTTGTGAAATTGAATAGTGTAGAGGAAGTGTTATAGACTAAAAACCGTTAAGCTTGAGTTCGTATCCCCGGAACTCCTTGCAAATTTTTGTTTTTCCTAAAAATTTTCAATATTAAGAAAAAATTAATTTGACAAGAATGTGTTTTTTGTAAAAAAAAAATGTTATTTAGTTTTCAGTTGCGTGTTAAAATTTTATATAAGCAATAAAGATAGTACTTTTCAACGTATCGATGTGATATACCGCTTGGGTTTGTGAGTGAAAGACTTTAGACCCTGTGTTCCATCGTTAGCCAAGACTTCGAAAAATTGTTTTATAATTTATCCACAAACAAAAATTAAAATTTTGAAATGTCATGCTAAGGAACTGTCAAATATATTTTTAATTAATCAAAAACGTTTTTTTGAAATTTATTAAATAAAAATTATATTTTTTCTTAAAATATTATCACTTAACTGTAATTGTGTTTTAGGATTTTAAATATAGATAATAAAATAGCATATCATGTTTGGTGTAGTTATGTCTTAGAGCCTCAAAGTTATAAATTCAAGTTTAAAATATCTAATTCTAATGTATCTTTAAAAAAATGTTAGTAGAAAACTGAAAAGGAATTGACAATTTTGTATATCTCTTCTTTATTTAGCCCTTCAACACAGATGCTCTGAGCTATCTTCCTAAGTCATATGCAAATTTTCGATGGTTATTTCGTTAACTTTAAAATATATTAATTTTTCATATAACATCTCAATACGGATGAAGGTTATATAAGTTTTGGCATAGACGAATATAGCACTCTAACTTGTTTTTATATATAAGCATTCATATACTCGTAAATACATATTTGAATTGCGTTTTAAAAATATTGATAAATTATAATACACATATTGTTTGAAAAGTCCATCATATATTGAGTATATTTCAAATATAACTTGATTCTGTGTTACAAAAATAATGATTTTTTTATTTAGAAAGTTTTTGTTTTTATTTATATTTATTGTTTATTTTTTGCCCAAGACTATATATATAAATTTGATAACTTTCTTACAATACACAATTTGGTTAATACTTTTCTTAGAAAACAATTTATGTGGCTCGAAATTTTTTTAGGTTTTACAAAATTACACAGCAAGCCATTGAAATGGGGGGGAAATGAAGAAAATAAAAAAAAAAAAATATATAATAAAATAAAATAAAACTTTTTTATTTATTTTCTTTGTAAGTAAAAAATTAAAAGTAAATATAATATTCTTTTCAATATATCAAATGAATATTTATTACACATACATATAAATAAACACAAATACTTTAAAATTTGTATATGTTATGTCCCTGCCAACATTTGGAGGAGAGTTTTTTTATACATCCACTAAAAAGTGTCTTTTTTTGACATTCTTTTATTTTTAAAAGAAGAAAATACACAAATTTGTTTATAGTATTGAATAAAAGATGTGTTAATAAAAAAATTGTTAATTTTTAATTAGTGATTTTTGTTTTTAAATATTTCATATTTAATTTAAAGTTATAATAAGTTATAATTTTAGTTTAAAGCTATAATACTTGTAAGTTATTATAGTGTGTTTAAAAATAAGGTAAGTATTTAGCTCAATTATAATTAAAATATTTACTAGAAATATTCCAACTGCATTAAAAAGATTTTTATTATACAAAAGCTATTATATTTCGATACTTTTTTGATGTATCCTTTTTTCACTTCTAAGTTATAGTATTTCGACACCCAAAGAGTGCACTAAATATTGTCATCTAAATAGTATTAGAACTGTGGCACATTTCTTCCCGAACGGTGACTCTTCTTCGATAAGTAAATGGTATCATATTCGACTGTTATTAACTACATGAGGTGAGGCTTCACTTCAGGAATACCCCTACCAACTAAAAATAAAAAGTAATTTCGTTTAGTTAATAACAGTCGAATATTATATATTTCTTTCGGAAATAAACGTGCCTCAGTTTTAATAATTTTTAGATTATAGTTTTTAGTGCTTTCTTGGGGTAAAAAGCTAAATCAAGAAAAACAATCACTTTTGTAAACTAAAAATGGATAAAATAGAAAAAAATGCAGTTGGAATATTTTCGCTTTTTTCTTATTATAATAGAACTACACAGTTAAACTAAATATAAAATATTTTATAAAAATTACGAATTAATAATTAACCGATTTCTTTTTTATCCTTCTCAGTTTTCTGCCAACAATTTTTTTCGAAAGAGATGCCTTAGAATTAAACACTTTTCACTTGAATTAGCTATTATAAACTTTTAAGAATTTTTAACTTTGGGGCTCTAAGACACAATTCCACTAAACATTATATGCCATTTTATTATCTACATTTAAAGATCTAAAACATATTATAGTTAAGTGTATCAAGCATGATATTTCGATATTTCGAAGTGATTGTTATGGTTGAAAAGATAATTTTGTCTAGATTTTATATATGTTTAAATATTATAACCCACTGAACAAAATTAATGAAAATACAATGAGAACATGCATACAGATTTTTTTATTTTCTTAATTTTTATTATTCAGTAATTAAAAAAGTGTGAAAATACATGTCAAAAATTATATTATTCTGTAGTTTGTTCAACAAATTTTGAAATTAAAATTTTGGGAAAATATACTTTTTCCATACATACCACTGTGTTTACACCATTTCCGATACCCATAAATCTATATATTCTTGTAAATAAAAACTAGTTGTGCCAAATTTGAACCTCATAATAAAATTATTATGTGATTTATTCACTTTTGAGTTAATTTTGAGAAGGAAAATTTATGGGAAAATTTATGGTTAAATATGGACCAATTGCTATGGTTACCGGGAATATTGTATTGCTAAATTTTATCAAAATCTGACCACATTAATGTGATTTTTAAACGTTAAATATCAATTCCGGGAAAAAAATCTTTGTATGAGAGCTGGATAACTAATTTCAGTATTCGTTTTTTTTTTGAACCAAAAAATTATAGTGAACAAATTTCATTAAACTACTTTTAAAATTTAAATTTAATTCAAAAATTTAATTCAAAAATACATTAAAAATTTTAAAATAGTCTAAAATCGAAAATCACAAAAATTCGCAATTTGTTGAAATACATTCTAGGAATCTGTATGTACAAAATGTGAAAACAAATGGGGAATTCTGTTACTTTTTTGCTTTTAAAAAATTTTAATTGGCCAAAATTTATGAAAACTTAGCTTTCATCGATTAATTATCAATTAAACTACGTAGCATATTTATTTTTATTTAAGACTTCGGAAATGATTTAATAAATTTAATAAATAACATCCTAATTATTTATTCAATTTTATACCTTAAGAGAATAATTTATTACACCTAAACATAAAATATTTTTTAGTTAAACTTTGAACTTCCGTCACGACCAGACAAAAGCATTGATGAAAGATGTTGCGAACAAATATTATGTAGAAAATTGTCTTTTTTGAAGCGGTACAACTTTTGCTTCATGAAACTAATTTTTAATTGCTAATTTATTGCCATAGGTCTGCATATGGCCGACCCCATGTGCATTGTTGAATTTGAAATATATTCAACGTATAGTGCACAGTGTAACCTCTGATCGGCTGGTTTGATTTTCATAAAATTTGATACAGGCGTAACAGAGGAGTGTACAATGTTAAGTATGGAAGGGGGCGCAACAAACCCCTCAGGGGTGGAATTAAGGGGGCTCAAAGTTAGGTACCTCTGACATAAAAATGTTTGTTTCTAATATTTTTATACATTGTTGTAGGCCCTGATAAGACCTATAAAAGATATGCTTACATGTCCTATTTATCCCTTACAGTTTTCGAGTTATTTGCTTTTGAATTTTTAAAAACCATAATTTTGCATGTTCATGGTCCAGTTTTTTTCCATATATATCCCAGTATTTCCAACCGATTTTATTAGTTTTTTTCTTAACTAGTTAAAGAACAAATTATCTATTGAATAAAAAAAATTGAAGCTGATATCTTTACCGAGTCAAAAAATAAACGATTTTGAATTTTAAAATTGCAAAAAAGACGACTTTTTGTGTTTTTTTTAGCCGAAAAAGTATCTACACTCTTTTTTATCTTAAATAAAATTTTCTATAGCAACATATAATAATTTTGCACCTTTCTGAAACGTAACTTCACAGAGATGACTTTAAGATAAAAAACAAGCCTAATAACTCAATTGGTCATGGTATACACCCTCCTGAATTCGACCCATTTTATACACTCCTCCGCTACGTCTATACAAAGTTTCACGAAAATCCAACCGAGTCAAAAAATAAACGATTTTGAATTTTAAAATTGCAAAAAAGACGACTTTTTGTGTTTTTTTTAGCCGAAAAAGTATCTACACTCTTTTTTATCTTAAATAAAATTTTCTATAGCAACATATAATAATTTTGCACCTTTCTGAAACGTAACTTCACAGAGATGACTTTAAGATAAAAAACAAGCCTAATAACTCAATTGGTCATGGTATACACCCTCCCGAATTCGACCCATTTTATACACTCCTCCGCTACGTCTATACAAAGTTTCACGAAAATCCAACCAGCCGATCAGAAGTTACAGATTTTTTTACAAAAAAATCTGTGAAGTGTTGAATATATGAGCATATTTTTAATTTTGACAATTAAATCTGAATATGTGAGATGTTTTCTCTTAAAAAATAATGCCTAACTTTAATTGTGTTTTAGGTTTTTAAATATAGATAATAGAATGGTATAATATGTTTGGTGGATTTGTGTCTTAAGTAGAACCAGTGGCTTCTGGGATCTGTTCTGTACTTAAAAGTAAAGTAAAAGAGATATACAATTTAGAAATACTTGACAGAAGCTATCAAATAATTTTCATTCTTGCAACTACAAAGTTTTTCTAATCCTTAAACAAAATTATTTAATATTTTTTTCTCGGGGCTCGAACCAATAGCCCCAAAGTTAAAAATTCTGAAAATTTTAATATAGCTAATTCAAGTACAAAATAGTTCATTTCTAGGCATCTGTTTCGAAACAAATTATTGGTAAGGAACTGAAAAAGGTATTTACAATGTTAATGGTCTGAGCGATTTTCGTAAGTCATATGTCCAAGAAAAGGTTTTTGGGATCTCTTTATATTACAAGTTTCCGATATCGTGGTTAATTTTGATAAGAAATAATATGCATATGAATTCATTCCTTAGAATTTCTTTAATTGCGTATATTTCTTCCAGAAAAAATGTTTTACTAAGTTTTATTTTGTAAATATTATTTAATGAATTCACGATATTTGTAAATTCAATACAATAAACATTATGGAATATAAATTTCGTAAATGGTATGAAAGATTCGGCCGAGACGAATATAGCACTTCCATTTGTTCTATATTATAAAAAAATTAAATAAAATTAAATAAATAAAATTTGAATAAAATTTACTAAGATTTAATTGCCAATTACTGAAAATAGTTAAAACAAATCAAAGTAAAATTAAAGACAAAAATCGATTGATAAATATCCTCAAAATTAAATGAGGATATCTCATGTAAAAATGATACAAAGTACAATAAAATAAAATAATAAAATAATAAACAATAAAATAGAAGGCAGGAAAATCGATTTCTTTTAAGTGAGATATCATCACTATATTATAAAAAAAGTCAATATCTATGATAAAATATGACTCGCGTAGACATACAGTTTTATGATAAAAAGAAAATTTTCTAAGCGATTTTATTTTTTTCGATACATTTATTTTTTAACATTTCGGAAAATATTGAGCAGATTAAAAATTGGTTTACGGCATAACTTGCAAAGAATTTGAATTAGATTTGTTTTTTTTTTTTTATTATTAAACCAACGGACAATTAATTCTCGAGATATGCTGCAGTATATGATGCAAAATTATTAATTTTTATATAACAGTTTATCTCGAAAACTAGAGTCTATTAAAAAAGTGGTATATTGGCTTAGAATTCTAAAATCACGTGTATCCATATTGACAAAGAAATCACGTGCCGCAGAATCAGTGTTCTCCTGTGTTATTAGTCTTTACAATCACTTCTGATATTGACAAATAGGGAAATTTTAAGCTAGTGCCCCGATTTGTGTGAAACTTGGATCATCGATAGAGAAGAATACGAGGTTTTAAACTATTTTCTACAGTGGCCTAAAATTATGTTATGTAAATTACATAATTATTTAAAAATTTAACTATGTAATTAATAGGCAAACACTTTTCTTGTAATCCCTTTTACGCTTACATTATGTATGTATGTATTGATAGGTAGAATATAAATTTCATTAAAATCCATTAAATGTAAGCGGTAAAATTTGCTACTAATGCATATACAATATACTACATACATGTATATAAGCTTCAAACAAAAGACCGACCAGTGATGCCAACGCGTAGAAATGAAAGAAATTGAAAAAAAGTGCTAAAAATGTCTAAATTTAAAAAGACAACAGTTTTTTAGTTTCGGTCTAAAAATTAATTTTCGCATTTTGGACTATTAAAAACGGGCTAAGTTTTGCCCGAAAAGTGCTCTTCTCCATTTTATTTCTTACGCATATTATACAACTCACTCAAGTCAATGCAGTCACATTGTTGGTATTTATTTATAAAAATAAATTGGACAAGTTGTATTGACATAATAACAGTGAACTCGAGCTTTTTCCACATTCAATTGAGAGAGTTGTAAAAGAGGATTGTTAAAAAACATAGAAAAAAGTACCTTGAATTGCGAAAAAATGCAAAAAAAATAACCAAAACTAAAAAAAGTCGCCAAAACGAAAAAAAAACAAATTAAAAAAAATCAAAACGGAAAAAAATGCTAAATGCGTTCTTTGTAATTTAAACATCAAATTTTATTCAAGAAAGAAGTAAATGAATAAATAAAAGATATTCATGTTTATGATAAACTCTTAAGAATTTTAATTTTGTTAATTAATTTTTTCACTTTTGTTTTTATTAGATAACTAAATTATGTTGTAACGTTAAAAAATGAAAACGTGGACTTTAAAATGAATCTTTAAATTATTTTTATTAGTAAAAAATATTCGCGATTTAACGAATTTTTCGAAACTACTGGGAAACTACTGTAATTCCGAAAATATTGAGAATATACAAAAATTATGTTATGATGGCTTGAAGACATTTTTAGTCCGAATCTTTTTGTGTATCATTTATATAATTCGTATACATCGTTCTTGAGTTATGGTGAAATATACTCATGTAATCGCCTTATTATGGGCGAAATATTAGACACGCGCATAAAAAAATCCAAACGTAACGAAATAAAACTGTCGAACTATTCGTCTTTATAGTAGGATTTTTTGCCGACCAATGTTTTTCTTTACTTTTTTTTGGTTAAAATTCTGTAAAAACTAGAGAGTCTATTATCTTGTAGCTGATTGCGACATTTCTGGAAGACAAGTCCGGCGTACCAGAAGTATGGCAAATGCACTCCAGTGGGAGTCTTATGCACCAATGATAATTTTTATATTCTTAATAAATTTATTAAAACAGCTATTATCAATTCTTGTGCATTACTATCAATTTTATAACACTGAACAAAATCTTGACTAAATCCCAAAAGCTAAGAAAGTTATCACACAAAATACCCACAGCTAAATATTTTCGAGGATATTGAAGAACGATTAGTCATGTCTAACTTCAATCAAATGTGAATTGAAAATATCAAATTTTAAATAATTAAAGATCTGCAATAAATAGAAGACAATCATTTAGTGCCAAAAAATTACTACTTCATTTTCAAAATGACTGGCAATGAAAAAAATGCCCCTTTTATCTTACACCTACTTTTTTATTAAAAAAAAAATATTATTTTTTTTTAATAAATTCACTATTTGTGCTGAAATTAAAATATCTTAAAAAATAACAAATATGAGCCTTGTAATTTTCTGTTCAGTTTAGCGCTTTTTAGCGCATTTTGGATATTTTCTTCAAATAGTTGACAACAATGATTCGCCCTCTCTGCTTTAACGAATTTTAACAGAGAGAAAAAAAGAGTTTGTGTAAATTCGCAAGGGGTTTTTTCATTCAACCGTTATTTTTATGTTGGTTATTTTACATAGTGTCTACATTAGAGAATTTTTTATCAAGACAAACGTTAAACTTAACGCGAATTTGTGGAAGGTGGGAACAGTTGCACAAAAACAACAATATGGCGTATTCAATATTGTTTTTTTTATATGCAGTTTGAAAACTGTAACAACCAAAATAATAATCAGCTGTTTAACTAAGGTTACCTTGTATATATTCGCACTAGTTTTAACGTTTGTTTTGATAAAAATTTGCCTAATGTAAACACTAGGTTATTCTTCACGTATTTTGATGATTTTGAAATTTTTGTGGAAAAACCAGAATTTTTAAATTAGTGAAAAAAAATTGAAAGATATTTATATTTGTGTACTTTACATATTACAATTGGTTCAGTATTTGATTACTTTCAATATTTCAACCTTTCTCCTACTAAAATTCTTTATTTCAAAGCGATAGGGGTAGCGGAGCATAACAGGTATAATCTAGTACTATTTAATTGGTTGACGATATTTAAGATAAGATACAAACGAATATAGTTTGCTCACTTGTTAAATATTTAATTTTTTATTTTATCGGTTTAAAATAAAATAATATTCTTTAATACTTACACCATCTGGATTTAATTTTGGCGACGCATGTGGAGAACAAAATTCCTGCAAAACATCCTGAAGTTTACGTGTGGAATCTGTATTGAAAGAAAAAAAAAAAAAAAAACATAAAAAAGTAAAACATTTAAAATTCAATAATAAATTCTTTCGAAAGGTAAAAAGTCACAACTAAAATCACAAATAAAGTTCATTTTAGACGAAAAAAAAAAAAAAATATATATATATTAAATCAATGAAAACAAGACTGTTTATTCAACAATTAAAAAAATTAAAAAGAAAACAAGTTTCTTTTATTTTGTTTTCTTATTTTCTACTTCTAGCACTTCATCTCAAAGGCGCCATTTGATTTCGAATATAAGACATTTAAACATTTTTTCCTGCGTTTGCTTTTTTCCCATTTTTTTTTAAGCCAATTTTCTTTTATAAAAAAAAACAGCATTTTAAGATTGTTTTTTTCTTTCTATTTGTAATTAAAAGTAGTGAAAAACCTGCATTATAATAATGTAGACTGTAGAAAGTTTTATGGTTTGAACTCATTAAATGATAGTGCAGAGGAAAATAAATTTAATAATTTATATTTCTTTATAAAAAGTCTAGATAAAGACTAACAAATAAACTCATAAAAATGGTAAAGAAAAATTATAAAAAAAAAATCATCTTGACCTTAATAAAAGGCAATAGGGAAATTTTTCCCTAACTATTGTTTATAAACAGCAACAAAAAAAGTTGCTACTTATAGAACTTGCAAGCTCTAAATGGATTTTAACACTTAAGGTGTTCAGTTTTAATATCCTGTGGCTAACTTTATATAAAAATAAGAAAGCTTAATAGTTAAATTTAGCGAACATTTAGGACTTTCTTTATAATTCTTATACTTTATTTATTTAAATTTTTATAAAAGCAAATTTTTACAAGTTCCCTAAGCATTAAAATTAATTTTGTCTTCCTGCCCATTGTGCATAGTGTATTTTCTAAGGGGATTTTGTTTCATAGAGTAAATTAAGTTTAAAAGTTGTATCTGATATATATGACGGTTCAATAAATTTCTTATTACTTACATGATGCCAATTCCTGCAGCTGTAAAAATTCCTTTGGTGACAATTTATCCCATTTATGAGCAATTGTGGCCGACATTTTGTCTAAAATGATAAAAAAATAATTCGATTAATAACACAGGTCAACAAAATGAAATCTTTTTTCTGCAGCACGGGATTTTTTTGGATACAATTGGTAATGGAGTGTTAAGCTTACATACAGTATTATGTTCTTATTGTTAGTTTTCATTAATTTTAATAATATTATGTTCATGATAACAATGTCTTTGTTTCAATTTTATCATTCAATGTTTACAATCACTTAAAATTTTAATACAATTGTCTACAAAAATTTTATGTTTTTGTATATTTTTACTAGAAAAAATGTAGTAATAAGAAAAAATATCATTATTTCTACAACTATTATATATTATAAATCTTTTTTCATATTCTTAAACTATATTTTGTTTTCAAACCATATTAATATTATTATTCCCATAACAATAAAATGTTACAAATAAATATGCTTTTTACAAATATGGTTGAAAAATTCATAACTTGTTTGTTTTTGAATATATTTGATTTTTAACATTTGTTTTTCACCTTCATTATAATTCTCATTTAGTTTATATTTTAATAATAATAAGTAGACAAGGTTTTGTTATATTTGGTGTGATTTAGGCAATGTTAGATATTGATTAACTACTATTAAAGGGTAGAGTTAATAAAAAAATATCTTGTATTATCTTACACGATATATGATGGTACAAATAAATAAAATTAATTAATGATTGAATAATAGGCAAATAACTTTTTTTTTTGGTTAATAAGCACTCTTTTCTATTATCTTGAAACAAATGTAACGAACGCAATAAAGAATTTACAAAAATAATAATTTTGAATTAACGTCTTTTGTTTTAATATGTATTAAGATGGAATAATAATATGATAAAATGGAATAATATAATGGAATCATAATATGATAAGATGAGATAATAGTATGATAAGATGGGATAATAATATGATAAAATGGAACACTAATATGATAGAATTGAATAATAATATGATAGGATGGAATAATAATACAACAAAATGTAATCATAATCTAATAGAATGGGATAATAATGTAGTAACATGGTATAATAATATGAAAAAACGAACTATAAAATCGAACACAATATGATAAAGTGGAATCATAACAATTATTATTTATAATAATATCTATTTTTAGGTATGACCATATATTTTAATTATAATATGTTGCTCTAATAAGATGGTCACTACATCTTAGCTTTTGAGATGAACCGTTACATAGAAATTTAATGGTTGAACCACATAGTGCAGCACATCTCGATTTTTGTCTTATTTGGATCAATCAAATGCCAAAAAAATCTAATTTAAATTATTTGCAAGTTATACTTACTTAATTTTTTAGTCCGTTCAATAGCTTTAGAGATATTGTGAAAATTGTGTGAAAAAAATAATAAATTTCTTAAGAAGTTTAAATTTTATTTTTCATAAAATTTAAAAAATTTAAAATTAACAAAAATGCAAATTTTCTCCTTTATCATAAAGTTGCATAAAAAAACAACAAAATTATATACAAAAATAACAATAAAATTGCAACAGGAGTTAGGAAATTCGATTTTTTTCAAAAATTATTATCTGGATTAGAATTTTTTGATATTTTATTAAACTAATTCAGACCAAGCGCTCTCGAGGTATGTTGCAATATGTGATACAACTTCAGTAATTTTATATGTTAAGGTTTATCTCGAAAACTGGAGTCAATTAAAAAAGGTGATTTATATGCTTAGAATACCGTAATCACGAGAATCTATATTAGCTGACAAATCCCATTCCACAGAATCAATGTTACCCTGTGTAATTGTTATTTGAATAAACTGTATAATTTAATTATAAACAATAAATTATGATTGATTACCAAGTTAAGTAAATAAATGTTGTTAAAACTACTGAAATAGTGAACTCGTAAACTTAAACTCTAGTTTAGAAAATGTCCCGGGCAATGATCAGCTAACGTTTCCGGGAAATATTTACTTATATTCCTAGGAAAATAGGAAATTAAAATTATACACATTTCAAGGATTTATTGCATTTTAGTTTAAAATATTTTATTATTAAAAAACCAGTTCATCTAATCTTAGTTTAATTTTTTATATTTTTGCAGAAGATAAAAAAATCTGATTTTCTTTATCCAATTATTATCAGAAATTGTGTAAAATTTAACAGCATTCGATGAATTGTCCATTGAAAATTACATTAATATTTTGATGAAAATTTCTCAACAGCCAAATAATAAATATTTTCTATGTAATTATAAATGAGCAGAATAACGCACCAGAAATTCTAAAAATGTTTCAGAAAAGTCATCTTTCTAGTGGCTCATCTTCATGTTTTAAGTCGTCAAGAATTTATCTTATTAGCAAATGCTATTATCAAAAATCTGTTTGAAAGGTTTTAGAATGTTCATAGATTCATAGAAAAGGAAACCAATAGTTAATTTTTTAAATAGCAAAATTTCAAATACATATATAGAAAAATGCTTTAAGATACATATAATATATCCAGAACATTTGTTCAATTACATGTAAGAATAAATGTAAGCAAGATCAAACTCTTTCAAAAACCCAAAGACTAGAGATTTATTAAAATAAATATTTTTATAGTATTCGCTGGAATTTTTGTAGCAAAAGCAACACGGTTCTAGAAATCAATTATTTTATTATTTTATTATTCTTTCAGAATGTTATCAAAAAATGGAAATAAATTTTAATTAAATTTTCATTCAAGAAATAACTCGTTTTACTCTCCTTAAGAGTTTTGAGAAACCTTTAATAAAGGACTATTTATCATCACACTAACGATATTTATTTATATTCAAATAGCTTTTTTTAATTCAACATATTTATGTAAAGTACTTCAATTGAATTTCTTTGCAAACGAAACTTAATTTTTTTTTATTATTAACAATCATCTCGTACTAATTACAACTAATAGAAATAAATTAAATCTCCAGACTATGACCTGGAAAACTTAAAATGTATATTTTAAATATATTTTGGAGAAATAATATTAATATTTGGACCTAAATAAAATTGAAACGAGTTAAGGTGTTCGAATGAAATTTTGACACAATATAGATACTCTTGTCTTAAAATCAGGGAATATTTTCAAAAGTGAAAGAATATTACCACCTTTCTGTGAAATAATCCCAAAAAGGTGATTTTTTTTAAAGATTAATTAAGATTAATATAACTTTCGGATATATATATATATTTATATGATTTTTCCAGCAATATTATTTAGAATTTTGTAAAAAAACTACTGGATATTTTCAAAAAATTTTAGAATCAAATTAAAGCCCTCCAAGTTTAAAAAATTGCGTAAAACAGCAGGGGAAAATTTTGCTTCGACCTAAATATCTCTTAAATATTTTATATATATACTACATTTACGTAAAATTTTTTTAAATCCAAATCCTAAATTAATTTTTTATTAAATAAAAAAAATTATATACACGAGATGTCAAATTCTAGATGTCTACCGTCTAACTCCGTGACCCGCTAGGGATGAGCGCTCCTCCAAATCAACTCAAAACACCTCAGCTCTGACCATGTGATATTTTATTTAGATTTCTTCAACGGTTCTCAAGTTAAAAGATTATTTTAAAAAATACCACTGTACCACTGCGTGTGTGTGTCTATGGGACCACTGTGCACTGGTCGACAACAATTTTTTTTTCTCCTTTATATAAAAATAGGTGGACTAGAAGGAATTTTATGTGCTAAACAATTATCTGCACAATTATCTGTTTTCAGTTTTTTTATATTTAAACACTATACCACCGTAGGTGGGGAGGATATTATGCGTTTGTGCTGACGTTTTCACTTTAATGTATACCAATTGGCTTAGAATCACTTTCGGAGTCTACTTAACGATCTGTCCGTCCATGTAAAACTTGTGATCAAACTACAGGTCGTAATTTAATGAAATCCGGTGCACATGTCTTCTATGGTCCAAGGACGAAGTCTATTGAAATTTGTTATGATTGGTTCATTATTTCATATAGCTCCCATACAAACGATCATAAATGCCTTAAATATAGCAATATTTATTTATTTGAAATTCAACATATATAAGTTTTATATAAGTAAAAACCTGTATGCCAAATTTCATGAAGGTCGGACTATAATTGACTACAGCTTCCATATAAACCCTCTTTCGAAAATCAAGTGCATAAATACAAAAATAAATTTTATATATGTAAAAACCACAGTGATAAATTGTATCACAATCGGTCTATGATTAGTCATAGGTCCCGTATAAGGCCATATATATGTTTCATACAACTACACAATAGTCTTAATACAAGTATCAATTAACAAGGGTATCATATAGTCGGGTTTCAACGACTATATTTTTCTAACTTGTTTTTTATCACGTAATTAATATTAGGTGGTCACAATAGTATAACTCTTTACTAGGTGGTCACACCAATCGAATTTAGATAAATAAAACTGCAACAGATGCTGATTAAAATCATTTTCAGGTTATCTTAACGTTACCTTTTTATCCGCTCCATAGTTTCGGGTTTATTCTTAAATTAGTGGCGAAAAAAATTAATATTCAAGCAAAAATGGTAAAATTTTGCAGTGGTATATGATACTATATAATCGGGTTGAAGCCAACTATAACTTTCTTACTCGTTTTTTTGTTTTTTTTTTTTTTTTTGAAAAATTGTTTTTTTAGTGAAAAGTTGTTTTACTTGTTTGACCCGAATAAATGCTTCTGTTTGATTTTTATTTTAACAAATAAATCGCTAAAACGTTGGATATAGCTTCCATGATATTTTTAAATCGATTTTTAATTTATTTATTTTACCCGAATAACTGGGATCATTTTATTAATCGATAGAATTTACTGATTAATTGTTAAAAACCGAAATTTAAAAGTACTTGAAATGGATTTTTAACCTATTTCCCATAAAATTCCTACTTGAATAACCGAATTTCTCTTGGCATTTTCGTTATTTAAGCCGACTAATCGATTAATCGAACAATTTATTCGATTTTCAAAACATTAAAAGAAAAAAGTTTAAAAATCATCAAAAATTTATTTAAATTAATTTCTCCATTGTATCTCTCGAAAACCCGGATTTATTCTAATTTATATGCATCATTAAAAAATTTTAAATATTAGCAGCTAACAATATGCTAACCTTTGCTCTAAACTTACTTTTTTGGCAAAAAAAAAAAAAAAAAAAAACTAAAATTTTAGGTACAGAAAATATATATATGATAACATTTTTAGTTAATTTTCATTTATATCATAAATTACCCATATCTCAAAATGCAAAATCATTTATTTTTAATGCCCAATAATGACAGATGCAAATTTTTAAATTTATAGTTTTTTATGTAAAAAAATGATTATATAAATTTGAAAATTCAAAGTGTACAAATTATATAAGGCATAGGTTGGAGAATAAAAGTTCATAAGCATGTTATAGTCAGTATTACAAGGACTAAAAATATAATAAAATTTCTGAAATATATATATATATATAAATGATTTAAATTTTTATAATTATTAAATATTATATTAAATTTGATATAACTTGCTGATAAATGTGATATTGGTACCAGCATCCATATAAAATTTAGGCACGTATGACTTTGCAAAAATGATTTTCAATGGGGAGCCTTATGTGGAAGCAGTGTTGCCAGTTTAGTCTTTTTAGGGCTAAATCTAGCCTTTGTATTTTTCCTTTATCCTTAAAATTTTCATTTTAGTTTAAACTCTTTTTCTAGCCTTTTTGATTTTAAAAATTGCCTTAAAAAGGCTAAAATATTAGTATTTCAGCAACGAAGAAAAATTTCTTATTATCTCCATTAAGCATTTTGGTGTATTAATTCCCATAAAAAATCTATATTATTTACATTTACCAAAAATTTTTGCCTGCGGTGCTTCAAAGTTATTATATAAAAACTAATATAATCTTAATCTTAACGTATGCAGGCTTTAAATACTTTGCATACTAATTATAAACTTTAGTAAACCTGTATTTAAAATTTAACTGTTTAGAACACTGTTTATCAAAATATGGAACCTGATCCAATTTTGTAGGGGGGTCGTGATATAAAGTTTAATAATAAGAATTTAATTTTTCTCAATAATATTGGTTTTTATAATTATGTGTTCACAGAAAAAGAATGCAAACAGGAGTCATTTTTTATAGGCACTTAGCCAATCTCATTTGATAATATGAATTCCAAAATCTACGGATTTAAAGTAAAAAATAATTAATTGCGAGGTTTGGCGAAAAAATTCAATATCAATTGTTCATGCACCAAAGCCATATATTAAATTTTAATAAGTTAATTTAAAAATTGTGTACAAAATTGTGGTCTAATTGAAAATACATCGGAATTGATAAAATACTTTTATTACAGTTACTTTTAAAATTTTTATTATTTAATTATATTGTCTTTCACAGTTATAATAGCTAAACAAAGTGTATTTTTTATTTGCTACAGCACGATATTGGAAAGCTTACTAAAATATACGAATCGACTCAGAATCTCCTTGGCTGGTTAAAATTGTTTCATTATTTTAACTAGTCCCCAAATAAATGCTCTTTTGGAGTAATTTCTTGAAGCTAATATATTTTAAAAACATATAAGCGTATTTCTACAGAATTCTGCACAAATAAATCACTTTTACATAAAATATGGTATTCACTTTCAAAAGGATCACTTTAAATTTAATTGTAGCTTCTATATCGGGTCCTCTCCTGAAAATCATTTAAAAATTCATATGCTAATACAATTTGGCTCAACCAAAATCAACCATAACACCCATATAATACTCTCTCTCTCATGTGTGTATTACTTGAAGTCACATACACAATAGTGTAGGATATCATATAGTTGGTATTCACCAAATATACATTTCTATTTTAATAGTTATTTATTTTGTAATTACAAGTATTTAGGTTGTTTGTTACATCGTTAGAACTTTGTCACAAAAATCTCCCAATCCATTTCACTTTTTAGTTAAATATTAAAAAAATCTTTTATTTTCTATTGATTCAAATTGTTTTCTTCATTTGTCAGTTAAAATTGGAATGAGAGGTTATAGGAATCTTAGTTTTTAAATGTGTGATGAATTTTTAGCACACTCTCTTTTTATTTTTATTTTTTTTATTGTTGGCAAAGTTAACAGAGTTAAAAAATAACGGGTTAAAAAATAAAATGACCAATTTTGGTTAAAAATAACCAAAATGGCAACACTGCTTACTAAATCGATTATAATTAATTTTTCATTAACTATAGAAACTATTTATAAACATAATTTAACATTTATAAACATATTAACATAATTTAATTTATTTATAATTTTATTTATTTTTTTTTAATTCTTATAAGAGCCAAAAATCACCCACAAATTTAGAAATGCTTAATGTAGTTTAAAAATTACAAGGAATCACTCCAAATTAGGTAATTTTTCATACGATATATAACTGAAATTAGTATGGGATTTTTTTGGGCGATTTATCAATGGGTGAATTTGCCGGAAGCTGTTCTATATTTTATTTATGAATTTATTACGATATCTTAAAAAAATCGAAAAAACTAGAGAGAATGAGAAAAAGGTTTTTAAATTAAAAAAAAAAAATTAACTTTTTTCTAGCCTTATTTTTTGGAAAAGGCTAAATGCCTTTTTTGATCTTTTTTAAAGAGGCTAACTCTTTTTTTTTTTTCTCGTCTCCTGGTAATGTTGTGTGGAAGTTAATTTTAGGCGGATATTCACAAAATCATTTTGACTTAAATAGAAACTATGTAAAAACGTATTTCAAGAAAACGTTTTTATGACGATTACAACCAAATTCACTTAAATTTTCCTTGGTAAGAAACTTGTATGTAAAATTTCACTAAAATATTTGTCAAATTATGAACTATTGTTTGATGAAAATGTTTACATTTTTTTTCATAATACCCCAACCACCAAAGGTGGTTGTGATCCGTCCAATATTTCACCTAGCCCCCATTCAAATGTCACCCTGGAATATAGTTTAAACACTCAAAAATGCCTTAAAAATAAGAATATTTTAATGAAATTCGGTGCAAAGAAGTTCTGTACAAGTATCAATCTTTGCACCAAATTGGTTCATAATCGACCACAGCTCCCATATAAACCCCTCTTCCGAAAATCACTTTAACGTGCATAAATCCCATACAAATGTTTTATGTAAGTAGAAACAACATTGCTAAATTTTATGAGTATCGGTCCATAATTTACCATAGCTCCTATATAAACCCACATCCAGGAATCGCCCTAAAGTGCATAAAATCATCTAGATGCTAGTCTCAACGCATTATTTTGCCTTTGTGTGTTTTATTTTACATTTAGTAAAATTGGCCACAGGTGTAATATAAGCCCTCTTCCAAATTTTTATGCTCGTACTTAATGGTATAGGGTATCATATAACCGGACTGTACTATACCTGACTATATCTTTCTTTCTTGCTTTCTTTTTCATGAAGCACCGATTTTAATGAATCGAGTAATCAATCAATTTACTCGATTACACTTAAATGCGATTTTAAATTATATAATTTAATATATTGTGTGTTTAGTCGAATTATTTGGAAAAGCGTTTACCCAGCAAAAGCTTTGCTTTCCCAGTAAGCTAGCAGGTATAATTGGAAACAAAACTAAACTACTTATTTTTTGCCTGAATCACTAGTTATTTTGTTCGAGTTGTCCACAAATTCATGTAGTTATTTTTAGACTCTCAAAAATATGTACCTAAACGAAAATAAAAATATAAAAAAAAACAAAAAAATTTTGCCGTCAGTGAGATTTGAACTTGGGCAAAAATTAACCATTCGTTTTTAAAGACTATCGTCTTACTCAGTACACCATCTCGTACTTAATTTTCTAAGTGACAAAAACTTTTATTATTATAAAATATCTTTTTAGACATGTTGTTATAAAAAATGAACACCATCTAAATGAGGTTGAACTAACAACCTTCTGGTTGCTAATCCAGCGCTCTAGTCAACTCATCCACGAGATTGCAATATTACCGTGGTATTATACTATTGAATACTTATTTATGTAATACAAAGTAGGCAAATAATAATGACACCTCATTACTGAGAAACCACTTTAATAAGTAGTTGCATAAAAAGCTCTATTTTATTTGTATTTGGCTTGAAAAACAAACGTTTTTTTTCGGATAATCGAATAGTTCATTCGAAAACCCGAATAACTTATTCGAATAACCGATTAATTCATTCGAATAATGAATTAATTATTTAGAGCAGAGAATTCTTCTTTAGAGTAGAGAATTTTTAAAATTTGTATTAATGGATTTAAGCAACATTAATTTCCGGTTTTAAGTAGAAAACCATGAGAACAACTCGATGATAATCGTTTTTCGATGAAACAATGGTTTTTAACAACAAATTATTATTATTATTATTATTAACTTTTTTTTGTTATAAATCACGTTGTAAACTAAAATCCAGTTTATTGATAAAAACTCGTTTTTTTTTTTTTGATAAAAATCCAATTTTTTGCTTAAAAAAATGAGATTTTGGTGGTTTACGGTGAAAATAAAGCTTTTTATGAAAACATGTTTTTTTTTTTTGGGAAAATTTAACTGTTTAACAAACTTCCTATTTCTGTTTTGCGTATACACATGATAAATTATTTTTTGTTTATCTAAAAGTTAGTAAAAATACAAAATAAAACAAACGAAGAAAAAAAGGACGCGTCATTAATCAAAAATAATTGATGACCAAACAAAATAAATGACAAAATACTAAAAAAAAAACAATGACAAAAGAATGAATGTTCAAATGTAATAAAAGAAATGTCAAAAATTTTTAATTTGACATAATACATTTAAGATTAACATAGACACAAATAGAGGTGTAGGTCTCTAAGCAAATGATTTTTTAAAGTTTGCTTTAACATAAACAGAAGTGGTATTAGTTAGACTAATTTAAAAATAACTAAGTATGAGGGAAGTACATAGGTTAAAAGTATAAAATTTAAAAATATATAAAGTATAAATAAGTTTAAACATAAATATTAGTCACGTATTTAAAACCAATTAAGAGAATTCGTTTGAGACTACAAAATTATACCGTGCTACAAACTAAAGAAAAGTTAAACATACTTAGAGAGTAACATAGTATATTTTATAGATATGGATGAGTAGATTATTATATCATTTTTATTCAAAAAATTGTTTGCTCGTTTGCTTTTTTACAATTTAAAGCCGCTAAATCCACTAAATATGTTAAACGGTTAATAACAACAAGTGCAAGTGTTATATTCTTTAATATCCTTCAAAAAATCTGTATTTCATAAATATATAAACATATTGGAATTATCTCCTGAGGATTCCCACCATCCAACAATTGAACTTCAATTATCTATTCAAACTTCAACTTTTAATCCTTCATCTTTAAAGCATTGTAAAACATTTTATTTTAAACATTCTAATTATTACATGTTAAATTATTTCATAAAAAGTATTAATTGGAGAACATTTTTATCGTCTTTTGCTGATGTTCAACATATGTCCATTTTATTCTATAATAAAATGTACGAACTTTTGCACTTATGTGTTCCGAAACGTATTTTTAGACCAAGTTCTGGCCCACCATGGAATAACAAACTGTTGTCGTATGCAAAAAACAATAAGAACAAATGGTATAAAAAAATCAGGCTCTCACTATGATTACTTAAAGTATTCGGTTAGTCGTGCTGAATATACCTCAATCAACAAATCATGTTATACTAATTATTTGAATAGGATGAAAGTAAATTTTAAACGTGATCCAAACTCTTTTTACAAATTTGTTAATTCTAAACGTAAAACTACTGGCTTCCCTTCTGCTATGAAATTACATCAGAATGAATCGAGTTGTGATGATATTATTAGCAACATGTTTGCATATTTCTTCTCTACTACATATTCAGATCCATTGTATGATGACTCTGCAAATTATGGCAATTTTCCTGATATATGGAAGGATTCCTACATTATTCTATTGCATAAATCTGGAAATAAATCTGATATTGCAAATTATCGTGGTATTGCAAAATTGAGTACAATTCCTAAATTATTTGAAAAAATCATCACTGATCAAATGTGTTTTCAAGTAGAAAACTTATTATCATGTTATCAACATGGTTTCCGTAAAAGGTGTTCTACTATTACAAATCTTCTTCAACTCACAACTATTGTAAATCGTGCATTCCTCCAACAAAAACAGACATATGTAATTTACACTGTCTTTAGTAAGGCATTTGATAAAGTTAATCATTTGCTTCTGATAAGAAAACTTTATTTAATGGGATTTACTGATCGTTGTATAAAGTGGATACACTCTTATTTATCTAATAGAAAACAAACTGTTCGTTACAAAAATTCATGCTCTAGATGTATAAACTTTCTGTCAGGAGTACCACAAGGAAGCCACCTTGGACCAGTACTTTTTTCCTTATTTGTAAATGATTTGCCACAAGTAATTCATTACTCAAATATTTTGATGTATGCAAATGGTGTGAAAGTATTTCTAAGTTATCAACATATAGATGATTATCATTATCTTCATGAAGATTTAAATTCATTTTACAACTGGTGTAACATAAATCTCATGGCACTTAACCTTAAAAAATGTAATTATATGTGTTTTGTAAGAAAATGTAGATTACCGATATATTATGTCATAGGAGGCTATCAACTAGAAAGAGTTGACACTATTTTAGATCTCGGAATTTTGTTGGATTCTAAACTTAATTTTATTTCACATATCACGGTTACTGTAAATAAAGCTAGAGGAGTTCTTGGTTTTGTTAAACGCTGGGCAAAGGAGTTCAACAACCCTTACGTGACAAAAACTTTGTTCACATCACTTGTAAGACCTATTCTGGAGTATGGATCTATAATATCGGATCTTATCTATCAAAAATACATTGATCTCATTGAATCAGTCCAAAAGCAGTTTCTTCTGTTTTGCCTTCGAAGTCTTCATTTCAACCCATTAAATATGCCACCATATACTTCTAGACTTGCCCTTATAAAACTGCCTACTCTGAAAAGCCGTAGAACTATGTTCAATATAACTTTTATGCTGAATATAATTAATGGTAATGTGAGTTCTGGCTTTTTAATAAATAATATCCAGTTTTTAATTCCTCGACGCCCTACTCGTTATTTCGTACCATTAACAGTTCATTTCTATAGAGCTAATTATGCCAATGCCAATCCTTTAAGAAGAATGTGCAATGAGTTTAATACATATTATAATTTTATTGATTATTCACTTAACCCTAAAGATGTTAAAAACAATATTTTATTCTTTCTTAACTCATAAGATCTGTACAAAACTTTTGTGAAAATTATATTTATATAATGAATTGTATATTTAGTAAAATATGTATTATTTTTAATTGTCTGTAAGGAATATTTTCCATAGACAAAATAAATAAATAAAAAATAAAAATAAATCTCTTATTAAAATTTTTGCTTTAATCTGGAAATATAATATTTTTAAACTATTGTTAACCATGACATCCGTAATTTGTAACGTAAAGTTTCCCGAAAACTTCTTCGACATATGACTTAGAACTGAATAAATAAGAGATATGTAAAATTGTAAATTCCTTTTCTGTTTTCTACCAACAATTTTTATTTTTTTGAAAAAGTTATTTTAGAATTAGATATTTTCAGAATTTTTAAGAATTTTTACTGTGGGGCTCTAAAGCCACCCATAGACACATACTGCAGAGAGCTGCGGCCAATGAACCCTTTTATATGTGTGTGCTTGACGCCTTTGCTACACATTCATCAATCAAAGAAACAAAAATACGAATGAAAACTATAAAATTGAAAATGTTTTGTTATTTTGAATCAAAACGATTTAGATTTTTCATACTGCAATATCAGTGTGACTTCATTTTATGTGAAGGGTATAAAAAAGCAAAAATTTGATTGTTAATTATGCAAGCAAGCACATTTCAAGTTACTTTCACTGTAGCATCGTATTATTCTTATTCTCTATAGTACTCGCAACTTAAATTAGTTTTGAACATAGTGTGTTTAAAATTGGGAAAATGATTGTGAGTGGGCAGGACAAGAAATGTAAAAACGAAAAAGAGAGCTAGTTTTTTTTTCTCAAATTAAAACCTAAGTAAAGTAAGTAAGGGTGTAAAACGATAGAAAAGTTCTACGGTAAAAAATATTTTTTCTATGGTGAGAAAAATTTTCCATTCTACTGTGTAAAATGAAAAATGAGAAAAATTTACAAATTTAATTTTTATTATGAAAAAGAAAAACAATTAAATAATTATGTAAACATAAAAATAAAAACTGGGATTGAAATAATATAAAACTTTTTTTTTAATCCCTTATGAAGGAAAGACTTTACTTTGGCTTTGTATTGTAATGATAAAAGTCGACCCTCGTTTTTATCTTACAAAACAATTTAAAATTTGTTTATTTTAAGAATTGAATTATCCTAATTTTACTTTTAAATACTTTTGTTCAATTTATATTTAATGGAATTCTAATAAGAAGCGCCACCTAGGTATCATTAAAATAATAGTTTCAGATTATTTATAATAATTAATATAACTCTAGTCCATTTTGCTATTTTTAGCAACTAAGAATATGCCAAAAGAATTTAGTATAAAAGTAGGCAATAATGTAGTTGGACTGAGGCCAGCTTCGGTGTAGGTAAGACAAATTAATTGTTCGTGGTAAGGGCTGCTAACAATTGAGTTATGTTATTAATAGAGCTATTATAAGGAAGCAGATTTAGTGGTATGGACTGTTGAGTCCTCTTGTTTGAGAATACTCTATTAAGTAGATACAGTGGTAGTTGTTGTAGAGTTAAGGAATTCTCAACAACACAGCAATGTAGTTTGAGGGTACAGTTTTGGCTACGGAGTTCTCGTGGCTAGCGTTACTACGTCTGGGAACTGTACAGAAGTATGGTGGTAGGCTCGTGAGAAATAAAGTTTATAATGAAAATAAAACGTGGTATTGTCTCTTTTTTTCGGTCCACAAAAATAAATTTTCTATTAAGCATACTTGTCCATCATTTCAAATAGGCCCTGAGGCAAAAACAGACATTAAAAAAAGTTTATTGAAAATTTATAAAATATTTTTTATAAAAAGAAAATTTATCGGAAATTTTCTAAAAAAAGACGAGATTTATCGTAAACTCTATAAAAAAGAAGTTATCGACTTTAGAAAAAAAAAAATTCAAAATTTTTTGTAAAAAAAAGTTATCGACAATAAAAAACATTTATCGAAAATTTCGTATAAAAAGAGAATTTTTCGATAATTCTCTATAAAAAAAACTAACAAAAATGTCCTAAAAAAAGGAAAATTTTTACAAAAAGCAAATGTTTGTCAAAAATTTTCTAAAAAAAAAAATGTAAAATTTCGTATAAAAAGAAAATTCATTGACAATTTTTTGTAAAAATAAGTGGAAGTGCAATATTCGGGCTATATATTGGGCCGAACCTTTTATACCCTTCACATCTATATCGCATAAATAAACAAATTCAGAATACAAATTCATTGAAACTTTAGTTATATAATTGTTATATTATATGTATAACATTTTTGTGTAATTTACAAGTATGGTGAACTTATTAAACGTTATTTATTAAAGAAAACTTAATAAAAAATTTTTCTGAAAAAATGTACGCAATTAAGGAAATTTTAAGGAATAGATTCATATTCATATTATCTCTTATTAAATTTTTAACTTTACTGTAGAATTATACTTCATATTTTAAATAGCCGTTAATCATTGACATCAGAAACTTGTAATATAAAAAATCCCAGAAAACTATTTTCTTGGACATATGACTTAGGAAGATCGCTCAGACAATCTGTGTTGTAGAGCAGAATAAAAAAGAGAATTTTCAACCTACAATATTTTTTTTTTTTTCGAAATAGATACCTAGTAGAATATCCAATAGTTTAACCGTCATTCAATCATTCGATTAATTTTTAGTAAGTAATTCAAAATTGTCTATTTTCGAATAACAAATAAAACGAATAATTTGTATCAAATAACCGATTAACCGAATTTAATTTTCTGGAGTTATAAATTTTACTTTTAAGTCAAATTTGTGCCAACTGCATCTTTTTTAAGATGTCTGTTATAACCCAGAAAATATAAATAAATGCCACTTTTAGGAAAGCATTTTTCATTACTTCCAAAGTATAAGTGTACATTTCCTTGTGCTTAAGAAGTAATGCAAACAGCATCCAGAGATATTATTAAAAAGAGATTCAAATGAATTGTTCTATTGTTATTTTTGCATAAGTCATAAGCATTTTAATTTTCATCAACAAAGTGTACGTAAAAATACCCAGAGTAATATTAAATTTTATGCCAAAAAATCATTCTCAGACAGAAAATAAAAAAAGTTACATTAAATATACTGATTTATTTAATAAATCTGATTAGTAGAATATTTTGCAGTATTAGGTCCAAAAATATAATTTTTTCATATCAATGCACAGTGTGGCAGAATCAATTTTTTTTGGAAATAAATTTGAAAGTTGTAATCACAGGTTTTTCCATATATAGCCCAAAACTTCTAACCGACTTAGCCACGTTTTTTCGTAGCTAAATATACTTTTAACCCCGAATAATTATTTGACGAATTAACCGCTGAAAACCAGAAATGTTCAAAACTTCAAACTTTGGGATTCGAGGCCTGATAAAAACTATTAAATAACTTTGTTTAACGATTAGAAAAACTTTTTGTTCGTATAAATGAAAATTATTTGAGAGTTTCTGTCAAGTATTTTAAAATGTATATTTCTCTTTTCCTTAAAAGTAATATAAGCTTCTTCAAAACTACTCCCTTGTAAATTTATAGTCTAGAATACTTTCACTAGACTATCTACACTCACAGAAATTTTATTTAAAACCAATTATATAAAATTTTCATATATGTGAACGGTATAAAAGTCAATTTATAACATATTATGTTGAATATATTTCAAATTTGAAAATGTTAAAAATTATTTAGTTTTTTTTTTTTACAAAATAAAACAAAAGTATTTTATGAATATGGAATTTCAAGTTGCTATATAGTTACATATTCTATGAATACCCTTAATAAATTAAATATATTTTCTTTTAACTTATCTTATTTTTATGATCTTATTTATTTTTTCAATAAATATTTCCATTTACTCTTTAATTATCCAATTATCAAATACATTCCTTTAATTACATAATTTATTTTTTTTTATTACATTAAACCAGTTATTTTTGTTCAATCTATGCTCTGGACCTACAGTCCTTCAGTCACAAACCCAAGTTATATACCACATCTATGAGTTGAATTTTCTTATGTAAAAAGGCAACTAGAAGCTAAATAATATCTTTTTTATGTAGAGCATATCAACATGGCAAGAAATTCTAATAAAATTAAGCCATTTTATTAATGAAAACTTGAATGGAAAAACAGAAATTTTCAAAGAATCCTGGGGATGTGAACTCAGGCTTAACGGTTTGTAGTCTAGAGCAATTCCTATAGATTATTTAACCTTACAAATTTTCGTTAGAAAGATATTTATATAATGCTGCATGTGAAATAGAATATTCAATTTGGGGGAAAAAAAATTGGAAAAACTTTAAAGGGTGCTCTGGAAAATTGTTTATAACCCGAGCCTGTACTTAACATACGTGGTTAAATAGAAATGTATACAATGGACAGTGGGCTTGAAAAAATCCTTTTCAACATTCAGTATTCTTGAAAACTATTTTTAATCATATTTTAGGACTTTCGTATAAAATGACACTTATATATATGTATATATATATATATATATATATATATATATATATCCCTCATTTATGGAAAGAAAATTTATCAAAAATATTTTTTTAAAAAACTAAATATTTCAAAATTTGTTTTGAAAAATAATAATTATAGAAAATTTGTATAAAAGAAACTTTTCTATAAACGAAAAATTTATTGAAAATTTTTTATAAAAAGAAAATTATGAAAAATTTTCTGTAAAAAGAACATTTTTGAAAAATTTTCTGCAAAAAGTACATGAAAAATTTTCTATTTTATTCAAAAATTTTTTTAAAAAGTATATGAATAGTTTTCTAAAAAAAATATCAAAAATTTTTATATAAAGAACATTTAATTTTTTTTTTTTTTGTACAAAAATAATTTTTTTTGTAAATTTTTTATAAAAAATAATTTAACGAAAATTTTTTATATACATATCTAAAATTTTCCTTATAAAGAAAATTGATCTTATGTGTCTCTGAAATACTTCGTGTAGAGATTACTATATGGTTAATTAAACTTATTTACATACATATTTGACATTTATTTCTCCTGACCTTTTGAGAATTAAATATTTTGGCAGTTAGTTTGCTTAACGTGTCATCACTTACACCTGCCATACACACAGTAATGATACGAAAGGCATTATGAAGAGGTGTCAAGAGAGAGATACGAAATATTTCGTTAATAATCTCATACATGTTTAAATCCCATTTAGCTTGAAATAGCAGAAAGTGAATAGCTACCACAAATTTAAGACATCATTACATGCCAAAATTTTCCTTATTCATTCATTTTCCTTGTTAATAAGTAAAATAGAGTCATAATCCTATTAAACATAGAATACTGGATGCTAATATTGTTATACAAATTCAGTCTCACGTATCTATATTTTATGGTGTAAATATGCGTAGATAAAGTGTGTAAACGTCATAACCCAGCAACCATTTTCTATGAAAATGATTGTATTTAACTTTACAAATATAATACGAAGCAGATTTCTACAAACACATGCTAATTTAAAAGTATAATAAAATCATAAAATATTGTTAGTTAAAGTTAAAATTATAATGAAGATTATGTTGATGACGTTAATGTTTTAAATGCTATTTTTAAATTCATCAACCACACACCCACATATACCAGCGACTTTGTATTAAAACGCAGGTATTTGATTTAAAAAAAGAGAAAATATATAAATAATATTTTTTTTTCGTTTGTCTGTCTATATGTTTTGTTGCTAATTCTAGTGACATTTCTATATTTAAAATCTCTATTATTTTAATTAATGAATTTTATGGATTTCACACAAATATAAATAAAATGAAAAGTGGCAAAAAATAAAAACAAAATAATATCCAGTATACGAATACTTATTTATTTTTGGAAATGTGTATATATTTTTTAGTCTTTTTGAAAAAAAATATGGCAATTTATATAAAAAAAACATTAAATTTGAAAAAAGGTCAAGTTTAGAATGTATTTTATTTTTTATCTTTGATTTTTTAATTTTATTTAACACTTTTTTATTTTTAACTAGAAATAATAATTTTAAGAAAAACTTTTTATTTTAGTTTTTTCTTGTTATTGAACTTTTAATCAGGTCTTTTCATTTGTCATTGTTGTAGAAAAACATCTATAAGGACAAGAAGAAAACTTGACATTTAAACTCTGTTTTTCATTTAATAAATCTTTCTCATTGTGTAAGAGAAACTTTTTCATTTTCCCTTTTTGTTATCAACTTATTTCTATGAGTACTTAAGATTGTAATGAAAAATGTAGACTGGATGAGAGAAAAATAAATATTCGTTTTATATTAAAATTATCCTTAAACTTAATATAAAAAAGTTTATGCAAAGCTTAATCAAGGTTTATCTTTTAAATTTAGTTTTAAATTGATCTTTATAAATCTGTTTTCAAAGACATATATTAACTTAGTTTAAATTAAGTTTAACCTTGAAATAAGCCAGCTTAAATGTTTAAAATATAATCAAATATTAATATATTAAAATTTAAAGAATTATATAAAAACTTTTTTATCTAACCAATTTTAATCTTCGCTTAAATCAGCTTTAACTTAGATAAGTTTTGGTCTTAATACAAAAGTTTGTGGGAAGGTAGATATTTACTTTATATTTAATTTAGAGTTTAGTTCAAACTTAGCTTATCTGAAACAGAAGTTCAATTTAACCTGCTATTTCAAGTTTAAAATATAATTTATAAAATTTTATTGAACACCAAATATATAGATTGAATATAATAAACTTGAGAATTTAATTGAAGTAGTTCAAGTTTAAACTTTGTTTAAGCATGGTTAAAATAAGCTTATCAATTGATACTATAACTGGATTTTAATATATTAATTGTGTTTAATATTTAGAGAAATAAGTTTTATGTATTTAAAACTGAAATTAAAATTATCAATAAATCTAATATAGATGTTACTTGAAGAAGAACGAGAAAGAAAAATATAGTCAGTCAAGTACGTCTTTATTATGCCCTACACCATTCGGGAAGGGGACTTATATTACACCTGTAGCCAATTTTACTAAATATAAAATAAAATATACAAATACATAATAATGCGTTGATAATAACATCTAAATGATTTTATGCACTTTAGGGCGATTCCTGGTAGTGGGTTTATGTGAGAACTATGGTAAATTATGAACTGATTCTCATAAAATTTGTCAATGTTGTTTCTACTTACATAAAACTTATTTGTATCGAATATTAAAATGATAATAACATTCAAATGGGATTTACGCACGTTAAAGTGATTTTCGGAAGAGGGGTTTACATGGGAGGTCAATTGTAAACCGATATTAATAAAATTAGGTACAAATTTGACATTTGTATGGGGGCTAGGTGAAATAATTGACCGATCACAACAAATTTCAATAGGCTCCGTCCTTTTATAATAGAAGTCCAACTTTCATTGAATGATCTTTAAAATTTCTACCTGTACTTTGTGCACAAGGTTTACACGGACAGCCAGCCATCCGTCCAGCCAGTCAGCCAGACGGACGGACATCGTTAGATCATTTTAAAAAGTGATTCTGAGTCGATTGGTATACTTTAAGGCGTTACAAACATCAGCAAAAATGTATAATACCTCAATCACCTATTGTGGTGTAGGGTATAAAAATGTATACAAATGTCGAAAAACTTAAATTGCATACGATAACTTCTCTAGGTAACTTTTAGTTTATTAAAAGGATTAAGAGAACATACAGAACTATCAATATCTAATTAGAAATTTAAAAAATAATATTACAGAGAGATTATTTTTATAGAAAATATTAAAAAAAAAAAAACAAACAAACAAACAAATTTTGATAATTTTTGTTTTATAAAAATTTTCGATAAATTTTTGATAGATAATTTTCCATAGAAAATTTTCCATAAAATTTCTTTTAAAGAATATTTTTGATTCATTTTACTTAGATAGAAGAAAATCTTTGGTAATTTTGTTTGGATAGAAAATTGTTGCTAAATTTTATTTTGATCGAAAATTGTAGAACTGCTCCTTTTTAGAGAAAATGTTTAACAAGTTTTTTTCCTTCAGAAAAATTTCGCTATACTTTTTTCCTTTGATAGAAAATTTATTAATTTATTTTTTATTTTAAAAAAATTTAAACTAAAATTATTTAAGTTTTATTTTTTAAACAGATTTATATTAGTTTTCTTGTTATAATTTTTCTTAAATTTTCTTTTTTATAGAAGATTTGCGACAGATATTTTCATGAAAAATTTTCGAGAAATTTTTCAAGAAAACTCGATGCCTACTTTTTATTCAGAATTTTCCACAAAATTTATTTTTATTTAGAATTTTCGATCAATTTTGTATTGATAGGAAATTACCAGTTTTATAATATTTTTTTTTAACAAATTTCGATAATTTTTTAATTTCGGTAAATTTTCTTCACATAGAAAGTTTTACATAAATTTTCTATATTTTTTTTTTTATATAGAAATGTCTAAATTTTTAAGTTAATAAACTTACTTTTTATTCAGAATTTTTGATAAATTTTATTTTGATAGAAAATTTCCATAAATTAATTTTTTAAATTTTATTTTTTAAAATTTCAACGTTTTTTTTTTTCATATATAAGATAAGATAAGATTTTTCTTTTGTAGACATTTTCTTTTTATATTTTAGTTGAATTTTTAGTTCGAATTTTTGAAAAAAAATTTTTTTTTTTTTTTAATTTTTCGATAAATTTCCTTCTAATCGAAAACGTATTTTTTATGCAAAATTAACGTTTTTTTAGAAAACTCAAATCTTTTCTTTTGGTAAAAAAATTTCATTAAATATTCTTTATATAGAAAATATTCGATAGATTTTCATTCTATAGGAAATTACACATAAATTTTAAAATTGTCAATAAATTTTCAACGGGCAATATTCGATTAGTTTTTTTTATTAGAAAATTTTCATTAAATTTTTCATTTGTAGAAAATTGTCGATAATTTTTTTACGGTAGAAAATGTTCGATAAGATTTCTTTTAATAATATATATATATAAATTTCTATAAAATTTTTTCCAATAGAAAATTTTCGATAATTTTTTAATGTAATTTTCTTCCTATAGATACTTTTCGACAAATTCTCTTTTTAGAAATAATTTTTCATTTTATAGAAAATTTTCTTTAATAAGTGTCTCATAAAATATCTTTAATAAAAAACTTTTGATAAATTTGTTTTTTGTTGAAAATTTTGGATTCATTTTCCTTTAATAGAGACGTATTCCTGTAGCAGAATATATTTGTTGAATTTAGTTTTCTCTTCAGAGAAAATTTCCTATACTTTCTTCTCATAGAAAATTTTTGATAAATTTTCTTCTCATAGAAAATTTTTGATAAATTTTCTTCTCATAAAAAATTTTTGATAAATTTTCTTCTCATTGAAAATTTTTGATAAATTTTCTTCTCATAAGAAATTTTTGATAAATTTTCTTCTCATAGAAAATTTTTGATAAATTTTCTTCTCATAGGAAATTTTTGATATATTTTCCTTTTATAGAAAATTTCCATAAATTTTCTTTCTATAAAAAATTTTTAACAAACTTTTATTTTAAATATATATTTTTTTTGCTGTCTTAGTTCAATAGAATAAAGAATAAATAAGTCTTCACTGGCTGGTCACTGCAATATAAAAATGTCATGTTACGCATTTAAATTTTCTCATTAGTGAACAATAAGTTATTAAAAGTTGTATACATGAGTGTGTGTGTATAAGTCATTTCCCTTTTTTTTATTGTCAGCAGGAAAACATTATATTAGTCAAACAAGAGTTTTGTTTTGTTTCTAGCAATTTGTTTTTTTTTCTTGTTAACAATAAGACAATATTGCTTAAATCAAATATATACAGACAACCATACAATAAAGTTTTACTTGCGTGATAGTAGTTGCGGTTGCAACACAACATAAATAAAAAAAAATAATAAAAAATAAAATAAAATAATTTAAATATATGTACATTAAAGTGCATTAATTTGTATGGAGACAAAAGATGTTGCAAATGTATACCCTAAAATTAAAGATAGATATGTTTTAAACAAATCCCTAAAATATTTCGGCTTAATAATTTCGTTCACGTCAACTGGACTATTAATACATAGTTATTAGTTATTTATTAAAGTTTGAATATTTTGGATATTTTTTATTTGGTTAAGTTAATTTTAATGTCAAATGGCATACATTTATCATAAAAACTATAAATTCGTGTTAAATAATGACTAAATTTCAAAAATCTCTTTAGTTGGATTATTATCGCGGTTTTAAAGGATCTTATTATATGTTTCATAAATTCATCTGTACTGAAGTATAATAAATACTTTTATGTAACTTATTTGCAAAAGTTGCTTATTTAACCTTTTTTGAACTAAGTGCATAAAATTGACCCTCTTGCTATCAAAGGGTTAATTACGCGTAATCTTCAACATTATCGGGATAGACCATTCAAATGGTACATTAAAATCCATTATATGTCGAAAAATGTCCGAAATAGAAAAAAAAATATATATGTTTAAGTAAAGAAGATGTGACGTTAATATTCCGCAACTGAAAAGGGCCTTTGCATGCCTCTATGGCAATTTGAAATTAATTTTCTTTTAACGAAAATTTTGATAAAGATATATTTAAATGGTCCAGCTCACGTAAATTTAAATATTCAGATGTAATATTTTGCGAATCATATAAGAACAGACCGATCTTCATTTCTAGAGGGTTATATTTGCAACTTTTTTCCGTTAAGCTCTTTAATGTACATGTACTATATGTATGTATTTTAGCACGAGTAGTAGTTAATTGTTGGCAGTAGTCACGGTTGTTGATGTTTATAAATATCAACTTTTTTTACTTCATTCTTCCTTTTTTTCTTTAACAATTCCATTTTGTTTTCTTTTGTTTTTTTTGCGAAACTTTTTCTGTTATGGTGATTTTTTGAATTATTTTAAACGCTTCGCTAAAGCAATTTATTGTCTGCCATTAAGAACAATGACCACCAACAGCAAAAGTCAACAAAACTGTTGACAGTATCGCAAAGGGGATCAAATAAAAGGGTAATTATTGACCACGAGAAGAATATGGAATTAAAATTAAGTTTGAACATAATTTAAAGTTGTTTTAAGAGTATTAGGAGAGTTTTAAACCAGAGAAATTAGTTGAAATTCAGTAATATTCAAAAATTTGCTATTACGTCTCTGATAACCAATTTATTTTTGCAGTGGTGGTTGTTTTTGTTTACGTTATTTTAAAATTGGCCGTGTAGTCATTGTAATAGAAACAAATGACAACTGACACATATTTTTCATTACAGTGAAATAAACCATCATCATCTAGTCACGCGTATACTAACTGACATATAATACATTTAATATGTATAAATACATAAACACATACATCAGACATAAAGACATACATAAAGGAAATTTACCCTCCCCCCAAAAAGATTTTTTCAACTAAGAAAAATTGAAAAAGTAGAACAAATTTACAAATGGAAAGGGGAAAAATATAAATTATTTTGCAAAAATAATAATAATAATAATAATAGTTTATCGAAAATAGAAATAAGAAAAATTATTTTTTTACTATATAATGGGAAAACCATAGGTAAAATATCATATTTCTTATATACTCGTATCATATCTATTATTTTTTTTGTTTGTATTTCAAAAAATTGAAATTAATGTAAAGTATCGATTTTTTTGGACAAAGAAATATACAAATTAACAATTCGATTAAAAATCTTTTCTTTAAAAGTTTTATATTGGCTAAATCAACATAAAGTTTTAAAACTTAAAATCGCTTATTTTTCATAATATTTTTTTTAATTTAACGCACCCCCTTCCAGATGCGTACCTACATACATACATTGTTACATACACATTAAGCATAAATGTTAGACTGCATTCCAAAAGTGACTCTAAAATATTAGTACCTTATAGTAATTTTTTCGAAGCGGTACAGACTATATTAAGGCGACCATAGACACGTACTGCAGAGAGATGCTGACGATGAACCAACCTTTACGTGTGTGGTTGACGTATTTGCTACACATTCATCAATCGAAATTTATTTTTGTAATAAAATGTATTAAAAAACAAAAGTTTTAAATATTTTTAATTTTTTTTTACATTTATTTTAATTTGAAATGATAAAAAAAAAAATAATTCATAAATGATAGCAAAAAACAATCAAACTCATTAGAAAAAACTGCCTGCAGTATGAGTTCATTTATAAATCAAAACGATTTTGATTTTCCATACTGCATTGTCGGTGTGGCTCACACATTAAAAAGTTCATTCAATTTTTCTAATACACACTTATTACATGACCTTATGAGTAGTGTCTATGGGGTTATTTACGTTCCGTTATCCCACTTTTGACACCAATTGTTATGTTATCCCAATTATGACACCAATTGTAACGCCTTTTAAATACGTTGGTTTATTTCCTTTCCTTTAAATAAACCTGTGTAATTTTATTGCAATATTATACATCAGTACAATTTGCGTTTTAAATTTAAATATAGGTTTTTACTTAAGCTCTAAAACATACACGATATATTACATAAAAATTTATATATATATATATATATATATATATACAAAATTTACTGACTTGTGAATTTTGACCGTAACTGCCCCTAGAATTGTTCATTGGATTTTAAAAATATATTGCGTGAAATCGTGTAAATGAAGAAAATATGGCTTTTTTAATTTGTTTTTAAAAAAACTTTGCTATTAAATAAATTCAGTTGTTAAAAATCGTTAAAAATGCTTAAGTTATTACAAATTCCCCAAACTTTTTATGTGTTGTTGATCAATTGTGTAAGGATATATATATATATATATAGATATATATATATAGATAGATATATGTATATATATCTATATACATTTATATATATATATATATACATATATATATATATATATATATATATATATATGTGTATATAAATATATATAAATATATATATATATAAATATAAATAAATAAATATATATATATATATATATATATATATATATATATATATATATATATATAGATACATATATATATATGTATATATATAAATGTATATAGATATATACATACATCTATCTATATATATATATAGATATATATATATATAATACAATTTTTGTATTGTACCGTACATAGAAACACAATGACTCGTGTTTACTCTGGGGTAATGTTAATTGTTCGTCTCACATTTCGCTATTTTTTTCCAACGGTATAATAAGACCCCAACACATACATATATACATACGCACATATTTTTTCTTCTATTAAGCTACTACCGCTTTATTAAATAGAAAAAAAATTCCAGATGCATTGATAAACATATACACAAACGTAGGTATGTATATTTTTCGAAATTGTGTGGTTGGAAAAGCAGATTCTGGGAATGTTCTGTTTATAGACATTTTTCTATTAATTGAATATCACAAATTTTTGTCTTTAAGGATAAATTTTATATTAAAAAATAATTTTATAAATTTTCTACAAAAAGAAGTTTGTTAATATGTTTTCTATTTACAACAAAATTCTAGTAAAAATTTGCCTTTTGAAAAAACTTTCTATAAAAAGAAATTTTATCTGAAATTATACATCATCGGAAATATAAATATATATATACATATATATATGTATCATCATATATATATATATAATTTTGAAAATTATATATATATATATATTATATATATATATATATATATATATATATATATATATTATATATATATATATATGAGGAATACCGAGCTTCCACTATATATATATATATATATATATATATATATATATATATATATATATAGTGGAAGCTCGGTATTCGCGACCGCCCGGTTAACGAACGACTTAATTTTCAAAATTGCAATTTCGATATTCGCGACAGTTTACGAAAAGCGAGTTTTATTTTCGCCACTTTCATCTGTTTTTTCTTTAAATTTGATTACAATGTCTATAACCAAAAAAGGGAAATCCCCGTCTTTTGGTATATTCATCTTTTTGAATGATTTTGATCATCAATTTGGTCAGCTTATTCGTTTCACTTGTTGTGTAAATATATCTCTTAATGTGGGATAAGTTCAAAAAATTACAAAGTGGAGATTCCATAAATTTATTTTGCGTAAATTATTTAGCTCATATTGGCATAAGCAATTGTATTTCAGAAGAATTTCATGTAGAAAGTAATGAGGAGCAAATATAATTATCAGATATGGATTCGGAGGATTTAAACTATAGTAGGTATGCAGAAAACAAAATTAAAGTAGACGATTATATAACACCGATAAACATATGCATACAATGGGCTTTGGAAAATGATAAGCCGACAACAGCATAATACAAACTACGTGATTCAGCTGTCATTTTAAAAAATAATTTGCCAACAAAACAGCTCAAAATCTCCAATTTCTTTAAAAATGTTTAAAGTGTAAATATATCAATAAAAACAATTTTAATTTTAAAAAATACATAAAATTTGTCAATAAAACTCTGAATTTTCGCGACGGGACTGGTTTTTAATTAGTAGCGAAAATTGATACATATATATATATATATATATATATATATATATATATATATATAGACATATATATATATATATATATAGATATATATATAGATATATATATAGAAATATATGAATTTATATTTTGAAAAAATTTTTTTATAATCCTTTTTTCAAATAGAGAATTATTGACAAATTTTAAATCATAGTTTTCTATATATATATATATATATATATATATATATATACTGTTATTTATATATACTGTTTTCATCAAATGAAAATGAGTGACATATTTTTAAGAAAATTAATCAAAACTTCTTTTATAGAAAACAAAATTAAATAAAAAAATAAATTAAAATTTGTCATTTTCTATTTGAAAAAAACAAAAATTATTTTCAAAATAAAAATTCTTCGAAAATTTTTTATCAAAAGAAAAGCAAATACAAATTTATCCAAAATTTTTTATGAATTTTCTATAAACTAAAATTAATTAAAGAATTGCTACACATAAAAAATTATTTCAAATAATTTTTTAATAAAATGATTAATTCATTTAATATTGAAATTTAATTATATTATTTATTAACGTAATTAAATTAATTTTCTATTTGATTTGAAACTGTTTGAACAAATTTTGACAAAAAATCTTTTAAAAATTATAAAGAAAAAGAAAAAGTTTCCAATAAAAAAATATAAAAATAAAATATCTAAGACTATTTACAACCATTTTCAACTGTTGGTTTCATCATAGCGTTAAAAAACGGTATATAAGGTTATTCTTAGTTTTCTGAAACGTTTTTAGTATGTAAATGTTTGGTAAGTACGAATTTTAAATTTTTATAAGATTATTAAACATTTCAATAATTTTGTAGATGTTCCCATCGTTGATACCGGGGGTTAAAATCAATTTCAAAATCCAAATTTGTTTCAAATTTGTCCTATGGAAGTTTGTTTCTATATATAAAAGGTCAGTTTATGTTGAATGTTTTGTTCAGACATCTATCATATTATATTCTCAAATAGGTTAGTATGATAATATCTTTATTGGTATCTCATTTAAAAATCTGATGTAATAATATATCAAATTTGCAATTTAATTTTTTTTTCATTAATTTTATTATTTTAATAATTTTTAATTTAATTTTTAAAGAGTTTTGAAAATATTGTGTATTTTTATTGATAAAGGATGTTATTATATGTAGAATTGAACTATTAGAAATTTTAGTTAATTTTAATTTGTTTAGAAAAAAGAAAAATTATTAAAATTCAAGCCGGAATAAATTATTCTCAGTTAATTAATATTATTACTTTGGTGATTGGAGCAAAATCAATCAAAAATTTAATTAATATAAACATTTTTGTAACTGAAGTCCATTTTTATTGTTTTCTATGTATTTAAAGAAAATTTGTTTAAAAATAAATATTGATTGAGAATTTTCTATAGGAGGAACATTTATCGAAAAATTTCTCTAAGAAGAATTTCCTATAAAAAAGTTTATCGAAAATTCTCTATAAGATAAGAGTTTATCGAAAATTTTCTATGAAAAGAAGATTTATCGAAAATTTTTTGTATAGAAAATTTTATAGAAAAAGGAAACTTATCAACACATTCTACAAAAAGAATATTTATCGAAAATTTTCTATAAAAGAAAATTTATCGATAATTTCTTATTAAAAGTAAATTCACCAAAAGTTTTCTATAAAAAGAAAATTTATCAATAATATTATATTCGAAAAAAAATCTATCTTATGTTTGCTATTTAAATAAAACTTATTAAAAATTTTCTATAAAAAGAAAGTTATCGAGAATTTTCTATAAAAAGTAAATTTTTAGCAAGGTGATTAAAATATAATGTGCTCATTTGGCATACAATCATTGACACAATATTAGCGTAAGGTTAGATTTTGTGATCCTTCGATTTATTTGTAGTTTTCTCTAATTTTTTTAAGTGTTAAACCATCTAAAAATGTCCTATTTGAGTTTAGATAACATTCATACAATACGAGACAGGAATTAAATACAAAGCAAAGAAATTAATATAAAGCTGCTGGTTTTAATGAAGAAATGAATGAGAAACCACTCCCATATTATGTTAATACACCAAAGTTATCTTTGACATCAGCTCAACATGAACCATAACGATTGTAATCCAACAACAGTATCATCATAATTTTCAATAATATTGACATTAAAATACACATACATATACATAATTTTATGGCTTTTGCTAACCTCAAGTGTCCTAATAGCCATAATGTCATAATGTTAAACAAAGTGCTTTTTCTTCTACAAAGTACCATAAACTCATACGTATGTATGAATATATGTACGTAGATAGTAAACCCTATTCAATGTGAAAATTTTATTCCATTTCACACATACATACACATAAATAAATATTCCCCAAAGTGTTAGAAAATGTGTCATCTAAAGTGAGAGTGTAAGTATTTTAAGTATCCTCCCTTGTTTCCGTTTTGTGTTTTTCTCGTCCTTTTTTTTTTCTTATTATCACTAATGCTCTATTCATATTCATATATATATAAATACATATAATAAGTATTAATTAATTAGCTTAAGTAATTGTTTCTTATTTCATTCATGTTTTTATTTATTTTATTAATACATAACGTACACCCTACCTTTCTCTATTGTTTAACGTTTTTGTTTACTTTTTAAATTTAATTGTTTGTTAACACTTAATTTAAATACACATTAATAGAACATTTTAATTCCTATAATCGATTGTATTTGAAAAAACTGGCAATAACTGCTAAGTGGCCCATTAAAATTTTAATTATTCATAACAAGTATTTACATTGCATATATATATATATATATATATATATATTATATGTATTGATAATTGCTAAAGTCCTTCGTTTATGAGAAATACTTAATTAAATATGGTTATTTCTTGGAAAAATATTTTCAAGAGTTTATTTAAAAAGCGTAAATATTTTTATTGCAATAAATAATTAGAGGAATATATCAAGATAATAAAAATGTAACAAAATTTTGTTAAACATTAAAAAAGGAAAAAAATTAAAAAAAATATCAGAATTTTGAGAATTGGATAATTCGAATTTAACAAACTGCATAGAAATAGACAAATAATACATAATTTAATGTTTTTTAATAAAACTAAAGATATAAAATTGATTTTCCACAAAATTTTAAAAAATTTTAAAATATGTTCGAAATTTCGAACTGAAACACAATGCATAAAATAATAACAAATTAATGATTTTTTTTTATTAAAATTTAATTATAAAATTGATTTTCCACTAAATTTTTTAAAATAAGTTCAAAATTTTCAACTTTACCAAAATGCTTAAACATTAACAAATTTAATGTTTTTTAAATAAAAATAAAATTGTAAAATTGATTTTCTGCTAAATTTTAAAAATTTGGACTTAAGTTTAAAATTTCGAGAAACCTTAATATGTAAAAAATCTCTAACAATTTGATTCATTTAATAAAAATTAAGTTATAAATAAAATTTTTTCGTTAAATTCGAAAAATTTTAAATTTCAAAATTTCGAACTTAACAAAAAAGCTTTAAAATTCATAAATAATAAATAATAAAAAAAAAATAATTTTAAATAATATTCGAAATTTTGAACTTAACATAAATGCTTATAAATGCCCAAATCTTAAAAAATATATGCTTTTAATAAAAATAAACGTTTAGTTTTAATTTTCCACTAAATTTTGAAATTTTAAATTATGTTTGAATTTTCAAACTTAAAAATTAGCTAATTTTAAATTTATAATCTAAATAAAAATTTAGGTTTAAAACTGATTTTTCACAGAATTTTGAAAATTTAAAATTATATTTGAAATTTCGAACTTAATAAAAAAAGCTTAAAAAATGACAACATTTTAAACACTTTCATGTTCTTTATAAAAATAAAGTTTTAAAATTATTTTTTCATTGAATTTTGAAAATTGTAATTCTAATTTTTCGAGCTTATGCATAGAGCTTAAAAAATATGCAGTAATATTCTGTTTTTAATAAATAAAAGAATTTTTTGATAAATTTTGAAAAATCAAAATTAAAACTTTCGCTGAAATAAAGGTTAAAAGAAAATCTTTAATTGAATTATGGAAATAAAAGTTCGCTTTAAAAATTTGGAAAATTGAAAAAATATATGTTTTTAATAAAAATTAATCTGTTCTCTTTATTAATTTTTAATCTTTAGAATTTTTAAAATTCGAAATTAAAATCGAATTTTTGAAATTCGAAATTAAAATCGAATTTATACAAAAGCTTAAAAAAATAATTTTTGTTAAATTTCGAAAAATTAAGATTGAGCTTGAAATTTCAAAGTTAACTATATCTTAGAGGAAAGAAAACCGGTTGAATACTAGTCACGTGACCGGTTCCAGTTCCTGAACTTTATATGGGAGGAACCTGTTACTTTTACATGAGGTTATCATTGGAGGTGGCTAATTAGCACTTTGGGACAGATCACAGTACTCGTTGTGTTCTTTTCAAATAGTTTTTTTTTTAATTTTTTTATTTTTATTTTTCGTTAATGTCGATTGCGGCACTCCACTCCGAATCGAACCCACGTTCTTCTGACGTATCTTAATTTTTATAGTCCTCAACACTAACCACTCAGTCACAGATTGTTATTGCGCGCAAGATGATAATTGCGCATGACAAACTTGTTATAAATTGACTCTCTACTGATACTTAGTGTGTTTAGTGGTATCAACTGATTCTCAACTGAAGCTTTGGTAACGAGTAAGGTGTCATTTGGTACTCAACCGGTTCTAAGGGACCGAGCCATTAATGAAATTGCCACCAATTTCCCGCAGTGTATATAAACCTTTAAATTTAAAGATATTCCATTTTGTAACACTACAAAAACAATATGAGCCATGAGTTTTTTGAAAACTTAAAGGCCACGGATAACTCAGGGACATGTGCAATACATCAGTATACATATGTATATAGGAAAAGTAACTAAAAATTCCGCTACTTCAAATTACCAAAATTAGACTTAAGATTTAAATTTTTAACTAAAAGTGCAATAATAGTCTACAATTCTAAAATATAACACTTCTCATATACACGATTTATCATCATATTTTAGAATTCAAACAAATGAAATTTCTGATCCCACAAAAACTATTCATCATCATTATACATCAAATCTTATGGTTATTTAAAATTAAAGTTCAATCTTAAACAGGAAAAGATTTCCCTTATTCCAACATCATATACCGTTGTCACCAGCAGCTTTCTCAAAAAATCATTACAATCTCCAATAACCAACTAATGAAGAGACGTTACCAGTTAAAGAAAAAAAAAAAAAAAAAAAATAATAATAAAAGAAAAATCTACCGTTATATACAAGTAAAGAATCACACGTATATCAAATAACTGTCACTTGTCAAAGCTTCAATTGACAGAAGGTAAATAACAAAGAAAAAAAACAGAAGACAAGGGTCGGAAAATTGCACAACAAATATTAATATTTAATGTGGCTACCAGGCAATACCAGAGAAGAAATAATTTTCCAGCGAATAAGTTATAAAAGAAAAGGATACAATAAGAAAAATATGATAATGAGAAAGAAGAGCAAGCAACAAACATTAACCTCTTTTTTCTAGAGAGGAAAAAGAACATTTAAGGTATAATACGTTGGATGGATTAAATTTTATAAAACCTTCACCACTTATGTTGACACAGAAAATCAATTGAATTTGTTTGAGACTACGAAATGCAAATTTTTATAAAAAAATCATTGAAAAAAAAAAGAATAAAATTATTCACTAAAAAGAAAATTTAATGAAAATTTTCTATATAAAGAAAATATAACTAAAATTTTCTATAAATTTTTTTTTTCGAATATTTTGTACCAGAGAAATAATTCATCGACATTTGTTTTAAAAGGAAAGAAAACTTGAATAAAATTTTCTACAAAAAGAAAGTTTAACGAAAATTTTCCATAAAAAGAAAATCTAATGAGAATATTCAGTAAAATGAAAGCTAAGCAAAAACTTTCTCTAAAAAAATTATCGAAAATTTTTCATTTATAGTAATTTTTCTATAAAAAGAATTTTTATCGAATTTTTTTCTGAAAATTTATAGAAAACATTCTATAAAAAAAAATTATCAAAAATTTTCTAATATGCCATTTACACCAAACAAAAATTAGTAGTTTTTGGCTTCAATTGGTTTTTGATTGAAAAACTACATAAATTTCATTAGTTTTTCCTTACAAATCGAAAACCATTTTCATCTAGTTTTTATTGAAAACCAAATAAAAAATACTAAAATAAATATTTATGATACTGGCTGTTCAGTTGATTTCATAAAAGTGAGCTTTTGAATATGATAAATAAAATAAAATTGTCAAATTTCTTGAATTCTTTTGTTTGTATTTTAAATTTTGTATAAAAATTGTTTTTTAATTATTGTTAGAATATTTTAAACAACAAGAATAAACTAAATTTGATTTAAATAAAAATTTTTAAAAAATAAAAGTGTCAATAAAAATCACATTGTGAGAAAACAAGATATGTAAACGATTTGATTTTGTAAATGTAAATTTATCGAAAATTTTCTAAAGAAAATTTTCTTCAAATAAAGAGGCTTTAGCAAGAATTTTCTATAAAAAATGATATTTATTAAAAATTTTCCTAAAAAAATTCCTAGCAAAAGGATTCCTAGACTTAAAGCATTAAGACTATCCACGTAATTTCGATATTGTATAAAATTAAAGGAAATATAACCCAATTAATAAACAGATATTGAAAAATTATGAAGAAAAATAGAAAAACTAACATTTAGTATTACAAAAGCAAACCTCATGATTGGCTCATTATCTAAAAACTCATAAAATAAAAATCCTGACCTAAAGCAAAAAGCAAACTACAAAAAAAAAAGTGTGAACTACATACAAAAAAAGTGTGGAAATTTAATAACACATAAAATATTTAAACATGAAGTGAAAATTATACTGGAAAAAAATAAAATAAAATAACGAACCAAAAAAAAAAAAAAAAAAAAATGTACTCAATTAGTATAAAGAAATGGAGTGCCATTATTATAACAAAAGTAAATAAGAACCAAACCATTAAAAATACCCTGACAAAGGCTAAACAAAATATATACATTGGTGCATATTCCTATAAACGCACATAATTTTTTTTTTTAATTAACTTACCAAAAATTAGGCTAAAAAATAATTAAGGTTATATAAATTAATTTTCTAAATCATTTATTGACTTTACTTAAAAAATTAATAACAAAAAAATTAAAATGTACATTAAATTTGTTTAATTATAATTTTAGTAGTTTAATGACATTTTTATGGCATTTTCCTATATACGCACTTAAACTAATGAACCAATTTAGCACTATTAATAATGTGTTGATGAACCTTTGCTTTGGATAACTTCAAAAATTAAGTCTGGCATTGATTCTACCAATTTTTGAAGAAAATCACTGTCAATTTCTTCCCAGTTTGCTTAATTTTTAGTTTTAACTCCGTTATTGTCATTATGGTTTCATTCTGTGCACTTCTTGCGTAAACTTTACGGGATATTTACCTCCATTCCACATTGGATTTAAATCCGGACTGTAAGCTGGTCAGTCCAATAGTTGAATACTATATTCATTAAACCACGATTTAGATGGTATGCAATCTACATCCATTTTTTCATCCATAAATGAGAGAAGAACATCTTCAAATAGTTCATTATAAATTTAATCATTTTAGTGGTAACAAAACATATTTTTGATTTTCCTGCAACAAAAAAGGTTGCGCAAACCATAACACTGCCTCCACGGAAATAGCGATTCGACATACGAATTTCGTTCGATCTCAAATCATGCCAATAGCAAGAATATGAATCGGCACCGTACAACTTAAATTTCTTTTCATCAGAAAAGATTACTTTATTCCACTTATCTGTCCATTTCATGTATTTGCGCTCAAAGTTTAAACGATTTTTCTTATGATGCTGTTTTAACATTGGCTTACATTTTGGTTTCTTTCATTTTAAATGTTCATAAAATGTGTGCAACATTTTTGGAAGTGACAGGATGATCAAGTTTATTATTTATTTATATTTTTTTTTTCGCAATAGCTTTTTAGAAAAAATTTTCTCGCCTGCTTTTATAGGTATATTCCACTGAAATGATCGCCAATATGTTCTGATTGCTAAATTAAAGAAAGCAACAAAAGCAAGAAACAAATATTTCTTATATAAAAAAGTACCATCATATCGCGAGTTATTGTAACAACACAAAATTATTTTTCGTTAAGAGAATCGAATGTACCTCAAAGAAAAACAAAAATGTTACATGCGTTTATAGGAATATGCAACAATGTATATTGACATATACACTTACTTAAGTTTCTCTAGAGACAAACCAGAATAAATGAAGGAAAAAAAATGAAAACGAAAATCCATATGGTAAAAATATCATTACGAAAATTGAATTCTTTAATGTCCTTTATTACAAACGGAAATGAACAATCAAAAGAGAGGTCATTATTATTGTTGTTATTTTGCTTTTAATAAAAATATCAAAACATTTTGAATAATAAACTTTGCATATCAAAATATTATTAATGAATGCTATATTCGACTGTGTAGAATTTTTTATACCTTCACAAAATCTATGTTGCATATATATATATAAAATCAATAAAAGTTTGCTTTATTAAATAACATTTTTGTTGAACCTACAAATATCATGAATTTATTAAATTACAAGTATTTATAAAAGAAAACTTTTTTCTGAAAAAAAAAAAAAAAAAAATACACGCAATTAAGGAAATCTTAAAGAATGGATTCATATGCATACTATCTCTTGTCAAAAATTTTGGTTTATTGTGAATGTATATGTACTTTATATTTAAATGGATGTTGATCATGACATTGGTAACTTGTAATATAAAGAGTTCCCGAAAACTGTTTTCTTCGGGGTATGACTTAGAAAGATTACTCAAACCATCTGTGTTGAATAGCCGCATAGAGAAGAGGTATAAAAAATTATAAGTTCCATTTTCAGTTTTCTAACAAGTTTTTTTTTTAACAGTAACTTAAGAATTTGCTATTTTTAAATTTTTATAATATTTAACTTTGGGATCATGGGTTCAAGCCCTGATAAAAGCCATTAAATAATTTTGTTTAAGGATTAGAAATACTTTTTAATTGTAAAAATGAAAATTATTTGAGTGCTTCTGTCAAGTATTTCAAAAAATTATGTATATTTCTCTTTTATTTAAAAGTAGAATAAGCTTCTTCAAAACTCCCTCCCTGAAGCGCTTGGCTCTATAGCACAAATCAATCAAACATGCTATACAGACATAATGACATAATTGACCTTATGATCTATATTTTAAAAACCTAAAACAAAATTAAAGTTAAGTGATATTTTTTTTAAGAAAAAAAAAAAAAAAAATTCACATATTCAGATTTATTTTTTAAATGTAGTTTTTCTTAAAAAGAATGACCAAACATGAAATAATAATAATAATAATAATAAAAATAGTAATAATAATAATTATATTAATAATAATAATAATAATAATAATAATAATAATAATAATAATAATAATAATAATAATAATAATAATTATTATTATTATATTAACAATATATAATAATATAATTATTATTATTATTGTTATTACTATTATTAATAATAATAATAATAATAATAATAATAATAATAATAATAATAGTAATAATAATAATAATGGGATTCTGCGACGATACGAACCATGGCTTTAAAATCTGTAGTATATAACACTTTCACTAGACCGTCTATTCCCATAGAAATGTTGAAAAACAATTATAACAATTATAAACAAGGTATACAAATTAATTTACAACACTATATATTGAATATATTTCAAAGTTACTATTTTTTTAACAAAATAAAAAAAAGTATTTTATATATTCTTGCATGTGAGATAGAAAATATTATTCATTTTGTGCGAAGAAATTTGAAAAATTTTTGATGCTGCTCTGGAAAATTATTTATGACTCCGCCATACCTAAACAAATTTCACTGAATTTCAATACCAAGATTCTCGAGACTATATGCCACATATTTGTCAAGAGAGAAAGGTATTTATTGGACTATGGACTTGACTGACAGACATCCAGACAAAAAGACGAACAATCCCAAATGATTTTTATTTTGAGGTCCTGTACGTATATTTCAAGAATTTCGTTTAAAATGACAAACTTACATATACCCTTTATTTTATGTAAAGGGTATAAAAAAATGAAAATAAAATCAGGCAAAACAAGTAAAATATTTTTGTATAAATAATGTCAACAGATAAAGAAAAAAATGAATAAATAGTACAAACAACAAAAAACAAAAATAAAAGAGACTTTTTCAACGTCAACTGCAAACAACAACAATAATGGTTTTACTCCTATTGTCTGCATGGGTGTATGACACGTTGTATCGGGGGATTTGGGTGGTTTATTTATCCTTTTATGAAACACTTAGAGAAAAATAGTGCATTTTTTATTTCAATAATATTTATTTGAGATTCCACAATGTATATATATATATATATATATGTTATGTATATATTTAGGGTACTTATGGGAAAGAAGCACAAGGAACGATGATTTCCTGTTTGTATAAATGAACATATAAATAAGTATTATATTAAGAGAAATACAGCTTTGTTAAAAAAAGTATCTTATAAAAAAGTATTTTATAAAAAAAGTTATAATTTTCAAAAATGCCCAAATTAGTACAAAAAATACATTTTTGTAAAAATAGAATGTTATATTCTGGCAGGAAGAATATTTTTTACTCTTTACAAAATCATAAATATATAAATTTAAAATCCTTATTAATAATGCAGTTATAAGTTTGTTACAGTACTATATTTAGAATTTGTTTTAAAAATCTTTGATAATAAAAGTTCTACATATTCTATCAAAATATCATAATATAATGCAATACAATCATATACAGGTATGTATATTATGGATATAACTTTTTACAATTTTTACGAATATTAAAATTCACAGAGCAATAATTTTTTGAATAAAATCATATATATATATATATATATATATATATATATATATATGATTTTATATATATATATATATATATATATATATATGATTTTATATATATATATATATATATATATATATATATATAATACATTTTTGTTTTTATAATTTTGAATCTTTTTATGCATTAAATATAATATTAGATGAATGTTTTAGTCAACAATTTTGCGGCTAAAAATGATGACCTTTATAAATCTTCTAAATTAAACAAAAGCTGAAATAACTGTGACCAGTATCATTTTTATTACCAGTATTAAAAAAATAATAAAAAATATTTCCAACAGTTTTAGAAATTGTTTTCGATGCAGACAGTTTTTTAATCGAAATAAATTTTGAAACATGGGCTATTTTATGGTACCCTTTTTTCTTATATTAAGTTATACCCCTAATGTACATATATGAATCATTTATAAAACAAAATAGTGTAATTTTAAAGTTTCTGTTAATACTACCAAATATTTTTCCTGAATTTTTAAGTAAGGCGAGTTCGCTGAAAATTATTAGAAAAAAAAAAAAATGGATCTAAGTCAAAATCGTTACAAGGATTGTATTTATTGGGTTATACCAAAAGTTTCCGCGGTTTTTTTTTTGAAACCTGTTGAACTAAAATTTTCCATATAGAAAAACAATTTTAATCAAGTACACATTCACCATAATTATCTGTGATCCTTTGCCATTTTTCGGGTAGCTTCCATTGCCGTAGAATTTCTGTGATTTATGGGCGAAAAACTTGGCTAAGTGATTTTCAGCGGCTCTTCGGTTGGCCAATTTTTTTTACCATCAAGAGAGTTTTGTAGAGATCGAAAAAAATGGTATTCAGACGGTACAAAGTCGGAGCTTAACGGTAAATGTATCAAAACTTCCCAGCCAAGTGCAGTCAATTTTAGGTGGGTCATCAAGAATGTGTGTATTGTTGTGATGAAACACAACACCTTTTCTGTTGGCCAATTATTGTCGCTCTTTCTTGATTGTTCGTTGTGAACAATGTAATTAGGAATTGATCACAAAACACTCAGCATATTTTTTTTTTTGCCAATAAATTCGTTTGTGTGTAGAATCACCGGAATTTGACCATGATTTTTTCTCTTAATGTTCTGGTAATGATCCTCTTCAAAAATGTTTCTATTTTGTTGCGTTTTAGCAGCGTTTCACTGATGGTAATTCGGCCAATCAAATTTCCTTGCAATAATTCATGTGGCACCCAAATATCGAGTTTCTTTGAGTAGCCAGCGTTTTTAATATGATTCCAAACTGTTGATGTTTGGTGCCTCCGCTATATCCTGACAGCTCGCGTGCCGGTCTTGCTCCATCAGCTGCAAAATTTCAATCACTTTTTCAGTGTACACGAAATGTTATAATTTTTGACAAAAGTACGTTTTAAAACACTAGAAGGCGAATTTAAACAGATGAATTCACTTAATCAGCTGAATATTTTATTTAATACTTAGAACTGTCAAACTCCATGCAAGCACAACTTTTACTTATCCGCTGAAGTGTCAAACACCATGTATAAAAAAATTTAAAAGTTCGAAGTATTGTTGTTTTTGTAGAACTGCTGTCACCTGTTTCATTTCGCCATGATACTAAACATTATGTGCTATAAAAATTACAAAAATCTATTTACCACACAACACTTGTTGAATAAATCATATTTAAAATTCAACAATGTTGAAAAAGTAATTTTTTTTATATGAAATAAATCGAACTCCGAACTACAGACCCTAAGTCACAAGCTCGAGATTGATTTTTTATTAACTTATTGTCTTTATATTAAAACTTCAAACACAATTTAGAGCAACATACCTTTTTCACAAAGAGCATTTCAACATGCTAGGGAACACTTGCCAAATGTAAATTATTTAAATAAAAATTTTCAAGAAAAGAAAAAAGAGATTTTACATCGAGTTCTAGGGTTACGAGTTCACTGTTTGTAGTCTAGAAAACTTCCTCTAGATTAATTATGCTCACAACTTTGTTATAAAAAAAAATACTTATATATATTTTAGCACAAGAAATAGAGACACTCTCTGTATTCAAAACCCACTATCCCGAAAAACTCATTTTATGAAAAATTTTTATTTTACAATATTTATTAAAACCACGACTAAATCTTGTATATAATTTTTTTAATATTTTTCAATTGCAATTTTAAAAAGAAATAGAGGTTTTGGCTCTTTTTAAAAAATTACTAGGTATAAAGAAGGTTTTGTATTTAAAATAGTTAGTAATTTGAAAAGCAATATAATTTATATAGGCAACTTTATTTTGAGATCGAAAGAGGGGAATAGTACCCTCCATAAAAACAAAATAATAATAATTATCGTAACAACAAATAACTTGTTCATCAACTTCCACACTTGCGATGAAAATACAAGGGATAGATAGAGAGAGAGACAGAGGGTAGCTCTCATATTAAGTAAAACTAAAAATTAGAAAATCAAGATTCATAACTGAAATGAAAATAGGGCGGGCATCTCGAGGGAAGGTTTACAAAGTAAATATTAATCATCGCATATCTAAGGAACTATTATAGTGAAAGTTTCGAGATTTTGTGGGATTAATTTACTTGTAAAGTTCCACAATTGAGATGAAAATAGGTAGGGTATATTTGCAGGAGGTAGTAGCCGTCGTACAAAGTGAATATTTATTATTGTATATCTAGAGAACTGTTCAACCGATTTAAATTCTTTGGCCAGATTTACACTCAGCGCGTACAAATTAGTCAGAAATGATATACATATGTTTATATTAGTGAAAAATAAAATAATTACGCAGATTTATAAAAGCTTTTGCAATAAAAAAAAAAAAAAAATATTTCATAACGTAGAGGAATACAAAAATCTTGATGAAATTGGAAAAACTATGAATTTTAATTTGCTATAGATGAGGGTCACTATAATAATGCCATCGAAAACGCAATTTCATAAAATTCTTAGAAAATGCGAAATTTTAATAAAAAAATTTTGAGGCTGCTCTAGAAAATCACATATAATCCAGCCATTCCTGAATGAATTTCGCTGAATTTTTATACAAAGTCTTTTTCTAGAATAAAATGTAGTAATTAATTTATGGGCTTGAAAAAAGAAAAACATTTCAACATACAGACGGATATTTCTCAAACTAATTATACCCTACACCACCACAGGTGGATGGGGTATTATGACTTCGTGCTGATGTCTGTAACGCATAGAAAAAATTATCCAACATCCACCTTAACTATAAGAATCGACTCAGAATCACTTTTTAAATCGATCTAAAGATGTCCGACCGTCCGTCTGGCTGGCTGGACGGCTGGTTAGCTGTCCATATAAAGTTTATGTACAAAGTACAGATCGCAGTTTTAAAGATAATTCAAAGAAAATATGCGCATGGAACTTTTATGATACAAGGACCAAAGCTATTGAAATTAGTTGTGATCGATCCATTATTTCACTTAGCTCCCATACATATCTCTTCCCGGAATAGAGTTTAAATACTCAAAAATGCCATAAAAATAAGAATATTTTAATGAAATTCGGTTCAAAGAAGTCAATCTTTGTACCAAATTTTATGAAGATCGGTCGACAATTGACCATAGCTCCTATACAAAACCCTCTTCTGAAAATCACTTTAACGTGCGTAAATCCCATTTGAATGTTAGTATCAAGTTAATATTCGACACAAATAAGTTTTATGTAAGTAGAAACAACATTGCCAAATTTTATGAGAATCGGTCCATAATTTACCATAGCTCCCATATAAACCTACTTCCAGGAATTGCTCTAACGTACGTAAAATTATCTGGATGTTAGTATCAAAGCATTATTCTATATTTGTATATTTTATTTTATATTTAGTAAAATTGGTCACTATTTCGGCCCTTGCCGAATTTGTGTGCTCGTACATAATGGTGTAGGGTATCATATACTCGGTCTTGACCGATTATATCTTTCTCGTTTTTTTTTTATTTAATCTAAAAATCATGAACATTTATCTCTTTGAGGTCCAAATGTGGTGACTTTAGAATTTTATATATAATGGCAAACTTATACGTGACAAACTTATACAGTGATCGAAATAATGATAGGTTTTCCATTAAAGATCAATATTTTTTCCGCCAAATCGGCATTTACAGTTTTTTTCAACTTCAGTGTTATACAGCAGAAAATTATAAAATCTATTACAAAGTTCCTTTAATGTTTTCTCCATTAAATATTTATATTTTAAGTATTCTTGTTTTTGATAAATTATGAAGGCAAAATAATGTAATTTTAATGCAATTCTTATGTAAAATTACATAAAATTATTTAGCAAAATATTACAATTACTTTTGGTAGTAACTGATTTCATTAAAACTTTTGCAGTGAAAGCTCTGAGTAAATTGTAAAAATTGTTCGAGTAAAGACATTGTTTAAAAGAAGGGCGACGAAATTTTGAAGTTTAATATTCTTAAAATCTGGTGTAGAAACTTTTCAAATTAAGATATAATTTAAATTTTTTAACGGATTCCAAAAATAATCGCAAAAATGAATTTGGACCATAAAAAATCGAATTTTAATTATATCCCTAGAAGATTCATTTTTCCATTAAAATAAAATCAACCTTGGTTTTCTCGGAAAAAAGGATTTTTAAAGAAAAAAAATTGTGTTCTGTGTTATTAAAAGAAAAACATGAAGAGAAATGTTAGAAACTGTAAACATATTTTTTTATTTTTAAGAAATACTGTCTCTAGTATCAAGAAACACTAATTTAGATAATGTTCGCATTTTGGAATCATTTTATTAGTTCTTCGCCAAATAAGGATTTCATAAGTTTCCTACTTGTAAAAACCGATTGATAACCGCTCCATTCATCACTAAAAAATTGTGTTTAACTCTTCTTTCTTATGAAAAGAAATTAACAAGATTCATTATTTGCGACGAAAAGTCTAGGATTTTTTTTACCGAAATCGATTTTTTAATAATTCCCTTTTATATATATATATATATATATATATATATATATTGTATCCTTCAGAAAATGAAAAAAAAATCTTGTCTTCTTCATTGAGGAAAATAAATAAATATTTTAATTTAATTATTTAACAACATATTACAATTACTTTTAGTAACAATTAAGGACATGTTATTTATGATTTTGTATTTTATTTAGACTTATAATTATCACTTACCTACTTTTTATGAACTTTTGTTTTTTATTTCCGTTGAACTATATTTCTCATGAATTTTAATGTCTAAGATTATTGTTAGTTTGATGAAAAATTTACATTTGTTTTAATTCCCAAAAGTGTATAAAGATGGTCTGGAAAGAAATAAAAGGTTTTACTTTAACATTTAAAAATACAATTTAATAATCCGTAAAACACAGTAAAAATGTCAAAGCATGTTTAGATAATAAAAAAAAACTTTTAATTAATTTATTTTCTCAGTGTACTTTACATTACACATTAACATAAATACCGGCACCCACATTTTTGCGTTGGTGTTGTTGTAAATGTGTACATATGTATTTTTGTGCATATTTTAGTGTATGTATGTGTAAATAAAACTCTAATGAACGCCAATTGTTAAGGTTGTCATGCTTTAATTTTATTTCAATTCATTTCTCTTTTCTTCATGTAAAATGAAGGTTACATATAAGTTTGTCATTTTAAACGGAGGTCTTTAAATATATATCCAGGGCCTAAAAATGGAAAAATATTCGTGATTGTTATGATTAAAAATAACTGTATGTTGGAATGGATCTGATAAGTGCATTTCACTTTCAAAAAATATGTGGCATATGCTGTCGTAAATCTCAATATTGAAATTCCGTTTAGGAATGGCGGAGTTATAAACGATTTTCTAGAATAACTGAAAACATTTTTTAAATTTTCTTTGCCCAAATTTAATAATATTTTCCATTTCATATACAATCCCAGCAAAAACTTTTTGGTTTTCAGTAATAATAACTACTTATTAAAGTAGTTTCTTGGTAATGAGGCGTCATTATTATTTGCCTACCCTCTATTACATTAATAAGTACTAAATAGTATAATAGCACAGTAATACTGCAATCACGTGGATGAGTTGGCTAGAGCGCCGGATTAACAACCAGAGGGTTGTTGGTTCAACCCCATTCTGAAGCTGTTAGTTTTTTATAACAAAATGTCTAAAAAGATATTTTAAACTAAATGGAGTTTTTGTCGCTTAGGATGCTATGTGTGAGATGGTGTACTGAGTAAGACATTAGTCAGTAAAAACGAATGGTTAGTGTATGTCCAAGTTCGAGTCTCACTGACGGCAAAACTTTGTTTGTTTTTTTTTTATTTTTGTTTTCGTTTAGGTACATATTTTTGAGTACCCCTAGAGTCAAAAATAACTACATGAATTTGTGGACAAGTCGAACAAAAATAACTAGTTATTCAGGCAAAAAATAAGTAGTTTATTTTTGTTTCCAATTATACCTGCTAGATTACCAGGAAAGCAAAGTTTTTGCTGGGATATTGTGAGATTGAATAGTATTGTAGAATACAAACCGTTAAGCCTGAGTTCGTATTTTTATTTTTCATAAAAAATTCGTTAATAGAATTAATTTGACAGGAATTTCTAGGCACTTTTTGATACATTTTTTATAAAAATGTATTATTTAGACTTGAGTTGCGTTTTAAGCTATTTATGTAAGCAACAAAGATAGTAAATTTCAACATGTCGATGTTGTATTCAAACAAAAATTTAAATTTTGAAACTTCAGATTATGGAACTGTTAAATGTATTTTTAATTAATTAGAAATGTTTCTTTGAAAACTATTAAATAAAAATTACGCTTCTATTCGCCAGGATTCGAATCCATACGAACGCTTTAAAACTCCTAGATATAGAAAACAACTAGAAGTTTATGTGTGCCTCTCACATAAATTAAATTTTAAAAAAATTACTCAGTTTTTTCGAAACACAAAAACAAAATATATGTGACTACATGTATTTTGTTTCTGCATGAATTATTGTTTTGACAATTAAATCAGGGCTTTTTCGCTCACATAAATATCTACCCAGCAAAAACTTTTTGGTTTTCGGTAATGGCAACTACTTATTAAAGTAGTTTTTCAGTATTACATAAATAAGTACCCAATAGTATAATAGCACGGTAATATTGCAATATCGTGGATGAGTTGGCTAGAGCGAGAAGAGCGAGAACAGAAGGTTGTTGGTTCAACCCCATTCTGATGCTATTGTTTTTGATAACAACATGTCTAAAAAGATATTTTATAATAAAAAAAAGTTTTTGTCACTTAGAAAATTAAGTGAGAGATGGTATACTGAGTAAGATGGTAGTCTTTAAAAACGAATTTGTTCCCAAGTTCAAATCTCACTGCCGTCAAAATTTCTTTGTTTTTTTATATTTTTATTTTCGTTTATATTTATTTTTGAGTATACCTAGAGTCTAAAAATAACTACATGAATTTGTGAACAACTCGAACAAAAATAACTAATTATTCAGGCAAAAAATAAGTACTTTATTTTTGTTTCCAATTATACCTGCTATCTTACCAGGAAAGCAAAGCTTTTGCTGGGTACTTATTAATCTATGCTCATAGCTTTGAATTCTACCCCCAACATTGTTGAATTTTAAATATATTCAACATATAGTGTTATTAATTGATTTTTATACTGTTCATATATATGAGGAGTATATGTAATTGTTTTTCAACAAAATTTCTATTTCTATGGAAGTGTTCTAGATTACAAGTCATGGTTCGTATCTGTGTAGAAACCATTTGAGTTTTATTTCAATATAGGCATATTTTTTGTGAAAAATATGTTATATCATATTTGGTGGAACTGTACTTTGGAGCCCCAAATTTAAAAATTTTTTCAATTTCTGAAAATTTTAAAATAGCTAATTCGAGTTTAAAATAACCAATTCTTAGTTAGCTTTTTCAAAAAAAAAAAAAAAAAAAAAAAAAAAAAAAATGTAAGAAAACTGAAAAGGCATTGACAATTTAGCTTATCTCTTCTTTATTGAACTCTTCATCACAAGTGGTCTGAGCGATCTTCATAAGTCATGTGACCAAGGATTTTTCAGGGACTCTTTATGTTATAAATTTCCGATTTCATAGTTAGGACCAGTTTACCAATATTAAGTATATTCCCAGATAAGCAAAAATTCTGATAAGAGATAATTCCAATACGTTTATGTATTTATGAATTATATATTTTGTGAAGGGTAGAGAAGATTCGGCCCAGCCGAATATAACACTTCCACTTGTATTTTTTTCTCTTTTTCCCCCTTTCCTACAACTATTTTAATTTAAAACAAAGAAAAACTTTGTGTTTTTCTTAAAAAAAAAAATTGAACAATTACAGGTGGCTTTGTATACTTTTTGTTTGAGACTTAATTATTTTTCAAAATAATGAACTGATTTTAATATTGTATAGAGAGGACATCTGTAAATAAAAAACTTTCAAAAAATATAATTCTTATGAAAATCTGATATATATTAAGAGTAAGAGTGAGGTCACAAACAACCAACTTGCTTATTATAGATATTAAATAATTTTATCTTTCTTATCTTCTATCTTCTGAATTTCCTTTTTCAGGGTTTGCATTTCTTTTAAACAATTTTTAATAAGCCAAACATAAATTTTTAATATACATTAATACTGGTAAGAATTTGCAAAAGTTAACAATATCTGCAATTAAGAATTTGCAACAGCTATTTTTTTTTTTTCAAATCCACTAAATTTATAGGCTTCAATACTTTGAAGTTCTTCTATTAAAGTTTCTAAAATATTTATCTGTTTTTTCAAACCTAAAGTTTTTAATTGGAAAAAAAGTTGTTGTGTCTTAATTTCTGGCATATGTTGAATATTGAATATTTTTAATTGCATTACTTTTCTTCCAATTATTATTCATGTATGTAAAATAATTTATCTGTTTAGGTTTTTATCCTCTATACAATGTTCTTCTTTGTTTTAAAACTTTGAAATTTTTTTATTGCTGGTTTTGGTTTTAAATAAATTTTTGTTTCTTTATTGGGTATATGTCGTCGTCTTAAATTTAATTGTCCTTAAATAATATTACAAGCATATGTTTTTTATATTTTGTCAAGTGCTTTAAAAACTATTTAAGGTGTGACGGTTGGGCTGAGAATTTGATCATCACTAAATTAAAAAAACTTATAATTAATCTTTAATTTCCTCTTAAATTTTATGTAAAGCTAAACTTCTTAATGCCTTTTATTTTTTACCTTTCAAAATCAATTTTTCATCAATGTAAATGGCTTTTTTGTTGCCCTCCTTTCATTCATAATCCGCTTTGTCGATGAATTTTGTTGTTTTATTTTTTCGGAGTCCTTTGAATGAGTCCTTTGAATTTCATTAATCAAAAAATAGTTGAAACAAAAGTGCTCACAAAAAGTGCTCAGAGAAATCCTAAACTTGTATTTTATCACTAAAATCCGTATAAAACAAGATAAGAGAAGTTTTGATCAGAATATTTGTTAAAAAAAACACACAATAACTACGCTGAGGGAAAAATGACGTTGCAAAATCGGTAACAGTTGTTTTACATAAATTAAATTTTCACATGTCGAATGCCGATTGTTAACGAGTTTAACCCTCTAACCGTCAAAGCTGCCACAGGTCATATTTTTTTGTTTTTATTTATTCTTTTATTTATTTATTTTGAAAATAATTTATATTTCCACATTTTTTCATATTAATAATTAGTTGACATAATAAACCAAATATCTAGACTTTAATTCCTACAATATTTTACACTAATAATATTTTTAACCTGTAAATTGATTTTATACATTTTTGCTCTGACTGTTAGAGGGTTAAGAATATTTGTGCCGCCTACAAATGCATAAGATGTCTTTCGCACAGCTTTTGATGCACGTATAAATGCTTTCAATTATTTGTAATATTAGGTTTAGCTTCATGATTTTACTTGTGAAAAAAGTAATATGTCAAATTAAGTGCTTATGATTTCGTAAAGATTTCTTCACCATTTCTGTTTTTACAGAATTTTGTAATTTTCTGTTAACTAAAAAAAATATATAAAAAAAAATATGTGGAAATTTAGACTCCTTATAGGGAAAGAAAATGTTTAAAATTCGAAGAAGTAAACTAAAAGAGATAACCACGGTGACGTTTCGGCAGTCTGAGCGATTTCACTAATATTATAATCTTTCAAATCGATTCAGATATAAAAAAATGGGATCGTTTATTTTCAAAATCGAAGTGTCGAAGTTTGGAACCTCGCAGACCCGCCTCTGTTAGGCCTACATAGTCCTAATACAAAACTCAAAACTCGTCTATACCTCTACCAATATCTAAAATTTCATTGAAATCGAACTATTCATTTTAAAACTGTATATTTATTTTTTCCATTTCAATTTTCAAATCGTACACTAGCTGCAACTCAAATAAGTTGCCGCGGTCATTTATATTTCCAGTCTACTACGCTAGAAATTTTGCTCGGCTTGGTTTTCTTACAGTGTTTTTATTAAATTGCTGTTGTAAGTGCGTGAAGTTAATTTGAAAAAAAAATTAATTATTTTTGAAAAAATTGATAAAAAAAAAATATAATGATTGTAATGAAACGGTAGTCAATATATTGAAAATTCCCGTTGCACAACTTCCTCAATAGATACAGGAAGCAGCAGAATGTTGTGACGACGAACAACTCCGCTAATTCCTGGAAGAAATAAATATGTCATCAATTTTTATTTATTTGAAAGATGAGTATAAAAATTATATCTTTCATTCACATAAAGTATAATTATTACTTGTATTCTTTAGTCGCACAAGTGACATTTAAGTGTTTGACCTACTTCAGTATGGAAGACTTAGGGAGTCTGTGCCATTGTTAGGCCTACAAGCGGAGTTCTTAACGAAACTTTTTGATTTAAGAAAAAAGAAGTAAAATTATAATTATATTTTATTTAATAATATTTGTAAAAAAAACAACTTTTTTGGTTTTAATTTGTTTCAAATAAGGGTAGGCTAAAAAAAAGGCGATGTGAATTCGATAATGCCGTATCAAAGATAATAGTGTTCATTTCGACACAAATTTAGTTTCAATTTGATACCATTGCGTTTAAAAATTTCCGTTGCAGATTTCACCACTCCATTCTGGTACACTATTGACACTGAATAATATCATTTTGAACATGATTATGATTATTATTTCTCTGGGTGTACTTTCCACTTAGGAATTTGGCATTTTTTTATGGACTAAAACCATCCTTAGGTGTTGGAATAATAAACGGTAAATGTCTTACAGAAAAATTTTAAACAAATTTTTACCTTAGTAAAGTCGTAACTTGAAAAAAATACTGTTATATTTTTCCCTTCAAAATTTATTTTTATTATTCTGTAAAATTTTATAAATGACTAGTATTGAACCGGCTACTGCATTAGCGGATTTGTAGGATACCTTTATAGAACTGATGTAAATTTAGTAACTTTGTGCCTCTATGTTTATAGTTAAATAAGGAATATCAAAGAACCACTTTGTAAACTTTTATGAGTTCGCTATTGCCAAAGGCCAGTCGAAGTATAGATTCAAAAAATCGAATTTCATAAATTTTACAGCTACTTTTTTTTGGGTTAAAAAAAAATTATTTAATTTTGTTCTTACATTTTACAGTCTGAAATATATAAAAAGTATGATTTCTATACTCTTTTGCTCCTAAGATTCCAAATTTATAAAATATTTTTGGGGATATATACAGGACAATTTCTACACGTCATTAAAATTTCTACAAGTCGACCGATTTGACACATTTATGATAAAGAAAGGAAAGGATTCGTAGGTTTTTTTACATCTTAAACGTTCGAAAGTTCAAAAAATACGAAATTATTTGTTTCTATTTTTTTTTTTTTTTGGGAAGAATGTGACTAATTATGTCTATGTGGGTGTTGGTTAAAAATATACATACGGCTTGTGGGTTCTTTCCCATATAAATTTATAAGTTCTTAATTTTATATTTTTAGGTTAATTATTACCAAAAAATTAAAAAAGAACAAAGAGGTACTACAAAGTACCCTCTTATGGTTTCTCATTCACAAGGACCATAATTGTTTAATTTCATGCTTCTATGCACAATATTCATTCAGTTACAGTTTAAGTTTATATTTATACATAGGTTAGAAATTATATGAATTCATTTACTTAGGACGCTATTTGTTTAATTTTATGTATCTATTTTCAATATTTTAAAAAAATCAAAAGCTACCATTTAAAGAATAAAACCGTACCAGAAAGTCCTCTGTTGTGGATGCTAACTCACTTAGGATCATGAATCTTTAATTTCGTATTGGCAGTTTCAGAAAATGAGACAAACTTCAATTAGTGCCATTCGAAGAAGGATAAAGTACCAAAAAGTTTCTACTTGTGAATTATCACACATTTAGGATCATGTAGCATTATTTTTTTGTTTCTAGATTAATGATTATAAAAAAATTAAAAAAGTACTATTTGCAAACAAAAAAAGTACCTCAAAGTCTTTTAATGTAGATTTTCACACGCTTAGGACTATGTATTTTTAATTTCATGCTTTTATCTTCAATACTGCTACATATGAAAATTACCATTAGAAGAATAAAAAGCTTAATATAGTCACGCTTTTTGTGAATTCGAACTCAAAAATATATAAAAAGTACTGTTAGACTTCATTCTTTGTACCATTAGAGGGAAAAAAACTAACCTTTAAGTACTTTTAAGTATCTTTAAGTTGTGCCGGTTAATTTATTAATTGAAAACCTTAGAAAAGTACCAATTTAAGCATAAAAGTACCAATTTACATTTTCCACCCTTCCACTTAAATTTTCAAAATAATCTCTATATTTAAATTTACACCACAGATATGACTTAAACAATTTGCCTTCAATTACTCAAAAAAAAAAAAAGAAAACAGAAATAATATGTTTAACAAAAAGTACCAATTGGACCTATCTACTTTTAAAATAACGTCCACTTACCTTATTTTGTGTGACTAAAAGACTATCCAATAAAATTTTATCAAAATTTCCAAAATGGGTTTGAATAAAATGTAATTTCCCGTTTTTACCCCTTTTTGGTACTTATGTAGCAAAAATTGTATTCTAATAAATTTCAAAATTGTAATGGAGTACCATAACAAAGTATTTATATCATTCAATAAATAGAAGCAGTTTTTTCATGAAAAAAGTACCAAAAATAAGGGCGATTTTTGTCACTTAAACTTTATTAAATTCCGAAAAGTACCAAATTTTTATTTTTCGATAAGTTACGAATATAATGTAAATTATATTTCGATGTATACTAGCTTAAAAGATACATAGGCTGCCAAAAAAGTACCAAAATACAGTTTTTATCTATTTTCTTCGTAAAGGGCTGAATTTCAAAAAGTACCGGACATCTGTCCGATCATTTTTAAATGAATAAGGTAAGGTTTAGTCTTCTTTATATATATTTTAGTTTAGGAGATATAAGGTTATTTATTTTTCTCATTTTTACCACCTAAATATTCAAATTTCCAAAAATCTTGTCCAAATTTCATTATTCTAGTTTCAGGCATTTGAGCTGTGCGATGATGAACCAGTCATTCAATCAATTACTCACTAGCGTTATCCTTTAGATATATAGAGCAGTTTTCACATTAGCTGACGATATGTACACATATATATTTGTTACATTCAAGGGACATACATATGTTTGTGTTAAGGTGTGAATTTATATATGTATTTTTTATTTGTATTTGTACAAATATTTACACTTCGTTAGCATTTTCATTTTTCTTTATTTGCAGTTTTTCTTTTTTTTATTTGGTTATGTCTTACTCACCAAGAGAATGACAAGTGTAGGTATAAATTTTGAAAATGTATTTGTTTGTAAAATATTGAAACAATTTGTTAGAAGGATATACAAATAAATATTGGAAAACTACATAGATACTTTAAGCAGATTATATACAGATATGTATACCATTCATATCCTTTGTCATAATAAATGTAAAAAAGTAGCTTTCTAATTTGTTCCTGCAATATTTTTATTATTCAAAAACTTATGAATAAAATAAAGTTATGGAATTTTTTAAATGAACTAATTTAAATAAATGTTTTTTTTAGGCATAATTGATTTTTCTTATTAATACTATAGCATTTTATTACCTTTTATAAAAATACGTAGAATTATTTATATAAATTTATTAAATCTTTATTGAAAACCAATAATGGAGCATTAAGAATAACTCATGAAATAATACATTTAACATTTCCTAGAAATAATGATTAAATTAATTTACATAAGTAAATAGTTGGTAACTTTTAAAACAATTGAATAATAAAGTCATATAATTTTATAGTTGAAGTATAATTAATATTAATTTTAATTTATAATACTCAAACGACTTATTGTACTTTCAAATAAGAAATGGTGATAACATATTTAACCACCCAGCAAAAAAAGAAGAAAAAACTGCAAAAAAAAAACGAGTAAGTGCTTCCAAAAAACAACTTTTTCACCACCTCTAAAGCAAAACTAACTGCATATTTTGCACTTTTTTGGAAGTTAATAAAAATTACTCTCAAAAAAGTGAAAATTAATGTATTTTGAGCAGGATAAAAGATGAATAATTTCTAAGCAAATAAAAACTTCACAAATTGAAAAGTATTTTTATTATATATTAATAAAGCTAAAACCATATTTTTATTAAATAAATTCATAAATATAATTTTAAGAAAAGTGCTTCAAAAGCAACGAAGCATAAAATAGAACATCCTCTCAATAACAATCATGGGTTAAAAAAGAACTTCTTCTCTTTTTCAGCACTAAGTACTTCCTCCCAATGATAACACAATGTTAAAATCATGACCTTCTCCTTTTCAGTTCTTTTATTGATGGGACTTTAATTATTTCAGCACTTCTTCCGAAAGTTCTGCACCTGGTGACATATTATGTATATATATATATATATATATATATATATATATATATAAGTTTAACTAGGAAATGAAATATTTCCTTTATTAAGATCTAAACATATTAAGTACTCCTCAGTTAATTGTAATTTCAACACTAATTTGTTAAACAGTTTAAACTGTGAACTTTATAAATGTCCGTTAAGTAAAAAAAAAAAATCAGTTTACACATATAATTATTTTCTATGAAAATTTAACCAATTATATGTCTATTATTACGGTATTACAAATAAAATGCCAAAAATAAACTAAAAATTTTGAATATAGAGACAATAGTGAAAAAAGAAAAAAATTACAGACCTAAAAAAATTTTATCACTTGTAATATATAATAAACAGAAAACAAATATTGCACATATAATTATTTGATAATTATATGTGCAACCAGTATAACTACCTCAAAATATTGACAAAATATAGAATATTGACATAATTTTTAAAATAAAACAATAACATTTTAATGTGTATTATTTAAGTATTTGAAACTTTGTGCAAAATATATTGTTATGTTATTTTCAAAAACGTTAGTTTTTCCCTTGTAAATAGGTTTCTTTTATTTTTGCATAATAATACATCACTTCAATTTGTTTTTAAATTTAAATACGGCTCTTTATTTTGCGCCTTAAAACACACACAATGGCAACTTTACAGCTTAAAGATAAATTTGCTACTGATTTAAATCTACAAACTACATTCACTTATATAATCTTATCTAAGCTAAAAACAAATGGTCTAATACAAATTTCTAGTAATGTCAAGAACCATCTATCTATTGGCTTATTTATAACAGCTTACAATATATAAACTAAGTTTCTCACTAACACATAAACAATCATTATTAGTTGCAACAGAAGACACATTAACAATTGTTTGTAACAGCTTATTTAATACAAGTTTCTCACTAACACATAAACAAGTTAACATAAAACTTTCTTTATTATAGTAAGTAGAATTCTCTTTATTAATTAAGAAAAACTACAATGAAGTCTCTCATTTAAATTCAAACAAGTGGAAATGCTATATTCGGCAGGACCGAATCTTTTATACCCTTAACAAAATCGATATTGCATAGATAATCAAATTCAGAATAGAAATTCATTAAAACTTTAGTTATATTATATGTATTATATTTTGTTGAAATATCGTGAATTTATTGAACGATATTTATAAAAGAAAACTTAATAAGACAAAATTTAAACAAAAATATACATATATCCTTTCGCTGCAAGTTTTTATTGCGTTGATAATAGATATGATATTAAAAATTCATTTTAAAAAAATCGCATATAAAAAATTGAAAAATATTGAGAATTATGAAGTTTTTATCTGTTTTATCGAATTCCCTATTGTTCGGCTTGAGGTCTCAATAAATAAAAATAAAAAACTTTTTATTTTCATCCAATATTTCGAATATTTTCTTTTAGTAAACACATCCCTGAAGATGACTAACAAAGTTGGTCGAAATATTGGATGAAAATAAAAGTAATATAATAAATTTAAAAAACATAAAAAGAGTTTTTTATTTTTATTTATTGAGACCACAAGCCGAGCAATAGGGAATTCGATAAAACAACATAAAAGGTCTATGTATAAAAGGTCTACAACACTAATAAACGTTTTTATTTGTTCTTATACTTGTTCTTAAAAAAAACTTTTTATAATTTGGTGTTGAAAATTATAGTATTTTAGTTTTTAGTCAAATTAAAAAAAAAAATAATAATAAAATAAAATTTTCACTCTATTACAATTTGTAAAACTAACAACGTCAATTCGTTTCTCTGCTACTAAATCACATAAACATGGTCCTATTTCCAAGAACATTGTTTAAATTAAACTTTTTTTTATTATAAATATTAATGCAAAGCTTTTTCTGTATATTTTAATGTTTTTATTAAAAAAAAATTATTAAATTTTATCGCATTTTTTTGAGTTTATTTCGAAAATAAAAACACCCATTTTTGACATAAAAAAATACAACGACTTTTTTAAAACACAATATTTTTTAGGTAAAGGTGAAAGTTTTAAATAAATATATATGAAAATTATAGCTTAGGCATTGAAAAATAATCTGTAAACATTTAGCACAAAAATCCACTTAAATCCTTGCAAATTACAAAAAAAGTGCCATATACCCATATGTATATAATATAGCCAAAGTGCTAAGGAAATTTTAAAGGATGGATACATATTATATCTTTTCTTATTTGCTTTAATGTGCAATTATTCTTCATATTTGTAAATAAGTATTAACCATGATATCCAAAACTTGTAATATAAAAAGTTCCAAAAAACTATTTTCTTGAGCGTATAATCTAAGAAGACCTTTCAGACAATATGTATTGAATAAAGATTTTTCTTAGACAGATATTTAGGATTTAACTATTTTTAACTTGATTTGGAATTAAAATTTTCAGATTTATGTTTATTTTTATAACGTTCACTTATATGAGAACGGTATAAAAATCAATTTATAATAGCATGTGTTTAATTTATTTTTTTCGTACAAAATAAAACAAAATTTTTCACGAATATATAAAATTTGAAGTTGGCATTTACCTTAGGGGTTAAGAATTCAAAGCAAGGATTTTTAAACTGTGCCTACGGATTCGAATCTTTTTATGTAATAAATTTCAAAGATAAATTTTTTAAATATATTTAAAATATATTAATATTTGTTTCAATCCTTTTTATCTAAATTATAAAACAATCTATCAAAAAAAGATCGATCTCAGGACCTGTAATCCTTCAGTTACAAACCCCAGCGTTATATCACATCGCTGTGTTAAAATTTATTACCCTTATGGCTTATGTAAAAAGCCTAAAACGCAACTCAAAGCTAAATATAAATATAAACAATACATCAACAACATGTCAAGAAATTTATGTCAAGTAAATTTTTTTTAATAATAAAAATTTTTGCATTTAAGTTTTCGAAAAAACAGAAACTAACAGGGAGTTTTGAGTCTAGAAAACTTCCTATGAACTATACATCTCACAATACATTTTATTTATACATTATTGCATGTGAAATAAAAAATATTATTCATTTTGAGCGAATAAAATTAAAAAAAAAAAATTGAGACTGCTCTGGGAAATCGTTTATAACTCCGCCATTCTTGAACGGATTTCCTTCAACTTAAATACCAAGATTTTCGGACTATATGCTACATACGCGTTGAAAAACAGATGCATTTATTGGATTATTGGCTGGAGAAAATCTATTTTAACACTCAGACGGACAGATATCCAAACGAACAGACGGATAGACAGAGAAGTGAACTATCGGACATTTCTGAAAATCATAATTATAAGACTTATGAATAATTTTCTTTTTGGGATCCTGGTGGTATATATTAAGAATTTCATATAGATTTATAAAGTTACCAAGGGTATATGGTTTTATGTGAAGAGTATAATAAACATAAGTTGCAAACAGAAAATATCTAATATGTTACAAACTAGAAAAGTGTAATACGTTACAACTAGAAAATTCTAAAATTGTTATTTTAAACTAGTAAAACTAATTTTCGTAATAATATTTTTTACCATTTTAGATTAAATGTTTTGTGTTGATTTTATTTTCTCTCCCAATATTTAAAAATAATATAATCGGGATTCAAACTGTTCTCCCTCCCTTTACCTTCGCTCTTAATTTGTATTGGTTGATGCAATGTGAATGTGATTTCTAAAATTTCATCTTGCGAATGCAGCTACGGGAAAAGAAAACATTGACATAAATTTGTCTTTATGCCAGACACTTTCGGACATAGATCTATGATCCAGAAATTTTTTTGATGATTTAATGATACAATATCAATCAACATAGATATTATTTATTATAGGTCTCTACAAAAATATGTGATGATCTAAATTGCCAGTCCGAAAATCTTTCTGAAAAATTTAATTTTTAACCATTTGAGTGTTTTGTTACCATTGAAATTATGTAATTAAATTATTTTTACCGATACTTTAAATCAAGGCATTATTTTAAACCTAAGTTTATTGAAATCGGTCAACTAGTTCCGAAAATATACGGGTTTGATTTTCATGTATTTAAAAAAAATAAAAAAATAAAAGAATTTGAAAAACTGAACTTTGAATCACAATAAAAACTAAACTAAAATGAATTTTAAAACTTTAAATAAGTGTGTATACCAAATTTCATCGCAATCTCAGATGGTGAGTGTGGGTATGTTTTCGAAAATTTTTAGTTTTCTCCCTATAGTAACATTAAACATCAAATTTAATTAAAAAAATTTTGTTCGATATGTAGTTCATTTATTATCTACAGATTTATGATCACTAGATTTTTTTTTTGCAAATAGGCGCCTAAAAGATGCAAACAAAAATTCAAAATATACTCTAAAAATTGAAAAAACAGGCATCTATTACACTCCTCACATAAAATGAAGAGTATTTACACTGCCTGCCACTTGAATAAGGAATTTTTTTAAAATTTAATTAAGTATATTTCCTAAACTAAAGTTCAGAAAAAAATATTTTTTTGCGCAACCAAATTTCAAAGTGTTGGCTTTAGTTTCCTGAAGAAATAAAAAATATACATATTTGGTTACACTAAAATTATGCATTTACTTAAAGATATGTATTTCTGTGGTACTATTTCGTGTGTCACTTGAATAAGGAATTTTTTTAATATTAATCAGGAAGGCTATGATTTGAATTCCTTTCAAATATAAATGGCTAGAGAATTTTTAATTTGATAGTTTTTAAATAGTTTTTATTCAAAATGGGATGTGGAAACTGAAAAAGAAAAAAAATTCTGTTTTTGAAATCTCAGGGTCAGAATCCGATCCAGATAGCCAAAACAATAATAGAGGAAAGACAGTTGTGTACATTTATTTAAATAACGTGGAAAGACATGGAAAAAACATGAAAGGGCGGAAGAAAATGGCAACAACTCCAAAAGATAGACGAAAAATTCTTAGAATTGCATCAAATTCTGCCATATCGATATCAGTGCCAGTCTAAGAACAGTGCACCGTACTTTAAAGTCGTGGCCATACATAGTCCGACGAAAACTGCAAAAAAACACCACTTAATGAAAAACGCAAATCACAACGCAAAACACAATGACATGGTCCGACTAAACCATTTGTCGGAGTTGTATTTTCCGATGAAAATAAGTTTAATGTTGATGGTACCGACGGGTATAACTATTACTTCCATGACCTAAATAAGGAGGCATTATTTTTGAGCCGCAGACACAGCCAAGAGGGCGGAATAATGGTATGGGGTGCCATTTCGTATTATGGTACCATAGAATTGGTTTTTGTATCCAACAAAATGACTGCAACGACTTACAAAAACATTCTGGAGGAAGCATTTATAAAATTTAATGATTTCTTTTGACCCATACCTTTGACGTACCAACACGACAATGCTCCGATTCATACCGCCAGAGAAGTAAAACAATGGATTAATCAACAAGGTGTTCAACTTTTGGATTGGCCCCCATATTCACCAGGTCTGAATCCAATGGAAAATGTCTGAGGTTGGCTTGCAAGAAAAGTTTATGAAGGAGGAAAACAATTTGAGACTCTAGAATCCTTAGAGGATGCAATAATGGAAGCATGGAGTTCAATTTCGCTAAATTACTTAGAGTCATTATGCAAGTCGATGCCAAATCGCATTTTTGAGGTTGTTTCTAAAAATGGTGGCAGTACTCATTACTAATTGAATGCTAAAAGATAATAACTTTCATTTTTATAACCTAAAATTTAAAAATAAATTACAGTTTGCTTAGTTTTAAAATATTCTTATTGAAGTGACACACAAAAAGTACCACAGAAATACATGCCTTTAAATAAATGCATAATTTTGGAATAACAAAATATGTATATTTTTTCTTTCTTCAGAAAACTAAAGCTAACATTTTGAAATTTGGTTGCGCAAAAAATTATTTTTTTCTGAACTTTAGTTTAGGAGATATACTTAATTGAAGTTAAAAAAATGTGATTCCTTATTCAAGTGGCAGGCAGTTTATTTATGTACAAACTCAGAAACCATTTAAAATCATTTCATATTTGGAAATTATTTTATTATCACATAGACAGACGAAATTATATTTGATATTTTTGGCTATTTCGTCTCCCATATTATCCATAAATAAAAAGTGCAAAAGATAATAACTGCTAAAAATGCATTTTTAATGCAAAAAAAAAAAAAAAATACATTAAATTTGCAAAAAAGTACAAAAAGGTGCTAAAAGGCATTTAACATTACATTTTCACACAAAGTGCAACAGACAAAAAATAACTACTAGAATTGCACTATATGGCAACCCTCGTCTTTATATTATAAATGTTCAATGTCATGTTTAACGTCTATTTAAAAATATGAAGTATACTTCCACAGTAAAACAAACATTTTGATAAGAGTAATATGCATATGAATCCATTCTTTGTAAATTCTGCAAAAATTTAATGTAATAAAATTAAAGTCTTAACGATATTTTGAATTTGAATATTTATGTAATATAGATTTTGTAGAGTGTAAAAGTTTCGGTCCAGCCGAATATAAATAAATTTGTAACTTTTTATTATATTTATTAAATAGCAATATAAACAATATATTTTGTATTTCTAAAAGTTAAAGCTATGTTTTAAAAGATCAAAGCTAATTCTTTGTACTGTTCAAATTTGTACTCTTTCATATAACATTTCGTATTGAGAATATTACAACTATATTTAGATAAGATTTAACTTACGTATATAAACAGACATATTTTTTTGCACTTAGAAAATGATCTTTCTACGCCAACAGATGTAATGGAAGCGTATTTGAATAATTGTAGTTGAGAAGGAGGGTAAACTTCTAAATAAGAGACATCATCTGAACACAGAATAACTGAGTTTAAAATCTTTTATAATTTTCTAAAATCCTTTGCTTTTTTTTTCTTTTTAATAACAGCTTGTAATGCAAACTTTATTTTTTCAGCAACTTATCCACAGCCTTTTTGAAATCGTCAAAATACTGTTCGTAATATTCTACAGCATCGTAATATTTTACAGCATCGTGGTAACTGGTTGAGGAAGAAGTGGCAAATTGGTATAATTTTTCTTTAATTTTGTAATGAGTGTGGGAGCTTTAAAATATATCCGTTTTCCATGTGAAATCAACAAATTTATATAAGGAGATGCAACCGATAAATATAAGAGAATTTGATTCCTCTTAAAGTTCTTCCCTAACAGATGTGAAAAAATTATTCAGCTAAATCGCGTTTAAAATAAAGCTAAAAAGTTATTTAAAAATGCTACAAAATAATGCTAAATTAATAAAGTACTTTTTTCAGTGGTAAATGGTTATTTCTTTTTAATTTTTCATTATGTTAACCTTATGTAATTACAAAAACGGAACATATTATATAAACGGAAGAAGAAAGAAATTAATATAAGATGAAGAATAAGAAATAGTCATTAAATTTACATAATAAAGCCTACAATATTATTCACTTTGCATCTCGTTATGTACATCACACAGTGGGACAGAATCGATTTTTTTTTTTAATAAATCTGTAACTTTTAATCTGCTGGTTGGAATTACATAAAATTTTATATAGGCGTAGCAGGGGAGTGTAAAATTTATGTTCATATTTTTTATGATTTTTTAGAGATACTTTAAATAATACTATTACGGAAATATAGTCTTTGCCAGTTGAGATATTCTAACAAAATTTACGGTGAATGTTGATTTTTTCAACTAAAATGGTAAAGATTACAAAAGTTTCACATTTTTGTAAAAGAAATGCCATAATTCCCATAAAAGCGGCGAAAATCCCAAAAATGTGATTTTTTTTTTAATTTTGCCCATAAAGTCCACAATTGTTGAAAGTTTGGAAAAAGCAGTTGGCAAACTCTTTCGGTTTGTAGAACTAGCTTTTGGGATTTCTGAACATATAGGCTAATTTAAAAATGTTTATATAAAATAGGTCAAACTGCACGAGAGTCTGTACTTAGTCCTATTAGGTGCTTGAGTTTGACTTTTTTCTGTAAAAAAATAACTATTTTTTCAATTTTCAATTCCAAAATCGAAAAAATAATGATTATTTCATAGCTAATTTTATTCTTTACATAAACAAATTTTAGAAAATCGGATAAAAATATTGGGCTATATATTTAAAAAACTGAACCAAGATTTGGCAAAATTGGGATAGTTGAAATTTCAAATGCAAATAACTTCAAAACTATAAAAAATAAATAGCACATGTAAATAAGATAAGAAACAAAAATTTGACAAACCGTTACCCTATTTTGAACCCCAATAGATCCACTTCTGAGAAGTATGTATGGCCCTCTTCCAAACTCAAACTTATGCACTTCTCTGTTATACTTATGTGAAATTTTATGTAAATCCAACTATCAGATTAGGAGTTACAAATTTATTTATATTAAATTTCTATTCTGCACTACTCTGAATTAACCAGGTTCGTCGTAGCATTGGACACCATCTAATTCAATGTATTCTATCACTTACAGTTCCTTAATATACTCGCGTAACCTAAAAAAAAAATCCGATGTGCCGTTGTCCCATCTACTTAACTTATATACGATAGGACAATGTCCAGTGATAATACCTATTTTAAATCTTAACCTTTTTTTGTTCATGCGTTAGATTACCATGAGCCCTTGACATCTTGCCATTTATTCTACTTTCCATGCCTGGTCAGTTCTGTTTACGATCCACTTATTTAAAACCTTAAAGTTCATGTTAAAATAACAACACGTATTTGCTCAAAAACTAAATGATTAGATATCATGTAAATACCTCTAAAACTTCTATTTCAAAACATTGGAAAAATATATTTAATAATTGTATTTAATAGGGTTTTTAATTTTCGTTTTTATTAAGTTCACGAAGCGGAATAAAATAATCTTTTGAATTAAGCACTGAGTACTTGCCCCCTTGTTTTAATCTGATGAGTTTTTGATGATGTTGATATTAAAATTACTACTAATTTCGTTAATGTTTAAATTTTGCAGACAATAGTATTAACTTTTAATTTCAATATTTAAACAAGTTTGCAATCGTAAATTGCCTTGTTGTCTCTGTTTGGCAGTGCCAAAGCAGAGTTTGTGTACTATAATTAGACACCTGCAGAATGGAATACGTATTTTCTGTGCCGCTACACACTTCATCAGCATTCGAGGTGTCTTATACATATTTAAATTTTGTCCTTATTTTGAAAAATGCTAAAAAATGCTAAACATATTATTAAAAACTGCAAATAATATGCCAATTGGAGCAAAAATGATAAATTTAGCTGCAAATATGCTTAAATGGTCACATTGCTCTTGAAACGCCGTCATCTCCGACTAAAAAGTGTTGCGACGCCACCGCCAAGAATTTTGTTCGGCTAGTTTTTTTGTTTCCAAGTTGTACAATATTAAAAAAAAGTTATCATTTGCTCCACTCAACATTGTGATCCAAAATTTCAATAGTTACATCTAAAATATATCGGCCAGTAATGTCTGTGGTTTCATCCATACTTATGTATACAAATCTTTTTTAAAGACGATTTTACATTTTCATATTGAATATTTTCCATGTAACTTTTTCTGAGCGTTGATTAAGACGGAGTGCTTCCATTTGTGTACGTTTTTAAGAAACTCAATAAAATCGGATTAAATAGTATCTTTAAAGTAATGTCTGCAGATGTAAAGGATTCACATAAGAACAAGTTAAAATTATTTGCTTGCGAATTTATGGCCAACAATGATTGTGAAGCATTCTGATTGCTTTTCGATTCCAATTCTTGGTATTTTGTTGCAAATTATGTAAAAGAATATTTTACAGCCAGTTACAGCCACAGAAAAAATTATCGTATATTTTTCAATTAAAACAATTGTTTCATTTTACATATACATTTAATAAATATATTCAAATAAATATAAAATACAAATAAAATTTCAGCAAAATTTTACTTCTCATTTAAATTTTTAATTCATTCAATCATCTACTTGATTGATTTGATTAACTTTTTTAATTGGAAAAATTTTTCTTTTTTTTCATTTTTTACAGTTTTTAGTAATTGATATTTTGGACCGATGTGCAAAATTTAAAAAGTTTTTAATTGAATGAGTCATTTACTAATACATTTTGTGATTGATGTCTTTATTCTGTGTAAAGAATATTTATTTTATAAGTTTTTCTTTATATTTTATTAACCAAATATAACTAGGAAAATATTTTCATAAAAAAGCACTAGACATTAATAATTTAGAAAATTTTATTTAATAAAATACGTTTTTACGCATTTCGAGTTAAAATGAAGAACAGAAAAATAAAATTTTTACAAAAATGTTAAAAAAATAAAAATAAAAATTGAAATTTAATATGCATTACTAAAAAATAAATATGCAAAAATATTCATTTACAAATCGATGTCATTTTTTAATAAAATGTCTGATTCGGATAGTTTTTAAATGCTCCAGAAAAAATGCATTTGCATTAAAATCCGCCCTCTAATGACCACAAAATGAAAAAGTTGCCCATTGTGCCATGGTGAGGGGTACAACTCAATAGAATTCGATTGTTTTTAATTTACTTTTGTAATTTTTATTTTAAATTGAAATTTAAATTCGTTGTAATCATTTTGAAGTTTCTCAAATTATACTACAATTCGAATATAAGTTTGTAAAAAATAATAAGAATTGCAAATTTTATTGCTTAATATAATAGAAACAGTTGTAAATTATATCTAAAGTATAAATCTCAACACATTCCTATGCATGAGCTGAGGCCATAAAAAAGGCATAAAGTCATAAAGAATGTAATAAAAAACAAATTAAAAATTTTTTCTTTTATTTCCATACCGAAAGAATTATAATCCGTTTTTTTTATTGTATATTTTATATGTTTAAGGTTGCAGTTCTATTATAGAGCACCCTGAAAGGAAAGTAACAAATTTGGATTTATAAAAATATTATACATTAGAGCATTCGTTTTGTTCAAAAAGTTTTTGAGTTATACCTCGAATTGGATATAAAAAAAATAATTCGCATCGTTTGACTGGTCTTCTTTAAATAGAATCGAATATAAGCGTTTTTTTTTTTTTTTGGGACACTCTGTTATAAATAGTACTGTAAGGGGTTATCAAGTTTTTCAAAAATCTTATAAAATTTAAGATTGTGATGAAAGTATTTTTGGTCTATTTTAAAAGCTATTAGGTAACATTACATTTTTCATCACTATTTACCTAAAGTATTTCCTACCTTTAATTATTTTTATTTTACTAAACAAAATTGCAATCCTTGTTAACATTTTCATGTGCTCTTAAATAAATAAGCAAATAAAATTTGTGTTTTTTTGAAACTTAATTTTGTTAGGATTTTAACGTTTTCTTTTTCTAAAAAAAACAGATTTTTTTATATTTCCTATAAAGAAAATCTCTTTTGTTGTTGATAAAATGTGTTTAAGTTGTAAAACGGCAAATGTCAAAAGACTAGAAATACCTGCCTGAAATAAATGTAAATGAATGAAAAAGAAAACAAAGATTTATTAATGTATATTAAGATTTAAAACCCCAATTTGATGGTTCCTTTAAATGTCAGCTCTCAACACTTATAATATAGAAACAAATTTACATTAAAAAAAAAAAAAAAAAAAAAACAAGTGGATTTGTTATATTCGGTAGAATTTTTTATATCCTTCACAAAATCCATATTTCATAAATATATAAACGTACTGGAATTATACTTTATCAAAATTTTTGCTTTAATCTGGAAATAAACTTAATATTTGTAAACTGGTCTTAATAATGACATAGGAAATTTGTAACCAGAAAACTCCTTGGGCGTATAACTTACTAAGATCGCTCAGAACATATATGTGGAAGAGCTTAATAAATAATAGATATGGAAAATTATAATTTCCTTTTCAGTTTTCTACCAACAATTATATTTTTTTCAAAAAAGTTACTTTAGAATTAAATCTTTTAAACTTGAATTAGCTATTATAAAATTCTTAAGAATTTTTAATTTTAGGGCTCTAAGACACAATTTTACCAAACATGATATGCCACTTTATTATCTATATTTAAAAATCTAAAACACAATTAAAGTTAAGTGATAATGGTTTAAGAAAAACCATCTCTCATACTTAGATTTATTTGTCAAACTTATTTTTTCACAAAAAATATACCCATATTAAAACAAAATTCAAATGGGTTCTAAGAACCCTTCTAGAACGTGTTCTAGAACGCTTCCACTAGACTACCTATATCCATAGAAATTTTGTTGGAAAACAATTATATATACTCTGCATATATGTGAACAGTAAAAAAATCAATTTATAATACTATGTGTTGAATATATGTAAAATTCAATAATGCTGAAAAATTATTTTTTTACACAAATTAAAGTAAAATTATCTTTTGAATTCAGAATTTCAAAATGTCATGTGGCCTAGTGAGTAAGAATTCAAAGCGAGGAGTTTTAAAGTGTTCGTATGGGTTCGAATTCTGGCGAATAGAAAAGTAATTTTTATTTAATAAATTTCAAAGGTATTTGACAGTTCCTTAATCTGACGTTTCAAAATTTTAAGTTTTGTTTGAAGATAAATTATAAAACAAAGTCTTCACCAAGGACCTAAAGTCTTTAAATCACAAACCTAAGCGGTATATCACATCGATATGTTGAAAGAACACAAAGAATGGAAAGCTTGTCACCAAAAAAAAAAAAAAAAAAAAAAAACTAACCCTATTGTCAAAAAAATCCTAACCTTTAAGATTATGTTATTCAAATTTTATTTGACTAGCATAATCTAATACATAATTGTATTAGTGTTGAAACCACTTTCACCATACATCATAAGCATACATAGTTGCTCAAAATAGCATTCAAAAATTATTAAATATAATTCATCGCAGATTTCTACAAATATAAATATAATTAAATTTTTTGACTTTTTGTTGATTAATGTGAAAATAATTTAAAATTATTTCAAATTCTGTTCAATTTAAATTTCAACATAGAAAAAGGGAATGTTAAAAATATAAAAAATATATATATATTTTTTTCAGTTTATGAAAAATATTCATGTTATGGGAGTTAAAATGCAATAGATAATCCTGACAAAATAATAAAAATGTTGTGTGCTAGTGAAAAAATGTTTCGCTAGTGTAAATTTCTCTAAATTCAAAAAGGAAAGTTTTGTTTATTTTGTGTTGTTTTTCGCTCTCACAAGTGTGTCGAATTCACATAGAACTTGTATGTGAAAACAGAGAAATGTTGAATTGACCCACTTTCATTTCTTTGTATTCTAAGCCTAAATCTAAATAATACTTTTTTATAAAAAACACATCAAAACGTATCTAGAAATTCTTTTCAAATTAATTTTTTTTAATAATGAAGACTTTCATATATATTTTCCTTTTTTTTAGGAAAAAAGAAATCTACAAAGAGTTCCGGGATTGCGAACTCAGGGTTAACGGTTTGTAGTCTAGAACACATTTATATATTATTATATGTGAAATAGAAAATATTAAATTTGGTCAAAGAAAATAGGCAAAAACCTTTGAGGCTGTTATAGAAAATTGTTTATAACTCCGCTATTTCTAAACGGATTTCGTTGAATTACAACACCAAGATTTTTAAGACCATATGCCAATATATATGTTGAAAGAGAAATAATGTATTCATGGGACTATGAGCTTCAATTCAATTTCAACATACAGACGGACAGATATCCAGACAAACAGACATATATTCTCAAAACATTTTTTTTTTGTTAATCATAACGAATATTTTTCAAATTGAGGCTCTAGATATATATTTAAAGGCTTTCGTATAAAATGACATAATTATATATAGTCTTCATCTTATGTGAAGGGTATAAAAAGATAGTAATAAAAAAATTTTGTAATAAAGCTTGTTAAAGACTTAAAAAATTCTTTCAAGTTTCGTATAGTATAAAACTTTACCTTTAAAACAAAATAAAACCTTTTTGATCCAAATATTTATATATGCTAAATATTGTGTATTTTTTATATTAAGGGTCTTAAAAGATCATATTTAAAAACTTTTAGTTGACGATATCTTATCTCATTACATTACCTAACGTTTCTTATTTCATAGACCTTTTTTTCAACGGTAATAAATGATTTATATCGTATTTATGTATTAAATGTTTATTTCGTGTGTGTTTAAGTAAATAAAAACAATTTACTTAATTTTTCTTATTATGTGTTTTTATATTAAATTTCCTTGAATTCAATTATTTTTTTTTTTTATACTTTTATAGAGTTTATTTCCATTGAACAACTAAAGCAAATGAGCGAATATAAACAAATCTTTAAAATATAAAACAAGAGGATTTATAGTCTACGGTGGAACAAAGAGAAACAAAGGACTTTTACATTTCGCTCAGCAATTGAGAAAAACTCATTATTCCCTACATTACGCAGTAATGAGTTGTTGTTCTCTCTCATGCATTTCTAGACACGTAAAAGAATTGCAGATGAATTCTTCCATAATAATAAATGTTGTTTTTGATTCTATTAAAATACAAAATTGTGTAGAACAATTTAAATTTTCTTGCCAAACTAACCCACTGTATAACACCAATTTACTACGTAATAGTAGAAAAGAAAAAATAAGAACGATTGATGTGTTGTCGCAATTATTTGATTTGTTTACAGTCTACATTTGTTTAAACGAGTATGTAGACATTTAAATATACTCACAAACACAAACCTGCACTCACACATACAATATTACAAATCTTATGTAAAATATACTAAACTGTATTTTGTTTACATATATATATTTTGTTGATTTTTAACGTTTTTATCTGCAACTAGTACCTTTCACTAAGAAATAGCAAAGAAATTAAAAAAAAATAATAATAATTTATTACAATAAAATATTTTTATAGAAGAAAATTAGCCCACAGCATGTAATAAGTCTGAGGAAAATTTAGTTCTCTCATATGTATTGTCTCAGCTATTTTCGACAGGAAAGCTGTTGTTGCAACTTTTTATATAGGAAAGTTTCTATAGATTTTTGGTATCAACAATAGAAAATGTTGTTTTCCAAACAAGTTGCTGTCACAATAATTATCACTAGAAAATTGTTGTCTCAACAATTTTAGAAAATTTTGTTGTCTCAATAATTTTCTTTATAAAATCTTATTGTCTGAAAATTTTTTTTGCAGAAAATTTTTGGTGCAACGATTTTCTATAGAAAATTTTTTGTTTTGATAATTAAATTTCGGTAATCTATATAAAATTTTATTGTTTCAACAATTTCTTATGGCAGATTTTATTCTCTCAACCATTTTCTTTCCTTCAGGGAAAAATAAAAATAATAATTGAAATTTATAAAATTCTGCCAAGACAATATCAATAAGTTCAATAATATACCGTACGATTTAATGAGTCATTATTTAGAAAAAAACAGCATTTTTTTCTTTTTTTTTAATACACGCGTAAGCATGAACACTTTTGAAAAGTAATAAAAACAATCTGGAAAATCAAAATCTTAACGATGACGAAAACAACAATGATGACAGTGGTGATGAATAATAAATGTTCAAAAATATAATAGCAATATAAAATAAAGTGAGCTTACAATTTACATTCATTTAAGAAAATACATATAAAATTAATAAAAAATTTTAAAAACGCCAGTAATTTTAACTCATTCGACTCTTTCAAAGATTTATTTAGAAATCTCAATATCTTTAAATTTGTAAACCTCACTGTACTGCTAAATACCAAACGCAAACGTAGAAAAAAATCATGTAATAAAACGATTTGATTTGTCGGTGATCGACACATTTATTATAAAGAAAGGTAATGTTTTTTCACACGCAAACGGAAGATCATAAAATTTATTTTTTTTTTCGCTTGTAATCAACGAACATCATCACCCGTTCCAATGCCAATAACGAATCATTCGTATAAACAAATAATAAAAAAAATATATATATAAAATAATAAATGAAGAAAATACAGAAACATGATTAACATTTCCTTGTACAAAATTTATAAAGTAATTAATTTAATTATTTTAAATTAAAAGCAGAAACATGGTCAATATCTAACGTCGTTTACTCTCTCGCACTTTGCATGAGGTAATAATAAGAAACTTTAAATTTAATATATATATATACATTTAGTTGAGACAACAAATTTTCTATAATGTTGGGACGAAAATTTTTCTGGAGAAATTTCGTTGCGAGAAAAAAAATCCTAAAGAAAAATATTAATGAAATATTGTTAAGCAAAAAATATTAAAGAAATTTTGTGAGGCAATAATCTTTTCAAAAGAAATTTTTGTTGAGGCAACAACAAAATCTTCTACTGAGTTAAAAATAAAAATTTCCATATTTTTTTCTTGAGAAAACAAGAATTTTTTATGTAAATTGTTTGTTGAAGTAGCAATAATTTTCTATAGAAATTTTGTGTCGGGATAAAAAGAAAATTTTATATAAATAGATTGTTGAGACAGCAAGAGAATTTTTTATCGAAATTGTTTGTCGAGTCAACATGAAAATTATTTATTGGATGTTTGAAACAACAATAAAAATTTTTGTAAACATTTTCTGCGAGACAACAAGAAAATTTTCCACAAAAATTTTGTGTTGAGACAACAGAAATTTTTAATTAAGAATATTTTCTATAGAAGTTGGTTGTTGATATAGCAAGACAATTTTTTCAACAAATTTAGCAGAGAAAGCAAAATTTTTTAATTAAATTTTGTTGCAAAATTTGTTTAAAGAATTTTTTTTTATTTCATCATATAATATGCTTAAATAACACTGTCGATAAAAAAATCCTTCGTCCTTTCGATGTGCTAAATAAGGCCGCTACACGATTATATTTCATCATAACTCAAGAACGGTTTGGTGTATAAATGATACACCAATAGATAATAATATCTTCAAGCCTTTCTGACATTATTTTTTTATTTGCTCAATTTTTTAATAGTTGTTTAAAAAATAGTATCCGAAAAAATTGATTTCTAACAAAATTAAATTAAAATAAAATTTATTTCTTTTCTTAAAAGTTCTATTAAAATGTGAAAATGGCAAAAAGAAAAAATAAGCCACGTATCATCAAAAAAAAAAAGAAAAACGTTTTTTTGTGCTTTAAATAAAATAGGTGGAATTTGACCACATTAATAAGGCGGTTAGATGCGTATATTTTATTATAACTAGAGAATGGATTGTCCGATTTAGACAACTGAAGCACCAAAAGATGCATAAGAAAGTTATTTTAAAATTATCGAAACACATTTTTTTTTATTCTGTCAATATTTTCGGAGGTGATGACCTAAATTTTTCCAACTTTTCATGAAAAATTTATATGTTTTTCGTCACTAATTTCCCAACAAATTCGAAAATATTGAGCGGATAAGAAAACAATGCCAAATAGGTTGAACTAGAGTTTTATTTATCTAAATTGAACAAACCGATCCCGAGTTATACAAGTGTGACTACATGAAAAGGGGGTCATATTAGTCATGCACATAAGAAATCAATACGTTATAGAAAAAAAGTCAAAGCAGATTCTTTTGTACAACTATTTCTGTTTAAAGAATTATGTGTACTTTAACTCAATTGTGAATAAAATCAAGATTTGTATATCAATTTTAATAATATATGAATTATTTTATTTATAGTATTACCAGCTTTATGATAAAGTATTAAAAAATTAATACTTTATTAATACTTCATCATTTCTTAAAACAAATTTTCAGAAAAAAAATCTTTAAAAAATAATTTTATCGACACTAATTTCTGAATAGCTCCAAAATTATTGGGCAGATAAAAAAAATAATGTTAAGGTGATTTTAAAGAAAAAAAAAATCTGATTGAAAAAATTTAAAACAGAACGTGTTTAGTAAGTCAAATTCCATCTAGTCCACATATTTCTTCTTGAAGGAAGATAAAAAGATCTTTTGCCAACCAGGGTAATTTTTTGATCCAATAACTTTTATATAAAACTTTTGTTTTGAAAAAAATTTAAATTAGTAGAAAAAAATGTTCTATAGAAATTTAGTTAGGGCAACAAATTTGCTAAACAAATTTTGTGGAGACAAAAAGTTATGTAGAGAAATTTTGTTGCGTCCAAAAATTTTGTTAAAATAAAAAGTGTTCAAAATTTTTCAGATAACAAGTTTTGTAAATTCTTGTTTTCAATTTTGGTTCCTTAAAAGTTTTAAAATAATTTCCGTTCTTGTATATTTTCCTGCAACACTTTACATATTAATTTATACCAAAAATATAAAAAAACATTAAAACTGGAACACACTTTAAACAGACATCCATACTAAAATACATACATATAAACAATCTCGTATAGATTTTATCATTTTATATAAAAAAAAAAAAAAAACATAATCAATACATCTCATCATCATCATCATCATCACAATTTAACGATGACGTCAGTCAAGTGTTCATATTGTTGTCTTTGTCGGTTTTACTTTTCATCTGTACAAAATTATAAATGGATTTCCAGCTGTTGGATTTTTTTTTTGTGGTGTTTTCTAGTTGTCTACCAAATTTTGGCCAAGACCAAAAAAGTAAAATAAACTTTTTGTTATTTTTAGTTTCAGGTGATGGCAATAGGATAGATTGTAAAGGAAATGATTTTTTTTTCATCTTTGTAAATAATTCTATATTTTTTTCCATAATTTTCTAAGCACATTTTTTCCGCTTTTTTTGTTTTTTGGTCTGTCTTATTTCGGTTTACGACATTTGCTTTCGAAATTTATTACTTGGCTTAGTTTTACTTAACAGATCATTTGAAACAAAAATATGAGAAAATATTTTTAGAAATTCAGAAACTAAACAAAGAATAAAAAAAAAATCACTCAAATACATTTTATAAATAAAAAGTTATGGTAGATATTATAAGGTCATGGATTTCCAGGTGCAAAAATATTTATTACAAACACACAATAAAAAAGTGCAAATTTATTCAATTAAGAAAAAACATATTTGGAGGGATATTAAAATTGAATTTATATTTTATAGAAATATAAAATAATTCCGGAAGATTCTGTCTAATATATGACGAAATATTAAAATTGAAATAAATAGAATTTGAGAAATTGTATTTCATATATTTTTATTAAAGATCTTATTTTGCAATCAATGATAGAATTGTACTAAAGAATAATTCACTTTCCTGTTTACTTTTATTTATATTTTATTCATATAAAATTTTCCATATTTAATCATTTAAAGGATTATTTAATATATTGGCGGAATTTAAAGCTTATTTGTTATAAAATTAAACATAAATTCAGTACAATTTTGTTAATTTGTTATACCCTTCACCACAGGTATTAAGGGTATATATAAGTTTGTCATTCCATTTGTAATTTCCACAATTTTCATCTGAATCCTTGTAAGAAGTGATGTCTATAAAACGATGTCCAGCCCTCATTTTGTCAGTTGAAATGGCGTTTATGAAACATACCGACAACTGCCATATGTAATAAATATTATAAACGATATAAACGCTGGGAAATCCTTTCGAGAATTTTGTTATCGAAATTCATCAAGATTGGTTCATAAATGGAGATATGTAAAAAAAAAAAAAAAATTAAACCGGTTTTCAATTTTCTGATGCCTCTGTATAAGCTTGAGATTTGGTTTTGCAAAATAGATTTGAATTTTTTTCTAAATTTTTATGCTGAAGAAATTGACTAAATCGGTCCAATAATAACCGAGATATTGGGCAAAAGGCATTTTTGACTTTTTGCAGTCCATCTTTAAGCTACGAATTTCGCTTTTATATAGATCGGTCATAAATATTTTTGTAAAATTTTTCTTTTTTGAATTAACCATATCGGTCCGTAAACAATCGAGTTATGGGCAAAAATCTGAAAAAAAAATATTAAAAATATGCACACACAAACATATATGAAAAGACTATTAGTGTTGTTGTTTCTTGTATAAGCAAGTAATAATTGTTTATTGTGTATACATTAGACTGCACCAAAATTTTTTAAAAAATTGAGCTACTAAGTACCATGCTTTGTAACAAAGTGTTGAAAATCTTATCATAAACATAATTATCTATAAAAAAAGAAATATAAAGAATAAATCGGTTAAAAGTTATTTAAGTCATTAATGTGTTTTAGACCACTTATGTATGGAGTGTACAAACAAATTGTTAATTTTTTGAAAAAAAAGTTTAAATGAATAAAATAATTCGAATACCTTTCCATGCTTTGTTAAATAATTTTGAATTTCAAAACTCCAATTTCAAACTTTAAAAAAATTTTGTTTCACAAGTTTGAAAGAAGTAGGAATAAAACTATGCAAATTTATAGACAACACTACAGAAAATAAAATTAAAAAAGAATTAAGTCAATACCTTGTATGACTAAGCCGTATCTGCTATTTGAGTTTTGCGGATTTCGGCAAAAAAAAAAAAAAAAAAACTGTGGTTTTATAGATATAGAAATAATTTGATGATTATTATTATGTCTCCTTTATAGATGTGGTAGCGGGGTAGAGTATGGGATAATCAAATGAGACCAATCTATAAAGAGAGGTTAATTATAACTACTCATAGATAGAGTAATTATAATTGTGGGTTTAGAGAATAAAAGAAATAAATGGGGATTAATATTGTTCTTGAGATAGAATTATTCTCACCTTTATTTCTAAGGATGGCACAGTCACAAAAAGTAAGTATTCTTTTTTGTGTATACAACTTTTCTTTATTGCAGGTAACTTGAGGTAAGTTTATAAAGTAGTAGAGAGTAGTGGATTCCACGATGGTTGAAACAAAAACATATTTTTCAGTAATTACGGTTAAAATTTAATTAAAAATAGCATTTTATTCAAAAATTTCTTAAAAAATTAAAAATTTGTTCACTTCTTACACAATTGGTCTAAAATACATTAATGGTTTGGGGAATTTGTAATAACTTAAACATTTTTTAACCGATTTTTCCTTTTTATATCTTGTTTGATAGATTTTTTCTAAAACTGTAAAAAAAATTCATATTTTTTCCATATAAACGTTCCATACAAACTTCAGGTCCTATGCGGCACGAGTGAACAAGATCTGAATTCACTAATATTTCACACAATATATTTTCACAACCCAATCAACGATTCTAGGGGGAGTTACGGTAAAAATTCAAAAGTCGGTAAATTTTGGTGCAGTCCAATATACGTACACAGAATCATTTTTTATGTATGTTTGGAAGTTTTTTTAGCTGTAAATAGAAGCATTGCAATGACTCAGTGTTGCTGTTGTCTTTTGTATAAGCATATATCTACATACAAACATATGTATATAAATTTAGTATAAGCAAGCAGTGGTTGCCGTTTGTTTATACACACAAACATTTATATGAAGCATGACAATGCCTATTAGTGTTGTTGTTTTTTATATAAGCAGTCAGTTAGTTTGCTTTGTATATATGTACATACAAAAATATATAAATATATGTATGCTTATAAGTTGTTGTTGTGTTTCTTTTCTTTTTGTTTAAGCAAGCGTTGCTTGTGGAACAAATATTTGTATTATTTTTTTAAGCGTAAATATGAAGATATTAATTATACTATGCCTTTTTATTTGTTGGTAAAGTATTTTTATATTAAATTTTTGTATTGCAATATTCATACAAGAGTGTGTCCATAAGTACATATATATTTAGTAGATTGAATTATTTATAAATAACTATATAATGTATGTAATTTGTTTGAGTAATAAATAGATATTCAAAAACTATTTTCCGCATCAAATTTTCAATTGTACCAAATACGTATATATGCATGTATGTATGTATGTATGTATGTATGTATGACATATATAAATTGTTTTCAATTTATTTTAATATTAAAGTATTTGTATAAATAGTTTTAATATTTTAATTTGTTATTACAAGTGCTTGGAATGTACATGAAATATGTAGTTTGAAATGTAAATTACAAATTGTTGGTAAGTAAAAGAATATTAAATTAAATCTATAAATTATTTTGCTTTAAATCAAATAATCGTAATTTTTTTTAGTTACAAAAAAAAAAAAAAAATACATTCTTCACCCTTCTAAGCAGTAAGCTCTTATTTGCTACATACATTTTTATATACAAATTGTTTTTGTATAAAATTTCCAACAAAATTTTTATTTATAGAAAATTTGCGATAAACTTTCTTTTTAATAAAAAATTCTTGATAAATTTTCCTTTTATAGAAATTTTCGATAAAGTTCCTTTTTGTAAAAAATTTTCTATAGAAAATTTCAATAAATTTTTCTTTTATAGAACATTTTCGATAAATTTTCTATTATATCAATAAATTTTAAATTTCAAGATGATAATAAACATACTGCAAGATATCCTGTCCATTTCTTCGGTGATGCAAATAAACATATATATCTAGCACAGAATTTAAAAGGGATCATAAATGTACTAAGAATGGTTGAGTAAATCAGTGTTAGATTGTGATTTGGAACAAATTCCCTACAATTTATTATATTTGCCTCAAAAGAGTTCTTATTATGATTCCAGGTAATGATCATTTCAATAATTTAATTTCTTTTGTTTGTGATTTAAGTAATCAAAGGTTTAAGATGATATACATGTTTGGTTTAAAATATGCGATCTCCGAGCTATACAAATTGTATATACCTACTTATAGATTCTAAATAAATAAAACATAAATTTTCTTTCCTTTGAAATACGCTTGATTTTAGTCTGTTTTCTACTACTCCAACGACTTTTAATTTTACTTTTATTTTATAATTTATTTATTTTTGGTGTTATTTTGCATAATATTGTATTTATAACAAAATACTAAAATTTTACATAGAATCATATGCATCCACTGAAAATATGAAAAAAGTGAAAACCAAATCTTTGAAACTGCGACACAAAATTTAGAAAATAAAATAATGTTTCTATAGAAAATATAAGTATAATTTTGCGATATACAAAATTATATTTTGGAAATGCAAATGAAAATTTCTAAATTACAATTAGAATTTTCTGAACTACAAATAGAATGGCCAAAAAATCAGTAATGGTTTGACAAAAAAATTATTATAGATAGTCCTTGTAAATCTGTACCAAAAATACGTTTACATGTGTAGGTAATCTCTTTGAGTTTAAGAGATATTTAAGTAAAAATAAATTGTTCTCTGCTTTTGGCCTCGTTTTTTAAAAGGTTTTTTTTTATCTTGGAAGTCTTTATATTTGACCTAAATTTTTTCTCAAATATTCACCGGATTCGTTAGAAAACTCCCTGCTGTAAGAATCATATATATTCTGAATTTAAAATTTAAAACAATATCATATTTTTGGGGGTTTTTTCAAAAAAGGTGGCAATATTTTTTCACTTATAAAATTTGTTTTTTGTTCTGGTCTATATAATTTGTCTAATATTTTTAAAAGTAGTCTCAACGTAGATTTGTGTAAAGCAATGATAGCCAACTTAGCCCCAGGGTCCGATCATAATCGGCTTTTTACATAGACATAACACGAACGTCAACGAAACATTGAACTTAGAGAGCAAGACAACGAAAAAAAAAAAAATCATTCAGTAGCATGCTAACTTTCCACAGAGTAGGTTTATGTCGCTTTATTTTTAAAATAAGTACAGTGTTAGTGTATATGAATAATTCTTATTTAGAGAGCACAAGTCACTAATACATTATCATTTTAGCGCCCCTCTTTTTGGTTATCGCTGGTTTAAAGTAAATCCGGAGGCGTTTATTGCAACGGTCTCCCTAAAAACCATATCCAAACTTTGTCAATTTTCCAAAATTTTTTAAAATCTGTTTGTAAAATTTTCAAAACGCAAAACATGAGTTAAAGAAAAATTATGTTAATTAAATATTTCCATATGTTGGGAAAGCACATACAAAGTATTTGCTGATGTACTCCTCCTATAATGATAGAATGACTATTTTAAAGAAATAAGTAAATTTTTGAAGCATTTTTTTTTAGGTTGGGATATGGGTATATTGGTACAAAAAAGTGAGAGATTTTTAATTTATTGATTTTAAGATAAACTTATCTATATTTTGCTGAAATTTCATTGCAATATCTCTAATCGTTTAAATTTTATTTAGGTCCAAATATAACCATTATTTCTAAAAAATTTAAATTTTAAGTGTTCCAAGTTGTGACCTGAAGATATTTTACGGTATTTCATATATTTTCACTACTTGAAATTACCCATGATCCATTTCCTATGATGCTAAATACTTTCATATTTTAGCATAAAAACTAACAAAACATTTGTTTTCGTAGGTAATTTTTAATGCTTTCCCCATTTATTTTATGGAAAAATGTAAACACAATGCAATGCGGCAATGCAATATTAACTTCTTCTGTTACCTTTACATTGCGCTTGTACTGTAACATCTTTGCATTTTTCATTCAAAAATGTGAAAAATTGCCAAAACTTGAAAGGTTTATTATTATTTGTTTATTCAGATGGAAACTGTATATGTAAGAATTTGGTATCCCTAAACTTTTAAGATTGTGGAGAATAACAGCTAATAGAAATAAATTAAATGCGGTGAAATTTCTCCAGACCATGACTCGAGAAATATATATTTAGATTCTAAGTATATTTTTGAGAAATAATGTTAATATTTGAGCCTAAATAAAATTTAAACGAGTAGAACTATTCCAATAAACTTCTGGGGAATATACACAAACTTATTTTAAAATCAGGAAATTAGAAAAAACTCCAACTTTTTAGTACCAAAATAAACAAAATATTAACCCGGAAAAAACGTGTTTCAAAAGTTGACTTTTTTTTCACTCAAATGGTCACCCCGTTGTTATAAGAGGCGTCCGTCAGAAAATAATTTTTGCATATTTTCCCAACACATGGAGGTATTTAACTAACATATTTCTTTTAATCCCAGCTTTGCGTTTTGAGAGTTTTACAAACAAATTTAAAAAAATTTTGGAAAATTTACAACATTTGCATAAGACTGGCGGAGAGACCGTTGTACCAAGCGCTTACGGGTTTGCTTGTAATGCGTGTAATTCACGTTAAGATTACTTTTGAAAATATTAAACAAATTATGTAGGCCCGAACAAAAAACAAAGTGAAAAAATATTAACAACTTTTTTAAAACTAACCCGAAAAATATAGTGAAACAAAAAATTCATAAGTTTTACTTATAAAAGGAAAATTAAGAAAATAAGGTAAGCGTTTATCAAAATTAAAAAGAAATTATTAATATTTCAACTAGTTCTGGGCAAGCGAATAAATTTAGGAAAACATTTTGTATAAAATTAAAATATATTATTAAAATATGTTATATAAAATATGTTATTAACAAATGGTTTTAAAAATGAATTTCTAGGTACTATTTACTGATGAAAGTAAATTTAATTTGTTTGGATGTGATGGAAGAGGTAAAATATGGCGCAAACCAAACAAAGAACTAGAAGGCAAAAATTTAAGAAAAAACAATAAAACATGGTGGAGGGTTTGTGATAATTTGGGGGTGTATGGCAGCTTCGGGAGTTGACAATCTGCATTTCATCGTTGGAATAATGAACAAACATGTTTATTTAACAATTTTGAAGATCAATTTGAGAGAAAGTGTTCAGAAACTTGGCATTGAAGCTAACTTCCAATTCTATCAGGATAACGACCCGAAGCATTTAGCACTTGATGTAAAGAACTGGTTACTCTATAATTGTCCGAAGGTGATCCAAACACCTGCACAAAGTCCCTACATCAATGTTATAGAACATTTATGGAACGAATTAGGACGCAGGATGCAGGGCAGGCAGTATACATCAAAACAAATATTAAAAACTGCTCTGCAGGAAGAGTGGAATAAGATTAGTCCTGATGTTTGCAAGAAACTGGTTGAATCGAATCATAAGGGTGGTGCAACAAAATACTAACTTTGCGTTTTCTTTTAAATAATTTTGATTTTTTATGTAATGTATCACTTTAAGTGTGAGACAGAAAAGTGTCCTTATACTCCTAGTAAAATTTAGTATTACGTTTTCTGAATTATATTCAATGAGACAAACTTTCATCATCATTAATCGAGGAAAGAGAAGAGACTAAAAAACTTGAATTCTATTAAACTTTAATTTTATATTATTTTCCGTAAAAAATTTATGTATCGCTGAACTGTTATATTACAAAAAAAAAAAAAATTGATTTCAAATTTTCTACATGAAATTTTGAATATTTATTCGTAATAGGTCATGATATCTAAGCTCTACTAAAAAAAAAATAATAATAAAATCGAAAATGTTCAAAAAATATTTATTATAAACTTGTATTCTAGCAATTCCCCAGCGAACAATAGTTGGACATTGTTTTGTCATAAATCTACCATAAGAATTTATAATAGAAGCACTTTATACGTCGTCTGGCAATAAGATATTTCGTGTTTTTCCCACTTTTTTATACCCATTACAAAAAATGTAGGGTATATGTATACAAGTTTGTTAATTTATACGAAAGTCTTAAAATATCCACCCAAGACTTTAAAATGAAAAATATTGGTGATTTTTATGAGTAAAAATAACTTTTGAGAATATTTGTCTGTCCGTCTGTATATTGAAATGGATTTTTTGAAGCCCATAGTCCAATAAATACATTTACTTTTTAATATATATGTGTCATTTAGTATCGAAAATCTTGATATTGAAATTCAGCATAATACTTTTAGAAATGACGGAGTTATAAAGGATTTTCCAGAGCAGCCTCAAAAATATTTCCACTTCACATGCAATAATATATATAAGTATTTCTCTATCTGAAATTTATGAGCGCGAATAGTCTAGAGAAAATACTCTACATAGACTACAAACTGTTAAGACTAAATTCATATCCCCAGGCTCTTTGTAAGTTTCTGTTTCTTTTTTTTTTTTTTTTTTTTTTTTGAATATAAGAATTTTCATTATTAAAAAACAATTTAATTTGACAAGAATTTATTTATATGTCGATGTATTCTCTGTAAAAGAATATGATTTAGGTTTGAGTTGCACTTTAGGCATTTTATATAAGCAATAAAGATATTAAAACTCAAAACATTCATATGCTCTACTGCATGTATTTGTGACTGAAGAGTTCTATGTGCTAAGTTCAATCCTAGGTTAGGACTTCAAAAAATTGTTTTATAATTTAGCTTGAAATTGAAAAAAAAACAACAATTTTGAAACGTGGGATAAGGAACTATCAAATATTTTCTAGTACATACTTAAAAAATTTCTTTTTTTAAATTTATTAAATAAAAATTCTTATTGTATTTTCCAGGATTCGAAACCATATGCGCACTTTATAACTCCTAGCTTCGAAGTCTTACTCCTAGGCCACATGAAAACTTAAAATTTTAAATTCATAAATTACTTTTATTTTATTCTTTATATATATAAAAAAATAATAATAATTTTTCAACATTGTTGAATTTGAAATCTGTGCAATATATGATATTGTAAATTGATTTTGGAACATTTCTCATATATGAGGATTACATATAATTGTTTTTTAACGAGACTTTTATGTACATATATCATGATACAAAGAAATTGAGATAGAGTCGTTCTCTCTTTTCGTTGCCATACTTGCCTTCTGACGTACAAGCGATTTATTACTTTATTGTGCTACAATATATTCTTAAAAAAAATCCGAGTTATTTTTTAATTTAATTTTAAACGAATTATATTTTCAATCAATTAATGTGTTAATTAAAATAAAAGAAAGAAAACACATTTCAATTTAAGATTTAGGTTTATAGTAAAGATTATTTACATACATTAACATTTTTATAATCTATTATTTTATCCTGTATTATACGATGTTTGGGTGACTTAGTAGTCACTATTTTAGCGATACTTTCATCGTTTTATATTTTTAACTTTAAATAATAACAAGACATTAAATACTGCTACTATAAGGTAACCTTTTTAAGTTTTTTTTGCTTTAATTTAATAGTCCATATATATATATATATATATATATATATATATATATATATATATATATAATATAATATTTTGTTAAAATATAATTTTGCCTTGTTCTAATGTGGCAACGATTTTTTCGTTTATTTATATAAAAATATATTAAAAAATCTTTTATACTTCCAAAAATTTTTCTCTGCATAAAAAGAATTTAGTGCATAAATATAAAAATTTACTTTCATTAATTTTAGATCATATTTTTTAAGAATAATTTCTTAAATATTAACGCTTTTTTACATTTTTTGAAATGAATCAAAAGTCTGGAAGACTTAAACAAATTGTTTAAATTTTAATTTATATTTTCAATTTGTAAATGCATATTTGAAATTTTCTTTGGAGAACTTTTAGTTTTTAATGTCTTTTAGATACTTATTGGGAACAGAAGAATATAACAGAGGCTTTTTTTTATTAAAATGACGCCTGTGCTATAGAACGGCAGCAAATTTATGCATTACTGAACATTACTTTTTAACAGCTTTTTATTATAAAGTTGCCATTTAAAAGGATTTATATTAATATCATGTACAAATATTTTTAGTTAGCATTTGAATTAAATCCAATAAAACTAAATTAAAATTTTAGCAAAATTTTTCATTGAGTACAATTTAACAATATCTATGAGCAAAATTTTATTTTTCATGAAAAAAATTTGGGAAAAATATCATATTTGATTTATAATATTTATGAACAAAATTTTCAAGTATATGATTTTTTTTCTCTGTGTGGGAGAAAACAATGTTACCTTGTTTCTTTATATCATGGTGTAGGATATTTTCTATATTACGAACTTTCATATAATGGAAGAATCCAAATGATTTTTTTTTATTTTTAATTTATTTGTTTATTTATCTTTTTTTAATAAGTTAGACAAGTGTTTTTTATTTTAAAAGTATCATTTAAGTTTAATTGTTTTTCAAGTTCTTTTTAATATAGACAATAAAACACGGGCTTCTGGAATTTGCTTAGGTAGGAGATATGAAGAATCCTATTTTACTTTGAAGTAAATGGGAAATATACATTCAGATATAATAGACAAGAGCTAAAAGTTTTCCTAATCCTTGAACAAAATTACTTAATATTTTTTTCTCAAGGCTCATATCCATAACCCCAAGGTTAAAAATTCTGAAAATTTTAAAATATCTATTTCAAGTTCAAAATAGCTAATTCCTAAATTGCTGCTTCGAAAAAAAATTTGTTGGTAAAAAACTGAAAAGGTAATTCACCATTTTGCAGAGCTGTAAATGAGTCATTCTTTTTTGATTTTAATTCGTTATGAATTAGCTAAATTTTGAATTAATTCTTTTCACTACAAAAAAGAATTGAATGAAATTTGAATCAATTCAAACGAATTAGGCAGAAGTGAGTTTCAATTCATTTCTAATTTAAATGAATTTGTAGAATGAGTTGCAATTCGCTTTCAATTCAAATTAATCTGTAAAATTAATTGCAGTTTGTTTCCAATTCAAATAAATTTGTTAAAATGAATTGCAATTCATTTCCAATACATTTAGATTGAATTGATTTTGAATTCATTCAAATGAATTAAAACAATGAATTGCAATTCAAGTGAATCAAATTCAAGAGCATGTCTAGGATAAATGAAAAATGTAAATTTCTCCTAATAAAATGAAAATGTTCAGTACAAGAATTGAAAAGCTTTGTCCTGAATCCGCGCCTGATCAAAGAAAACATGGTGTTTGGAGTTTGTTTCTTCAAGAAGAACTAATTTTTATTTTGAAATATGCTGAATGACAAAACACATTTAATATTCAAGAAGCAATTAATAATTTTTGAAATTTTGGACCCACGACAAACTTTTGGTAATATTTATGTTATATTTATTTCAAAGTTGCTTTAAAGTACGATTCAAAAATTAAAAAAAGAAATTTTCCACAATATACAAATATGAGATTATTAAAAAAAAAAAAAAAATGATTGTTAAACATGCCTTTAATAATATTTTCACACTATTTGATAAAAATAAAAATTTAAGTTTCTTTTAGTAAATAAACAAAATTTTCCCATTTTGATAGGATTTTCCCTGATAATTAATAATTCAATTTCTATTCTGCCGCTACCTGACAATTTCGGTATATCATGGGAATTTCAAATGTAACAATTTTTTGTCTTTGGACTATACTAGATGATATACAAAACGAGAGTAATGCTTGAATAACAAAACGGCAGTGATGCTTTCTCACAAAATCAATTCAAATTTCATTTAGTTCAATTCAAATGAGTTGAAAATGAAATGCAATTCAATTGAAAAATTTATTTAAATTAGAAATGAATAGCAATTCACTATACAAATTCATTTGAATTGAAAACGAATTGCAATTTATTTGACCAATTCGTTTGAATTGGAAATGAATTGCAATTCATTTTTACCAAATTCATTTGAAATGATTCAAATTTCATTGAAATCATTTTTTTGTGCGATAATAATTAATTCAAAATTTGCTAATTCAAATTCGCGAATTAATTCAGAAATGAATGATTTATTTACAGCTCTGCCATTTTGTATATCTCGTCTTTAATCGGCTCTTCAACAAAGAAGGAATCTTACAAAGTCCAGTGTTCGGGCACTCTTTATATTACGAGTTTCCAATATTATGGTTAATATAAGTTGTTATGAATTTATATATGTGTTTATGCAATATGGAAATTGTGAAGGGTATAAAAGATTTTGCTCAGCCAAATATAACACTTCCACTTATTTTTTTTCCTTTTTTTCCTTTTTAACAAACTGTAAAACAATCTCATTCGTAACAGTGTTCATACACAGAAATAAACATAAAAATACAATACTCGTGTTTTGTATATATGAACTTACTAAAAAGAGCTCGTGTTTTATAATAACTAAAACCTTACACATATTCCATTTGTAGACAAAAAGGAAACCAACCGTTTCAGAAGATTTAGCTTTAAGCTTTGTGCCGCATTTCGACAATTGAGATTAGATGAATGAATTTTGTGAAATGATTTTGGTAACATGATACTTGAAAGAGTTTAGAAAAAAATAAAAGGACGTAAAGAAAAATAAATAATTAATCATATATTTTAAACATAAAAAAACATTCGGTATTAAAACTGAAAAAACATAAATGAATTAGGAAAAAGTTAACAAACTGAGGGAAAAAATGTTACAAAAAATGTTTAGGTCTTAGGAAAAACACAAGAATGTTTGAAGAAAACTCTCAAAGAAATAATTAACAATCGAAAATATATTATACCATAACAATTACTCAGCATCTAATAGATTGTTTACAACCAACAAAATAATCATTTCTCTAATAACAAGTTTTACCTTATGGCGTATGATTAATATTAAATTTCAAAAAATACTCATACGCATCAGTGTACTCTTTTATAAAGAAAGAAAATTCAATACATTTTAATAAATATCTGCCAGCAATTTATTTTGGACGGAAATGTAATATTTCATGATATTTAATACTTTTTGCTTTATATTAAATTTCATCTCTTCCTAAAACATACAAAGTTCTTTACACAAAAACTAGCGTATACATTTATCTCCAACTTAAAGCTAAATGTTTTTCTAATAGGCTCTTAAATAATAAAATTTTTCTTCGCCTTCTTTTTATATCCATTATTTATTTTTAAATGCAAGTTTTATGGTTTTTATTTTGTTTCAGAGTTTAAACGTTATTTTTCCTTTTTTGCTTCAATTCCGTTTTGTTAAAGTTATTTGTTAGAAAATTGCAATACCAAACCAAACGATTGTTTGTAATGAGTTTACAAACATTTGTTTGGTTTGGTTTGGTATTTTTATTTTACACATATTGTGTCAAGTTTTATTGGGTCATAAATTTTAATATTTTGAAAAATTTTTGGGGGAGGAGACAAAAGAGAGAGATAAAAATAGAATTAGTAATATTAAACTTATAACGTAATTTTTTATAGTACTGATAATACTATGTTAGATTAGATTAGATGGGCAGTTGTAAATGTAAACCATACAGCTCACTTGTGAATCTGTTTTCATATGTCCGAAAATAGGTTCGAAGCGAATCAGTCTGACGTACGAATAAAAGATTTGATCCGTCTGACATCATTTAAAGAGAGATCAAATAGTCCGTGCATATATGGACTCCCAAATTCAGCAGTCCTTATATTCGCAAGAGTAGGACTGTGACAAAGAAAATGTTCTATTGTCTCTTTCTCCTCCTTGTTAAAGCATTTAAAGATGTCCGGCATTGATGTACTAGCCTAGATGTCGAATAGACACCCGAAAGAGCTTTAATCGTGGGAATATCCACTCCGAATACCCTATAGTACATTAAACAATTTAACGCTCTCCTATTGGCTGAGATCTCCGCTTGAAGAGCAGTGCAGTAATATAGCAATTTAAAGGAGACGCTTATCCTATATGCAGGAATGAAGACACCTCCTCCAACCCCCCCTGTCCAGAAAGGGTGTGGGAAAACAATAATCAATATTGTCAGGGATGTCAACCGAAATTCCCAAAATATTTAAATTGCTAAGAAAAATAATAATAGAAAATCCTAAAACGATTAATAGTTTTATGGCCATATAAATTTTTATTTGGGACTGAAAATGTCTCTACAAAATGTAATGTGCTTACATAATTCTATTATGAGCATAGAAAAGCTCATAATAAAATTATAAATAAAAAGTTTTAAATATTTTTTTTAAATCCGTTCTTAAAAAAATCTGATACACATGTTTTTTTTTTATTTTTATTTTTCAGGCTTTTGAAAGTATTTAAATTTGCGATGTTTTATTTATTTGTGTGTTTATGTTTACAACATTTTTAAAGACACATTTTCTAGTTAAATTAGTAGTACAAGAATCATTTGTGTTTAAGAGATATGATAAAATATTGTTACAATTAACTTTATTTTCGATTGTGAGATTCAATCGAATTGTTTTTATGCGCCTAATTAATAATTAACAACCATAACCGAAAGAATATTTTTAATTTCAAAATTAATGATAAGGACTCACCTTCAATTAATGATAAGCACGAACCAATAATTAGTACTGTAATTTAATACACATTACTAAACTTGGTTGCGATTAATACGATTTCAGACTAATGTTCAATTTATTTAGGTAAATTAACAAAATTAATTTGGGAAAAGTATTTTCTTTATAGTTATAGTTCTTCATTGAAAAATATATCAATTCATAATTTTTTAATATTCTGAATAGTATTACATTCTGAGTAGTATTATGCACAGTGGGGCAGAATAGAAATTTTTTGGAAATAAATCTGTAACTTCTGATCGGCTGGTTGGATTTTCATGAAATTTGGTATAGAAGTAGCGAAGGAGTGTACAATGTTATGTTTGGAAGGGGCGCATAACAAACCCCTCAGGGGCGGATCTAAGGGGGCTCAAAGTTAGGTACCTCTGACATAAAAAATTTTTAATCGCTTGCCAAATTTTTGTTTCTCGTCCGATTTCAAATATTTTTATACATTGTTGTAGGCCCTGATAAGACCTATAAAAACATGTCCTATTTATCTCTTATAGTTTTCAAGTTATTTGCATTTGAATTTTCAAGTACCGTAATTTTGTATGTTCTTGGTCCAGTTTTTTTCATATATATCCTAGTATTTCCGACCGATTTTATTAGTTTTTTTCCTATCTGGTTAAAGAACAAAATTATCTATTGAATAAAAAAACTGAAGTCGATATCTTTACCGAGTCGAAAAATAAACGATTTTGAATTTGAAAATTGCAAAAAAGACGACTTTTTGTGTTTTTTTAGCCGAAAAAGTATCTACACACTTTTTTATCTAAAATAAAATTTTCTTTAGCAACATATAAGCATTTTTACACTTTTCTAAAAGGCAACTTCACAGAGATGACCTTAAGATAAAAAACAAGCCCAATAACTCAATCGGTCATAGTACACACCCTCCCGAATTCGACCCATTTTATATGAAAGTTTTGATTTAGACCATTTTTTCTCAAATCCCAAAGCACAAATCGACAAGCGGAATAAACAAAATCGATATAAACAAAATCACCTCATCAACACATGAATTTTTTATTTTCGGAGACTTTAACGCACACCATACTAGCTGGAATTGTCAAGGAAATAACACTTCAGGTAGAAAACTATATAGCCATCAATTAAACTCCAGTTATTACATTAACTCGTCTAACACGTTCACTCGATTTGGTCAGCGCTCAACCGCAACTCAAGCATCAGATATTAATCTTCTTCTCTCAAACTCGACCCTAAATATTTCACGTATTGGAACTCATCCTGGTTTGTTAAATTCCGATCACTTTCCAGTTATGTGTCAATTGTATAAAGAAAAGCACTCATTCCTCTCTACCATTTGGAGAATTGGAAAGCAATCAATAAATGGGTAAATAATGAAATTCGAAGAAATAATTTATCATCCGAAATTATAACCGAATCAAACATTGAAACGATTCTCGATAAAATTTCACAAATCACTCAAAAAGAAGCTTCCAAAAAGTTCCAGTTAAAGAGAAAAATATCTCAATTAACTTTATACATTATTGGACAAAGAAAAAGGTATGTACGAAAATTGCAAAGAACAACGTCTGAGACAAACCTTACTTAATATCGGTTTTAAACAGCTGAATATTTTGATTAATTGCCATATGACAAATGACATAAATGACAACTGGAACAAATTTATTCAAAAGTTGCCACCCGGCAATAAAAAGTTCTGGTAACTAAATAGAGTAATAAAGGGAAATAAATGAGTTGTAGGGAATTTGGCAATAGATGACACTGAAGTGCACATTAATGAAAGAAAAGCAAATATTATAGCTGATATTTTTGAAAGATTTCACCAAATTTCTGATAAACTATCGTCTAGCGCTGATCGCATGGTATCAAAGCACAATGGAAAACAAAAATAAATCAGGGAAAAACTCAGGCAACGATTTTTCCATTTAAAAAGTCACCAAAATGACTCTATGTATGCAAGAAACTGAAATTCCATTACTCGATACAGTCAAATACCTGGGAGTTGTCCTAAACAAAAAGCTGACATTTAAACAGCATGTTTTTCAAGCGAGAGACAAAGCACTAAAATGTGGAAGAGCCCTTTTTCACTGCTAAATCGAAAATCGAAACTAAATCATAAAAATAATGACATACGGCTGCCAGGTTTTGTCAACAAAATGCGCCAAAACTTACCTTAAAAAATTGCAAATTATCCAAAATAAAAACTTAAAGATTATACTCAACCTTCCTAGAAAAATGTCTACAGCTCTCTTGCATACCAACTACAAATAAGAATTGTTGAAACACGTCATTAATAACATAACAACAAGATTCGAAGACAGAAACATGTCTTCAAGATTTGATTTAATAAGAAAATTGTAAATTAATTAATTTTCTGCAACTTCTGAAAAGAAGATGTAAGAAGGAATTAATTATAAAATTTCTTTGATAACTCAATAATTTCTTCCTATTTTTTTACCTAAATATGTTCATATATATTTTAAAATGTGTTTTTAATGTAAAAATATATAAGAAATTTATTTGTTGCAATACTTTTAGTAAAATCTCAAATATTGTAGATATTAAATATATATGTTTATTTTAACATTGTAATGATGATAGATTAAATAAATAATTTAAAAAAATCAAAAAAGGAAAAATGTTCATATTTGTAAAAGTTACAAATTCCGATATATTTTTCGCTCTCGATGTCGTCAACTTTGGCCCGCTGTAGCACCTTCCGTGCTCTAGCTAACCACTTTATCCACAACAAAACAATATTCTGAAAGCTGAATCCCTCCTCTATTGATGTCCCTAGTTTCATCTAAATCGGTTCAGTGATTTCAAAGATCCAGACTTATTACCATTTATTTTTCAGTTGGCCCCACAGTGTATTGTATATTCTACTCCACACATTTTCCCACACACATTCCACATTTTTATAGAAAAAAGTGTCTATCCTTTTTGTGTTCTTTTTTTATTGTTTTAGTGATAAATAGGATTAAATTTGTTTTTTAAGGGTATATAAAATTATTTGTTTTTTATATGTTCGAAGCACAAAAAAAAAATGAAATCATTAAATATGTTTACATATCAAAAAAGCTTTGATGACAAAACATAACAAAATGCATGTAATTCTAATACAAATATCAAGGTCACTATAAAGGTTACACATATCGATAGGCGGATCAAAACCTAAACGACAACAGCAAAAACATTTATGATATTTGTTTGTTGTACACATATACATCAAAAAAGGGGTATATTGGGGTTTTCGTTCTGTGTGAAACATGTCGAAATAATCGTCTAAGACCCCATAAATCTAGCTATATCCGTCCGTTTGTTCGACTGTGTGTCTGTTGAAAAAAGGATAGGGCTCAGGGCGAACTACCTAGGGAGATGAAATTTATCTTATATAAGGTGGATTTGGTATTGAAAATAAGTCGATATCTCTTAAGTAAAAGCTTGTATGCCAAAAAAGTTTTGTACAAATAGATCAAGGATTGATGTAAACTTTGAGACCAAAAATGTGCATGATCCGCTCACTTTACCGCTGAACCTCCCATATAAGGTGCAATTAGAAATTAGGGTGATATGAAAAAAGTTGCAGATGGCGTGTGTAATAAATGCGACTTGTTTTATTTTATTATTGCTTATAAAGATTTCTCTTAGTACAGATTATTGTTTGGTTTTGTTTGAGATAAAATTAAAATATTTATTACTTTTTATCAGTTATACACATAAAATAAAAACCTTCTTTATGTGTTACAAATGCTTGACATTTTAAATAAGATTTTTTGAAAAAAAAAAAATAATAATAAATAAATAAATCTTAGATAAGAAGACTTTTAATGGCTAAAGCTGATTAATAAAAGAACAATAATAAACTATCAAAAATGTTTACAAATTTAAAAGGACCTTAGATGTTAACAATAATTTTTATTGCTTTAACATAAAAGAAAATATGTAAAGAACTTTTAGTAGGATACGAAGGATACACCGTTTTTGAATACTAGTGTTGCCAGTTTAGCCCTTTTAAGGCTAAGTCTAGCCTTTATATTTTGCTTTTAGCCTCAAAATTTAGTTTTAGCTTCAAGCTATTTCCTAGCCTTTTTTGATTCTTAAAATTGCCTTAAAAAGGCTAACATTTTAGCACTTTTATAAAGTAGAAACATATTTTTATTTGCGTTTACTATTTTTTTTTACAGAATACTTTACAAAAATTTTCACCTGCGATACTTCATTCTCCAAAATAAATATAACTTAAGTCATTATATGGAATTACTTAATTAATTATTTATTAAAATTATTTTTTAATAAAACAAAATAAAAAATCAAAATATAAGTTTTTAAATAAAAAATATTAGCTTTTTTCTGATCTGATTTTTTGGGGTATTTAGCCTGCTTTTTCTCACCTCTTGGCAACACTGTTGAATACTAATAGAGGAAGGAGTACTGAAATTTATTTTACGAAAAATATTGAAATTTATATATTCACAAAAGTCTTTCACTATGTTCAATATTTAATATACAATTTACACTGAACATAAACTATTCGGTTTTTGCTGAAACTAAATTTAAAAAAGTGAAAGTATTATATTCGGCTGGATCGAATCTTTTATACCCTTCACAAAATCTATATTTCACGAATATAAAAACATATTGGAAATATCTCTTATTATAATTTTTGCTTTAACATATACGCAGAAAAATGATTAGTTGGAAAACTGTTGCAATAATAAAATTATTATCAAAATAGCTAATATTTTATTCTAATTATTGAAAATTTTGAAATCCAATAGATTTTTTATATGGATAATATTATACACGTAATTATAATTGAATGATGTTACCTAAAAAAGTAAATTTAGTCAGCTTAATCAATATGTGACTATAAAATTAATTCAAATAAATTTAAAAGCACAACAAAATGTTTCTACTATAATTTATGGTTATAAACACTTGTTTCATAAAATCAAATAAAAAATTCAGTTGAGGTATAAAAAGTCTAAATTAGAGTGTTTCAATCGAATATTTAATAAATTTTTTTTTGGTATTTGTTAAATAAATTATTCATAAAATAGAAATTGGAAATAAAGTTTCATAATTTTAAAAAATCATTAACACACATAAATAAAATAAAACAAGTTAGAGTGCTATATTCTGCTGTGCCGAATCTTATATACACTTCATCGTGTTGAGGTGTGTTATATCAAACTGAAATACGTCATATTGAATATAAAGAACCTTTACATTGAGAGCACTCAAATTTCGTGCGAAACATTGACGAAATATGAAAATATATAAGCTGGAGATAGGTAGCCCCCATACAAAGAACAAGAAATTTAAAAGTAATTTTCGTATTAAATTCTGAATAGGGAGAATAGCTCCAGAGGAGTAGTAGTTCCCATATAAAATAAATATTATTAACTACATTAAATAGGGTAGCAAAACGCACTGGTAAAAGATAGTAAATAACAAATTTAATACTTTAGAATTTTACAAAAGTTCGCACATATTTAAGGAAGATATAATCACTTCGGAGCAGAACAAATATTTTATAAATGTAAGACATTATTAAATTAAATAAATTACAAAAGGATATGACGGAAAATTTATGGACCGATTTAACTGATATAAAATACCAAATTCGTCAAAAATAATAATGATATATTTATGAAATAATGAGGCTCTTAGCTTATATAAGAACTTCAAAAATTTAATAACGCGCTTTGGTCTATAACTCGGTTAATACTGGACCTATTTAGTTACTTATTTCAACATGAAACTTTCTGTGAAAACAGGAAGTATCTAGCTTACATAGGTGTTTCAAAATGTCTAAAAAACCAAATATGTTTTAGTTTATTGTTGTTGTTATTCAGTACCCATGAAAACAACAACTATTAGAGAAGCAGACATTAAATAAACAAACAAATCGATCTATATAAGAACCAAGTTCGTAGCTTATTTAGGAATTAGATATCAGTCAAAGATTCGTTTTGGCCGTCATCTCTAATCTCTAACTAATGGGCTGACTGAAAAATTAAAAAAAAAAAAATGTTTTGCAAAAACGAAGTCCCTAGCTTCTATAGGAGTTAAGTAAATCGAAAATCGGTTTAAATATCTCCCCTATTTTTCAACCGAATGAAGAGAATATATATATATATATATATATATATATACCCAGCAAAAACCTTGCTTTCCTGGTAAGCTAGCAGGTATAATTGGAAACAAAAATAAACTACTTATTTTTTGTCTGAATAACTAGTTACTTTTGTTCGACTTGTTCACAAATTCATGTAGTTATTTTTTGACTCTAGGGGTACTCAAAAATATGTACCTAAACGAAAACAAAAATAAAAAAAACAAAAAAATTTTGCCGTCAGTGAGACTCGAACTTGGACACACACTAACCATTCTTTTTCACTGACTGACGTCTTACTTAGTACACCATTTCGCACATAGCATCCTAAGCTACAAAAGCTCTATTTAGTTTAAAATATCTTTTTAGACATTTTATTATAAAAAGCTAACAGCTTCAGAATGGGGTTGAACCAACAACCCTCTGGTTGTTAACCCGGCGCTTTAGCCAACTCGTGCACGTGATTGCAGTATTACTGTGCTATTATACTATTGAATACTTATTAATGTAATACAGAGGAGGCAAATAATAATGACGCCTCATTACCAAGAAACTACTTTAAAAAGTAGTTGTTATTACCGAAAACCAAAAATTTTTTGCTGCGTATATATATATACATATATATATATATGTTTATGTATATATATATATACATCCATACAAACGGATTCTTATAAGAATCCAGAAAATATTGTGGAAGTTACAAGCGGAATGACAATCTTATATATACCCTTTACACCTGTGGTGAAGGGTATAAAAAGTAAATTATTATTCCTACTAAATGCCGGAAATTATTTTTATAAGCTAAATAGTAAGAATATTGTGGACAACGGCGCACATGCATAAATGCTTTTAAATACCCAGCCATCCCAAGTAACTATTTATCATTTAGTGGCCATTTGATGATGTTACAGGTGCCTGCGTGTATTAAAATAAAATCGTATAGAATGTAATTATGTTGTAAAGCGGTCGGTATAATATTATTTCGTAATGCTAATTAACTTTCATTTAATTGCTTGTTTGATTTCGTGAATATCTGTAATAAAGTTGCTTTTTAATAAAGAGTCCCAATTACGGTAAGAAATTTTTGATCTCTTAAAGATCCTTTTAAAAATTTACTTTATGTCTGCTGACTCTTTGCAGAAAATAACGAATATCATTATGTGGTTAATGTCCATTAAGATATCGTCTCTATTGCTAGTAGTTTGTATAAGTATTAAATCCTTTAATTGTCAATTATTTGGTTACTGATAGCTGGAGCAGACAATGATTGGTCAATAAATTATTTAATGCTACATGTAGTGCATTCAAAAAACCGACATTTTATGAAAACTGGTTTTCGAATTATTCCAAAAATTGCTTTAAGAAAATACAAATATAAAATTTGTATTTTTTAAACTATTTGCCGCAATTTATTATTATTATTTATTAGTTTCAGTCTATGGATACAATATTATCCTTACAGACATCAATGATAATTTAATATACATAATTAAATTAATTATTTAAATAAACTGTTTAACAAATTTTTAAATTCAAGATTTGATATACTTAAGTCTAATTCATTAGAATATTTATTGAATAATCTCATAGCCTTTATTAAAGGTTCATTCAAAGCATATGTTGTTCTATGAATATCTATATAAAAGATATAATTATTTTGCCTTAGAGGCCTAGGAGGTACATATAGTTTTATGGTATGAAGCAAATCAGGACAATCAATTAATCCACGAATTATAGCATATAGGAAATATACAGAAGAAATTTTACGTCTTGTTTCTAAAGTTTTCATAGAAATTAAGGCACATTTATCAGGGTATGTAGGAATCGAAATTTGAGGGTTTACAAATGAAAAGTTTAAAAATGAAAGAGCAAACTTTATAAATTTTACTTGAATTTTTTCAATTCTATTTGTGTGTAATTGAGTACTAGGACTCCAAATAAATGAAGCATATTCTAATCTAGATCTCACAAAGGATGTATATAGAACTTTTTTTGTGTAATGATCAAAATTATTAGAATTACGGCATAAAAAACTTAACATTGAATAAGCTTTAGGTATAATATAATTTAAGTGATTATTAAATGATAATTTTTTATCAAATAATACCCCTAAATCTAAAATTTCATCCACGGATGAAAGTAAATGTTGATATATTCTATATCGAGATATAACAGTGTTACAACATCTATGATAAGTCATAGAAAAACATTTGTTTAAATTAAAAGGTAAACCATTACGGACTGACCAAGAACTCACCCTATTTAAATCCTCCTGGAGATTAAAAACGTCATTGGCATTAGAAATTGTTTTAAAAATTTTTAAATCATCAGCATACAATAAATAATGAGACTTTCTGAAACATAGGTCAATGTCATTAATAAATATATTAAATAACAGTGGACCCAAAACACTACCTTGGGGAATACCAGAAGTAGGAATAAATGATGTGGAACAAACACCATAAAGAGAAACCACGGATTGTCTATCCGACAAGTAATAACGAAACCAAGATAACATTCGGGAATGAACGCCCAATTTATATAATTTTAATAATAAAAGTTCATGTGGTACTCGGTCAAATGCCTTAGCAAAGTCCGTGTAAATCGCATCAATCTGCAATCGATCTTCAAAACTATCAACACAATACTTGGTAAAAACAGCCAAATTAGTACAGGTTGATCTTCCAGTCATAAATCCATGTTGAGATAAAGAAATATGCCTCTTTACATTAAAGAAAAGCTTATGATAAACAATATGTTCAAAAATTTTTGAAATATTAGTTAATTTGGAAATTGGTCTATAATTAATGACATTATTTTTATCACCAGATTTATAAATAGGCAAAATTGTAGTAAATTTCCACTTTTTAATAAAATAGGCATTGCTTAAAGACTTATTAAAAATAATTTTCAATGGTAGACATAATGAAGAAGAACATTTCTTTATTAAAAAAGCTGGTAAACCATCATTATCACCCTTAAATGAATTAGAAAGCCTAACAATACCTTCTGCAACATCTTCTTCAGATAGTTGCAAATTACCGAAATCCATAATGGTGTTTATTTCATTTAAATCAAAATTATCATACTAAAAATTTTCATCATTAAAATTGGATTTAAAATAGAATGCGAACAAGTTCAGTGAATCAATTAGATTATTTGAAGTTAAGTTATTATAGTTCATACATAAAGGGATGTAAGAACAATTTCTTTTAGAATTTATAAAAGTCCAAAATCGTTTTGGATTGTACTTAAGTCGTTATTAAGATCCATAATATACTGATTGTATAGAAATTTATTAAGAAAATTAAATTCTTTTTCGAATCGAAGAAACTTTTGTTTATAAACATTATTATTTGTGGAATTATATTTTTTGTAATATTTATTTCTAAGATTTTTTAATTTTTTGAGTCCTTTGGTATACCATGGAAGCTTATGTACCCTAGGATTTGCTAAAGGAATATTATTTTGAAAAATATTAAGAACATTTGATAAAAAAACATCATAACATATACTAACAATTTTACTTTCTAATAAATCAATCCAATTGACATTTTTAATAAGCATATTTAATGTATTAATGTCACATTTATAATAATTATAACGTATATCATTATTGTTATAATTAGATAGATATTCATAGAATTCAATATTAATTTCTAATGGAAAATGATGAGAAGTAGATGGTGATATTGGAAAAGCACATAAATTTAAGGTAAACTTCAAATCAGAACTAAGAAATACTAAATCAAGAATTCTATTTAGTTTATTATAAAACGTATTAACTTGTTGTAAGTCAATACTAAAAAATGAATTAATTAGATTTATCTCAAAAGATTTATTGACATTATTGGGTAAAAATACCTCAGAGTTTAATACTTCTGACCAAACAATATCACTAAGATTAAAATCTCCAATAACACATAACTTATCACCATTTCTTATATTTTCAGAAAGAGTAATTACATTTGCTATATGACTATCATATAAATCATCAGAACTATTAGGGGGTATATATGATACAACTATAAATAATTCATAATTAACAGACTTAACTGCCACACAAAGTTGATCAAGTAATGAATCCATATTAGATAAACGAATATTTCTACAGCATAGAGACTTTTTAACAGCTATAAGTACACCTCCTCCTCTACTAAAACCAGTTTTTTCAGCATCTCTATCTTTACGATATACTACATATGTGTAGGGGTTAAAGAATTCTTCACTATAAAAGTCTGTATTCAACCATGTTTCCGTAATAACAAAGACATCATAATCAGCTTGGGATGTGAAAGAATGAAATGACTGAGACTTAGATCTCATACCAGAGACATTCTGATAATATAATTTTAGTGAGTTAGAACATGTGTGCATTATGTCTGTTGCTGGGGATTTGGATTTTTTGGAAAAAACTTAAATGGACGAACTTTAATAGCAGTTGTCCAAAGTTCAGGCCGAAAAAGTTGTTCATAATAAGTTGCTGAAACACCAAGTTTAAAATTAACAAACTTGAGATCATCGATTGAGGCATCTTTTTTCACTAGTTTATAGCACAATATATTATCATTAACAATTTGTAAATGCTTTTTAACGTAGGATATTATATTTTGCTCTGAAACGGATGGCTTAAAAGCAGATAAGTGGACCCATCTCAATTTTAAAACCACATCTAACTCTGAATTATTATTTTCTCCAATTACAGCTTTTCTTTTGACAGTTTTTTTCCTATTAGTGACATAATTCCAATTAGAATCCTCAGTTAATTGCATTGAATTACTACTTGTGGTACAAAACGCATTATTTACATTAGTATTAGTTAAATCAGCTAAATTGTTATTACTGGCAGTTTGAGAATCTATATGTACAATTTTGTCATCTCTAAATGAATGTACATTATTTACTTCAGAATCATCTGTTTGTTTAGCAAGTGAGAATGTATTTGTTGCATTGTTGACAGCATAAGTGGGAACAGTTTTTACACAAACTGCAGTATTGTTTACATTACGAATTTGATTATTTGAAGAAATTGGTAAACTTGCAGGAATAGGCAAATTAGAGTTAAAACCGGTTTTAGGCATAGGTAGACTGCGATGAGAACTTTTAGCATTGTTGTTTATTGCATTATTTTCCACAAATTGAGAGAATAGAGATTTTAATTGTTCAATTTCATAAGACAAAAGACTTATTTTTTTAATTAAATCCCGAGATGTATGTAAACAATTATCACAATTAAAAACAATATTTTCAAAATTAACAAGAGTTTTAAATGCAGTATCATCTTCTATTTTTGCACATATTTTATGAAACTTGCATCTGCAAATTTCACAAACAATAACAGAGTTTTTTTGAATATTCTTATAACATTTGGAACAAATTATTTTTTCCGACATAACGAAAGCGACTAGTCTTATTGAGAGCACAAACTAAACTAAACTAAAAAAATTTACCACATTTTGGGTGGGACATATATATATTTCTTGTGACAAACGACAAAACTAAAATATACTTTTTATAATAATAATAATAATAATAATAATAATAATAATAATAAATAACAAAAATAAATAATAAAATAAAACTGAAATTAAAGAGAATTAAAAATTAAATATTAGAAGATCACTATTCCTCAAGAGTAAATATCTCAAAACAATTCCAAAACCTCTTTAATAAATGAAAGCATTAAATTAGTATATATTCAATTTTCCACTTATCAAATGACAGATGAATTAAAAAAAAATATATACAGTACAAGATCGGTATTCGCGACTACCCATTATTGCGACGGCCCGATTGCCACGACGGCTTAATTTTTAAAATTGCAGTTTCTATAATCGCGACAGTTTACGAAAAATGGACTCGATTTTCGCGATTTTTATCTGTTTTTTATATTTTTTTAATTTGATTACAATGTCTATAACCAAAAAAAGAGAAATACCCGTCTTTTGATGTACTAACTTTTTGGATGATTTTGATCTTCAGTTTTGTCAGTTTATTCGTGTCAGTTGTTGTGTAAATACAAAAAAATTCAACAAATTTTAAAACCAAAAAATCTAAAAAGTTAGAGACTTAAAAAAAAAAAAAATTAAAAGTGAAGATTCCATAAATTCAATTTGCGTGAATTACAAGTTGCATAAGTCTTCGTTTTACCGCATTATAAAGCAAGAAAATTCATTAAAAAATTCTTACGTACAACAGAAAGCGGTACGGAACATCTTTTCACGAATGCTGACATAAACAATTGGATTCAATAAGAATTTCATATGGAAAGCAATGAGGAGAAAATGGAATTATCAGGTACGGAATCGGCTTTTATGTGGTTATGAAGAAAAAAAATTAAAGTCATATATATATATATATATATATATATATATATATAATTTTCGTGTCACGGTGTTTGTAATTGAATTCCTCCGAGACAGCTTGACCTATTTTTATGAAATTGTATGTGTCGCTAGGTTGGGGTAAAATAGGCCATAAGGGGCAGCCAAGTAGTGTAACATCTAGAAGGAACTATAGCATATAGGAAGGGGGGCAAAAGCTCCCCCTTCCTATATCATCTTAACCAATCAACCGAAATTATAATGTAACATTTGGAAGGAACTATAGCCTTTAATTTTTATTATTTAGGACGGCAAATAGGTCACGAAGGGTAAAATCTCCCTCTCTCTATATTTTCATAACTAATCAAACGGTTTTCTTAAAATTTGACATGCAGACACTGTAACACGTGAAAGGAGCTTAAAGATGTATATTTTTTGGAAATTCCAACATTTAGGGCGTAAAATAGGGCAAAAGGGGTATAGGATCCCCTACTTATGATTTCTTAATTAATTACCCGATGATAGTTTCAAGTCGAAGAAACTAAAGACTATAAATTTTAACATTTAGGGCGTAAAATAAATCATAAAGGGCAAAAGTACGCCCACGCATCCCCAGACACTTACAATACATTCATTATTTTTTAATTAAAGTTATATTGCAAAACAATGTTTGCCGGGTTAGCTAGTATATATATATATATATATATATATATATATATATTCTTCCTGATATATTAAAATTAATAATACATATTTAAAATTTATAAATACAGTCCATCTTTAAAGGAAAAAAAAATACGATTTAAATCTCAGTGTCGTAATAAATTATGTATATTTTGTTAACAAACTAATTTCTTTGAATATATCGAACTATGTTTATGGGGAATTAAATTTGTCGGTCACTTCGAGTTCATTATATTTTACATATTAAAAATTTTATTTTTAATTGACCCTAATTAGGTAGTAATTATAATTACGATTTTTTTAATATTGTTGCAATTGTAGAAGTTAACGTATCACATAAAGTAAATTCTAACATTTTTTGTTATTTAAATTTTGCAATTTTGTTGTATTGGCATTTATTATAGTATAAACAGTTTTAAAATACTATTTAATAACCCTTAAAAAGTACCTATATATATCACTGCTCAAACAATGTGATACTTTACTAAACCAAAGTAATGCAAGTGGTAGTTAACAGCTATGTATACCTATTTATAATACCAAGAATTTAAATAGGAGAAAACCGAACTAAATTTCAAATAAATGTTAACAGTCTAATATACATTTACTCAATAGAATATAATTAATCGAATAGAATAAATAGTTCGTGGTTAAACACTTGTTTTATTTAAGTAAATGTTTGCCATTCTCATGAGTAATATTATGAGAGAATAAATAGCTTTTCATAATTATTGTTTATTTTTGTTGTTATTAGTACCAAATGTATATGTGTATGTGTGTTGAAAAAATTCAATTATAAGAATCATAATAATAACAATGATAATAATAATAATAATAATAATAATAATAATAATAATAATAACAATAATAATAATAAACATTTTAGAAATTATGACAAAATAGAAAAATACCCCTGCGGTATAATTATTGTATCAACCATATGAATATGTTAATGTAATTGTATTATATTTGGCTTGAGGGTATTACAAATATAAAAAAGATATAAATTAATAATTACGTCTTAATATGGTAAATGAAATTATAAAAAAATTGTGGAATTAAATTTTCCTTAGAAAAAATTTTTATTCTTAGAGGTAAAACAAACAATTACTAGTTATCCTAAACGGAGATCCATTGAAGGAAATGTTTATAGGGAAGTTTAGTGAAATCCTGAAGGTACCAATACAATATCGCCTAAAATAAATATATAAGAATTGCCCAAAAAATTCCCGTACAAATTTAGGTCATATATCTTATGTTTGGATGATTTTTTTAATTTTTACAATATGCTTGAGAAGAACAGCCATTATAATCAGAAAAACTTTGATTCAGTGAAGCTATAGTTAGAAATACTACAAAGTTAAAAACCCCTGCGTAAGGCCAAAGACCTGTTGTCCGGGAAACTGTTTTAATCCTACCCAGGCTAAAGTTAGGACTATGCTTAATATAAAGCATTAAATTTCCTGCTGGTTTGCAAGAAATTTTATCATATAATTTATAAATTTTCATGCTAGTAGGTGTCATAAAGTCTAAGGAAATTATCACATTGGATGTGGGTGATTTTTCGTAAAGAGTTGGTTATTTTTTCAGACAGAAAGACAGACTTGTTTGCTAGATTTGGGACTGTGATGAAATGAAATTTAATTATTTAAAATTTAATTATTTAAAATATTATTCCTAAACGTTTTTATGAGATTTTATCACTTACCTTTTAGTTTTTTATCTTTTGTCTCCTATAATTTCTCCAAACTTCCAGGTTATCATTAATTTTATTTAACTCAATCAAATGTTTTTCGAAGGAAACAGAAATATTTGCTCAACAGGTATGCGTCTGATCAGCAATGGAGGAGGAAACTAAAAAGAAAATTTTAAAAGATAATTTAAATACATACGTTAAATATTTATTGTAAAATATTTGACTTAGCTAAGTAAATAAAATGTTGTTCTTAACTTCAAAAATAAATGTACATAAAAGTGGTTAAAACCACAAATCTTTTCTTCCAGTTAGTAAAATAAAAACAAACAAATAAAAGTGTTATATTCAGCTGGGCCGAATCTTTCATACCCTTTACAAAATCTATATTTCATAAGTATATAAACATATTGGAATTATCTCTTAAAAAAATTGTTGCTTTATAGTACGAGTACTATTCTTGAATTCATGACAATTGTCATTCATTAGTTCTTGTCATGTACTTTTGTGGATGTGACAACTATCAACGAAAACTTATACAAAAAAGAGCTTTTATATAAAACCACAAAGAGAAAAATTGTTGTTATTGTTACAAATTTTTTACTATCACCATAAATTCGTTTGTCACATGGTCGAGAATAGAACTGTTAATGTGGAAATATATTTAATATTTGTAAACTGGTATTAACCGTGACATCGTTAATTTGTAACATAAAAAGTGCCGAAAACTCCTTGAGCGTATGGCTTAGGAAGATCGCTTAGGCCATCTGTGTTGAAGAGCTGAAGAAGTTTTCTACCAATATTTTTTTCTTTTTCGAAAAATATATCTCAGAATTAGATATTTTAAACTTGAGTTAGCTATTTAAAAATATTCAGAATTTTAAAGAATATTTAACTTTGGGGCTCTAAGATACAATTCCACCAAACATTAAAATAAAATTACAGTTAAATGATAATACTTTACGAAAAAATATCTCACATATTCAGATTTACTTGTCAAACTTATTTTTTTCACAAAAAAGTATGACCATATTAAAACAAAATTCAAATGGATTCTACGAGGATACAAGCCATGGATAATTTGTAATCTAGAAGACTTCCATTAGATTATCTATATCCATAGAAATTTTGTTGAAAAACAATTATATGTACTCCTCATATATGTCAACAGTATCAAAATCAATTTACAATATTATTTGTTGAATATACTTTAAATTCAACGATCTTGAAAAATTATTACAATTTTTATTTTACAAATTAAAGCAAAACCATGATACAAAGAAATAGGAGTAGAGCCCTTCTCTCTTTTCGTCGCCATACTAGCCTTCTGACCAATATTGCCAGTTTAGCCTTTTTAAGGCTGAATCTAGTCTTTTTATTCTGCTTTTAGCCTAAAAAATTTCATTTTAGCTTCTAGCTTTTTTTCTGGCTTTTTTTGATACTCAAAATTACCTGAAAATGTTAAATGTTGGTATTTCAGGAACGAAGAAAATAATTTCTTATTTGCTATTACTCACTTTATTTTTACAGAATACAGAGACTGTTAATATCTATCCAAAATTTTTCTCCTGCGGCGCTTCTTTCAATATCAACTTAAATAATAATAATACGAAAAAAAAAACTTAACTAATTTTAAGAACTTACTAAATCGATTAAAAAATTATTTTTAATATTATACTTCATAGGAAATATTTATTTTAAAACATTCTTATAAAAGTGAAAAATCATCCATAAATTTGGATATGCTTAATCAGAAAGGAATTATAATTCAAAAATTATGAAAAATTGGTTCAAAACATTAGCTCACTTTTCATATGAAATATAATCAAAATTTGCATGGAAATTTTTTGGGCTAGTTTTCAGTGGATCAATTCGCTGGCAGCCGTTCTATATTTAATTTATAGATTTATTATAGAGTTGTTCCATTTAAAATTAACCAGGTGGTTTCCTCACCTCTTTCGAATTTAATTATATTTGGTACAATCCATATACTCACCAAAACTATGAATTTTTTCAAAAATTTAAAAATACCATTTTTTGAGATTTAATTCGTGAATTATCGATCATTCAAATTCAATATAGAAAAATGTTTCAGATATCATTTTAAACTAAAACTATAGTCCTCAATAAACGTCGTAACATACATATATATATATTATGGAAGATATTGGTATTTTTATAAAGACAATTTATGTTGATGTATTGTAAATCGCAAACCATCGCGAAAATCATACTAAAACACGATATTTACGTTACTAGTGTTCATTAAATTTGGATGATTTGTGAAGTAATTGAAAATTTTCTGTTTGCTTATAAACGAAACAATACAAATTGAAATAAATAGTTCATATTTATTATGACATTTTTTGTAATAATTAATAAATCGTTGCGAGCACCTGGAATACCACATACCAAGGGTATAGAAAACGTTGTCACCATTAACATATTGTTACGTTTTTACATTTAAAAAACTGTGGTTTATTTCTTTCTAAATAAACCGGTACTTTGATTGCAAATAAAAGCACTTTAGTAGTTTAAAAGTTATAAGGACTCTTTATTTTATTTCAAATGTGCAACAACAACAGTTTAAATAGTCACACACTTAAATTACACACTTTATACAGCACACTTTAATATTGTACAAGAATTTACAGCCAAGGCAGTTAATTTGTCTTTACTTAACGATGCTTCCAGTTAGACTGACTCAATGGTGTTCTCACGGCCAATTTATATACACTGCATTACCTTCGAGATACTTCTCGAAAGCTCTACTTCCTCTTACAATGTTCTTAACGGACAAACTAGTGTATTCGAATTCTAGAGCTTTCGATGTTAATGTTAGCAGCTTCAACATTTAGTGTTTACAAACAAAGGCGAAAGCTTTTCATTCAATGTTGTATGTTTGCAGCTATGTTAATAATTTCTACAGATATATAAACTGCTATTAACATAAACAGAAAGGTAGAGAAGCATTGAGAAAGAAACAGAAAGGTTGAAAAGCATTATTCAATTTTAAACCAGCCTTTGAAACCGTTATCTTTGAATTCAAGTACAATTTCGTAACAATATATATATATATATATATATATATATATATATATATTTTTTTTTTTTTTTAATTTCTAAGAGGACCATTTTTGCTGATATTTACCCGCGAACTATAAATCGCGAGATATTGATCCTTTTAATGTTGAGAAAAAAAGTCGTATTGTATGTCATATTAAAGGTAATTTAATGTGACATCTGATAAATTAATTTTTTATCATAAATACTTTGAATATTATCTGTAATTTTATGTACACAACTTTGTAATGTATTTAAATTATTTTACACTTTCAAATCGCTATATTTCGCGAACCACTTAATAAAATTATCTGAAGTTTTGTATCAGTCTTGGTTTTGATGAGTATAATGATAATAAGGACCAAATTTGTAATTTTTCGTTCTGGTTTTATATGGAATAACTCTACAATATCTTTTAAAAAATATCAAAAGCTAATGAAAATACGAAAATTTTAACTTTTTTCTGTTTTTTAATGATGCACTACCATATTTTCTTAAAAAATCCGAGTTTTTTTTTTACTTAAACTAATTATATTTGCTATCAATTAATACATTATGAGATTCATAAGATATATTGATACATAAAAGAAAGAAAACACATTTCAATTTAGGGTTTATGTTAGGTTAAGTTTGATTGGCAGCTGCAAATGTAACTATACAGCTCACTTGGGTCCTATTGGTCCCGTTGTGTTACCCTAATGGTTCATGATAATCTGTTTTCACATGTTCGAAAATAGGTTCGAATCGAACCAATCTGACACACGAAAAAAAGATCTGATTAGTCTATCATAAATTGCAGAGAGATCAGATAGTCCGTGCATATACGGACTACCAAATTCAGCAGTCCTTATATTCGCAAGAGCAGGACCGTGACAAAGAAAATGTTCTACGTTCTCTTCCTCCTCCTCGTTAAAGCTACTTCGACAATAGTTGTTAAAAGGGAGTTCTACTCTCCTAACGTGTACACCTACAATCCAGTGCCCTGTGATAGTAGCTACAAGTGTTCGTAGCTGGCACCTTGGTAATCCTAGAATGAAATTTGACCGTTTCTGATCATATCTGAGATAGAACATGCGGACTCGTTTGGCCATTTTTGTTGAGCTATTCTCAACAATTACTGCAGTGTCATTGATCTGCAAGATGACAACGGTATGCCTGGTCCGTTTCTTCACTTTGAAGAAGGGAACCAGTTCTGGCTAATTCATCCGCAATAATATTTCCCGGGGTACTTGAATGACCCCTTACCCAGACCAATTTTAGGTTTGAATGTCTCGCCATTTCATTTAAAAATGTCCGGCATTGATGTAATAACCTGTATGTCGGATAGACACCCGAAAGAGACTTTATCGCAGGTTGACTACCGGTACAAATTTCAATATCCACTCCGAATACTCTATAGTACTTTAGCCAATTTACTGCTCTAATAATGGCTGAGATCTCCGCTTGAAGAGCAGTGCAGTGATCCAGTAATTTAAAGGAGATGTTCCTCCTATGTGTGAACTAAAAACACCTCCCCCAACGACTTCAGAATATTTGGATCCATCCATCAGTGTAAACCTCAATCGGTCCATCTTTCATAGCGGGATTGGCTGAGATTGAATCGGAGAAGCCTCTGTTCAGAATGGGTTTGAGAATACAATAAACATTCGAGATTCTCATTATTTTAGAGATACATTCATCGCGTTATACTCTTAAATTTAAATAATAACAAAAAATTAAATACTGCTTAAAATTCTGCATGTAAAATCCTGTTCCAATCACGGGTGGTTATGGTTTAATTAACTGAGAAAACGGTACATATACTACAAACTTTATCACAAATAAATAACACTATACTTTAGTGAAGAATCACTTCAAAATAACATAGCGTACGTAATAGGCCTGCTTAAGAATGGCTGCGAGACCAAAATCCTAACCAAGCCAAAATTAGAACTATTATCATTCTGCATATGGCTGATTTTTTGCCAGAAATTTTATTATATTGCGCATTAGTGAAAGTGTCGTAATGGATATTGGATGATAGTGATTGTTTGTAAATATTTTGGTATTTTTTTCACCTTTTTTGGCCAAAATTTCTATTTTTTAATTTTGGCGACTTTAAATTTCGATTGGGTGATTTTTTTTTTTTTTTTGATTTGGGTTATTTTGCTACCATCCCTTCTTGAAGACATCATAAATCAGTTTTAACAATTTTCAATACACACCCAAAATTTTGAGTATGCTCAAAAAATTGTTTTTGGGTAGGTTCCTGTATAAACTCTTTCCTAACTCTGTTATTTTTTTGTTTTTTGTTTTTTATTTTTAAACTCTTTTGAGAAGTAGAAGTATTAGACTTTTCAGGCGTATATAGTTTTGTATGTTTTGGCCAAATATTAACATAAAATTTTTAAATGATATTAAAAAAAAATCCATTTTATCTGTAGTTTATTACAATTATTTTTGTATAACTTATTCGATTTTATCTGGATATCTTGCTAAAACTTTCCATACATTTCTAATTTTGCCCCAAAAATATGCAGCAAATGCAATATAAAATGAGATAGTTTGTCTTAAAATATATGAACAATTTATTGATAAACATTAGAAAGTGTGGAATAACTTTTTGAGTTTTAAGAGATTTTAAAGAATGATATCTTGCCTAGTACTAAACAATCTAGAATTTAAAACTTTATAGGTACACAAATATGTTTAGTCTTAATATTTAAAGGAATGAAGATATGTTAGAAATTTTAGAACTATTTGCATTACAAATTCTTAAGTTTAAATATGGTCCCCAATAGTTTATGGTAGGACCCCATTTATAAAGGCTATCATAATGAGGATATTTGATTGAACAGACCTAAAAATTGGCGGTTTCTGATGGTAGATATTACCTGTAGACGTTAAATTAGATAATATTTTACATAATTAAATAAAATTTGCTTATCCCTAGTTCCCAGCAAAAATATATACATATTTCCTTATCATTTTGGTAAAGGGTACACACGTAAATAATAAAAACTATTTTTTATTGAGAAAAGTTTATTTTAAGATAACTACTAATTGCTAAAAACAGTAAGAGCAAACAATTCAAACTTATTTTATTTAACAAGAAAAAAAGACAAAACACAAACAAACACTGAAATATAAAAAAAGTAAGAAATATATAGTCAAGCCCGACTATATTTCTATAAAACATACGTACTATATTGATATATTTATATGGAATTTATGCACTTTAGAGTAATTCCCGGAAGTGGGTGGGTCTTATATGGGAGCTGTGGGCAAATATGGACCGATCAAAATAAAATTTAGCACTGAAATTATTATTGTATAAAACCTATTTGTGTTAAATATTAACTTGATATTCGCATTTGTTTAGAATTTATGTACACTAAAATGATTTTCGAAAATTATGAACCAATTTTTCTGAAATTCGGCATACTAATTTGTATTTATATAAAACTTATTTGTGTTTAATATCATACAGATATTGTTATATTTAAGACATTTATGAGTATTAAAACTCAATTCCGGGACGACATTTGTGAAATAGTGAAACGATCACAACCAATTTCAATATTCTTTGTCCTTGTGCCATATAATTATTTGGGCTAAATTTCATTAAGATATCAAATTTACATGGACAGCCAACCAGACGGACGGACATCGTTAAATCGACTCAGAAAGTGATTCTGAGCCGAACGGTGTACTTTAATGTCCGACAATTTTTTCTGTACGTTACAAACAGCAGCACAAACATATAATACCTCAACCACCAATGGTGGTGGTAAAAAATGAAGTAAAAAAAACTAAAAATTTAGTTTTTTTAATTAAATAAGAATTATGCGTATCTATGAGTTTATATGTAAAAATACGTGATTTATAGACAAACAAATTTAAATAGTACTCAAAGCAATAGAAATAAAGTTTTACGATCATATGCAAATATTTATTTTATATCTTAAAGACAATATCTAAAAATATAAATTTAATATTTTTTTAAACAATTATTGTGTGTATTTCTATATAAAATTGTATTTTCTATATAAAATTAATATATAGAGAAATATAATTTTTTGTTTTAAGGAAAAAATTTTTATATTTTTTTTCTGTTTAAAAATACCTGAATCAAGTTATAATTTATTTGAAAGGTGTATAACATAAATATTTTTAGCTACTTTAAGAAATGATTTTTTTTTATTTTGTTAAATGAATTAAAAACTAACTGAAACATCATCTCATGATTATATAATAATAAATGTAATAAAAACCTTAAATTTTACAATAAAAAAGAAAAATTCCAGTGCTTGTTTTAAAATTATAGAACAGCTTCAATGTCGTTTGTTAAAATCCTTATCAAATGTTATTCAGAAAAAAATAAATTATAGAGAAAATTAAATATTTATAAATTGTTACAAAAATCTGTAGAGGATAAAAAAAATCTTCAATTATCTCAGCATTTTTTTTTTCAAGATAAATTTAAAATATAAACAAATCCTCAAGTACATACATATATAAAATAAAAACAAAAGTTTTCAAGTTTACATAATAACTGGCTACATTCATTCATATGTTCATATGAATAAATGTAGGCAGTATTATATATAAAAGAAAAAGTTTGTTTGAAATTGTTGAAAAATAAAAGATGAGAAATATTAAAGATTGTATATAAGTACATAGTCAAGAATATAAGAAAATATAGAATCCGATGATTATTAAATAATAAGAGGAATTTTTTATAAGTAACCAATAGAAATATACACAAATACACACATGCAAACGCCTGCTTAGTTTCTTAGAATTGTAGTATATCCTGATTCTGTTGTTAACATAAATGTTGAACATGCGTAAGTGCTTGATTGTCATGGTAACGTATTTGTAGTTGTCGTAAATATACACCATGGTATTGATGTTTGTACTTGTAAATATTTATGTGTATTTGCTTATCTTCAAAAGACAACACAATTAAGGGAATAAAAATAGTATAATTTATTTTGTTTTATACGGTAAACTTAACATGAATTTTATTTATTTTTTATTTTTATTTTTTTTTTTTTTGTAAGGACATGTCAAATAAAAAAGGAAAAGCGTAGTTTGTCATGACAATTTAGTCATTAGTGGGAAATGGCTTAAGTTCCAACCGTTTAACTTCACAACAATAGCATCAACCGGAAGTTTTTGTACACCACACCACCATAGATGGTTAGGGTGTTACGTGTTTGTGCTGATGTTTGTAATGCACAGAAAAATCATCGGACCACAACCTTAAAGTATACCGTTCGACTCAGAATCACTTCCTCAGTCGATTCAATGATGTCCGTCCATCTGGCTGGCTGTCCGTCCATGTTAAACCTTGTGAAGAAAGATATCTTAATGAAATTTGGCACAAATAATTGCTTTAATACAAGGACGAAGTCTGTTGAAATAGGGGTCGATTTAATTTAATTTAATGAAATTCGGTACAAAGAAGTTTAATAAAAGTATAATTATGTGTACCACATTTCATGAAGATTGGTCTATAATTGATCATAGCTCCCATATAAACCTTTCTACCGAAAATCAGTTTAACTTGAACAAATCCCATAGAAAAGTTATTATGAGGTTAGTATTTGACACATATAAGTATTATAAAAGTAAAAGTCTCTGTGCCAAATTGTATGAGAATCGGTCCATAATTGACCATGAGTCCCATACAAGTCCCCCTTCTGGAAATCACCTACAAGTATATAAATTTTATATAAAAAATAAAATCAACACATTATAATGTATATGTATGTATAATAGAAAAATGCATTACATTTAATACAAGTATCGGTTCACAATTGGACACAGGTCCCATATAAGATCCCTCCCCAGGATTTTCATGCAGATACACTATGTTGTAGGGTATTGTATGGTCGGGCTTGACCGACTTGTTTTTAACTAAATACGAACTTTCAGTTGTTATGGAATTTGTTACAAAAACAAGTCATTTGGATTTTACAATAGAATCTTTGACTTTTTTAAAAACTGAAATTTGGTACTAATACTTTTTTCAAATTAGAACACTTTTAAAAAATCATTTATTTTTAAAAATTTTTAAAATTTTTTTACCTTTTTGAATTTTTTTAAGAAAAATTTGTAAAATATAGTTTTTTTAACTTTTTTAAAAATTGGCATTTAAAAAAAATTTTATTTTTCGGAACATGGTTTCAAATTTAGTTGTTTTTATACCTTTCACAACCAAAAATGAGGAGTATATTATTCGTTTGTGCTGGTGTTTGTAACATTGAACAATATTAGTTAAGATCCACCTTAATGTATGCTAACTGACTTATAATCTCTTTCAGAGTCGATTTAACGATATACGTCCAGCTCTCCGTTCATCCATGTAAACCTTATAACAAACTTCAGGTCGCAATTTTGAAAATAACTCTATGAATGAAATTTGGTAGACATGTTTTTTATGATTCAAGAATGAAGCGTATTAAAATTGGTTATGATTTGTTCAATATTTTATGTAGATCATAGATCTACAATGGATTACAGTACTTTTTACAAACATTTTATTTCTTTTCAAAAGTTAGTACTTTTTAGAAAATTTATTTTTATCGGAAAAATTTTTACTTTTTCTTTAATTGTTTTTTATTTTAAGAGTTGATATTTTTGAAATTTTTTTCAAATTTGGTACTTTTTTTAAGTGTTTTTTTTTAATTAGTATTTTTTTGTTAAATTAGGTCAAACATTTTTTATTTTATTTGAAATTAGAAGTTTATAATTGGTACGTTTTTAAAAAATGTACTTTTTGAATTTTTTAATGTACTTTTTTGGAAAATTTTATTTTTTTAATAATGTTTTTTCTTTTCGTAAAAAACATTCACTAACTGACTTTTTTGGATGAACGGCTCACAGTAGGGCCGATCGCAAATTTTGGTAATAAATCTGTATTTCCTAAACTGCTGGGCAGACCAATTTGAAATGTATGGAAGATTTGTAGAGGATAGAAAAATCCTGTAGTAGTCACCCTGCATTAACATAGAATAAGTTACAGGATATTAAAATTTATCACCTTGATTATGTAAAAGTTTAAAAAAATCGTAACTTCTACAAATCAAGCCCGACATTAAAGATTTAAAAACTTGTATAAAAAGCTTGATGAGATGAAGAAAAGATATTCTAACTAACCTGTGATATCTCTTAAAATAAATTTGGAATTTTTGATTATTATTTATTTATTTATTTTTGCTTAAATAACTTTCGAACAAATTTGATCATTCTTTAGAACTCTGCCCAGTTGTTTAAGGTATAAACATACCCCAAGACGATTTTATTCGCCAAATTTTTATGAATTTTTAAATATTGCATTTACGTTAAACAAATTATTTTTTATCCATTTTTTACCCAATAGAAAACATACCTTCTTATTATGTTTTGCTACTTTTTACACACCTCTGTACACATAATATTTGTTGTTATACACTAATTCCTACAATAATGTATAAATGTGCTTAAACATCAAATATGACAAATTCAACAAGTGTTTTCTGTCATAATCACGAGAAATAAACATACATACATACATACATACATACATACATAAATACATAAATATATAAATACATACATACATACATAATAAAATAGCAACACAAAAACAAAAAAGAAAAAATAAAATAAAAAAATGCAAGAGCATAACTAACAGAAAACAAAGACCTAATAAATGATTTAGTTTAAAAATTTTTAAATCAATTCTAATCCCATAAAGGATTTAATATAACGAAAAGCCAATTGACTACTTTATTACTACGGAGTAAGCGATAATGTAGTTAGTTTGAGCGACTACTAGACAAACTGAATTCCGTTATAAAAAAAAAACCAAACATTAAAAAAATTACCTACAAAAATTCTATGTTACCCTACCAAAACTGCAGGGTAAACTCATAAAATTAAAACCAGTGTAAACAATAATTATAAAAAAAATATTTTTAAAAACACACACATATAATCACAAAAAAAAAAAAAACGAAAATACAAGACAATAATAATAATAATAATAATAATAATAATAATAATAATGAGCTGAAGAATTAATAAAGTCAATTTAACATATCTTTAAAAGTTTCGAAGGAAAAACCAAGAGTAAAAGAAATATCTACAAAAATAACAAGATTACATTTTAATATAAAATATATATAAGAAAAACAATACAATAAATAATACGACAACTTAGAAATTAAATAACCAAACAATTATAGAACAAGTAGAAATGCCATATTCGATTGTGGCCGAATTTTTTATAAGTTTAGCCCTTTTAAAGCTAAATATAGACTATTTATTTCGCTTTAAACATCATAATTTTGGTTTTAGCTTCTTTTTTAGCTTTGTTTTGGCTTTTTTTCTAGCGTTTTTTAATTTTTAAAATTGCCTTAAAAGGCTAAAGTTTTAGCACTTCAGCAGAGAAGACCATTTTTAGTTACTTTTATTATTATTATTATTATTATTATTATTATTATTATTATTATTATTGTTATTGTTATTATTATTATTATTATTATTAGTATTTTACAGAATCATGCATTTATGATATTTTTTTATAAATTTTTTTATTTATATTTTATAAAAATTTTCACCTGCAGCTTTTCGTCCTCCAAAATTAATAAAATTTAACTCGTTATAGTATTTATTTAATTAATTATATATTACAATTATTTTCTAATACACCATTAACCATAGAAGCTAAAATAATATAAAAATAAATATAATTTCAAAACAAATTCTTATAAAACCGAAAAATCACTAAAAACTTTCAAAACTATTAAATGACGAATCCCTTTAAATCACTAGGACATTTTTCGTATGCAATATAATACAAATTTTTACGGACTTTTTGTTAGCGATTTTTCATTGCGTTATTTTGCTAACAGCGGTTCTATGTCTTGTTTATAAATTTATTATAATTTCTTTAAAAAAAAATCATAAATTAATAAAATTTTTTTTTTATTAATTTATGATTTTTTTTAAATAAAATAAAATAAAAAATATTAGCTTTTTTCTGGCCTTATTTTTTAACCTTTACTGACCTTTTTTAAAGTACAATTTAGGCTCTTTTGTTCTCACCCCCTGGCAACACTGCTTCTCATACATGTGAAATGTGAAAAATCAATTTACAAGACTATGTTTTGAATATGTTCAAAATTCAACAATGTTGAAAAATACTTCTTTTTTTACATAAATTAAAATAAGGCAATTTATTTAATTCAGAATTTCAATATGCCATGTAGACTATGGACTAAAAATTCCAAGCTAGTGATTTTAAAGTGTTTGTATGGTTTTGAATCTTGGCGAATGGAAATGTAATGAACATTTAATTAAAAATATATTTGACAGTTCCTTCTGACTTTCAAAATTTTAATTTTTGTTTCAAGATAAAATTATAAAACAATTTTTCGAAATCTTGCCCGAAGATCGAACTCTTGACCTAAAGTCTTTCAATTAAAAACCCAAGCATCATACCACATCGATATTTTGCAATTTACTATCTCCATTGCTTATAAAAACTGTCTAAAATGCAACTCAAATCTAAAAAATATTTTTTTTTATAAAAAGCATTTTGAGGAAAACAGAATTTAGTAAAAAGTCCCGCGGATAAAAACTCAGGATTAACGGTTTCTAGTCTAGAACACTTCATCTAGACTATTCAATCGGACAACTTTTCTATAGAAAAAAGCATTTATTTTTATATTATTGTATGTGTAATAGAAAATATTATTAAATTTGGGCAAAGTTGACAAAAATTGCAAAAAATTTTTGTGGCTTTTCTAGAAAAGCGATTATAACTCCATCTTTCTTAAAGGGATTTTGCTGAATTTCAATACCAAGATTTTTAAGACTATATGCCAGATATGTGTTGAAAGACAAATGTATTTATTAGACTATGGGCTTCAAAGAATCCATTTCAACATACATAACAGTCACGAATATTTTTCAACTTGAGGCCCTGGATATATATTTAAAGACTTTCTTATAAAATGACATACTCATACATTCATTTTATGTGAAATAATATATTTTAATGATTTCGTAAAATTTGAACTAATTGCCGAAAGTATTTTGCTATAAAATAGCAAAATAACAATAACAGTCATACTTTTATAATAATTGTAGAAAATTATTTAATGTTAAAAAATTTTTGTTATACGCAATAGGAAAAAACAAAGAATAGAATATCTTCGTTTATTTTTCTATTTATTAACTCAACCAAATAAATGAAGCTCTCAAAAATATTTGATATATTTTCCATTTTGCAATAAACTAAAAATTTACACCCGTTTTCGCAACAAATTTTAAATTCCTTTTAAAATAAATTTTTCATAAAAATTTTGTCTCTAAAATGTATTCTAATTTTCAAATTTGTCTGTTTTTTTTTCTCTCCAAAATGTATTCTAATTTTCAAATTTGTCTATGAAAAAGTGCTATCATTTTAAATGGATTACGTAATGTATAAATTTCTGATTTTTTTTTTAATATTTAGGGACTAAAATCGTCACAACATATAAATTGTGATTATAGTCATAAATTTCCTATTCACAAAATAAAATTGTACAGTTTTGGATTGTCAAAATTAAGACCAGGTGTGTTCTTGATCACGAGAATTGTGACTATGAAAATGTGTCAATTTGTTTGTAATAAACTAGAAAAAAGCATTATAAATTAGTATTTTGCATGTAAAAGTGATGCTTACTTTATATGTTTTTTCATTCATTTTTCTTTTTATTTTCAGTTTTTCTGTTTTTTAAATATATTTTTGTTATTTCAAAAACAAGAACTCATAATTTAAAAAAGTCATAATTCGTAATTAACAGAAATGTTAGACAAGAAAATTATGATTTTGTAACTATTTTAACAGAATACAAAGTTAAGTCATATTATTCAGCATTAACGAAATTATGACTTTTTTAAGATCTTTGCTGTGAATATGTGATGAAATGTATGTATGAATTTGTATGTTTACTTTTGCTTAAGAGAATTTTACACAAGAGCAGAGAACAAACAAATAAACTAGCAATTGACGTCTGATAAACTTTTAATTGAATATTAATCATACGTTTAAGTGTTTACTTAAAGAGTAACACGTTTTGGAATTTAAACATTTTTTTTATTTATAATATTGGCAAGATTTTAGTTTTCTTTAATTAATTACAGTATATATAATTATTCTTAATGTAGAAATCTAAATAAATCTATCTTTAAAATATCATTTGTGTATTTCAAAAAGTGATGGATTATTTAAACGGATGCTATTATAAAATAAAAAAGTAATGTCCCTGGAGGAAACGTAATTGTTTACTTTTTAAACAATTTTTTATTTTTATAAAATTTTTTTATTCAGTTATATGTACAATTATTTTTATTTTATAATTTTTCGTTAATGCCAATGGCGGCACCCCGAATCTAACCCTGGGTCTTTCTGATGTATCTCAAGTTTTATAGTCTTCCACGCTAAACATTCAGCAACAGATTACACGCGTATTGATAATTGCGCATTTAATAAACATGCTAAAAATTTACACTACACTGATATTTAGTGAGAGTGGTCAACTGGTTTTCAACTGGAACATTGTTGAGCGGTTAGGTGTCAATTGATACCCAATTGGTATTGAGATCCATTATTGCAATTCCTATCAACTTCCAGCAGGAGTATATTGTTATAAAAATGTCACTTAATTTAATGCTTTCTATTAAAAATTATTTTAATGTCCTTGTTAAAAAAAAACTAGCTTGAATGTCTCCATAATTTTATATAACCTTCACCTAAGTCAATTCGTTTTGAAAAGGCTATTTCTTTTAAAAAGAAATAGGGTAGAAATCAGTGTGTTTGCCACTTTTTATTTAAAGTGCTATCTTCTCATATCTGTAGACTTTCTTTTGTACTAAAGACTTAGAAGTGTTTAATTTAAGTCATTTTGATGCTAACTATCGTCAAGTTATGGTCATTTTTATATGAATTGCTAAAGTGACCAAAGACGACGAAACTATCCCAACTTATGGATTAAATTCGCCTAGTAAACGGGGGAAGAATCGTTTGCCTGTATATGATGTTTTTATTTTTTATTTTATTTTAGTATTTGAATTGAAATAACAAACAAAAATTATCATATTTCATTAAATTTTTGTAAAATTAATAAAGATCCAAAATCAGTGCATTGTGAAATCACAAAATAATTTTTTGTTTACATTCTGTAAACACTAAAAAGCCTACATATATGATGGGTCGAAAAAAAATTGTGTGTTACCCCCTAAAATGAAGAAATAGATAATGAGAATTCCAAAAATGCAAGAATTATTCTTTTGCCACGCCTAAACATATCGCCCTTTTTTTGTGTATAGCGTCGCATTTTAAGTCCGATTGTAGAATGCGATCTTCATGATCTATTCTTTTATTCTAGGGGGTGACTTTCAAACTTTTTTTTTTTTTTTTGTATAGAGACCGACCTATTCTGATTGCGAGGTTCCGGGAGAATAAGTTGGGTCGACCTATCAGTGGTTCTCCTGGGAGTCTTATGTATCCAAGATAATTTTTTCACACCTTAAATGAATTTATTCAAACACCTGTTGTCAATAAAGTTTATATAACACAGAATGGAATTTTTTAAATTCTAAAAACTAAGAAAGTTATCACATAAAATACCGACATCGAGATATTCGGGAAAGTATTGAAGAAATAATTATTCACATCTACCTACGATCAAATGTAAATTGAAAATGTCAAAATTTGATAGATAACAGATCTAAGATAAATGAAAGAGAAAATAATTTAATGCCACAAAAATTAATACTTCGTTTTGAAGATAATTTGCATTATCAGACGTGCCTCTATGGCGAATGCTCTCCCTTCTACCCTACTTTTTTTAAGTACTTTTCAAACCAAATATTTCTAGTGATGAAAAAGTAGGTAAGATTTTTAAAATGGTACTTTATTGAAAATTTATATTTTGATCTATTTATTATCTTTTTGAAAATTGCTATCTTATGTAAAAGTTTTACTTTTTTTGGAAATTGGAATTTTATGAAAATCATATTATTTATTTATTGAAAATTGAAACATATTTAAAAAAAATATAATTTTATTTTTTATTTTAATTTTTTTATTCCACTGTTCTGCAAAGATATTCTCCTTTAAACAAAAATACCATAAATATGAAGGAGTTTGTATATAATAAGAATATGTTCTATTAATTGTTAATAAAATCAAAATTCTCCCATCAATTTATATATTTTACTCATAGTATACCTACCTTTAAGATTAAAAAATTACTTAAAATAAGTCCTGGGGATACGAACTCAGACTTTTCATGAATATTTTTCATTTTGAAGTCTTGAATTTATATACACCCTTCACTTTATTTGAAGGGTATAAAACGATATCATTATTGGTTACGTTAGTACAAAATTCTGGGGGAAGATCTCCCCGGATCTTCTTCGAACCTACGAAGAAAGAATATTTTTGACAAGAATATTGTTAAAGAATGAACTCTATGAGCAGGAAATCCGCAAATATACAATTACAAATCTCGAAAGTTTAGAAAAGCATTATAGGTTATTCATTTTTAAAATATTATGTAGTCAGCATATTAACTTGCATTCAGTTTATCAGTTGACGTTGTAAAAAACAATTTACTTTTTACCATGAAAGTCATTTAAATTTACAGATAAACATTTTCGATCATTTCAAAACTAATTCAGAATTAGGAGAATTAAAAATAGTGATTTTCGACGGCGCATTATTGATGTATAAATTTCAGTTTTATCTTATTTTAGAACAAACAGTAGGACCCAAATGCCTTTTTGGAAATAATTCTGTAACATGTGAACCGTTAGAGATATCTAAATAAAATGGTCAGAGCTGAGGTGCTTTCGAATTGATTTGGAGGAGGACAGGTCACAGGGATATGTAATTTTTTTCTTTTTTTATTTCTTTTATTTTATTTGTTCTTTTTTTTTAATTCGCCAAAAATTCATTTATGATTTTAATGTAAAATATATATATATATATATATATATATATATATATATATATACATGGTTCTTGAAAATCTCTACTTTCTAAGAATTTAAAATTTAGATTTGAAGTATATTTTTGAGAAATAATGTTAATATTTGTACCTGTATAAAATGCAATTTTGTCACAATATAGGCGAACTTGTCCTAAAATCTGACTATTAAAAAAAGTCACATTTTTTTGTAGAAATATATCCGAAATCGCACTCCGGTAAAAACTAGTTTTAAAAAATGTACTTTTTTTTATTTAAATGATCACACAGGCATTGCAAAATAAGTAGCTCAGAAAATATATTTTGTGTGCTTAACCATTATATGGGAGTATATAGCCAATATATTTTTCTGTTGATCTCGACTTTGACTTATGCGAATTTTAAAAACAAATTTTTTAAACTTTTGCAAAATTTGATACCATAATAGTCGATAGTCTGGAACGTTAAAAATTTTGTAGAAGTGAAAGAATATTACTACCCCAAGTTAAAAAAAAAAAAAATAAAAAAAAACGAGGCCAAAAATGAGAGTAAAATTTGTTTCCACCCGATGAGCACAGGTCCCTAGTGGGGACCAAATTAACACAAAAACACCTCAGCTCTGACCAAATGAAATTTTATTTAGATAACTCCAACGGTTCACAAGTTACAGAATTATTTAAAACGCTATAATTTTAATAAAACATTTTCTTGTAATAACAAAAAAAAAAAAAGTGTTTTCAATTAATTAAATTAAACAATTAAAACAAAAATATTTGGTCTTAACTAAAAATGTCACTAGTGTGAACATTGTGTGAACACAACTTGTAAAATATTTGCCAAGTTGTAAAATATTTTAACGAATTTTTGTTTGATCTTACAAAATAAATGTAAAATCAGACATCGGAAAACGATAGCTGGTGAGATGGTTATTTTTATTTTTATGTGCACACATTTTAAATTGAAAAAAAGAAGTGATTAATTTATATTACATGTATTAATATGTAGTTTCTTTTAATAAAACTTTCTTGTGTATAAACGTAAATTATTTATAAAAAAATTTAAATATAAATTACTTTGGAAATTTTATAAATATTTGTATTTAAAATTGATTAAAACAAAACAAAAAATAAGATTTTCCTATAAATTGATTTAATAATTAATGTCAATTAAATTTATGGTGATTGTGTGTTTAACCAAATAATTTTGAGTAATTTTCCTATAAATTTATTTAGTAATTGATGTCAAATAACTTTATGGTATTTATGTGTTTAACCAAACAATTTTCAGTAAATAATTTGCACCTAATTTGAACAGGCTTAAAATATGTTTCCACTTCTCGTATTTTACAATATTTAATAGCTGTTTAAACAAACAAAACACAATGCGAAAACTGCGGGAAAAAAACATAAAATATTCCGTGTCAAATATTTGCATAATTTGAGCTTAACTTTAGTTTTATTGCTGCTCATAAAGGTGGCAGCATTGCACATGGTTATATAATTTTATTATTTTTATTACAAAATTATATGTAATAAAAAATAAAGAATAAAATCGAGTGGCCACAGTTTTATGAAATGTATAACTTTTTTGAGTTTTTCTTTTATTACTACAGCTATTAATAAATTTCGTGTTATTGTTTTCCCACAATAAAAGAAAACAATCAATTAAAAAAAATATTTGTATTTATATAATTATTATAAATAAAAATTCACATGTCACATATTTGCCACCCTTGAAAAACAAAAAAAAAAAAAAAAAAAAAAAAAAACCACTCGAAAATATTCAATCAACCACGTAAGAGTACTTTTGTGTATTTGATTACAAAATGTGCCAATGGTATGAGTTTGTTGTGTTGGTGTTAATGGTTATTTACACATACACATACTCAGAGGAGGTTATATGTGACAATTGTTGGTTTTTGTGGTGGCAAAAAATTTGAGTTAACAACTTAAGAGCTTTAAGAACCATAAATAGTTTTTTACATAATCAAGCGTATTAAACAAATGACGTCACAAACTAAATGGAAAATTAATTGTTATCGGTAGAAAAAAAAAAACAAAAGGACTTTATTAAGAGTATTTTGTTTTAATTTCCATTTTTTGTACGCAATAAATATAGGAATTATTCATAATATAAAACAACAGTTTTTGTAATAAAATAAATACAATTTTAATAAAATTAATAAATTTTTTAAATCAATTTTTACAGCACTCCATTATGTTTAAATTTGATTATATCTGAAAAGAATATTAAAAACATATTTCTTTTTTTATCATATGTTTTATATATTATTTCTTAATTTTCCTCTCCACACCACTGTGCATAGCATATATAATACATTATTTGTCAACCGTTTTTTGTTATGATGATGGATGTTTTAAAAATAACTTCTAAACCTTTCAAGCACACAAATCTTTTAGGCGTAGCAAACACAAGATAGCAAAAATTTTACATAAAATAATCTACAAAAACAAAAAATCATCCCTCAAATGGAGCTATTTTAAAACAAGTGTATAAAAAGAAAAAAATCGATAAGTATGCTTATAAAATAAAATAAAATATCACATTTTAACATTTTTCCAATATATTAATTTATTTTCCAGTCTTTAGACAGATTTTTCTTTTCCAACAAAAGCTCAAGCGGAGAAGTTTAAAATAATTGCCTTTTTTTTTGCTTTGTTATACCCTACACCACCGTAGGTGATTGGGGTATTATGCCTTTGTGCTGATGTTTGTAAAGTATAGAAATAGTTATCCAACAGCCAACTTAAAATATACCAATCGCCTCAGAATCACTTTTTAAATCGATCTAACGATGTCCGTCCGTCTGGCTGTATGGCTAGCTTACTGTCCATGCTTGTGCACAAAGTACGGGTCGCAATTTTAAAGATAACTCAATTATGTTTGGCACGTAGGACTTTTATAATACAAGGACGAAGCCTATTGAAATTGGTTGTGATAAGTCCATTATTTCACCTAGCTTCCATACAAATGTCCTCCCGTAATAGAGTTTAAACACTTAAAAATGCCCTAAAAATAAGAATATTTTAATGAAATTTTGTGCAAAGAAGTTCTGTACAAATATCAATCTTTGTACCAAATTTTATAAAGAAATTGCATCGGTCGATAATTTACCACAGCTCCCTTGTAATCCCGCTTCCAAAAATCGCCCTAAACTGCATAAAATCAATCATCTAGATGTTAGTATCAACGCATTATACCGTATTTGTATATTTTATTTTACATTTAGTAAAATTGGCCAGGATTTTTATGCTCGTACACAATGGTTTAGGGTATCATTTGGTCGGTCTTGACCGACTATTTCTTTCTTTTCCGTTTTTCTTTTATATTGTTTTAAAAGCAGAGGCTTAATCTCTTGCTGTTTTTATCACAATAACACCCTCTCCCAACATTCAATACGACTTTAAATTACAACAACGTAGAAATGCAAAAAGAATTGACTTAATTAAGCTTCTATTACAGTACATATGGTAGGGATCTGTGTAAGCATACTTGTTATTGCCATAGTTCCTGTAGTACTTAATTTTTTGTTGTGATTGGATTGAATGGGACACAATTTAATGTTTTTTGTCTTTCTTTTTTTACTTGAAATTAGTACTTGTTTAGAAAAGAATTACGCAGTATATTTACACTTTAATAAATATATATAAATATAAATATATATATATATATATATATATATATATATACATATATATATATATATATATATATATATATAATATATAAATAAATAAATATATATATATATATATATATATATATATATATATATATATATAATTATATAAATATTATAAATTATATATATTATTTATTTTTTTTTTTTTGCAACAAATTAATTTATTTTTCAGTCTTTAGGTAGATTTTCCTCTTCAAACAAAAGCTCAAGCGGAGATGTTTAAAATAATTGTGTGTTTGTTTTTTGTTTTGCTTTGTTTTGTTTTGTTTTTCTTTAAAAAAAAAGACTTAACCTCTTGCCGTTTTTATCACAATAATCCTCTCTCCCAACGTATAATACTACTTTAATTTACAACAACGTAGAAATGAGAAGAATTGACTTAATTAAGCTTTTATTGCAGTACATATGGTAGAGAGCAGTATACATATGTTCTACTTATTGTTGTTGCCATAGTTGCTGTAGTGCTCAACTTTTTTGTTTTGATTGGATTGAATGGGAAGTTTAAAAAATTTAATATTTTTTGTTTTTATTTTTACTTGAAATTAGTATTTGTTCAGAAAAGAACTACAAAGTGTGATTTACACATAAATAAAGCGTATTCTTAAAAAGAAGCTTTTAATATATATACCTTTTTTAAAAAGTATACAATTTTTCCAAATAGGTAAAATTTTAAAAAATATCTATTACCAATATTGTAAAATAGTACCAATTATTATTAAATTAATGGCAATTTTTTTAAGAAGTTCCATTCGAAAAAGCTACTCATTTCAAAAAAATAAACAAAAAAACAATTTGAAGTGGAAGAGCGCAATCTTTTATACCATTCATAAAATCTATATTTCACAAATATATATTCACATTCGAATTATCTCTTATCAACTTTTGCTTTAATCTGGAAATATATTTAATATTTCTAAACTGGTGTTAACCATGACTTCCGAAATTCAGAACATAAAGGGTCACCGAAAACTCCTTGACTTAAGAAGATCGCTTAAAAAAATCTTAAAAAAAAAACTTAATTGAAAAAAATTACTCAATGAAACTTTTTACTGATACACTCTTAGACTTAGGGTTTTTTGACAACGGATCTTCATATCTATGTTAATCTATAGCTCAGACCATCTGTGTCAGATATTCGAAATTGTAAATTCCTTTTCAGTTTTCTACCAACATTTCTTTTAAAGATACCTCAGAATTAGATATTCTAAACTTGAGTAAGCTATTTAAAAATTTGCAGAATTTTTAACTTTCGAGCTACAAGCCGCAATGCCATCTTAAAATCTACATTTAAAAACCTAAAAAAAATTAAAATTAAGTGATAATTTTTTAAGAAAAAATATATCTCACATACTCCGATTTATTTGTCAAACTTGTTTTTTTTTCACAAAAAATATTTACATATTAAAACAAAATTCAAATGGATTCTACGAGGTCCTGAAGATTTGTAATCTAGAAGACATCTACTAGACCATCTTTTATTATACAGTCATAGTCAGATATATTTACATTTTTCTATTTTATTATTATTATTATTATTATTATTTTGTTTTGAAAATTTAGAAGGCAAATGTTTGTATTGTTATAAAAATTTTGAAAAAATACAAACACTTCAGAATTCCTAGTTTTGAATTCTTACCTCCTAGCCCATATTGCATTTTGAAATTCAGAATTCAGAAAAAAGTTTTACTTTAAATTGTGTAAAAATTATTATAGTCATATATTTACACTTTTTTACATTTTTTGAAAATTTGTAAAGAAGTCAAATATTTGCGTTGTTATAAAATATTTTTAAATAATTATTATTTATTTTTTATTTTTTTTTTTTGTTATAAATTATGAAATGTATAGAGTAGGTTGTGGTAAATTCTGAAAAAATTCGCCGTATTTATTTCTGATATTAAAAGAAAAATTCGTATACATTTTTCGTTCCAAAAGTATTTATACCTATTTTTTATACTTCAACATTTTTTTACACAGCTTCAAAAGTCAATTATTTACGCTTAGCTTTACTAAAGATTGTTCTAAATCTTACCTATAAGGTAGTGTAAAATAAAAATATTGGAAAAATAGTTTTAGAGTCAATGTAAGATATAAATAAATATTTAAAATGATACATCATCATTAGCATTTGTAAAAGTGCGAGCATAGGGTTAGAAAAACGTATAATATTTGTAGCAAAACTATTGATTTTAGAAAAAAATTTTAAGTACAAAAATTTGATTTATTTGAATTACATACAAAATTCAATACAAAAGTAAAATCAATATTAATAATAATATAGTCTGTTTAGAAATCGCATATTATACTACAGAAAAATGATTTTCAAAATATTGAGTTACACTTTGTACACATTTCAGGCTTTACAACAACAAAACAACTATTTCAAAATATTTTATAACAATACAAATATTTGACTTCTTTTCCAAATTTTCAAAAAATTTAAAAAAGTATAAATATAGACGACTATGACTGTATATACTCCTCATATATGGAAAAGTATAAAAATCAATTTACAAAATTGAACAATGTTGAAGAATAATAATTTTTATGCAAATTAAAGTAAAACTATTTTCTGAATTCAGAATTTCAAAATGCCATATGGCCTAGGAGGTAAGAATTCCAAGCCAGGAATTTTAAATTGTTCGTACGGATTCGAATCCTAGCGAATAAAAATGTAATCTTTATTTAATAAATTTCAAATAAACAGTTTTAATTAATTAAAAATACATTTAACAGTTCCTTAATCTGGCATTTGAAAATTTTAATATATATATATATATATATGTATGTATAACTTATATCTTATATATAAAACTTTTTTTATTTAGAAATATCGTGAATTTATTAAATGAGATTTATGAAAGAAAACTTAATAAAACAATTTTTCTGAAGAAATATTTGGAAGTAGAGAAATTTTTAACAGTGGATTCATACTTAAATTATCTCTTATCAATTATTTTGCTTTACTATGGAATTGTATTTCAAATTTATAAATAGAAAAAACATCTCCCATATTCAAAGTTACTTTTCAAACTTAGTTTTTCTCAAAAATATGCTCATTAAAAAAATCAACAGGTTTCTGCGAACATACGAGCAATCTAGAACTTTTCCAATAAACTATCTGTTTCCATACAAGTTTTATTGGAAAACAATTGCACCTGAACAGTGTTGAATATTTCATATTCAAGAATGTTGAAAAATTATTTTTTTATACAAAATAAGGTAAAAGTATTTTATTAATTCAGAAATAAATAAATTTAAAGTTGGCCTTGGGGGGTAAGAATTCAAAGCTAGGAGTTCTAAAGTGTGCGTATGGATTCGAATCCAGGCGAACAGAAAATTAATTTCAAAGAAACATTTTTTAAGTGCATATATGAATATATAAAAATATATATTTTACAGATCCTTATCTGACATTTAAAAATTTTTGATTTTTGTTTCAACATAAATTATAAAGCAATTTTTCGAAGTCTGGGCAAAGCATCGAACTCAGTACCTAAAGTCCTTCAGTGACAAACCCAAGCGGTATATCAAATTAATAATAAATATTTCATAAACATAATAATACAAATATACAAGCTCGTAAAAAAGTTATCACACTTTGTTTAAAAAATTAATTACACAATTTTTAAATGTTTACGATTCAATTTCAATGTGTGAACGAATTCCTAAACTTTTTTATTTGAATAGTCAAATTTGAAAAAAGAAAATTATATTATGTATAAAATTTTTTTATAGTCAAATTGATAGAAAACATAGCACAAAAATAAAAAAATTGTAAGCTGTTTTTATTTTCCAAAATTTTCGCAAGATTAATAATAGAATACCGAATTATTTACAAAGGGCGTTCATTCAAAATATATTATAAAAACAAAAGGAAAACTAAACAATGAGAAAATGGAAATAATTTAAAGAAATAAAATATAATAATATTTATATATTTGAAAGTATAATTATAACAAATAATAAAAAATAAGATTGCTAATTTATATTTTATATAAAACTGAAACTATAGCAATCATCTTGCCGAACTGCCGCAGTTGTTATTATGTTTATTTTTTCTCAAGAGCAGGCAAACCGTCCCGTTGCCGCCGTTGTTGTGTTTCTGCACTAAAACGCTAATCAAAGATAATATTTTTATTTTTTAAAGAACACTTCACACATGTCAAGAAATTTTTGACAAATTAAAACTTTAAAAATTTTTAGTAATGAAAATGTTCGTATTTTTTAGGACAAACAGACTTTTACAAGGAGTCCCGGGGCTTCGACTCAGACTTAAAGGTTTGTAGTCTGAAAGACTTTCTCTAGGCTATTCAATCTCAAAACTTGCCAATAGAAAGACAATTATATATTATTGCATGTGAAATAGAAAATATTATTCAATTTCGTAAAAGAGAATTTGAAAAATTTTTGAGGCTGTTCTAAAAAATCTTTTATAACTCCGTCATTCCTGAAAATATTTATGTGAATTTCAATAACAATATTTTTGAAACTATATGCACATAAATGTTGAAAAAGAAATGTATTGGACTATGGACAAAAGATTCATTTCAACACACAAACGAAAGATGGACAGACGAATATTCCCAAGTCAATTTTATTCATAAAATTCATTAATATTATTTATTTGGAGGTTCTGGATGTATATTTTAAAATTTTCGTATAAAATGACAAAGGGTTATTCACGTATAATTCTCCTCATATAGAAACAGTTGTATATGAAGTAAAATATGTTCCGAAAAATTATAATAAAATTCGAACAATTTCGAATTTTAAAAACGGCAAAGAACCATTTCGTTATGACTTTTAGTGGACTATATTTTATTATTTTTTCAAATATTTATGTGTAAGAAATTCAGATATACAAATTTTTGTTAAAAAAACGCAAAATTTGGGACGCATTTGGTCCTTAATTTTGTATTGTATTATATATTTTTTCCTTGGCAGATATATGAAAAAAAAAAATCTGAAAAACCCGGAAAAAGGACCTTTTTCATTTTAATCCAGCTCACGAAAGGATAAAGTCATGATGAAAATTTTGAGAAACGATATCTTACAATTAATAAAAATTTTCATTTAAGCTGGGAAAAAAGTACCAAAAATCAAAATAAGATTACCAACATTTAATAGCGGCAACTATCAAAAAAGTACTAGTTGTCAAAAATCTAAAAATGCTCAAAAAAAAAAAAAAAAAAAATATATATATATATATAAGTAAATAAAATAAATAAATAAATCAAGTACGAAAAGTACACATTTTCAAAAAAAGTTTATTAATTTTTATAAAAAATGCTGATTTTTTAAAAATATCTATATTTAAAAGACATATCTCAAATAGTGGAATGAAAGGGGGACCAACGGCATAAAGGCACATCTATCATCACCAATTATCTTGAAAACGGAGTAGATAATCACTTTCGATTTTCTTTTCGTTTATCGATGATTTCTCATCGATCAAACTTTGACATTTTCAATTTACATATCGGTCATTTACATCAAGAACGTCATAACTCAAAAAAACCATTTAACTTAATGGGAAAACTGACGTCAAATTCTCTTCATAATATTTTTACAAAAAATAAAACTTAAAAATCTCATTTTTTCTTATAAATGAATGATATGATAGAGGCAGACATAATGAACTTTTTTATTTATTTTCTGTGATATCTTTCTTAAAGTGTACATATATGTTTAGTGTTATAATAGTAATGAAAAACGCACAAATGCATTTAAAGTGTGATAAAAAAATTATTATTGATGAATTTAAATTCAACTGAGAAACACTCGCCAGACTTCTGGTGGGCCGGACCCAACTTTTTATCCAGTAATGTCACCAAAATATCGTTCACGGTTACGTGGACAAAAAATATAGTTTATGTTTATAAGAATAGATCACTACAGTATCAAGTATCTCAATGATACAGACTAAAAATTTCGAAAAGAAACATCATTGTTTAAAAAGGATTAACAAAAAGTACCAATCTATAAAACTTGGCAACAATTTAAAAAAAATCAATAAGAAGTGGGGTAGAAGGAGAGCATTCGACACATTTTTGTTTAAAGTGCTCTCTTCTTATAAACGTAAACGATATCTGTAAACTTTCTTTAGTACTAAAGAAAGATATTTTATCTTTAATTTAGGTCCTTTTGATCCTAACTATCTCCGTTAAGTTATTACCTCAATCCATGGAGTAAATTCGCCAAGTGATTGGGGGCAGAATCGCTTGCAAATATATGGTGTTATTTTATTTTAATACTGTAACAAAAAAAAAAAACAAAAAAATTAATATGCTTAATTGAATTTTATATAAAATAAATAAAAATTCAATTAATAATGCAGATCCAAAAATCAGTACATAGCAAAAATTACTAAAAGAGTTTTGGTTTAAATTCTGTAAACACTGGAGAGTCTATATGTACAGTGAAAAATCTACAACTAGTAAACTAGTAGCAGTATGGCGAATGTTCCCCAGGAGGAGTCCAATGCACAAGTGAGAGTTTTTTCACACTTAAAATAAATTTATTAAAACACCTGTTATTAAATCTTATTTATTACTATCAATTATATATCATGGAAAAAGATCTTTTATAAATTTCAAAAACAAAGAAAGTTATCATAAAAACTACCCACAGTGTAATATATGGGAGAGTATTAACAATTAATCATGTCTATCTCCGAACAAATGAAAATTTAAAATATCAAAATTTGATGGATGAAAAATCAGCATTAAAGGGAAAGAAAAATCAATTTGTGACTCAAAAATTATTACTTCGTTTTCAACATAATTGGCAATCGCAGATGTGCCCCTATGGCGAATACTAATTTTCATTAGAAGTAGAAATTGATAAGAAAAGTGATTTTTTTTTTAAATAAATTTTCAAAAAAGTGAGAATTTAAAAAAAGTTATAGTTTTCCGAAAATGTAAAAAGATTAAAGATGATTAAAATTTCGAAAAAGAAAAACAAATCAAATACTAAAATAATTTTTCGTTAAATGATGTGGTGATTTTTATATCGTTAAAAATTATGCTAACCATAAAGGTTCTGTAAATGGTGACCGCTTTAAAATAATGATCGATATCTTCTTCGTTTCTGAATTGAATCAACTTTAGTTTCTGAAAACCGTCATAAGCTTAAAGCTAATTTTTACGTTTTGTACCTCTAAATCATTAATAAAAAAAAGAAAGAGGTAAAATTTATATGTTTTCTTAACTACGCTCTTTGTTTTGATTTTTGTTGACGTTTGTGATTTGTATGTCATAAGATCGAAAAGCACTTGACTAAGGGCTATGGATGCAGATCACTGCTATAAATTGCCTTCCAATATCATGTAATTTAGAAGTAATGGACTATTTTCCGTGGGGGTATATCAAATCGCTAGTCTACTCTGATGACCCAATCTCAAACGCTACGCAAACGAAAATTTAACTTTTCTTAACGTTAAAATATCACACTAATATACAGGTCTTATTGTAAAATTTGTATTCATTTTTATAATATTAAATAATAATAACAATAATAACAATTATAATAATAATTATAATAATAATATTTATTTCATTTACTTCAAGAACGTCATAACTCAAAAAACGAAATTTTTGAGTTAATGATGTAGAAATACGAGTTATATCAAGCTTTATCTTCTATAAAAATATTCCGTACTTATCTTTCTTGGACTCCGTTTGATTAGAGAACTTGACCTTAATTTTTATATTAGGTAAATGGCAATTGAAAACTTTGAATGCGATTTCTGAAAAAATAGTTTTGTTTTTTGAGTTAAGACGTTCTTGAAGTAAATGAGTGATATATAATATTTGTTTTAGTCTCCCATTCTTCATCATTAAGTTGTTGGTGCTCTCTATTGTTGTTTTAAGTCTACTTATTATATTTTTATTGTGGTAGGGATGTGTATCCAAGTGAAGTACATAGTGTGTTAGATATAGAGTGTCTGAAGAGGGGAGGGAGTCTGAAAATGTACACTTTTTTTTGCTTATTTTCTTATACATGCTGATGTTTTCCGCTACTGCTACATGTTCTATTATTGTTTTTGTTTGTATTTAGTGTGTGTATGGATGTGTGCTTTTTTGTTTCTGTTTTAAAATTATAATTTTTTTGACCTTTTTATTTTTTTTTATTATTTTATCTAAAATTACAAATGAAAACAACAACAACATCAAAATACAATAAAAATATGAAGAAATTTATTTCTTATCTTTAAAAAAAGTTTAGTTTTTCTTTATTTTATTTTAGTCGCTCGAGTGACGTGAAGTGGTTGCAGTATTTTTGGTTTTATATTTGTATGTGACTAGTATTTTATTTTTGTTTTTTATACAAATTAGAAAATTTACGCTAGTTTATTTATTTATTTTATTTCATTTATTTATTTTTTTATTTATTTATTTTTTTTAACTATGATTTATATAAATTTTGTACAGATTTCTGTAGGAGAAAAAAAAATAATTATAATAATAGATATAAAGTGGTTAATGTAATTTTTTAAATTTTATAAGCTGACATGTCAATAATTTGCAATTTATTTTTAAATGTATTGGTTCCAGCCATCCAACAGAGATTTAATACACTGAACACACAATGTAGCAATTCACAAATTTTGTAAATTTTTTAATCACTAATTACGAGGGCAATCAAAAATATGCCTAAAAAAGTATTTTATGCGCATAAAAGATGCTCTTACAATTGAAAAAAAAAAAAAAAATAAAATTAAAAAGATATGCTCTTCAAATATAATATTTTCTGGCAAAATTTTAACTTGATTTTTATTACCAATTGCTAAAAATATGTTCTTTTTGCACTTAAAAACGTTCAAATTTAATACATTGCATCAGGAATTTACAAACTTTCTATCGCTTCATAAGATGACACTAACGGCAAATTATGTAAAAAATTCCTTTGAATACAAAATATGCAAAATATGAAAAATTAAGCTCTTTAGTGTATTATATGCTCTTAAGTATAGAAAATGCAAAAGTATGTCATTAAGCTGCTAAAATATGAACTAAAGTAAGGATTTTCTACGAAAATATGACAAAATATCCTGCTAAAACCAAAATATGCAAAAAATTTGCTGTTACAACCGAAATATGCTATAACAAATCGATGCCAAAACTCTTAGAATTGTCTGAAACGAATAAATGTTAATTGTTAGGTTAATTTGATGTCCAACATATTGCATATTTTTGGTTACCTTGCTAAATACATCTTCTTTTTAAGGCTGTTTTAAAATATGTATATAAATATATACATATACATATACATATATATATATATATATATATTATAATATGATTCACATAAAATGAGGGGTACATATAAGTCATTTTATACGACAGTTTTTAAATATATATCCAGGACTTTAACCTGAAAACTATTCGCGATTTTTACGATTAAAAATAACTTGTCCGTCTGTATGTTGAATTTGATTTTTTGAATAACTGCATTTTTCTTGCGAAATCCGTTTAGGAATGGCAGAATTATAAACGATTTTCTAGAACAGCTCCAAAGATATTTCCAAATTTAATAATATTTTTTATTTCACATACAAAAGTATATAAATATTTTTCTGTAGGATATTTGTGAGATTGAATAGTGTAGAGTAAGGGTTCTAGACTACACACCATTAAGATTGAGTTCGTATCCCCGATTTCCTTATAAATTTCAGTTTTTCTTACTATATATATATATATATATATATATATATATATATATATATAAGAAATTAATTTGACAAGAATTTCTAAGCACGTTTTGATGTGTTTTTTTTATGTATATATATAAAAAACTATTATTTAGATTTGGTTGCATTTTAAGCTTTTTATATAAGCAATAAAGTGGAAATTTCAACATATCTAATGGTATACCGCAGGGGTTTGTGCCTGAAAACCTTTATGTCCTAAGGACAGCCCTTGGCCAAGACTTCGAAAAATTGTTTTATAATTTATCTTCTAACAAAAATTAATTTTGAAATGTTAGATTAAGAAACACCACCATAGGTGGTTGGGGTTTTATGCATTTTAAAATATACCAATTGACTCAGAATCACTTTTTAAATCGATCTAATGACGTCCGTCTATCGGGCTGGCTGTCCAACTTTGTCCACAAATTACGGGTCGCAACTTTGAAGATAATTCAATGAAATTTGGCACATGAGACTTCTATGATACAAGGACTAAGCCTATTCAAATTGGATGTGGTCTGTCCATTATTTCACCTAGCCCCCATACAAATGTCCCCCCGGAATAGAGTTTGAACACTCAAAAATGCCACAAAAATTAGAATCTTTGTACCAATTTTATGAAGATCTGTGAACAATTATCCAAAGCTCCCATATATACCCCTCTTCCATAAGTCACTATAATGCGCATAAATTCCATACGAATATTAGTCAATATTCGTATGGAATATTATAATATTCGACACAAATAAGTTTTATATAAGTAGAAATAACCTAACCAAATGTTATGAGAATCGGTCCATAATGTACTATATCTCCCATATAAACCCACTTTCCTGAATCACCCTTAAGTGCGTAAAATCATCTAGATGTTAGCATCAATGCATTATTCTGTATTTGTGTATTTTATTTCACATTTAGTAAAATTAGCCACTGGTGTGGGGTATCATATAGTCGGTCAAGACCGACTGTATCTTTCTCGTTGATTAATGAAAATATTTCTTTGTAAATTATTAAATAAAAATTACATTTCGGTTTGTCGGAAATATATATATATATACTCTTTACATATAATTGTTTTTCCACAAAATTTCTGTGGCAGTCTAGTGGAAGTGTTATAGATTATAAATCTTCAAGCCATGGTTCGTATAATCCATTTGAATTTTGTTTCAGTTGGGCATATTTTTTGTGGGAAAATATTTTTGACAAGTAAATCTGAGCACATAAGATGTTTTTTCTTAAAATATTATCACTTAACTGTAATTGTGTTTGGTTTAATTGTGTCTTGGAGCCACAAATTTAAATTGCTTAAAAATTCTGAAAATTTTAAAACAGCTAATTCAAGTTTAAAATATCTAAATCTAAGTTATATTTTCCAAAGAAAAAGTTTTGGTAGAAAACTGAAAAGAAATTTACAGTTTTGCATGTCTTCTTATTCAGTTATTCAAGATGATCTGAGCGATCTTTTTGATTCATATGCCCAATTTGTGAATGTAATAAAGTTTTCTAAGAAGTTTTAATAAGCACGTATTTAAGTTATAAAAGTTGTAATTTAGAATTTAACACGGAATGATTAAATTTTTATAAAGTATTCTTGGAGACTCTTTATGTTATAAATTTCCGATTTTATGGTTAACACCGGTTTATAAATTTGAAAGCAAAAAAAAGAAAAAAACAAAAAAAAAAAATTGATGAGAGATAATACCATGTTTATATATTTATGAAATATAGATTTTGTGAAGGGTATGAAAGATTCGATCCAGCCGAATATAACATTTCCACTTATTTTGTTTAAAATTTAGTTTAACTAATTCTAGAAATCATTAACATTACTTAAAAAAAAAAAAAAAACTACAACAGTATTCAAAAATAACAAGAAGAAATACATAAATAAAATTGTATATATTTATGTCATACACCATAGAGGTATTATGCGTTTGCGTTGATGAAAAAATTTTCGGACCCCCACCTTGGAATATACCATTCGAATCAGAATCACTTTCTGAGTCGATTTGGCACGAATAAGGCTATTGTAATTGGTTATGATCGACCCACTGTTTCACCTAGCCCCCATAAAAATGTCCTTCCTGAATAAGGGTTTAACGATCATAAATATATTAAATATAACAATATTTTAATGAAATTCGGTGAAAATGAGTTATATATAAGTATCAATCTTTGTACCAAATTTTATGAAAATCGGAAGTATGAAGTATCGGTATTGGCCACAAGTCTAATATAAGACCCCTCCTCGAATTTATTGAATCAAATTGTCAGGCTTAACCGACTATATCTTTCTTACTTGTGTTTTTTTTTGCGTAGAACTTCAAAACTACTTATCAATGTTGCCAGATGACAGGACGTGTACCCCAAATTTGGGGATTTTTGTAAAATATGTTAATCCTTTATTAGTTTATTTTTAAAGAAAAATTTCGATAAGTTTTAATTTGCATAAGCAATTCCGATTAATGTTATACATATTAGTTAATAATTTTTTGTTGAACTTTTTATATAGTTTTTTTTTCAGAATTTTTGCATTTCGGCTTAAGTTTATTGAATAATTGTAGGAGAATACAGTGTAAAAGTTTTATTGAAAACTCGTCAGAATGGAATGCATTTTCTGGGCAGCCAAGAAAGTCATCAGCACACTTCAGAGTCCCAAAATGGTGTTCTCTGTAAACATCATCTCTTTAACTAACAACTTTTTGGGAAATGGAATATGTAACTTATTTTCCCTATATGTTATTAACTAAGACGAATGGTTTACGATAAAGCTTTTTACAATTATTTTATATTTTTGTTTTTCAATTATTATAGTTTACATGCTTAAAGCTACTAGTTAGGTAGTAAATCAAGCAATGTATAATTGTTATTGTTTAGACACTTATTAAGTAGCAGTGAACAATGTTCTTGTTATTTTAATTTGTTTGTTTTCTATTCTTAGAAATACTTAACGGGGGAAGTCAAGTAACACTGTTCACTGTGCCTTGTGTTTAAGGTTAATTAGTTAAGAATTTTTGCTGAACTTTTTTATATTCTTACGTTTTTACCTTTTAAAAACTGTGGTTTATTTCCTTTTAAATAATCAAGTACTTTAATTGCAAATAAAAGCATTTTAGTAGTTTAAAAGTTGTAACGACTTTTTTTTTTACTTAAAATGTAAAACAACAAGAGTTTAAATATATAAATATGTTCTAATATAAATATTTAAATACTTAAATATATAAATATGTTCTAATATACACACACACCTAAATTACACACTTTATATAGCACACTTTAATAATGTACAAGAATATACAGTCAAAGCTGTTAATTTGTCTTTACTTAACGATGTTTCCAATTATACTGACTGAATGGTGTTCTCACGGCTAATTTATATACACAGCATTACATGTTTCTCGAAAGCACTATTACTTTCTACAATGTTCTTAACGGACAAACTAGTATTTTCGAATTCTAGAGCTTTCGATGTTAATGTTAGCAGCTTAAACATTTAGTGTTGCCATACTGGCGAAAACTTTTCATTCAATGTTGTATGTTTATAACTATGTTAATAATTTCTACAGATATGTTAAATGCTGTTAACATAAACAGAAAGGTCGAGAAGCATTGAGGAAGATTGAGAAAGGTTGAGAAGCGTTATTCAAATTTAAACCAACCGTTAAAACTGTTATATTTGAATTCAAGTACAATTTCGTAACAATATATAGCTTTTTTAGAATTTTTGCATTGCGGCTTAAGTAAGTGTAAAAGTTTTGTTGGACACTCGGTTATATATATATTTATTCAAATATTATATTTATAAAAATTCACTCACTTTCTTTTTAAAATGAATTTCTAATGAATTTTCTATTTATAAGAAATGTTAAATTATTGATAAATTTTATTTTATTGGGAATTTTCGATGAATTTTCATTTTATAGGAAATATTCGATAAATTTTCGTTTCAAGGGAAATTTATTCAAAAACAAGTTAGAGTGCTATATTCGACTATGCCGAATCTCTTATACCCTTCTCCACATTACCGACAATAATAAAATGTACGCCTTAAATTATGCTTTCATATTTTCACATTGATAGTTATAAAAATAATCTATATTTTTTTCCAAACTACAAAAATATAAACAAAAAATTAATTTCATAGCAAGCATTAAAAACAACAACAACACTGACTTCTATGACTACTAAATTTATATATATATGTTTGTATGTTGATACATGCTTATACAAAAAAAAAAAAACAACAACACTGGATCATTTCAATGCTTCTATTTCCCACTAAAAAACATGCAAACATACATAAAAAATGATTGTGTGCATGTATATACAATCGACAACTACTGCTTGCTTGTACAAAAAACAACAACGCTGAAAGTCATTGCAATGCCTTTTATATAAGTTTGTGTGTGTATAGTTTTAATAATTTTTTCAGTCCCCAGATTATGTAGAGGCTTCAGAACATCGAAACCGGATTTTTGACATATTTCCGCCATTTATGAACTAATCTTACTGAATTTCTATAGCAAAATTCTCGAAAATTTTTCCGATCGTTTGATATATTATATATGGCGGATATCGTTGGGCTTCATAAAAGCTATTTTAACAAACAAATGGATGGAAATTGTTCTATCGACATAACTTATTTATATTATTTTTAATAAAAAAAGAAAATTTTAACAAAATATTAAAACATTATGGAGACAAAATTGAGTATTTATATTAAAAATGGGGGCATGAGGCAAATTTTCCAGAAAACACTGATACTTATATGTGCAAAGAATCATAAAAATCAAAAAATATTAATACAAGGCACTTGACTTTTTCTACCCTCCCCCCCCCCCCCCACAAAAATAAACTAAATGTTGTAGCTAGTTCCACCCTCCTTGACAAGAAGCAAAAAAACGTGATCCAATTTTAAGGAAGACATTTACAATTTATGTTATATTTCTTTTTTTCAGCCCCAAAACAAAACAACAAAGAAATAGTTATTATGTATGGTTTCCTTTATAGAAGTAGTATGTTCCGGTATTTGTTTAGGTATGTGATTTAATTATGTTTTAGAGAAATATTGTTTGTCCTTGATGCAATTTATTTTTGCTAATTAGCTGGACTATAGGAAAATTGTTGATTTCCAACAACTACGTTTTTTTTCTCCAAGATAATTCAAACCACTTTCCATGCTTGTTTAATCAAGCATGGAAATTGGTTTCAATTTTTTAAGACTGTTTCAAAACTCCAATTTCAAACATTTAAAAATTTTTTGAAACAATTTTCAAAAAAGTTGGAATGAAACTACACAGGGTTATAGAAAACACTACAGGAAAGAAAATTAAAAAAGAATTAAGTCAATAACTTATATGACTAAACCGTACCTGCGATTTAAATTCTGCGAATTTCGACAAAAAGTCATTTTTTACAGTTTCTACTTATAAAATCAATATTTTTTGAACTGATATTTATACTAAACAGAATTATTACAGAATAAGATAAAACTTGTCTCGAAAAATACATTCTGAAGTTTTCACACAACACAACATTTCACATAATATATTTTTACAACCCAATGAACGATTTATTACATCTGAAAATATTTTTTTATCTATTCGATCTATCTATTTCGATCTAAATATCTCCTAAACGAAAAGAGACAACCTGCATTTATAAACATATTTTTGTAAAGATTTATAATGACTATTTAAGCTTAAAATTTCTTTGCAAAAAACTGATAAATCAAATTTTGTCGATTTAAAAAATGACATACCCGAGACGACCATCTTTGAAGATCTACCCCTGACCCGATAGTGTACTATACTTCTCCAAAACGAGTCGAAAATAACTCAGCTCTGGCCGTTTCAAATTCTATTCAGATATCTTTAACGGATCACAAGTTACAAAATTATTAAAAAAAAAACATAAAAAGCTTTTTGAAACCAAATTTTATATATCTCCACTTAAAACAAAAAAAAAGTATTCTAAAACTGCTTATATCACAATCCTTTCCTTCAATTGAAATTGTTCACAGACACCTACAGACTCATCAAAAATTAAGCAACAATTACTGCAAATGAGTTGCTACTGACGGAACTTCGAATTATGCTGCTTTTAAGTTTCTTAATGGGAGCATCAAATAAAAAAATTACAAAAATATAAAATTTTTGTTGGTAGATAGAAATACTTTTCTATTTTTTATATTCGATTTTAATTTTTCTTTTACAAACGTAAATTTTTTTATGTTTTTGTCGAAAAATTTTATAACTAATTAATAAAGGATTGGATCAATTAAATTTTAATATAAAACGAAACAAAGATTTTTAATCGAAAAATTGTATCTAATAAATTTTTCTGTGCAATAGGTATTGTAATTTTGGTGAGAGTTGCAAATTTGAAAAATTTTTAATTGAATGAAATATTTTAGTGATTGGGGACTTTTTTTTTTCTATGTAGGTAAAATAGGCAAGTGTGGATGTATTTTAAAAATATGAATTAATATAAGCTTAATAGTAATTTCATATCATTTAATAATTGTTTTTTATTTACATAATAAAATCAAAATTAATAAAATTCAATAAAAATTCATCTCATTAAAATTTTATTTTTAACCAAATCGCAAAAAAAAAGCAAAAAATATTTAATTTAAAACGCTAATATGGGGTCTTTTAAAATGATATGCAAAAGCAAATAAAAACTTTTATAATTGAATTTTTATCATTTCTTAACATAAATCTAAAAAAAAGTACTTAAATATTTGCTTAACATTTTATTACATTTATTCTTCTAAATTATCTCGAAAAATTGAGTTTTTATATTTTGATTTTGTTTGTTTATATTTGTAAACAAATGATTAAACATAAATACGTTTTAGTGATGGAAGTTGATGGAAGAAAAACGGCCAGCAATTTTCAGCAAATTATATATCAATGAATTGTCAAATTTTTGTCTCTCTCATTCTCTCGCTTGCAAAATTTTTAAAATATGCAACTTCCGGCAACATTTTGTGATAATTATTATTCTTACTGTAAAACCTGTGGACAGACGCCACAAATTGGAATCACAATATAGAATTTTGAAACAGAAATACTCTGATGTAGAAACTAACTACACGTTTCTAAAAGATACCATTTTGGTGATTTTTTTTTATTTAATTCAAAATTAAAATTTGTAGAAAAAAATTATTTAAGAAATTTAAAATTTCTTGTATAATTTTAAAAGTCATCATTTTGATGGAATATATATTTTACTCTATCCTTACTTTTTTTTATAAATTTTCCTTATAATTATTTTCGTAGTTTTGTTGTTTTATTGATAATTTATGACAGACTTGTAATTTAAGTCACACGCATACACCATACACCAGGACAAATAAATTTTTATTATAAATATATATTTTTATAGTTATAATTTGCCATAAAAAACACTTAAACAATTTATCATTTGAAACAAAATATTTCCTTTGCCAATTTAATTATGTTTTAATTTTGTTTTTTATTTAATTTTTTTTTTTTATTTTATTCTTGAATGAAAGGTGTTAGAAATTATAGATTTTATTTAATATAAACATATTTTCTTTAATCTATTTATAAACTAATACAATTTTTATTATTATTAATATTAATATAAATTCAATTTGTTTATAATTTTATTAGCTTTTTTATGATTTTTTTTAAATAAATATTTTTAAGCCATTAGACAGTGAAACAAAACAAATTGTTTTTAACTTTTTTCCGATTTTATTATATTTTATATATATTTTTTACAGCTTAATATTAAAAACACCCACACAAGCACAACAAACACTTAGAGACTTTTAGTGATTGTGGTAAAAAAAAGAAAATCATGAAAATTTTATGTTATCAAGGAATTTTTGTTTTTTTTTTCTTAATTTTTTTTTGCAGAAAATCATTAATTTAGTTAAAATTTTTAATTTGTTTTTAATTTAAATTATTATTTTAAATTTATTAACATTTTTTTGTTGTTTTTTTAACACACATGTTTGTCAGAAACACACGTTTTCCTTTATTTTCTTATTTAATATAAATTTTAAACTTTTATTTAATTTTTTTTCTTTTTAAATAATAATATAAAAATATTGTTATGTTTTTTGTTGTATAGATATTATTTAAAGTAATTGAAATTTATTTTATTTTTGTTACTTTTTATTTTGTTTTTCTTTTTAACTACAATATTTATTTTTGTGTTTATTTTTTATTACATTATTTTCTTTTATTTCTGCCTCTTAATTTTTATTGTGTTATAACGCCGGCTGCTCCACAAAAACTGAAATATTTTCCTCACTAGCTGCTGCTTTTATAAATTCTGACTGAACTAACGGTACTCTCATATAAATATTCATAGAAATTTTCGAGACCATTTTACTTTCTCTTCATATGCATGTGTATCAAAAAGAGAAAATGTCTTTAATAGATAAGTGTAAGTGTAACGGTAAATCTGTAATAATATACAATTTTGAAAAATATTGAGAGTAAAGTTAACACAGCAAATGTTAAAGTTAACATAACATGAAATTTTATTTAATAAACAAATATAGAAAAAAATTCAAATTAAATTCCATGTTCGTGAGGAACAAGTAGAAATGTTATATTCGGCTTGGCCGAATCTATTATCTATTACAATCTGCAACTTTTTTTTGAGCCACTGTAATTTAAAATGTCACTTTATATGGGTGGTGGGCGGAATGCGCTCATTTTTGATTTCAAGGTTTATAACGATGCTTGAACTATTTGTAAGAAATTTCGTTGCCGTGCATGCTTTTGTTTTAGAAATATTGGAGGAAAAATATAAAATGGAGTTACGACAGACACAATTTTTTTTTCTATTATTTGGCCCATAACTTTATCGAAGAGAAATAATTAAATCAAATTTCGTTCTCCCTTGAGCTCAATAGACATATGGATCGTCTTAGGATTTCATGAGGACCCAGAATATACAAATATATTTGAAGGGGTCTTAGAGAAATATTTCGATATGTTACTAACGGAATGACAAACTCAATATACGCTACAAGGTTTAAATATTATTAAGAGGTTTGTAATAAAAACTATTTAAAAATTATTATTAAAAAACTTTTAATTGAATGATATAGAAAATAAAAAAAAAAAACATAGGGCTACATTGATTCAGTATCCAACTCAAACATGGTGCACTAAGCCAATAAATTAAATTTTTTGGAATTGACTCTGGTTCTCGGATGTTGCATCACATATTATTGCAACATATTTCGAGAACGATTCGTTTGATATGGTTTTGTAAAATTGTTTGTGAAATTAATTTTTTGCTAAAAAAAAAAGTCTTTTGTTTGGAAATTCAGTTTTCTTTTCGGTTTTTAAAACAAATTGCTCGTTTTTTATACCTTTCAGCACAGCACAGTGGGATAGAATCTAAATTTTTTTGGAAATAAATCTGCAACTTCTAATCTGCTGGTTTGATCTTATAAAATTTCACACAGGCGTAGTAAAGGAGTGCACAACTAGCCTTGCAAAACTAGACTTATAACAAATAGGCTAAAGTCAAAATTTTGACTTAAAATAGATAAAATTCGGGAGGATCTGTACATAGCCCTGCTTTTAACCTCAAGATCATCTCAGTGAAGATATCTTTCAGAAAAGTGTATAATTATTAAATTTTCTTAAATAAAATTTTATTTTGGAGAGAAAAAAGTGTAGATACTTTTTCGATAATTTTTGTAATTTTTTTTTTTTTTTTGGAATTTTTGCAAATTTCAAATTCTAAGTCGATTATTTTCGGACTAATTGGGTAACATTTTTAGAAAATCGGATAAAAATATTGGGCTATATATTCAAGAAACTGGCCAAAGATTTGGTAAAATTGCGATAGTTGAAATTTCAAATGAAAATAACTTGTAAACTATAAGATAGTAATAGCACAAGGTCTTATCGAGGGTTTTAAGAAGATGTAAGAATATTTGAAATCGGATAAGAAAAAAAATTTACAAGCATTCAAAAATTTTCTATGTTAGCGGTAATATATTTTAAACTCCAAAACTATTTTTGAAATTCATAGCATAGCCTGAGTTCATTTCTCCGGGACTCGTTATAAAATTCTGTTTTTCCTAATATAATATAAAAATTTTCATTACTAAAAAAAAATTATTTGAGCGATCTTCCAAAGTCATATTACGAAGGAGTTTTCGGGGACTCTTTATGTTACAATTTCCGATGTCATGGTTAGTACTATTTTACAAATATTAAGTATATTTCCATATTAAAGCAAAAATTTTAATAAGAGAAAATTCCGATATGTTTACATATTTATGAAATACAGATTTTATGAAGGGTATAAAAGTTTCGGCCCAGTTGAATATAACACTTCAACTTGTTTTAAATATGTTTTTTATTTGGTTTTATGATTTTTGTGTGAAAATTTAGAATATTTAGGAATGTTCTCTTTTTGGAAAAAATTGTATTGAAAATTTTTTACTTAATTCAGTTTCTATATGAAAATTTAATTGCTGGTGAAAAATAAATTAACATGTGAAAATTTTGAGGAAACCGGAAATTGCGTGTGCTTTTTATGTAGAAAATAAGTTTATTCCTTAAATTTTAAAATTGAAATAAAAGGTGGAATGCGTGTTTGATTTTTTTTTATTGAAAGAGTTTTTTTTTCAATTTATGAAAAGCGCTTTTTTAATAAAGGAAACGTTTTTCTAAAAGAATGTTTATTGTATTTCTTGTTTTAATTTTCTGTTGTTTGTGAGAAACTTTTTTTTATTTTGACGAAAAACGTGTTTCTCTATGACTTTTTTTTTGATAAAAATTTTTCTGTTTTTTTAATAAGTATTTTTTTAATAAATATTCCACTTTCTAGAAAGATTATACTAGATTAGACAATTTTTTCCATGTGAAAATTCACTTTTTTTTTTTAAAGAATTGCTTCTTGTTATTTATTCCCTGTGGAATAATCATAGATCTTCAGATTTGGGACGTATACATTTTATATAACCACGACGAGATACCCATTTTAATCTTTTAAGAAAAAGTAAAAAAAAAGTGAAAAAGTAAAAATATTTTACTATGTGTGTAATTTTAATTATACATATCTTTTGAAGGTAAAGTCTGATTTTATTGATTGAAGAGGTATTAGAAAAATGATTAAGTCCTCCTCTGATGTCATAATTAAAAAAAAATATATATATTTTTATTTTTTAAATGCACTTATAATGCAATTCATTTTTGGGTAAGTTTTTGATTTTATTATATATATTTATTTTCGTAAATAAATTTTGGGAAGAGAAATATTTATTTTTTTTTTTACAACAAAATAAATAAAATTTACCTTTTTATACCCTAAACCAGCATAGGTGGTTGAAGTATTATGCGTTTGTGCTGGTGTTTTTAACGTATAGAAAATGTTATCCAACACCCACCTTAAAGTATATCAATCGACTCAGAATCACTTTTTAAATCCATCTAACGATATCCGTCCGTCTGGCTGGCTGGCTGTCCATGTAAACCTTGTGCACAAAGTACGGCTAGCGATTTTAAAGAAATTTAGCACGTGGGACTTTCATGATACAAGAACGAAGTCTATTGAAATTGGTTGTTGTCCATTATTTCACCTAGCCTCCAAACAAATGTCGCCCGGAATAGAGTTTAAACACTCAAAAATGCCTTAAAATTAAAAATATTTTAATGAAATTCTGTACAAGGAAATTCGGTACAAGTATCAATCTTCGCGCCAAATTTTATGAAGACCGGTGCACAATTGACCATAGCTTCCATATAAAGACCTCTTCCGAAAATCACTTTTACGTGCATAAATCTCATACGAATGTTAGTATCAAGTTAATTGTTCATGTAAGTAGAAACAACATTTCCAAATTTTATGAGAATCGGTCCATAATTTACCAGAGCTCCCATATTAACCCACTTCCAGGAATCGCCCTTAAGTGCATGAAATCAATCATCTAGATGTTAGTATCAATGCATTATTCTGTATTTGTATATTTTATTTTACATTTATTAAAATTGGCCACAATTGTAATATAAGTCCCCTTCCCGAATTTTTATGCTCGTACACAAGGGTGTAGTTTATCATATAGTCGATCTTGAGAGACTATATCTTTTTTTCTGCTTTTAATTTTAAATTTATTTGTTGTATTTGAATAATATTATTAAATTTTAAATATACATAAATTAAAAAAATTTGTTACAAATTAAGAGATTTATTTATCCACAAAATACAACAATTTTAAAATTAAAAAAAATTAATAAGTTAAACTTATTTTTATTTTAATTTATAAATTTGTTCATTTATATATAGTAGTTTTTTAATTCATTTTAATTTAATTTAAATTTTAATATAATTCAAATATAAACATACATAAATCCAAAAATTTCCTTACAAATCAAGAGATTTTTTTATGTACCAAATACATACACAAACTCTTTCGTAAAACTTTTTACACTCTTTTTAGTACTCTTTATAATTCAATTTACTTAAAGATTTTGTTATTTTTAGTACTCTTACTTAAAGAAAATTTTCAGTGAAATATCCCACATTAATAAAAACCAAAAGCATTCAAATTTAATGATTAAATGCACAGCACGCAAAATTGTCATAAAGTTAAAAGACAAAATATATGTAGCCGAGAGCAGCCACATAACATATGTATATTATGGTGGCCCCAGAATAAAACGTATAGGTACTTGAAGATCAAATAAAAATTTTCTTCATTCTGAGATACTGTTTCTCAAAATTTTTATCCTGACGTTAAATTAAAAATTTGGATATTTGAATTCTTCTTGCACATAAATTAAAAAAAGAAGACCAAAACAATACAATATAGTCCTCTAGCGGTTACACTGAAACTGTTTTTTTTTTTTTTAATTCGACCTTGTTTGAAATTTATAAGATTTTTTCAAAGCATATTTTTCTTCATATACAAATGTTTTTATTATAAAGTGTCGATAATGCCGACACATTTTTAAAAATGCTTTAAAAATAACTGGCAGCCCTGCCAGCTAAACTTTATATAGCACTTAAACTTTATATATCATTATAAAGCTTATAAAAATGCGTGTATTTTGATTCTAAATTCATTTAATTTCTCCTCATATAGAAACTTTTGTATATGAAGAAAACTATGTTTTGAAAAAATCGAATAAAATTCAAACAAGGTCGAATTTTAAAAAACGGACAAAACTGTTTCGGTATAACTGTTAGCGGATTATATTGCATTGTTTCGGTTTTATTTTTTTAAATTATTTATGTGTAAAAAATTAAAATATCCAAATTTTTTGTGAAAACTTTTAAAACTTTGAACTCATTTGAACCTGATCCAGAACTTTTGTTATGTCTTAAGTGCGCATCTTAAAGACCTTTATTACGATACCAAATTTTCATATTGTTACTTTGGCAGAAAAATGAAAAAATACGAAAAAATACTTTTTTTAATTTTGATCTAGCTCACGAAAGGATCATGTCAGGATGGACATTTTAAGGAACAGTATCTTAGAATGAAGTATATTTTCTTTTAAGCTGGGAGCATCGATATCATATTTTCACTCCATACAAATGGTGCCACCCTAATATATATGTATTTAAACACTAAGAGCATAAAAATAGTTTATGCTTTAGCCATCACAACATCACTACAGTCAAACATTAACATCAACATCATAATGTTTAAATGTTATAAAATCTTAATAATGAATTCAAGAGTATCAGGGTGGTGTAAGGGTGGGTGATTATGGTTATGTTGTTATTAAGAAAAATGAGAGCAACAAGAACATATAAAGAATTCTTATACGTAGTATTTTTAATGTGAAAAATTTAAATAGTGAATGGTCTATAGAAAAACAAATAACTATATTATCCTGCACATAGACATTTAAATCCGTATTAACAAATTGATATAAAACTTTTTAGAAAAAATACAAAAATTTTTAGTGTAATTTGTCAACGTTCATATTACATATCCAGTTGTTTTCATATCCAGTTGACTACAAACTTCGATAATGATATCACTTTGGAACATTTCGCAGACATTTCTCTGACAAAACATTCGAGAACGACTATCGTTGGCTATCCAAATATGAGCTGCTTGAGCTCACATTCTGGCAGCAAATCTTTCTTTCTCGAGAGTTCGTTTATTGTATTAATAGTGAACCTTTAGTGATATCGATAGCGGAATATAAAAATATTCGTAAAACATTCCTTTTCGATATCAGAAAATGTTGAAAATTATTCGATATCGATATTAATAATTTTGTTTTATTTCCATTTTGTTCTCAATTTAAAAAATTAAAAGCTGATTAAATTTTTAAAGTGAGGTTTTATATTAAAATAACACAATATTTCAAATATACAGTATTGTTCGAAACATAAGCAACTTTTCCCCAGTAAGTACTCATGGGCTTACAAGTTCTCTTTAAATAGATTAATGAAAAATTTCCCTTTTAGTTGTTATTACACATATAGTCTACATTATAATAATAACAACAAAAAATAAATTTTATCTCTTTGGTAGAAATTATAAAACAAAAACAAAATTAACTCTAAAAATCGCTGTTCGAAACCTAAGCAACCTTTTCATTGTTGTATTTGTTGTAAAATATTAACTAAAACAACAACAAAAATTTTAAACAAAAATTTTAGTCCCATTATGATGGATATAGAAAAAAATAATTTTGGTTGATTTTATGCATTTAAGTATTACAAATTCTTTAGAAGCGCAACCATGACGTTATGGAGCAGCTTTTAAGCTAAAGATTATTGAACTTTTTATTAAAGGTAAATCCCAAATTTCTATAGCAAACCATTTGAACATTAATAAATCAATAGTTTCGCGACTATTAAAAAAGTATAAAGATACTGGGAATGTAGAGGAAACCAATGTCGGTGGGCGACCTCGAAAAACTTGTGAGCGAACAGACCAGAATATTGTCCGTCTAGTTAAAAAAATCTATTTATTTCGTCGAAAAAAACTTAAGAAGCTTCATGCCATCTAAGAAGCCTATGATAACAAAGAAGCATTTAAAAACGAGGTTTGTCTGGTTGATTACAAAGTAGTTTTTGATTTTCTCAACTTTTTATTTGTTTTAGGTTAGATTTTGCTAGAGCACATATGCATTGAACTATATCCAAATGGAGAACTGTTTTGTTTAGCGATGAATCTAAATTTAACCTACTAAATTCAGATGGAGCGTGACACGTGAGAAGACCAAAAGGAAAGCGGCTACATCCTCGGTACCACAATAAAGAATGGGGGTGGCAAAGTGATGATTTGGACTTGTTTTTCGGCCAGTGGTGTTGGTCCCTTCGTAGAAATTCAAACAAAAATGAACCGTTTTGTTTACAGGGACATTTTAGCCAGTCACAACTATGCTGAGTAGGAAATGCCACTTCGATGGGTGTTTCAGCATGACAATGACCCAAAACACTAATCAAAGTTATTCAAAGATTGGATTGGCCACCTCAGCCGACAGACTTGAATCCCATAGAGAACCTCTTCGGCATTTTAAAACGGACAGTTAGAACTCGTCGCTTTAAAGAGAAACAGGAGTTGATGAACTGCCTAAAATCAGAGTGGGATGCTATACCAACATCTATTCTGTCAAACCTTATTGAATCTATGCCATAAAGATTCGCTTAGGTCGTAAGAAACAAAGGATATCATACCAAATACTAAAAGTTGCTTAGGTTTTGAACAGCGATTCTTTAAGTTAATTTTGTTGCTTAGATTTCGAACAATACTGTATATATATATATATATATATATATATATACATAACACCTTAAAGATTATAACTCATTTAATGGACAATAAATTTACTAAAGACATTTACATAAGACTGGTAATATTTGAAGCATTTTTTCCAAATTTAAAATTCGGCCAGAGGGGTCATCAATACTTTTTTTCTCATAATAATATTAATTTTTCTGTTGCTCAAATCCACATCTTTAAGCGCAAAATTTCCTGTATTAATTTACGATAAAACAAATTACCTATTTAGATACATTTGCAAATATTTTGCAAACTTTTTCTAAATTTTATTATTATATTATTTTTACTACCTTTAACTAACATCATAAATTTTTAAGCGCAATATTTTACAACTGATCGCTATGAGCTAATACTCAAGAATGACACTAGATTATCTCTGCTTGCAAAAACAAAAAAATACGTTGTTTTTCATTTAAATGAGAATTTTTTGCGATTTAACAATAATACATAATTTCTCGAAATAATTAGTTTCGGTATCTTATTTAGAAAAGTTAAATATTCGATATTGATATATTTAAAATTCTATTTTACTGTGGAGAATTCTTAGTTTTTAACACACTAGCTAATATTGAAACTCAGGTCAGGCGGGTATTTTTTGTGGTTTAAATGCATATGTCTGTAGTAGGTGTAGCATGTACACTGACTGTGTGTGTATTAAACAATCAATCAACCAAAACAATGGCGTCAAATAAATTGCGCCGTATATACAGACAAATTTTCATATGTACAAACTTAAGTTTTTATTAGCCGAGCGCTTGTGATGCCTTCGATAATGATATCCCATTTGAACATTTTGCAAACACTCCTCTTACAGAACATTCGAGAATTATTATCTTTGGCGTTCCGAATATAAGCTCCTTTAGCTCACCCGTCGCTCACCTCAAAGGTTCGTCTATCTATTAATAGTGAACCTTTAGCGAAATCAGCAGCGAAACTTAAAAATATTCAGTAGATATTTGTTTTCGTTATAAAAAAAATGATGAAAGTTATTCGATATTGACATTACTAATGATTTATGATTATTATCATCGGTAATATTTCGAAAACAATAGTTTTCTATTTTGTTGCATTTTCACTTTGTTCCCAATCTAAAATAAAAAACTGATTTAACTTTTAAAGTTACATGTTTTATTTCAAACAACACAATATATTCAATTTTAAGAAAATATACGTAATAATAAATTACATTTCAAAAAATAATAATTCTTGTGATGAACATTAAAATTAATAAAGTCATTTACATAAGAGTGATGACATTTGAAGCATTTAGTCCATATTTCAACTTCTTCCAGAGAAGTTGTCAATGTTTTATTCTCTCAGTATTATCAATGTTTTATTCTCTCAATAATATATAATATATAATAAGCATTATAATCTCAAGTCCATATCTTTTAGTTAAAAATTTTCTGAATTAGTTTGCAATAAAACGCAATGAACTATGACTCCATAATGGAATTATATTCTATTTGTTTTAGTCTTTTGCATGCACAAACTAGAAAATACGTTGTTTTTATTTACATAATAATTCCTCGAGAATTTTAGAAGATTAGGCAATTTCTCGCAAGACATAGTTTCGAGATTTTATTTAGAAAAGTTGAATAATGCGATATCGTTATTTTTAAAATTCTCGAATATTACTCGAAGGTTTACTACCGAGAAATTATTAAAATTATTAATATAATTTTTCATTATTTCTTAAACATTTAGTTTCGAAAATTCTTCATTTTTAGCGAACATTCGCTAATATTGAAACTCAGTTCAGGCGGGATATCACATCAATATTAAAAATACACATAAACTTATGAGAACTCTGCCAACATTTTCTATCCAAATTTGAACTAAGTAGTAACCTCAAGTTGTTTTTAACAGTCCAATGTGATATTATTTTCTTATCCAAGAAGAGTCACCGTACGGGAAGAAGTGTGCAGCTGTTCTAATACTTTTTTTATGATACTATTTATTGTATTCCTTGGGTGTCGAAATACTATTATTTAGAAGTGTAAAAAATACATCAAGAATCTTAATATTGAATATTTTTAATTATAATTGAGTTAAATGCTTACCTTATATTCAAACACACTATAATAACTCACTATAATTTCAATCTAAATTAATAATTCACTATAACTTTAAATTAATCATGAAATATTTAAAGGCAAAAATCACTAATTAAAAATTAAAAATTTTGTTTATATTAAAAAATTTTTTACTTAACGCTTATACAATAACATTGATCGCTTTAAAAGTTATACATTACTGAGCGAAATTATGTCGTGCTTGTTCTTTTTCTTTGCTCAGGAATGTAAACAATCTACCAAGTCAAGTTTTTTAGATAAAAATTCGATACTAATGTGTTTTATTATTGCAAGTTTGTGTATTTTATACTTTTGAACATCCAGACGTGTCAAATAGAGATACTTTTTAGTGGATGGATAAAAAAACTCTTTTCCAAATGCTGGCAGGGAAGCCACATCACCTCAACACAAAATTTCTACAACTGTTGTAATTACAATACACACAACAAAATCCATAAGCCTCCAACATTTTCTATCGAAATTTAAACTAAAACGTAGCTTCATGTAGTTAAAAGCTGTCGAATATGTTAACATTTCCCTTTCGGAAAAAAGTCACCATTCGGGAAAAAACGTGCCACATTTTTAATACTTTCTAGATGACACATTTTAGTGCTTCCTTGGAGCGTCGAAATAGTATCATTTATAAGTGTAAAAAAAGGAAATTGACAAAATATCGAAAAATAATAGCTTCTGTAAACTAAAAATGAATTCAATAGAAAAAAATGCAGTTGGAATATTTCTACTTTTTTATTATAATAGAACTACATAAATGCTTACCTTGTATTTACTTTTACATTAAAGTTTTTTATTAAAATCACTATCACTAATAAATTAAATATGAAATATTTTATAAAATTTACGAATTAAAAATTAACTTTTTTTATACACTTCACATAAAATGATACACTCTTCATTTTGTGCAAAAGTTTGTCATTTTGTGCAAAAGTCTTTAAATATATATGCAGAGTCTCAAATTGAAAAATGTTCGTGATTGTTATGATTAAAAGCAACTTTTGAGAATACATGTCTGTCTGTCCGTCTGGATATCTGTCCGTCTGTATGTTGAAATGGATTTTTTGATGCTCATAGTCTAACGCTTTCAACACATATGTGGCATATAGTCCGGAAAATATTGGTATTGAAATTCAGCGAAATCCGTTTAGGAGTGACGGAGTTATAAACGATTTCCTAGAATAGCCTCAAATTTTTTTTCAATTTTCATTGCCCAAATTTATTAATATTTTATATTTCACCTACAATAATACATAAATATTTTTCTATTGGAAAGTTGTCAGATCGAATAGTCTAGAAGAAGTGTTCCACACTACAAACTGCTAAGCCTGAGTGCATATCCTCGAGATTTAAAACTTTCATTATTAAAAAAAATTATTAAAAAAAATATTTTAATATTTGAGAAGAATTTCTAGGCACGCTTTAAAGTTTTTTTTTTATTATTTAGATTTTTATATAAGCGATATATATACATATTGATGTGGTATATCACTTGTGTTTGTGACTGAAAGGCTATAGGTTCTGAGTTCAATACTTAGAGAAGACTTCGAAAGATTGTTTTATAATTGATCATCAAACAAAAATTAAAAATTTGAATTATCGTTTTAAGGAACTGTCAAATATCTTTTTTATTAATTAAAAATGTTTCTTTAAAATTTATTAAGTAAAAACTGTATTTCAATTCGTTAGAATTCAGACCCATACAAACACTTAAAAATCCGTAGCTTTGAATTCTTACCCCTAGACCACATCCCTATAAACATTTGGAAGATATTTTCCTGGAAGAAATAAACGAAATATTTTCTTTTTATTATTTGAACAAAAATTATCAAAGCAATATTTTTCCAATATTGTATTTTTATCAGTTTAAAGAAAATTAGGCAATAAACAAAAAATATATATAATTTTAAAATTTGTTATTATTTTTATCCTCAAAATATCGCCCATTTTTCAGTAAGGTGATTATCACCTCCGCAATAAATTTATGATATCCTATTGAGATCATCGGGAAGAAATTAATGCAATACTTCTATTTTTCAGTCACAATTTTTTCAGATGTCGATGAATTGTTCAGTAAAGAAAAAAATGGATATTTTATGTGAGCGTTTCAGTTTTCTTGTTTATGATGTTAAGATTTATGTTCATGCATACTTTACAAGGTGCAAAAGTTTTCTTTATTATATTATTTCTAGATTTGTTTAGTGATAACTTTTCTATATAATTATTACATCTTCCAGAAGATTATCTGGCGGTATCTTCATTTTTTCAACTAGAGGATTATCTAGCAATATTGCCTATTTTTCTTCCAGGCCTGTGACGCACAATCTTTCCCGATAGGATGAACTTCTGCAACACGAATATGATTATTGCGACAATAAATTTTTTCTTCTAAGAAATACGAATTCGAATCATTTTCGTATTATTTTATTTATAGGGATGGTATTTTAAAATTCTGAATTCAAAATTAGTTTTACTTTTTTAATTTGTGTAAAAAAAAAAAAAAAAAAAAATAATTTTTCAATATTGTTGAATTTTAAATATATTCAACGTATAGTGTTGTGAATTGATTTTTATATGTTTAATGCAAGAAACATAATTGCATCGCAGAAATGTACTACAACCGTATTTGTGTTGTATTTGCATTCATTTTACCCTCAATTGGAACGTAGACGTTCATTGTTGTTTGAAATTATACATTGAAGAAACTACACAAATTGTGAAATTTTTTTTATTTTATTTATTTTGTTTGAATTTTCTTTTCAAATAATAAAAAATTCAATTTAAAAAATATCTTAATTGTTTTCCTCTGGTTTTGTTTATCAATTAACAAATACCGTCGTACTTTTCGTAACAAATAGAATTAAATCTATTACATCGTACGAAGTACATACGTTTCGATGTATACGCTGGCTGTTATGCGCATTTCAATAAAAATGTATAAGTTCCAATCTGCCAACGTATCTACGTAGTGCGCTTCTACGTTCATTTGACGCAATTGTGTTCCTACCCTGCCAACATTTTCTATCCAAATTTGTACTAAAGAGTAACCTCAAGTTGTTTTTAACAAATGTATATGATATCATTTTCTTATCCAAGAAGAGTCAACATGCAGCAGTTCTAATACTTTTTAATGACACTATTAAGTGATTTTTGAGGAACAGAAAAAGTCACTATTTCTGTCGAAATTATAACTTAATACTATTAACTTTACTATCCAAACTTTGACTAAATAGTATACACATTTATTTTAACATAGAAAAAGAAGTTATTTTCCTATCGAAGAAGAGTCACGGTTCGGGCAAAACGAATTAGAGTCATTTACGGTTATTCAAAATCGGTTTTAGTTTTGACTTTAAATATTCAATTTAAGAGAATTTTTAAATATAAAACTACACCAAATTGCTGACAAAAAAAAGGGTGATATAGGAAATTTACCACAATAAATAATACCACAACAAACCTATACCTAAAATGTTCATATTTAGAAAATAATACACTCTGCTACAACGAAAAATCATTCGATAAATGACATAGCATATGTTATAGGCCTTCTTGAAGTATAGGAATCCATAATATGTTTTTAAGGGTTTTGAATCATAATCTCCAGAAAAATGTGAATTTATAGGCGAAAATATGAAAAATCCTATTTTTGGGATTTTCAGTCTTTTTTTTGTTTTGTGAAATGTTGGATTCGTTCGACAAAAATCTTCAAAATTTTTAACAATTTCTTATTTTAAACAATCCATGAAATCCATTTCGTTAAGATATCCTAACTAACAAAGATTTTATTACAGATATAATATTTACAGTTTCTCCAAAAACCATATTTATTCCCAAATAAATTACGTTACTTAGCTAACATAATTCTTCATTATGTAGATAAAAATTTAAGACAATATCTTTTACAAAGCAGAAATTACGTTAGTTTAAAGATTAAAGATGAAAAATATTTGAAATCGGATAGGAAACAAAAAGTTATCAAGCGACTAAATATTTTTTATGTAAGATGTAATTTTTTTTGAGCCCTATATGCCCCATATGCTCCTGAAGGTTATATGGAGAACCCATCCAAATTAAAAAGTATACGCTCCTCTGCTACTTGAATGTAAAATCTTGTGTAAATCCAGCCAGGTGATTAGAAGTTAAAGATTTTTTTCCAAAAAAAAAAAAAAATCAAAAAAAAAAAGAAAAAAGGATTGTATAAAAACGTGGTGGAGGAGCAAAATTTTATACGGCAGATATGAAATAATAATTTATAAGAAACAAGAAAATTAAAACAGTTTACATTAGTAAAAAAAAATTATAGATATATTTTGATAAATTGGAACAGGATATTTTTGATTTCGAACAGCCTAACAACTTTAAAAATTTTGTTGCATTTTATTTCTCTTTATTGGTTATATTTGGTTGTAAGGAGATGATCTTGCTTGGAATGCTTGATAAGGCTTAGCTCGTCGGAATGGGGGAGGTTCTTGATCATTCCAAACATTAATTGCAACGCACAGAAATTTAGATTTCATTCTAAGACTTAAAAAAATGTTAAACTCTATACAATGGGCTAATACTATGGGCAACATTAATGATAGGTGTTAATATCATTGTATTCTATCATTTGGCTTATTTCCCTTCATAATCAACATTCCCCACCAAAAGTATCTTACTCAAACTTACTCATTTTGTTTCTTCTCATTCTGGTTTATTATATTCTGGTTTATTACGAAAAGTTGAAAGGTTTGATGAACATACATATATGGGGTTCACTTTCACTAAAAAATATACATATTTTTATGAGCGAAACGCAAATTTATTTAAAAAATTTTATATTATTAAAAACAAGAAATAAATCCAAATTTATTTGTTGTTTTCAAAGTAAATTGTCAAAATGAATTTTCGCTTCGTTTTACGGAATAACATTTATTTTTTAATTAATTTAATTTATTTTTTAATAAATTTAATTCAATTTTTTATAATAAAAACAAAAAAAATATATATATATATATATATATATTTATATATATATGTGTGTGTTATTTTTAAATCACTTTATTACTCTTTTTTTGTTTATTTTAATTTTACGAAGTTTTCTTAAAATTTAAAAAAATCGTTTGCTCGCCTTTGAAAGTAATAAGTATCATAATATAAGTATCATCGTCTTCTTTATATTGTTTGTTTTGCAATTTAAAAACAATGTGATGGTTTTTTTGCTTTCAGAAGGTCGAAAATCGAAATTAATGTTGTTTTTGTAAAAATTTTTACTATCAGGAAAATAACATCTTGAGAACACTAATGTGTGACTTTATATTTATCAAAAAACTAATTTTAAGTAACTTTTTCGACATTTTAGTTAGTAAGAAATGTAGAATAGGTAGATGAAAAATCGAAATTAATATTATTTAATATTATTTTGTAAAACTGTTTATTAACAGGAAAATAACATCTTGAGAATACTGGCAGTGGATAAAGCTATCACCTAATTGCTGGCAGGGTAGCATCACATATATGAGAAGTACATATAACTGTTTTTCAACAAAATTTCTTTGGGTATAGATAGTTTAGTGGGAGTATTCTAGACCATAACTCTGTAGGCTATGGTTCATGTCCTCGCAGAATTCATTTGAGTTTTGTCTTAATACGAAAATATTTTTTGTGAAGAAATAAATTTGACAAGTAAAAATATTATCACTTAAGTGTGTTTTAGATTATTAAATGTCGATAATAAGATGACATATTATATTTGATGGAATTTTGTCTTGGAGCACCAAAGTTAAAAATTTTTAAGTTCTGAAAATTTAAAAGTTCTGTAAATATTAAAATAGCTAATTCAAGTTTAAAATATCTAATTCGAAGTTATCTTTTTCAAAAAAAAAAAAAAAAAAAAAAAATATATATATATATATATATTTTTTGTTAGTAGAAAACTGAAAATGAATTTTTAATTTTGCATATCTCTTCTTTATTCGCTCTTCAACACAGATGGTCTGATCCTAAGTCATATGGCCAAGCAGTTTTCGGGGACTCTTCATATTACAATTTCCCATGTCATAGCTTACACCAGTTTACAAGTATTAAGTATATTTCCATATTAAAGCAAACATTTTGATAAGAGATAATTCCAATATTGTTTATATATTTATGAAATATAGATATTGTGAAGGGTATAGATGATTCGGCTCAGACGAATATAATACTATCACTTGTTTTTATATAAATAATATTTATATTTATTTATTTATTAAATAAATTCTTATTCAATATTATTAACAATGTTATCACTTTAAAATTATACATTTACTAAGTATGCTTGTTCTTTTTTCTTTTTTTTTTTTAATATGAACCGTCTCCTAATGCAAGTTTCTTAGATCATAATTCGATACCTATGTGTTTTGTTATTGTAAATTTGTATATTTTCTAGATTTAAGCATCCAAAAGTATCTAAAAAGACACTTTTTTATAGATGGATAAAGAAGCTCACCTCCAAATGCTGACAGGGGTAACGTCACATAAGCGGGCATCTAACTCAGGCTTTACACTTGTACTGCACATAAATCAAAAATGCGTTTTATGATACAATTGTTATATATAGACCTGCAGCTCATAATTTTGAAAACAATTAAATGAAACTTTTTACCTATAGAAACTACAGAAATTATTTCATTTAAATATTTTGCCCGGAAAAGAGGTTTAATGGTTATAAATAACATAAATATAATTAGATTCTGATAATATTTAGCTGTACTAGATTTTTGATAACCATAAATTACTCTACCAAATATCATAGGAATTGGTCCATATTTAACCACTGCGTCCATATAAAGCTTCTCTTGAAATTAAATTAAAGTGCATTAGTCAAATAAAAATTTTAATATCATGTTCAAATATGGTACAACTAGCTTTTGTTTATAAGATTATACAGATTTAAGGTTATCGGAAATGATGGAAATACACTGGTAGGCGTGGAAAGAAATATATTTTCAACAAAATTATAATTTCCTAATATGTTGAATAAACTTCAGAATAGTATAATTTTTGGTATGTATTTATACCTTTTTTTTTCAATTATTGAATAATGAAATACTACTTACCTTTAATAGAACTAGTGAGATGCTATATTCGGCTGGACTGAATCTTTTATACCCTTTACAAATGATAAATTGGATAAGACCCGATGATATTTATAATCTAAAGAAAATATTCCTGTAAAATTTTAACGTTTGCACTAGCTGCATTCTATGTAGTTTTATTTATTATTATTTTTCTAAATATTTTGCTGAAATACGCTTTACAACACTACACATCAATTGAAATGAAATTGAACAAAATTCAATGTACAACAATATTTATTGGATATATTTGAAATCCAACAAAGGTGAACAAAATATCTTTCCGACTCATGGGTTAGTCTAGAGCTTAGTATTACCAATTGAAGGATGTGCAAAGTCAATAAACAAATTTATTTGAACGATTTTAAAAAGATTTTTTTTTTTTTTTGGTTTACAAACAAAATTAATTTTGATAATTTCTGTCAGATGTTTCAAAAATTTTTATTTCACTTAAAGTAAAACAACTTTTCCGATAACCTGGCCAAGAGTCGCAGTAAGGACCCATAGACTTTGAATAACAACACCAAACTTAAATGTGTTAACTTATTTTCTATATTTAAAAACATAAAACATAATCCAAATCTGATTAATAAATTTTCAAAAAAAAAACCTCAATATGCTAGAAATTACTCCTCAAATGTAAATTTTTCAAGAAATTCTTGGGACAACAGAACTAGTAGAGTAATACTTATATATATATATATATATATATATATTTGCATGAGAAATAGAAAATATAATTAAATTTGGGCATTTGCTTGCAAAAAAAAAAAATAGGCTGCTCTGGAAAACCGATTATAACTCCGTCATAACCAAACGGATTTCTCTGCATTTCAATACCAAGATTCTGGAGACTATATATGTACTAAAGGAAATGTAATAATATGAAAAAAAAATATTTTCGACATACGGACGGACCGACTAATATTTCTCAAAAGTTTATTTTTTAACATGACTTTGTTCTTGGTTGGAGGTGTAAACAAGTTTGCAATCGTAAATTGCCTTGTTGTCTGTGTTTGGCTGTGCCAAAGCAGATTTTGTGGTCTATAATTAGACACCAGCAGAATGGAATACGTACACACTTCGACAGAATTCGTGGTGTCTTATCCATTTTGGTTTCGTTGAAACCTAAACATGGCGCCCGCCTTGCACTGTGTGCAATTTCGAGGGAATCAATTAACAGCGCCAGGCGTTTGGGGCAAGTAAAAGATAGACTGAATCTAGCGTCGTAAACGCTGTTATAGATGTGGTTACAGTAGTCACATTTGGTTCGAAGGACCATAAACAAATTTGCAATCGCAAATTCCTTTGTTGTCTCTATTTGGCTGTGTCAAAGCAGAGTCTGTAGACTATAATTAGACACCAGCAGAATGGAGTACGTATTTTTTGTGCCGCTACACACTTCGTTAGCATTCCTGGTGTCTTATCCATTTTTGTTTCGTTGAAACCTAAATAAGATGTATTTTATGAACTTTTTATAGAATGTCAAATTTATATATAGCTTACACTGCTATTGTAAATAATTTTTTGCATTTATTGAAAATAGTTCGCAATACGCAGATAATTATCTTTTCAACAAGATTAGAGGAGTAAAAATCTGCTAGAAAATGTTAAAGTTATTACAAATTCCTCCGATCATTAACGTGTTTTTGACCACTTGTGAAAGTAGTACATTACATTTAATACAGATACATTTATAACTTTTTTATAAAATATTTAAATAAAATACTAATTTTTGTTAATTTCAACCATAATTACTGAGTAATAGACTTTGACTCCTGCTAGATAATATAATCCCCTTCTCACGCTTGATTAAATAACATTGGTTTATATTATGGCTGTGTTAAATTACAAAAAAGTTGAAATAAAACTTTCACATTTTATAGACAACACCATAATAAGTAATAATAAAACAGAATTAGGTCGATATCTTGTATAAAATCGCAGTATTTTCGATTCTTACTTTACGAATTTTGTCAGAAAGTAATTTTTTGGGATATTCAGACCAAACAAAAAATACGTGATACGGTAAATCAGATCGTTTGAATATGTTTTCAAAATTTTATAAGAAATTAACCCTTAGAACTCAAAGGTCAAAAACCAAATTTTTAATATATGAAATTTTTAACGAAAATATAATAAAAAAAATATAATGAAACAAGTTGAAGTGTTATATTCGGTTGTGGCCGAATTTTTTATACCCTTCAAAAAATCTATATTTCATAAATATATAAACAATTTTATTATTATCTCTTATCAAAATTTTTGCTTTAATCTGGAAATATACTTAATATCTGTAAACTGATGTTAGCCATGGCATCGGAAAATTGTAACATAAAGAGTCCCCGAAAACTGCTTGGGCGTATGACTTAGGAAAATCGCTCAGACCATCTGTGTTGAAGAGCTAAATAAATTCCTTTTCAAAAAATTGTTTTTTTTTTTCGAAAAAATTCCTTAGATTTGGATATTTTAAATTTGAATTAGCTATTTCAACATTTTCAGAACTTTTAGGAATATTTAACTTTGGGGCCCTAAGACTAAATTTCCCCAAACATGATGTGCCATCTTATTATCTACATTTAAAAATCTGAAACACAATTGCATTTAAATGATAATATTTTAAACTTGTCTTTTCGCAAAAATATGCCTATATTAAAACAAAATTCAAATCATGACTTGAAGAATTGTAATCTAGAACACTTCTACTAGGCTATCTATACCCATAAAGATTTTGTTTAAAAATAATTATATGTACTGCTCATATATGCAAATAGTATAAAAAACAACACTATATGTTGAACATATTTAAAATTCAACAATGTTAAAAAATTGTTATTTTTTTACACAAATTAAAGTAAAAATATTTTTTGAATTCACAATTTGAAAAATTGAAAGCTAGGAGTTTTAAAGTGTTCACATGGTTTTATTTAATAAATTTCAAAGAAGTATTTTTAATTAATTAAAAATTAAAAATATATTTGACAGTTTCTTAATTTGACATTGTGATGTGATAATTTAATGAATATTATTTTAAATTTGTTGTTTTCTTTTTACTAAACTTTTTTATCTGGCTGTAGAAATTTATAATTTTGAAATTATTCAAAAAATTGTATTGAGTCATCATTGTTGTGAAATGCCAAAAATTTCAAAAATTTTCTCCATTAGAAAATTATTTTTTTGCAGGACAGACATACGAATTAAATTTATGTTGTTGTATAATTTAAATAATAAAATTTTTGTGAGAGCAGAATGGTTGTTTTAAGGAATATGATTTTTTTTTACAGGTATTGATGTTATATACATTATTTTCCTTTGTTACACGTAGTTGCGAAGATTTAAATTGCTAAACAGGTTCTGTATATTTCCTATATGCTATAATTCGAGGATTAATTGATTGTCCTGATTTGCTTCATACCATAAAACTATATGTACCACCTAGGCCTCTAAAGCAAAATAATTATATCTTTTATATAAATATTCATAGAACAACATATGCTTTGAATGAACCTTTAATAAAAGCTATGAGATTATTCAATAAATATTCTAATGAATTAGACTTAAGTATATCAAATCTTGAATTTAAAAATTTGTTAAACAGTTTGTTTAAATAATTAATTTAATTATGTATGTATATTAAATTATCATTGGTGTCTGTAAGGATAATATTGTATCCAAAGACTGAAACTAATAAATAAATAAATAAATAATTGATTATATATATTTTGCATCAGTGGAAAGAAGCTCAGCTAAGTGCTCATCTTCATACCACTCAAGAAACGTTATCGTTTCCCCCTATAAATCTAACATTAACAATACGATCGATGCTTATAGTGTTCACTGTTTGTAAGACGGTTTTGATTTTAATTAATTTAAAACACAATACACATCATAATTCCTCGAATTCTTCCTTAAGTGACCAGATACATATCATGTTACTGGTGAAAAAACCTCAATCCTAAACAATTATTTAAACAAACTTTGATTAATTGAATGCATAAAAAAGGTCCAATTTTAACTTTTAATATTTGAAATATCATAGTTTTCATTGTTGTATTCTAAACATTTTTTTTTTTTTTTGTATATATTTTTTTAAATTTTTTAAATCTTGATATTTATTTAAAAAGAAAAGAAAAACAGAAAGAAATATATAGAAACCTACGAATAAACACCAACAAAATTACACAAATACTTTATTCATAAAATCACCCTACATTCAGACAACATTCACACATAAAGACATTTGAAACATACACATTTACACCTAGAAGTTTAACTTCTAAACACAACATAACACACTTAAATTTTTTACTTTTTCCTATTGTGCTGTATTGGTTAGAAATAATAACTGATACACACATTCATTCATGCATTTTAAATTAAAAAAAAAAAAATCATAATCTTATTAAATTAATTAATGCTTAATGTCATTCGGCGCCTGATGACATCGAGGAATATTGCAAAAATAAATTAATTTATATTCTATATTTACACCATTATAAAAAAAAAAATTGCCAAACAATATGAATATTTAATAAATTAAACGTTCTTAAAAAGTGAAGTTTAAATCACTAATACGAAATGTATTATTCTTAATATAATTTCAATTTTAATTTAATAAAACATAATTTAATAAAAAATCACCAGTTTTCTATTGAATTAAATTCAATTTCTTTTTATATAAATAAACTTCAAAAATGAAACTTAAATATAAATGGTGACCAAATTACATATTGGAATAAATTGATAAATTTAATATTTTTGAATTAATGCTGTAAGTTTTATTTATAATTAATAAAGTTGTTATTCATCGAATATGAAATTTTGAATATTTTTTGAATATTTATTACAAGCATGAGGTAGGTAAAGAAATAAGGTTTTAGTTTTTTTTTTTATTATCTTAAGGCTGACGACAAACATTCGTACTCGTATAAGTCAGCAAGGAGGGTGAACTTAGCAGAATCTATAGTAAGCTACACCATTATCAATCACATTGATATTTCCGATTTTTATTTTTTAATTTCGTAAATCAAATTGTTTTATATTACTGCCTAAAGTAAAGTTCCTGATAAACGATTTCAATATTATATTATAAAGTTGGAAACAAGACAAACGCACACTCCCCCCCTCCCCCAAAGAAGAGCATGGCCGACTTATTAGGTGGCCCTGTTCCCGAAAGTTATTCAACCAATCTATAAATCGTTACAACATTTCAAAATTTTAGTTTTTGTTTGAAGATAAATTATAATACATTTTTTCGCAGTCTTGGCCAAAGTTCGAACTCAGAACCTAAAATCTTTCAGTCACAAACCCAAGCGACGGTATACCGATATGTTGAAATTTACTATCTTTATCGCTTATATAAAAAGCTTAAAATGCAACTCAAATTTAGATAGTAACGCGTGGTCCATTTCGAGATTTCCTACTTTTTTAAAGAAAAAAAAAAACAGAAAAATCAAATTTAATGGGGAATGTTTATTATCATTTGAAAAAACACTCTTTGGCATTTATTTATTGAAGATTATGTCTATGAAATGTTGGCCGTTACTATGTCACAGATGGTCCATCCGTTGAGTCCAATTTTCGATGACTCGTTCGAGCATTTCGACTGGTAACTGGCGAATGACACGCGTGATGTTTTCCTCCAAGGCCCGAATCGAAGCGGGTTTATCCGCATAAACATTAGACCTTACATATCCCCACAGGAAAACGATGTGATATCACACGATCTTGGTGGCCAATCGACCGGCCCAAAACGTGAAATTATGTGCTCACCGAGGTGTTCTCTCAATAAATCCATTGATTGATGCGATGTGTGGGAAGTGGCGCCGTCTTGCTGAAACGAAATGCCACCGAGATCACGAGCTTCAATTTCAGGCATCAAATAGTTAGTTATCATGGCACGATAACGGTCGCCATTGACGGTTACTTTCGCATCGGCATCATTTTTAAAGAAATATGGACCGAAGATTCCACCGGCCCACAAACCACACCAAACCGTTATTTTTTCTGAAAGAAGTGGCAGTTCTTGAATCTCTTCAGGTTGCTCTTCGTCCCAAATGCGGCAATTTTATTTGTTTACATACCTATTGAGCCAGAAATGGGCCTCATCGCTGAACAAAATTTGCCTCGAAAATGTCGGATCTTCTTGGAACTTTTCAAGAACCCATAGAGCGAAGCGATTTCGCTTGGGAAGGAAAGCTGTATTTTGTACGCTTTCAATTTAAAATCTCGACGTAAAATGCGCCAAGTCGTTCCATACATCAGTCCGAGTTGCTGCAAACGGCGCCGAATCGACTCTCCACGGTCTTCGTTGAACGATTTGTAAACGTTGTTCAGACTCAAGTCTTTCCATTATGAAATGCCAAACAATAAATTTTCCTTTTTATTAAAAACTAGCTGACCCGAGCCGCGTTGCTGGCCCTAAGCAAACATTAGTGTTGTATTACTGAACGATTTAAATTGATATTTTAACGAAATTTACGACCTTTAAATAAAAATCTAAGGAATACCTATTATAAAGTGTTTTTTACAGAAGAATTTAAATATGATGTAGAAGCTGACCCGAGCCGCGTTGCTGGCCCTAAGCAAACATTAGTGTTGTATTACTGAACGATTTAAATTGATATTTTAACGAAATTTACGACCTTTAAATAAAAATCTAAGGAATACCTATTATAAAGTGTTTTTTACAGAAGAATTTAAATATGATGTAGATGTGGGCTCAATCAAAAAATATACGCATGTATTTAAGGCAAATTTGAATTTATATTTATTTATTACTTCATCTTAAGGTTAGCGGATAGACAATGTCTTTTTTTTGAACGGAATGATGAGAGCTGTAGTCGAAATTGCAGTTGTAATGGAACGCTGCTTGATTCAAATCAGAACTTGAAGCAATTCTTCTTATGCGTTGATTAAAAATTTTAAAGTTGTTGAATTGCTACATTTGCTCGACGATTTCTCATTGCTAACCGAGCCGTTTCATTTCTCGCCTGCCTTTCTTCCTGCGTTTGTGATGTACGAAGTCGGGCCAAACTAATACGGGGTTGTTCTCGTGCGATTTCTCGTTCATATATATTCAATTGATTGACGATATTACGATAAGTACTTGCATTACGTGTTCGACGCGAAATATTAGATCTCCGGGGTCGCGGCATTGTGAATAACACTTAATAACGAATGCCAAAAATACAACAAATGGTTTTAAATATCACAACCTCACTAAATGATGAGCTTTACTTGGAACTTACCGTTTGGAAATAGAATTCTACACCACCACCAGAAAACAAATTGCACAAAAAAGTAAGCGTTTCGATAGAAACAGAAACAGTAATTGTTATAATTTGTATTAAAAAAAATATTTTTAATGATTATTAAGGCAAAGAAATTATGACAAAAAAGAGTTTTTTTTTATCGCGGATTTTTCGCGAATTTTTTTTCGTATTATCCTTTTCTGGCCGGTGACCGGTCCGAATTGGTGAGAATCATCAAAATCGGTCTAGTCGTTCTTGAGTTATAACAATAGTAACTAACATCACTTTCTTTTATATATATAGATTTTCATTTTTATTAAAAATTTTAATTTTTAGTAAAATTTTTGATTTTTAAGAAAATTTTGATTTTTGCGAAAAATCATAAGATTTTTATTTAAAAAATCTGAATTTTGGTGTTAAATCGAATTTATAACAAAGAAAAATCTAATTTTTCACTAAGATTTGGGAATAGATTTTATTCTTTGAGCAAAAAAATAAAAATCACAAAATAATCATTATCCCTTGAGTTTTATTTTAAAATGGTTATACTCACTATTATTTGAAATAAAATATGAACTATTTTAAAAAATCAACATTTAAAAATTAATTTTTATTTTCAAATTATATTTATTATATCCTTCACATAAAATGAAGGGTACATATAAAAAAAAAATGTACTGTCAAAAATGTATTATAAACATCAAAATATTAAGACTTTATACATGTTTTTTAATTATACGAAAGAAACATACATATAATGGTATTATAATTCCTGCAATTATATAGTTAGTTACCTCAATTGATTTGAATTTAATGCAATAAATTGAAGTCCATTGGTGAAAATAACCTAATTAAATATTTTCGAACCGAAATATTTATGGTTACTTTAAAAAATTATTTGCATTAAATTTATTTAAATATATTTTAGTTCTGTCTAGTACGTAGTTTATACAAAAATTCGGTCATAATTAATGACAAAAGAAATGTATTCGGTTTTCTCAAGCGAAATAAATTTATATTAGTTAAATCAATTATTTGTTTTGACATTAAAAAAAAAAACTTAAAAATGAACATTGAAATCAGAAAAGTTTCAATTAAAATGACAAAAATTATTATTTTATAAAACATAATCTTCTTCTGTTTAGTTTAAAAACATTAGCACTGTTTTACTTATTGCAAAATATACATTATTGCATATTACTTTATTGTGCACTTATTTTAACATATATTTTGGTTCAATTTACGGCTAAGCGTAAACAGTTTCCTTTACTCGTATTCTTGCTTGTTGACTAACGCTTGATAAACCGCAATACATCCATAACGGGAGATATTGTGTGTCACAAGCGATACATCTAAGCAATAAGAAACCAATACACCTGAATAAAAAATAGGCAATATTGCTAGATAATCATCTAGGCGACAAAAAAAAGAATATGATCTTCTGGAAGAGGTAATAAAAATATAGAAAAATTATCACTAAATAAATCTTGAAATAATTTAATAAAGAAATCTTTTACATCTTCTAAAGCATAAATGCACATAAATCTTAACATTACAAAGCACGAAAACTGAAACGCTAACATAAAATATCCATTTTTTGTTAGAAGAAATCAAATTTCTTTAATATTTTTTTTTTTTTATTATTTTAACAATTTTTCAACAACTGAAAAAATTGTGTCTGAAAAATAAAAGTATTGCATTAATTTCTTCCAGATGATCTCAATGGGATATCATCAATTTATTGCGAGTTGATAATAACCTTTCTGAAAATACGATCATTTTTTGAGGTTAAAAATAAGAAAAAAAATTTTAATTTTATATATTTTTTGTTATTTATTGCCTAATTTTCTTTAAATGAATAAAAATGCAAAGTTAGAAAAATATTGCTTTGATGATGAAAAGAAAGATATTGCGTAAATTTTTCAAGGAAGATGACTTTCAAATGTTTATAGGGTTTAGGAATTTAGGATTTGTAGTAAGTATGTATTGTTAGGAAATTAATTTTTAATTTGGTGAATATCTCTATATCTCATTTCACTATAAATAGATCGGATATAAAGCAATTTTGCTGTACAATGGTTCCAGTATCCAGTTTCAGATATACTTATCAATTCAAAATCGTCGAGTCCGACTGATGAACGGTATGGTAACCGTGTAATAAAAATGTCATGATTTTGAAATACCACTGTGAATTTGTGTTCTAAAATACATTTTATTTCTAATTGTTCACAATTAAGGAAAACCATTTCTATATGTTTGGGTAATTATATGGTTGCATTTGGGAGACTACAAATATATTAAATATTTTTTATTTCTCCCATTGCAGTTATCAAGTTTGGCTCCTGTTAAGATCTTTCACACAATAATTGTTCTGGAAAATTTTTGAGTCATTGTAGTATAACTTTTGGTTGATTAATGGATTAAAAATAAGCTGGACAACTGCAATATAAAATATAAATATAATAATTAAAGTAATACATATGTAACATATTTAATTTGTAAAAAGTTTGCATTAAAATTATAATAAATTATATTTAATGAAAATTGTTTATTTTATTTTTATTTTTTTGTTTATTTTGATAGCCTAATAATATTTAAAAATATTTGGTATGTACTGCAACCGAATTGTTGTATTTAAACTGCTATCACTATCGAATTATAGGATAATACATGCAACCGACCAAATTCGGTTGTCATAACTAAACTGCTTTCTCCGTGTATATACATATATGTTTGTTATTTTATACAAAACTCTTTTTAAGTATAAGTTTGTGATTTTATACAAAAGTCTTTAAATATAAATCCATGGCCTCAAATTGAAAAATCTTCGTGATTTTTATGATTAAAAATAACTTTTTGACACATATCTGGATCTTTTTCTATCTTCATGATGAAATGGAATTTTTTTAAAGCTCATGGTCCAATAAATACATTTCTCTTTCAACACATATGTGGCATATAGTCTCGAAAATATTGCCGAAATTTAATAATACGAAGGCAGATCAATAAGTTGGTGACTTTTCGAACTTCTCTCGTAGTTATATGAAATGCATCACTATTCCTATCAAGTACCACCTGTTAATAGACTACGATCAAATTTTTAGCAAGTGTCATCATTTACTTTGCGTAAAAAATAGGATTTTTCGAGGTCCTTAAAATAGTCATTTATTTGGTCAATAATTTCATCGTTGGAGCTGAATCTCTTTCCACCGGGCCATTTCTTTAGGTTTAGAAATAGGAAGTAGTCACTAGTGGCTAAATCCGGAGAATATGGCGGATGAGGTACCAATTCGTAGCCCAATTCATAGAGTTTTGCATTTGAGACTGCACACGTGTTCACCTGTGCATTATCTTGATGAAAAAGAACTTTTTTCTTAGCCATATGGGGTCGTTTTCTTTTTAAATCCTCATTAAATCTGTTTAAGAAGTTGGCATAATATTCGCAGTTTATTGTTTTTCCCTTTCGAAGTTAATAGATGTGGATTATCCCGCGTGCACCCCAAAAAACTGTTGCCATCACCTTATTGGCCCACAAACTTACCTTGGCCTTCTTCGGAGCAGGTTCACCCGGAGAAACCTATTGTTTAGACTGCTCCTTAGTCTCCGGAGTACAGTAATCCGCAGTTACAAAACGCAAAAACTCATTCGGATTGCGGTTAAACAACTCCAAACTATCATTTGAAGTTGTTACACTTTTACGTTTATGGTCAATTGAGAGCAAATGCGGCACCCATCTTACAGACAACTTTCTTAAACCCTCTCACTCTCACATGAAATGCCTATGGCATCAACAATTTGACGCACTTTTACTCTTCGGTCGGCCAACACCATATCGTGGATTTTTTCGACATTTTCATGTGTACTGACCTCAATTGGCCGTCCAGAACGTTCAGCGTCATTTGTACTTGTGCGACCACAACGAAAGTCAGTAAACGACTTTTTTACCATTGAAATCGATAGTGCAGTGTCCCCATAGTATTTATCGAGCTCTTCCTTGGTTGTATGTATGTTTTCAACATCTGTTAAACGCAAAGTAAATAACGAAACTTGCTCAAAATTTGACAGTAGTCTATTAACAGGTGGTATTTTCTATTTCACATACAGTTTCTTTATTTTCATTTCTTTTAAGTCATCATTATAACAGAATTTGTGCTTATGCAATAGAAAATTTGGTTGGTTAAAATTTAAAAAGTCAGTATTGAGTATTAAAATTTAATCTTACTACTCAGTATTGATTGTTGCAATAAAAATTTTATTTCAAATAACAATCAAATTCAGCTGAAACAGAAAAAGGGGACAAATTTGCTGCTATTTAACGAATTTTTCTTATCATTAAGTTTTTAGCATTTAAGACAAACGAAAATGTTATAAAAAATACATAAAGTAAGCAAAAATTTAAGAAATCAATAAAAAATATGTTGGATTTTTTAATTCCACGGAACATGAATAAGAAATTTCTAACGAAAAATCCAATTTCATTCAAAAAGTTTTCACAAGCGGAACCAATGGTAGGAAACGTACGCAATAATATTATTATCAAAAATTCAATTGAAATTTGGCAAAACTTTATTGTAGATGATTTTAAATTCTTAGTGATTTTTCTCACAACAATCATGGAGTTTTTTGTCGAACGTTTGCTTCCTTGTCGTCTCAAAATCTTAGTTGAATACTTGTTATACTAGTTTGTAATACTGCTTAGATGGGGTGAATAGGAGCACGAGTGCATAATTTAATATTTTTATGTGAATTTTGTAATTAATAGATATGTTATTGATTTAAATAAAACATGATAAAAATATTTTTTAAAGTTATTTACAATAGCTGCTTACAATATTTATTTACCGAATTGATAATAAAAATATTAACATGTACCATGAACATTCGGTAAATACAATCGAATAACCTACAAAATTCGGTTCGCAAAAATTTAGTTGTGACAACTAATGTGTTCTCTGTTCTGTGCGCAAACCGTTAAGTCTGAGTTCGTATCCCCGGGATTCTTTAAAAATTTGTATATTTGTCACAGTCTTATCCTGTAGGCATCCATTAGCCTTCTAAATTTCTTTCTGAATTTAAGCAGTAATCTGGACCTAACACAATGACTTGTCATTGCCGTTAGTGCTGCCTGACTATCCACATAGATAGTTACCTCAGAGTCCCTTTCAACGTTCTCCACCAATAATACTAAGGACTAGTATTTTTACCCTGCTGTGAAGTTTCCTATTAATCCTAATTCCTTCTGTCTAAATAAGCTCCGTACTGCCAATTGGAAGAAGGTGGAGAATGGTGTCCAGTGCTGCCTGAGGTCTGCTTCTCACGGCACCTGCTAATTGAAGCACATCTCTGAACTTTAGGGATAAGGTTCCTATAAGTTTCTTTCCTTAATGCTTCCCACCAGGCCGAACATCCATAAGTGAGGATTGGCCTTACAATCGTTGTATATATCCAACATACAACTATCGGCTTGAGACCCCAGTTCTTCATTATAGAGTTCCTGCATGTGAACTAAGCATTAAGCCCCTTCGTGGCCCATTCCTGAGTATTTCTCCTCCAAGAAAATTTACTGTACAAGTCCAACTGTCCAACACCAAGGTACTTGGCCTCCCATTCAATACTGGTAGACTAATTGCCTCAACCGTATACCTAGTAAACAGAACTAGTTCAGTCTTTTCAGGGTTGACCCCCAATCCATTAATGTTGGCCTAAAGGTACAATAAAAATTTTCCCGTGACCAGCGTTACTACGTCGTCAGCGTAGGCTTCCATCTTCCGTCCCTTACATCGAACTATTTGAATATGACATTCACAGCCAAGGGCCACAATAATTGATACAGTATGCCCCTTATCGAAAGCTTCCTATGCAAGTGTATCCCATATTCTAGTTGACAACCCTGTTGGGTTGCATCGAGGTAATCTACTTAATAAGGAATTCACTAATACCTAACGAAGCGAGTGATTCACTCATCGCCTCTGTCTTAATGTTTTTAAAGGCCCCTTCTATATCGAGAAAAGCTGAAAAGGTGTATTCCTTATGCAACAGACACCACATCATGTAGAGCACTCTCAATAGACTTACCCTTAAGATAGGCATATTGAGCGTCGCTGATGACCTGAGTTCCCATACTCCAGGTTCCACAGGGTTCTTGGATAATACTCGTCTAAATCTAGACAACTCGTTTGCAGAGTCTACGGACTCACAAAAATTCACCCATGATGTCCTTTTCTTTCGTTTTATGTTCCTCTTATACTTAATGAAGCTTTCCCTATAGCTGTTCCAATCAGCATCACTCCTAACTGTAGACCGTTGGTCCCTAAGTTCCCTGGTCCACCAGTTCGGCATCTCCCGTTTGCCAAGATAAATCACCGGGCAACTGAGTTCAAAGCTATTCTTAATTACATCCGTGAAACTGGTCATGACTTCCTCGATACAATCAGCTGAATTTCTCCAGATGTCAGTATCCCCCAAATTCCTATTAACTAACTCATCGAAGGACTTCCAACCTATCCTTCTGGAGTTCCTATAAGGCCTTCCCTTTGGTTTCACAAAGTCAAGACTGAAGGATATCATGCTATGATCCGAGAAGGAATAATCCATATCTACACTCCAGTCGTTAACAAACTCACCCCTTGGTTCGCTAGCACTATTTCTATAACTTGTCCCTATCTTTCGTTGTGAATGTAGGATCATTACCTTATTGCAGATATGAAGATTGTAACTATTTATAAATTCAAATACTAACTCACCTCTCATGTTGATATCCCTGCTTGGTAATGGTGAGCATTCCCATCACATCCCAAGACCATGTATACTCCTCTCCTTCTGGTGTGCTCCGCGAAATGCTGCAGAGTGATGCCTGATGGTTCGGCCGCCTCGTATAGCATATACACGGATTTCAATGAAAACGATTGACGCCCAAATAATTCCTATCCAGTATATATGTTCGTACCTTTTCCAGTGTGAATGGTACGAACAAGTTATACTCTGTAACCGTTAAACCTTAAAAGGTTTCTGGACAAGGGCCACGTCCACTTTGGAGTCAATGAGGAGCTTTGTCAATTCGGTTGAGGCTGTTTCACAGCGTTGCAAATAAATTTGCACCACTGATAGCCTCTATGAGTTTATCAGATTTAGAGTTACTAAATCTGATCACCCCAAACCTAAAATTGACAACACCCCAGTGACTCCAACTTCTTCAGAGACTCCTGATCCACTGCGAATCTGAAGTCTCTACCTTGGTTCTCCTTACAGTTCACGGAGTTCACAATCTTCTGTTGACCTGTAAGAAGACCTACATTCTGGTTTTCCAATACTTTGAGAATGATTCCAACCTCTGAAATGAGTGGAGGAAACCATGCTGTCACTATTAGACGAAGGGGCAACTCAGACGTTAGTATCACCTCAAGTTTTGCCTCCGGATAAAGAGTATCGCTCTTAGCAATTCCGTTTTTGAGAAGTTCAAAATATGTTTATTATCACAGTTGATATTTTTGACACCCTTCATTCAGTCAGCAACTTTAAGGGATACCTCGTCTGGCCTACTTCTTACGACGGCAATCACTTCAATGAACTTGTGCTCAATCTGTCGCCATTGCTCAACGCTGGTCCTTCCGCCTTTTTCGGTGTTGAGGGCTATTCGCTTCCTGACCCAGCTCTTTTAATAACCTCCTTGTGGGGCCCTTAGCAGAGCTGGAAGGAGTGCGAACGATCCCCTTTTGGGAGCCCTTAAAAGATCCGTGTGAACTTTTACCAGCAACGCTCGATGAAGAAGACTGCATGCCAGAGGTTTTAGCAACCCTACTAAAGGTGTCCTTGTGGTTTCCACCAATACAGCTAGTCGGCCTCTGATTTGCTGCCTTCTTACTCGTCGATGTCTGATCATCTTTAGGCTTTGCACCCCTGATAACCTTTTGCGAATTGCCAGATTTGCTGGATGGTACATGATCAGCCCCACCACTGGTACTTTTTGGTTTTCCAATTTTTACCTGATGTTCCAAAAGTGCTGCAGGTTTGGTTGGTTCGCCTCTTCCCTTATTTTTCGCTCCGGCATGAATCGTTGAGGATGTTGACTTTCCTCAGATGATCTCATGAGACACTTCTGGAGTAATGTCCGCATAATCATTCAGAATAAGACATACCCAGAGAGTCACAAGCAGGTACGTAGATACGTTCGAATCCTTAATCCATATATCTTTCCTCTTGTGCTTTCTAACAAGATACTTATCCTTGCCTGTAAGTGGCAAAGAGCCTCCCTTAGTTATCTTATACAGATAGACAAGGAATACTCTTTCACCAGTCCGAGCTTTATCCTCTTTAGTTAGGCACATAACATCGGTTGTCTCATCACGTATTACCGTGTCTTGCCGTACTGAATTACAGCCAGACTTATGACACTCTAAACCAGTCGAGTCATCCCCCCGCTCCTACTCCGCCTTGACGCTCCGGTTCCGTATTACCGTGTCTTGCCGAACTGAATTACAGCCAGACTTATGACACTCTAAACTAGTCGAGTCATCCCCCCGCTCCTACTCCGCCTTGACGCTCCGGTTCCTCTCTTGACTCTGAGCTCGAGTTGAAACCACAGTGATCTTACGCTCATCTTCAGATCCGAAAGATCCCCGAGCTTCTCTGTGGCGCTGGACTCAGCAAAGAAATTGCTCGAGATGTCCAAAATCTCATAGTTCGTATTATTGTAGAATCTAATTAAATTTTGTTTTAATATGAGCATTTTTTATGAAAAAGTATGAAAGTATGAAAAAGTAATATGTTTTATTTTCTCTTAAAATATTATCACTTAACTGTAGTTATATTTTACGTTTTTAAATGTGGATAATGAGAAGGCATATCATGTTTGGTGAAATTGTGTCTTCGAGACCCAAAGTTGAAAATTCTTAAAAGTTCTGAAAATTTTAAAATAGATAATTCAAGTTCAAAATATTTAAATTTAAGGTATATTTTTTAAAGAAAAAAAATGTTGTTGGTAGAAAACTGAAATGGAATTTAAAATTGTACATATCTCTTCTTTATTCAGCTTTTCAATACAGATGGTATGACGGATCTTCCTGAATTTCCAGGGACTCTTTATGTTACAAATTTCCGATGTCATGGTTAACATCAGTTCACAAATATCAAGTACATTTTAAGATTAAACCAATATTTTTGATAAGAGGTAATTGCAATATGTTTATAAATTTACGAAATATATATAGATATTTAAAGGGTGTAAAAGATTCGGCTCAGCCGAATACCTAATGTATGAATTTTTTTTTTTAACTTTCGTCAAAATTTCATTTTTGATTTAATTGAAAAAATATAACACATAGATAGTCCTTACAATTCGTTACAAAAAATACGTTTACATGTGTGAGATATTTTTGTAATTTTAGATATATTTAGACCGAAGTAAAATTTTGACAAATTTTTGGATAAGTTTTTTAGACTTTTTTAACTTGGTGGGCTCAATTTGAGTCCTAAAATTTTTCTAAAATATTCTCAGGATTCTGTAAGAAATTACAAATAATTTTCGTGCAAGAATCATATGTGGTTCCGATAAAATGTTATATTATTTTGAAGTAGAAAATTTAAAAAACAAAATTTTGGTTTTTCTCAAGTGACATTTTAAAATCCATTATTTTCTTTTTTACCTTTCTAAATGAATACTTAACGTAAATGTTTGTAAACCAAATCAGAAGGCATTTGGGGTAACAGTCTCCCCGCTAGCCCTATGAGAATTTCTTTAACTTTTTGTTTTTTATTTATTTGTGGAGCTCAAAAATGTCAAAGCTGAAATTAAAAAAAAGCACTTTGATTACATATCTACATAAGTTCGCTAATACTAAATACTTGCGTAATAAAAATAAACTGGAACTTGACCTTCAGCAAAATTGCGCATTTTCCTTCCTTTCTATGGTGAATGAGAGCTGCTGCATTTGAAATTTCACATAGTTATTGCTGAGATACTTTCCAACTTTTGGAGGAGCACAAGTTTCTACCTGGTCTCGAGACTGGGAGGGGACCACCGCAATTGGTTAACTCTTTTGATTATTTCTTATTTGACTTTATTTAATACCAAAAATAAATTAACACAATTACTGTTTATTAATAACTGAATGAAGTTCTATGCAAATATTTGGATTTCTTTAATGAAATTTTTATCCGTTATTAAAAGAACACTTGGTTATTTATTTATTTATTTTTTTTTTAATTTTTCTTAACAAAATTTAATGTATTCAAGTCATTATATTCAGCATATTAAAGAATGAATTTATATTCTTTAGAACAGGTAAATAAAGTAGGTCAATTAATTATATATTTTTTAGAACATGTTATATACCTAGAAAACGTCCTTCATTATATGAAAAACTCTTTAGTTTTATTTACATTATTAACGTCTTTACTGGAATGACGATAACATTGGCATACAAAGCTTTGTGCTGCGTTCTTTGGAAAATGCATAAAGGGAACAGAGCTGAATATATAACTACATTTACACATTTTATTGAAGCGTAAAAGTATTCAACAAAAGTTACTGGAAAATTGAAAAAAGTTGAAAATTTTTTCAATTTTATTCGAATCAAAAATGAAGACAGTAACTAACTGCGTACGGAAGTTTCAATTGAAGTATGGCACCTGCTTGAAAAGCATCATGGAAATTAAAACTGCTAAAGCGGGACCACCACTTAAGCAGTATGATTATATGGGGAAGAAATAAAAAAGTTTAGACTGTCGGAAATACTGTCACGTAATCAGAGTCCAAAGGTAAGGCTTCATTTAAGGCTGTGCTACAAAGAAATAAATGACCAGCTGAAGCAGAAAAAGTAGCAGATATCCTTCCTGCATCCCCATTTCGACTTAAATAGATGATAAAAAGTATTCCAACACCTACACTAGAAGATTTCTGAAGATAATGTGATAGCTCTTATACTGGAGTTAGCACTAAGCAAAAATAAATATATAAAATTGAGAAAGTTTTTACTCGATAAAGAACACCCAGTTCTGCCATGTTACAAATATATACTGAAAAAAGCAAAATATTGTCCCACCACCTAGTGAAATAGACAATGAAGGAACATTTATAGACTTGTCGCAGTTATTTGAAAATACCGCTTCAAGGCTTCTCTCAACATTTGCGAAAAACGAAGCACTGGAACTTGATAAATCGGATCTGACGTTATGCAAATGGGAATGTGATGGATTATGAGCACTATCAGAATACAAACAAGCTTCTTCAGGGGAAAGTTGTGCAGACTACAAAATTATTTTTATGGCATGATTGACTGCTCCACTACACTTAAGAAAAGATTCGAATTAACCATATACGTCAAGTAATGCAACTAAATATTTTTGGAAAAATCCAACACAAGGATCAAAAGTATATTGCAGACCAATAAGGTTTCAATATATAAAAGAAAGTAAACAATGTACACAAAACTAGGTTGATACAATCAAACAATCAATTAAAAATTTAAGTCCGCTTTGCTACACGCAGAGAAAAAACTGATTACAGCACGACCACTACAACAATATTATGTTCTCATTGTTAATTTTATTGAATTTTAATAACTCTGTGTTCATGATAACAATGATTTTGATTCAATTTTGTCATTTAATGTTTACACTCAATAAAAATTTTAATAGGATTGACTGCAAAAATTATATGTTTTTAAATATTTTTACCAGAAACAACATTTACTTAATATGAAACATATCATTACTTTTACAACCACTAAATATTTGCAGTCGTTTTCCTTGTTCTTAAACCACATTCTGTTTTTAAACCATATTAATATTATTATTCCTATAACAATAAAATGTTACAAATAAGTATAATACTTATCCTTTTTACAAACTTCAATACTTGTTTGTTTTTAAATATATGTTTCTTTTTTTAATATTTATTTTCTAACTTTAATCTAATTCTCATTTAGTTCATATATAAATAAAAATAAATAGAAAAGGTTTGGTTATACTCGGTGTGATTTAAGCAATATGCATTTCAACCACATATGGTGTTTCAATAAAAATTTTATAAAAATAATAATAATAATTTTTATTAATAAATATGTGATAAGATGGAATAATAATATGACAAAATGAAATAATAATATTATAAGATTGGATAACTATATGATAATAATAATAATAATAATATAATAAGATTGTTCAATTATATGTAAAACTATAATCATAACATGAAAAAACAAACCATAAAATCGGATAAAATATGACAAAGTGGAATCATAATAATTATTAATAATATGTTGCTTTTAGATTATGGTCACTGTAACTATATTTTTCCTCTGCACGTAGGAACAACAAGGAACTTATGAAAATGGGAGCAGATGAAAAAGCGAATTCAAATTGATTTTAAATATATGACTGGTCTTAATATAGATAAACCACTCGCCGGCTATGTGAGTGCAAATGATGGAAAGATGTCAAGGAAATTCTTTGAAAAGTTTGAAATTACCGGAATTTACGTGGAACTTCTTCGAAGATGTCATGTGATATGCAGAGCAGGTGATATAAATGCAAGAAAAATTAGTTATTTACCACAGATACGTTAAAGTTATTTTTTATCATTGTATGGATGGAACGAACACTGTTCACTAAGTGCCCCAACATGGTCGTTAGATTTTCGAATCAAGCATGCTAGCACTAGGTGAATTAACAGAAGTGGCTCAGAAGGCCAAAAACTTTGACTTCAAACACATTCAACTATTTAATACAAGAAAAGTTGGAGGATATGTCAAAACCAGGACCTTTTGAATTACCTTTTATTGTTTTCCGTTCCTGCTCTAACATTGATTAGAAATAACTGGAATACTAACAATAGTATAATGTAATTAAACGGAGATATTCAGGAGGTTCTTGATACATTCAATGTAAATGAATATTTTGTTGAAATAAAATTAAATATACTGAAATAAATAAATTATACTTTTTATGTTTCTTTGTTAAGAATAGTTATTTTAAGCAATATAAACCTAAAGCTAATATATTATTAATATCCCAGGTGACCAATTTCGGGGGCACTCCCCATGCCCCGATACCAGCTAAAAACTTGTGCTCCTCCAAAACAGTTGGAAAATACCTCAGCAATAACTGTGTGAAATTTCCTTGAAATATATTTATCGGTTCAAAAATTACGCAAAATTATTATTAAAAAAAAACTTTATGTAATTATAAATAGAAGAAGAAAGAGAAGAATGTAAGGAGAATATGAAGAGGACATACAATTCACATAATAAAGCTGACAAACAGGGTGTTTTCTTTCTTAATTGCAGCTTTGACATTTTTTGAGCTCCACAAATAAAAAAAAATAAAAATAACGAAATTCTCATAGGGCTACCGGGGAGACTGTTACCGCAAATGCTTTCTGATTTACTTTACAGACATTTACATTTTTTTAGAAAAATAAAAAAAATGTATGGTCCAGAGGAAAATAATTGATTTTAAAGTGAAAATATCACCACCTTTTTGAGAAAAATCACATTTTTTTAAATTTGCTACTTCAAAATGATATAACTTTTTATCGGAACCACTTAGGTATATGATTCTTATACGAAAATTATTTAGAATTTTTTTACAAAATACTCAGAATATTTTAGAAAAATTTTAGGGCTCAAATTGAGAACGCCAAGTTAAAAAACATGTCCCAAAATGGGTCAAAATTTTAGTTCGGTCTCTAAAAGTAAAGGAAATATCCCACACGCGTAAACGTATTTTTTGTAGAAAATTATAAGGATCATCTACGTGTGATTTTTTTTTCCAGTAAAATAATAAATAAAATTTTGGCGATTTTTTAAAAAAATTTTCATGCCCATGATGACCAATTTTGAAGATCGACCTCTTTCCCCCGAACCGCTAAGAACGTGTTATTCTCCAAATTAATTGGATTGTCCATGTGAAATTTCATTCAAATACATCCAGTAGTTCTAAAGTTACAGAATTATTTCCAAAAAAAATTCGTTTTGATACCACTGTGGTACGTGTATGTGTTTCATAATACGCACTATATTTTTATTACCATGTACATATGTGATTGAGTAAAGAGGAAATGAACAAAATTTAATGCCTTTAAGTCAATCTTTTGAGAAAAATTGCTATATGTTTTTTCACTACATTTTGTTTTTTCCATTAAAAGTAAATGTTAAAAAAAGAATAAAAAAAAAAATGGAAAATACAAAGAAATAAAATAAAAATTTAAATAATTGCAATAAAATTAATTTTTTGTTGTTAATTTTGACCTACATACACGTGCATCATATATCACGGTAACAAATTGTAAGCGAAGATATGAATGTAAAGAAAATTAATTTCAGAGGAAAGGAATAACAATAAAGTTCAAATTGAAAGCAAGGGTTCTCAAATGGGAGACCGCAAACCACAAGGTGTGCGTACAAACATTTTGGGGGGATTATGGAGAATAAATTTAAAGTAGTTTTTATTTAAAGTTAATAATACAAAATCACTTTTTTATATTCCCATAAAATTCATTGAAATTTAGTAAAAATTTCAAGGTAAGTCATAAAGTCACATTTAGATATAATTCTGATTTTATTTAGTTTTATTTAATTTATTTGTGAAATTAACTCAATTATGGATCGATCTTTACACTTTCGTGGAAACGTTCCGTTTTTTGATAAGTTACCTTAAGCTTTTTTTAGTATTTTTTTTTCTGATTGATGGAATAATATAATATAATAGAAACATTTACTAAGTGGAAAGAGAACAACTATATAAAGAAACACAAAGATGACAAATTATTTATCAAAGTTATCGATAAATAATCTCAAGTTGTAAAATAATAATAATAATAATAATAATAAAAATAATAATAAGATTTTTAACTTAAAATTGACATTTCGAGATTAATTCTTAAAAGTGTTGCCCACTCTAGAGCTTCATAAATGAAATCGCGATTTTAGGGATTTTTTATTTTGGTTTCAGCGTTTTGTTTTACGAAAGTGAAGCGGGTAACGTTGTGTGTTTGTCTATTTTGTATTATTTTTCTCTATTTGTCAATTCAATCCAAAAAAAACTAGTCTCATAAGGGCTTTAAAAAGTGTAACATATTTGTAGTCCAAATGGAAAACAGGACATGCAGACCGAGAATACCTTAATTGCAATTTTTATATTATATGTTTTTTTTAATACGAAAGTTTGATCTTAAATTAAGAATGATAAGGCCTGTTCACGTAACGTTTACAATTTTTGTATTAAAATTAAATTATAACATATCTACATTAAAGATAAAATTGAAATTGTGTTATTCATAAAATTTTCTGACCATTTTCTTATTACCATTCGTTACTTTTTGTACAATACTTTTAGCAACATTAGAGCAGGATCTTCGACACTTGTTCGGAAAAAAAATTTGGTCTTCTCTAGTGATCTTTTCATCAGCGCCCAATATCTCTCAGTTCGGCGGATGTCCGGGCAATTTGGAGAATTCACTTTGTTAGGAACAAAATTTATATATTTGCATTGTACAATTCGATAGTGCAGCTACTAATAGGCAGTTAAATTTCCCAAATTTTTTTACTTATTTTACTCAGACCCTTTCTCTGTATCGACATATAACTCACACAACTGAATTTATTTAAAACCTTTACATACCGAGGTGTTTTACTACACCTTGAGTGTGAATGTTCCACAACATTTCCAACGACATTTTACATTTACTAATCTCTTAAAGTTACGAACTAAAAGTGTTTTACCACTGTCAAATTTTGCTAAAAGATGCCACTTATTTTGTACGGATTTGGTTTATGGTCGCCAAGTAATATTAGTTTTAAAAGCAGCTACATTTTTTTCGTGGACAGATCTGATAAAATTTAACCTCTTCTCAAATTTCAAAGTTTTGAGAATAAATAAAAATATTGTAAACAAACAGAGAAATTTAAGAAATGCATTCATTACCAAAATTGTTCGGTCATTCTTCTTTGCATAAAAATATATATATTTTATTTTAGATTTCAGAATGATTTGAGAAATAAAAAATTATTTAAAATTTTTTCTCAAATGAGCTTCAATTTGTATTTCAACTAAAATTTAAAAAGTTTGGTGTATGTTTTAACAAGTTTGCATAACGTGTTTCTACATCAAACATTAAAATCATATTTCAAACCTTTGATATTGTTAATGTTATAGTCGTTTACGAGTTGTAATGTCTCAAGGGGGTCATGTAGCTGATGCTTGTGAGAACCCCTGTTTTAAAGTTTTTAATCAATATAAAGTTAAGTTAACAGAAATACATGATAATTTAAGCAATATATTAAAGCAAACTGTTGATTGTAGAGGAAGGGGGAAAATTGGAAAGATTCTAATGGTAAAGCAAATTGGGTTCATTGTCTTTATAAAAATATATATATGTAAACACCTTAACGCTTAAGGTGCAACATTTTTTTTACTTTTAAAATTTAGTATTTTTTTACTTTTAAAATTTAGTATTAAATTTCTTGCTCAGGTAATTTTAAATGTTAAAGTAAATTTTGCTTTAATTAGTTATTTGTTCTTTTGATATTTTTATTTGCATAAATTTCTTGACTGGTATAAGCAATCATGCTAGAAATTTGCCAGTAATATTATTCTAATTAATTTTGAGTAAAATCTCGAGGAATCTTGAGAGTTTATTTTTATAGTTGTATTGATATTAAACCTATTTTCTGTCTCTCCCGGAGACTCGATTTCGGTCAAAAGTATAGGAATTGCAACCACCAAAATATTTAGCTTTCCTTTTTCTTTATCTAATAAAATTGTTCAAGCATGGTTTTCAAATTTTATTTCTTATATTTTATATGTTTTTTATCTGTTTTAAGTTCACAAATTTTCTATTATAATCAAATTATTTGAAGAAAAATTTGAAAACAAATATTAAAATTTCCCAGATTACTATGCAAAATATTTATACTTTATTTAAAGCATATTTCAAAATACAGGCCTCACAAATTTTCGCAGAATTTTTTTTCAGTAAATAATTCTAGATTAATTTTTTTTATTTTAAAAAAAATTATTGATAGTCCACTTTGTAGGAAACTTTCTATCTTTTTTTTCTAAAAAATTTTTAATAAATTTTCCTTCTATAGAAAATTTTCTGTAAAGTTTCCTTTAATAAAGAATTTTCAATAAATCTTCCATTTTATAGAAAATTTTTAATAAATTTTCTATCTCTAAAAGTCGAAAATCTTCCTTTATAAACTTTTTTCTTAACTTTCTTATACAAATTTTTATAAAATTTCTTTATCAATAAATATAATTCAATAGAAAATTTTTGTTAAATATTCTTTTTATAAATAATTTTGAATAAATCTTCCATATTATAGAAAATTTTCGATAAATTTTGAATTCGTATGGATCTTTTTATTTTCCAAAAAAAACAAAAGCAAAAAACAAAAATTGATAATGTATCATTTTGACAGAAAATTTCTGATTTCTAAAAAAATTTCCACTCGGCAAAAAATTTTCAGTTAATTTTCTTTTAATAAAGAATTTTAAGTAGATCTTCCTTTTTATAAAAAAATTTCAATAAATTTTTCTTTTTCAAAAAAGTCGAAAATTTTTCTTTATAAAATAAATCTTCGATAAATTTCTTGTTATAAAAATTTTTGATGAATTTACCATTAGTAAAAAATTTTTGATAAATATTCTTTTATCGAAAATTTTCGATAAATTTTTTTGCTCTAAAAAATTTCCAATAAATTATACTTCGATAGAAAATTTTTGTTAAATTTATAGAAAATTTTCTATAAATTTTCTTTCTCTAAAAAATATTTCGATAATTTATTATTTTGATAGAAAATTTTTGACCAACTTTCTTTTAATAAAGAATTTTTTTAAAGAAAAATTTTGGTAGAGTCTGTTTTTTAATAATTTTTCGATCAATTTTCTTTAAAAAAATTTTCGATCTTTTCTTTTATAAGAGTTTGTTTTTTATTAATTTTTCAATCAATTTTCTTTCTTTAAAAAAATTTCGATAATTTTTGTTTTATAAAGAATTTTTGACAAATCTTACTTTTTATAGGAAATTTTCGATAAATCTTCTTTTTATAGAATATTATGAATCTATTTTTTTTTTACAGAAATTTGGAAGTAAATTTTATTTTTTTAGAAAATTTTCAATTTTTATGCTATTGAATTTTTTATAAAAAATTTTCGATAAATTTTCATTTTATAGAAAATTTTCGATGAAGTTGGTATTTTATTAAATTTTCAATAAATCTTACTTCTTAAGGTTAAAATATTTTTTTTTAATTTTCTGCTCAATGTTCCTTTAAATGCCTTTATCGTCATTCATATTTAATGTTAGCAGAAGCAACAACTAAACTAAAATATATTTATTTATAATCAAATCTAAGTTTTTACTTGTTTGGATAAAGGTCAATTTATAAACAAAATAAAAAATATTTTTATTTTCGTTTAAATAAAAAATAAATAAATTTACATTGTGGGTTTGATGTTCAGCGAATACATTTTCTTCTTTAATTTAAAAGTGGTTGACGTAAATGTTTGTGTGTGTATGTGTTTATATAAGTATTTCCTGCTTGTGTTAGTGTAAAATTGGTCTATTATGGAAAAAATCTAAAAAAAAAAATTAAATATTGATTGGATTTTGCTTTTCATTGGCATTTATATATTTTTCCCTGTTTTGTTGTTAATGGAAGTTCCTAAAAGTAAACTCTATATTTGATAACCCAAATCAAAATAAGGAGAAGGAAAAGGAAATGAAAAAAACGTTAAATGGGAGTGTGTGGGAGCGCGGTTTTTTATATAAAAATTGTGTAATATTGACAAAATTGTGGGAAAAGGTTCATTTTTCTGTTAAATAAATAAAGAACAGTGGCAGTAAGTCAAATAAAGTTTTGAATAAACTTTTTATTAAATTTATTTAGGCTCGGGTTCATGTTAATGTAATAATTATTGAAGAGTACCATGAAAAAGATATACTAGCAGAATGTAATGCATTTTCTGGCCCGTTGCATTTTCTGAACCGTCTTCAGCAGCGTTGTCAACTATTTGTAACCAAAACGCTCAGGAAAAAAATCCAAAACGCGCTAAGTTGAACCAAAGCGTTTAATTTTGGTTCAATTTAGCGCTTTTTAGCTCATTTTTTTAAATTAAAATCTGATTTTTGTTAAGAGTAACAACTTAAACATTATAAGATTATTTTTTTATTATTTTTTTAATATTTTATCTTCAGTAGAAATAGTTAATTATATTTCAAATCAACTTTATAATTTGCATTTTTATTACATAAAGTCAACGAAAAAAGTGTAGCAAATACGGTGAAAAGGGGTGCAGAATTAAAGAAAAGTAAGTTAAATATCAACCAACGAAATCATTAGTCAATTCAACAGAAATTTTTGTTAATTTTTCGTAAATCAATTAAATTGACGAAAAACCGTCAATATGATTAATTTTGCTTCGTTTCTGCGATTAAACAATTACTATACGATTGATTCTTTAATTGAATTTTGTGACTAGGTAAGCACCCACTTCGTGGTTAAACAAACACTTTTAGTCAATTTTGTTTTTATGATACTCTAAACTAGAGAATTACTAGGCTGCCAGATTTATTCTGTTTTCGTGACCAGAAAATTACCAATCAGAATTATTTTTTCACTTAATAATTTAAATCGTTCTTTTTTCAAGTTCTACTTCGTTTCGTAACTAATTAATCACTAATCGATTAATTTTGCTTCGTTTCTGCGACTAAACAATTACTATACGATTAGTTCTTTAATTGAATTTTGTGACTAGGTAAGCACCCACTTCGTGGTTAAACAAACACTTTTAGTCAATTTTGTTTTTATGATACTCTAAACTTTGTCCACGATGTTGTTACCGTTGTTGATTCGTTCAGACTGTGTCCCTTTCGAATTTTTGTTGTTCTTACTACTATTTTGTTGTTATAAAAAACAACTTTTTTTATACATTTAGTTTGACACAGCAAAAATTTTGCTTGTATAGAGTTTGACAGTTGTAAGTGCCAAAAAAAAAATAATAATAATAATAATAATAATAATAATAATAATAATAATCAACTGATTAATTGAAGTCACGCATTAGCGAATTATTAACGTGCGCTAAGATAGCAACGAAAGTTTGCAACGAATTTGAAAATTGCACAATGGCAACACTCTTTTGCATATCTTTTGACAATTTTGTATTCCATTATATCTCACGATCTGGTCAGTTACACGAGACTCTATATATAGAAAACGGTAGAATACAAACTAGAGATTATAAATAGGTTTCCGAGCAAAAAATTATTCGATCGGTTTTTAAGAAATCTTAGTTCATCTACCTTGGCCATAGATTCTATCATATCTTTTGATACAGCCAGTGCCAAGAGATCAGACATGTAAGATATGAAAGTATACCACCTAGAGACTATAAAAAGCCAACCGTGCAAAAAATTGTTCGATCCACTTCCAAGAAATCCAAGCTCCTCTATTTTGACCATACAAATAATATAATATATATATCCGTTGGAGTCTTTGCTACATTTACTCCTATCGGACGCGTCCCCAGGTGGCGGATCGGGGGGATTGGTTGTAAGGCACATGATATACACACTCTACTGAATGGTGCATTCTGGCTCATCGCATGGGGGTATATATCATGTGTATTATCTCCGATCTTAGAGCTTTTACAGCTTCTCGCGGACCAAATAAATGTAGTGCACTTTAAGGTCAAGGTGGTAGGCAGCAGTGCTGAGGACCTGAATGGTTAGTTGGTGCCTAAACAAACTAACAGCTAACAGCTCCCCTCCAACGCCCATGGCACGGGTTGGTTGTAATTCTAGCCTAGTCCGCGCACGCCGTCACTGCGCGAGATGGTCCTTTTCCTTTACTGGCATACTCGTGGGACAAAATAGAAAATTCAAATATTCCTAAAAATCGGACACAAGATGACGGACAGTCGCAGGGCGACAGGACTGAAATGGACGGGAGTACGGACGACGATAATGAGATGATAGGGGTCCAACGTGACATTCTTCTTCAGGAAAGTCAACTGTTGGGCCAGCTATCAGAGACGGATGAGATTCTGGGTATCTCGAGGGATTCCTTCACTGGGACCAGCGCCACTGAGAAACTTGAGAATCTTACTCTCGGCTCTGAAGATGAACATGAGATCACTGTAATCTCAGTTCGCGCTCAGAGTCTGGAGAAGAACTCGAGTGTTGAGGCGGGGTCTGAGCGGGGGGATAGCTCGACGAACTCAGAGGGTCATTCGGCTGGCAGTGGTTTAGTTCGGCAAGACGCGGTAATGCTTGATGCGACAACCGGCGATATAAACCGATCTAAAGAGGAGCATGCTCGTAGTGGCGCAAGAGCCTCTCTTGGTTATCTGCACAAGATAGCCAAGAGAGGCCCTTTGCCACTTACAGGTAAGGATAAGTACCTTATCAGGAAGCACAGGAGGAACGTCAAAAGATTCGAACGAATCTACGGCCCTGTCTGTGTCTCTTTGGGAATGTCTTATCCTGAAGGATTGTATGTGGATGCTGGCAACACTCCAGAAGTGTCTCGTGAGAGCACAGGAGAAAAGCCAACCTCTTCATCAATCCCTACCGGAGCGAACTATTCTGGTAGTGGCAACCCGGGCAAACCTGCAGTCCTAGTGAAACAGCAGGCAACGTCTGGTAAGCCAACAACTGCCATTGAAATGGTTGGTCATACACCATCCAGCAAACCTGGCAACCAACAAAAAGTTGTCAGAGATGCTAGGCCTGGAGATGATCAGCCATCAACTAGTAAGAGGACTTTACTTTCGAAGCCTGCCAGCTCCAGTAGTGGGGCTGTACGAGCTTCGATTGGGAAGCCCTCTACATCGAAGAACGCTGGTCAAAACCCATCCGGCTCTCTTAAAGGCCCTCATAGGGGGGTTGTTAAGAGGGCCAGCAACCGGGGGATGACCAGCAACCTTCGATGGCCAAGAAGGTTGTTCACACGCCAAACAGCTCTAGTAAGGGCCTTCATAAGGAGGTTATTGAGAGAGCTGTATCAGGAAGTGAACAACCCTCAGCATCGAAAAGAGCGAAGGAATCAGTGTTGCAGAATTGTATTCAAGCTGCTGTCATTGACAGGGTTGATCCAGATGGGAGGATCAGCGTTGAGCAATGGCGACAAATTGAACACAAGCTCATTGAGGAAATCGCTCTTGTTAAAGGAAGGCCGGATGAGGTATCCTTCAAAGGCGCAGACTGGATGAAGGGTGTCAAGACTATTAACTGCGGGAACGAGAAATCATTTGAATTTCTCAGGAACGCAGTTGCTAGGTGCGACACTCTCTATCCAGGAGCGAAGCTTGAGGTGATACTCGCATCTGAGCTGCCCCTGCGTCCAATAGTGACAGCATGGTTCCCTCCACCCATTTTAGAGGTTGGAACCATTCTGACAGTATTGGAAAATCAGAATAAGGGTCTTCTTACAGGTCAATGGAAGTTGGTTAACACCATGACTTGTAAGGAGAACCAAGGCAGAGACTTCAGATTCGCAGTGGATCAGGAGTCTCTGAAGAAGCTGGAGTCACTGGGGGGAGTTGTCAATTTCGGATTTGGGGTGATCAGGTTTAGGTTCAACAAATCTGATAAACCCAAAGAGGCTGTCAGTGGTGCAAATTAACTTGCATCACTGTGAGGCAGCCTCAACCGAACTGACAAGACTCCTCATTGACTCCAACGTGGACGTGGCCCTCATACAGGAACCCTGGATTAAGAACACCAGGGTATGTGGTCTGAGGGTCACGGGGTACAACCTGTTCATACCATCCACAACGGAAAAGGTACGGACATGTATACTGGCTAGGAATAATCTAAATATTAATTTTCTTCATTCCTTTAGCAGTGGGGACCTTACAGTCGTCCAACAGGAAGCCGCAGGATGTAGCGGGCTTATAATGGCGGCTGTGTACATGCCGTATGAGGCAGCCGATCCACCAGGTATCGCTCTGCAGCAGTTGGCGGAGCACGCTAGGAGGAAAGGCGCGTACATGGTCTTGGGATGTGATGCGAATGCTCACCACTATCAATGGGGAAGCAGGGACATCAACAAAAGAGGTGAGTTGGTATACGATTTTATAACTTGTTATGATCTGCATATCTGTAATAGGGGTACTACTCCTACGTTCAGAGCGAAAGATAGGGAAACAGTTATAGACGTAACACTGGCTAACCGTGGGGGAAATTATGTTAGGGATTGGAGAGTAGTTCTGGATTACTCTTTTTCTGACCATAGCATGATATCTTTTGGTCTCGACTTTGAGAAGGCGAGGGAACAGCCCTATAGGAACTCGAGAAGGACAGATTGGAAGTCCTTCAGGAGGTCAGTCTGTAGGGACCTTAGGGATACTGAGGACTGGAGAGATTCAGTTGAGGGTATCGAGTTGGCGGTGAATAATTTCACGAATGTTATTAGGAATAGTTTTGCGCTCAATTGTCCAGTGATTTATCCTGGGAAAAGGAAACAGCCGAAATGGTGGACTAGGGAACTTAGGGACCAGCGGTCTACAGTCAGGAAGCTGTTTAATAGAGCCAAACTAACGAGGAGTGATGAGGATTGGAATAGCTATAGGGATAGTTTCTCTAAGTATAAGAAGGACATTAGACGAGCGAAACGGACTTCATGGGTAAATTTCTGTGAATCGGTGGACTCTGTTAACGAGTTGTCTAGGTTTAGGCGAGTATTATCCAAGGACCCAGTGGCACCTGGATACATACAACGTGAGGATAACTCGTGGACAGAGTCTAGCTCAGAGTCCCTCAGTTTACTTATGGAGACTCATTTTCCAGGCTGTAGGGATATAGAATCTGTTGGAGGGACAGGTAGCGTCAGTGGTAACCTACAACCCGAATCAGATGCTGGGGATACCGATGTGATAAGGGAGATGATCACTAGAGACAAAGTATTATGGGCGGTAAATTCATTCGAGCCATACAAATCTCCTGGCCCGGATGGAATATTTCCGGCCATGCTACAGAATGTCGATGAAAGAGCCATCTCTCTATTGACGGAGGTTTTTAGGGAATGTCTTAGAATGAAATACATTCCCAGGGGGTGGAGAGAGGTAAGGGTCATTTTCATACCCAAAGCGGGTAAGACGACTCACTCGAAGCCCAGGGATTACAGACCGATCAGCCTATCGTCTTTTCTATTGAAGACAATAGAAAGACTGATCGATCTTTATCTTAGGACTAGTATGGGAACTCAGGTCATTAGCGAGTCTCAACATGCTTATCTCAAGGGTAAGTCCGTTGAGAGTGCTCTGCATGACGTTGTGAGTTACATTGAGCGAGGTCTGCTGCAGGGGGAATATACCATGGCGGCTTTTCTCGATATAGAGGGGGCCTTTAATAATATCACGATAGAGGCTATCGGGGAATCACTTGTTTCGCTGAATATAAGTAAGCTCCTTGTTGAGTGGATAATTCTGATGCTTAGCAGCAGAGTTATCAACTCAAACATGGGAGGCACTTATATGAGGAAACTCGTGACTAGGGGCACACCGCAAGGGGGGGTCCTTTCTCCATTACTGTGGCTCTTGGCCGTGAACGTCATTTTAAGACAGTTTGATGCTAAGGGACGGAAGATTGTGGCCTACGCCGATGACGTTGTTTTACTGGTCTCTGGTAAGTTTTTATCTACGATCAGTGAGGTCATGCAGACAGGTTTACGTGATCTGTCCCTTTGGGCCAACAGTAAGGGATTAGGGGTAAACCCCGAGAAAACGGAGCTAGTTTTGTTTACTAGGAAATACAAGGTTGAGCATTTTAGCTTGCCAGTATTGAACGGGATTGAGCTTGTATTGTCAAGTGAGGCCAAATACCTGGGTGTGTACTTGGACAGTAAATTGTCTTGGAGGAGAAACACTCAGGAGAGGGTCAAGAGGGGACTCAATGCCTATTACACCTGCAGGAACTCTATAGGCAAGAATTGGGGTCTTAAGCCGCAAGTTGTATACTGGATTTACACTTCGGTTGTTAGACCTATTCTTACTTATGGCTGTACAGTCTGGTGGAAGGTATTGAGTAGGGAAACGTACAGGAAACTTCTCTCTAAAGTTCAGAGGTGTGCGTCAATTGGCATCTCAGGTGCTAGGAGAAGTACACCTCAGGCGGCGCTGGACATAATCCTCCACCTTCTTCCAATTGGGGAATTCGTGAGGGGTATGGCTGTCCGTGGCCTATTTAGATTGAAGGAACTGGGTTTATTAGGTTCCTCTAGTGCGGGGCATGTCAGCATACTAGATGAAGTCAAATTCAACGGTCGGACACTATCCTTGGCTGAGCCTACGGATTATGTCGGGACCACGATTGACTTCGGGGCTACTCCCGTTTTGGTGTTACCTAGTAGGAATCTTTGGGATGGAGTAGAAAAGCTCTATGAGGGGTGCGCGGTCTTCACGGACGGTTCGAAAATGGAAGTTGGCACTGGTGCGGGTGTATACTTTATGGGAACTGATATCAGACGATCCTACAAATTGTCTGACAGTTGTGGTGTCTTTCAAGCAGAGATTCTCGGCTTGATTGAAGGGAATGTTGAACGGGGGTCTGAGATTACTATCTATGTTGATAGTCAGGCGGCGTTATTGGCTCTGACTAGTCATTTTGTTAGGTCCAGATTGGTACTTGAGTGCAGAAGGGAATTGAGAAGGTTAATGGGTTCCTATATGATAAGACTATGTTGGGTTCCTGGTGACATTCTTGGCAACGAAATAGCCGATGAGCTAGCTCGCAGTGGCTCGGAGCTAGATAGGTCTTTCATAGAGTCATCTGTTAAGATTCCAATTGGGTCCTTTTTTAGGGCCATAGGGGAGTGGACTCTGGACAACACGAATCGAGCCTGGAATGACAGATCGGACTGCAATGTTTCTAGGGCATTATGGCCTAGCTTAAAACTGGCAGATTCCAAGCATCTTCTAGGTATGAGTCGTGGTAGTCTTAGAGTCATAGTAGGTATGGTTACGGGTCATTTCTCAATAGGGAATATGATGAGTAAGTGGGACATTGGCACATCAGACTTCTGTAGAACGTGCGATGATGTTGAGGAGCTAGAGACAGTGGAGCACATACTCTGTCACTGCGTAGGGCTTCAGCGTAATAGGTTGAAGTGGTTTGGAAGCCATACACTACATGAACTAGGTGAGGTTAATGGCAAAGGACTTGTCAACCTCATAGGGTTTGTTATGGGGATAAAATGGCTTAGGAACAATCATAACTGATTGATTGGGTATAGGTTCCACTTTTCTCTTTTTCTTTTTCTTCTTTTCATAAAGGGATCACAATGGGCCGTTTGGCCTCTGGGTGTAGGCGTGAATGCGCCGCCCTTTCCAACCTAACCTAACCTAACCTAAATAATATATTCTACTGTAATTTGGAACACAGTCAGTGCCAAGAGATCAGACTTATAGGAAAGGGAAATATACCACCTACAGACTATAAAAAGTCAACCGTGCAAAAAATCGTGTTCTGACTGCGTTCCAAGTTACAGCAGAATATATAATTTCTATTGGGCAAAATAGAGGAACATAAATTTCTAGGAAATGGAACAATTTTTTGCACGGTTGACTTTTTATAGTCTGTAGGTGGTCCGTTTTCGATATATATATATATATAGTTTCGAGGAACTGACCAGATAGCGAGATATAATGAAATCACTTAATCAGCTGATTACAAAATTTGCATTCTATGTTTGTTGTTATTGTCTTGTTTATGAAAAATATTCATGTTGCTATTGCTATCAATAGCAAAATACAACCATAGGGTGCTACATTAGTTTGTGTGCAAACTATACGTCACACACTTAATAATTATTTATTATATATATAAAACAATTGTTTTTTTTTTTTGCAAAAGAAATAAATATATTTAATATATCCAAAGCAAAGACGTCAAACCTTATAAAAAGTAAAAATAAATTTAAAATATCTAAATAATTAGTATAAAATATTTTAAAAAGGAATATTTTATTTATAATTAGTTTAAATTTGCGTAGAAGAGGTTTTGTTTGCAAGTAATTATATATATGATATATTTTTCATTTCTTTTATTTGATTTAAAAGTTTGCTTGCTGGATCCTTGATATGATCATCAATAACGGAGATGATTAAAAAAAATGTTTTATAATTCGAATGGAAATAATCCGCATTTGGGTACAAGAGTTTAAAATCGATATCGGTGTGAGAAAATGAAAAATATAAATAAACTACACATTTCCGCACCAATTTAAACCCTAATGGATCTTTTATTATGACTATTTATTGCGTATATTACATGTGCACTGAACGATTTTTTTGATTACAGAACAATGGTTTTCAATTTCTGCCCATTAAGAAATATCACACAATACATACATATATATATATATATATATATATATATATATATATATATATATATATGTTTTAATTTTTATTCCATTTATTTAATAGCCAATGAAATTACTATTACTTACAGGCTATCATATATATTATTCTTAAAGCTATTTACAATAAAATGTTTTTCATAATCATTTAATAATAGTCTTATTATTTAACTCTTAATTCGGATTGGATTTACTGAGAAATTAATAAATGGATAAAAACTGTTGAATTGATTGCATATACGTCTCATGGGATCAAAGTTGACATAATTGGTTCGAAAATATTTGATTTTTAAAGGAGTATAATTTCTAGTTGGACGATTTGGGATTACGAATTCTATCTTACGAAGCAGAAACTTGAAATTAATTGAGCCGTTTACTAAATTCATTACAAATGAAATATTCATATGTTTTCCCCTACTTTAAAGAGTAGGGAGATTAATAAGCTTTCATAAGAAATCTAAAACTCCTTTTGTCTTATTAACGATTTGCGAAACGTGGGAATTAAAGAATTGTTTACAATCAAGCAACACACGCACATTAAGAAATTCTTCGATTAGATCAAGTTGATATTCATTTATTATAAATCTACAAAGTACTGGACTTCTTCTGCAGAACATCATGTGTCTACACTTTCTTAAATTCAGATCCATTAGATTCATTGTATACCAATCATAAAGATTGTCAAGATCTGATTAGATAATGAACATTAATGGGAATAGTCAAAACTATGGAACAGCTTTACATTATCAACATGCATTAGTGTTCTAGAATACGTAATGCAAACTGGTATATCATTTTTAAACATTAGGAATAATAAGGGGCCGAGATGACTATTTTGCGGAACACCAGGTAAAACAGGAATGATTTTTCATGAACATTCTTTAAATAATACACATTGGTATCTATTTTTAAGATATGTAGAAATCCATTTAAGAAAAATAGGAGAAAATCCCAGTTTATCCAATTTCAACAATAGGAGATGGTGATTTAATTTATCGAAATCTGTGTATATTGTGTCTGTCTTCAAACCGGAATCAAATGCAGTTATAATTGAGGTTGTGTACTCCAAAAGGTTAGTAGTAATGAAACATCCTTTTCTAAATCCATGCTGAAATGGGAAAAGATAAGAAACAACGTGAAGCAAAAGGATTTCAGTAGTTATATTTTCGAAAAGTTTTGAAATAACACTTAATTTAGTAATATCTCTATAATTCGAAATGTCGAATCTGCTTCCGGATAATATAAGATTTCCTCCAAACTTCAGGAACATAACCACTAAATATTGATAGGCTGAATAAGTAAGTTATTGGAAATATAAAGGAATATAAACATTTTATAAGAACACAGCTTGGAACACCGTCCGGTCCACATTTATCAGAATATTTTAAATTTTGTACGTCTGTCAGTACCATCGATTTATCTAATGTTGAACAATTTATTAGAATTGCAGCAAGAATTGGATATGGATAATTGGACTGTTGATGTAATTTTTTATAAGAATAGGCGAATGAGAAAAAAGCAGAAAACATATCGCAAATATCTGCATCCCATGAGGATTCTTAATCTCTTTGATGTGGAGTATCTCATATAATCAATGGTTTTTGGTTTTCAGGTTTTTCAAGCCATTGAACTGCTTTGTATTCCAAGGCGGTCCATGCGCAATTTTTTCTAGTCATTTGAATTGATTTCTTTAAACATTTAAATAAGTCATCATAGAATTTTTTCAAAATAATGTTAATATTACGAGAGCATGCTTTGTTCATTTATTTATGGTACTTTTTGTAGAACACTGTTTTTAAGTTTTATAAGGACTTTTCCAAAACTAATCCTTGAGATGATTATGAGGATCGTTATCTAGTAGTTCATTTTTTATATTTTATATATTTATAAAATAAATAAATATATCTATATATATATATATATATATATATATATATATATATATATTTATATTAATATAATATAACACAAATTCACACTTATTTTTCACTTCTTTAATATGCGTTTTTTATATTGAAGAATGTTATTAAATTTGACTAAAATAAATTATTTAATTTTACCGACATTTCTTCAATTCTTTAGTAAGTTTGAAGATATTTTGTCAAGTTGCAGAATTTTATTCAATTTAACTAAAATAAATTAGTTAATTTTGTATTTCTTTAATTCAACATACCTTTAGCTAATTTGAATTTTATTAAATTTTACCAAAAGAGAACTAACTTTCTTCAATTTTACACTTTTAGTCAAATTAGCTAAATTTTTTTATTCATATTAAATAATTTTTATTAAATTCAACTACTCTATTACATTTAATTCTGCTAAATTTTAGGTAAAGTAAATTCGTTTATGTATTAATACAATTATTTATCAAATTTTTTTAAATATCGTTTCCATACACACATACATATATACAAACATACATACATGTATATTCGACAATATCTAGTAAAAACTAAATAATTAATAAGATTAGAAGACATGTATACACATATACACATATATAATTTTTTAATCATAACATGAATTAAAACTTAAAAAACACGTGTAAACTGATTGTGAAGAATTTTCTTCAATTTTGCATGCCTTTAAAAAATTTGAAGATATTCCTTCAAATTAAAGAATTTTATTCAATTTGAATAAAATAAATTAGGGATTTGCTCAAAATTTCTTCAAAAAAAAAAAAAAAAATAGTTAGGTCACGAAATAATTTATTCAAATTAACTTCTTTTGAAGTTTTCGTTGATTCAACAGATTTTTCGTTAACTTTTTAATGAAATTTTATTCAAATCAATATATTTTACAAAAAAAAAAAAAAAATATTTTTGACAAGAATTATTTAGTTGATCTGAAGAAAAATTGTATTGATTTGGAGAAAAAAAACTTTTAATTTAAATATTTTTTTCGTTAATAATCTACGAACATTCTTCTGAGAGAAGACATAAAAATTAAAAAAAACAACATATGAAACCAACAGAAAAAAGAACACACAAATTAGTTATGAGCAGGGAAACCACAAATATGCAATTATATGTTATATTCTGTACGTTGAATAAAATCATCGATAACGTATTTATCCGTTTTAAAATAAATAATGCATTTGGCATCGATTTGTATGTGCAAATTTTTGCATATTTCATTTTGACATTTTGATGAAGTTTTAAAAATTTGACTTCTGATGTATAGAAAAATTAGAAATCCAAACATATTAAATATTAAAAATTTATTTTAATGGATACTAATTTACATTATTAATAATGTTTATTTTTGGATAACTTAAAAAATTCGTTCTGGCATTGTTTCGAGTAATTTTTGAAGAAAATCAGTCAATTTCTTCCCAGGCTTAATTTTTAATTAATTTTTAGTTCTAAGTCCGTTATTGTCATTGTGGTTTCATTCTGTGCATTTCTTGCTTAAGCTTTACAAATCAATCCCCAATAAATTTAAATCTGGACTCCAATACTTCCAGTCCAGCAGTGAAATACAATGTTCATTAAACCATGATTTAGATTGGTTCGAGACATGGATTGCAGCGTTGTACTGTTGAAATATGCAATCTTCATCCATAAGCGTTATGAACTGCAGTTGGAAGAAAACATAGTTTCGATTTTCTGTAGCGGAATAAGCTGGCCAAACCATAACACTGCCTCCACAGAAATTGCGTTTCAGCATGCGAATTTCGTTCGACCTTAAATCACGCCAATAGAAAGAATATGAATCGAGATCGTCAAAATTGAATTTCTTTTGATCAGAAAATTATTACTTTATGCCACTCATCTGTTATTTTCATGTATTTGAGCATAAATTTTAAACGATTTTCCTTATGATGCTGTCTTAACATTGGCTTACAATTTGGTTTCTTCAATTTTATGTTACCATCTGTTTAAAAAATGTATGCAACATGTTTGGAAGTGACAGGAAGGTCAAGTTTATTTATTTATTATTTTATAGCATTTAATTTTTTTTTTTATTAATTTGCCATTTTGTTAATTTTTGATTACCTTTTGTTGATTTCCGCACTTTGTATTTTCGCCTTTTCTTAAGAAAGCCTCGAATAACTCCTTCCGAACGGTTAATTTTTTGTCTAGTTTCCCTATTAGAATAGCCTTGTAAAATTCTTTTGGGCATCCTTTAAGCTGATTAAATTTCCCAATTAAAACAAAAATGTTTCCAGTAAACAGAATCTGTTAAAATTGTTTAATATATATATATATTGCAATAACTTTTTATATAACTGCGTTTATAGGAATATAGGAAGAAAACAACAAAAGCAAGAAATAAGTATTTCATATGTAAAAAAAAAACATTGTTTTTGGCTAAGAGAAACGAATATGAGTCTTTGTTAATATGAACCTTTTTGATAATTTTTGGACTAAATAGATGGGTAAGCAAATAAAAGATCAATAATGTTTTTATGTGATAACTTAGAATTCAAAATAAGGCTTTTGACACAGTTGAGAAACACATGTATAAATGAATCACTTTGCTTTATTGAAAAATTTAATTTCTGTTCAAAAATTACAATTTTTTTTTTTTTTTTTTTTTTAAGCATATTTGTTTTTTCCTTAGTTATGAGGAACAATAGATGAGCAGCAATAATAAAATTTAAGATTCAAATTTAAGAAAATATCTCAAAAAAAAAAAAAACAAAAAAATAATAATAAAAAACTATAAATAAATAAATAAAATTAAATAAAAAAAAATAAAATAAAAAAAACGAATAAAAAAAATATTTAAAATGTATTTCGGTCAGTAAGAGAAGTAAAAAAAGAACATTAAAATTATGGCATTTTATAAAGATTATCGCAAGCATTATGTACTTAGTCGAATATTTTTTATATTCGTAATTAATATGAAAAGTATGATACTTAACTGAAAAGTTTCTTTATTAAAACATAAATATTTGCGCTATTTTTTATCTTCTTTTCTCCACTACACGGTGGGGCTATTTGCAAAATAAATGGTAATAAGTTTGGATATTTTAAACCGCTGAACCGATTTTAATGAAACTAGGAACTTCGATATAGGTAGAGCTACTTCCTCTATCGAAGAATATTGTTAAATGGATTGTGGAGCTAGAGCAAGTACGGCCCTACAGTGGGTCAAAGTTGACTACCTCGAGCGTGGAGCATATATCGGAGTTTGTAATTTTTACAAAAATGAAACGATTTAAAATATTTCTACATTTCTGAATTCTTCTAAGCAAGACAAACAAAAAACACATATACATGCTCATATAGGTATTAATATAAATTTTAACACATATTATAAAGTACTTAATGTAGGATTTAGTACCAATATTAGTTGACTTTAATGAAACACAAATTTGTTCGCATGAATGACTTTTAGCGAACGACTTTAGTGTTCGTTAAAATTTTAAAATTTTGGTTTCACCACTTGTACATAATATAATTTAACACTGGTCAACGACACATTGATTGAATGAATACAAGCTGGCCTATTTCTACAAGTGTTTATAGTTTACATTAAAGGAATTGGATACATATGCAAAAATCAAGGATTATAGAAATCAAAAACAAAAAAAAGAAAAAAAAAAATAGTTATTTTCAAACACTTTTTTTTTTTGAATGTCTTAATGCCGGCACCACAAGGAACTATTTCAGGTCTTGAATTTTAGTTGTTTTACTCCTCAAGGTGTTATTAATACGATTCAAAATTAAATACCTATATATATATATATATATATATATATATATATATATGTTTAAAACAATGTACACTTGCTGCAATACTTTTTAGTAACAACTTAACTTTGTGAATATATAAATATTTTACGTATTTTTGAACTTGTAAATGACGATACATAAATAAAAAGGAGTGTGTAAGTGCAGTTTTGGAAAATTTTGAACGTGCATGCTAAATTCAGCAGTAGTCGAAAAAGAAAAATTTTTGAAGAAAAGTTCAACTTTTTGAGCCTCTAAAAAAATTTTTATTGTTGATTTCGGCACTTCTTCGAATTAGGTTACATAGTTCGTTGTGCTTTTAAAGGCTTTACAGAAAATTGTGACAGCCTATATATATGTATTTATCCAAAAAAGTATATACTTCAATTAAATTATTTAAAATTAAAGAGAAAAATATAACACACGCTTTATTAAGGTGCAGACTTTCAGGAAATATCTAAAAATATTGAATTCTTTTAGCATATGTTTTTTTGTAAAAATACATAAAGTTACTTTTTTGGAAAAAAAAAATTTTGTGACCAATTTCACTTTTTTCTAGTTATCGATGTAGATAATTAAAAAAATCTTTTCTTTACCGTAATTAAAAAATTTATAAAGAATTTCACCATGTTTTCTAAAAATTTAAAAAATTTTTATTTTAAAAATATTAGGGCAAAAACAATAAGCAGTCAAGGTCAAAAATGACAAATTAAAATTTTGAAGTCATAAATCTGTTAAACCAGAAGATATAATATAGTACAGTAAGAGTGTTTGCTTAGAAGAATTCAGAAATATAAAAATATTTAAAATTGGTTAATATCTGTAAAAGTTACAAGCTTCAATATTTTTTTTTTACACTCGAGGTCGTCAACTTTGGCCCACTGTAGCGCCGTCCGTGCTCCTACTACACACTCTAGCTAACAATTCTGAAAGCCTAGCTCCTCCTTTATCGATGTTCCTAGTTTCATCAAAATCGTTTTAAAATATCCAAACTTATTAACATATATTTCACAGCGGGGTATGTTAGCATACTTGAGGAATTGAAATTCGAATTTGGGACCTCTGGGATTGGGATGGAGCAGAAAAGCTCCATGTGGGTTGTGCTATCTTCAGATGGCTCGAAAATGGAAGTAGGCATAAGGCATTTACAAGGCTTTATGATTATTGGAGGAGAACGTTGAAAGGGACACTGAGGTAACTAACTATGTGGATAGTCAGGCAATACTATTGGCAATGACAAGTCATTGTGTTAGGTCCAGATTAGTGCTTGAGTGCAGAAAGGAATTGAGAAGGCTAATGGATGCCTACAGGATAAGACTCTGTTGGGTTCCTAGTCACTGCGATATTCTCCGTAGTGAAATAGCCGATCTAGCAGATTCGAAATATTTTCTGGGCATGAGTCGTGGGAATCTAAGGGTCATTGTGGGTATGATTACTGGTCACTCCGCAATAGGGAATATAAGTTCTGTAGTTGGTGCGATAATGTGGAGGTGCTAGAGACAGTAGAGCATATACTCTGTCATTGTGTAGGACTTCAGCGTAGTAAACTAAAGTAGTTTGGAAGCCACATACTACACGAACTAGAAAAGATTACGGGCAAAGGACTTAGGAACCTGATAGGGTTCGTAATGGGGATAAGTGGGTTAGGCATAAACGTTCTTTCTGCTTGGTTATAGGTTCCACATTCTTACATTACATTTATCTACTAAAGTCTCTCTCTTTTCTCTCTGTCTCTTTCCCCTTTTTCTTTCTTGGCCTTTCTTTGGCCTTTATAAAGGGAATCATAATTTTTAACATAACCTTGCCTAACCTAACCTAATACCATTTACTTTTTAAATGACAAATAGATGTCTATCACCTATTGTAAAATGTAAAATGTTGATTTGGAACAAATTATGACGTCATTGCCTAGACAATCAAAAACAACATATAAAAAATATACAGAATTGTTTCTAGTCCAAAGAAACTAATAGTACTTTCAAATTTTGTTTGTATTTTTCATTTGTTTTGTGTTTTTCGGTTTTTCATATACTTCTTAAACCTTTTGTAATGCCAAGAATGTGCTCAAGATTTTTTCATTATTTCTGTTTAGTATGTAAGAATATACATATATAGAGATATATAGAGATATACTGTATTTTACACATACATATAAAATGTATTTTAAACACCTTCATATCTATTATTTGAACAAGCATGCTTAAACAATAATATCCTGCCAGTATTTGGAAGAGAGTTTTTTCATCCATCCACTAAAACGTATTTTGTTTGATACTCTTGGATGTTCAAAAGTAGAAAATACACAAATTTGCAATAAAAAACCACCTTAGTGTCGCATTTTGGTGTAAAAAGCTTTAAAAACCTTGACTTTACATTCCAGGGCAAAGAAAAGGTACAAACACGACATGCTTAATGCTTTGGCAAAAAATCACATTTATAAATTTGAGTAAAATAAATATAATAAATATATAAGCAAATAAAATAAATAAATAAGTAAAATAAAATAAAAACATACAACTAAAAAATAAAAATGAAATTTAACAAATAAAGTCAATCTAATAAATGAAATAAATAGAACAATTCTTAAATAAAATAAATCAAACAGAATGAATAAAATACAAAATATAAACCCAATAAACCAAATAATGATATGATAACGATTATGATATTATATCGTATTGAAAAAAACGATAGTGTTCCAATAAAATAAATAAAAGAATACAAACATATGAAAAAAACTTCAAAATAAAAATATTCAATTTAAATTATTTCAACAAACAGACGTAAATTTTTAAACTTAAAATCAAATATATCCAGAATGGTCCAACCAATAATTGAAAAAAAAAAATATGTGTCTAATGAAGAAAGGTAAACGTTTAGCTCAATTATAATTAAAAATATTCCAACTGCATTATCAACGCGTTTAATATACAAAAGCGATTATATTTCAATACTTTCTTTATGTACTTTTTTACACTTCTAAATGATAGTATTACGACACCCGAAGAATGTTCTAAATTGTGTAATCTAAAAAGTATGAAAACTGCAGCACATTTCTTCTGCACAATTCTTCATATTCGACTGTTACTAAATACATGATTTAGTTAAATTTATGTATAAATAATTTAATTTATATAATTTATATTAGGTTAGGTTCAATAGGCAACTGTCTAATCAATAGGAGACAGCCCACTTGGGTCCAATTTGGTTACATTGTGAAACTATGAGGGACAAAAGGTTTCTAACGCACGTGTCCATAACATCATTGGAATCAAACCAACCCGACGCATGTATAAAAGAATTAATCAATCTGATATCAATATTAGAGAGATCTGATAATACATGCAAAAATTACCAGTCCTAATCCCAGTAAGAGTGGGACAATGGCATAAAAGATACTCCACCGTTTTCTCCTCTCCCTCATCTCGACAAATTTTAAAAAAGTTGTTAAAAGGGAGCCCTAGTCGCCTAGTGTATGCTCCAGCAATCCAGTGCCCTGTGACGAAGGCTACCAGAATTCATAGCCGATGCCTCGGTAGTCCGATGATGAAGTTACATCGAGATTCATCATAATGGGGCCATATTTGCCTCGAGGTTGAGCATGTGGATTCATTTGTCCATCTATCTTATGCAATCCTCGATACGTCCTGCAGAATTATTGATTTGCAGACCCAAACAGTACTCCAATCACTTAGTCCGTATCTTTACATCGAAGAACTGATCCATTTCTGGCTAGTTCATCCGCAACAAGATAACCCGGGGTATTTGAATGACCCCTAACCCAGAGTAGCTCCAGGTGTATCGCTATCTTGTTCATGTATCAATCTGGATGTCGAAAAGACACCCAAGGGCGAATTAATCGCGGCTTGACTGTCCGTACAGATTTGTTTATCCACTTCGAATACTCTATAGAACATTTATCTGCTCGAAAAATACTGCAGTAATCTGACAGTTTAAAGAAAATGATTTTAATAAAAACGAGAATATAGACATTCTCCCAGCCCCTTCAGCAGATTTGAACCCGTCAGTATAAACCACCAGCTCTTAATTTCATAGCAATTGAGACTGATACCAAGAAGTCTCTACCCAAAATGGGTATGGGAGTACAATAATCAATATTGCAAGGAATGCTATTAAGGAATCAGAGAATGGTCGCATGGCCGAATCCGCTACCATTCCATGTACCTATAGTCATCAGCCTAGTCGCATAATGGCAATCTGTTTAGCCATAAGATCCACTGGTAGCCAGTTTATTAGAACAAATAAGGCTTTCGATGGAGTTGTACGAAGCGCTCCTGTTAGGAGTAGCACTAAACTATACAGAGTCCTATCAAAGATTTCATATAGATGAATTTCTTCATTGCCTTCGATCATGCTAGCGCTCCATACATAAGTATGGGTTTAATCACCGTGTCGAAGAGCCATTTTGTATTCCCAGGATTTACCGATGGCTTTCCTACACATATATAGGGCAATACCGGCCTTTGAGTCTCTAATCTGTGTATTTTGAACCCAGAATAGTTTGGAGTCCAGTATAGCTCAAAGGTACTTCGCACTATCTGATGCTATTAGTTTAACACCGTTTAGGCATAGAAGTGGGAAAGGTGGAATCTTTTATCTTCTATAGAAGAGGACAAGTTCCGTTTTTCCTGGATTTACACTAATTGTACTCCATGGACTAATTAGATTCAGAGCAGTTTGCAGGCGGTGAGACATAGTATCCAGATAATTTCCAAATACAGCCACCGCAATATAGCTCACGTAAGCGGCAGTCTTAAACTTCAGTGAATCAAGTTCCCTGAGTACTCCTATTTGCTACCCTGTAAATGGTAGATGCACCCATGTTGGATATTCTAACCCTATCGGTTACAAGTGTCCCTATGAGGCTGATGATCGACTGATGTATGTCCAGTCTTTCGAAGAACATTTTGATTTACTCCGGAATCACATTATTAAAGGCCCTTCTATATCAAGGAAGGCCACTTATGCATATACTCGAGAGCTTTTTCAATATACCTTACGAGCGAATGTAATGCAGTCTCCACAGGTTTGCCCTTCATATATACATATTGAGACGCTGATCATAGGTTAGGATTGATCGTTCTACGAAGGTGTAGGTCAATCAAATTTTCCAGCGTCTTCAAGAGGAAGGACGACAGACTGATAAGTCTTGTATGTGAGGTCTTACCCCCTGTAGAGATAAAGATAAAGAATGTACATATACTCCATGACTCAGGGATATAAGAACATAACAAGGATGCTGAGTATATCCTAATTGGCCAGGAAACTATTATATATGCTTTGTACTGCAGCTCAGCAGGTATAATGCCATCAGGGCCCAGAGATTTAATTGGGGCAAAATTCTTCAGAATCCATCTAAGTTCACTATCCCTTATGGGAATGGGGACATCATTGATGATCTCTGAAGATATCACAGAGTACTCCATTAAAGGGAGGCTGCAAGGAAATTCCGCGTCCATTAAGTCATCTAAGGTCTCTTGACCGCTTATTGTCCAAATGCAACATGGTTTCTGTTTGAAACTCGGAACAGTAGGTGATAATGCCAGAATTTTACGAAACCGACTGGTCTTAGTGTGGCTTTCTACGCGACTACAGAAAGTCCTCCAGAATTTGTGTTTCACATTTCTTATGTGGTTTTTAAACTTGTTTACTGAGGACTTATAAGTAGACCAGTCTCCTAGTCTCTTGGTCTCATTGAATAGACGGTGAAATTCTTTATGAATTTCGCATATCTAGGTTTTCTACCAATGTAGTTTACTCCTGCTCCTGCCGATTTTGAACATGCATACAGCAGAAGTCGCTGTGTCGTTTGTTATCGTTTTGACACAGGACTCAATATCACCACAACCCAAATGAACAGACATCTATGTTAAAGACGATATATAAATCACATTAGAGTGTCTAGTATTAATCAGCGTAATATTGAGAAACATCTTCTATTAGCTGCCACAAAGATTGGTTTTCTACCAATGTTTAGAATATCCAAACTACTACAAACAATAAAAAAAACTCAGCCTTCGTATTTGTATCACAGCTTCCCCAGACGACACGATGGGCATTAGCGTCAGCTCCAATTACGAGCAGAATGTTGTTAGATTTAGCCATCTTGGTTATTTCGCGAACATTAGTTGGTGGTGGGTCGCAATGATCATGAGCCATGTAGTTGGAGACAATGTAAATGTTTCCGGATCTTGCTCGCAAGCCACTACTACAATGCCCTCATCGCTGAAATCAGAGAGAATGAAGATAATGAGTTTACTGCTTGAAATAACTGAACTAACGGCATTTAGTTAAACTTATGAAAGCTTTAAATCGAAAAATATTTTATGGTCTGCAGATTATCAATACTTCACTGAGTAAATTGGCATTTTTAATTTTGTTTTGTTTTAAATATTCACACAACTGTTGGCGCTTAAAAATAGCATATGTTGTAGCAAGTACATTAAAAGAATATGACGCCTATTTACTCACTGTTAATTTTTTGTCATTTTTGCGAAGGTTAATTTTAAAAACTAAAGTTTTTTTTCGAAAATTAAAGGTATGTACTAATTAAAGCAAAAATGCTTGTTGCCTATATCTATCTAGTTTCACAAAAATTTATTACTTAATACTTGTGGTAGCATATTTAAAGTGTTATACTATATATATTCGATTGGATTCGGTCCAATTCTTGTTTGTTTGTGGTTATAGAATGTCCAAAATGATCCGCACATTCTTGTCCCTTTATTTTTTAATGAACTTTTTATACACGCACATTTTATAAAAGTTGTCAGGACATTAATTTATACAGATTTCCTAACCTTTAAAACACTTTAGTATTTTTTTACGAGGTTTAAATATAAAACTTGTTTGAAAAATTTTCATTTCAAAACTTAGAATATATCAAAGAGGAAGCACAATTTTCGTAGAAATTAAAACATTAAAATAAAACAGATAACTTTAACATTGTGCAAGAAAATTTGATTTTATATATAAAGTGCGAAATATTAGAAAATACATCAAAAAAAAAAAAAAAAAATTAATAACAGGTAATATAATTTTGAATGAAGATAAAATTTGAGATACATTAACGAATATAAAAATTATAGATATTAAAAAATTGTGGAAGAAAAACCAATATATTTATTAATCTAGACTAATCAATTTTGCAAAATTCCAACTTGAATTTTAATATCCGTTTTAATGTTGGCGTCGTATTAAAATTTTCAAGATTTTTCACAAAACTTCAAATTAAATTTATATATCCGGCAATTTTTTGGAATTTTTTTAAAATCACATTATTGGTGAATATTTAAAAATTTAAAAACTAAAACTACAACAAAATTTTTAACTTTAGTCAAAATTTTTATCAAAATCTTTAATTTTGTTTGCAAATTTTCGATAAATCCGTAAAATTAAGAGACAAAGAGACACAATTAATTATTTTACTTTAAACTTAAACAAAAATTAAAATTTAGTCTTAATTTTTTGTACCTTAAAATGTGAATACATACAAAACTTACTTTCATATACACTTACGCAAACAAAAAAAATAAATAAATAAAAAAAATACACGCTAAAACAAATACATATATCACGAATACAAACACAAAACATTATACCATATTTTAAAGTTTTAACTAAAATTTAACTTCAAACAAACGAAATCAATTTAAATCTGAAAAGCTGAAAAGAAATTTACTCACGCTCCACTCTAGCATCAACAGGATTGCGGTGGTTGGAACGATAACAATTTAGTTGAGTCAAAATATACATATTTGTGGAATATAGTACATCAAATAAGTATTCGTATAATTATATGAAATTTTTAGAAAAATTTTTACTTTTAATACTTATATTTCAATTGTATTTTCTAAATATCAAAAATGAAAATCAAATAAAATAATATTTTATATAAAAGTAGTTAAAATTCTGTTAGAAATTTTAAAAATACATTTATGATTATACTTTACTTACACTCATAAAAGTCTTGTTAGTAATAAAGTTTTGTCAATTTACAGCTAATTGTTAAATATTATAATGATACGTATTAAAATATTTCTAATTTTTAAACTAAATACTATGTTTGTATAAAATATGAAATAGTAAAAATCTTCTTTAATATTTTACGAAAATTTTAAATACCGGAAGTAAAGATTTTAGTGGGTTATTCGCGACATAGCATTGTATAACTTTGTTCAAGGTTGGGTAAAGATTTCTCATTTATAAAATACCTACATTTCCTTTATTTTGATTTTTTTATGCATTTTCTTTTATTTAAATTTATTTTTTTATATTTGTGCCTACAGTATTGATAACCACCCAAGTTTTAAATTCTTGTAACGTATTTATTTCTATTCGGAAGAATTTAAAGAATTTCCCCAATTTTCGAAAAGTTTAGCCGGTGTTATAAATAAAGTACATTCTAAAGAATATGAACTGTTAAGAAACGTTATAAAGATTCTTAATAAAATTTGCCACGAATAATTATTTTAATACCAGAACGAAATTTATTGATCGATTCATTATTTCACCTGACCCCCACACAAATGTATTCCCGAAATAGAGGATTTTACACTCATAAATGCCTATAATATACATACAAATATTTTAATGAAATTCCGTATAAATAAGTTTTATTTGATTAGAAATATGTTTGCCAAATATAATGAAGATCGATCCATAATTAAAATCAATTAAAACCCCAAAGATTAAATTTTAATTGCCGAAAATTCCAGATGAAAATGTTCCAGGAATTCCCGTGAATTACCAACATTTTTATGGAATTTATGCACGTTAGTGAATTCCGGAAGAAGGTTTATATGTGAGCTAATGATCAATTATAGACCAATCTTCATGAAATTTGGCATACGTATATAAAACATATATAGTAAATTTCAATATTGTCATATTTAAGCCATTTATGATTGTTAAACGCCTATTCAGTGGAGGCATTTGTATGGGGGCTAGGTGAACTAAAAGACCAACCATAACCAATTTCAATAGGCTTCGTTCCTGGACCATAGAAGGCATGTGTGCTAAATTTCATTAAACTTTTTTTTCAAAATTGCGACCGGTATTTCGATTACGAGATTTACATTGACGGAGAGAAGGAGAGAAGGAGAGACGGAGAACGTTAAATAGACTTAGAAAGTGATTCTAAGCCTAGTGTACTGTATAAAAAAGTACTAATAAAGTACTACTATGTATATTAAGCAATGTTAAGAGATATAAGGTGTCTCTACTACAACTTGACCAATTCATTTATCTCATATTCATATTTAATTTAATTTTTGTTTGTCTTTATCATAATAATAATCTTAATAATTAGTATGCAAAAAAGGCGTCAGTTTTATTTTCAAATTTAAATCAATTTATTTGACGTTTTCCTGTCATTATTAAGACTATCTGTCAATAATTTGCAGTTCTCATAATTTAAAAAAAAAAACAACAACAACTTACTAATTCATTCATAAAAAATGAATGTGACAAGTAATAAAATGTTTTCACCTACTATTATTTGTCTTGTATCATGTTGAAATTTTTAAACGTGATAAATTTGTATTTTTTGTCTTTTTTTTTTGGCAAAACATCTCCATTAGTTGTCTATTAAATCACTGTCTGTGTCTAGTCTGCATATCTTTCACCACAATCAGTCAGTCAATAGATGCATCATGATTTTATAATTTAATCTACTATTATTTGAAGTCAATCAAGAAATTAAACAAGATGAAAAATAATAAAACAGAAAAAATAATAATAAAAAGCCAAATTGTAAGGATTGGACGCCTGAAAGAGTTACTTATATTGGGTACAGGGGGAATGAATAAATCCTGTCACAAATACAAAATTATGATTATTGTTTTCCTATATAAACCCCTCAGCGGAAAATCACTTAACGTCTATAAAATACATATAATCTCGTTAACATAATGATTATATTTAACACAAATAACTTCTATATAAGTATATATACATTACAATTAATCTCCATTAATATGAACGGTAAAAATTTCATATTTATTCTAACATTGTCGGAAAATATAACAACATAGTTTCATCAAAGTAGTCGTGATATAGGAGTGGTTCGCAGTAAAGAAACCATTGTTGTGTCATAAGTGAGTCGAATTTGATGTAATTCGCTTTATTAGTTACGTGAAGAAAGTGGGCGTGGCATTCTATCAAGTTCTAGTAAAGCACAAGTTGTGTATAAATTAGTTCTGTAGGCAATTCAATATAAAAGTTAACACTAGATTTCATTATCATCCAGTTACGAATTGAATGCCCCTAGAATGGGTATTTTGACCAAAGTAGTCAATACTTATTGCAAACAACTCATTGTGTGAGTCAAATTATGGAATGAAGTGTAACATAATTTCAAAATATTTGGTTATCGTAATTGTCTACAAATATGGTAATAAAGAAACATAGATTACAAAAATTTTTATAATAGTCTTAAATTTACAAGGTGTTTAAATATGTTGAATAAAAATTCTGAGGAAATGAAATACACAAAATAAAATGTTTATAAATATTTGAAATTATGCCAAAATATTAACAAAATATTTAGTATAACTGCGATTAGTAATGAAAATATTATATACTATATAATTGTATTAAAGGTTAATAAACTCTTAATAAACTCTTTTAAATATATTCAACAACAAAAAATATGTTTAGTTCGAAATCCTTTAAATTTTTCCACAAAATATAATTTTGCCTAAAAATTTCGCTTAGAGCTAACTAAACTCAAATCAAGTGTGTGCTTTTAAATATCTGTAAAAATACATATATTTCATAATCAATGAAGTGCAAATAAAATACAGCTAAAACAAAAAGGAAAAAAATGGGAAAAAAACTCACACATCATTGCTATAAATAAGCACTTGTATATGTATAAACCTGAATGGAGGTTCAAAGAGTGTTGTCAAGTTTTTAGCAAAAGAGACACTAGAATTATGACAATTTTTAAATATTGAAAGAAATATATCCTCTTAAAAATCACATTAACTGATAATAGTCACAAATTTTAACATGCTGGATACCGCATTGATAAAGCTAATTTGAATACGCTGAATTCAATGATGGCAGGCTTTTTTCAAAGTCATTCTGGAAGTAGCACAAATAATAGAGAAATTAAAAGTACATTATTTATGTAAATTGAACAATAAATCTATTGACTATGTAATCCAATCATAAATTAAATATATTTCAGCCTGATTTTTAATGTATTTATATTTTTGTTTGAAAAGTTGCTCGTTGGTAGGTAATACTAGTTAGCGTACTTACGGTATTGTAGAAATATTTTTTGTTAATTTAAAGTTTTGTAATTTAGCGTTTAAAATATATATATGACTCTATACTTCAATAGAATCCTAATTGTTTATTTTGTTTAAATTTAAAAACTAAATTATTAAATTTAAGCAAACAAACTTAACTTTCCTAAGCTCTCTTTTAGCCTTTCAAAATAAAATATCTTTAAAACGAGCGCTAAATTTAACAAAATGATTAACACCATTAAACTCAGTTTCGCTCAGAGGTTCCAAAATGCGTTTTAATACCCTTCACATAAAATGAAGGGTATATATATATCATTGTCATTTGTCAAAATTAAAAATATTTGCGATTGTTATGACTAAAAATAACTTCTGGATGGCTGTCCGTCTGTATGTTGAAATGGAATTTTTGAAGCCCATGGTCCAATAAATACATTTCTTTTTCAATACATATATGGCATATAGTCTCGAAAATCGTGCTATTGAAATTCAGCGAGATCTCTTCTGGAATGGCAGAGTTATAAACGATTTTCTACAGTAGCCTTAAAAATTTTTATAATTTTCCTTTGCCCAAATTTAATATTCACTATTTCACATACAATAATATATAAATGTTTTTCTGTTGGAGAATTGAATAGCCTAGAGGAAGTGTTCTAGACTACGAACCATTAAGCCTGAGTTCGTTTCCCCGGGACTATTTATAAATTTCTGTTTTTCCTAAAAAAATATAAAAATGTTCATTATTAAAAACAATAAATTTGGTAAGAATTTCTATGCACGTTTTGATGTGTTTTTTATAAAAAAGTATTATTTACATTCCAGTTACGTAATAAAGATAGTAAGATTCACCGTATGTATCTTGGGTTTATGACTAAAAGACTTTGGGTCCTAAGTTCGATCCTTGGCCAAGACTTCAAATAATTGTTTTATAATTAACCCTCGAACAGAAGTTAAAATTTTAAAATGCTAAAATTGAGTTAAAATTTAAAAAATGTTATTTTGAAATTTTTTAACTAAAAATGATATTTCCATTCGCCAGGATTCGAACCCATAAGAACACTTTAAAACTCCTAGCTTTGGATTCTTACCCCAATGGCATTTTGAAATTCTAAATTCAAAAAATAGTTTAAATTTAACTTTAATTTTTTAATTTTAAATATATTTAACATATAGTTTTTTTGATTTTAATTCTGTTCACATTTATGAGGAGTACGTATAATTACTTTTCAACAAAATTTTTATTGGTATAGATAGTCCAGTGGAAGTATTCTCGATTACAAATCTTCAAGCCATGGCTCTTATCCTTGTGGAATCCATTTGAATTTTCTTTTAATATGGAAATATTTTTTGTGAAAAAAATAAGTTTTACAAGAAAATCTGAGTATGTGAGATGTTTTCTCTTAAAATATTATTATTTAACTGTAATTGTATCTTAGGCTTTTAAATGTATATAATAAGATGGCATATCAAGTTTGGTGGAATTGTGTCTTAGAGCCCCAAGTTTAAAAATTCTAAAAATTTCTGAAAATTTAAAAATAGCTAAATCAAGTTTAAAATATCTAATTCAAAGTTATCTTTTTCGAAAAAAATTTGTTGGTGGAAAACTGAAAAGGAATTTACAAATTTGTACAATTCTTCTTTATTCATCTCTTCAACAAAGAGGGTCTGAGCGATCTTCCTAAGTCATATGCATTAAAGCAAAAATTTTGAGAAAAGTTAATTCCAGATGGAATATAACACTTGTTTTATATAATATTGTCCACACTTGTTTTATATAATATTGTCCACACATTTTTTACAATATAAATTGATTTGTAATTTTCGTGATCGATCTGCGACCATACATTGATCATACGAGTCGTAAAGTAGGTCTGGAATTATATCGGAAGTAAAAACAGGCGGGTGTTTGTTGTATCGCCTTCAATAATTTTGTATCTTATTCCGCATTGGCTAAGTGTGTATCTGTCGCCTGACTTCACTGCATTAAAGTTTTTCGAGGCTTTTGCATATGTCACATACAATCGATTTTAACCTTACTTTTACTTTGAATTATTGGTGGAGTACTATATTAAACTCAAAAGATTGATATTGGTGTGGACCATAAAGTTCAGAGCTGAATTCGGAAACACTAACTTTCTATACGAAGGTATAAATCGATTGGATAACTTGCGAAGGAGACTTCTTTCAAAACTCCCACTCGAAAATAAAAAAAAAACATTAATCTTACATTCGTGCTCTCTTTGCAATGGTTGTTTCATGTTAAAAGTGAATTTTTTAATCTTTTCAAAACTTCTAGTGAATAAATGGGACAAGTTAGGAACATAATTGGTATTACATTTTTATAGCACTATTTCTTCTCTACCAAATGTAATTGACGTATTTTTTTGGCTCTTACCTAAACAGTTATATAACTTGAGGGAATATATTTTCATATATTGGATTAAATTTGTAACAAGAAGTTTTTCGGTGATTAAAATGAGTGACTTTTTCTATCAATTCTAATGAATATTCCTACAACAAAGCATTCGAAACGCATTTTCCATTATATATATTTTTTTTTTATTATTGACCTGTGATGATACTGAAATGTTTAAATGGGTTTATTTTACAAAACATAAACGTCCCCTCATGGTTCCACTCCAAAACTTTTGTGCATATTTTAGAAATAAATTGAAGTTTTATTAAGTTTATATGTTTTAAAACTACGACCGAAGGTATATGGTTTTCAATTTCATAACAAATCAGAAAAAAGTGAACTTTGAACCGCCGTAGAAACTAAATTGCGATTTAAAACATAAAATATTTTTATATTTTATATCTTAAAATGACGGAAAATATAAAAATGTATAATTAAGGGTTTTTTTATGAATTTTAATTAAAATATTTTTGCTATGCTTTTAATAACAACGGTATAAAACGGTATATTAGTTTCGGTACCGGTATACCGATATAATTTAAAATACCATTACCAAAATAAAAATAAACTAAATTAGTTTCGATTTCCAACCTTGATGGTTTCAAAAGTAATCTTCACGTTAACTTCAAACCCTATCCAAACTTCGAACTTGTATGATTGCGGGGAAATAAAACCAGTGTTATCAATTTAGCACTTTTAGGTCTAGCTCTAACACTTTTTTAACTCAACTAATGCGATCTTTAAAGAGTGTGTTTAGCAAAATAAACTTTGCAGAAATCAATACAATATATATATGGTTAAAATTATTTAAATTTATGGCCTAAAAAACATAGTTAATATTTAAACACAAATAAAATTGAAACGAGTAGAAGTATAGACTTAAGATCAGGGAACTCCAACTTTTTTCTATGTATTTAGCCAACGTATGGAAGTATACAGCCAAAATATTTTTTGTTGATCACGTCTTTGATTTTTGGGAATTTTACAAAAAATTTAAAAAAATTTTTCAAAACTGAGAAAGTTTGAATAGAGGGGGGAAGCTTTTCGAAAAAAACCTAAAAAATGTGAAATTATTTCAAAGTTTCTACATCAGATGCGGATAACCTTTTAGCAGGTAGATATATTATATAGAATTTTGTAAGAAATCAAGTAGATATTTTCAAATAGTTGTAGGGACTGACCGACTATACCGTTCTTACTTGTTTTCAACCTTTCAATATATATATATATATATATATATATATATATATATATATATATTTAAATTCTATGTTTTAGATTTTTTTAATTTGTATGTTTCATTTATTAAATACCATCGGAATTTATCAACATTAACGTTTGGACATCGGAAGAGGTTTTTATGAAGAAAACCCACATTTTTCTGCGGACAATAAAGTCCACAAAGAGTTCGCAAAATTTTTAAAATTATAAAAATTATTTCTTATTTTTTAAACTAAATATTAATAAAATACAATAATAGCACGAAAGGACATAATTATTTTTTGGAATTTCCTTGACCATACCTAGCTTTGTAGAGACACATACTCTAATAGTCCTTGATTGGATGTTATACCGTTATTATTTAAAATTATGATTTTTTTTACGAAATGAAAGAGAATGCTTCCTAAATTATTGATCTAGATCTATTTGATGATTTTAGTACTAATGTTATAGGGTGTACTTGATTATTTTAAACTTCCATATTATATACATAGGGTCAAATTCCCATCAGACTTGATAAATGATTCGAATCGTTATCCCTCCAAACTCTCCATAAGAGTGGATTATTTTACTCAGATTAGGGTTCCACGATTATTTCCAATAAATGCTAGTACAAAAACTTCACAGTTTTCTTTTCATAAAAATTTTCCAAAGTATCCAAAACAATGGTAGTCACATACCACGATTTATTACCATAACGTCTTTTGTTTATATAATATGAGGATTTTTTTCCTTTCAATCATCTGTTATCGTTTTTACACCTTTTTCTTATTAGACAGATTCTTGTTTTTATAACAAAATTACATTTTTATAGTATTTATATATTATGTTTTTAGTAGCATAATTTATGGGTCTGAATAAGTTGTTTCCTCTTATTTGGAATATTTTATATCATCCAAAAAAAGTCCCTTAGTTTCAAAAATTGTACAGGGATTTATTTAAAAGGGTTATTCTGCAATATATTGACGCTTAAATACTTTTGTGGAAATTTTAACTCTATAACGATCAAGATCGTTTATGAAGATACAATCTAACCCAATTAGTAAGACAAAATTTTAAAAATTTTAATAATAACGGTATAATATCCTAGCAAGTACTTTTGTGGTGTATGTCTTCGCTACAGGAACGATAGTAAAGGAATCTCAGAAAAGTAATTATGTCTTATCATTATTATTGACGTTTTATTAACATTTGGTTTTAGAAATAGGAAATTATTTTGTAATTTTAAAACTTTTGCAAACACACTTATTTTATTATCCACAGAAAAATATGGATTTTCTTTAAAAATACACTTCCGATACTCAGACTCCAATGTAGATTAATTCCAAAATTATATTTTTTTTTCTTGATAGTTGCAATTAATAAATAAAACGTAAATGTAGCTATAACAAATTTAAAAATATAAAATTGAAAAATCGTTAATTTCAAGAAATTGCCACATACTTGATTGTCCATGTATGTATGCAAGTACGTATATATGTATATATATAAAGGGTGGTCCAACCAAAACGCATGATGTTAATTGTCCAACCAAAACGCATGATGTTAATTGTAAATAAAACAAAAATATTCAGAGAATTATCTTAATATTTTGTATTATGATAGAAAGATTTATGACAACTGTGTGTGAAACAAAATATTAGCTAAACGCTCGCCACAGCTTCGGTGGCATACTTATATCCAATAGTCCATATTTTCAATGACTCTAACACATAATTGAGGTTCAATATCATCAACGTGCCGAATTATCTCACAATTATACCGATTGTGGACATATTTGGTTGATTATACTGCCCAAAAAAACTCACGAAACCCACGAAATACATTTTGATTTCAACGCCCATATCTGTAAAAGGCTTCAGCAATCTTAACGCGCTGCTCAATTGTGCACCTTCCCATGGTTCAATTTGTCGAACACTGAAACAAAAAACTGTCAAATTAAGTTGGGCAAAAAACTTCACCTATATATATATATATATATATCGATACTTTTATTGGGTGCAATGCATTATTAAACATTATGTATAATGAGCCGTTTCTCATATGAATTATGGGTCGATTATCATAAAAATTGTCAGTTTTATATTTATAAAAAACTTACATCTAATGAATTACGACGACTCTATAGTCAGCGAATTTCTTAAGTATTTGAAAACTTTAGGTAGCAAAAAAAAAACTGGATTGGAATAAATCCCAAAAAAGTTCAAACTTGTATATTTAGGTGTTTTTATTAATTAGATATATTAAAAATCCCACAATGAACAATACACTGCCTGCCACTTGAATAAGGAATCACATTTTTTTAACTTTAATTAAGTATATCTCCTAAACTAAAGTTCAAAAAAAAAATAATTTTTTGCGCAACCAAATTTCAAAGTGTTGGCTTTAGTTTCCTGAAGAAATAAAAAATATAAATATTTTGTTACACTAAAATTATGCATTTATTTAAAGACATGTATTTCTATGGTACTATTTCGTGTGTCACTTGAATAAGGAATTCTTTTAATATTAATCAGGAAGGCTATGATTTGAATTTCTTTCAATATAAACGGCTAGAGAATTTTTAATTTGATAGTTTTTAAGTAGTTTTTATTCAAAATGCGACATGGTAAGGCTCTTAATAACTCTGAAAAAGAAATTCTGATTTTGAAAACTCAGGGTCAGAATCTTACCCAAATAGCCAAAAACATTAATAGAAGAAAGACAGTTATGTACAATTATTTAAATAACGTGGAAAGATATAGAACAAAACATGAAAGGGCGAAAGAAAATGGCAACAACTCCAAAAGAAAGACGAAAAATTCTTAGAATTGCATCAAATTCTGCCATGTCGGTATCAAAAATACGTGAAAAAAGTGGAGTCAGTGCCAGTCTAAGTACCGTATTTTAAAGTCGTGCCCATACATAGTCCGACGAAAACTGCAAAAAAAACACCACTTAATGAAAAACGCAAATCACAACGTCTACAGTTTGCCACAAATGCAATGACATGGTCTGACAAATGGTTTAAAGTGGTATTTTCCGATGAAAAAATGTTTAATATTGATGGTCCCCACGGGTATAACTATTACTTCCATGACCTAAATAAGGAGGAATTATTTTTGAGTCGCAGACACAGCCGAGAGGGCGGAATAATGGTATGGGGTGCCATTTCGTATTATGGTATCATAGAATTGGTTTTTTGTCCAACAAAATTACCGCAACTACTTACAAAAACATTCTGGAAGAAGCATTTCCAAAATTTAATGATGTCTTTGGACCCATATCTTGGACGTACCAACACGACAACGCTCCTATTCATACCGCCAGAGCAGTAAAACAATGGAGTAATCAACAAGGTGTTCAACTTTTGGATTAGCCCCCATATTTACCAGTCCTGAATCCAATGGAAAATGTCTGGGTTTGGCTTGCAACAATTTGAGATGATAAAATCCTTAAAGGATGCAATAACGGAAGCATGGAGTTCAATTTCGCTAAATTACTTAGAGTCATTATACAAGTCGATGCCAAATCGCATTTTTGAGGTTATTTCTAAAAATGGTGGCAGTAATCATTACTAATTGAATGCTAGAAGATAATAACTTTCATTTTTATAACCTAAAATTTAAGAATAATTTGCTTAATTTTAAAATATTCCTTATCCAAGTGACACACTAAAAAGTACCACAGAAATACATGTCTTTAAATAAATGCATAATTTTAGTATAACAAAATATGTATATTCTTTATTTCTTCAGGAAACTAAAGAAAACACTTTGAAATTTGGTTGCGCAAAAAATTTTTTTTTCTGAACTTTAGTGTAGGAGATATACTTAATTAAAGTTAAAAAAATGTGATTCCTTATTCAAGTGGCAGGCAGTGTATTGCAAATAAAAATATTATACGCTGTAGAAAAATTATGTAACTTTGGCCAAAATATCAAAAATTTTATAAATTATTTCCAACTTTAATGGATCAGCAAAAAAAAAAAAAAAAAAAGGCACAGTGGAAAACAATCTAAGTCTGAATGGTGTTCAGTATTTTGAAATGTTTTTTATACAGCAAATATTAGATTATATGTATTTCCCATGCCAACCTTTGAACTAGGTTAATTTAAGAAATTGTCCATATTATAGATTTTGTATTAAATTTTTCGAGTTTTTCGATTTGTCTATTGAAAATATTAGAGTTACAGTTTGCTACAATTAAATAATTGAGAGGAATACATTCCTAAGATACTTTAAGATATCTTTGCAAAACAATCGAGAACAATCGTGATTTTATTAGAAAAATTTACAAAAAAAAAAATGCGAATTAAAATCAAATAATCAAACTTTTAATTGCTCCTAATCCTGCAATTTCGTAATAAAAACGACGGTTACGAATATTGCTTTTTAATGGTTTATTCCTTTTGAAAACTAACACATTCGTAAATTTTTGTAATACATACCTACACTTATTTTTACAGAAATAAATATTGCAAATGTAGTAATAAGTCGTCCTTAAATAAAATAAATTGCAAATAAATATGATTAGAAGACAAAAAGTTAAAAAAAATAAATCAAATTTAAAAATTTTTATTTATTAAAAAAACTATGGTAACACTAATTCAAAAAAGGAAATAATTTAAGCGAAAAATACCATAGTTAATATTTGTTTGTGCGTTGAAATAGATATATGTAGTCTTATAAAACTTAATATCTAAAACAGGGTTTTTGGGTAATTTTTTAATGCAATACAGGCAAAATATGAAGAAGTTTTGAAAATTTTAAAAAATTAATAAATAAACGGCCAAAGTCTGTACAGATATTAAATTTCATGGTTGTACTTAGTTTCCTTCTATTTTTTTCCAATTTTAATATGGACTCTATTTATTGTGCATCCAGTAAGCTAAATAAAAGTTTTATGCCCAAATATTAACGATGAAAGCATTAAGAAGTTAATTTTTCAGGAAAAATCTGTAAAATAGGATGTCTGAAATTGTGCGTATATTTTGGAACCATTGGACAGCACATGCATACATCATTTTCATAAAATTGCTAAAAAAATCATTATTACGTCTTCAATGTGTGGCTGAAAATTTTCTAAGAAAATTTCAAACGTGTTTTTCACAAATTGAAAATATAATTGAAATTTGAAATAAGTTTGTTGAAGCTTTCTTGATTATATTCCATTTGAAATATATATAAACACATTTTTAATATTTAGGAAATTAGCTTTAAATATTATGAGCCAAAATTAATACACAAAATCATTTTTTTTTTTTTTTTTCTGTGAATAGAATTAGAAAGTGATTCTGAGTCCAACGGTATACTGAAAGGTGAGGGCCAGAAGATTTTTTTCTGCGCGTTTAAAACATCAGAACAAACGTATAACATCCAAAACACGAATGGTGGCGTATGGTTGTTCTTGATTTACTATTAATATTAACCATACGTTTTTTTTTAGCTATTTTTTTATACTAGTGTTGATAATATTATTTTCAAAATAACAATTTGTATTCTTATCATGGAAAAAATTTACATCATTACACCCAGACATATATATGTATACACTTATGCTTACATGCATACACTTTAGGAAATGAACACACACACACACAACAGCCATTTACTACACATTCATTTACAGTAGGGAACAAAAATACAGTTTAACTAAAATTTTTTCAAAACCAACTTTCAAAAATATATATTTTTATATGAAAAATAGCTGATTTCTGAATAGTATTTTGATGAAAAATTATCAGTTTTTTTAAAGTTTCGTTTTCAAGTGAAACGTATTAAAAAAGAAAAAAAAAATCATCATGAAGTGACTTCTCTACAATTTTTATAACAAATTATAATTATAAGTAGATAGGAAAATTTTAACAAATTTTGAAACTTTAAATTCTAAAGTTTGTTTTAAAAACAGGAAAACACTTGATGCATTTTGATGGACCTTACAAAATTACTAAGAAATCCAAAATTTATGTCAATTGAGTTTTAGACTCAAACGATTAACCAGTCCAGAGACAAGACTTTGTAAATGCATATTCTATAAAAATAGCATAGAGTATACAATTATTCGGGTTTTCATATTAATCGGTTAATTTGACAAATAAATTTTCGAGCTTAAAAGTTGATCGGTTAATAACCGATTAATATAATGCAAGTAAAACATATAAATGACAATAATTATAATATTTAATCTATTAAAATAATTATTTACAATCAGAATGTAGACCATGTTCTTTTGCAAAGGGTTCATCATATTAGTTCTTTCGCCTATTTATATAAAAAATTGCATTTTTTTGACTTAATATTACAAAATATTCTCCTATTCAGCTTTATTTATTTTATTATACCTCACACCACCATATTTGGTTGGGGTATTATGCGTTTGTGCTGATGTTTATAAAGCACAGAAAAATTATCCAACACCCACCTTGAAGTATACCATTCGACTCAGAATCACTTTTTGGGTCGATCTAACGTCTGTCCGTCTGGCTGGTTGGACGACTGGCTGGCTGGACGACTGGCTGGCTGGACGACTGGCTGGCTTTTCATGTAAACATTTTGCATAAGGTACATATTGCAATTTTGAAGATAATTTAATGAAATTTGGCACGTAGAACTTGCATGGAATAGGGGTTTAACGATCATAAATGCCTTAAATACGCAAATAAGTTTTGTATAAGTAGAAATCATAGTGACAAATTTTATGAGGATCGCTCCATAATTTACCATAGCTCCCATATAAACCCACTTTCAGGCATCATCCTAAAGTGCATAAATTCATCCAAATGTTAGTATTAACGTAGTATTCCCTATTCGTATATTTTATTTTACACTTAGTAAAAGTATCGGTCCACAATTGACCATATGTCTAATTTTTTTCAGTAATTTTATTTATTGAATCTTCACAAAAGTTAAGTGAACTAACAATAATTAATCAAATCTTAAATCAAAATCTTAATATCTGTTTAGTCCAACCAACGTCAGACTAAAAGAGATTTTAATGCATATGGTTTAACTTCGGCTCAGTTATGCGGTTTTTCTTCTTCTCAATCGGATGTATCCATTACTTCTTAGTATATTTCGTGATAGTGGGTTAGGATGTATTTGCAATCTTTTCAAGTATACTCCTGCATTTTCTTTTATAACATTTTTTACCAAAGGAACGTTTAGATCGTTATGTATGTTAGTATTTCTTACAAATTGGCTTAAAAACTGAGTTATAGAGGAGTAGTTTGCAATCTAGACTGAGCACAGAATTTCTGCCAATTAGCCAATTTATTTGGAGTGCTTTCAATATCATTTGGGTCAACTTTGCATCAATATAGAATTTTCATGTAAGGCGTCGGTCGATATGTATTCCGAGGTATTTAACCTCCGATTGCTGGGGTATTATTTGGTTATTTATAAGGATAAGTGGACATGATTCCCTACGCAAGGTAAATGTTATATTTGTGCATTTTTGTTCATTTATTTTTATTTTTCATTTTTTTAGCCATCTCTCAATATCAAATATATGGCTCTGCAAAATTCGAGATGCCTCCTGTGGGCATTCATGGGTGCTTAAAATAGCTGTATCATCTGCAAATATTGATGTATGGGTTTGACTATTTGTTGGCATATCGGAGGTATATATCAGGTAAAACACAGGGCCCAGTACACTACCTTGGGGCACACCTGCTTCAATTGGCTGAGGGGTACTAAAAAAGTCACATTCTTTAAGAATAAATTTCCGACCAGTTATATAGCTTTTTAATAATTTACATATATATATGGGTAAATTTTGTTCTATTTTATGTAACAAGCCGTCATGCCACACTTTGTCAAAGGCTTGCGATATGTCAATGAAGAGAGCGGAACAATATTTCTTTTCTTCAAACGTTTTGTTGATAACATTTGCTAGTCTGTGTGTTTAATGGATAGTACTGTGTTTTCTTCTAAATCCGAACTGATGATTGGGTATACATTGGCTTATTAGCGGGTATAGCTTGTTCATTAGGATCTTCTTAAATAGCTTAGATATATTAGATATGGGTCTATACGATTCTACTTTTGTGTGATCTTTTCCTGGCTTAGGTATCATGGTAATCAGTGACACCTTCAATTCTACTGGATAATATTCAAGGCGTAATATAGCGTTAAAAATATAAATTATTATTTTTAATGCTATCCAGGGTAGCTCTAAAAGGATCTGGTTACTGATTTTATCAATTGCAAGTGTCTTTTTGGAGTTTAAATCAACAATAGCCTTGTCGATCTCTCGAATCTCAAAGCAAAGGGGGACAACAGATGGCAACTCAATTATGTCATTTGCTTCGTTCGGGGTGAATACATTCTTTAAAAGTCTGACAAACAGATTCCCTTTTTCTGTATCGTTTCTTGCCCATCCACCATTTGTATTACGTATATAAGACCCATCCACGAATTATGATGGACATGCACAATGGTGTGGGGTATCATATGGTCATACCTTTATTTTTCGTTTTTTATTTGCTTTTAATGTAATTCTCTTTAGTTTTTTGTATGAGACCGATTTTTTTGTCAAAATTAATATTGATATTTTTACGTACATTTTGTTCATGAAAATTAAAATTTTTACGACTTATAGGTGTAACTTTTAATTTAAAAATATTGTTACAAGTTTAAATATTTATAAAGTTATAATATTATAAACTGTACATTTCGCATTTTATTAAACATTCTATCTAAAAGAAAAGAACATCCAGAGATGTCAATAAAATCCTAAACTTGCGATCCAGATGTAGAGCAAATTAGGACCATTTCTTGTAATTGGAAGATGTGAAACTACGAACCCTTTTTACTCGGCGCAAGGAAATTAGCTTTAATTTTTGTATAAACTAACATATTTTTTTAATAAAAAATATATCCATGACATTATTTTTTATTCTCTTAAAACAGATCAAAAGAAGAACAATTCATTTGAATCTCTTTTTAATCTTTTTTAATATTCTTAATAACATCTTTGGATTCTGTTTGTATACTTCTTAAACACAAGAAAATTAACACTTATTGATACTTTGGAAGTAATGAAAAAGTGCATTACTAAAAATTACTATTATTTATTTTGCAGATAGATATTTTAAAAAGAGATGTAGTTGACATAAATCAGTTGGATACCCTAATAAATAGCTAGTATAACATTATCTGGTTAAATTGAAGGTTTTTTAAATTTTTCAGTTTTTTTAATAGAAAGTTTGAGCGCACAAGTACAATTATATTTAAAGGACAGAATTTCAAAGATGAAGTGACGAAGTTGAAATATATCCCATTAATCACATCATCACAAACTTCCATATAATTGGCTTAAATGTTTGCAAAATACACACTACCGACAAATACCTCTTTTATATAAATTTTCCAAAATATCGCGTAAACAGAATTTTTTAATAAGTAAAACTTTCGAGTCAAATTTGTTATATGCAAAAATTTTATGCACTTTTCAAAACTTTCACCAAATTTTCAAATTTTGTTCCACATTTTTTTAAGACCAGATAAGACTAGATCATCGAGTAATATCTGTAAAGAATCATCCTAATGTTTAAAATTGATAATGTGAAAAAAAATATTCTCCTAACGCATTTCGCTTGCTGATAAATACCCCGAAATGTAAATTAAGTTAATTTTGATTATAATATTGATGTCAAATGAATGCGTTTCATGTGCTTAATACTAAAATTCAGTAGCGTCAAAATATCCTAAGGATCTATAATTGTATGGAGCAAAAAACATGTTCTTAACTCCAAAAATTGGCCACACATATTTCACATTTTAGTTCCGTTTTTATAAAATTCACATAAAAAGAAGTTTGTCATTTATATGAAAGTCTTAAAATATACATCCATGATTTGAAAATGAAAAATATTCCTGATTGTTATGATTAAAAATATCTTTTAAGAATATTTGCTTGTCAGTCCGGATGTCTATCCGCCTGAGCGTTGAAATGGATTTCTTCAAGCCCACATTTCTCTTTCAAAACAAAAATTCAGCGAAATCCGTTCGGGAATGACATAGCTGAAAACGATTTTCCAGAGCAGCCTCAAAAACTTTTATAATTTTTTTTGCGCCCAAATTGAACAATATCTTCTATCTCAAATGTCACAATATATAAATATTTTTCTATCGAAAAGTTGTGAGAATGAATAGTCTAGAGGAAGCGTTCCATCCCCAGGACACCATAAAAGTTTCCGTTTTTCCTAAAAAAAGTGAAAATATTCATTATTAAAAAAAACTTAGGCTTTTTATATAATATAATTTTAAATTGGAATATTGCACTAAATATGATGCAAAAATATGCATTTATAGCAAAGTATGAAAAAATGCATTTTCAACAAAATATGCATGAATATGCATTAACATATCGAAGCCATTCTAATTCGCAAAGATATTTAGTTTACTCTGTTCTAGGAGTAAAGGCAAAAAATATACATTTGCACGAACTTCCGGTCCTTGGTTATTATTATTATTATTTTTTTTCTTTTGGAAATACAAATTTTGAATTTTTGAACAATGGTACTTATATTTCAAAAAGTTTCAACACAATGATGTGTCATACTGCTTGGGTTTGGGACTAAAGGGCTTTAGGTCCTGAGTACGATCCCTGGCCAAAAAAAAAAACAAAAATTTTGAAAATTCAGATAAGGAATTATTAAAATATCTTTATATATACATATCTAAAAAAAATTCTCTTCGATGCCTGTTAATTAAAAAAACCTCTTGTATTTGCCAGAATTCGAACTCATAAGTCCTATTAGTCCTAGAGTAACTTAAAATTTCATATTCATAAAATACTTTTGTTTTATTCAGAGTGTGTGCAAAACGTTAGAAAAGTATGCAGAAAAGTAAAATTTTGAAATATATGAAGTGAATAAAATTTTACTAATCCATAGGGCTACAGAAATTTTTGAAAAATGTACAGAAAATATTAACAATCATAAATTTTATAATACAAAGAAAGACTAATAAAATATTTCTAATACTTTGTGTATTTTAATGTTTTTTTTTTTTTTTTTAAATAAATTCTTATTTCATAATAGAAATAAATTCTACTAAAAAAATATATTAAAAAATTATATAAAAAAGTTGTTAAAATTTATAATTTTCTTTATAAATTTCTTCAACATAGGAAACTTTTAAATTTCCTTAGAACATTTTTACTCTTTGGCATACTCTACTTGTAAAAAAAAATAATATTTTAGCATTGTTGAATTTGAGATATATTCGACATATAGTGTTGATTTTAATATTATTCACATATATGAAGGGTACACATAATTGAAAGTGTTCTAGACCATAAATTTTTAAGCCATGGTTCGTAGAATCCCATTGAATATTTTCTTTTTAAGTACAAGCAAATTTTTATGAAAACATACGCTTGACAAGTAAATTTGAGATATTTTTTTCTTAAAAAAATTATCACTTAACTTTAATTTCATTACGTAGGATTTGTGCTTTAGAGCCTTATTTTAATTTTAAATAAAAAATAAATATGAGACATTGTCAAAAAATTTTGAAACTGATTGAAACTGAATTTAATCTTTAATAAGTTTTGTGGTATTACTATTTAAAAAAACAGAGTACAAATCTGAACTTAAAAGTGTTGAAAATAATAAGGTGCAAAATTTTACCGGTTTCATTTCGTAATCATGATTGTTATTCAAAGTTTAAAAACGTAGAAAAAGCGCTAAAAATCACTTAGCGTTTTCCTATTCTTCTACACTTTTTATTCACTCGTTTACACTTTTCGATCTCGCTCGATCTTACATGACCTAATTGTGCATAAATTCTACATCTCCTTTGTTGTTTTGCAGACTTTCAACAGTTTCGTAGTCAAATTTCGATGGCAAAATTTATAGATTTATTTTTAAGTTTTTGGTATTTTGGACGGGGTCTGTGCACGCAACAAAGTAATATAAATATCGAAATAGGAATTGATGGCTCTTGTAATTGTGCGTATTTTGCTAAATAGTCAACGCAATATATAGTCTCAAAGTTTGGAAAACAAGAGCGAAAAATTTTCAAATAGTCAGTTTTTCACGGGGCACAGTCACTGTATCATATACGATAGCATGGATTACTGAGTGAACTTAGTTTTTTGTTATTTTACACAATAAAATCGAAGAACCATTAAAAACTATTTGAAAATTACAGAAAAACTGCACTTGATTTTTATATAGAAAATTGAAATTTGTAAAAATTTTTGATACACAGATATAAGAACGGCGACAAATATAATTGATAAGGACCATACATTTAAGTAAAGTGCCGTTGACAGTTGAAAATGGTATTTTTTTATTCATCAAATTCATAATTGTTTATTTTGTAACACGAAAAATATATCGTTAATATACAAATTATATTACTTATATTGTCTTGTCAGTAATTATATTACAAATTTAAAAATCAGTTAAACTGTGTCTAAAATTTTGAGTTATATTACTCTCAATTTATTGCAAATGTATTTTAATGAACCGCAAATTAATGTTAAATAAATTTCGAATGGAACAGTAAAATATGAAATATCTATCTGTCATTCTATTAACAATAAAAAATAAAATCTATAATTTAACGTGTTCTATAATATATTTAAGTATATGTATGTATAAAATGTATATCTAAAAACCCAATTCTACAATCTACTTTATTTCTTATTTAAACAAATAAACACACACACACAAAACGTCAAAACAAATTATTTATTGTCATTAAAATATCCTGGACCTTTATTAAATTATAACGATTTTATTTTTGTCAATTTTGTTTGTTTGGGAAGGTCGAGCGGCTTCAGTTGTTGCACAAGCTGTATTTTGTACGCTTTCAATTTAAGATCTCGACGTAAAATGCGCCAAGTCGTTCTATACGTCAGTCCGACTTGCTGCGAACGGCGCCAAATCGACTCTCCACGGTTTTCGTGTACACTCTAAGCTACGGCCGCTACATTTTCCTCACAGTGTGCTGGACGTGGTCTATTCGGTCGAATATTATCCAATAATGAATGCTGGGTCTCAAAATGGGTGATGGTGTTGCGAATAATACGCTCAGTAGACCGATTATGTTGACCATAAGTTGAGCGAAGTACACGAAACACATTCCTCAAAGAACGTGAATTTTCCTAATAAAGTTGAACGATTTTTAAACGTTGTTCAGGCGTAAGTCTTGTCATTATGAAATGCCAAACAATACTAAATAAAAATAACATGTTAAATATTTCCACACAAAAATTTCTCAATTTCAATTTAAAAAAAATGAAACTTTTCCTATTATCTATTATAATAATATTGATACATTTCTACACATAATTTTCTTATTAAAAATTCATAAATACATTTTTTGGCGCACCCTAGTAATATACATAAATTAACGGTGTGACAAGAATATTAACTGACAATTTTTATCAGTTAAAAATTTTTATAAAAATTTAGTTTTTATAAAAATAATTTAGAAAAAAAGTCAATTTTTAATTTTGCAAATATCTTCCCATGAATGTGTATACAACTTAGTATTCAATTAATAACAAAACTATTTTCAAATCTTTTAATTTCTTCTTGTCTTAAAACTTTGCAGACACACTCTTGGAATATCTGTCATGCAGATGCTTGTAGCAAAAGTTATCTACATGCGTTTATATATTCAATATTCAATGGATAAAGTTTTTGTTTTATGTAAATTATGAATAACAGTTTTTATATTTTAAATATCTCAAAATATGTATTTCCTCGTAAACTTTTATCTTGCTAAAAATGGCAAAAATAAAGGGAAAATTTATGAACAGATTTTATAAATAAATTTATTGGATTAAATGACGAAACAAAAATATGATTAAATAGAAACAAAAATAGCAAGTCAAGTATTTAATGGAAGACATTTTATCAAAACTAAATAAGAAAATAGCATAATAAATTATTTAAAATATTTCCCATAAAAAGGAAATGTATCGAAAATTTTTATAAAAAAAAAATCAAAATTTTTTCTATGAAAGGAAAATTAATCGATAATTTTTGTAAAAAGAAAATTTATTGAAAACTTTCTATAGAAATTGAATTTTCCGAAAATTTCCTATATTTTTATCGAGAATTACATAGAAAAAGAAAATTTATCAAAAATATTCTAATTTCAGTGGTTAAAGAAATTTTTATATAAAAAGAAAATAGCATAATAAATTATTTAAAATATTTCCCATAAAAAAGAAATGTATCGAAAATTTTAATAAAACAAAATCAAAATTTTTTCTATGAAAGGAAAATTAATCGATAATTTTTGTAAAAAGAAAATTTTATCGAAAATTTTATATAGAAATTTAATTTACCGAAAATTTTCTATATTTTTATCAAGAATTGCATAGAAAAAGAAAATTTATCAAAAATATTCTACTTTCAGTGGTTATCGAAATTTTTATATAAAAAGAAAATAGCATAATAAATTATTTAAAATATTTCCCATAAAAAAGAAATGTATCGAAAATTTTTATAAAAAAAAATCAAAATTTTTTCTATGAAAGGAAAATTAATCGATAATTTTTGTAAAAAGAAAATTTATCGAAAATTTTTGTAAAAGGAAAATTTATCGAAAATTTTCTATAGAAATTTAATTTACCGAAAATTTCCTATATTTTTATCGAGAATTACATAGGAAAAGAAAATTTATCAAAAATATTCTACTTTCAGTGGTTATCGAAATTTTTTTATATAAAGTATATAAGAAAACAAAATTTATCGAGAGTTTTCTATAAAAAAAAAAGAAATTATGAAAATTTTCTATAAAAACTATATTTACCAAAAATGTCCTATAAAAGGAAATTTATTGAGTTATATGCCGTTTATACCAAAACAAAAACTAGGTAGTTTTCGAAAAACTAAAATTCAGAAACCAAGTCCTTTACATACCTGGTTTTCTATACATGTGGTTTTTGTTAATACTTCATTTTGTAATAACTTTTTATTTAAGTACATTTTGATATATTTTTAATATTTAAAAATCTTTTAAACAATATTTTAGAAATATTTTATGAACAATATTTATATGACAAATAAAACTAATCCAGAAAATCAAAAATATTACTTTTTTCATAATATATGAAAGCTTGATGTTCTGAAATCATTTGAAAAGGCTGTGTCATAAATAATTATTTTGGTAGTTTTTATTTGATTTTCAACAAAAACTAGGCGAAAATGATTTTCGATTTGTATGGGAAAACTAAAGAAATTCATGTAGTTTTTCAATCAGAAACCAAATGAAGTCAAAAAATACTAGTTTTTGTTTGGTGTAAACGTAGTGTTATATAAAAAGAATATAAAATTTATCGATATTCTATTATAGGAAAAGTTACTGAAATTTTTTGTGTAAAAAGAAAATTTAGCAGAATTTTTCCTAAAAAATAATATACTAATCGAAAAATTTTCATTAAAATAATATATACTAAAAGTTTTTCGCTACAAAAAAAAAATATAAAAAGAAAAATTTTCGAAAATTACGAAAACTTTATTCAAAAAGAAAATTTATCGAAAATTTTTTATATAAAAAATTATCGAAAATTTCGTATAAAATAACAATTTTAGAAAAATTTCCTATAAAAAGAAAATTTTCGAAAAATTTCCTATAAAAATTAAATTTTAGAAATTATAAAAAGAAAATTTTAGAAAAATTTCCTATAAAGGAATATTTTTATAAAAAGAAAATTTAACGAAAATTTCCTCAAAAAGAAAATTTATAAAAATTTACCAGAATTTTTCCTAAAAAATAAAATTTAACGAAAATTTCTTTCACAATTTTTTTTTTTTTTTTTTGTTTAAAAACAATTAACAAAATTTTCTAGCAAAAAATGTATATAGAATTTTGTATAAAAAGAAAATTTAACAAAAATTTCATAAAAAAGAAAATTTATTGAGAAACATATATAAAAAAAAGAAAATATATTGAAAATATTCTACTTATAGCAGTTATTGATTTTTTTTTTTTGCATAAAAGGAAAATTTATCGAAAATTTGCCATAGAAGGAAAATTTATTGAAAATTTCCCATAGAAGGAAAATTTATTAAAATTTTTTTTTATACAAATAAAATTTATCGAAAATTGTCTAAAAAATTTTAATTTTCGATAAATTTTCTATAAAAGAAATTTATCGAAAAGTATATAAGAAAATAAAATTTATGGAGAATTTTCTGTAAAAAAAGAGAAATTATGATAATTTTCTATAAAAATTTCCTATAAAAGGAAATTTATTGAGTAATATAAAGAAATAAAAAATATTCTATTGTAAGAAAGGTCATCGAAATTTTTTGTGTTAAAAGAAAGTAGCAAAATTTTTCCTAAAAAATAAAATTTATTAAAAATTATTCATAAAAATCAAATTTACCAAAAAATTTTTATGATAAAATAATAAAAAACAAAATAAAAAAAGCGAAATTTTCTATCAAAAAAAATGTATCGAAAATTTTTTATAAAAAGAAAATTTTTTGAAAATTACAAAAACTTATATTTACCAAAAAAATCCGTAAAAGTGTAAAATTGTAGTTATAATTAATTTGACATTCTCACAATGAATAATTTGTTTATCATAAATAAATTCGATTTAACTATAAATATTGTTAGTAACAATCAAAATCATGTTTGTGTGATGATATTTTAAACTTTAAATTATCATTTCTATTACCAATAAGTGTTGCAAAATTCGATGTTTTTGTCAAGCGACACAAAACATGTTGCAAGAAATGTTTGACAATTTTGAAAGAAAAAATAAATTAAAAAGAAGTTAAAGAAAAATAATTAAATGTAAATTGTTCATATAAATTATAAAATAAAATGAAATAGAAATATAGTGTTTGCTATATATAAACGCAAATATAGGTGAGTGTTTTGTAATTCCTATAAGTGCGAATTTGATTATATATATATATATATATATATATATATATATATATATATATATATATATATATATATATATATATATATATGTACAGTGGCTGACATAAATAAGTAAACAAAGTAGTATCTTTATTAACACATAATTAGAAATATATGTTGTTTTGTTAGTAAAATAAACAGTAACAGATTTAATTCAACATATTATTACTTAGAGAAAACAATTGTTTTTAAACAATTCTACTAATAAAAAGCAAACATGGTTCCTAATCACTAAGTGACCGCCTGTGTTTTAATATACTCGTATTAGTTTCAAACTTGTTGGTATTATGAATACATATTTTCTGCATATTTCTGTAGAAAATGTATGGGGTCTTAATAATATTTAAATCCTTCAATTCAGTCATATTACGGGGACTCTATTCGTTTATTTTAATTTTAAACATTGCTAAATGCAAATTATATTGGTGGCAAATATGGACTTTGAGTAGGTCATTCTAAAATGAATTTTCCTGCTTTAGGATAAAACCCAGAAAAATTAAACAATAACCTTTTGGAACTATTATAACTTTTAAGAGATTAAGGTAAATCTGGGCGTATCACTATTTTACCTACTCTGCAAGAAGAAATGCATTTTCACATCATTAAACCCTTTTAGCCGGACTTTAGTGTTGGTTTTGTACACTTGAAGGATAAAGTTTCATTAATTTTAATACAAACGAACATCTAGCCTACATAATATTTCATGCGAATCGTAGATTATTCAGTCCGAAAAATTCTTTTACTAAAATTTTCAGGTTTTAATGCAAAATCCGTTCTATGCAGCTTATCGTCCATTTTTGGAAATTTAATTTAATTATGAATACAATGTTTGACCATGTTATCCGACTTTATAAATTCTTCTGTGAATTGTAGATTTTTGAACTTTCCAAATAAGATTTGGTGAAAATATTGGAGCAGAAATCATAGGATTTTTAAGCTAAAATTTTATCTGCTCTTTTTCGGGCGTTTTGTTAACGATTTTTTCACCTTTTTCGTAAAGTAAAGTATGATACTCTTCATTTTCCTACAGTTAATCGTGTACTATTTGTCATCCTTTAGTTCGAAATTATGGTTGAATTAAAATTTTCTAACAAATTTTCTGTGATTTTTTAGTTTAAAGTTAAAAAAACACAACCGCTATTTCGCTAAAATTATTTTTTGAACATAAACTTCACTTATTTTTAACAATAAATTAAAGAAATTAAGCCAAACGTTGCTGGTTTACTTATTTTTGACTCATTTGAAAACGATTTTTTTAATTTCGCTAGAAAGAAACTTAGAAAAAGACTAAATGATAGAAATATAGGAGAAACAAGTTGATTTTATCAAAAACATGTAAATTAAAAAAACGGACAGTAACATTTGCCGTTTTTTAAAGCAAAATAGAAATGATGATTTGGTTTACTTATTAATGACAGTCACTGTATATAATTTTGTAAGTACATACATTAATGTGAAATAAAAAATATATATTTTTTTCCACAAATCATATAGCAAGATATCTTTTGTTTGCTGTTTTTTGGTACCATATGCTATAAAGTAGTTTATTGGGCGTAATATTCCACGAAAGCCTCAAATCTCTCTTGCCGCGTTTCTTGTTTCAAGTTTTGAAACGGAACCTTAAAAATTTATATGATAATTAATTTCATAATATTATACCTCGACATTTTTGTTTTTTCTTTTTAAAACAGATTTCGCGTCAAAATTAGAACGTCTTAGACTATAGTTATTGCTGCACAGATAGCACCTCACAAGAAAGTCTTAAACTTATTCCATCAAGAAGATTTACTTGTTCAGGTATTCCAAGAAATCTTCCATATAGTTAATATGTATATACATTAGACTGTACCAAAATGTACCGACTTTTAAATTTTGAACGTAGCTCCCCCTAAAATCGTTCGTTGGATTGTAAAAATATATTGTGTGAAATATTAGTGAATTGGATATCGTTAACTCGTGCCGCATCGAACCTGAAATTTGTATAGTACGATTATAAGGGGAAAATATGGCCTTTTTACAGTTTTTAGAAAAATGTAGCTATTAAATACTTTGCTTTGTAATAAAATGTTAAAAATTCGTAATTTATACATAATTATCTATAAAACAAGACATAAAAAGAAAAAATACGAATTCCCCAGGCCAGTAATGTGTTTTAGACCAATTGTGTAAGGAGTGTACAAACAAATTTTTAATTTTTTAAGAAATAATTAAATGAAATGCTATTTTTAATTACATTTGAAGCATTATTACTGCAAAATATGTTTTTGTTTCCGCAGGGTAATTCCAACCTCTTGCCGCGCTTTGTTAAAAAATGTTGATTTTTTAAGACTGCTTCAAAACACTAATTTTAAACTTTTAAACATTTTGTTGAATAAATTTCAGGAAAGTTGTAATAAAACTATGTAGTTTTATAGACAATATTACAATGTTTTAGATATAAAGCAAAGTGTTTTAGATATAAAGCAAATTTTTTACAACTGATATTTAGACTAAACAAAATTATTACACAGTAGTATCTCAAAAAATATATTCTGAAGTTTTTAAAAAAATTGGGCAAGGATTACCTTTAAGATAAGAAGATTAAAAGTACTTCCTTCAATGAAGAAGAAGGAAATAACTAAAACAATAAAATCAATGTGGTAATGAGGTAAAAAAGAACCTATAAACATAAAATAATTAAAAAGGAAACGCACACATAGTTTAAAAATAACATATTTACATATACTAATACAGACATACTGCTACTGCATACACACACATGTATATAAAAATACAAATGTATGTGTATAAATAAATAAGTTGATAAATGTTTATTCTAACAAAACATTTTTTTGTGTGTCTAAAATTGACAATAAAACAAATAAGCAAAAATGGGAACAACAACAACAACATTAATATTTGATAACGAGGTTAATATCCTTTAAGGATAAATACGATAACAAAATTCAAGGCAATAACAGTGACAACAAAAACAACAATAGCAAAATAAATGCAAACAACCAAACGACCGACACAAAAGTTTTTAGATATCAATAAAAAAAAACAACGACAATGATAAAATACCAAAATAGAAAAAATAAAAAGGATAAAAATAAACAACAAAAATCATGCTAAAGATGACGATGATGATTTAAGTAAAAGAAATCTTAACATTACAACAACCATAAGGCAACAAAAACTACAATAACCATAACACAAAGGAAAAAGGATTGTGATGTCAATACATGAGGATTAAATTTCTTAATATTTTCACATACGCACACATTTATTTATTCCCTTTTCTTTTACCAGGAAAAAGGAAAAGAAAAATTCAACATATTTGTTTATCTGTGTGTGTTTGATAAAAAAAAAATTTCAGAAAATAACAGCTGTTATAAATGCAATTATAAAGTAACCGCACATCCACAAAACCAAAAATTGTTAGTGTAAAACCATTGCACATAATGTCAGAATGCTATGAACAAAAATAAGGAAATGAAGAAGAGCAGATAAACGCAACACAAAATATTACATACGATTACAAAAACAATTTGACAGTTTAGCGCGATATGTACATGAAAAAATTGTAAATCAGCTGGGCTTTCAAAGTAACTTTTTTATAACACTATGAGCTGTTATTTTGATTTTGTTTGCGAAAAATAAGAGAGTTTTGTTGTTTAATGTAGGAAAATAATAAAGAGCACAAGAGACGAAAAGATAAAGAGAATGGTAACATTTTATTTTTAAGAGAAAATATTTTATGTTTAAAGTTATTGTATTTGCTTACACTTTTGCCATGTGTAAGAGAATTTTAGTTAAAAATATAATTTTTTTAATTACCCCTAATATCTATGACATCACTTGTTTAACAGTTGGAGACAAAGAACTTTAATCAGGAAAAGGAAATTTACAACAATATCACAGTGATACCTTAAAGTTTTTTCTTTGGATAAAAAAGTTTATTAATTCAACTGCATAAAAATATAAAGAGACGCAAATGCTTAAATAATCTTTTTGCCAGTAAACTAAATATTTAAGGATAAAAACTAAATGTAATGCAATAAAAATGACATTTATTGCTGAACTCCATAGAAAACCAACAATATACTAATAAGATATCATTAATTGTCAAACACATTTACAAATTTTTCTTTAGTATATGTATTCCAAAAAATGAAATTTTTGATTATGTCCTCAGATTTTCTTGAAATAAAGAACACATTTACACTACTTAATAATATGTATATATCCATTTTTTTCTAAAAAAAAATCGCGATTTTTGTTTACAGAAAATGGTCAAAATATATGAAGTATCTAGGTTTCAATTGGATTTATAATGCAACTGCACTTTTCAGATGCATTTTTGAAAATGTTCTCCCTCTTCGATTTTTATTTTCTTTTTGTTTCATATGGTTCAACATTTCAATTTGGATTATTTTGTGATGGACACGTTTACTATTTATAAAAATTTTTAGCAATGAATACTATAAATTTTTCGCATACAAAATATTATTTTTTATACTTTTCGCATAAAACGAAATGTATATATAAGTTCGTCATTTTATACGAAAGGCTTTAATTTTATATCCAGGGTATCAAATTGAAAAATACTCGTGATTCCTATGATTAAAAATAGCTTTTGAGAAAACGTATACGCCTGTCCGTCTAGATGTCTGTCCATCTGTATATTGAAATGGATTTTTTGAAGCCCATAGTCCAATAAATACATATATCTTTCAACATATAACCAAATTCAGCAATAAACGATTTTCTAGAACAGCTTCAAAAAGTTTTCCAATTTTCTTTGCCCAAATTTAATAATATTTTCTATCTCACATACTATAATATGTAAATGTTTTTCTATTAGAAAGTTCTGCGTTTGAATAATATAAAGGAAGTGTTCTAGACAGCAAACCGCTAAGCCTGTGTTCGTATCCCCGGATCTCCTTGCAACTTTCTATTTTTCTTAAAAAAATATTCAAATTTTTATTACAAAAGAAAATAATAATAATTTGACTAGAATTTCTTTTCATCCCTGACCAAGATATCGAGAAATTGTTCTGTAATTATAATTAGTTTATTTTTAGTTTTTTGTTGAAATTTTTCATATAATTATTTACAGAATTTTTGTATGTTCGGCTTAAGTTCAATGAATAATTACAGAAGAATACATTTTCTGGTCCGCCACGACCTTCATCAGCACTCTTCAGTGTCCCACTGTTGTGTTCTCTGTAAACATCATCTATTTAAATTACAACTTTTTGGAAAATGGAATCAGTAATTTATTAAGTAATACGAATGGTTTACGATAAAGCTTTTTACAATAATTTTGTATTCTCCTTTTTCAATTATTATTGTTTATATGTTTAAAGCTACCAGTTTTTTTAATTTTGCTTGAACCATATATATATATATATATACATATATATATATATATATATATATATATATATATATATATAGAATTAAGAATTAAGAAATGTTGGATAAAGGAACTGCCAAAAGATAAATATATATATATATATATATATATATATATATACACTTTTATTTTTTAATTTATTTTAGTTGTTTTCATTCAGTAATATGTAACTACAAGTATTCATAAGTGTTCTTTACCTGTACGTGTGATTTTATTTAAAAACTTGTATAATACAACAGATATTGTAAATGATATTATGGAATTCAAAAATAATGTTTTTGCTGAAGATGCACTTTCAACAAGAACACAATTTTCAGGTGCATTTTTAAAAAATTTCTAAAATTTTTATTTTAAATATCTTTGCTTAATACTGAAGGCAAATATGTTTACTGCACAGTCTATTAGTTAATGTTGCAACTAAAATTAATTACAAAATAAACTCATAAAAACAAAAAAATATAAAAAAATTATTTTTATATGAAAAAATTTGAATGAATATTTATTTCTTTTTTATTAAACATTATAATTTTCATAGTATTAGAGATATACAAAAATTTAAAGAGTAGAAAATTTTCAAAAATTCAACTTAAAATTGCATTTGCATTATGAATGCATTTTTTAAGTGGTAATTTTATTTTTAAACCATTGTGTTTATAAAGACGACATATTTTTCTTCTACGTGCAATTCAAATCACTAAAATCTGTTTACAGTTTATAGAAATATTGTTGTTTAAATTAACACACTTTTTCGGTTTTTTGACTTTTCAAAAAATGAAGATCGTGAATAAATTCGCGAGATTTCCAAAATTAAAAAAAAAAATTTAAGATATTCAAATGGACCCATAGGGTATACACATGCCGAATATTAAAAAAATCTAAAAAAGGCTTCACACTAGTATAACGCGAAAACGCCTATTAGGCAAAAAAAAATCCCAATAGTTAACGAACAAAATTAGTTTTCACGTCTTAACATTATTTTTTTATTTTCTTACGAGTATTTTTTATCCGCTTAAATTAGAAACATTTTGTTCCTTAAAAGTTATTAAAAATTAAAAAAAAATAAAAATGTTTTCATGTTCTTTTCTATTTTCCTTAGGTGTTTCAAAATGTAATTTTTTATAAATTTTCAAATTTATAAATTTTTTGTAAAAATAAAATGTTAAAAATTGTTTTTAGCTGCAATTTTTCCTTTTCATTAAATATAAATATCTTTTGGCTGAAGGCATTGAAAATTTTCCCGAATTCTTTATAATTTTTAAACTTCAAAAATTTGGCTTGTGGGTCTGTAAGAAATTAGAAAAAGTTTAAAATATTATTTTTTTCATTTTTCTCACATTTTCGCTATTCAATTTTTAAAGCTGTTGTCTTTTAAACATTTTAATAGTGTTGCCAGTGTAGCCTTTTAAGGCTAAATCTAGCCTTTTTGTTTTAGTTTTGGCTTCCAGCATTTTTTAGAAAGTTTAAAATTTCAACAAAGAAAATAATTTCTTATTTACTATCCATTACTATCATCCATTTAAACATTTTTGTGTATTAATTCGCACATAAAAATCGTGATCAATTATTAACGGTAATTATTTTTTAATAAACTTCATTAACAAAAGAAAATATTTATTAATACTGTAAAAAAAAACTCGTAAAAGCGAAAAATCACCCAAAAATTTTGAAATGATTAATAAAAAGAATTATAATTGAAAAAATTCGAAAAATCAGGTCAAAACATTGGGTCACTTTTCATATGAAATATGTGGGAGAGCATTCGTCTGTTTTTTATTTAAAGTATACTTCCTTTCGTACTAAAGACTTAAATATGCTGACTTTAACTTAAATCCTTTTAATCCTGAATATCTCTCCGCTACTTTGATTTTTTTTATGAATGATTCATGACCTAAATTCATCCAGTAATGGGGGCAGAATTGTTATCTGATGTTTTTTTGTTTTATTTTAATACTGTAATTGAAAAAACAAACATTAATATTATGAATTGAATTTAAAAAAAAAAAAAAACAAATTCAATTGGTAACGTATATTCAAAAATTAAATAATTTTTGTTTAAATTCTATAAACACTAAGGAAGCTGAGTGTGCAGAGAAAAATCCACAGTTAGGAAGTATCACTTAGCAATTGCAATGTTTCCGGAGGATAAATTATTTCTGGCCTATCAGCAGTATGACGAATGCTCCTCAGTAGTAGTCTTAAGCACCTATGATAATTTTTTTCACACTTTAAATGAATACTCTTAAACACATGTTTTCAACACTTGTTCTTTACTATCAAATTTATAACACCGAACCAAATCTTTGTTGGATCCCAAAAAAACTAAGAAAGTTATTACAGACAATACCCACAGCGAAATATTTGGTACAGTATTGTAAAAACAATTAATCACGTTTACCTCTGATTAAGTTTAAATTGAAAATATTAAACTTTGCTACATGAAATATCAACAACTAGTTGCGCAAAGAATATTACATCGTTATCAAGATAATTGTCAATGGTAGATGCGCTCCTATGGCAAATGCTCCCTCTTCTACCCTAAAACCCAAAAGTTTTACTGGATCATTTTGCTGGTAGTCGTTCTATGTTTTATTCATAAATTTATTACAATATCTTAAAAAAAATATTAAAAGGTAATCAGAACAAAAAATAAATAAATAAATATGTTTTTAAATAAAAAATATTAGCTGTTTTCTAGACTTACTTTATAGGGCATTTAGCTTTTTCTGACCTCTTTTAAAGTTCAATTTAGCCCCTATTTTTTTACTTAATGGTAACACTGCATCTTAATAACATTATTGTTCCACTGTTCATTTCTTATTACTGTTGTCCTTCCTGTTAGTCCTAAAAGTCATGTAGAGTGCTAAAACCCTCTTTCTCTTACTTTTATTTTACACAAATTGTCACAAATTTCGCCTCAATTGAATTGGATAAGTGTGAGTGTTTCTATTTTATTTAGAATGAAATTAGAAGAATTTTGTTGTTGCCATTGTTGTTGTACGTGTTGACGTCATAACATTTATTATTCTTTTTTTGTCTACACTCTAGTGCAGATATGTGTAAAGTTTTTGCTTTTTTTTAGTTATTTTCTTTTTTGGTGACATTTGTAATGATGTTGCTGCTTTCAATATTTTGCCTGACGGACAGATACACATAGAGAAAAAGTAAGAGTAGTTTGCAAGAACTTTAAAAATAAGGTTAAGGAGAGAGATTAGTGAAATGTTTATACTCTTTATCCAATAAAAAAACATTTTTGTTTACGAAAAAGTAAATTATCTATAAAAAAATAAAATTATTTTTGTAATATTTTTTATTTCGGGCCATTTTAAATAATATTTAATTTTAATAAGATTTTTTCTATGGCTTTTTTAGATTTATCCGTTTTTAACATGTTAAACTTTATACGCATATGTTTGTATGTGTGTGATCTACTTTAAAAAGACAGTAAAATTAAGTACGCAGCTTTTCTAAAGTTGCCAATTTGCCCTTTAGCACTAGATACTATATAACTACTTAGATGATTCACTAGTTACTTTTGATAGTGCAAGTGGTTGCTAAACAATCACTTTCTGTAATAGAGAATTAAAATTAGAAAACATAATATCATACAGGAAATGACCACTTCTATATCTACACATAATGTCTAGAATTGCCCTCGATCGGTTTAAAATTATCAATTGAAAAATTTGCTTTCGTGTTATATATGCTATAATATTTCTTTTAGTGAATTCACTATTGAAACGTAATGCCATTGGTGGCTCTTCGCCTTCAAAAACTTACATTAATGTATACCATTTCGTACAACTATGAATTAGAAATTTCACTATCGAAATGTAATGCATTTAGTGGCCAATGGGAAAAAAATTTTAAATTTGTCTCTACGAATTCGTTACAACTATGAAATTAGTGAATATATTTTTGAGATATAAAGCAATAAGTGGCCAAAAGATTTTAGAAATTTAATTGAATATATGCGAATTCGTTACAATTGTTATCTTAGTGAATTCACTATTGAAATGTAATGCAGTTAGTGGCCAATCGGCAAAAAATTATAAAATTTGCCTCAAAAAATAAAATAAATTGCACTATATTTCAATTCGTACATAATCATGCTCATCCTCAATTGGTGTTCGTCAGATATATATATATATATATATATATATATATATAGAAGAGACACCAATTACGAATTCGCCACAAGATTTATTTTAGTGAATACATTATTGAAAATTGTTTCATTAAATGTAATAAATACTTATGCCGACTACTAAAATTATTTTGAATATTTTAATATTTATAAATTAATATTAAGATTTAATAGCTATTTTAGTTTTATTTTATACCATGTGAAACGGTAGAAAAAAAATCTTTACTATATTAAAAATATAAACTGTAAAATATTGACAAATTTTATTTTTATTATAAAACAAATTTAAATAATTGTGTAAGAATAAAAATGAAAAATGAGATTGAAAGAATAAAAAATGTTTTATTTAAAATCAAATGGACATTTAATAATAATATTAATCATCTTAAATAATGTATTGTGTTCGAAATCTTAAAAGTAAATGTAAATTTTCTAAATAAATAAACATACTTTTCTATCTATAACAAAAATTTGTACATCTTTCAATTAAAAAAATATTTTGCTTTATTTTTCTTACATAAGAACCTATTATGTTTAGGAAAGCTTTACCCTTAATACATATATGAGCTGTTTATTTTGAAAGTGTCCTAAGTTCATCAAATAAATCGATTTAGTCATAAAAATATTTTACTGTTTTTTTTTGCATTATAAAATTAGGCTGACGGAGATTAAAATCTCACAAATTACCAGATTATCCCATGATGATTCCGGTAGTTTCCAAAACAACCTATACCTTCGTATAGGAATGGTATTCCCTGAATATTGTATTAATCTTGACTATTGATGGCCTCCACGATGTAACGACAATTTAAGGTTAAAAACGATTGCGTGGGGCCAATGCAAAAAAAAAACCCGAAAAACCGTAACATAAACAGAAATGCGACTCCTGAACATTAGTCAATGCGAGAACGAGACGCAAAATTCTCAAAGGCAAAAAAACAAAGTACAGCATGATCGCCCTTAAGAGATAATGGCGATAACGCGGTAGAAATTTATCTACCCTAATTTAGGTTTTCTTCTTTAATCAATCAGAAATCTGAACAAGTTCTAATAAAAAAAATAATAATAAAATAAGTAAATAAATCAAATTAAATAAGAATCAAATAATTACAAACAAATATCAATATTTTACATGAAGCCTGTTATAAATAACTTTAACTCTCTAACGGTCAAGGCTGCCCCAGAGTATCTTTTATAATTTTTATTTTTTTTTTTAAATAATTTATAATTTAAATTTTTCTCATTTGATTAATTACTTGACATAATAAACTAAATATCTAGACCTTAAATTCTCAAAAAAATTCTACAGTAATTATATTTTTAATATGAAATTTGATTTTATATATTTTTGCTCCGACCGTTTGAGGGTTAAATCAAGTGCCATAAGGACGATATAATACGATAAAATGTAGTGGGATAGAATTATATTTTTCATAAATTTATATAAGTTAAATTTTTTGTTTCATTAGAATTTGTTTTAAAATGTTATTTTATTATTAACCACATTTTTCGATAGAATAACTCATACTCGCATCCATAAATTAATTTGTTTATATATGAATATTTTTTAGTTTATGGTTATACAATTTTAAGCATTTTATATGGGTTAGTTGCTCATATAAAATTCTTATGTTTAATAAATAATTTTATACATGTATAATATTAATTTTATTCGCAGCATTAACTACCCAATAGTTCGCCGAACTAGTTCCGCAACGTCGAATTCATTAGCCACTACGAACTACCACTAGTTATTCTTCAACGTACTCGCAACATTTTTAACTGGTGAATTTAACATGGGGATGTCATTGGAGGTAATCAATTGGCAATCATTTGTATAACTATTCACTAGTAGCAGGCAGGTGCTGTGAAGCTAAATATATCATCATAAATAATAAACTGGCATAATCTGCATAACAATTCACTAGTAATTTCGAATGTGATATGATGCTATATATTGCACTGTTCGTAAGAAACTAGCACTACCAGCATACTAAGCCACTAGTATTTTCAGTAGTACGAAAACTCTAGTATTTGAGACGAAAAAAATTACAAAAAAAATTTGTTGTATATTAGTTAATTATTATTTCATATTTATTAAATTTTAGTTTTCCTTTATAATTACAAGCAGAGAAAAAATATAGTTGTGGAGAACATAATCTAAGAGCAACATAATATTATTGGAACTTATGATTACAGCGAAGAATAGAGATGATTATAAGTAATAATTATTATGATTCCATTTTGTCATATTATGGCCGATTTTATGGTTTGTTTTTTTTAATGTTATGATTCCAGTTTTACATATAATTGAACAATTCTACTACATCATTATCCCATTCTATCAGATTATGATTTGATGTTATTATATTATTACTCTATCTTATTATATTATTATACCACATTGTCATATTCCATTTTATAATATTATTGTGTTATTCTTCATATTATTATTTTATCATATTATTATCCCATATCATATATATATATATATATATATATATATATATATATATATATATATATATATATGTACATATTATTTGTTTATTAATTATATTATTTGTTTATTATTATATTAATAAGATATTTTTTTTTAATTAATGGTACTTAATCAATATCTTATATTATCTCACTCACACCGAGTGTAACCAAATCTTATCTATTTATATTTATATATGAACTAAATGAAAATTACAATGAAGTTGGAAAACATACATTAAAAACAAACAACTTATAAATTCTACCATTAAGTTTGTGAAAAGGATAAGTATTACATTTATTTGAATCATTTTATTGTCATGGGAATAATAATAATATTAACATGGTACAGAATATAGTTCAAAAACAATATTTAATGGTTGCAGAAGCAATGATATTTTTCATATTAAAAAAATTTTGTTTTGGGTAAAAATGTTTAAAAACATATAATTTTTTTCAGTCAACCAAATTAAAATTTTTATTGAGTGTAAACATTAAATGACACTATTTAAATAAAAACATTGTTATCGTGAACATAGAGTTATTAAAATTAAAAGAAATTAACAATGAGAACATAATATTGGTGTAGTGATAATGCTGCAGCTATGTTTTTTCTCTATGTGTATTTTTACTAATATTTTTATTTTTGATGTTTTAATTTTGCTCCTTCGATGGTCTTCAGCTGGACTTGAATTTCTAACCTTCTGTTTTGTAGGCGAACACACTAATCCCTGGGCTATTGATCTCTTTATTTAACATTCTGTTTTCAATTTCATGTTAATGTTTGTTGTAATTTATGTTTGTTATTCATTGTAATTTTGGCGCAGATGGTGCCAAAAACTTATATTAAAACACGGACAGCACATTTCTGCATTACATATTGTTAACGAATCGGTAATTTCAATATGGTTTTATTTGTGAATTTAGAGAATTCGTATAATTTAACAAAATACTAACGGAAAATTTACGCATTACATGTAGTTAGCGAATTGGTAATTTAAATATATATGTTATTATTTTTATAATATTTATTTAGACAAAATTTGATCACTGAGTAGGATATGAGCCGTTTATTTAGAAAGTGGACTAAGTCCATCCACAAAAATGATGAAATGTAAAATCTGTAAAGAAGATGAAAATAAGCCACATTTGAAACACCAAGGTTGTTTATACAAAACCAAATGTTTTAAGTAATATTGACGAGCATATATTCTAAATCTTTAAAGATAATGAAAATAGTCAAGTAATTGAAATTTACAACATTTATCTAAAAAAATATTAAGTAAGAGGTGTAGATTTGATTAAAATTTCGTTAACATATTAACAAACAATCTGGTAAATCAACGAAAATTTAGTTAAAATAATATTAAACATTCGTAAGTAAATATATACATAATATTATTGAATTTAACATTTCTATGAAACTTTTGGTTAATTTTGTAATTAACTAATATATTTTAAATTGATTACAATTCTAATAATAATAATAATAATAATAATAAGGGTCCTCATTAAAACGCGCAAAACCCTCGCAAACTGTGTAATGCATGCACACTTGTAAATGAACTGTCAAAAATTTAATGGAAAATCATTTGTACAAGACTTATAAGTTTGATCGACTATTTAGTACTGCAAACTTGCGCTCTTTAATTGTGTATTTATAAATCAGCTGTCTTTTGTTTATATTTAATAATTATTAATAAAAGCGATGTAAAAAATTATAGTTACGTTAACTATAATAAAATCATTGCATGCATCATTCCTTTCAACAAAAATTTTCAATTATTTACTTAATATTGCACAACATTTGAAAAGGAGGATCATGAAACATATTACATAAATTTGCACAATTGCACATATGGGGAACTTAAGCGTTTAAATGAATACCCTTAATGTTTTGTTGTTTCCAAAGGTATAAATATATAGGAGAATTTCTTCAAACTCATTTACAAATGATTTTTAGCGAAAGGCGTTAGAGTTATGGAGGTTTAAGAAAAAAAGTTATAAAAAATTGCCAAAATTCTATTTTCAACAATATTTAAAAAATTACCACACGTATATAATTTAAAATGATAGGATATTGTTGATGATATCGAAGATACTCAACAAAGTGTGCTTAGATTTTCTAGTTTTTTTTTATTTTTATATTTTTATCTTATTATTATTATTATTATTTTTACTATTATTATTATTATTATTATTATTATTATTATTATCTTTTTTCTTTTTTTGATATATTTTTAATAGTTGACAATCAAAAGATTTTTCACAGTAATATTAATAAAAAAGAAATCACCGTTTATGTTATGGTAGTTAAAATTCAGAAGTTTAAAAATATTGTAAAAATATATAATATATATAAATTTTTATAGGTACTAAAAATATTTTTTTTATAAATGTTTCTGTTGGGTAATAAATGAAATATACATATAAACATAAAAAATTGTTACTTTATATTATTCAATTAACACAGTTGTTTTATTTTACAACAAAATTTAATTGATATATTATTACGTTTTTACCTTTTAAAAACTGTGGTTTATTTCCTTTTAAATAAACCGGATACTTTGATTGCAAATAATAGCAGTTTAGTAGTTTAAAAGTTCTTTTCTTTTATTTAAAATGTAGAAAAACAACAGTTTAAATAGTCACTATGTGTTCTAATACACACACACTTAAATTACACACTTTATACAGCACACTTTAATAATGTATAACTTCAAGACACTTTGTCTTTACTTAACGATGCTTCAAATTAGACTGACTCAATGTTGTTCTCACGGCCACTCCATTACCTTCCAGATGCTTCTTGATAGCTCTATTTCTATAATGATCTTAACGAATTCTAAAGCTTTCGATGTTAGTGTTAGCAGCTTAAATATTTAGGCTTGTCATACTTACAAATAATTGTGAAAACTTTTCATTTAATGTTGTATATTTACAGCTATGTTAATAAATGTATAAATTAGACTACAAACCATTAAGCTTAAGTTCGTATCCGCGGGGCTCCTTGTAAGTATCTAACAAATATTGAAATTTTCATTATTTAAGAAAGAAATTAATTTGTTAACAATTCTTTGGCATGTTGGTGTATTATTTAAAAAAAAAGTACTATTTAATTTTAAGTTGCGTTTTAAGCTTTTTATATAAGCAATAATGATATCAAAACTCAACAGATCGATATAGTGTGTTGGGATTGTGACTTAAGAAATGTAGGTCCTGAGTTCGATCCCTAACCAAAACTCCGAGAAATTGTTTTATAATTTCGCTTGAAACTAAAATCAAAAACTTTGAAATGTCATATAAGGAACTATCAAATATCTTTTTACATATACATACTTAAAAACTTTCCCTTTGAAATTTATTAAATAAAAATTCGAATCCATATGAACGCTTTAAATCTCTAGATTCTTACCCCCTAGACCACATACATATATTAGGTAATTGTTTTCCAACAAAACTCATATGGATATAGATATTCTAGTGGAAGTGTTCTAGTTTACAAATTTGCAAGACGTGGTTCGTATCCTTGCAGACTTCTATTGATTGTTTTTTTAAATATGAGTATATTTTTTGTGAAAACATAAGTTTGATTAGCAAACCTAAGTTTTTTTACTAAAAAATTATCACTTTACTTTAATTGTTTTCGGTTTTTAAAATATAGATAATAAGATGGTGAAGTATGATTAGTGGATTTGTGTCTTAACACCAGGCGCTTCTGGGATCTGTTTAGGGAGAAATTTTGAAGAAGCTTATTTTACTTTAGGTAAAAAAGAAATATAAATTTTAGAAGTACTTGACAGAAGCTATCAAATAATTTAAATTTTCAACTAAAAAGTTTTTTTAGGTATTACAGGTTCCCGATAACATGATTAATGTCTATTTAGAAATATGAAGTCTACTTCCAGATTAAAGTACAAATTTTGATAAGATATAAATGCACATGAATTTATTCTTTAAGATTTCTTTAATTATTAAAATATATTTGCAAAGAGTTCAGTAAAAATTAAGGGTTTGTATGATTTACAACCCTGAACTGTTAATGATATTAATTTAGTTTTTTTAGTTCTTTATTTAATAAAGAATCTTGAAATTAATATAATATATTTCTTTTTCTTTATTTGCATTTTATTTTTTATTTTTTAAAAAATCATTCAAAAAATATTTAGGAAAAATTAATTTTTTGTTGTAACTCAGCTAGTAACGATAATATTGTGAATATGCATATATATTATAGATAATTGAAATATGAAATTTTGAGAATTTTTTTAAATTTTCTTCTTTAATCCTTTTTGGGCCCCTCCGCGAAACTGATTGCCGCCAACGAATTTTAAACGCTAAAGCATTGATATTTCTTCGTTATTTGATAAAAATTCCTATAAAACTGACTTCAATTTTCGTGTGCAGAAGCGAATTAAAATAATGATGATGTGGAGATAGTTTTACTTAGGATATACGTATTTGAAAAATCTTTAACTACTTAACGCTTTTTTGTTCCTTAGAGCAAACAATAAATTATTATACCTTTTACATAAAATGAAGGGTATGTATTATTTTGACGTTTTATACGAAAGTCTTAAAATATATATTTATATATATTCGTCCGACCGACTGCATCTCTGTATGTCTGAGTGTTGAAATGGGTTTTTTCAAGCCCATAATCCAATAAATGCAATTGTTTTCAACACATATGTGTCATATATCCTCGAAAATCTTGGTATTGAAATTTAGCGAAATTCGTTCATGATGAATAGTCTAGAGATAGCGTTCTAGACTACAGAACATTAAGCCAGAAAAAATGTAATTTGACAAAAATTTCTTGGCATCTTGTTGATGTATTCTTTATATATAATTTATAATTAATTATTAAAATAATTAATAACATTTTAATATTTAAAATCTGTACATATTTTTAAAAGTTAAAAGCTCCGATATATTTTCCACTTTCGAGGTGGTCAACTTTACGCCATCCGTGCTCCAGCCAATAATATTCCGAAAGCCTAACTCTTTCTCCATCGATGTTCCTATTTTCATCAAAATCGGTTGAACGGTTTAAAAGATCCAGACTTATTACCATTTATTTTGCAATTGGCCCCACTTTGGAGCGACTCAAATTACTAAAGTCTTCTCTGTTTTATTTTTCATGTCTCTCAGACAATTCCCTCAATTCAAAGCAGGATTATTGTTTTATTTCTTTACATAAACAATTTAGACAAGTTGCAATGATATAATAATCCCGAATTACAATTTTTTCCCACTTTTAATTAAGAGATTTGTAAGGGAAAAGTGATAAACAGAATAGAAAAGAGTGTCTGAGTCTTATGTATTATGAGAAACCAAGTAGAAAAAGTAAACAATTTATGTTTCTTTTTGAAATGTGCTTTGTTTTTTTACTGTTCCTTTTTATTTTTAGCAAATGCACATTTTTATGTAAAATTTATTGTTTTCTTTGCGTTATCAAGTTAAGCTCACTTTATTGTTCTTTTATTTTTGATATCTTAAAAGTTTGAGGATTATACTTTCAATTTTACATTTTTTTAACCCAAAATAATAGTTTGTTAATTTTATTTTTTCGAAGAAATATAAAAGTTATTTGCCAACTGTTCATCAAAGTGAAAAATCTACAAAATTAAAGAATACGGCAAAACGAAAAAACCGCTAAAATAAAAGAAAGGCCGCAAAAACGAAAACAAACGAAAGAAAATATAAGAAAAGTTGCTGAAACGAAAAATAAACGCAAAAAGCAAATAAAAGAAAAACGCAAAAATAAAAAATCTAAATGGGAAAAAATCGCAAAAACAGAAAAAATCGCTAAATACGAAAACGCTATAATAGAAAAAAATCGACAAAAAGTAAAAAAAAAATCTCAAAACCAAAAAATAATAATAATTATAATAATAATAAAATAAGAATGTCAAATCAAAAAAAATGTGGTACGAAAAAAATCTAAAAATCCCCAAAACAGAAGAGAGTTAAGCGGTTGCATTTTCTGAAATATATTGTAAAATAAAAATTATCTTTTTTTACACTAAACTTTTTTATTTCAATAAGATAGGGTTAGCAGAGCCTCCCAGACATACTCTAGTTTAATTTAATACGAATAATTTGTTATTTAAGCACCCTAAAAATTTTAAAATAAAAAGTTCTTCTCAATTTACACGCCACAAGAAATTCTTTGACAAAAAATTATTATTTCCCAGCAAAGTCTTTTTGGTTCTCGTTAATGGCAACTACTTATTAAAGTAGTTTCTTGGTAATGAGGCGTGATTATTATTTGCCTACTCTATATTATATAAATAAGTACTCAACCGTATAACACAGAAATATTGCAATCACGCGGATCAATTGGCTAGAGCGCTGTATTCACAGCTAGAAGGTTGTTGGTTCAACCCCATTCTGATGCTGTTTTTTTTTTTAAAGAAAATGTTAAAAAAGATATTTTATACTAAAAGTGGTTTTAAGTGCGAAATGGTGTACTGAGTAAGAAGTTAATTTATGTCCAAGTTCAAAATTCACTGACGGCAAAATTTTGTTGTTTTTTTTTTCGTTTAAGTACATATTTTTGAGTACCCTTATAGTCTAAAAATAACTGCATGAATTTGTGGACAACTCGAACAAAAATAACTAGTTATTCATTCAGTCAGAAAATAAGTAGTTTTTTTTTTTTTTTTTTTTTTTTTTTTTTTTTACAATTATACCTGCTAGCTTACCAGGAAAGCAAAGTGTTTACTGGGTTACTATAATTTGTATATTATCAAAAAATATTTGACCATATAAACACGTTGTTTTAGAGCTCTTATTGTACATTAAGAAGTATATAATCAGCGATTAATAGAGGATGGATTTTTATGCATGTATTTTTTAAAAATTGGTTGCAAATCCAGCGCTCTAGCTAACAATAATTGCAATATTACTGTGCTATTATAACATTGAGTACTTATTTATGTAATATAGAGTAGGCAAATAATGACGTCTCATTACCAAGAAACTACTTTAATAAATAGTTAACATTACCGAGAACCAAAAGGCTTTTGCTGGGATGCTCCTAAAAACTGCATTTAAGAATGCAAAATATACCCTCATAATTGAAAAAATATGCACTAATTTTCCATGTTTATTAAATTAAACAAAAATCAGTCCATGGTTAGCTATGCAATGTAATATATTTTGTATTTTTATATAAACGTTAAAAATTAGTTTATAAAAGTATAATTCTCTTTTAAAACTTATAATGGTTATACTGAGTTTGATACAAATTTAGTTAGATAGGATTTTATTTATCTACATAAGGAAACATATGTCAAATGTAAACGATTGTCTATTTTGGCGTAAAAAAAAATTGTATATATATATATATATATATATATATATATAAAATGATCTTTGTATGATAACAGATGTATTAACTAGGAGCTTATTTGAATAATTGTAGTTCATATGAAGTGTATTCTTCTATATTCCGATATAATCTGATTGTAAAATAATTAAATTTATTTTTTTTTTTATTTTTTATTTCTTTGGTTTCTCAAATCCTTTACTTTTTTAGTAACACATTTCAATTTTAAGTTTACTTTTAAAGCAATAGGTCCTTCTGCAGATTTGATTCTCTCAATAGCACTATGAATTACATTGATTTAGCGTTCAATAAATATATATTTAAGCGAAATTAATCATTTATTATACGAGAAATAGTTTCGAGGTTTACACTTTAAAGTTTTACAATATTAATCAACAAATTTCATTTAGTTTATAAAATATCTGTCAGTTACGTTTGTGGTTTCATCCATGTTTATCCATATAAATTTGTTTTTCTCAAAACGAGTTTATTTCTTTGAAGTTGAATATGGTACACTTTTATTCACATATTTTTTTCTAGGCATAAATTCAGATGTGTAGGGCTTTATTTCTAAATAAAATCCGATTAGATATTTTTTTTATATAAAAAGGCTTCACATAAGTTAACGATGAAATTATTTGTTTGCGCATGTATGACTAATATTGACTGTGAAATTTTTCTGACTGCACTTCGATTCAAATTCTTTCGTCACAGTTGAGAGATATATTTCAGTTTTGGCTTATCTTAGAACATTTTTTTAGGAGCATATCTTTGCGTTCTTGGAGCATCTTGTCCATTTTTTACTGCATATTTAAGGCGCATAAAATATTTTTTAGAGCATATTTGTGGTTTTCCTAGTAAATACTTATAAATTTCATCAAAATTCGATTTTTCTTAAAAAAAAACCTAAGATTACTCCAAATAAAATAAAGCATCTTAAATTTAATCAAATTTCGATTTTTTTCTTTTTTAATAATCATACGAAAACTTAAGTGGACTGTAGTTTCTTAAATAAGGCTTCAGTTAAGAAGAGAAAGTTTATCTGTGATCATTTGTGTTTTTCGGTTTGATTTTTCTTATGAAATTATAAGAAAATGAAAATAGGCTGTTGGTTTTTAAAGTCCTCATTTTAGAAAACGAAACGTTTTCAGGCAGCAAAAATTTATGTGGAAAAAATTCAAATTTCAAAAAATCTACCAATATTCTTCATACAAATTTCAAACTTTTGAAAACTGATTTGAAATAGGAGGTTAATCTATGATCTTTTATAATTTTCATTAAAATTAAAAAATTCTAAGAAAATAAATTTGGCAGCAGTTTCTTGAATAAGATATCAATTATGATGTTTTTATCCATTTTTTTTTTATCCATATTTGATTTTTCGTAAATAAATTATAATCCTAAAATTTACATTTACCTCACATGTATTATGTACAAAATCTAATATATATGTTTTCTTCCTAAGAAGCCTTAGTAAATTATTTTTATACCCTTCATATGAAATGAAGGTTATATATAAGTTTGTCATTCTATACGAAAGTCTTAAGCTAAACGTCCAAAACCACAAAAAGAAAACTATTCGTAATTCTCATGAATAAAAGTAACTTTTGAGAAACGTCCGTTTGTCGTCTGGCTGTCTGTTTGTTTGAGTGTTGAAATGGATCTTTTCAAGCCCATATTCCAACCAATACATTTCTTTTTCAACTAATATATGGCAAATAGTCTCGAAAATCTTGGTATTGAAACTCAGCCAAATCCGTTCTGGAATGGCGGAGTTATAAACAATTTCCCAGAGTAGTCTAAATTTTTTTTTTAAATTTCTTCGTCCAAATTCAATAACGTTTTCTCTTTCACACGCAACAATATATAAACATTTTTCTATCGGAAAGTTGTGATTTGAGAGAAAGTTTTCTAGACTACAAACCGTTAAGCCTTAGTTCGCATCCCCAGAACTTCTTGTAAGATTCTGTTTTTCAAAAAAAAAAAAAAAATTGTAGTTACTAAAAAAACTTAATTTGACAAAAAATTCTTGGTATGTTGTTGATATTTCTTTATATTATTTAGATTTGAATTGCGTTTTAGACTTTTTACATAGACGTTTTACATAAAGAAATAGATTTCAGCACATCAAAACAAAAAAAGAAAAAAAGAAGAAGAAAGAAAAACTCAATAAATAACAATTATTTTTGATTTTTATTTTTTGCTCAAATTATAATGATTATTTTTCATTTTTCGCTTAAAAAATAACAATTATTTTTAATTTTTATATTTTGCTTAAAACATAACGATTATTATTCATTTATATTTTTCGATTATAAAAAACGATTATTTATTTTTTTGCTTAAAAATTATGATTATATGAGAGTAAATAAAAACAAAATAATTTTTAAGAAATAAAAATTAAAAATCGTTATCTTTTAATCAAAAAATAATAGTCTGATTATTTTTTGACTTTTATTTTTTTGTGATTTCTGCTATATTGCTCATAGTCGTTACGGTCCCTGGCTGTACCGCTGGGGACCTCCTTCGATGAATTATTTTACAATTTAGATTATATTATATTACATTTGAATAAAAATCAAAAATGTTGAAACGTCAAAAAAGAAATTTTCAAATAGTTTTTTAAATATACTTAAAAAATTTCTCTTTGATTCGAACCCATAGGCACACTTTAAAATTCTTTGCTTCGACTTTTTACCCCTAAGACCACATGCCTAATTCGAATTCAATATTCATGAAATATTTTATTTTACTTTTTTTAATATCGCTGAATTTTAAATTAATCATTTACCAAAATTATATTACTTTTTATTAGGCCTTGAACCAAAAAATTTTGAAAATTTTATTTCTAATTCAAGTTCAAAATAATGATTTCTAAGTATATGTTTCGAAAAAAAATGCTTGATACAAAATTGAAGAAGGAATCTATTATTTTTTATATCTGTTCTTTATTCGGCTCTTCAACATAAAGTAAAGCAAAATTTTGATAAGATACGAGTATTATATGAATATAAATAAACCCATCCTTTAAGATTTCTTTACTTGCATATATATATATATATATATATATATATATATATAAATATAAACATATATATATATATATATATATATATATATATACATATATATAAATTCACGATATTTATAAATTTGATAAATTCACGATATTTATAAATTTGATTATATTATATGAAATACATATCTTATAACTAAAGTTTTAATAAATTTATATTTTGAATTTGTTTATTTCTGCAATATAGATTTGGTGAAGAGTATAAAAGACTCGATCCTGCCGAATATAGCACTTCCACTTGTTTCAGTTTAGTTTTTCCTTATTTACTATTTTCTATGCAAGTAACAATCTGGATGACATAATCGTCACTACTTAAGACTTTAATTATAACAAGTAGTAAGGGTAGCAACAGGACTTCTTTATATTATTTATGTTATGTATGAATGTATGTATGTATGTATGTAATAACAAAAATAACTACAACAAAAGGAAAATGACAAAAGCAATAAAGTTGTTCTTATATTTATATAAATACATATAATATAATATTACTTAATAATAAACATACACAGCAAGTTATAATAAATACTTTGTTATTAAATTAACAACACTGAGAGAAATTAAAAAATAATTAAAAATAAATAAATAAGTAAACAAATTTTTAAAATGACTTAAGTTTACGATAAAAAAAATGCATAGATTTTGACTTATATTTCAAAAGGAGTTAATTTTTTATTATTTTTATTTTAATATCCAAAACCTTTTTCACTCTTTCAACTTTTTATTTTTCAAGTGTCATGCATAATGGAAAATCTTAAATTGTTGCTGATGGAAAACCCTCCTTCAATTAACAAAAAAAAAAAAAAAAACATTTCTTTCTTTCCTTAATTTTTAAAGCAACTACACTTATTTTAATAGCATGCTTCCTTTAATCACATCCCTCTCCCTCCCTTTAAATTTGTATGTGTGTGTGTAAGTAAGTTGCCCGCCTGACCTAAGTTTCGATATTCGAGATTATTCACTAAAAACAAAGAATTTTCGAAGTCAAATATTCGAGAAAATATCGATATTTTTTTTGAAGATGAATGTTCGTAGCATCAAACTTTTCTCAATAATTTCTTGGTAGTAAACATTCGCGTAATATTCGAGAATTTTAAAAATAATTATATCACAATATTCAACTTTTCCGAATAAAGTCTCGTTCTCAAGGCTTTATTACTTAAATAAAAAAAAGTAAAGTATTTTCTTGTTTGTGCATGCTAAATATATGAACAAAGAGAATCAAGTGTCATTCTTGAGTCAAAGTTAATTGCATCATGAAATCACGTCACCGAAAATGACGTGTATGTTACGGACGTTATTTTTGAAATTCGGGACGAAAACTTCTTTGGTACTATACCTATCTTCTAAAGCAGTAAACATATAAATTTATATTGTATTCGTAGCTTATCGGAAAATGACAAATACAAATTTTGTATGTTTTTGAAATTCGACCGTATAAGGGGTAAAAATCTTACCTAATTTTGGTACTTATTTAATTTTTTTTTTTTTTTCTATTTATTGACATATACAGTTACGGACAAAAAAATGGTGTCAAATATATTTGTTTTAAATTTGTTGATATTTCGACGAAATTTTACGTAAAATTATTAAATTTTTATTGATAAACCATTGCGAATATAATGAGTGATAAACTTATATAAAAATGATATCTTTTAACATAATGATAATAATGGTACATCGTCACAAACGTTAATAGTCCTTGTTATAGTCAACAGTAGATTCACACAAAATTTTTTAAATGTTTTTTCTAAAATTGTATCAACATTTTACATTTTTTAAATTTTAATTACGATATTAACAATTAAGAACTGAAAAAAGATAAGAATCATTGATGATCTTTAATTTCAAGAACTATTTGTATCAAAAAGGATCTATAAAAAAGGCGACCTTAAAAATCCCGGTAATCTGGATTTTGTTTAAAGCATTCCCGGGAATTCCTGGGTATTCGGGAAAAATACAATATTATTTAACAAGCATGAAAACTGAACAAAAAAGCTATATTTTGCATATAATATCATATATATTTTGCATTTAATAGCCAATATATCTGCTTTGAAATAAACATATATTGTATTTGTAGATGGCTTTTTTAATATAATTAAATAAATAGTTTTTTCTGTTGGGAAATAAATAAAATATACATTTACATCCGTATTCACAAACTATTTTTAAATTTAAAATCCTACATTTTAGAGACAAAATTTGTATGAAAAAGCAATTTTAAATTTAAAAGTTTTTTGCGAATACGGATGTTAATATAATGTATTAAAAAGTATATTCATACCTACATCTATTAAAAAAAATAAAATAAAATAAAAATATAAAAAGTATCTGATTATTCATTATCGACAATAAGAACTTAAAGAAAAAATCTTGGAAATACTGAGTACACAATTCGATCGTTATAGTTAGATAATTTTATTTTTAATTAAAAGACAGAATTAAGAAGCAATTTGAAAAGGTATAGAATCAAAATAGTATATTAGGCACATAAAACCATGAACTAAATATTAAATTTGGAATTGTTAATTCCATTGAGTCGGTCTAAAATCTACTAAGAATATAAATTTTTTCTGAGAGTATAAGAAGTTAGTTGTAGGAATATCATTCTAAAATTACCGAATGTTCAGATATCGACCTTACCACTACATTACAAATATCGATATACTTAATTGTACAGGAGGTATAAGGTTTTCCCAATTCTGAAGTTTTGGACCATCTCGAAGGTTATGCAATCAAATTTAACTTTTATAACTCATCTGAAAAGTAAATAGTACTTTTTTACTTTATATTATGTAATTTTTATACTTATGGATCCATTATGGGTTTAGTATCCAATTTGAGGCTTCTCATTGCCTGTATTGTAAGACCAGGACTTTCCGATACTATGTAATTTTATATTTAAGGGTTCAGGATCCAATTTGACTCTTCTCATTGTCCGTATTGTTAGACCGGGATTTTCGGTAATGGTTTTTCGATAAATTTTTATTTCCTACAATTGACCTCTTATATTCCTAGTAGAAATTTATATTCCTATTGGCTTTTGAACCGATTTAATGGAAATAATAGTTCCAGATAAAATAAAAATTGTTGGTGATTTTCTGTCCCTGAAGTTCTTTTTTGATTCTTAACCTTTTCAAATGGATTTTGAATGCTATCTATTAATTAAAATTAAAATTAAAATTATTAATTATAACGATCGATTTTTGTACTTAGTATTTATTAGGATCTTGGATATTTTCCATATTTATAAAGTTCCTATTTTATAGATCCTTTTTGATACAAATAGTTCTCGGAATTAAAGGTTATCAATGATTCTTATCTTTCTTCACTTTTTTGCTGTTAATATCGTTATTGAGATTTGAAAAAAGTAAAGTGTCGATACAATTTTCGAAAGCATTTTAACAAATTTTAACGAATTTACTGTTTACTATTTTTTGTCCGCACTGAATAAGGACTATTTGCGCTTGAGACGGTATACCGTTATTGGGATAATATTAAAGATATTAATATTATTTTTACATGGAAATGTTTATCCCTTTTCGTTAAATTTTGAAGAAATCTTAAAAAATGTAAAATAAAACTACTTAATCCCACTACAATTTAGAATATGCAATTTTTGTTACAACCATGGAGGAAAAAAGTACCAAAAAGAAGTAAAAGCGAGAAATTATATCACTGATTAATTTTCTATATGCAGTCCTAAATGAGTGAGAATTCACAAAAGGGAACTTTTGTGTGTACCTTTTCGTTCTTCCAGTGAAACTTTTTGGATGTTTTAGAAGTATGAAATTAAAGATACATGGAATTCACAGGGAAGAATTTTGTATTACTTTCGTGTTATTTTAATCGTATTATTTGAATTTTGTATAATATTGAACGTGGAAACATGAAATTTAAGATGTATGGTACTATTTGGACATGAATTCTGGATGAGAGATTTTGTGGCATTTTTCGTTCTTCTAATGGTACTTTTTGAATATTCTGTAATATTGAACGTAGAAGTATGGAATTAAAAATATAAACCGTTCTGTATGAATAACACCCTATATGAAGTTTTTTTTTTTGGCACTTTTTCGTTCTACTTTCATACTTTTAAAACTTGTTTTATACAATGTCCTACAGAAATTTTATTGTAGATATCTCTTACCCAACATTTTTAGAAAATTTGTGACTTGGGAAGGGACAAAAGATTGTAGAAAATTAATTTATAAATCTACTAGACTGTGATATATAAGAGCAAAATTTTTATTAATTTTATGAAATCCGATTTTTTAATTGCGTAATATATGTACTTATATATTGTAATAGTTTTTTGGTACCCTATATTATTTAATGAGGAATTCATAAAGGGTAAAGTAGTGGTACTTGAGATATCGAATCACTTGGATATTCCTTATTTGAATCAGCCAATTACTTTTTTATATAAAAATATAGATAAAAAAAATACAGTTTATAAAATAAGTAAAATAAATAAAAAGAGTAGCATAAATAAAAAAAGAATATTAAAATAAATGAAATAGAATAAATAACATCTAAAATCAAATAAAGTTTCAACATATAGACTGACAGACAGACATATACTCGTATTCTCAAAATTTATTTTTAATCTTAACAATCATGAATATTTTTCAATTTTAGGCCCTGGATATATAATGATTTTCGTATAAAATGACGAACTTATATAGTAAGTAATGTTAGTCTTTACCAAAAGATAATTGCAAAATAGCATATTTATCTAAATATCTAAATTATTTTCTTACAGATTAATTATGGAAATTTTGTCCTAAAACATGTGGATTTGAGCAATATAATTTGAGCAAAATAATATTATTAAAAAAAGTCATTGACTCCTCTGGGAGAAGTTGAAATTTGGAAAAAATGCTTCAGTTAAGTATTTACCACTCCTGGGTTATTATCTGTGAAATATAATTTATTTACCCAATTCACACAATATGTTGAGTTATTGTGTTAAGTGTTATTTAAAATAACGCATTATTTTAAACATTTTTTAAAAATGTATATGGAATTTAAAACAACATTATAACATTGTGAAACCTATGTTTATTAATTTGGTTAAAAATTAATTTGTTTAAAAATTTATTGATTTCTCACAAAAAATTTAATTTTTTATTCAACATTTTACACCAAAATCCAAATTTTCACCAAAATTCAAATTTTCACCAAAATTCAAATTTTTTCAAAAATTCAAATTTTTACAAAGAATTCAAATGTTTACTAAAAATTCAAACTTTTACCAAAAACCCAAAGAAAAAACCAATTGTTTGCTAGAAATTCGATTTTTCACTTAAAATCCGGTTATTCACTAAAAATTTGATCTTTCACTAGAAATTTGATTCTTCATTTGAAATCTGATTTTTCTCTAAAATTGAATTTTCACAAAAGCATTGCTTTTGAGCCTCAAAATGATTTCACTTTGCTGCCACAAAGTAAGTAATGGGTGTTCTCAAGATGCTCATATTCGAATCGCCAACGATAGTCGTTCTCGAATGTTTTGTCAGAGAAATGTTCGATGGCGATATCATGGCTCTGTGTGTGTGGTAGCCTCATATTTTTTTCAGCAATTTTATTTATTGAATCTTCACAAAAGTTATGTGAACTAACAATAATTAATCAAATCTAAATCTTAATATCTATTTAGTCCAACCAACGTCAGACTAAAAGCGATTTTAATGAATATGGTTTAACTTCAGCTCAGTTCTGCGGTGTTTCTTCTTCTCAGTCGGATGTATCGATTACTTCTTAGTATGTTTCGTGTTAGTGGGTTAGGATGTATTTCCAAACTCATATCAAAAAAAAACTCTCTCTTTCCAATTGACCACAAACTTTGTTAATGTTATCTCATTCGAACTTTTCGCGAACATTTCTCTGAAAAAACATTCGACAACGACTATTGTAGGCGTCGCTCATTTTGTAGCAGCAGATCTTTTTATTTCTAAAGTTCGTTCTATTGTATTAATAGTGAACCTTTAGCGAAACGTAAAAATATTTGTTAGTGATTCGTTTACGATATCAAAAAATTATTTAATATTGATATTACTTACGATAATATGTGATAATAATCACTATCATTGGCAATAATTCGAAAACGGTAGTTTTCTATTTTGTTTCATTTCTATTTTGTTCCCAATCTAATATTAATAGCTGAGTTAATTTTTAAAGTTATGTTTTACTTCAAACTTAAAACAATATACCATACATTAAAAAATATAGTTACATAATAATAAATTACATTTCAAAAATAATAATTCATATAATGAACAATAAAATTAATAAAGTCATTTACATAAGAGTGGTAATATTTGAATCATTTTGTTTAAGTTTCAACTTCGCTCAGAGGAGTCACCAATGTTTTTTCTATCAATATTATTAACTTTTCTATTTCTCAAATCCACATCCTTTAGCGCAATATACTTATTTAGGCAAATATAATATTTGCAAATCTAGCGACATTACTTATAACTTTTTTCTAAAATGTTATTATATTATGTTTTTATTAGAAATTATCGAAAATTTAACTAACATCATAAATATTATTGCGCAATATTTTACAACCAATCTCTATGAACTATGATTCAAGAATGAGATTACATTCTTTTTGCTTCAGTCTTTTGCATGCACCAACAAGAAAATACCTTGTTATACCCTACATCAGCATAGATGAAAAAGTTATCCAACACCCACCTTAAAATATACCAATCAACTTAGAATCACTCCATTCTCGATCGATTTAAACGATCCAACGATGTCCGTCCGTCCGTCTTGATGGCTGGACGGCTGACTGTCCATGTAAACTTTGTGCACAAAGTATGGGTCTCAATTTTAAAGATAATTCAGTGAAATTTGGTACGTGGGACCTTGATACAAGAATGAAGTCTATTGGAATTGGTTGTGATCGGTCCATTATTTCACCTATCCCCCATACAAATGTCCCCTCGGAATAGAGTTTAAACGCTCAAAAATGCCTTAAAATAAAAATATTTTAATGAAATTCGGTACAAAGAAGTTCTGTACAAGTATCAATATGTTTACCAAATTTTATGAAAATCGACCTACAATTGACCATAGCTCCCATATAAATCCCTCTTCCGAAAATCACTTTAACGTGCATAAATCACATACGATTATTAGTACCAAGTTAACATTCGACACAAATAAGTTTTATGTAAGTAGAAACAATATTGCCAAATTTTATGATAATCGGTCCATAATTTACCATAACTTCCATATAAACCCACTTCCTAAAGTGCATAAAATCATCTAGATGTTAGCATCAACGCATTATTCTGTATTTGTATATTTTATTTTGTATTTAATAAAATTGGCCACAGGTGTAATATAAGACCTCTTCCCGATTTTTTATGCTCGTATACAATGGTGTAGGATATCATATAGTCGGTTTTGACCGATTATACCTTTCTTTCATATAGTCGGTTTTGACCGATTATACCTTTCTTTCTCGTTTTTTATTTACATGAGAAATCCTCGAGAAAACTAGTAGATTTTATTTAGAAAAGTTAAATATTGCGATATATATATTTATGAAATTATCGTGAAAATTTCGATGCTACGAACATTCATAATTAACATAATTCTCGATATTTTCTCGAACATATTTGTTTCGAAATTTCTTCGTTTTTAGCGAATATTCGCTAATATCGAAACTCAGGTCAGGCGGGATATGACAATAACTCAAGGTCATATTGAAACATTGACTTTCTTTTTGTTTTCTCATATAATTTATTTCATTCTTTCAAAATTCTTTCCTCGACTTGATGTCATTTTGCTCTAATCAAATTATTGGAAAAAAAAGGTAATTACATACTTACAAATACTCTTAAATATATTTAAAGAAACAAAAAACCAAATATTTTGTACCCATAAAAGGAAAATAGAAAAAGTTCATTAAGTAGAAAAAAAATTTGTTTTTTTTTTTTTTCTTCACAGCATAGCATAAGGAAATGCCAAATTTTTAAAATTTATTTCAGACATTAATATTAAAAAATAAGTATACAGACAAAGAATGGAAAAATGTCTGTAATATAGCTATTAGTAGTACTTAGAAACAACGTGCGTAAATTAGTCAAACAATTTTTGTTAATAATCAAATTATAATACGCCAACAAATAATTGAATTATAAAGATCATGACATTTTGTAATTTTTTTTTTTTTTTATACAAATTGACAAAATGTTTGTTTTTTGTAATTTAATGATAATGTTAAATTACATAAAAAGAGGGAAAAGTTAAGAAAAACTAATAATATTAATAATGACACAATAAAGATGATTTGACTATTTGACTTGTTATAACAAGATTTTTCATAAAAAATTATGAGAAAACTAAACTTTTCTATGGTTTCTTAAATAGATCTTCAATTGAGAAAGGGAGTTTAATTTGCGATCACTTATATATATATATATATATATATATATATATATATATATATATATATATATATATATATATATATATATATATTTTAATCAAAAATCGCTTTTTTCCTAAAAATATATAAAATGACGAGAATATTAAAATGGGCTGTAGCTTTTGTAAATAAGGCTCTGATTGAAAAATGGAAGTTAAGCTGTGAGTACTTAAATTCTTCACAAAAAATCTATTTTCGTTGTAAAATCATAAAAAACTAAGTAAAAATAGCTGTAGTTTTTACATAAAGCTTTAATTAAGAAAAGGAGGTTAAGGTGATAGCTTATATAATAGTATAAGGAACTAGTAAAGAAGCTCTTTGGTACCTAATGCGGCTATAAAAAGCACGTAACGCTTAGAATGTTTTAATACCAAAAATTGCAACTGTTTTCGTTTAGTTTAAAATTTAACAACCAGAAATAAAATCTCATAAATATTAATTTTTTAGTTTTTAAAATTTAGATACATTTCAGAAATCAAAATGTCATAAAAGTGTTTGAAAAAAAATAAATATTATTGCCCGTATTCTCTATTTCGATTTTATATTCCGTCTGTAGACGGAAAGTAGCCAAAAAATCCTCTATCTCTGAAATATTTTCCCCCTACTAAACAACGTATCAGCTCTATGATACACGTTGCTTTCAAATGTGACATTTCCAATATTGAAAACAATGCAAAGACAAAGCATTTTTAGTTGATTTTTTTTATTATTTAAATTTTTTTGAATATGAAAACACTGAGCTAACACTGAGATAACAAAATTTAATAAAAAAAAAACAATACCTAAATAAATTTAAAATTTTCACTTTGATTAAATAATATTATTTAATTTCTAAAAAGAAAATAAAAATATTTTATGGAATAAGTATTTCATATGGATTTTAAATTTTGCGCAATGAAAAGCATTCGGACGGGAGGAAAGCTCTTCTGAACCTAGAGCTTTGCGAAATAAATTTGTTGTATATTTTCAACGTTTGTGTTTGTGAATAATTTTAATATCCTAATTTGTGTTTCTGTTTTTGTTGTTGATTTTAGATAGTTCGGAAGGACTGGTGGAGAACTGAAAAGAACTCTTTTGGGTCCGCTTTGGTCCCATTGTGCTTATGTTTGTAACGGCCAAAAATAAAGTGTACAAATTAACTCAGAATTATTTACTATGTCCTTTTAATGTTAGTATTCCTGTCTGGCAGGTGTGCTGAATGTCCATTCAAACATTTCGACTAAAGTACAGGCAGCAATTTTGAAGACAACTTAACAAATAATTATTTGTTTTATTATGACCGGTTCATTATTTTCCCAGATTCCAAACAAATGTCCTCCAGGAATGAAGTTTCGTGCTCATATATGTTCTAAATAAATAACTATTTAAATTAAAAATTTGCAAAACTATGATTCGTATAAACATAAATAATTTTTTCAATTTTTACAGAGATCGGACCATAATTCATCGTAAATCCCATTAAGCCCCATTTCCGACATAAATACTTTAAAGTCAGGAGAGTATTTGGCTGAAAAATGTTTCATCGATTCATAACTGACCAAACACTTTAAAGTCAGGATAGTATTTGGCTGAAAAATGTTTCATCGATTCATAACTGACCAAAGTCTTCCCACAAAAAAAAAACAATATATCACTACTTCAATAAAGTCTACAAATATAAGTAGGAGCATAATATCGAATTTTATTAAGATAAGTCCAAAACAAATAATTGGCTATGTCATCTTGGCCTTAGGCTCAATAATTTACATATAATGGTGTATACAAAAGATTTTTGATTTATGTTTAGTTACAATTCTATGAGTTATCAGTTATTAAATTAAATTGTATAAATTTTTTTGTAATAATTTTAATTATATTATTTTCAGAAGGGTTTGTTAGTAAGGATTTTTTTCACGGTGTTTTTGGAACATGTAAAAAGTATATGATTAATTGTTTCTAAAAGATTTATATTGCAATCACAAATTTGTGTTGCAGGTAAATTTATTAAGTGTCCGTGTGACAACATTGAGTGCCCCAAACGCAGTCTTTCAAATTTAATCAGATCCTTTCTATTTAAAAAATTATTGTTGCATTAAAAAAATTGTTTATAAATAGTTTATTGTTGTTAATCGCTCTATGACAGTTAGACGCTTGCTAAAGTAGGTAATTGATTCCGATATAATGTTTCTTTAAAAATGAGTTAATTGCTGATGTGTTGTAATGGTTTTTTGTTACAAGTGGGACATTAGTTGCTTCTTTTGCTATTTTATTTGCGAATTCATTTCCTTCTATTTGACTGTGGCCTAGTGTACAAATAGAATTATTTTTGGGTATTTTGTAATAATTACGCTTCTTATATATGTGGCATAAAAATTACTGTTCGCAGTGTTGGAAATTGCTTTTAAAGAATATAGGGAATATGTACAAATCGCAAAATGACCTATCTTTGTGCTAATGATGTTAAAGATTTCCGTTATAGCGATAATATTAATTTTAATAATTTTGTTATTTTCTGTAACACTAAAAATTGCTAAATCATTTATTTTTAATGCATCAGTGAATAAAAAATTATACTTTTGATATTCAGATTTGATTTCTCTAAATAGGTCTGTGTTTGACATAGCATGACAGTGGAGTGTAGTATTGATTTTTCTTTAAAACGCCAAGAAGGACTGATATCATGTCTATATAATTTCCTTCTAATCGGCAAATTATATTTTTTACAGTTTTTTATAATTCTTAGTACAGCAGAGGGTATTTTTGATTTTTTTTTTTTTTAATTTTTTTTTTTACATTTGTTAATAATTCAGTAAAGGGGGTGTCTTGATTGTTGCATAAACATTTTAATAGTCTATCTGTCACACTAAATCTCATTATAATAACTGATACTAGTGTAAATTAACCATAATTAATGAATTTATTTACTTTATAATTACAATACAATAACAAATTATATTCTAATTCCAACCGAGCGGGAGTAACGAAGACCACAGCTCGTTGTAGTGAAACAGACCAGAGTCTCTGGTGGAAATCGAACCCACAACCCCCAGACTGACAGACCAGCTCACTACCAACTAGGCCATCGAGGCACCCAACCATAATTAAATTTTTGATTTGACAAGCATTTTATAACGTTGAGTTGTTTTGATATTAATGCTGAAATGAAATCTATTTGAGAATTCCAATTATATTTCCTGTAAATATAGAATCCAAATATTTTCATTTTTTCCACTTCTTTTATTGTAATATTTACACCACTCATAAATATCCTCGAAAATTTCATTATTATCAATTGTTGGATTATTTTTACGATCTGATCTCACTATTAAGTTAAAGTCATCTGCGTACACTGTAAAATCTATGTTGTTGTATAGGAATATGGTAGAATAGAGTTTATTGTAAGCAATTAAAAACAACGGTGATCCCTAGTGGATTCCATTATGTAATAAGTGACAGCTAGAATAATGTTTACCCACCCTAGTTATGATTTTTATATTTGACATGAAATTTTTAATATAATTAATAATTTTAGTCCCATTTTTCCAAACAATGAGTTGATCGGCAATTGTATGAGTTCCAATTTTATCGAAAGTTTTCTCGATGTCAAGAAGTATTAAAGTAAGATGTTTCTTTAAGGAAAGACTATTTGCTATCTGATAATCTACATATAGTAGAGAATCGATTGTAGATTTGCCTTTCGTGAATCCAAATTGTCGACTATCGAGAAGCTTGTGTACCTTGACAAGCCACCATAGACTATTTACTACGATTTTGTCGAAAGGTTTTTATAAACAAGTATTTAGTGATAATGATATGGTATGGTTTAGTCTGATTTTGGCATTAGTTTTGGTTTAGTTTTGGCTTGGGTATGGGAACTATAACTTTTGTTTTGAATTTTTGTGGAATTTTAGAGTTGAATATGTTATTAAAAAGTTGGAATAATCTTATTGTCATGTTATATGGCAATTGTTTCAAGATTGGATAGGAGATTTTGTCTAGCTCTGGTGTTCTCCCTTTTAAAGAATGAAGCACTGTTGTGAGTTCGGGGAGGAGGATATTGTTTTCGATCTTATTGGCTGCTGCTGCTCATGAAGTTGCCGAATCTAATGAAGGCCTGTTTTTGTAATTTTGAAATTCTATTGGAAAATTAGAGAGAAATTAGAACTACCTTTGTATCCAGTGAATCTGTTGATACGAGTATCTTTTAAAAGTTTATCCATTGGTGATGTTGTGTTTATAGTTGCCGTAAATTTTTCTATCGACTTTCTTTTTCAATTTCTATTTCTCTTTTAAGCTGTTCGTTAGTTTTATATATATAATTAGATTTTGATTTTTTATGTTTCTTTTAAATAAATTCCGAGTGGTATTTCGAGATTTTCGAGATTTTGATTCCACCATGGGACATTTTTCGGTTTGACACTTGTTGAATTTTGTGGAAAAGAATAATTTGCTGCTTCAATAATGATTTTTCGAATATTTGCAGTTTCTTTGTTAAATTCGTTATCCATAGATTTTTCTGAATTCAATCTAGAGTATATATATTAGAAAAATTATTCCAGTCTGATTGTTCTTTTAAATATAATTTTGTAGGATATATGTAACTGTGGTGTTTGTTGAAAATGGATCGTGACTATTTTGTAGTCTTCCAACTAACTATTGGGACAATTAAAGATGAACAAATCGTAAGGTCTACATGGGTAAGAATTCCATGACTGCTTATATGTGTTGCCGATCTATCGTTTAAGATAACATAAGGAGAGCTTGTTATATAGTTCTCCACTATTTTTCCACATGAGTTATTTTTTGGAGATCCCTAAGTCCTGTACTAAGAATTGAAGTCTTCTGAAATAATAGATGGTGGGGTGAGGTGTCCAAAAACATTATTCAGATCAACAGTTTAAAATTTGGTTTAAAGTTGAATATATGCTCACACGATGTTGAATCTTATCCATGACTTTATTCAGGACACATGGTATCAAAGTCCTTTTAAAGTGGTATGTGTTTGTGTTCTATGGAATTATGGATTAAAATTCCAACATCTCTATATCTAGTGTTCGACAAGCTTGTTGAGTATAAATTATAATACATTGGGATAGAAATATTTGTTAGAGAATGTAAATGAATTTCTTGCATTGCTATGACTTTAATGAAATATTGGTTTATTAGTAGTAACAATTTATTATAGTTTTATTATAGTTATTAAGATAACCATTGTATTATTTTACACGACATTACTAATTTGAAATAAATGTATAATTACACATTTGTTAATGCTATTCGTATAATTGGTTTGACTAATAAATAGTTTATGTAGATATAAAAATACTGTGGAGTGTAAATTAAATTTATTAAATAAATGAGAGGTTACATATTTTAAAATTTAAGAGAATATTAGAAGTATTTTAAAAATACAAAGAGATCTTAAATAATTTAGTAATTGTTGATAGTTGAAAATAAATAATTTTATTGTTGTTTGTGTATTAAAAATTACAAGTATTGAAAATAAGAGCATGTTATTAATTTACAATTAAAAAGTACTATTAAGATCAACTTTGAGAAAAACAATTTAATTATTGTTGTTAGTGATATATATGAGGAGTGTTTAATAGTTAAGAATAAGCGAACTATAATGGTCTTACAAATGCAATGAATTTTAAAGAGAGTGGTTAAAAAATATAGACAAGTTATTGTTGTTGTATATAATGACTTTCAATATGTATAAAGAGTTGAAATTAATATATGCAGTGTAATAGAATGAAATATAAATAGGAGAATAATTATTAATTTAAAATTACAAAATGTTATTATAAAAGAGTGTGTGATATAAATAATTTGATATGTGTAAAAAAGAATGATATGGGAAAAATGAGTATGTTGATGATATTTAGAATTGAGTTTGCCATGATTTAAAGAGTGGTTATTTATTTTCTGCTATCAGCACCTGTTAGCTGTTTATTCTTAAGTTTTTGTTTATTTTTATTTGATGTGTTTTAAGTATGAGGAATACGTTGCTTGTAGTTGGTTTTTATGCCGTTGATTCCAATTAAAGTACGCTGTGCAATTTTTTATATTGTCAGCTGATTTAAATTATTAGTTTTATTGATATTTATAATGTTGTTGTTATTATTGCTTGTTTTTTTTTTTTTTTGTGAAATAACTGTTTGTTGGGAAGGTGAACCATTTGGGGAGATTGGAGTTTTTAAGACTAAAGAATATATATATTTATGCATATTCGGGTTGTATAAATTGGCTGATTTCTTTTTGCTTACTTTCCAAAGCGTCCCAATTGCTTGGATTTCCTTCTCTTTGAGAAAAAATTGACATTTTTTATCAGTAGTGGCATGATTCGAATCTTCGTTTTGTTCTCTGCAGTTAATGCATGATTTTTTTAATTCGCAAACTTCCTCACTTTATTCACATATATGGAATTCTTGTGAGCAATTTCATTTAATGTTTGTACATGTTTTCCCGATATGCCAGTAACGCAGGAAATTTCTGCAACGAAGAGGCAATGGAATATACATTTTCGTAACCAACTGAGATCACAGAAGGTGAAGATTTTGTGGTAAACGTAAGAATAATCAAATCACATTTTTGAAGCTTGCCTTCAGAATATTTTCGTTTTATTTATTCTACTTTACTTATATTTTGTTGTTTTAATTCCTCCAGAATTTCTTCTTTGGGTATTACCCGCAGATCATTCGAATATATTGCATCGTTGTAGTAGTTTAATGAGTTGTGCTCAGAAACTTCTACCTCAATTGAGGTGGAAAGAGAACATAGTTTTATTAATTTATTGGCTTGAGTCACATTTTTTGTTTTTATTAATTAAATATTTTATTATAACTTATAACTTTATCAATCGAGTTAAACACCTTTTTAATTAAGAAGGGCGATACCTTCGAGATATTATTGTCACTGACCAGGTATTTCGACCCAGGGATTGTTATATTAAGAGTTTTGTTTTTGTTTATTTTATTACAAATAATATAAAAAAGGAAAAACACGCAGTAAAAAAAAAACATTTGTATATTTATACGCCTCTTGGCTTTAACTATATATGTTTTATACACCAAATTATAAGGGATATTCCTTAGAATGATACTAATATAAATCAGCAAAATCTGTCCACTAATGGTCCAGATAACTCCAAAAACCCGAAAAAGCCTCTAAAAACGTATTTGTTTTCGACTTTTCTTTGCCCCGATATAAGCTAGCTTAAAACGTTTTTGCACAGAAATTTCGGAATCTTTTCTTGGAATGTTTTTGCCAGAGAAATAAAACTCATCGGTTCATTATTAACTGAGATATCGGTCAAAACGCATTTTTTGTATTTTTTTAAGCTTCTATATGTATAAGCTTTGGAATTCTTTTTTGTACAAATTCATTGTAAATTTTCAATTTTTTGAATTAACCAAAGCAGTCCATAAACAACCTAGTTATAGGCAAAAAAACTGAAAAAATTTTTAAAGATATAGACACACAAACATATACAAAAAGCTCAGTGTTGTTTTTTGTATAGCAGTAATTTTTGTTTTTATATACACACAATAATTTTTTATGTATGTTTGAACGTTTTGTAATTGAAAGCAGAAGCATTGCAATGATTCAGTGTTGTTGTTTTTTGTATAAGTATGTGTTTACATACAAGCATATGTATGTTTATCAGAAGCTACTAGTGTTGTTTTTTAAGGAAGTTATGATAGTTTAATGTTGTTTTTAAATTTTTGTAGTTTGTAAAAAAATTAAATTGTTTTTTTTAAATAAAAATCTGAAAATATGAAAGCATACTTTAAGGCACAAATCTTACTATTTGTTGGTAAGATGGTGAAGGATATAAAAGATTCGGATTTTTATTTTTTGCTCAACTTATAATAATTATTTTGTGATTTTTATTTTATTGCTCAAAGAATAAAACTTATTAGATTTTTTTTATTATAAATTCTATTTAACATTAAAATTCAGATTTTTCAGCTAAAAACCTTTGATTTTTATTAAATTAAAAATTTTTACCAAAAATCAAAATTTTTCCTAAAAATTAAAATATTTAATAAAAATCAAAATTTTTACTAAAAATCAAATTTTTTTTACTAAAAATCAATTTTTTTTACAAGAAATCAAAATTTTTTCTAAAAATGAAAATTTAGACTAAAAATCAAAATTTGATTTTTTATATTAGTCATTTTTGTATAAGCAAGCAGTTGTTGTCGTTTGTATATATACATAAATATGAAGTTTATATGAAGCATTGCAATGACTATTAGTGTTGTTGTTGCTTTTTTGTATAAGCAAGCAATTTATCAGACAACAGCAGTATTATAATGGTTATTAGTGTTGTTGTTTTTTGTAAAAGCAAGCATTTTAGTTGACAACAGCAGTATTTTAGTGATTATTGGTTTGCTGTTGTTTTTAGTATATGCAGTTAGTTTGTTCGTATACACATACATAAAAAAATACATTTTTTTTTTTTTTTTGTATTTTTGAAGTATAAATATGAAAATATTAAAGCATACTATTTCCTTTTATTTATTGGTAAAGTGGTGAATATTATAAAAGATTCGGTACAGTAGAATATAGCGCTCTAACTTCTTTTATGTATGTTTGAAAATAGTAGCATTGCAGTGACTCAGTGTTGTTGTTTTTGTATAAGAATGTACCTACATACTAACATATGTATATTAATTTGGTAGCCATAAGAATCTATCAGTGTTGTTGTTTTTTTTTTAAGGAAGCAACGCTTGCTATTATTAGGGCTGCCAGATACTTCTTCTGGTCAACCGCAAAATTAAAAAAAATCGCCACAAAAATACGCGTTCAACAAAAAAAGACGTTTTATCACTCAAAATAATTCCTTTTTTGGTTTTAACATGCGTTTTTCCTTCTTATAGAGATCATTATTCCAAATGTCTGATTAAATTCTTGGTAACAGATTTTTTAATATTAACCCATTAATGCCCACGGCGATCTAGCCAAGGTAGAAGCTTGAAATTTTGAACAACATTTTAACTTAGGCATATAAACCCATTGACGTAGAAAAATTGTTTAAATCTGGTTTAGGTAGGCAGTTATAAGCCGTTACATATATGCAATAGTGAGCGATATCCACGCATTTTTTACCCTTGTATTTTCTATGTAAATCTTAAGCGTTATATACGTGACACATAAAAAAGTTGGATTTTTTTTAATAAAAAAACACAATTACATCTTATAAAGTTTATACTAGTTTATAATTAAAAAACTTTTCTAAATTCATGTGTGGATGAATGGCTACAATCGGGATTTAGAAATGCTTGATCTAGGATCATATTTTCCTCATCATCTGTGTTTTGATGACAATTGGATTCAAAAAGGGATTTACAAAAAGAAATCTCTCCAGACTGCGTAAATAATGCCAGGAGCAAATTTTCCCGTAGGCCCCTTACTTATTCATTATCATGTTTACTGCTCAAATAGTATATTTAATTAAACAAAATTTTTCATTTAATTATTTTTCTATTGAAATTAGAATGGGCCAACATGTAACACTTTTAAACAATTAAATAAACAAATTTGATTTGTATTCTTTTAGTATATAAGAAAATTTCTTCATCATTATTAAGTGGAAACAATAAACCTTCTTGCAACCTCCCTGCCGTTAAAATCGAATTTTTGCAAGCTGTCGAATGATATTTACAAAATTACTTTTTGCCACAACAACAAGAGTGAAAATCGACAAAAAGCCATTTGATATTGAACTACACAATTTATAACAAAATTCAAGATTGTTTTATTACGTTTTTGACAATTTAGTTTGAAACTTAGACAGTGGGCGTTAATAAGTTAACGTATTAATTGTCAAAACAGAGGTATTTGTGCAGAGGTGTTTGTGCCAAGATTTTATTTATACTTGAAATGAAATGTACATATATATTTATATATTAGAATCTCTTTGTGGGAAGTATTATGGACTTGCGAAAATAAGTAAAAAAATCATTATAAGGCCTCAATTTGTATGGAAAAATTTTAATTTAAAAAAAAATTTCCCAGTAATATTCATACAAATTCCAAACGTTTGAAAACGTTTCGTTGTACAAAATGAGGCCTATAGTAGATCATATATTTTATAAATAAATCATCATATTACCAAAAATACAAATTCGAAACGAACATAAGGAAAGCTAAACCATAATAAATTGCCAAATGACAACGTTCTGATGTCATTATTAATATAATCTCCAATTTTTTAAATCCTTGTTTGACACTTATTTAAATAAGAAAGAAAAAAATTTGAAGTTTGGTTTTTGTTAACATCGTAACCTAAAATAATTATTCAAACAAGTTTTTTATAATAACAAATATCTGCAACATCTTTAAAATATACTTTTGTGCAAAATTCCAATATTTTTAAATAAACAAGATGTAATTATTACTTAAGGCCTCATTTTATAAAACGTAACATTTTCAAATGTTTAAAACGTTTAAAATTTGTATGAAGAACACTGGGACATTTTTTAAATTTGAATTTTTTTCCATACAAATTTCTGCCGTTTGAAAATATTTCGTTTTACAAAATGAAGCCTTTAATTTGCTCAAAAAAATACCTAAAATATTTATAATATCCTCAAACCGAAATTTTCATCCTTTTCTGCAATAAAAATTCCCTATATTTGGGATCAAACTCCCAATTCAATTTTGTGTTTACATTTTTGTAGTTTAAAAAAATTTAGATTAGTTTTTAAGTACAAATGTAAAAATATGAAAGCATACTTTAAGGCTCAAGATTCTGCAACGCCCTAACTTGTTTTCTTTACAATAATGTCCGAAGGGTTAAAAAAAACTTACAAAATAGTTTATACAGATTAGTTAATCAAGCACCAAAAAATCACTAATCAATTGCGTTTTTGTTATGAAAGCTAATTTTTGTGTTCATTGGAAGAAAATTTATGAAAAAATTAAAAAAAAAATATTTTTTGTAAATTACTTCTGATATATGTATATATATATATATATATATATATATATATATATGTATACATATATATATATATATATATATATATATATATGGAATTAGTTTTTTTTTTTTTGTAACACGTTACAAACAATTTAAATATTTAAGGGCTGTTTTTTTAATTTTCTATTTGTAAAAATAACTTACTTAATCCTTTATAGGAGTTGAATTAAAAAGAGGTCTACATTCAAAACCGAATTCAAAAAAATTGAGATATGCTTTTTCATTATTAAGTCATAATTTCTATACATTCTATATGAAATTTAGTCTCATTCTTGATGATTATTTTCTTACCTTAATTAAAAATAATTGATTAAATACTTAATCTATTTTAACTTGAACATTATAGGATTTGTTAAATTTTTTGAAGAAATACAGTATTTTGAGGAAAATATTTACTTGTGCAAAAACCGATTAACCTGATTTTTCGGAATTTCAAAAAATGCAAACAGACTTACAGGGAACGGGTCCATAGGGTGCTAAAGTTAGACATCTCGGTATAAAATTTTAAAACCGATCCTGATTCTTTATATCTGAACCGATTTGAAAGATTTTTATATAAAAGTATTCTACCGGACGAGACGTTTATAAAACATTGTATGCATATTTTATCTCTTTTAGTTTAAGAGGTATTGGGCTTCAAAGATTAAAACTTTTTTTTAGCCTGCCTTGGTGAAGTTTTTTCGCTGCAGTGGGTTCACATTTCCCACGTTTTTTTCGATTTGTTTTTTTCTATTATTAGTACAAAATAGCAAAATTGTGTAAAGAAGGAATTTTGAGAAAATATGTACGAAGTCAAAATTATAGGCATTTCAATTTTAGCTTTGAAAAAAAGTTTATTTTTTTCCAAAAAAGTGGTCACATTGTTTTTCTGTTATATAAAATTTTTCTTAAGTAACATACATAATATTTATATTTTTTCTGAAAAACAACTAAACACAAAATATTATAAAGGAACCAAAGTTTTTAAGAATTGATTTTTGTGAGAACCAAGGTTTCCCAAATTTGACATATTTTTCCCAACAAAATTCGAATTTTCGCCCTAATTTCTCAAATCGCAAATATGGAATCAAAAAAGCGTTAAACTTTTTATATAGTATAATGTGTTTTTAATTTATCTATGGTAGAAATTTTTTCTTCTCGATATCGGTTGGGAAGATATGGCAAAAAAAAATAAAAAATTGCATTTTTGGAAAGTTTTTGAGTATTGCGGGATTCTTGTTGATAAATCTAGAAAATAAAATAAATTTAGTTTAAAATTAAGCCGCAAAAAGTTTAAATAGTTGTAAAATTTCATTAAAAAATATGGGCCATTATCAAAAATTTTTATCATATCTGAAACTGACTTAATCTTTAATAAGTTTTGTGGTAATACTATTTTAAATAAAGGGGTTTGAACTCATAAGGCTTAAAACTAAAAGAGTTTGAAATATTAATACCATAGGTTTTATTTTATAATCGTGATTGTCGTTCAAAGTTCAAAAACTTAGAAAAAGAGATAAAAATTCTTCTACACTTTTTGTTCACGCATTTATACTTTTTGATCCCATGCGTTCTTGTATAAACTAATCGGACTTTGTGGATAAATTCTATTCATTCCTTGTTATTATGCAGACTTCCAACAGTTACATATAGTTAAATTTTGATGACAAAATTTTTTAATTTTTTAAAATTTGTTGGATTTTTGGGCAGGGTCTATGCGCCCCTTAACGGAATTTAAATTTTGAAATAGGGATTGATACTTATTGTAGTTATTTGTATCTTGCATTATATCTCGTTGATGTGCACGAAACAGTCAACGCAGTAGATAGATTTCGCGTATAAATGGCTAAAAGCTTTTTAAATTCGGATATTCGACAATTTATAATAAACGCAGAAAATTCGAATAAAACTGTTACACTATTTAGCTGAAACATCGATAATCCCTGAATTATGGTCAACAATCATCAAAAGCGTCGAAAAATATATGAAAAATTTAAAGCTGTTTAGAATAATTAAATTTTAATTTACACCGCGAATATGGAAAATGACATAATCAGTAATTAAGCAGGAAAACCCTTTTTAAAAAGAACACTAGAGGTTAAGAAAACCTCTTTATAGTGCATATATTAAAAATATATATATAGATACTATCTGCTTCCAAAAACAAAAAGTGCGGTTTATTGTATATGAAATATATTTAAAATTTTGCTAGTATTGCAAAATTTAATGGAACTTTATGCAAATCGCCTCTCTGTCTGTGATATTGATTAATAATTTATGGATACTTTCCAAACTTATTTTGTAATTGATTTGGTCATATTGCTGCACATTTTCAGAAGGATATATCAAGCATTTGTATTCTCTTTTGAAGCTGCACTGCTTGTGATGTTTTTCAAGCTGCGTAGTTTAGTATGTAAGAAATATTTTTGGTTTTACTGGATGCTTATGTACTTTAATTTCTTTACAAAATGCTTTGAAGGACTATCGGATTGAATCGAGTAATATACTCGATAATAATGTAGGAATTTTTGAACTTTTTACCCATTTTTACGCCAAATGGTCACGCTTAAGTGGCCTTACTTTACTTAAATTTCTTTTATAAATGGAATTAATCTTATAAAACCATTTTTTCAAAGGTGGTTCTGACTTCTATTTAAATACATTTTAAAGTGGGCTAACCTGTCGACATTTTTTGTTTTGTTATTTTAAATTCATTAATAGAAATATATGAATGCTTAGAAAAGGATAAAGATTTACTTAAATTTGGGAAATATGGTAACCCTATTAAAAATAAAAAATATTTATTAATTATTTTTATAAAAATATTTTGTGTATAGATATTAATAAAAGTATACAGAAATATTCATAATTTTCTAAGCAATTATTCACGCAAAACTAAAGGCAAAAGTTGTAAGTTTGTAAAAATATAGTCATATATACAATAAATTAGAAATTTAAAAAATAAATTAGGCGCATATTTCTGAAATGAGGCATGATATTGACTTGAATCTTTTTGCTAAAGAACGGAAATTATACATGCTAAAGGATAAGCTTAATTTGGAATACATATTTTTAAAATTTCTTTCGCTATTTAGAAATAAACCAAATAAAAGCCCCAATTTGGGGTTTTTGGAGAAAATACAAATTTTTTAATTGTAATAACATATTTTTTTATAAAGATATCTTCATGAAATTTGCAAGAAATGTGGATCTTATTAATGTAAACAAAAGCGCGTTAACCAAATTTCAATCAGGGGTAGGGTTTTCCTGAATTTCCAAATAAACTAATCAAAATTCCCAAAAATGGGATTTTTTACATTTTTGGCTATAGAATCCACATTTTTCCGAAGTCCCATAGATTTTGATTTAAAACTTTTAACAACATATTGAAGATTCTTAAAATATATTCCGCTTGAGAAAATATGGTCTAAAATCAAAACTTTCATATAAAATGGTTCGAATTCGGGAGCGTATGTACCATGACCAATTGAGTTATTGGGCTTGTTTTTTATCTTAAAGTCATCTCTTTGAAGTTACCTTTCAGAAAAGTGCAAAATTATTATATGTTGCTAAAGAAAATTTTATTTTAAATAAAAAAGAGTGTAGATATTTTTTCGGCAAAAAAAACACAAAAAGTCGTCTTTTTTGCAATTCAAAATCGTTTATTTTTGGACTCGGTAAAGATATAGATTTAAAATTTTTTTATTCAATAGAAAATTTTGTTCTTTAACTAGTTTAGAAAAAAAACTAATAAAATCGGTCGAAAATACTAGGATATATATGAAAAAATCTGGACCAAGGACATGCAAAATTATGGTGCTTAAAAATTCAAACGCAAATAACTCGAAAACTATAAGAGATAAATAGGACATGTAAACATATTTTTTATAGGTCTTACCAGGGCCTACAACAATATATAAAAATATTTGAAATCGGACGAGAAACAAAAATTTTGCAAGCGATTAAAAATTTTTTATGTCAGAGATACCTAACTTTGAGCACCCTTAGCTCCGCCCCTTTGGGATTGTTGTGCCCCCTTCCAAACATAACATTGTACATTCGTCTGCTACGTCTATACCAAATTTCATGAAAATCCAACCGGCCGATCAGAAGTTACAGATTTATTTCCAAAAAATTTCTATTCTGCCCCACTGTGCAATGTATTTAGTACTTCATGGGCTATATATTGAAGTAATAAAATATTTAAAAGAGTTGTTGTAGAAAGAGCAAATAAAGCCAAACACGTTGTACGATGGGTGGGATAAAATCATAACCACCATATATATATATATATATATATATATATATATATACATATATATTTAATGATATCTTCATGAAATTTGGCGCGAAGAATTATTTTGGCACAAGGACAAAGACTATTGAAATTGGTTATGATCGGTCTGTTATTTCACCGAGCCCTCATACAAATGGCCTCTCGAAATAGTTTAACAATAATAAATGTCTTAAATATAGCAACATTATAATGAAATTCGGTGTAAGGAAGTTTTATATAAATATCAATCTTTGTGTCAAATTTCATGAAAGTATCATGTTAGTATGAGTTAGTCAGTGTTGGTATCAAGTTTGTATTCGACACAAATGTTCTTTATATAAGTAGAAATCACAGTGACAAATTTTACTAGGAACGCTCCATAATTTACCATAGCTCACTTTCGGGAATCACCCTATATATCTAGATATTATATCTTTTTTACTTGTTTATTTCTACGTTATATTTTTATTATATCTTTTTAGCTTATATATGTAAAATATAAAGGATTGACTTAAAAGTAATGTACTTAATATTCTGACATACATAGAAACGTATTATTTTACAATTCCAGGTATTGGCAGCGTTCAGTGTATCTTTGGGTTCTTTAGTCGTGGGATTTGCTTCAGCTTATAAGTTTCCTGCCTTGGTATCAATAACGGATCGAATATTGCCTCCTTTGAAGTAACAACACAAGATGTAAGTTTTTAATTAGATTCAATTTAAGTGTTAAGGTAACGCAAGTTGTTTTATCTATCTATCTATCTATTGATCTATCTATTTATCTATGTATCTATTTATCTATGTATCTATCTATATATCTATCTATCTATAAATAAATACCTGTTTTTAAAGAATACAATTCTTGCTATGGCTGTACCATTTATAGTTTCTTGGCTAATTTCTTGATGCTGGTAATGTTGGCGTTGTTTTAGCTGGACGTGCCTTGGCTGGATTTTGTGTTGGAATTGCTTTTTCATTTTTGCCAGTTTATTTGGGTGAAACTATACAACCAAAAGTTTGCGGTACTTTTTGTAGGTTTGTTATCGACAGCCTTTGGTACGAGTAACATTGGTATTATGGAGTGTTTCGTTGCTGGTACTTATATTGATTGGTGAAAGCTACCATATTTAGAAGCTGTCTTGCCTGTACCATTTTTAATATTAATGTTACTTATATCCGAAAAGACTCGCCTATTCCAAAAATATGCATCTTAAAATTTTTTATGGGCATACAAACTAAAAATATAAAGTTATTAATAGTGATATAAAAAATATTGCAACAAAATATGTTGAAGAACTAAAAAATTGATAATGTTCAACTACTAAATACAAAAGGCCTCATTTTGTAAAACGAAACATTTTCAAACGATAGAATTTTTTATGAAGAATATTGGAAAATTTTTTGAAATTTTAATTTTTTCCATACAAAATTCTTTCGTTTGAAAATGTTTCGTTTATATTTTTTTCACCATTAATTCCGAAAATATTGAAAGGATAAAAAAATAATAACTTGAAGATAGTTTTATGCATCTAAATTCAACAAACCGTTCTCGAGTTATGCATATGTGACTGCCTAAAAAGGTGGTCGTCATATTAATCATGCCCATAAAAACACTCAATATGTGATTTAAAAAAAAAATGTAAACATATTCTCGTTTAGCACGTCAAATTCCTTCTAATCCACCTATTGTTTAAAGAAGAAAAAATTTTTTTGTAGGTATTACCCATATATACCTACAATTAATTGTGAATATAATCACTCAATTGTGAATATAATCAAGATTTGTCCATCAATTTTGAAGGAACATGGACTATTTTATTCATAGTTTTATGATAAAATATTAAATACTGCACATTTTTGCGGATTTAATTTCTTAAAATAATTCTTCAGGAAATTCTACATGAAAAAATGTTTTTTTTACCGACACTACGAAATTGTTGGGCATAAAAAATAATGTTAAAGTTATTCGTTCTCGAGTTATGCTAAAATATGCTCGTACTAGCGTACCAATGCCAGGAAAAATACTGTAATAAAAATATACATCAACAATTTTGAAAATCTTTAAAACAAATATATGAACAACATCTTTACGCTTTTCTTCTCCCTAATCGAAGTTAAAAGATTCGATGCCGATAAAATTATAAAAAAAGGCTTCAATTAAGTTAAGGAAGTTAATATGTGATCTTATTTTTCTTTTCAGTCTATGCTCTTAATAATATGTTTAATATCATTCTAATGATATTTCTTAACAAATTAAAATGATGTTTTTAAATTATGATTTCCCCCTAATCTCGTTGTCATTGTACATCTATCTCCCTTAGGAAATTTTAATTTCTTTATGCTCCTTATATATTTGCCATTTAACATACATCTTAAGAGCTAGATATATTTTTGTGTTCATTTCTTTTTCTTTAAAAACTAAATTGTGCGAAAATATAGAATAACAAAATTAATAATAAAAAAAGCTACTCAACATTAGTTAGTATGTGTGTGTTAAGAAAAGGAAAATATCAAAGGAACAACGCAATAACATTTTAAGCTTAAATACATTTAATAGTTTCCTGGCACTATCTATAAAACAATATTAAGTATCATTAACGCCATAGTCATCAACATCTCCATTCTAGACATCTTGGTGATATTGGCGACACCTAACTAGCCAACCAATCAATTGGCTATAATTAAAGTTTGAGTATTGAGAATCAAATACTTACTCACTTACTTATACATTGATTTTGATATTAGTTTAAAATACAATTATATATCCATTCATTTATGCAAGAAAAAAATCATAAAAAAAATTATTATCGCAAAAAGTGTGTTGCGAAAAATATTAAATTTATACTTTGTTCGCTTTCTTTACATAATGACCACAATTTGATACTTTGGCTCAAAATGTCACACACAAAGCATAAAAAAACAATGAACAACCAAAAAGGTCAAATAACGCCATTAAACAAAGAGAACCGTAACAATAGGGGGAAAAAACGGAATGAAATAAAAACCAACATCTGCCTTGAGGCTTTGGGATTCTCTTGACGATGATTTTTTTTCATGAGAAAGATTTGAATACAGTCGTAACTATGTCGCATTTATACATATAGCCGCATTTACATTATACTCGTACGTTTTTCTTTCTTTTTTAAATTCAATAAGCAAAATGACTTTATAATATTTAATACTTGATATTTGATAGAGAACACCTAAAGAAAATGCTAATAAAATTTAACTAGAATATCATAGAAACTTATTTAAGCAAATTAAAGTAAAAGAAAATTTTAATTTTCTTAGAATTTTAAAGCAAAATATATTCTTATGTTTTATATACCATTTAAGCCTTATTTAAGATACTATCGTAATTAAAAATATTGCGATATGAAAATTTTGCCGTATAAATGGTGATTTAACATTTTATTTTTAAGTTAGTAACTCATGAAAACTAATCATGATTAGTGAAACTAATTTCAAATAAAGCGTACGACATTACCACTTCCTTTTACGTTCATAGAATTTTCAATGATAATAGCTGTATTTTTCTTTATGCGGTGTATAAACAGTGTGTTATTTATTTGCAAGTTATTTCTATTTGCAATAATCCTATGTATAAACGTAATATCAGTTTTAAATTCATTATAGCAATTTAAACATTTATTTCTCAATTTAAATCTTATTTAAGAAACTATAACCCATTTTAATTTTTTCCTTATGATTTTTTTTTTTAGCTTTTGGGTAATTCCAAAAAATTGGAAGCCAAAATTAGTTTTAAAAATTTAATATCTTTATATATTTTTTTTTTCTTTTTAATCAGTTCTATATCGTTTACGGTTCATGTTTTATGGACCTCTAAAGTAGGACAACTCGGGTATTTTTGTCCAAAATTAACAAATTTAAAGTTTAAATTTGCATTATTATGCAATTAAAAAAAATTGTATCAATAATAATAATTTTATGATTACGATATAATCATAAAATTATAAAAGTTACACATTTTTCTGGTGCAAGGACCTCTATAATAAAAAATATACTTTATCTTAAAATATCCTGAAAAAGGGTCTTTTAGATTTTATTATTTTTTGACATGATCAATTTGTCGTTATAGTGCAAAAATTTCAATATCTCACTGGAATCAAAAGTTATAACAGTTTGTCTATGACAATTAGTACAATTTTACTAACAAATTAATAACATTTTAAGCGTTCTTAAACTTTTATTTTAACTTTAATATTAAAACAAATAGGAAAGGATAAAAACAATCAGTTTTGGTCAAAATCGATCATATAATATCTTATATGCCTGTGTATAGGCACTAAAATTATTATCGGGAGAGGGACTTATATGTAGAATGATCCTTATAAAATTGATTACAATAATTTATGCGTACATGAAAATTATTTATGTAAAATTTTATTTCGATATTAGCATTTATGTGTGATTTATGCACGTTTAAGTACTCTTCGAGAATGTGACTTATATAGGAGCCATGGTCTATTATGGACCGATCATAATGAAATTTAGTGGAGCCTTACATAATTGAACAAAACTTAGTTATATTAAATTTTATGTGGATATTGATTTTTATTTGAGATTTATGCAAATTTATTTGATTTTCTGAAATAGAGATTATATGCGTAATTGCCAAGTTAGCCATTTATTGGCTAAATTTAACCGTTTTTAATTCTATTTAGCCATTGAAAATGTGCTTAGCCACTACTAGCCTTTTTTTTAACTATTTTAATCTTCATTTTAATCATTATAGCCATTTTTGTTTTTTATGCTGAAGTATAAATACTTTTTAAGAATTTTCACTACATAAACTATTTTATGCACCAAATATTCTAAAATCTTTCAAAGAATGCTCATTACTTATTGAAATCTTATTTAATCTTATCGTTAAAAATATAAGAACATTAGTTTTATAAAAAATATATATATGTTTACATATATATATATATATATATATATATATATATATATATATATATATATATATATATATATATATATATATATATATATATATATAAATTTCTCTATTTCTCTATTTTTATTTAAACAAATTTTATCAAGAATAATTTGAGAATTTAACAATTTTTTATTAAACAAATAAATACTATTGAATATCGAATTTCATTCCCTGTAAATTTGGGCTCAAAACTTCTAACAAATAAAGCAATAAATAGTTATCTAAAAACTTGGGTTGAAAATAATGATATGACAAAGACAGTAGAACCTTAATATTTTTTAAGTGTTTTAGTATTTATTTTACGACAACGTATTTTTGTAAAGAAATAGTCCTAAAAAAATATCAACAAATTAATTTAAAGTGATAAAACAAATACGTTATGTAAACAACGTAAACAATGTAATTTTTAAATGATTATAAAAAGTACTAATTAATAAGTTATTTGCTTTTTATTTAATTTTTAGATGTTTTGTTCCAAAAAATTATTAGTCATATTTTAGCACATTTTTAGCCATTATTTATCAGGAATTTAGCCATTTTTGGTCTTCAAGAATTGACAAAACTGATTATATGGGAACCATGTTCAATTAAAGACCTATTATTGTGAAATTGTGTATGATGATTTATACTTATAAAGAAATCAAATATATAAAATTTTGTATTGATGTTAACACTAATGTGGGATTTATGTGCTTTTAAATAATTTTAGACAGCAGAACCTACATGAAATTACAAAATTACGACATATTTCAGATATTTATATGCGTTAAATCACTATTCCGAGGAAAACATTGGTATGGGATATAGATGAAATAATGAAACGATCATGATCAATTTCAGTAGATTTTGCATTTGTAACCCCATGTATCAAATTTAATAAATAACCTTTAACATTGTCACAAAAAATTCGGCGAATTTTGTAAAGTGTGTTACAGTGGGTTAAAGGTCTCTTAATGTGTTCCTGAAACTTCTACAATAATATCAAATTATTTTTTTCGGGATCAGGAGCTATATAAGTGATTTATTTCAATAAATAATGATCTGTTGTATTAAAATTTGAATAAGTATATCAATATGCCTAAAAACCAATAAAATTATTGTAAATTCTGATTCCATTAAGAAATTTTTATACTATAGCGACAAATTGATTATAAACATCGTGTAGAAAATAATGAAAATTAAATTACACTTTTCCGGGATACCCAAGGATAAACGCCTAAAAGTTATTTAAGCTAAATTTTGCTTCCATTTGATTAAAAATCTTGAGGTGTAAAATTTCATTGGTTCATAAAATCAGTTGCGATATGGTGCGATATGGCTTAATACACCATATGAAGCACATAGAGGAGTAGGATTTATATAATATAATTTCATAGAAACCGGTAACGTCCAAAATCCGAGCTAAGTCGAAATTTTTTTGAATTACCTTTTTTATGAAATATATAAGTATTTTAAAAGAAAAATCGAATTTTGATAAAACACACACACACACATATATATATATATATATATATATATATATATATATATATTACGCAAACACTTTCGCATACAATTTTTTAACAAATACATACATAAGTACCAAATTAGAATATAAAAATGAAATATTCTATTTTACTTCTTCGTTTTCCCCTTCATGATCATAAATGAAATAAATAACACTGATCTGCAAAAAAAATCCTCCCTTAAACATGAATAATTCAACTACAAGTATTTTTTTCCATCAGGTCAGGATTTTTTTTTATGTGTGTGTCTAATATTTCGCCCATAATTATTCGATGATATTTCACCATAACTCGAGAAAGGTGTGTATCATTTATATAAATGATACATTAAAAGATATGGACTAAAAAAGTGTCTAAAAAAAATTTTGCAAAATTAAACACATTTTTTCTTAAAAGTTCTTTTATAAAGTGAAAACGCCAAAAATTTTTCTGTTTTTTATCTTTAATCTAAAGCTGGTAGTGTTTGTTAAGTGAAAATACCAATTAAGTAGGGATACGCTGGTGGGCAAACAAAATATATTTGTTTGTTTGTTTTTTTTTTTTTTTTTTTTTTTCTTTAAACAAAAATAGTTGGACTAAATGGAATTTGACGAACGTAATAGGAAAAAAGTGAAAGCAGATTATTGTTTAGTCAAATTCCATATAATCCACATATTTTTGTTAAAAAAGAAAAAACATTTATTTTTTGCCCACCAGTGTATCTCCATTAAATTTTAGGTATACATGGGTACTACTCGTTCATTCGCCTTATTAAGGGGGAGATATTATACATGCCTATACAAAAATCACGATCTGATGGAAAAAGCCTAAAGCAGATTTGTATTTAGAAGCGAAATTCCATTTAGTTCACTTTTTATGAAGTAGGACTAAAATATATATAGATATTTTTTTCCTACCACTTTAATTATGTTTTTTTAGTTTTATTAGTCATTTTGTTTGTGTGTGTATCTTTATCTCTCATTTTTCTTTAGCTCTTTACTTTTAAAAACGTTTTTAGTTGATCTAAATACTTTACATACTTTTAGGAGTTAGCTATAATTAAATTTCAATATTTTTGTATTCCTGCTTATTGTAATATTCAATTTCATTTCCCTTAATTTTGCTTTATATTTCTTTTTTCTTTTAGCTCATTTTCTTTTTTTTTTTTGTGAATTTGTTTTTTTAAATTTTATAGAGTTTTTAATTAAATTCAAGCGAGCCATTGTTAAGTTTATGGTAAATTATTTTATTCTTATTTTTTTTGTATTATTATTTTTCTTTGTATTTATTGCTTGGACAGAAGTCTAAAGAGAGAATGAGACTAAGGAATATTTTGGTGCTGCTATTAAAGTGTTTGGGTTAATTGAAAAGAGATTTTATGGTCTGTTTTACTGTGGTTTTAAACAGGGTTGTCAGATGTGGCAATTTTTCTCCAAACGTGTCGATTTTTAATTGCTTTTGACGACCGAATTTTCCATTTGGTGACGTGGCGAATTTTTTTTTTTTTGGCGATTTATAAACAATGTGGCAAATTTTTAAGATTTAAAGAAATGGGCATTTGTGGAGAAATGCTATTAAATCAGCTATTTTTAGTATTTTCCTATCTAGCAAAATGAAGAGCCTTAATTTATAAATAGCTTAAACTTAGTTTACAAAATTTTACAATACTTATGTATTAAATGTTTCATAATTTGTTTTTCATCATCTCTCAAATTTGTTAAGGATATTAATGATTTCGGTCACAATGAATTTCTTTAAAACAATTTATAAGTTTAATAGGAGCAATGTTGTCATATAATGTTATAATTATTCTTTTAAAAAATATAGTACAGTTCAATAAATTTTAAAAGCTGTTGACTTAAAATAGAGCTATATGTCAGGGAAATGTATTTTAAGTTGTATATTTTTACTCAGTTACACTGTGCTCGAAACTGAGACTCATTTTTTTACAATGTCAGCACCCATTGGGTTAAATTAAATCAACGTCACTGAATTTAGTGGTGTTAACCATTTTTAAAAGTGCTCGTTCTTGAGATATTTCATTTAGAAATATTAAGTTTCTAAGATTCCATTGAAATGCAGAATAAAGAATTCTTATCTCTTATATCTTATCAAATGTATTTAAAAACGCTACTAAACAAAATTTTAAATTGGCAGAAAATATTACTATAATTCTGTGAGCAAGCTGACTAATGTTACCAATGAGCAACTTTTCAAACAATAATATAAAAACATTTAAAATCGGACTAAAATTTAATTTATGATTGGAATTTATATTCAATCGATTTATTGTGTAATATATATATATATATATATATATATATATATATATATATATATATATATATAAGTAATGTGCCTTTTATCTCTAATTTTCAGTTAATTCGCTGCTTACATAATTAACACATTGACAGCCATGTCGGAAACATATAACAATACTATGTGTGTGTGTTGTACGCCACGTCAGACACATGTCCGATGCGATTTTTTTTTCTGACTGACGGTAAATGGCATTTTACTGCGGTAATATGACGAATGACCTCGAAAGTCATAAACAAAATTATCTTTGAAAAACATATATATTACATACATTTACTTTACATTTACATTTTACTTTACATTTACTTTTTGATATTGAAAAATAATATTTTACATGTTATTTGTTATAATAAAAATATAAAAATAAGCAAGGTTAAACTGATTTGTGGTAATCGCCAAAACACTCTATACACATAAAAGTCTCATGTGGATACTTCGGGCAACAGGTCACCATTTAATTCAGCTTTACCAGCTTGTTAAAAATTTGCGACTAGCACAGTGTCATTATTAGATATTGCAATTATCGTTGGCTTTATTAAATCTGAATTTACATTTAGAAATTATACAAAATTTAAAGTATTAAAAATTGTACGACTCTTAAGATTTTAGTATTTTTTTTTTTTTTTTTTTATTTTTTTAAAAAATCAAACAAAATTTTAATTTGGCGTTTTATGGCGATTTCTGATTAACAATTTGGCGACAGAGGTTTAAAAAAATCTGACAACCCTGGTCTTAAAATGTATTTGGTTTTTATTTTTTTGGCAATTAATAAGATGAGTATTGCTTTATAGATGTAAAGAAAAACAAGTAAAAGTATTATATTCGGCTGGGCCGAATCTTTTGTACCCTTCACTAAATTTATATTTCAAAAATTTATAGACATATTGGAATTATTTTTTACCAAAATTTTTGCTTTAATCTGGAAATATACTTAATATCTGTAAACTGGTGTTAACCTTGACTCCTTGGGCATATGAGTAAGGAAGATCGCTCAGACCATCTGTGTTGAACAGCTGTACAAAGAAGAGATATGCAAAATTGTAAATTAATTTTCAGATTTCTACCAACATTTTTTTTTTTCGAAAAGGATACCTTAAAATTAGATATTATAAACTTGAATTAGATATTTTAAAATTTTCAGAATTTTTAAGAATTTTTAAGTTTAGGGCTCTATGGCACAATTCCACCAAGCATGGTGTGCCATCATTTAAAAACCTAAAACACAATTTCAGTTAAGTAATAATATTTTAAGAAAAGACATCTCACGTATTTATATTTACTTGTCAAACTAATTTTTCACGAACAATATGCCAATATTAAAATAAAATTCAAACGTATTCTACGAGGATACGAACCATGGCTTGAAGCTTTGTAATCTAGAACACTTCCACTAAACTATCTATACCAATAGAAATTTTATTGAAAAATAATTACATGTACTTCTCATATATGTGAATGGTATAAAAATCAATTTACAACAATATATGTTGAATATATTTAAAATTCAACTATGTTGAAAAATTATCGTTTTACATAAATTAAAGTAAAACTAGTTTTTGAATACAGAATTTTAGGAGGTAAAAATTCAAAACTACGAGTTTTAAATAGTTTGCATGGCTTCGAATACTGGCGAATAGAAACGAAATTTTTATTTAATAAATTTCAAAGAAATATTTTTTAAATTTTTGCATGTTCGGCTTAAGTTTATTGAATAACACTATGCGACAGTCTAAATCGGGATGGGATGAAACCAACGAGAAATGTTATATCGGTAAAAAAGAAGTTATACGTGTCCCGGCGTTTCGCTGGGTCACGTCTAGAAATCGAGATATATCGATTTAAAGTTAGTAACTATCATATAGGGGAAATTGTGATCTTTGGTGGTCTTTTTTTTTGGCATAACTCAAGAACCACCAGTCCGATTTTGCTGAAACAAATTTAAAAAAATTAGGAATTACAATTCCTTTAATCTGTTCATACGTTTCGCTACATAAGCAACAGTTTCGCAGTTATAAATAAATGTATGAAAAAAAACTATTTTTTGCCTAAAAAATTGAATTTTTTTATTTTTAATTCATAAAAAATCCAAAACGGTAAAAAAAGTGTCAAGTCCTATTACTTTCACGTAAAGTCACATAAACTTTAAACAAAATGAGACATAGATCATGAAAATCGATGGACGCGTTTCGCTTTTATTCACAATTAAGTGAAGGTATGAATTTCAAAAATTTGCTCGAGATATGCTCAAAATTCCTTGGAAAAAACATTGATGACTTTTTTATGATTGTCAGAATTAAAAAAAAAAGTAATAAACAAAAGGTTATTTGATTTTTATGGTAGCGGTAACAAACTAAAAAACGGTCATAAATGTGCGTGGACAATTAAAAGGAAAAAAGGAAAGTGCACTTTTTTATTATTTGGGTTTTTTCCGTTGGCTACCTGCATGATTTTTTTACACAAATTGCACCCACATTTATGAGTGGTCATGTTTTAGAACGTTTCGAAAAATTTAAAACACACACGAATCAGGTTTATAGCCACCCTTAAAAGAATCGCCAATTCATAAGTACCTCTCAGTAAAATATTGAAACTTACGTAGTATTTATAGGTGTTCACTGATCAATTTTTGTCATTCAACAAGTGTCTCCGAACGCGTAAAGTACACGGGACACGTATAACTTCTTTTTTACCGATATAACTTTCCCCGGTAGTTTGAACCCTTCCCGATCGCTGGCCCCTACCATTTGTCGCACAGTGTAATTGTAAAAGTTTTATTTTACACTCGGCAGAATGGAATGCATTTTCTGGTCCGCCATGACCGTCATCAGCGCCCTTCAGCGTCCCACCGTCGTGTTCTCTGTGAACATCATTTTACAATTCTTTTGTATTCTTCTTTTTCAATTATTATTGTTTTATATGCTTAAAGCTACCAGTTTTTTTTAGGTAATAAATCAGCAATGTATGATTTGTTATTGTTTAGCCACTTATTAAGTAGCAATGAACAACGTTGCTGTTATTTTGAATTGTCTCTTCTTTTTAATTAATTAAGAATATATTTGATAGATTCTTAATCTGACATTTCAAAATTTTAACTTTTGTTTGAAGTTAAATTATAAAATAACTTTTCGAAGTCTATTCCAAGAATCGAATTCAGGACCTAAAGTCAAAAAAAAGTTTATACCACATTGATATCTTGAAATTTCTATCTTCATTGCTTATATAAAAAGCTTAAAATGCACTTCAAATGTAAGTAATAATTTTTTTTTTAAAAAAAGGTGCCTAGAAATCCTTATCGAATTAATTTTTTTTAATAATGAAAATTTTTATATACATTTTTTTAGAAAAAAAACAGAAATTTATAAATTCTTCCGGGATACGAACTCAAGGGGTTATTGTGTAATTCGATTCAAAAGAAAGTGTTTTCCAAAACCAAAGTATGTTAAATACAATTTGTCTTTAATGTCTTTTCGAATTGAAATACGCAAAAACCCCCCAAGCTTAATGTTTTGTAGTCTAGAACACTTCCTCTAGACTATTCAATCTCACAACTTTCAAACTTTTATTGTATGTGAAATAGAAAATATTATTAAATTTGGACAAAGAAAACTAAAAAAATTTTTGATGCTGCCTGGGAAAATCGCTTATAACTGCATCATTCCTAAACAGATTTCACTAAATTTCAATACCAAGATTTTCAAAACTATATGCCACATATGTGTTGAGAGAGAAATATATGGACTATCGGATTCAAAAAATCTGTTTCAACATACAGATAGTCATATATTCTCGAAAATTATTTTTAATGACAACAATCACGAATATTCTTTAATTTGAGGCCCAGGACATACACTTAAAGTCTTTCGTATAAAATGATTAACTTATATATAACCTACATTTTATGTGAAGGGTATAAAAAAAAACTAATTTAAATTTTGTGATGCACGGCTATGTGTATAATTAAGATTAATATGAGAAGAGCACTGATGTGGAATTCTAGTTGAAATATTTAGGCTAATGTTTGCAAATGCCAATATAATTTTTTTATTTAATTAAAAAATTTTTATTTCAAGACAGACATTTATGACGATTTGATTTATTTTGTAGCAAAAATAATTTTCTAAAAGATCCCCTCTAGTAAGTAATTTAAATTTGTTTAATAAGGCACAAAAATGTCAAGTGTATTTTAACAAATTGTATTTTTTTACTGCTGGAAGTTAGATTTAGAATAAATAGTGTTTTTAGAGATTTGTATACCCTTCGCTTTATGTACACAGAAAAAAAAACACTAATATAAAATTAAAAGAGGAACAAAAATCTGTGATCACCAGGACAAGATTGCATATTTCATAAGTATTTTACCGAAAATGAATTCAAAAATTATCAGCAATCTTTTGCTGATTTTTTGCAGTTTTATTAACTGATTTGTATAAATTACTAGCTAACCTGGCAAACGTTGTTTTGCCATATAACTTATTTCTAACGGAATATTTTAGTTTTTAATTAAAAAATAAGGAATATTTTGTAAGTGCTTTTTACCCTTTCTGCTTTATTTTACACCCTAAATGTTAAAATTTATAGCATTTAGTTCCTTCAAGACTTGAAACTATCATCGGATAATTAATTAAAAAGATATGAGGGGGGGGGGGAGATTTTACCCGTTTTGACCTATTTTACGCATTAAAAAGTTTGAAATTTTCAAAAAATGTATATGTTTGAGTTCCTTTCACATGTTACAGTGTCCGCATGCCAAATTTTAAGAAAACCGGTTAATTAGTTAAGAAGATATAGAGAGGGGGAGCTTTTACCCCTCTTGCCCTATTTCCCGTCCTAGGTAATAAAAATTGTAGGCTATAGTTCCTTCCAGATGTTAAACTATTTGCCTGTTTATTAGTTAAGAAGGTATAGTGAGGGGGAGCTTTTACCCCTTGTGGCCTATTTTAAATGTAAAATATAATCTTCTAACTATAAAAAGTTTTCCTCTGAATAATTTACTATTATATAAATCACCTCAACCAGTTATAAATAAATACTTACTGTCAAAATATATAATATTCTGTCCCATGGTGCTACAAAAAATGTTGCAAATCTAATCTTTAAAAAAATACTAAAAATTGGCGATACTTTTTAAAGATAGTAGCTTAAGATGATTAAGAAGTACTAAAAAAAATTCTTACATAACTAAGCCCATTACCGTTTTATTATAAGAAATATCACCAAATTTACCCCCTGTTTTTATAAAATGAACAAAAAATTCGTTTCGACAATTTATATGGAAAACAACAAAAAAAAAATCAAATTTAAATTTCAAATTTATTTGTTGTTTTTCGTATAATTCGTCAAAACGTATTTTTCTTTAGTTTTATAAAAACAGCACATCAAAATTTATTAATTCTATGCACAGAAAAAAACTATAATAAATTAGGAATTATAAAGTAACATAAATATGTATCTATCTATGCTCTTTCTTCATTGTTCTAAAGAAAACTACAAAAATTGTCAAACCATTTTATAATTATGAAATTTATCCCAGCAACATTATTTGTATTTATTTCTATATGTTAGCAGACAAACTTTTAATAAATACATCTATATATTTTTCTCTGTCGATGTGTATAGTTGAAAATACATCGAACTATTAGTTTAGAATTTTAATACCATAATTTTATCAATAATTTTGCTAAAAAAAACGATGTACTGTGTTCGCTGGTAGCACGATTATACATCAATCTCAACCAAGGACAGAAAATAATCATTATCAGATAAAAGAAACGACCGGATATAAGTTTTAAATACAGAAATGCACTCCTCAGAACAAGTTCTATCGAATTCCAGAATGTTTTTTACTTTTTTTTTTTTTTTTTTGCTTTTTATTAAAAAAATCAATTTTAATCATTATTTTTGACTTTTATTTCTTTGCTGAATTTAAAATTATTTTTTTTACTCGATTTTTAATAAATATTTTTGAATTTTGTTTTTTTTTTCACAAAAATAATGAATATATTTAGTTTTTATTTTATAGCAAAAAGAATAAAACATTCCCAATTTTAATGAAAAGTTACATTTTTTGTTATAAATTCGGTTTAACATCAAAATGCATATTTAGAAAAAACCGTTAGATTTTTACTAAAAATTAATATTTTACAAAAAATCAAAATGGAAGAAGCCGAAGAATAATTCAACCGAGCCCAGTAGGGGAAATAAGCCACGACTTCAATGTGCAAAACCGGTAGCAGGTGATCACAGCTACGCAGAAGTACTAAAAGACCTACGTAGTAAGATAACTACTGATTCCATCCTTCAACCATTGCAGTCCGGCTCTCAGTCACTAAACTGATGTCCGGCGTGGTGTATTCACATCCCGGTTTTCTGAAAGTAGTGGCGGAACCAGTATTTGCCACAACCAGCCCTAATCTGGCGGCCATGTCTGAAATGCACCTTCCTCGTGTGTTCGTTGTTGGACTTCCCCATTCGACAGCATTGGCATTGAAATCCCCAGCTACCATAAAGGCACCAACTATTTCTCATAACAGCTCATTAGTGTAAATTGCTCTGTTCGTGCGTGACTTTGCTGCCTGACCGCAATCTTACTGCCACTGGGTAACCAGAGTGTTGCCGTGCTTGTTTCATCTGGTAGTTGGGGGGGTAGCTGGGGATTTCAATGCCAATGCTGTCGAATGGGGAAGTCCAACAACGAACACACGAGGAAGGTGCATTTCAGACATGGCCGCCAGATTAGGGCTGGTTGTGGCAAATACTGGTTCCGCCACTACTTTCAGAAGACCGGGATGTGAATACACCACGCCGGACATCACTTTAGTAACTGAGAGCCGGACTGCAATGGTTGAAGGATAGAATGTACTGGAAGACTACACTGGAAGTGAATACCCTGATGGAATATCAGCAGAGGTACTCACGCTTTCGGGCCGAAGAGCGGCCAGACGAGATGCTCGAAATGTACAATGCTTGTATAGCGCAAGGAATCTACCCCAAACAGTGTAAGATACAAAAACTTAAACTAATTAGCAAAGGCAGAAGTGACCCAACCCAATCGTCAGCATATCGACCTCTTTGTATGCTGGATAGTGCCAGCAAGCTACTGGAGAAATTATTGCAATGCAGATTAGCAGAGGGCCAAAGGGATAAAGCGATCACATCCGGTGCAGCTCAGGGATCAATATTGGGACCCGATCTTTGGAACTTGAGTTACGACGAGATACTCTCGATAGAGATGCCATAAAACACACACCTGGTAGGATATGCAGATGATATAGCGGCGGTAATCTCAGCACTAGATACAGATGACGCCAGAAGAAAGCTGAACCAATGGCTAAAGAACCATGGGCTGGAGCTAGCTAAAAATAAGACCGAGATCATAATGATGACACGAGGACACATGCTACTTGAATTTAGCATGTATATTGATGATACTCCCTTGGTCACGAAGAAGGTGGTAAAATATTTGGGCATCAAACTTGACTGCAGGTTCACTTATTGGGCTCAAATTCAACACGCGGCCACCAAAGCGGTATAGGTTACAGGCATGCTAAGTCGGCTAATGGCGAATATCGGCGGACCAACACAGAGTAAGATGAAACTGATTATGGCAACCACCAATTCGATACTACTATATGGTAGTGAAATCTGGGGAGAAGCGATGAAGGCGAAGACTAAACGCAAAGTGCTGGGGGCAGTACAGCGCACGGCGGCACTTAGAGTCGCTTCAGCCTATCGTAGGGTTTTGGGCGCCGGTTTCATTCAAATTTAATATAACAAAATATTAATAGTTGTATTCAAGTATAATGTGCATGATAGATTTGTATTTTATAAGAATGATCGTTAAATTTAAATAATAATAAGAATAATAATAATGACAATGGTAATATAAATAATAAATGCAGATTGCTACAAATCGTAATTTTCTTATGAAAATCAGATTTTTCAATAAAACTCAAATTTTTTGTAAAAAATTTATTTTGTTAAAATTTTGATTTTTAGGAAAAATTTTGGTTTTTAGGAAAAATTTTGATTTTTAGCAAACATTATGATTTTTAGAAAAAAAACTAATTTTTAGAACAAATTCTGATTTTTAGAAAAGATTTTGATTTTTGTAAAATTAAAAAAAATCCATTTGATTTTTGACCAAATTTTGAATTTTAGTAAAAATTTTCAGCCTAATCACAAAAGCTAAAAACTCGCTTTTAAGCCCATAAATTCGACTATAAATTCAATTTTCTACCACAAAACATTTTTCAAACAAATTTTTAAATTGTCGTTTTAAATTACAAAAAGGCTTTTTTTATTATTGTGAAAGCTTATGGGAATATTTTACTTTTATAAATTTTTTAAATTTCGTTTTTGTTATTTCTATTCATTGAAAAACATTTTAATAATTTTGTATGTATAAATTGTCGTTTTAAATTAAAAAAAAAAGCTTTTTGTTTTCTATTTTTGTAAAAACTTATGAATATTTTGCTTTTATAATTTTTTTTTATTTTCTGTTTTGTTATTTCTATTCATAGAAAAACATTTTAAAATTTTTTAATGAATGAATTTTTAAAAGCTTTTAAAACAGTTTTTTAAATATTTCTTATGATAAAATTCTATTTTAAAATAATGTCAATTTTAACAAAAATAACATTTTCAATTTATTTTCTTTTATTTTGTAAAAAAAGTGTTGTTTATTTTATTTGGTTTTTAGTAAACATTTTGATGAATTTTAAATTTTAGTAAAAATTTTAATTTTGAGTAAAAATTTTGATTTTCAGTAAAATTTTTGATTTTTAGTCAAATTTTTGATTTTTAATAAAAATTTAGATTTTAGTAAAAATTTTTATTTCTGTAAAAATTAGTGTTTTTTAATCTGAATTTTTGTGTTAAATCGAATTTATAAAAAAACAAGTAGAAGTATTATATAGTAGAAGTATTATATTATATACTTAATATCTGTAAACTGGTGTTAACCATGAAATCGGAAATTTATAACATAAATAAACCCCGAAACTCTTTGGGCATGTGAATAAGGAAGGAAGATCGCTGAGATCATCCGTGTTGAAGAGCGAAGTAAAGAAATGATATGCAAAATTATAAATTTCTTTTCAGTTTTCTACCAACAATTTTTTTTTTTTTTTTTTTTAAACAAGGGTCTTTATATGAGGTATCATAGTTATAATGTAAAGTTCACTGTAAGTATATCAAAACGTTAAAACGTGAGTATTAATCCACTCACTAATTTTTAAAATTTTTCAATTGAATTTGTCAAAAACCTAATTCATAAATCAACAGAAACATGTAGTCACAAACATTTTGTTTTTGTGTTTTGAAAAAAAGAGTAACTTTTTTTTGAAAATTCAGTTTGAAATGCTGCTCGCATAATCTTCTAGTTGTATTATATGGCCTAGGGGATAAAAATTCAAAACTAGGAGTTTTAAAATGTTCGGAAGGCTTCGAATCCTGGCGAATAGAAATGTAATTTTTATTTAATAAATTTCAAAGAAACGTTTTTAATTAATTAAAAATACATTCGATAATTCCTTAATCTGATATTTCAAAATTTTAATTTTGGTTTGAAGGTAAATTACAAAAAAAAAAATTTCGAAGTCTTGGCAAAGGTTCGAATTCCGGACCTGAGGTCTTTCAGTCACAAGCCCAAGCGGAATGCCAAATCGATATGTTGAAATTTACTACCTTTTTTGCTAACAAAAAAATTATACAAAAAGCTTAAAACGCAACTCAAATCTAAATAACACGTTTTTATAAAAAACGCATCAAAATTTTAATTTTTTTTTTTTTTTAAGAAAAACAGAAATTTATAGAGTATAGGCTGCGAACTCAGCCTTAACGTTTTGTAGCCTAGAAACTTCCTCCAGACTTTTTAATCTCACCACTTTAGAAAAGATTTATATATTATTGTATGTGAAATAGAAAATATTATGAAATTTGTGAAAAAAATTGGAAAAATTGTCTTAGAAAATCGTTTGAAACTCCGCCTTTCCTGAACGGATTTCGCTGAATTTCAATACCAAAATTATCGCGACTATACGCTTCATATGTGTTGAAAGAATTTTGTATGTACTATGGGCTTCAAAAAAATCTATTTCAACATACAAACCAACAGACATCCAGACGGTCAGACAGGTAGGCAGATATGTACTCTCAAAAATTATTTTTAATCATAACAATCACTAATATTTCAAGCTCTTGTTATATATGTAAAGACTTTCGTATAAAATTAATTAATCATTTTATGTGAAGGGTATAAAAATAAAATTTTTCACTAAGAATTGGAAATAAGTTTTATTCTTTAAGCAATAAAATGAAAACCACAACATTCATATTTAAGCGAACACACACTCACGTAATCCATACACAAATTCTAACATGATGTTGACTTTAGTAGTAAAATAAAACTATTCATATTTTTGTCCATAACTTTACTTCTTCGTTTTGATAGTAATGTGATGTGAACACAGCTAAACATTTTGGTTAAATTTTATTTAAGTCCGTTAATTTTTATCGAAAAACTTTCGGTTTTAATTTAGTTTAATAGTTGGTCCTGCTTTGGTTCTATAACTTTTTTTTTTTTTGCTTAACTGATTTGACTGGCTTACAATCCCAAGCTTCTCCTGGGGAAAACAATTTACCTGGGTGATTTTCATTGGAATAGATCAAGTTGTTTGGACGTGAGCGTGTTTTTAACAGAAGGAGGCAGAGACATAGCTAAATCGAACATAGCTAAATTGACTCAGAATTTGATATGAAAAAAGAATATATATATGCTTTATGAGATCCTAAAATATATTTTCTTAGTGTTACACATGGAACGACAAACTTAGTATACCCTCTTTCACCACTAGTTGTGGTGGAGGTGATAAAAATATAGGTTCTGAAACTGTTCCCTAACGCTAGAAATAGTCCTGAGTGTGATAATTTCAAACAAAAATCATTGATTAAAGAAATAGTTTTAGAGTTGTTCCATAGAATGGGTACAGGCTATGTAACACTTCTGCAAAACTAGTTCTGGAGGTGACAATTTCAAGCAAAAATCAATGGTCGTAAATCCAAAGTAGTAGAAGTACAGGCTATTTTCATGCATTGTAGTACTAGCTGTAGAACTAATATATTTTTTCTGGGATATTATAATTTAAAAAAAAATGTTTTAAATCTTCATTTAAAAGGTTTGTTTCATAATTTTTGCCAATATTTTTAGATTTTTACGACTTATTAAAGCACAAGATTTCGTATTATCTTAGACCATTATTGGCAATTATTAAGCGTAAATAATTGATTTTTCAAGCTGTGAAAATAATTTTGAAATATAAAAAATGTGTGTAAATACTTTTGATGTAAAAAATGTTTAATAACTTTCCTTTTAATATCAGAAATAAATACCGCTACTTTTTTCAGAAATTACCACAATCTCGATACATTTCAGTCATTACAAGAACAAAAAAGGTTTTTAAAAATATTTTATAACAGCACAAATATTTGACTTCTTTTCCAAATTTTTAAAAAATTTAAGAAAGTGTAAATATATATGACTATGACGATATATCATTTGTTGCGGGTGGGAAGAAGAATAAATCCCTTGTCATTCCTAGGACCACGCCACTGCAACGGGGGGTAAGCATATAAACCCCTGGGCCACGCTCCTGGCCATAAAAAAATTTTTACTTGGGGGTCCAACAAGGAGAAAATTCCCAATAAACAAAATCTGGATAGGAAGGAAAAAAAAAAGAAAGCAAGGAGACATAGCCAGGTAACACTTTCTTGTTATAGTTGTAATAAATTCGGTGACCAAAAAGGATCAGTTTAAAATTCGATCAAAAAACCGATAATTAGGTGATTTGACAAGAGTATACAAACCAAAAGCGAAAGAAAAATAATGCATACTTAGCGTTAACAAATTATGCATTATTAGCTTAGACTTTTACACAATATTAATAACAAAAAAAAAAAAAAAAAAAAACAGAACACAAGCTAAAAACATAAAAACAAAAGTATATATATATATATATATATATATATATATATATATATATTATACATAAAAAAAAACTTAAAAAAAGAATATTTAATTTATATGCTGAATTTATATTATTAAAAATAATAGTTAATTCAAATTATAAAAATATATGTATATATAATATAAGATAGATTTAAGAATAGTGTTGTGGATTTGTGAAAATATTGTGTCCTACGTGATTGTGTGTATCGATGTGTATTTGTTAGTTTATAATAAGAGGAAAAAAAACAGCCTGAAAAAAGAAAATTTCAATAATTTGTATATATATATATATATATATATATATATATATATATATATATATATGTATATAAAAGGGGTATTAAGATACTTACAAATTTAGTGCTAAAATTAGGCGCGGAAAGAGTCGTTAAAAGAAGAAGAAAGAACACTATAGGATAGTCAGCTTCAGGGAGCTCCTTTAAGTGTGGAAATTTTAAACGTATATCCTAAATTGGAAAATATATTGTCAATTTGAGCTCTGAAAGGAAAAAGAAAATATTTTAATAAAACCAGTGTGTTTCGATAGAAAGATATATGTATATACAAATTCAAATAAGTAGGAAAAAAAATATATATAATAAAAAAATATAAAAAAGTAACGGCTAAAAAAAAAAATAAAAAAAACAGTATAAAAAAAGGAAAAATTAGATTATTGAATTACTAGTTAAATAGAAAAATATTATTAGCTGTTAGTATTATTTTTAGTAGTATTAATTTTATTAGTGTTATTATTATTCTTACTTTCTATTTACTTTTTTTAAGCTTAAATAAAATATGAATTGTTATATAAAAAATGTTGGCTTAATTATTTAAGGTAAAGGTGATGATAGACCGGTAAGTGAAGGAAAGGTCAGGTGGGATTTTGGGGTCGCAGAAGAAAATTTGATTGGACATTTTCGCGACTAGGTTGGGAGGGCAACTAATGAGACTAATACCATTCTCATACCATCGTGTTGTGCTTTTTTAGGTGATCTTGATATTTTAGTTTCCGTTTTTTTTTTTTGGTGTTTTGTTTTTTTTTGTGTTCGGACACGCGTCAGGCGAGAAGGGTTGGAACCACCTGAGAGTCAATGAAAAGCTAGTCGGAAACCTCGTTATTTCAACCGGTCCGCAACACATTAAAAAATTGTATCTTCTTTAAAACTACATATGTATAAACAATTTTACTATTTTAAAATTTATACAAAACTTTTCTTAAAAAAAAAAATAAATAAATAAATAAAATGCAAATTATGTTTACGCTTCATAAATTTGAGCCTGAATATTTTCGTAATGCCTGTAGATATCAAAATAATTATATATATATTTTGATATCTATAGGCATTACGAAAATATTCAGGCTCAAATTTATGAAGTGTAAACATAATTTATTATTTTAAATATGTGTATTATTCCCTACCAGGAGTGAATGGAGAAGGGGAAATCTCCTTGAACAATATGGAACTAGGATATACACTGACGTTTCAAAGATGAACTGCGGTGTCGGCTCTGGTGTCTTCTCTAACGATCTTGGAATTAGATACTTATATAGATTCCCTGATAATAAATGCTAGCGGTCAGAGAAGCGTGTAAATTAATTCGCGATAGAAATATTCAAGGGAATATTGGTTTATTTGTCGACAGTCAAGCGGCAATACTATCGCTCAAATCACCTGAAATTACCTCTATTCTAGTCAGACAGTATAAGAGGAACTGCTAGGACTAAGTCGGCTGTATGACATTACAATAGTATGGGTTCCTTCGCATAGGAATTACTATGATAATGAACAGGCAGACGAATTAGCCCGGGCAGGCTCTATTATGAATGCCTCCTTATCGGTTTCTGTCGCAATCCCTTTAGGAACAGTCAAAAACAGAATCCAAAAACACTTTCTAGAAAAGGCGAAAAATAGATGACGAAATCTGGACAAATGTAGAGTCGCGAAAGAAACGTGGCCTACCTACAACGGAAAACGCTCAATGCAACTCATTGGCTACAAACGTAGCATTGTTTACAGGTCACTGGACGATCGGAAAACATGCAAGCAGACTTGGTTTCCCTTACAAAGAATATTGTCGTAGTTGTGGCAATCGCGGGAAGAAGGAGACAGTATATCATCTTCTATGTGAATACCCAGCCTTGAGCGCAATCAGACATAAATTTCTGGGAAGGTACCAATTAGGCAACCTCTGTGAAATATCTGACACTGGACTCAGTGTCATTATTAAATATATCAATGCTACAGGCTGGATCTAATTAATTTATGTTCTCATTGTTCTTCCCTACACTTCTATCTCATTACAGACTCAATACAACTCATTCCCATCAAAACGGATTCTAACGAGTCTAATTGGTTATGGGCTACCACGTAAACCAACCAACCAACCAATGGGTATTTTGTGGGTATTGTGTGTGACTAAATTTACCGGTATGTTATCATAATTTTTTGCTAAGACTTTAAAAATAATGCTTTCTTACCTAATGCTGAGCTAATTCAAAAAAGTGCGAAAATCAACAATCGAAATTTTTTACAGATTCGAAAAGGTTGAACTTTGGTTTAAAAATTGATTATACTCACACGCTTTCTTAAAGTGCATACTGTTTCAAAACTTCGACTTTAAAAACTGTTTTCTAGTTATCGCATTGAGATAATGAACATTTTTCCTTTAGCTTAATTCAAAAAATTATAAGGAATTTCAGCATATTTTTTAAAAAAATTTAGAAATTTAAAAAAAATAAAAGACAAAAAAAATCAGGGCCAAAAATACCAAGTTAAAATTTTGAATTTTCAATGATAATATATTATAGTAAGCAAAAGCTCCCACTGTACATTGGTTTATTAGCGGTATCATGGTAATCAGTGGCACCTTCCATTCTGGTGGATAGTACACAAGGTGTATTATAGCGTTAAAAAGTACTTGCATCTTGTTAGTTTTATTAACATCAGGTGCTTTTTTGGAGTTTAAATCAACGGTAGCCTTATCAATCTCTCGAATCTCAAAGCAAAAGAGTTCAGCATACTCTGGAATGGAATACAAGAGTTGGCAGCTCAATTGATTCGTTCGGGGTAAATATATTCTTTAAATGACTAAAAAAAGGTTTAATTTTTCGTTATCGTTTCTTTGCCCATCCTCCATTTATATTACGTAAAGGGGGTCCACCTATAATAGTTTTTCGATAAAAAAAAAGTTTATTAAGCCCTTTTTAGTTTTCTTTTAGCTTCGATTTGAGTTGAGAGGATTTGTGGAGTTTCCACTCTCTGTCTCTCTCTCTCTTCTTTTTCAGTCAAGAACGGTTCGACACCTACAGGATAAATTTTATTGTTTGTTCGGGGGGGTTTGTCGGGGCTATGGTAGCATGTTCTGTAGCGTGTTTTGGATTTCTATCAAAATTATGAACAGAGAGAGAGATCGATTTCTTCTTGTGTACTTAGTTCTCTATGCAGTAAGTACTAAGATATTTCTTATATTTCAACCAATTTTTCCTTTGTTCCTGATATCGTGAAATTACCAGGGGATAAAATTACTTGGGGTATCAGCAGCTTAACAAAAGTTGTTGAGTCAGTGAGCTGAAGAAGAGTCAATTTTAATTAGTTTTATTGGGATATTTTTTATAAATCCAAAATCGATGACATTTGGTATTTTGTGTGGATCAGTAAGCCAGTATGAAGATTTTCTGCTCGAAATCAGATTCAAACCCATTTTAAAAATTGTTTCCAACAAAACACGACCTTTTGGGATAATCAGTCGTGACCCCCAAAATGTATGGTCAGCCTTATAATCGTCAGCTGCCAGGGAACGGGGGCCCAGTGATTTATAAAAATTGTTGTATTGATTTTCTAAAATTCAAAATCTGGGAGATGAATATATCGATGAAATCACTAACTTTCTATAACAATCTTCAATACAGATTTTTGTAGCTTGAATAAATTCACTCATTAGTTAGTGCTTGTTGCGGGTTTATCTAGCCTAGCCTTCACATGCTCTTCCTCTGGATTTTTTTGTATCATAAAACATATATCCATTTACTTGGAATATGCTTCTGGACGTCAAATAAGTTTCAGAAACTAAATTTATATCAACTTGTTGTTGTTTTTTTTTTTCCTTTTTTTAAGCAAAAATTAATATCAAAAACTAAAAATATACATAAGAAAATACACTTAAGAAAAACAAATTATAGTGTTTTTTCTTAAGTGTATTCGGCTGGATCAAATCATTTACACCCTTCACAAAATGTTAAATGTATAATAATTTCGGAAAGGGAATTGGAACGACTTTATAAAAAAAGTTATTGGCGTAATATGTGTATTTGCAAAAAATAACAGTAGAGTTTCATGTGAAAAATCGATTGTTTCTTCAAATTAAAATGATCTATTTATGTATTTATTTTTTTTATCTATTTATCTATTTAAACTTCCAATGAAAGAACATGTTTCAGGCTTTCTTTCACGAATATTCTTATGGACCCCTGTGGGTTGTGGACACCCATTTGAGAACCGATTGTCTAAAGGAATTGTTCAGCTTTTCCCAAATATATATATATATATATATATATATATATATATATATATATTCATTAAAAAAATTTGATTTCACAAGAATTTCTAGACACGTTTACAAAAAAATGGACGCTCACATAGTTTTAGTTTTACGTGCTTTATGATGTTAATAAGATGTAAATATTTTAAGAATATGAAAATTGCAAAAAAAAAAAAACTTTTGTATTATTTTTCTTGTAGGAAAGTTTTATGCCCAATCACATACGAATGTAGAAATTACCGTAGAAAATATGGTTTGGTTTTCATACCCTTTACATAACAGGAGGAGTATATATAAGAATGTCATTTTATACGAAAGTCTTTATATATATAGCCAGGGCCACAAATTGAAAAATATTTGTGATTGTTATGATTAAAAAAAAAAACTTTTAAAATGTAGGTCTGTCTGTTCGTCAGTATGCTAAAATTGATTTTTTGAAGCCCATAGTCCAACAAATATATTTCTCCTTAAACACGTATATAGCATATAATCTCGAAAATTATATTGAAATTCAGCGAAATCCGTTTAGAAATGACGAAATGTTAAACAGCCTCAAAAATATTAACAATTTTCTTTGCCCAAATTTAATATTTCCTATTTCATGTAAAATAATATATAAATATTTTTTTACTGGAAAGTTGTGAGATTGAATAGTCTAGAGGAATTGTTCTAGACTACAAACAGTTAATCTTGAGTTCGTATCCTCGGGGCTCTTTATAAATTTCTGCTTTTCCTGAAAAAAATACATATAAAATTTTCATTAAAAAAAAAAAAAATAATTTTACAAAAATTTCTAGGCGCGTTTTGATGTGTTTTTTTATGTATCGTTTAGGTTTGAGTTGTTTTTTAAGCTTTAAAGGTAGTAAATTTCAATATATCGCTATGATATAGTGCTTGAGTTTGTGACTGAAAGAATTAAGGTTCTGATTTCGATTCTAGAGCAAGACTTTGAAAAATTGTTTTATAATTTATCTTCAAACATATGAATGCTTTAAAACTCCTAGTTTTTAATTCTTAACACCCAGTTCGCATGGCATTTTTAAATTTTGAGTTCAAAAAGTAATTTTACTTTAATTTGTAAAAAAACAACAATTTTTCAACATTGTTGATTTTAAATATATTCAACGTATAGTGAGGTTTTTATGAGAATTACATATAATTGTTTTTCAACAAAATTTCTATGAATATAGATAGACCAGTGGATGTGTTCTAGATTACAAACCTTCAAGTTCGTCTCCCCAAAGAATCCATTTGAATTTTGTTTTAATATGAACATATTTTTTGTGAAAAAATAAGTTTGACAAGTAAATCAGAGTATATGAGTTATTTGTTCTTAAAATATTTGTTCTTAACTTAATTATGTTTTAGGCTTTTAAATGTAGATACTGAGATGGCATATCATATTTGGCGGAATTATGTCTTAGAGCCCCAAAGTTAAAAATTCTGAAAATTATAAAATGGCTAATTCATATTTTAAATATCTAATTCTGAAGTATTTTTCTCGAAAAAATGTTGGTGGAGAACTGCAAGTTTTGCAAATCTCTTCTTTATTTAGATCTTCAACATTGATGGTCTGAGCGATCTTCCTAAGTCATATGCCCAAGGAGTTTTCGGGGTCACTTTACGTTACAAATTTCTGATGTCGTGTTTACCAGTTTACAAGTATTAAGTATATTTCTAAATTAAAGCAAATACGTTAATAAGATATAATTCCAATATGTATTTATGAAATATGGATTTTGTGAAGGAAATAAAAGATTTGGCCAGGCGAATATAATACTCCCACTTGTTATTGTAAAATTTAGTAGATTTATACTACATGTCTGTATTTTCCTCTTCTCTCTTTTAAAACCACATTTTTGCGGTTTTCTTAAAGTTAATTACTTCATTATGAATTTTGTTAAAATTTTCTTATTTAAATTTATTTATATCTGTTCATCATCATAATTTTATGAGGTTTCAGCTGCGACAGCAACAACAAATTGAATTGTTCATTAGTTACATGGTTTTTTTCTGAAAAACAGTTTGTTAAAAAAAAAGTTGTTTAAATTTTGATTGCTTAATTATTGTTGAAAACAATATTTGAGGTTGTAAATACGAGCTAAAAATATGAAAGTTTGTTTGCAGTACTAAATCAGATAATTCAATAAAAAATATCTTTTTAATAGAATCATTTAGGTACAAATGAAATTTCAAATAAAATTTCAATATAAATTTTGTACATGGATGAAATTCTCGATATATTTGTAGAAAGTTTTTCAATAAATTTGTTTTTATTTTTCGATAATTTTGGTAAATTATTTATTTATATGAAATATTCGATAAATTTTACTTTTATTACAAAAGTTTGAAAGATTATCATTTTCATTATTTACAGGAAATTTCGATAAATTTTCTATTTGCGATAAAACTTCCATTTATCGAAAATTTTTCACACATTTCCTATATATCAATAAATTTAATTTGTATGTTTATTTATTATCAATTTTATGTTTAGAAGACTTTCAATAAATACACCTTTTATAGAAAATTTTCAATAAATTTATTATTTATAGAATTTTTTTTATAAAATATTCAATAAATTTTATTTAAAGAAAATTTTTGATAAATTTTTTTATTTAAGACAATTTTCGTAAAATTTTTTATTTAAGAAAATTTTCGTTAAATTTTTTATATAAAGGGCGTGTGTGAAACAGTAGAAAAGTTCTATGGTAAAAAATATTTTTTCTATGGTAAGAAAAATTGTTCATTCTTCTGTATGAAATGAAAACTGTAAAATATTGACAAATTTAAACATAAAAATAAAAAATCAGATTGAAAGAATAAAAAAGTTTTATTTGAAAAACTCCACTTTAGTCACGTTTTGCATTCAAATAGACATTGAATAATCAATACTAAACATCTTAAATAATGTATCATGTTTGAAATCTTAAAACTAAATATAAATTTTCTAAATATTGAGATATTTTCCAAAATATTTTAAACGTCGAAAATTTATATATTATTAGTAAAATCTTTATTCCAATAATATGTGTAGCGGAAGTTCACGTGATACCCCAATGTAGCCAAATAAATCTATGAGTTATTTAATAAGTCAATACGAGTATTATAAATTCATGTATTAAACGCGTTGATTCAAAAAGATATATAAAAGGAGAATGGTACAAATAATTGTTATAAGTTTAACTGTTATAAACAATTCAAAGTGGTATGCATTTGGGTTGTAAAGTAAGGTTGCAATTTTCCTTTATTCATCTCATACCAATCAAAAATTTACTAACAAACATACTTTTCTATATTTCACACAATCCCAAAGAAAATTTTCGTTTTAAAGACAATTTTCAAAAATATTTAATAAATGTAAGTAATATTAATTAAAAAATTTACATGAAGCATATGAGTATTATATTGTTTTAAAAAATATTTAAATTGTCATAAAACTACAAATCGTACAAAACTATTATTATACTCTGGATATAACCGCCGTTATTACCTCTGTTTGGCAGAACTAAAGCAGAACATCAATAATTTTTGATGTCTTACCCATTAAACAGTTATGCTCGTAAATTTGTGTAAAATCTTAAACTTTTATATATTTTGGATTCAAAATTGTATCGCAAATAATTTTACGCAATTCATGTCCATTGTGCTAGTCACCGAAATGTGCTCAAAACAGAACCATCATTTTGACATTTTTTAAGGCAAGATGTTTTTTTTTTTTTTTTCTTTACGTTCCCTAACTTTGTGTACACTATCTCAACGAGATATTATCAATTTATTGCGGAGGTGATAATCACCTTACTGAAAAAGGGCGGTATAATATATAAATAGGGATTTAATAATTATAAATGCCTTATTTTTACCACTATTTCAATAAAATTTCATACAAATAAGTTTTATATAAGAGCGGATCAGAATACCAAATTTCATCGATTCATAATTAAACATAACTCCCGAATATCCCTTTAACTCGCATAATTACTACATAAAAAACAGTATCAAGATATTATTTGACACAAATAAGTTTTATATAAGCAGAAATCATAGTACCAAGGATTCATAAAGATCGTTCCATAATTGGCCATAAGTCGCATATAAGGTCATTTCCGAAAAACTCCAAAATCATTTTGGGGCTCAAACGCAATGGTGTAGAATATCATATTGTCAAATTTTTTAATTTTTGATAAAAAAAAAATCAGATTTTTAGTGGGAAATTAGATTTCTAATGAAAAATCAGATTTCTAGTGCAAAATCTAATTTTTAGTGAAAATTTTAAATTTTAATCAAAAATCTAATATTTAGTGAAAAATCTAATTTTTAGTGAAATATCGGATTTTAGTAAATATTGGGTTTTTCTATGTAAATTTTAGTTTTTGGGTGAAAAATTTTGAATAAAAAAATATTTTTTTTTTTTTTAAAGAATTCAAAAAATTTTTAAACAAAATAACTTTTAACAGAATTCATAAACATAGGTTTCACAATGTTATAATGTCATTGTAAATTTCCATATAAATTTTCAAAAACTGTTTAATTATATGTTATTTAAAGAAATGTATAACCAATGTTGCCAAGAGGTGGGAAAAAAAGAGGCTAAATTGAACTTTAAAAAAGGTTAAATGCCCCCAAAAATAATGCTAGAAAATACCAACTTATTTTTTTTATAATTTAATAACTTTTCTTTTTTTATTTATTTATTAGATTTTGATATTTTTTAAAGATATTGTAATAAATTTATAAAACAATATATAGAATGCCTGGCAGTAAAGTGATCCAGTAAAAAATTGCCTACAAAATGTCCATAGAACTTGGGTTATATATATTTGATATATTTTATTAATAATATATTTGATTAATTCGTTTCCAAAATTTTGGATGATCTTTGCCTTTTTTTAATTATATTCATAAATATATTCTGTGATTAATGAAGTATTAAAAAATAATTACCTATAATAATTAATTAAGTCAATAAAATTTGTTTAGTTATATTCGATTTGAAAAATCGAATATAACTAAAAATATAAATAATCTAGTTTTTTTTGTGCGAATTAATACAAAAAAAATGCTTAAATGGTTGATTCTATTGAAATAAAATAATAAATCGTCGGCGCGCTGTGACTTTTTGAAAATTTGTTTATTATCGCATCTTGTATTGTTATTAGTAGAGAATGCATTCCGGAATTTCCATTTCGGGATTCCCAAGAAATTTGCAATTTTTCCTGTTCCGCTTTCCCGGGAATTTTGTTCAGGATTCCTAGGAATTCTAAAAACACTTAAATGAAAGAAAAGTGTGAATTTAAACAAAAACTTATAAATTTTATTAATTTTTTAATGAAAATTAAACTTAAAATCAAACTGGGAACTATATCTTAATAACAATTCCAGTAGTAAGTTTTTATGTACATTATATGATTTACACATATGGGATGACTCTTAATCTTAATAAAATGTCCGCTCTAATAATCAGCATATGAAAAAGTATAACTGATTGTCAGTAGTGTAGACAACATACACAATTTGTCTCATAGAAAATTTACAAAACTCTCTTAATGAAAAGGGAAAAAATTAGTAGTAAGTCCCACAAATCATTAATTAATTATATTGAAGAAGGTCTGAGAGGATCTATAACGTGAAAGCGAGTGTTTTATAATGATTATTGTAAGAATATTTAATGGTTAACAGACTTAAGCTTAAAGTAGTCCATTCTTTTATGCGATCTACATTTAAATGTACCTAAAATTATGAAATTTTTATCGTAAATTTTCATTTATAACATCTTGTCCAAATTTAAACTATCTACGACAAATAAAGCAGGATGTCTGAAGGTCAAATCTTATTATTTATCTTTTATTTTTTTAATGATTTAAAAATTAAAGAAAAATTAATATACCAATAATTTATGATTTAATTTTAATAATAAAAATTTAAAAAATAAAAATTAAGTTGTTTGGAAAATGTACGATATATGAGTTTATCTATTTTTATTTAGCTAACATTAATATTGAAAATAATAAATTTCATAAAAATATTAAAAAAATATAAATAACAGTGTAACATCATGTTCCAATCATCGAAGGAATTAGAAATTTGGCCATTTATGATTTTAGGTACGTTTAAATGTGCAACACCTTTTGGTTATTTTCGTATAATGTTGGACCACCCTCTTGAAGCTACAAACAGTTTAATATCGTTTGAATCTTCAAAAGAAGCGATAATCGGCCACTACTTTTACAACTACCAAATTCTTAATTTTTAGGTGAATTTTTATAAATTAAATTTTTGAAGTGATTTGCGAAAAATGTTTAAAAACTTTGAATAATAACAATGTGTGAGTAAATATTTATTTATTTTTTTTTTTATTCTTCTGCCTCTAATACGACATTTCTATGGTAAATATCTTTAAGATAAGAACAATAATATTGCTTAATATTGTGTCGATATGTGTAGATTTGTTTGGGAAAAGAAACTTTTTTTTTTTTTGAAGCATAAAATTAATAAATATTCTAACGAAAAATACAACAAATTTAAAAAATGTTGTGGATTAATAAAATAAAATGGTTTCTTTATTCTCCTGAAAAGTAGTTAAAAAGCAGATAGGTCTTTCCGTCAGCGCACCGACGAAAAACAAATAAGAAATTATTTTCTTCTTTGTTGAAGTACTAAAATTTTAGCATTTTGAAGGAAATTTAGGATTAAAAGAGGCTAAAAAAATGCTAGAACCTAAAACGAAAATTTTGAGGCTAAAAGCAATATAAAAAGGCTAGATTTAGCCTTAAAAAGGCTAAATTGGCAAGACTGAATATAACACAATAACTTAAATAATGTACTTTTTGAAATGGGTAATTACGTTGATACTAATATTTATATGAATTTATGCACTTTAAGGTAATTCCCGAAAGTGGGCCTTATATGGGAGCTATTTTCATCTCCATAAAATTTGTCGCTGTGATTTCAACTTATGTAAAACTTATTTGTGTCGAATATTTACTCGATATTAATATTTGTATAGGATATATGCACGTTAAAGTGATCTTCGGAAGAGAGGTTTATATGGGAACTATGGACAATTATGAACCGATCTTTATAAAACTTCACAAAAAGACTGATACTTATACAAAACATCTTTTTACCAAATTTCATTGAAATATTGTCATATTTAAGGCATTTATCACTGTTAAATGTGAGGAAGAAAAGACAGCAAAAAAAATATTTTCAACTGAAGCAAAATCCTGGTAATTAACACAGTATTAAATCGATTTTGATAATGGAAGGAAAGATATATGTATAAAGATTTTGAATGATGATTAATAAATATATTTGGGTGAGTTTACTGAAAATCTCTTAAATATATAATTAGCAAGTTGGAGAGTATTATCTCTTATACCAGGGCTTCTCCAAGCTCTTCTTTCGCGAACCACTTTCGACGTTACAACTTGAGAATGATCCAACGCAAATTTGAGGTAACAAATTAGCTGCATCTCAAAAAACTAAGGCGTTTGAAACATGATAATTTTATTATGCTTCACAAAATATTTGCAAACTAATAATTTGAGTTTCCAATTTGTATTCAAAATTAATATCATGTCTTATTCTTAAATAATTCTTAAACCTAAGAAGAAATTCTTAATTAAAAGAAAGATTTTTTTAAATGATATTCTTTCAATTTGATGTCAAATTTCATTGCTAAATTTAGGAAAATATATTTATATAAATATAAAGATTTATTGAAGCTTCATTAAGAAATATTAGTTTTAAATATTTTCTTCAATTCACAAAATTCCACAAGAATTTTGGAATACATTTGAGAAAGCTTTCGTTCTCCAATTATTGCCAAACGTTTGACATTACTGAAAATATTTGATTTCAAATAATTACAAATTGGATTTACATAAATCCATTGTGTTGTGTGTTTTATTGTCTCGGGTGGGTTTTTACAACTGTCCGTTGGTATATTGCAGGTAGTGTACCTGCCTTGCAGGTGTTACTTTCGCTGATTACGTTGGCCGTGATTTGATTATTTTATAATTTTATGATGGCTCATGTTGGGAAGCGTAAGGGTGAGAAGACGAAGGGTAAGGGAGATGAAAACTCTGTGTCTTTCGTGTCTGGAGGTGATGTGAGTGTTGGCGGTGTGTCCGATGGTCTGTCCGTAAGTGACTTCAATTTTGAGTCGGATATCTTTAAGCGTCCTCGGACACGGTGGATGAGTGTGTTGTTGATGATAAGGCTAGGAAGAAGATGAAGAAGAATAAGAGTGAGAGTAAGGGTGACAGGACATTAGTGGCAGTAGGAAGAAAGGTGATACTGTGAGTGGTCCGAGGGCTCCATTTGGTATCAATGTGGGTATGCGGCAGATCACCAGCGAAGTTGACTGGGCGTGCGTGTACATGACCTCTTTCTCACACGTGATGGAGGAGCGGTCATAAGGACCCCTTCCGTGGCGGAGAGGGAGAAGGTGGCTGCGAACACAAAGTTTAGCGAAGTTGGTTTAGTGGTATCGGTAAGGGATAAGTTAGGTCCAAAGATAGTTGTCCAGAGGGTTCCGGCGGAAATTACTGTGAATGATTTTATAGCGGATTTGTTCGAGTTGAATTTTAGAAGGAAGATGTGCTTTGACGATTTCAAGTAGTCTGTGCGCCTTGTCTCTAATCCGTGGAAGGCTTCCGACAGGTCGGCAAATGTAGTTTTGGAGTTTGCCGCCACTGTGGCCAGACTAGGCATGTTTCTTCGCGCTGTAATTTCAGCGTTCTTTGGTGCCTTGAGGGGTCACCCCGTCGACCATTTGATGCTGTCTAAGGGTTGTCCGATATTCAGCATGAGACTCTCTAGGGTGAATTCTCGGCATTAGGATGGATACACTAGATTTTAAATTTTTGCAGCTTAATTGCCAGAGGTCGTATGTTGTAACGTGCGAGTTGGGGCAAGCTATCTGTAGCTTGGGTGCGGCTTTTGCCTCGGTGCTGGAGCCATATGCTACGGATGGTCAGATTAGGGGTCTTCCTAGGGGTATGCGCGCCTTTACTAATATTGGTATAAAGGCTGCTGTTATTGTAGGGGATGTGGATGTCGGAATTCGGAGTTTGTGTGTCTGCAGAGGGTTCTTTTGGTAGGTTATTTCTTTGTAGTCTGTATTGTACATATAGCCGGCCATTGGGTGATTTTCCACTGATTCTTGGGCTTGATGCTAATGCCTGTTCCCGAATGTGGCACAGTAAGATGAGTATGGATGCTCCCGCTCGTCAAATAAACCGAGCAATCTGTATACTTTTGACGGTCCTGGTGGGGTTAGTGACATTGATGTCACATTGGTCGATTAGGAATAATTGGGGAGTAAGTGATCATAACCTTAAACAGGTTATAGTTAGGAATGTACGGCGTGTAGTGGAGGAGGATGGAATCCGGCGATGGGGTATCCCAGTGTTAACTTGGATAACTATACGGGATTCTTTAGGGAGATGGTTTTGGAGGTTCCTTCGGCTGAATTTTCCGCTTTGTCCGTGGATGAACAGGTTGCTCGGTTACATGAGTGGTTGTGTTATGCAAATGACACACTTCTTGGTCGTCGGCGTAGGCCTAAGTTGAGTAAAGTGAAGTAGTGGACCGGTGAGTTAAATACGATACGCCGGAGTGTCCGTCATCTCAGATCTTTGTATCAGAGGGGCTTAATTTGCTGAGCTTAGGATTAATAAGGCTGAAATTATTAAGATTAAGGAGCCGCTCAGATAGAGAATAGGGATGATGGGGTAGGGTTTATCGTGTCTGTAGGGTGGAGGTGGGCGATGGTGCTGTTTTGTTATCATAGGGGGATAGAGGCTTTGATGACTCATTTCTTTCCCGGGTCGGCTGATTAGTTGCCTCCAGTTTTACTGGGGAATGTTGCTTCTCCTGCCATGGGGAAGGATGAAGTCATTGAAAGTGTCTCCCGTGTTAGGTGTAGGAAGTCTCCTGATATGGACGGTATGATTGGTGAGATGTGTAAAAGCATCTGGAAGGCCATATCTGAGTACTTGGAGGCTCTCTTTGGGAAGTTGAGGGATATTTTCCTGCTACTTGGAAAACTGCTCGCGTGGTTATGCTGCTGAAGTCTCTCGATAATGTTAGGAGTAACCCGGGATCTTATCGGGGCATCAGTTTACTTGGTAAAGTACTGGAGACGATTATGGTGTATAGGCTTGGGCGGATTGATGACGCGGGTATTTCCGAGTACCAGTTTGGATTTAGTTAGGGTAGGAGTATTGAAGATGCGTTAATGTATGTCCGTAATTGTGTCGATACCTATATTTCCAAATATGTCTTGGGCATATTTGTGGATTTTAGGGGTGCGTTCGGTCACTTGCAGTGGGGGGCTGTTATAGATAGGTTGGAGGGAATAGGTTGTAGTGAGATTGGGCTGTGGCGTAGCTATTTTACGGATAGGAAGGCTGATGTGGTTGGCGCTAATGGTACGGTCTGCTAGGATGTTGTGAGGGGATGTCCTCAGGGGTCTATTTGTGGTCCATTTATTTGGAACCTGATGATGGACACTCTGCTACGATCACTTGCGGGTTCTTTCAGGCTGTGCGCATACGCTGATGATCTTCTCATCCTTGTTGAGGGTCAATCTCGGTTTGACCTTGAGACTAAGTTTGGACAGGCCATGGGTATTGTGGAGGAATGGGGCAGTAATGTAGGTGTTAATGTGTCTAGGGAGAAGACTGTGATGATGCTTCTTAAGGGAAGATTGTCACGTACTAGGCCTCTGGTAGTTCTTTCTGGTGGTGTTAGTCTTAGATATGTGACTCAGGTTATATATCTGTTTTTGGTGATGGCTGAGGGGATGAACTTTTTAGTTCATCTTGCTCATATTAAGTCAAAGTTGGTTTCTGATGCAAGTGTGCTTAGGCGTGTTCTTAGGAGTGATTGGGGCTTAAGCAGGCGTACGGTTCGTATTATATACGAGGGCCTATTTGTTGCTTGTGCAGTATTTATTGCTCCGGTATTGTACAGAACTGCCATAACTGGTGTAAGCAGGGTGAAGATCTTGTCATGTCAGAGGGACTGTCACTACGGAGGCATTACAGGTGTTGCTGGGTGTATCACCCCTTGACTTGGAGGTGATCCATAGGGCTGTTGCTTTCAAACTCAGGAAGGGATTGCCCCTTCTTGGTTCTGATTGGGTTTCTGCGGATAAGGTGGTTGGGTTGGACAGGGTGCAGGTGAAGGAAATGTTATATAGCTGTGTTGTTGATAGGTGGCAGATGAGGTAGGATACTTCTCAGGTGTGACATATGTGTTTGTGTGTAATGTCACTTTCGTTAGGGACCATCCTCACTGTAGCTTTGGACTTGGCTTGGGTTCCTTCAATGCATTTTTGCATTGTAGGGGCTTGTCCGATTCGTCCAGGTGTTCGTGTGGAGTTGATGCTGAGGATTGATTACATATTTCGAAGGTGTGTCCTCTTTATGAAGATGTTAGGGACTTAGGTGGTATGGGAATCATGCGATCTGGTGATTCGTACGATCTCAGTAGTGTATTGGTGGACCCTCGAACCTTGCGTTTGCTTGGTGAGTTCACGAAGGTAGTGATTAATAGGAGGAGGTTTAGTGGGCCTTAGGTCCTAAGTTTGTCCGGGGGTTTAATGGTGTGCTTCCCGTCCGTGCTTTGGCGTATGGTTTGGCCTGGGATTGTGTCGACTGGATACGGTTACTTCGATTTATCTTTGCATTGTGGGGACTTGCCCGAGTCGTCCAGGCTTTTGCGTGGGGCTTAAGTGGCGGACGGTCTGCATGTCTTGATGGAAAAGATTGTCTCGGGGTTTTGTGTGCGGTGAATAATCAACATGCTGATGTGCTGATATTTTCAGCGCCCGATTGAGGGGATCGGCCACCACTCTGGAACCATTTGGGGTTCAAATGGTTAATGGTGAGGCTCTTCGGGGAGCAACGTGGTGGCTGTGGTTTTATACCCAAAATGCGGGTAGAGCAATTTATTTCTCGATGTGGAGTTGCATTACAACCAATTTGTGCTATTATTCAAGGATCAGTAGGAGTGTTAGGTAGGCTCCGCACCTTGCCAAGGTGGAAGAGTAATGTTCAAATACATTCTCTTCAATTGGTATCTTTACTCCAATGGCCACGGCTTTGTGTGAACGCTTTTTATTTCACCCAATGGCTGAGACCTACCATGAGATTAAGTCATAGCACAGGTGCCTAAGTGAAACCTTGACATATCCATTAAATCTCTATCAACTAACTCACCGAAGGACTTCCAATCTGTTCCTCTGGAGTTTCTATAACGCCTTCTCCTCAGTCTCACAAGGTCAAAACTGAAGGATATCATGTTATGATCCGTAAAGTAATAATCCGTAGCTACCCTCCAGTCCTTGACAAATTCACTTCACTAGTGTCACATAATAATATCATTCGTTCTGAATATGGGATTATTACCCCTATTGCAGATATAAAGATTATAACTAGTTACAAATTCAAATACTAACTCACCCCTCTTGTTGATGTCACTGCTTCCCCATTGGTAGTGGTGAGCATTCGAATCACATCCAAGAACCATGTACACTCCTTTCCTCCTGCAGTGCTCCCCAAAATGCAGCAGAGCGACTTGTGTTCAATCTGTCGCCAACAAGGTACTTATCCTTGCCTTCAAGTGGCGTTGAGCCTCTCTTAGCTATCTTATGCAGATAGATAAGGAAGCTTTTGCGCCACTCCGAACCATCTCCTCCTTAGTTCGACTTCTGACATCGTTTGTCGCATCTTGCATTACCGCCTCCTGCCGAACTAAGTTACCGCGAGCTGTATGACCTCCTGATACAATCGAAATATCCCCTCGATCAGACCCCGCCTCGACGCTCCGGCTCCTCTCCTGACTCTGAGTGCGAGCTGAGATCACAGAGATCTAGTGCTCATCTTCAGATCCAAGAGAAAGATCCCCGTGTGGCATTGGTCCCAGCAAAGGAATCCCTCGAGATGCCCAGAAACTCATCCGTCTCTGATAGTAGGCCTAAAAACTGACTTTCCTGCTTTATAATGTCACATTGGATCCCCATCAATACTAAATCGTCGTCCTTGTCTGTCTTGTCTCCTTGCGACCGTTCGTCATCTGTCCGAATTGAATTTAAATTTGAGGTACCTATTATGTCCCATGAGTATGCCAGTAAAAGGAGGATCATCTCTTGCAGTGACGGCGTGAGATGATGGCATGTAGAGCCACAACAAACATTTTATAAAATTAGTGTTATATTTGCATAAATATTTCATGGAATAAAATAAACTTTATTTTGCATTAACAAAATCTTTGTGGTTTGAATAAAACAACATATTCTTGGCGCAAATATACAAAAATTTATGTGATTCAAATAAATAATAAAATTTATTTGTTCATCGAAAAAATTATTTGTAATAGGTGATTTTCAATTTTCTTGTGTTTCGCTTTTTGAAAATTTTCCAGATCTTTCAAATTATCCAACAATGACGATATTATACCTGTTGTAAATAGGGCCTCGATTATTCAAAAGAAAGTTGAAATTTTAGAATCATCTTTCAAGCAGATTTGACATATTCAAGGACAAATTGAAAAGGAATGTCCATCCTATGTCACACGGAGCGAATTGGAAGAAACTTATATTGTGGGCGAAGCAAAATTGTTGTCGATCTTAAACAAAAGTGTAAGGGTGAGAAGACTAAGGGTAAGGGAGATGAAAAGTCTGTGTCTGTCGTGTCTGGAGGTGATGTGAGTGATGGCGGTTGTCCGATGGTCTGTCCGTAAGTGACTTCGATTTTGAGGCAGATATCTTTAAGCGTCCTAGGGTTGTTTCACCCTCAGGAACCATGGTTGGGTTGGCAGCTGATGCTGTTTCGTCTGCTATCGACACGGTGGATGAGTCTGTTGTGGATGATAAGGCTAGGAAGAAGATGAAGAAGAAGAAGAGTGAGAGTAAGGGTGAGGACATTACTGGCAGTAGGAAGAAAGGTGATACTACTAGTGGTCCGAGGGCTCCATTTGGTATCAATGTGGGTATGCGGGAGATCCCCAACGAGTTGATTGGCTATTTGAGGAATAAGGGTATAGTGGCGGAAGTTATATTGGGCGTTCGGGAAATTACAGCTATGTTTGAGGAGTTACTTGTTGAATCGATGCTGGCGAATGAGCGTCTTAGGGGTCGAATTGATGTATTAGAGGGTGCTTCATACGGGGGTCGTGTTTCTTCGTCTCCAGTTGTCGCAAGTCCGGTGTTGACTGCTGCCAAGGGTGTGACCGTGCCGTCTCCTGGTAATTCGACAACTAGTAAACTGGTATATATGTCTACCAATGGTGGTGGGTCTGCTTCGCCGGTAATACCCAAGGCTGTGGAGATTTGGTCGGTAGTGGTTAGGGGTAAGGGTGGAGTTTCATCGAAGGAGGTGATGAAGAAAGTCAAAACTGATGTAGGACCAACACTGGGCGTGCGTGTGCCCGACCTTTTTCCCACACGTGATGGAGGGGCGGTCATAAGGATCCCTTCCGTGGCGGAGAGGGAGAAGGTGGCTGCGAACACAAAGTTCAGCGAAGTTAGTTTAGAGGTATCTGTAAGGAATAAGTTAGGTCCAAAGATAGTTGTCCAGAGGGTTCCGGCGGAAATTACTTTATATGATATTATGGCGGATTTGTTCGAGTTGAATTTTAGAAGGATGATGCGCTTTGACGATTTGAAGAAGTCTGTGCTTGTCTCTAGTCCGTGGAAGGCTTCCGACAGGTCGGCGAATGTAGTTTTGGAGGAAAACACTCGGGCTATGTGGCATTTGCTAGATATGGACCGGTGTTACATTTAATGGTTCTCTTTTAGGGTGCGTGAGTATTACGATGTCAATTTCTGCTACCGTTGCTTGGGCTTTGATCATAAGGTCAATGAGTGTAGGTTGAGGTAGGAAGTTTGTCGCCGCTGTGGCCAGGCTAGGCATATTGCTTCGCGCTGTAATTTCAGCGTTCGTTAACGCAATTGTGCCTTGAGAGGTCACCGCGTCGACCATTTGATGCTGTCTAAGGATTGTCCGATGCACCTTGCGGGTGCTTTTCCACTGATTCTTGGCCTTGATGCTAATGCCTGTTCCCGAATATGGCACAGTAATATAAGTAGAGATGCTCCTGCTCATCAGAGCTATACACGGGGATTATTGCTTGCGGGGGGTCTGATTGCTAACGATGCTCATGTTTTAAATGAGCCGAGCAATCTGTATACCTTTGGTTCTGGTGAGGTTAGTGACATTGATGTTGTACTGCTGAAGTTTCTCGATAAGGTTAGTAGTAATCCGGGATCTTATCGGGGCATCAGTTTACTCTCGGTACTTGGTAAAGTACTGAAAACGATTATGGCGTCTAGACTTATGCGGCTTGATGACGCGGGTATTTCTGAGTAGCAGTTTGGATTTAGGGAGAGTAGTGTTGAGGATGCGTTAGTGTATGTCCGTAATTGTATCGATACCTCTATTTCCAAATATGTCTTGGGCATATTTGTGAATTTTAGGGGTGCGTTCGATCACTTGCAATGGGGGGCTATTATTGATAGGTTGGAGGGAATAGGTTGTAGTGAGATTGGGCTGTGGCGTAGCAATTTTACGGATAGGAAGGCTGGTGTGGTTGGCGCTAATGGTACGGTCTGGAAGTATGTTGTGAGGGGATGTCCTCAGGGGTCTATTTGTGCTCCATTTATCTGGAACCTGATGATGGACACTCTGTTACGATCACTTCCGGGTTCTTTCAGGCTGTGCGCATACGCTGATGATCTTCTCATCCTTGTTGAGGATCAATTTCGGCTTGACCTTGAGACTAAGGGTGGACAGGCCATAGGTATTGTGGAGGAATGGGAGTAGATGGGTAATGGTGAAGTATGACATCAAAGGATGCCGCCGCTGCTTTTCCAATTGGAATGTGTGTGTATCTATGACATAGTAAGTATACTTGTAATGGGTATTTCCAATTGGAATGTGTGCGTTGTGAGAGTGAGAGAGAATAGTTATTTGGTGTGAGAGAATATTGTCAGGTGGATTTGTGTGTGTTAAGGTTTTGAGGGTTTATTTTGTGTGTGATGGAAGAAAACCACTTTTAGTGAATAGAGAGCAAATAGGTACCTGTTGTGTTTTTAAAGATCAAGGTGGTTGAAATATGTGTTTTCCTCGTTCGTGATTGGTGTTTTTTTTATGTTGGCCATGGTAGAGGTAGATTTTTATATTTTTGTTGGTGTGTTGGTGTAAATTTTTCTATGATTGTTTACTAGCTATAGATTTTCTTTTCTAGATGGGATCTTGTAACCTAAAATATTTGTATTAGGCGTGAGAGAGTATTGTCAGGTGGATTTGTGTATGTTAAGGTTTTGAGGATTCATTTTGTGTGTGATGGAAGAAAACCAGTTTTAGTGTATAGATAGAAAATAGGTACCTGTTGCGTTTTTAAAGACCAAGGTGTTTGAAATGCTATGATAGAGATATTTTTATATTTTTGTTGGTGTTTTAGTGTTAATTATTCTACTATAGATTTTTCTTTTCTGGATGGGAATTTGGTTTTTTTTTATATTATTATTGCATTATGTGAGTATGTATTTGTGTGTGCATATAGTAGTAGTTATATATAAAGTAGTATATGGATGTAGAATTTTATAAAGAATTAGAATTTAGTTTCTAAGTACGACTCCCTAAACATATTTATATATATATTTCATTATTGAAGTTTATAAATACTGTACCCACTTTTATTCGTAAATAAATACATCGTAATCTTTTGTTGTGTTAGAATCTCTGTTGGAGTTTTCGTTTAATTTTTTAGTAATTTTATTTTGAAAATATGCAATTATCATTTAAGCCACGTTATGCCATGAATGATAATTTTCATAGAGAAGATGAACGTCTAAAAACGTTTTCATGCTGGCCATTACATTGGTTAGATGAGAAGAAATTTGCTATGACGGGGATGTTTTATACTGGTGAAAGTGATAGAACGAAATGTTACTTCTGTGAAGAAGAAATTTAGTTTTGGAATCGTAATGATCATCCCGTGACGGAACGTCTACGATGGTAACCAAATTGTTCTTTATTGAGACGATGTTCTACCAACAACGTACCCATAAATTGGGAGATATTAGATCAAATTCTACCTCCACAAATTTATGATGTTTGCGGTCCTAGTGGAGGTAACGAAATACGGGAGAATACTGTGAGAACAACGTCTCTTGATAACATACCATTATCATATAATAACAAGATTAGAAACAATAATTACAACCCAGAGTATACTATTGAAATACCACCTTCTTCTACACAAGTTGAATGCCCTTGAAATACGAAACAAAACGCTGAAAGTTTATATTCTCTAATATGTCTAACACTATATTTATTTATATATCAACTTATTCTTATAATTTTGTCTGTTCTTTTGTATGTATTGGAATATGTGTACCATTTTAATTGAAATAAGAAAATAAAATAAAAACAAATATTATTTATGAAAATAAAATGTTTATTTATTTATTAATTTTTCTAAAAAAAATTATAATATAATTCTATTAAATTTATTACTTTTCACAACTCATTTCAAAGTGAATACATTGACATATACCTCTCTCACAAATCTGATAGATCCTTGGACAGTTAATAAAATGTTTTTCATGAATAGAATCGATCAACATATATACATACATACACACATACAAACATACATACATAAATACATGCATAAGTATTGAACACATAAAATATGTTTCAAGACAACAAACCAAAAACCTAAAGGTGAAAACAGGTAAATATTTTTTACAAGATTTATGAAAATTAAAAAAAGATTTCATAATTGAAAATTCTATCTTGTGTACAATAAAAAAGGTAACCCACGAGACATTTATGACTTCCTTTGTTTAAAAAAGTCTATGTCAACCTGTAGAATTAAAGAATTAAATGTGTGTGAGTTTAATACATTTCTAATGGGTTTGTAAATATCACACCCCTACAAATTTAAATTAGACGAGAAATTTTTTACTCTATTATTACTTGAAAAATAAAGACACATATTTTCTATTTTATTTTAATTTTTATTTTCAGTAAAGACTACATAATAATTGTCCATTAATTGAATTATATTATATTTTCTTAAATGAAAAATAGTACAATAGCAAGTATCCGGTCCTTCTTCGCAATCGTCATAGAACCAAGGACAGCATACAAAATGGCCATTTCTTCATTATCATTTAGCATCGCCATAAACATATTAATCATCACCAAATGATCCACCAAAATAACATCTTTGTAGATGAATAAAAAATTTAAAATAGCTTCCTTGATGCTAGCCATTTTTTCTTATTTTATTCTAATTTTTTTTTTTTCGATTACTTTCTCGTCTGCATAAATTATTAGAGTGATAGTTATTTTGAAATGTTTGCTTATTATTTGGATATATCCGAAGTTTGTAATAAATGTTATGCATAATTTATTTATTATAATTAACATTACTTTCTCTTTCACTCAATTTGAAATATCCTGCATTAAATATTTTACCTGTCTTTTTCTTTTCTTTTTTTTCTTTTTTTATAAACGGCTGTTATGATCACATCGATTTGATAATGCGATTGAAGATAGGGTGAAGGGTATATCTATCTATCCTTTATCACTTCATTCTCAAGTAATAGAGCCTAATTAATATTCAATTCTATTTGATATTTAACGTGGAGTAAGGAGAATGGAAATATAGCATATATTTCTTCTTTCATTTCTTTTTATAATGTCAACCTTTTAGAATAATTTTACTTAATACAAAATACTTTTTAATAGTAATTTTATTAGAGGTCTAATAATCATAATAAAATATTATTAATTTCAATTTATTAAAAACACTTAAAGAGAGAAGTAAAAAAATGGAAAGCGCTACACTTATAATCAATAAATTTAACTCTTTGTATCAGAAGTGCAGCAATCCATGTGTAAGATTTGAAAAAAGGGACAAAGTATCCAATAATTAACATCAAATTCGGGTCGACAATCCTCATTGAGCTACAGGAAAACATAATATTTCTACCCAACAGATATAATAATTTGAGTGATAAAGATATAAGCGAATTATCAACAGGTATATATCGACTGTGCAGAGAAGGAGAAAAGAATCTGATTTTAAAATAGGAGATTTTATACCCAACGGTCAATATCCCATCTGGACATTAAGTGAAAATACATTTATATTAAATAAAAAAAAAATTATAATAATAATAGTTATATTAGTAACAGTAATAATGTAAACAATAGAGAAATAAATAAAACATATGAATTTGATCTTGATTTAGAAAAAGAAAAAAAGAATGTCCTTCTATTTATTTTTATTTTCAGTTATTTGCTGAAAAAATTTAATACATAAATGTCCACAATTAAATCAGTTATAATTTTGATGTTGAGTATAATTTGTATTTAATATTTTTTCCAAGATACTTAATTAATTAAATTTCCAAAACTGTCAAAGTACTCAACTTGTTTATTGTTTTTATAATACGCTACCCAATGAGTTCCACTTCCCATAGAAGAATCCAAATTTACTATTCCACTTTGTTATGAAAAGCTATGAAAAGTTTCATGAAATTTGTCGAGAATGTTGGAAAGACAAGTATGGATTTCTGGTTATAAGTAAAGATGATGACTTAAACAAAGGACGGTACAGAAAGCTATTTGATTATTTCATAACAATATAAATAGTTATCATATTATATTTAATTATCAGTATACTATCAGATATTAAACGAATTAGATCAGTATACACTTTATCCATTACAAAAATTACCTGATACCAGACCTGATAACTAATAACCGATCTGATAGCTGAAACCAGACCTGATAACTGATATCAGACCTGATAGCTGATATTCGACCTGATAGCTGATATCAGACCTGATAATAGATCCTGGTGTTGTTGTTAGAAAACCAAATCTAACTAAAATGAATGAGAAAATTTTAAAAGATTTGGTGAAGGCATGAAATTTTTTAAAGAAAAAAATACGTAGTATAAAAATTGGTAAATCAGATACACGTGAGCAACTGAAGGAGACATTTAAACTTATAACAGAACCTTTGAAAGATTTTCTTAATAGAACAAAAAATAACAAACAAATTGGAAAATATGAACCTAAATTAGAAAACGAAATTAATAGTTTATGAACAACCCACCGAAGAATTTTGAAGCCAGCACTCATAAGAAGCTTGTAGAAGAATCATTGTTTAACAAAAAGAAATCATGATTTTTACTCTCAGTCACATAATCTAGAGAATTTTAATAGTAATGAAAGTTATCCGAACTTATCACTTTTGGAAATTAAAAATGAATTAGATACCCTTTATGGTTCACATAAAGATTCCAATAATGAATGGAAGTTTGGAAATAGTAACATTAAATTCTATGAAGATAAGATTCTTATTGGAAATCAAATATGGGCCGTAACACCAGGTTTATTTTCACTGATGTTCCATAAAATACCAAAGAATATGATAAATCAGAATTACAAATTTATAAAAACATTCTCATTAACACAAATGCGTACAAAAGAGATTATAAATTTGATGGTCAAGGAACCAGAGCTTATAAAAATAGAAATATTATTTGAAAACTGTTCAAGGAAAAATCTCAAACAAATTCCGCAACATTAGCAACATCATCTCCAAATACTGGAGAAAATAATTATATGGGTAGTGGAGTGATGAATTTAAACTTTAATAAACCCAACTATATATATTGGGATGATCCAAATGAGTTGGTAGATCGACTTAGACTACTGCTCGCATCACAAGCTGCTGGTCATACCAACCATAATTACGAGATTGTATCAATCATTGAAGAATTACATGAAGCTAATATTATAGAATAATATCAATCAAAACGATGTCTGTTGATAAATTTGGTCACTTAACGATACAAGTGGTATAATTTCAATAAAAAATGCACCTAAATCGTTGGGCTTCTTTATGGATGGAGATAACCACATTGACGTCCAGACCAAGAGAATCAGAAATGTTTCAAATGCTTTGGAAGCGAATGATGTTGTCAATAAAATGTTTTTGCAATCTTACATTGAGAAATCAAAGAAGGAGATAATAGATCTTTTTAAATGAGAATACTAAAGAAATTCGTGAAATATTAATAAATATGAAAATAATATTTGAAGAAGAAATAAGAATGATACGTAAAAAAATTTATAAATTAACATCCAGCGGAAGTGATCATAAAAATTAATAATAATGACTACAAAAAGAGACTTAGTAAATGATCTATATAAGCAAGCCAGAAAAAAATTCAATCGTAGAAGAATTGTAATGAAAGTAGTCGATGGCCTTTGGCAAGCAGATTTGGTTGAGATGGGAAATTATTTAAAATCTAATAAAAATTACAGATATTTATTAAAGATCATTGACACATTTTCTAAGTTTGCTTGGGGTGTAGCACTTAAAAATAAAACTGCACTTGAAGTTGCAAAAGCAATGGATAGTATTTTAATATTGGGTACAAACTGACGATGGCAAAGAATTTTTTAACAAATATTTTGAAAACCTCATGCAGAAATATAGTATTAATCATTACTCAACTTATAGTAGAATGAAGGCATCTATAATAGAACGTTTCAATCGAACTTTAAAAGGGATGATGTAGAAATAATTTAGCTTGAATGGTTCATATCGCTGGCTGAATATTTACAAAGATCTTATTGATTCATATAATAGAAAAGTTCATCGTACAATAAAGATGGCTCCAATTAATGTTAACTCCTCAAATGAGAAAAAATTATTAAATTATTTATAGTCATTTGAAAATATATAAAGTATCTAAATTTATTGTTGGAGATTATGTACGTATAAAGTAAATATAAACACATATTTAAGAAAGGATTTTTAAAATCAAAACCGTAAAAAATACCTATCCTACAACATACACATTAGAGGACTATCTCAGCAATTCAATTAAAGGTGGATTCTATGATGAAGAACTTTCCAAAACTAAATTTCCAAATACATACCTGGCTGAAAAAAATCTTAAAAACCAAAGGAGAGAAGGCATTTGTAAAATGGCTAGGATTTCTTAATCAACATAATTCTTGGATTAACAAAAATGAAATATTATAGGTTTTAAGATACTAGAATGATTTTGTCTATATACTAAAAAAAAAAATAATAAATAAAACATTTTTAATACATAGCACAAGCCAAAATTATTTTATTTATAATCCAACAACCAAAATGTCAATAACACTAACTTTAAGCTCTAACTCATCCGAGTTGTCAGCAAATTGTGAACTTTTTTCTAAATTCACAAATTTATATAGTTTTGCTGCTTCCCCGAGACCAAAACGTAAAAGAACTGCTAAGTCATCATCAACACCTCCTTATATTCCTAAAAATACAGGGGTTATTACTACTAATAATGATTCTATTCCGTTACCAATCGCAAATACAAGTAGTTGTCCTGCTGCTGTTGTAACTCCTAATAGAAATAATTTTATTCCGCCTCATCATACTTCAAATGCTTCCAATTATAATATAATTCCGTCAGAGTTGACTTTAGTTACTCCTACGGTATCTAATTCGTCGAACTTGCCCATGATTCCAAATCTTGCTACCAGTAAGCCTCCAGAGCTTATTTTATTAACTCCCTCATCGTCAAACATCCCAACTAATTTAAATGTGGTCAACAATCCTCTTGTAAATCCGTTTACAACAGTAACTCCAAAGCCTTTAAAAATTATTGCTCCAAGGAAAACCATATTTGCTAGCCGTTTTTCAGTAGATACAACAATAAATGATGTTGAATTCTATATTAAAACGAACCTTGGCATCGAAGATTATAATAATGTCCAAATTTATAATATCAATACGCGCAATGGAGCTTCATTTAAAATAATTGTCCCAGAAAGTATTTTTGATCGTCTCATTAATCCACAATTTTGGCCAAAAAATACAATTGTTCGACAATTTATTTATCGTGATGATAACAACGTAATTCTTCCCTGGGCTTCTGATCCAAATCCGAAAAACTAATTGAATTAAATAATCCGTTATATATTAATATTTGTCCAAAAAATTATTACAACTTCTCAGCTATCTCCATCCCATACCAAAATGTTAGAGGTATGAACACAAAGTTAAAATCCCTTTATTTAGAGAGTTTTGATATTGAGGATAATATCATTGTACTCACTGAAACGTGGCTCCGAAATAAATCTGATAAAGAAATTCATAATTCTGAAATAATGTGCAGTAAATTTCAAATCTATAGACGTGATAGAGTGGGCAAAGAAGGTGGGGGAGTTTTGATTTCTGTCTCAACTCTTTTTCCTTCAGAAGAAATATTTTTTAACAATGACCAAAATATTGAATTTATCGCCGTATGTGTTAAAGCTAAATTTAGAACAATTTTTATAACTTTCTCTTATATTCCTCCTGCGTCAAACATTCAAATTTATGAACAACATGCAAACGCGATAAAATTTGTGGCTAATCAATCCAAACCTGGAGACTCCATAATTGTTCTTGGTGACTTTAATATTCCAAATATTAAATGGTGCGAAACTCCTGATTCATGCTTTTTAAGCCCATCAATAAGATCGGAAACATCTATTGAATTACTGGATGCTATTGCTGATTTAGGACTATTCCAAATAAACAACATAGTAAACAAGCTTAGCAAACTACTTGATCTTGTATTTGTTGATCAACCTGAAGAAATTACTATTCTTCGCATTAATCCATTATTAACACCTGAAGATGCGTATCACCCCATTCTTGAAATAAGCGTATACGTCGAAACAAAGATATCATTACAATCCAATGTAAATGATGAGATGGTTTTTGATTTTAGCAAAGCTGATTATTCCAAATTAAATCACCTACTTTGTTCTGAAAACTCGTTTGAATATATTCCTTACAATAAAGTATGCCCTCGTAATATTGACATCATTTTGAAAAAATTCTATGATGGCTTATTTAAATGTTTTAAGAAATCAATACCAATGACGAGAAAAAAAATTGCACATGGACCGCCTTGGACTACAAATCAGCTCAATGGCTTAAAAAATTTTAAAAAACAAACGTTATAGAAAATACAAAAAATCCGGTTTATCTATTGATTATATGAGGTACTCCATATCAAGATCAGTTTACAATTCGGAAAATATCAAATGTTACAATAATTATCTTTTTAGGGTGAAAAGAAACTTTAAAAATAATCCAAAATATTTTTACCAGTTCATAAATTCTAAGCGTAGAGTCTCTGGATATCCGTCCATGATGAAATTTGGAGATAAAGAATCCTCAAACGATGCAGATATTTGCGATATGTTTGCTGCTTTCTTCTCATCCGCCTATTCTGATAAAGATTCACATGAACTTTCCAATTATCCATATCCAATTCCACCTGCAACCCTTATAAATTGTACAACATTAGATAAATCGATGGTACTGAGAGCTGTACAGAATCTAAAATATTCTGATAAATGTGGACCTGATGGTGTTCCAAGCTGTGTTCTTATAAAATGTTTACATTCTCTTATATCTCCAATAACATACTTATTCAACATATCAATATTTAGTGGTTACTTTCCTGAAGTTTGGAGGAAATCTTATATTATACCTTTGTTTAAATCCGGTATCAGATCCAACATTTCCAATTATAGAGGTATTGCTAAATTAAGTGTTATTCCAAAACTTTTCGAAAAGATAGTTACTGAAATCTTTTCGCATCAAGTTGTATATTATCTTTCGCCATTTCAGCATGGATTTAAAAAAAGATGTTCCATTACTACTAACCTTTTGGAGTTCACAACCTCAATTATAACCGCATTTGATTCCGGTTTACAGACAGACGCAATATACACAGATTTCAGTAAAGCCTTCGATAAAGTAAATCACGATCTCCTACTGTTCAAATTGGACAAACTCGGATTTTCTCCTGTTTTCCTTAAATGGATTTCCACATATCTTAAAAATAGATGCCAATGTGTATTATTCAGAGAATGTACATCAAAAACCATTCCTGTTTTATCTGGTGTTCCACAAGGTAGTCATCTCGGCCCCTTATTATTCCTAATATTTATAAATGATTTACCAGCTTGCATTAAGAATTCTAGAATATTAATGTATGCTGATGATGTAAAGCTGTTCCATAGCTTTAACTATTCCTATCAATGTTCCTTACTCCAATCAGATCTTGACAATCTTTATGATTGGTGTATGATGAATCTAATGGCTCTGAATTTAAAAAAGTGTAAACACATGATGTTCTATAGAAGAAGTCCAGTATTCTGTAGATACACAATAAATGAATATCAACTTGATCTAGTCGAAGAATTTCTTGATCTGGGTGTGTTGCTTGATTGTAAACTATCCTTTAACTCCTACGTTTCGCAAATCGTTAATAAGGCAAAAGGAGTTCTAGGTTTCCTCAAGCGCTGGGGAAGAGAGTTTAATGATCCTTACGTTTCCAAGCAATTATTCATATCTCTTGTAAGACCAATCCTGGAATATGCTTCCGTGGTCTGGGATCCTCAATACGAAGTTCATATAAAGAAAATTGAATCGGTCCAGAAACAATTTCTCTTATTTTGTCTTCGTAATCTTCCATGGAATCCTAATATTAATTTACCATCATATGAAAGTCGATTACAGCTTATTGATCTCCCTACTCTTGAAAGTAGGAGAATGTATATGAATATTTCATTTGTAATTAATTTAGTAAACGGTTCAATTAATTCTGAGTTCCTGCTTCGTAAGATCGAATTCGTAATCCCAAATCGTCCAACTAGAAATTATACTCCTTTAAAAATAAAATATTTTCGAACCAATTATGCCAACTTTGATCCCATGAGACGTATATGAAATCAATTCAACAGTTTCTATCCATATATTGATTTCTCATTAAATCCAATCCGCATTGAGAGGAATATTTTTAACTTAGTTAAATAATAAGTTTTTGTTATTGAATGATTATGAAAATATTTTTTATTGTTAATAGCTTTAAGAATAATATATATGTTAGCCTGTAAGAAATTGTAATTTCATTGGCTATTAAATAAATAATTAAATAAATAAAAAAATAAATAAATTATTTTCCCCCTATCGAACTAAATGGAGAATATGGATGTGCTCTTACAGATTTTCATACATACAATAGCATACCCAATGTAGATGTATATAATAATATATTTCATATTGGAGATTATATAATTGAAATTTCAATTGGATCTTATGAATTAAATGATATAGTTGATTATATAAAAGAATAGTATAAACGGTATAGTTCAAAAAATAGAATTATTATAGAAGCAAATAATACAATGCAGTATATTTTTACTCAAAAGGTCATATGCACTTTAATAGGAAGAATACAATTGGAAAATTATTAAGATTTAATAAAAGGACCCTATCTCCTAATGAAGATGACTACTCAGATCTTAAAGTAAATATTTTTAAAGTAAATATCTTGCGTGTTGAAGGTAATATTGCAGGAATCTCATTTATTTGCCAATCAACTATAGAGAGATAAGTTCTCTCACTCTAAGAGTAGTTGATCAGCACGGAGATTTAATCAATTTCCGAGGAGAGGAAATTACAATTCGAATACATTTGAAACCGTCCAAATAATGATAATTTATAGCAATAATATATCTAAAAATAAAATATCACATAATTCCAATACATCTGAGAAAACTAAAGTCGATTCAACATTTAAAATTAACACCAGCAAATAAAGAATTTCTAAAATCGTTGAATTTCAAATTGAAGAGACCATGAGTTCAATAATAGATGTTCTGGAAAAACCTGTATCAGATTAAAATATAATTAAAAAATATTACCACACATACACTCCATATCTACAATCCTACAATAACAACGATGAAATTCGAATTTCAATACAAAACCAGGATTTGTATGTATTACCCGCTGAAAGTTTCATTTATGTTGAAGGATTCGTGAAAGATGCCAGTAACACAAAATTAGTTCCTTCTACATCCAACTTCAAATTAAAAAATAATTTTGTTGTATATCTATTTGATGAAATTCGTTATGAACTAAATGGCATTGAAATTGATCATACAAGACACTTAGGAACCTCAAGTACTATAAAAAATTTTATTTCTTTATCACCAACTGACAGTAGTTTAATGCAAAATGCCGGTTGGAACAAAATTGATGACATAGATCTCATGAATGGTTATTTTAATTTTTATGTACTACTTAAAATATTTTTGGGATTTGCGGAGGACTATAATAAAATCACATTAAATGGAAAACATGAGCTGATACTGTTGCGCAATAAGAATGATGAAAATCTTGTTTATTCAACTGTTTCCACAATTTCCAATATATCTTGGAGAATCCCTCATGTCCAGCACTCTGATTTTAGTAAATTGAATATGATAAAAATAATAAACAATGATGCTTTTATACCAATAGCATTTCGAAGATGGGATTGTCATACTAATCCACAACTAAATACAGGAAGTAATCATGGAATGTTAAACTAGTTGCAAATCGAAAGCACCCTCGCTGAAAATAAATTTGTTCATTGTGATCTAACTAATTTAAAAGTGCATTTAAACTCAGAGTCTTATCCATATGACGACCTTAATATTAAATTCAAAAAAGAACGTTATGCTATTCTACATGATATGTATGAAAGATGTCAACAAAACTATTATATGAAAGATTCTCAACCTCTTCTCAATCCACAAGAGTTTAAAAATAATGCTCCCATAATAGTAGTTGATGTTAGTCATCAAAACGAAAGTGTCAATAGCGGATCAAGAATTTGAAACTGTTACAAATATTCCAGCAAACACATCAGCTTATTGTATACTTATTTATAAAATTGTAGTATACCAACCGGCTTTGTCAAACATTTGAACATCTGTTTGGGCTACCAGATTGAGTGGCGCTGGTATCTGGCGGATGCCGGGCTATAACTCGCCGAATGAGGTGGAGTTCTTGCTCGCCTGGTGGCCAATGGCTGGGTATACACAAAAAAAAATATACCAGCTAAAATGATCAAAAAAATTTAATAAAAAGTAAAATTTCCGAAGTGAGCTACGTTCACATTCTTGCCTAGTTTTAATAAATTACTTGAAAGTTTCAGGATTCTCTTCACTACTAGCCGGCAGCTGTTATGCCGGGGTAAATTGTCCCTCCCACAAGGGTATCAAAGTGCCCTATCCATGGTAGCTGGCTCCTAATTTGGCTACCCCTAACACCGCTACGTTATCGCATCAACCACTACTCCTTCCAATCACTTACCTTAAAAATCCTTTTTACCACATACCACATATGAACACCACTTATTTTCGTAAAACGTTATAAAAATCTTTTTCTTTAAAAAACTGAATAAAATGTAAAAATGATAAAAAAAAATAAATTCATGCCATACTGGAGATTTTATATTACAATATAAATAAAAAATTTGATCAAATAAACGAAAATTTAGCAAATTTAACAAAAAGCATATGAAAGGTAAGTATTCATAAATAATTTATAAAAAAAATTTAGCTATAGCTAAATTTAGCTATATCTTTATATATATATATATATATATATATATATATATATATATATATATATATATATATTATATTTTTTTTATATTTAATTTAATAAAATTATGTACATATATATATATATATGTTTCTTTTTTTTCTAGTTTCGTCCGTCAATTTACCGTTCGAGTCTGGCGATACCTTGGATGTAGTTGGTGCTATCCCAAGCTGGATGAGGCAGAGGTGAAGGTGACCTTGGTTTTTCTTGACTTTTGTTCCTTTTATCTGTAGTTTTTGTGTTTTCTTTTTTTTTTGTATTTTTAAGTTTTAATTCTAAGTTTTGTAATTGTTTTTTTTACCTTTTTTTTAGATAGTTTTTATATTTTCAGTTTTAACTTTTTACTTTTTTTTCAAATTGCGGATAGTTTTTTTTAAGTTTTAGGTTTTCCTTTGGTTTTTCTTTAATTTAAAATATTTCTTTAGTTTTTTTTTTGTTTTTTTTTTTTTAATATCAAATAGTTTTTTTTCAAGAACAAACTTTTTAAAGTTTTCAGTAGTTTTTTAGGTTTATTTTTTTTACTTTTTATTTTCACTACATTTTAAGTAAGTGTTAAGTTCTTAATTTAGTTCAATTATTAATAATAGTTTTAATTTCTTTTTAAACCACCCTTTTTATTCAGTTTTTTTTTTTTTTATTTAATTTTGTTTATTTCAAATATTGTTACACTGTTAAAGTATAGTTTGTAAGTTTTTTTTTTTTTTTTTGTTCTTAATAAAGCTGCTTCACCAAAAGATCGTTTTATTTTTCTCCACCTGCCCACCGTTCTAAAGATGAAATAAAAAGAAACTCATTTTTCCACCGAACCCCATCACTACACCTTGCAGACGCCGCAAGGTGTCTTCTCGGTTCGCCATCAAAAGAAAGTCTTCAGCAATTTAATTTTCATGTAAAAAAATCTTTATCTTTCCCTCTTTCACCATTTGTTTTCTTTGTTTACAAGTGTCACTTTCATTTGGGCGTTGCCAACTATTATTTAGCGCCCACAGGGTGCACACGACAAAATATAAATAATGACAAACACAATTTTCATTGACTTGCAAATTTAGTTCTAACAATTTACTTGCAAAAGAAATTGGAATGGTTTTCAATTCTACGGAGTACATTAATTTCATCATAAAACCGCCATTCCCTTTTAAGTCTCTCTCACCACAGAAACAAAAGCAAGCTAACTGGTTAATGAAACATTTCCATAATCTTAATTGGAATGTTGGATTCATACCATTGAGAAGTGTTCGTAAATTTTTAAGATCGAATGAAAAATATTCTGATGTATATGTTAAAGGTGCTGAAAACAAAATCTGGTTGGAAAAAATACTAGAACAAGGAGTACTTAACACTGAAGATTATGGATGTATTAATTTTCGACAATTGGAGATGAAATACCCCGAAACTATTTGTTGTAGTTATCATAACCGTGGAGTTTGTGCATTAAGAAATGCTATTTTACTTGAAAAATAAAATTCTGTTTGAAATAATAAAAATAAAATCCTTCTTGAAATAATAATAATAATAATAATAATAATATATATATATATATACATATGTATATATATATATATATATATATATATATATATATATATATATATATTGGTTTATTTTATTAATAATTTTCTTATTACATATATCACATTTTTTCTTATACTTAAAAATAAATTAAAATATATATATATATATATTAATGATCGAAGGCCTAAATGATTTTTATTTGTATTTTCCCACTCTGTAGCAATACGAATATCTTTTCTTTTGTCTACACTCTCCATTGTCTTCCCGTAAACAGCATTGTTTAATAATTTGAAAAAATTATTTTAGCATTTGTTCTATGGATAGTTTTCAAATCTATATATGTTTTTAACCATGCAGATTATCTAAATTGTAAAATTCTATGAATCTTTTTTAAAACTAGACCATTTGCAATGTATTGCTTTAAAACTCTATAGTGTATCGCATAATTATACTTATTATATAAATCTGCAATTAATTTTTTACACTTGAAATTATTTGGAGTTTTATTTTGTGGACAAAATGGAAGGTCATTGTGTAAATCGTGGAGTGAGTCAGGATATTCTAAATCTACTTCTAAAATGTATCCATATTCTAATGAATCTGATATATTTGAAACATCAAACTTATCAAAGTTTCTGCTCATCAAAATTGTCCATATATTCATGGTTTGATTTGGAATACCTTTTCGAAAATTGAACTAAACCACCTCTTATTCCATTTTGTATAAAAATATACATTTCCCTATCTGTAAATAATTCTAGTGAGATTTTTGTTGTTTTGAGCATTGCATCCCAAGATAAACCTAGTGCAGTATAATAATTGCAAGGATCTAAATTATAAATGCTTTTACAAATCTTTCTAAAATATTCAAAAATATCTGTTAGAAGAAGTACATCTGATTTCAGATAAAGCTCGGTGTAGTCAAGAAGAGTCTTACAATTGAATTCTCTCCATACTCTTTGCGAATGCTCATATTCAACCTCACTACATTCTTCATTATTTAAAATATTAAAGAAATGTTCTCTGCTAGGCAATTGGCTTTCAAAAGCAAAAGAATCCATATATGAATATGGAAATACCCCCTTTCTTCTAATGAAATTAAATTTATAATCGTTAGTGAAATGTTCTCGAACACTCTTAAAATCTTTTGTATCGAGATTTTTAGCTAAGGTGTCTAAACTGGAAGCCATAAACCTAACAGAATCTAAAAATCTTATTTCAACTATCTATTTAACAAATACATATAAGGAAATGTATCTTTCTTTATTTTTTGGAATAACCTTTTTCATTGTCTGAAGCAATTAATTTCACTCTTGTAAATCTATTCAGGATCTAAAGCAGAGATGTTTTTATATCCACTGATAATCTAGAATTCACCAAATTTGGAAATCTTATCCAAACATATAAGAAAAAAGATCTTTACAATATCATATGCAGAAAGGTTATGAAAAATTACTGGTATAAATTTTGGAGTTTTACACTTTAAACTACACTCATTATGAGCAGCTCCGCGGAAATTGCCAGTGAGATGACAGTGGTCTCTAACTTTATCATTATTTAAAAGTTTTTGACAAATGTGACACATTATTGACTTATTGAAAACGTCAATTTCTTCTGGTGTCATTATCATCAGCTTCACTTTTGACAAATGATTAATCAGTTGAATCTTTAAGTATTTGTTCAACAAAATTTCTAGAGGCATTTTCTCCTAAATAATATCTCATCTTATTATTTTCCTTCTTAAAACTACACTTAATATTATATATTTGTGCTCATTGAGCGAATGCTCATTGTGTGTGTAATATAAACACATATTGAAAATTAAAATTTTGTTGCCATGCAATGCTATACTGGATCGAATTAATCTAAAAGGAAAAAAATAATAAATATTAAATTAGAACTATAAAAAAATAAAAAATATTTTTTTTTTCAAATTTTTTAATACTTTTTAAAGATAGTGGGAATTCTAGTCCCTCAAAATTTAGTATGTGCTCATCAATAGATATTATGGAGCTCTCAATATTAATGCTGTACGCATTGCAATTTTTCCTTTGCCTCATATTCAATCCCTCATATAAAGCTGCAACCAAAGTCCATTTGAAACAGTAAACATCTCTATTTTCGACATTAATGCATGCTCCCTTTTTACTAATTTTCTTTGGTAGTGTGATGAATTGGGATCCTCTTATTACACTCACTTTATTTATGTTGATTTCCAGAGAATTTATTTTTTTAGTGTCCATCCACTATCTCTCTCCTAGAATTCCTCCATTTTTGTGACAATTTCCTCTGCATGCTTTGCAAATATTTCTGTGATGTCATCGGCCATTACCAAATTCATTTTTGAGATATGAGCCATTGGTGCTATTATTATGTCATCATTAATTGTCTTCATGTAGTCACATAATAACTCCATATTACTTTTAAAGATAGTATATTTTGCAATGCATTCCCTCATTTGATCAATAACAAAATTTTTTGCGAAATTGAAAAATTCCTCTGGCATCAGAAGTTCCTCCTTTCTGTTTAAGAAAGAATATGCTTCAATACGTCCATTGAAAGCACTATTTCTCACAGTTAACTTTTCGTTAATGGTCATTGCATCACAATTTTCTTTATGTTGATTTGATCTTATGTGAGAGCTGTAAGAGGAAATTGGAATCATTTCATTACATTCCTTTCAATGTCTATGTGTTGATGCTGTAGAAGGAGTGGGGTTGTTGTGGGTATCAATAAGTCTTCTTGTAGTCATGAAAACTTTGGCACAAATGGGACTATGTAGGTTTATGTGGGCCTTCAAAATTGTTTTTTAATCTTTTTTTTCGCAAATTGGGCATGCTTCATGCTGATCTTTAACGGAATTTTCTATTAAGATTCCGTGTTCCACATTCATGTGTTCCTTCAGTTTTAAATAGGACATGAACAACTTTTTGCTTATGTCACAATGAAGGGAGCGATGAGCCTTGAGCATATTGGCGTTGCTGGATTTGATTCTACAAATTGAGCAGGATACTGGAGCCATTATTATTTCTTGTTTATTGTTATTATTATTATTTTTTTTTTATTAAAATTTCAATTATTTTTCTTATAATTCACTAAGACTTTTTTTCACTTTGGTTTAATATTTGAATGCGCAATGAAATAAAACTTCGGGTTTAAAATTATTTTTTTTTTTTTAAGTTGATCAAACCTCATTTCTGAATTCTACAGGTTGACATAGACTTTTTTTAACAAAGGAAGTCATAAATGTCTCGTGGTAATGTCAACATATTTTATATGATCAATACTTATACTTATGTATGTATTTATGTACGTGTTTCAAATAACACAAAGAATAATAATACAAAGAAGAATGGACATGCTTAAACATTTTTTTTTTTTTTTTGATCTTTGAATTAATTATTCCACTTGCTAATTTTATCAAATCAAAAATCATGATCATTCATGTTTTAATAGTATTATACAAATCGGATGAAAGCAGTTGAAAATGAGAAGACAAGAAAGAATAAAGAGGAGAAACATCTTTTTAAAGAAAATGACATATAGAAATATAATAGAGACATTTTTATATAATTTTCAAGGCAGCATATTTGATAAACATTTATACATGATAAGCCATTTTAAGGGAATGCTAGCCGAATATGAAAATATGGAGTTAATTACCTCTGTTCATGGAAAACATTCTATCAACTGCCCTACGATATGCAACATTTGCGATTGTAGATCAAAGATTTTGTGTGATTGTATTAAATTTGAATTAAAAACAGATAATGTAATACATCTAATAGAAACATATTACAAATTTTTTATCAATAAAATAAATAAATAAATAAATAAAACTAAAAACCATTGCCTTTCTTTAAGTTACAAAACTCCTTCTGTAAATGCTATTCATTTCTCTTACAAAAAAATTTCAAAAATCCCAATTACTTACATTAATTTTTGAAAAATACCAACTAAAACTAATGAAACCCATAGATACTAATCCACCGCATACATATTTCACAAACGATTTCATAAATATTTCCTAAAAATATCAAAATCAATTAAATTCACTGCTGCTTATTATACCTTCACATACAAGTAGAAAATTCAATTGGAATACCAATCAACAAATATTCACCTAAGAAAATATTTTAAGTTGGAACTTCCCATCCAGAAATAAAAAATCTATAGCTAGTAAACAATCGTAGAATAATTAACACCAAACCACCAACAAAAATATAAAAATATCTCTATCATAGAATTTCAAACACCTTGATCTTTAAAAACACAACAGGTACCTATTTTCTATATATACACTAAAACTGGTTTTCTTCCATCACACACAAAATCAATCCTCAAAACCTTAACACACACAAATCCAACAATCCACACAATACTCTCTCACGCTAAATACAAATATTTTAGGCTACAAAATCCCATCCAGAAAAGAAAAATCTATAGCTAGTAAACAATCATAGAAAAATTAACACCAACACACCAACAAGAATATAAAAATCTGTCTCTGCCATAGCCAACATAAAACCAACCACCAATCACGAACGAGGAAAATACACATTTCAACCACCTTGATCTTTAAAAACACAACAGGTACCTATTTGCTCTCCATACACTAAAACTGGTTTTCTTTCATCACACACAAAATCAACCCTCAAAACCTTAACATACACAAATCTATCCGACAATATTCTCTTACTCCAAATAACTATTCTCTCTCACTCTCACAACTCACGCATTCCAATTGGAAATACCTATTACAAGTATACATACTATGTCATCGATACACACACATTTCAATTGGAAAAGCTGCGGCGGCATCCTTTGATGTCGTGCTTCACCATTACCCATCCATTAATAGGGCAGTAATGTAGGTGTTACTGTGATGATGCTTCTTAAGAGAAGATTGCCACGTAGTAGGCCTCCGGTAGTTCTTTCTGGTGGTGTTAGTCTTAGATATGTGACTCAGGTCAAATATCTGGGTTTGGTGATGCCTGAGAGGATGAATATTTTAGCTCATCTTGCTCATATTAGTTCGAAGTGTGCTTAGGAGTGATTGGGGCTTAAGCAGGCGTACGGTTCGTATTATATACGAGGGCCTATTTGTTGCTTGTACAGCATTCATTGCTCTGGTATGGTACGGAACTGTCATGACTGGTGTAGGCAGGGAGAAGATCCTGTCATGTCAGAGGGTGGCTTTATTGGCATCTTTGCCTGTTTGTAGGACTGTCTCTAGGCTGTCGGAGGCCCCCCTTGACTTGGAGGTGATCCGTAGGGCTGTTGCTTTCAAACTCAGGAAGGGATTGTCTCTTCTTGGTTCTGATTAGGTTTCTGCGGATCAATTGGTTGGGTTGGACAGGGTGCAGATGAGGGAAATGTTGTATAGCTGTGTTGTTGATAGGTGGCAGAGGAGGTGGGATGCTTCTGATACGGGTCGTGTGACATATGCGTTTGTGCGTAATGTCACTTTCGTTAGGGACCATCCGTGTGTGTGGAGTCTTTACTTATTTACTCCCATCGGACGTGTCCCCAGGTGGTAGATAGGGGGTTCGGATGTAAGGTTTCTGATCCGATTGTAGTCAATAAACTGGAGATCACTTACCATTAGTTACAGATCCCCATGTACTGACTATAGTCAGTTGCAATTTGCATTCGAAAGTGTGCGGACGTGTGCGCGGTTGAATTTGTGTGCGAAATTGTGTGATTTAAAAGTATTTTTAAAACCGAAGTCTGTTTATGGTGTATGCGGGTACCTGGCATACCTCATCATTATGAAATTGGGTAATTTCTATTATTACCCTTTTGTGCTGTTGTGTGTGCGCAGGTATTTAAGTGTGCCGTGGGTATTGCCCTTTTCAGGGCAGCTGTGTGTTTGTACTTTGTGGGATTGAGTATTTGCTAGTTTTATTACCTTGTTTGTCCGTTAAAATTTGTGTGCTGTGTGTTTTATTGCATTGGTGGGTTTTTCTAGCTGTCCGTGTGGTTATTGCAGGTAGTTTACCTGCCTTGCAGGTGTTTATTTTACAGGTGTTTACGTTTACTATGGCTAACATTGTTAAGCGTAAGGGTGAGAAATCGAAAGGTAAGGGAGGAGAGGAAAAATCTCTGACTGCCGTATCTTATGCTGAGGTAAATGTGAGTTGTGTGTCCGATGGTCTGTCCGTTAGTGACTTTGAGGCGGACACTTTTAAGCGTCCGAGGGTTGTTTCACCCACAGGGGCCATGGATGGGTTAGCAGCTGACGCTGTTTCGTCTGCCATGGACACTGTGGATAAGTCCGTTATTGGCGAGAAAACCAGGAAGAAGGTGAAAAAGAAGAAGAGTGAGAGCAAAGTTGAGGAAAATAGTGGTAGTGTGAAGAAGAGTGATACTTTGAGTGGTCCCAGGTCTACATTAGGTTTGAATGTTGGTATGCGGTAAATCAACAGTGAGTTGATTAGGTACTTAAGAAAGGAAGGTGTTGCTCCGGAGGTCATACTAGGTGCTAGGGAAATAACAGCTAGGTTTGAGGGATTGTTAGTTGAGTCGATGCTGGCGAAAGAGCGCCTTAGGGGAAGAATCGATGTCTTAGAGGGTGCATCATTCGGAGGTCGTGTTCCCCCGACTCCTGTGGCAACCAGTCCGGTGTTGACTGCTGCCAAATGTGTGCCCACGCCGTCTGCTGGTAACCCGACAACCAGTAGACTGGCACCTGTGGCTGCTAATAGTGGTGCTTCTGCTAAACCAGTAGCACCCAAGCCTGTAGAGACGTGGTCTGTTGTGGTGAAGTGTAAGGGAGGAGTTTCTTCGAAAGAAGTTATTAGTAAGGTGAAGAATGAGGTAGGACCAATACTGGGCGTGCCTGTGCGATGACCTCTTCCCAACTCGTGACGGAGGGACTGTCATAAGGACCCCTTCCGTGGCAGAAAGGGAGAAGGTTCGTGCGAACGCAAAGTTCAGCGAGGTAGGTTTGGAGGTTTCAGTGAGGGATAAGCTAGGTCCGAAGGTAGTTGTACAGAAGGTTCCGGCGGAGATAACTGTCCATGACTTTGTTTGAATTAAATTTTAGAAAGAAGATGAGTTTTGAAGATTTTAGGAAATCTGTGCGGCTTGTCTCCAGTCCGTGGAAGACATCGGATAGGACGGTAAATGTTATTTTGGAGGGTAACACTCGGGTATGCGGCATCTGCTTGACATGGACCGTTGTTACATCAAATGGTTTTCATTCAGGGTGCGCGAGTACGATGATGTCCCTTGCTGCTACCGCTGCTTGGGCTTTGACCATAGGGTCAGCGAATGTAGGGTGAAGAGGAGGTTTGTCGCCACTGCGGCCAGGCGGTACATATTGCTTCGCGCTGTACTTTCAGCGTTCGATGCCGCAATTGTGCCTTGAGGGGTCAGCCCGCGGACCATTTAATGTTGTCGAAAGACTGCCCCATTTTCGTTATGAGGCTCTCGAGGGTGAATTCCAGACATTAGGATGGATTCGCTAGGTTTAAAATTTTTGCAGATAAATTGTCAGAGGTCTTACGAAGTAATGTGTTAGTTGGGGCAGGCTATCCGTAGCTTGGGTGCGGCTTTTGCCTTAGTGCAGGAGCCTTATGCTACGGATGGTCAGATTAGGGGTCTTCCGGGGGGCAAACACGCCTTTACCGCTACTGGTGTAAAGGCTGCTGTTATTGTAGGGAGTGATGATGTAGATTGTACGGTAGTTAGCTCATCCGAATTCGGAGTTTGCGTGTCTGTAGAGGGTTCGTTTGGTAGGGTATTTCTCTGCAGTCTGCATTGCAGATATGGCGGGCCAGTAGCGTTGAGCTTTTCTTACCTATCTTATGCAGATAAATAGGGGAAGCTTTTGCACCACTACGAGCCATCTCCTCCTTAGTTTGACTTGTGACATCGTTTTTCGCATCTTGCATTACCGTATCCTGCGGAACTAAGTCGCCGCGAGCTGTATGATCTCCTGATACAATCGAAATCGAAAAAATCGCAGTGACGGCGTGAGATGATTTCACGTAGAGTCACAATATACATTTTATAAAATTTGTGTAATATTTGCATAAATATTTCATTGAATAAAATAAACTTTTGAATAGAACAACATATTCTTGGCGCAAATATACAAAAATTGATGCGGTTCAAAAAAAAAATAAAATTTATTTGTTCATCGAGAAAATTATTTGTAATAGGTGATTTTCAATTTTCTTGTGTTTTGCTTTTTGAAAATTTTCCAAGTCTTTGAAAATATCTAACAATGACGATATTATACCTGTTATAAATAGGGCATCGATTATTCAAAAGGAAGTTGAAATTTTACAATCGTCTTTCAAGCAGATTTGACATATTCAAGGACAAATTGAAAAGGTCTGTCAATCCTATGTCACACGGAGCGTTTTGGAAGAAATTTATATTGCAGCCAAAGCAAAATTTTTGTTGATCTCAAACAAAAGCGTAAGGATGAGAAGACTAAGGGTAAGGGAGATGAATGGTCTGTCCGTAAGTGAGTTCGATTTTGAGGCTTATACTTTTAAGCGTCCTAGGGTTGCTTCACCCTCAAGGACCATGGGTGGGTTGGCAGCTGATGCTATTTCGTCTGTAATGGACATGGTGGATGAGTCTGTTGTGGATGATAAGGCTAGGAAGAAGATGAAGAGAAATATGTGTGAGAGTAAGGGTGAGGACATTAGTGACAGTAGGATGAAAGGTGATACTGCGAGTATTCCGAGGGCTCCATTTGGTATCAATGTGGGTATGCAGGAGATCACCAGCGAATTGATTGGCTATTTGAGGATAAGGGTATTGTGGCGGAAGTTATATTGGGCGTTCGGGAAATTACAGCTAAGTGTGAGGAGTTACTTGTTGAATCGATGCAGGCGAATAAGCGTCTTAGGGGTCGAATTGATGTGTTAGAGGGTGCTTCATACGGGGGTCGTATTCCTTCATCTCCAGTTGTCGAAAATCCGGTGTTGACTGCTACCAAGGGTGTGTCCGTGCCGTCTGCTGATAATTCGACAATTAGTAAACTGGTACCTGTGTCTACTAATGGTGGTGGGTCTGCCTCGCCGGCAATACCCAAGGCTGTAGAGACTTGGTCGGTAGTGGTTAGGGGTAAGGGTGGAGTTTCATCGAAGGAGGTGATGCAGAAAGTCAAAACTGAGGTAGGTCCAATACTGGGCGTGTCTGTGCACGACCTCTTTCCCACACGTGATGGAGGGGCGGTTATAAGGATCCCTTCCGTGGCGGAGAGAGAGAAGGTGGCTGCGAACACAAAGTTCAGCGAAGCTAGTTTAGAGGTATCTGTAATGGATAAGTTAGGTCCAAAGATAGTTGTCCAGAGGGTTCCGCCGGAAATTACTGTGGATGATGTTATGGCGGATTTGTTCGAGTTGAATTTTAGAAGGAAGATGTGCTTTGACGATTTCAAGAAGTCTGTGCGCCTTGTCTCTAGTCCGTGGAAGGCTGTTGTGTGTACGCAGGTATTTAAGTGGGCAGCTGTGTGTTTTTACTTTGTGGTATTGAGTATTTGCTAGTTTTATTACCTTGTTTGTCCGTTAAAATTTGTGTGCTGTGCGTTTTATTGCATTGGTGGGTTTTTCTAGCTGTCCGTGTGGTTATTGCAGGTAGTTTAACTGCCTGCCTTATCTTATGCTGAGGAAAATGTGAGTTGTGTGTCCGATGGTCTGTCCGTTAGTGACTTTGAGGCGGACAATTTTAAGCGTCCGAGGGTTGTTTCACCCACAGGGGCTATGGATGGGTTAGCAGCTGACGCTGTTTCATCGGCCATGGACACTGTGGATGAGTCGGTTATTGGCGAGAAAACCAGGAAGAAGATGAAAAAAAAAAGTTGAGGAAAATAGTGGTAGTGTGAAGAAGAGTGATACTTTGAGTGGTCCCAGGTTTACATTAGGTTTGAATGTTGGTATGCGGGAAATCAACAGTGAGTTGATTAGATACTTAAGAAAGGAAGGTGTTGCTCCGGAGGTCATACTAGGTGTTAGGGAAATAACAGCTAGGTTTGAGGGATTGTTAGTTGAGTCGATACTGGCGAACCAGCGCCTTAGGGGAAGAATCGATGTCTTAGAGGGTGCATCATTCGGAGGTCGTGTTCCCCCGACTCCTGTGGCAGCCAGTCCGGTGTTGACTGCTGCCAAATGTGTGCCCACGCCGTCTGCTGGTAACCCGACAACTAGTAGACTGGCACCTGTGGCTGCTAATAGTGGTGCTTCTGCTAAACCAGTAGCACCCAAGCCTGTAGAGATGTGGTCTGTTGTGGTGAAGGGTAAGGGCGGAGTTTCTTCGAAAGAAGTTATTCGTAAGGTGAAAAACGAGGTAGGACCAACACTGGGCGTGCGTGTGCATAACCTCTTCCCAACTCGTGACGGAGGGGCTGTCATAAGGACCCCTTCAGTGGCGGAAAGGGAGAAGGTTCGTGCGAACGCAAAGTTCAGCGAGGTAGGTTTGAAGATTACAGTAAGGGATAAGCTAGGTCCGAAGGTAGTTGTACATAAGGTTCCAGCGGAGATAGCTGTTGACAACTTCATGGGAGACTTATTTGAGTTAAATTTTAGGAGGAAGATGAGCTTCGATGACTTCAAGAAGTCCGTACGCCTTGCCTCTAGCCCGTGGAAGGCTTCCAACAAGACGGTGAATGTGATTTTGGAGGGTAACACTCGGGCTATGCAGCATTTGTTTGACATGGACCGTTGTTACATAAAATGGTTTTCGTTTAGGGTGCGCGAATATGACGATGTCCCTTGCTGCTATCGTTGCTTGGGCTTCGATCATAAGGTTAGTGATTGTAGGGTTAAGGAGGAAGTGTGTCGTCACTGTGGCCAGGCTGGACATGTAGCTTCGCGCTTTACGTTCAGCGTACGTTGCCGCAATTGTGCCTTAAGGGGTCACCCTGCGGACCACCTGATGCTGTCGAAAGATTGCCCAATTTTTAGTATGAGGCTCTCGAGGGTGAATTCCAGACACTAGGATGGATTCGCTAGGTTTGAAATTTTTGCAGTTGAATTGTCAGAGGTCTTATGTAGTAATGTGTGAGTTGGGGCAGGCTATCCGTAGCTTGGGTGCGGCTTTTGACTTAGTGCAGGAGCCGTATGCTACAGTTGGTCAGGTCTTCCAGGGGGCATGCGCGTCTTTACCGATACTGGTGTAAAGGATGCTGTTATTGTAGGGAGTGATGATGTAGATTGCACGGTAGTTAGCTTATCTGAATTCGGAGTTTGCGTGTCAGTAGAGGGTTCGTTTGGTAGGGTATTTCTCTGTAGTCTGTATTGCAGATATGGCGTGCCATTGAAACCGTACTTGGGGTACATGGAATCGGTGCTGCTCCTCGCGAGTGGCCTACCACTGATTCTTGGCCTTGACGCTAATGCCTGTTCCCGGATGTGGCATAGTAAGATGAGTAGGGATGCTCCTGCTCATCAGAACTATACACGGGGATTACTGCTTAAGGAGTGGCTGATTGCTAATGGTGCTCATGTTTTAAATGAGCCAAGCAATCTCTACACCTTTGAAGGTCCGTGTGGGGTCAGTGACATTGATGTCACATTGGCAAATGGTGTCGCTGTATCGAACTTCACTTTTGAGTGGTCGATTAGGGATGATTGGGGGGTAAGCGATCATAACCTTATACAGGTTATGGTTAGACAGCCAGGGCGTGTAGTAGAGCAGGAAGGAATCCGGTGTTGGGGCTATCCCAGTGTTAGCTGAGATAACTACACAGGATTCTTTAGGGAGATTGCTTTAGAGGTTCCCTTAGCTGAATTTTCAGCTCTGTCCGTAGATGAGAAGGTTGCTCGTTTAGATGAGTGGCTGTGTTATACTAATGACACACTTCTTGGTCGGCGGCGTAGGCCTAAGTTTGGTAAGGTGAAGTGGTGTACCGATGTGTTGAGTGCGATGCGCCGGAGGGTCCGTCATCTCAGATCTTTGTATCAGAGGGTCAGAAATTCTGGCGCGGTGGACCTCGCTCAGAGGAAAGCTGCTTTCTCTGCTGAGCTTAGGGCTTATAAGACTGAGATTGCTAGGGTAAAGGAGGCTGAGTGGAGGGGTTTTGTAAGGGAGAATAGGGATGACCCTTGGGGAAGGATTTATCGTATATATAGGGGTAGAGGTGGTCGGTCCGATGTTACTTCCATTAGTGTAGATGGTACTGTTTTGCTGTCATGGGGGGATTGCGTGGAGGCCTTGATGACTCATTTCTTTCCCAGGACGGATGATCAGTTGCCTCCAGTTTTACTGGAGAATGCTGCTCCTCCTGCCTTGGAGAGGGATGAGGTCGTTGGGAGTATCTCCCGTGTTAGGTGCAGGAAGTATCCTGGTATGGACGGTATGACTGGTGAGATGTGTAAAAGCATCTGGAAGGCCATACCTGAGCACTTGGAGGCTCTCTTTGGTAAGTGCATAGATGAGGGACATTTTCCGGCTGCTTGGAAAATTGCTCGCGTGGTTGTGCTGCTGAAGTCTCCCGATAAGGTTAGGAGTAATCCTGGATCTTATCGGGTCATCAGTTTACTCCCGGTACTAGGTAAAGTACTGGAGAGAATTATGGTGTCTAGACTTTGGCGGCTTGATGGCGCGGGTATTTCTGAGTACCAGTTTGGTTTTAGAGAAGGTAGGAGTGTAGAAGACGCTTTAATGTTTGTCCGAAATAGTGTCGATACCTCTATTTCCAAATATGTTCTGGGCATATCTGTGGATTTTAGGGGCGCATTCGATCACTTGAAATGGGGAGCCATTATTCGTGGGTTAGAGGAAATAGGTTGTAGGGAGATTGGGTTGTGGCGTAGTTACTTCACAGATAGGAAGGCTTGTGTGGTTGGCGCTAACGGCTCGGTCTGGAAGGATGTGAGAGGTTGTCCTCAGGGGTCCATTTGTGGTCCATTTATTTGGTACCTGATGATAGACACTCTGTTGCGATCACTTGCGGGTTCTTTCAGATTGTGCGCATACGCCAATGACTTTGTCATCCTTGTTGAGGGTCAATCTCGGCTTGACCTTGAAACCAAGGGTGGACAGGCCATGGGTATTGTGGAGGAATGGGGCGCCAATGTAGGTGTTGCTGTGTCTAGGGAAAAGACTGTGATGATGCTTCTTAAGGGAAGATTGTCACATAGTAGGCCTCCGGTAGTTCTTTCTGGTGGTGTTAGTCTTAGGTATGTGACTCAGGTCAAATATCTCGGCTTGGGCCGTTGCATTCAAGTTAGTTTCTGTGGCAGGTTTGCTTAGGCGTGTACTTAGGAGTGATTGGGGCTTGAGCAGGCGTGCGGCTCGTATTATAAACGAGGGCCTATTTGTTGCTTGTGCAGCATTTGGTGCTCCGGTATGGTACGGAGCTGTCATGACTGTTAAAGGTAGGGATAAGATATTGTCGTGTCAGAGGGTGGCCTTATTGGCATCTTTGCCTGTCTGTAGGACCGTCTCTACGGAGGCATTACAGGTGCTGATGGGTGTGGCACCCCTTGACATGGAGGTGATCCGTAGGGCCGTTGCATTCAAGATCAGGAAGGGATTGCCTCTTCTCTGTTCTGATTGGGTCTCTGCGGATCAAGTTGTTGGGTTGGACAGGGTGCAGGTGAGGGAAGTTTTGTTCAGTAGCGTTGTTGATAGGTGGCAGAATAGGTGGGATGCTTCCGATACGGGTCGTGTGACATACGCGTTTGTGCGTAATGTCACCTTCGTTAGGGACCATCCTCGCTTCAGCTTTGGACTTGGCCTGGGTTTCTTCTTGACTGGACATGGTTCTTTTAATGCATTTTTGCATTCTAGGGGCTTGTCCGAGTCGTCCAGGTGCTCGTGTGGAGCTGATACTGAGGATTGGTTGCATCTTCTGACGGCGTGTCCTCGTTATGAGGATATTAGGGATTTAGTTGGAATGGGTATCGTACGAACTGGCGATTCGTACGATTTCATTAGCGTATTAGTGAACCCTCGAAACTTGCGTCTGCTTGTTGATTTCGCGAGGGTCGCGCTTAATAGGAGGGAAGTTAGTGGGCCTTAGACCCTAGGTTCGCACGGGGGTTTCATGGTGTTCTTCCCGTCCTTGCTTTGGTGTCGGCTTTGGCCTGGGATTGCCTCGACTGGATGGGTTCCTTCGATGCATTCTTTGCATGGTGGGGACTTGTCCGAGTCGTCCGGGTCTATGCGCGGGGCCGGAGAGGCGGGCGGGATGCACGCCTTGATGGGAAGGTCGTTCTCGGGGGTGTGTTCGATGAAGCATCGGCATCCTTCTGATGCTCTGCATCACTGATATGCTGATGTTTCAACGTCCAACGGGGGATCGGCCACCAGTCCGGAACCATTTGGGATTCAACTGGTAGTAGTTACGGCTACGAAGCTGACCGAAGACTCTATTCGGTACCACGGGAACCAGGATGCCCTTGGGACTACGGTCCCAACCTGGTTAATGGTGGGGCCCCTCGGGAAGTAACGTGGTGGCTGTGGTTTATACCCAATTCGTGGGTAGAGCAATTATCTGCTCAATGTGGAGTTGCATTGCAACCAATTTATGCTGTTATTCAAGAACAGAAGGAGTATTAGATAGGCTCCGCACTTCGCCAAGGTGGAAGAGTAATGTCCAAATACATTCTCTTCATTTCGCACCTCTACTCCGATGGCCACGGCTTTGTGGTGAGAGGTTTAGAGGGGGCGAAGGTGAACGCTTTTTATTTTACCCAGTGGAAATGAGATTAAATCATAGTACAGGTGCTCATGTAAAACTTTGACATATCTGTACTGACTATAGAGTTGAATTTTGCATTTGAAGATGTGCAGACGTGTGCGCGGGTAAACTTGAGAGCTTAATTTGTGTATTACTTTTAAAAGTATTTTTAAAAGCGAAGTATTATACGATTGTGTGCGCGTGTGCCTGTGCTACGACATAATTGTGAAATTGGGTAATCCGTGTTATTACCCTTTTGTGCAGCTGCGTGTGTGCAAGTAGCAAGTGTGCCGTATTTATTGCCCTTTTCAGGGCAGCTGTGTCTTTTGTGTAGGACAATTAGGTAGGTAGGGAAGGGTTGCCCAGCACTCATAAGAGTGCTTGTGCATCCACTCGGACACCCAAAGGTCCATTGTAAGTCCCTTCATAAAGAATATAGAAAGAAACTAGAAAGAAACTATAGATGAGATATAGAAAAGAGCAGGAAGGAAAATGATAGAGAAAAAAAGCTGAGACCAAGAAAAGTATAGAAGAGAATAGAAAGAATCAGAAAAGGAAAAGTAATACCGCCCCAGGTCGCTCGCTCTAAGCCAACGACCCCCTCTTAGCCAGCCTATTCCCGTGACGAATCCTATTGGTCTATCGAGCTCTATTGTCGATATACTGTCCAATTCGTCAAGGAATCGACTGCCTAAACATTTCTGCCTACTTAGTTGTAGACATGGACAGTGACATATGATATGTTACACCGTCTCTAGCTCCTCATTATCTTCGGACATTCTGCAAAGACCGGCGGAACCTCTATCCCAATACCCTATCATTCCCCCTATGGGACAATGACCCGTCAGAATACCTATCATAGTCTTCAGGTTTTCCCTTTTCATGCCCAAAAGTAGATTTGTATCTGCTCTATCAAGTTTGGACCATAGGACCCTTGATAATCTGCAGTCCGTTCTACTTTCCCATGCATGATTGGTTCTATCCCGAATCCGCTCCATAATTAACCTGAAGTAAAGCCTAGAGATGGTCTCACACCGCTTTCACTTACAGTCCTATCCAAAGCTGAGCCGTTCCTAGCTAATTCGTCAGCTACCTTATTGCCATTTATCTCGCAATGACCCGGTACCCAGCAGAGTCTGATATGGTAATCTCTCATCAATCTCTTAAGATCCTTCTTACAGTCGCTAACTAGCCTAGACTTGACAAAGTGTCCTTTCAAAGCTTTCAGCGCTGCCTGGCTATCTACATACAGAGTTACCTCTGAATTCACTTCTATGTTCCCTGCAATCAATTCTGTGGCCCTAAGAATACCGCATGGAACACGCTACAACTATCCGGTAGTCTATACGTCTTCCTGATGTTTCCCTCAACTAGATACACACCAGCACCAGTGCCTGTTACTTCTAGTGCCTGTATCCATTTTGGATCCATCAGTGAATACCGATACACCACTGAATAGTTTCTCCCTATCTGACCATTGGTTCCTACTCGGAATAATCAGTATAGGATTTTCCCCGAAATCGACCTCCGTGCACATATAGTCCGTGGATCCAGAGGGAACCAGGGCATGTCCACCGAGATTAACCTCGTTTAAAAGTTTAGAATGTCCTATTCTGATTGATCCTGTAAGTCCTAGTTCACTAAGTCTAAGCAGGCTCCTTGCAGCCATTCCCATCACGAACTCCTCAATGGGTAGGAGATGCAGAATGACGTCAAGTGCCGCCTGAGATGTGCTTCTTACAGCACCTGTTATGCCAATCGAAGCACATCTCTGGGCTTTAGACAGAATATTCCTACGACTTCCTATTCTCATTGCCTCCCACCATACCAGACATCCATACGTCAGAATTGGCCTCACCACTGAGGTGTAAATCCAATTTACTACCATCGGTTTGAGTCCCCAACTCTTACCTATGGAGTTCCTGCATGTGTAGTAGGCGTTGAGACCTCTCTTAAGCCTCTCCTGAGTGTTCCTCTTCCAAGATAATTTACTATCAAGGAACACACGTAGATATTTTACATTACCCAAGTTACAGATAAAAAGATTGTTAGTAGTTATATAATTGAAAACTGACTCACCTCTTTCGTTGATATCAGCGCTGCCCCACTGGCAGTGATGTGCATTAGCATCGCAACAGAGTACCAAATATACGCCTCTTCTCTTTGCATACTCCGTTAGGTTGCCCACCATATCACCCGGTGGATTGGCCACATCGTAGGGCATATAAACGGAGGCGAGTGCGAGTTTCCTCCCGTCTCTATCCTCCCTTTTCACGACCGTTAGGTCTCCATTGATAAAAGAATGAAAGTTTATAAAATTTAACTCATTCCTAGCTAGTATACACGTTCTTACCTTATCCTCAGTGAATGGAACAAAAAGTGTATATCCTTTGACACTTAATCCACATACTCCGGTGTTGTTGATCCAGGGCTCTTGGATTAAGGCCACATCCACTTTGGAGTCGATAAGGTTCATCGCTAGTTTGATAGAAGCTGCTTCACAGTGATGCAAATTAATTTGCACCACTGTGTCATCCGAGGTGTCATCCATGCGGATGACACCTCGGATGCTGGAGAACTCCGTTCCTGAGCGTGAACTGAAATGATTGTTATTTCGTATTCCTCATCAGAATCAAGAGTAAGATCCTCCAACCTCTCCGTAGTGCCCGTCCCCCCAAGAGAGTCTCCAGGTGAGCCCAAGAGGTCGTCCGTTTAGGCCAATTCACTCAATAATTGTCCCTCCTGAGCAATTATGTCCTCGTGAATTCTTAAGAGGTCAGAGTCAGTGTCCGAAACTCCTACTGAAACTGCCCTATTCTTCCTCTCCACATCCTTTGTTTTAAAAAATTCCTTATTACTTATCTTGGTCCACTTAGTGGACCATCTCACGCAGTGATGGCGTGCGCGGACTAGGCTTTAAAATTACAATCAACCCGTGCCATGGGCGTTGGAGGGGAGCTATTAGCGATTAGTTTCTTTAAGCACTAACTAACCATACAGATCCTCGGCACTGCTACCTCTCACCTTGATCTTAAAAGTGCACTTAATTTATTTGGTCCGCGAGAACTTCTATGAGTTTCTAAGTTTAGATGTAATGCGTAGGACCCGACTATAGTCAGTACAGATTGTCAATGTTTTACATGAGCACCTGTACTAAGACTTAATCTAATGGTGGGTCTCAGCCACTGGGTGAAATGAAAAGCGTTCACCGTCGCCCCCTCTAAACCTCCCGCCACAAAGCCGTGGCCATTGGAGTAGAGGTGCCAAACGAAGAGAATGTATTTGGACATTACTCTTCCACCTTGGCGAAATACGGAGCCTATCTAACACTCCTACTGTTCCTATAACAGCATAAATTGGTTGCAATGCAACTCCACATTGAGCAGAAGCTCTACCCGCGGTTTGGGTATCAACCACAGCCACCACGTTACTCCCCGAGGGGCCTCACCATTAACCAGGTTGGGACCGTAGTCCCAAGGGCGTCCTGGTTCCCGTGGTACCGAATAAAGACTTCGGTCAGCTTCGTAGCCGTAGCTACTACCAGTTGAACCCCAAATGGTTCCGGACTGGTGACCAATCCCCCGTTTGTCGCTGAGACGTATTATTGATGCAAAGCATCAGAAGGATGTCGATGCCTCATCAGTCACACCCCAAGAACGGCCTTCCCATCTAGACGCTCATCCCGCCCGCCACTTCGGCCCCGCGCAAAGACCCGGACAGCTCGGACAAGTCCCCACCATGCAAAGAATGCATCGAAGGAACCCATCCAGCTGATGAAATCCCAGGCCAAAGCCGACACCAAAGTAAGGACGGGAAGAGCGCCCAGAAACCCCCGTACGAACCTAGGGCCTAAGGTAGGTGGGCCTATTTAGTGCGACCCTCGCGAAATCACCAAGCAGACGCAAGGTTCGAGGGTCCACTAATACATTACTGAAATCGTACGAATCACCAGTTCGTACGATTCCCATACTGACCAAATCCCTAACATCCTCATAATGAGGACACACCGTAAGCAGATGCAACCAATCCTCAGCATCAGCTCCACACGAGCACCTGGACGACTCGGACAAGCCCCTAGAATGCAAAAATGCATTAAAAGAGCCATGTCCAGTCAAAAAGAAACCCAGGCCAAGTCCAAAGCTGAAATGAGGATGGTCCCTAACGAAGGTGGCATTACGCACGAACGCGTACGTCACTCGCCCCGTCTCGGAAGCATCCCACCTACTCTGCCACCTATCAACAACGCAACTGAGCAAAACTTCCCTCACCTGCACCCTGTCCAACCCCACAATTTGATCCTCAGAGACCCAGTCAGAAGCAAGAAGAGGCAATCCCTTCTTGATCCTGAATGAAACGGCCCTACGGATCACCTCCAAGTCAAGGGGTACCACGCCCATCAGCACCTGTAATGCCTCCGTAGAAACAGTTCTACAGACAGGCAAACATGCCAATAAGGCCACCCTCTGACATGACAAAATCTTCTCCCTACCTTTGACAGTCGTGACAGCTCCGTACCATACCGGGGCACCAAATGTTGCACAAGCAACAAATAGGCCTTCGTATATAATACGAGCCGCATGCCTGCTCAAGCCCCAATCACTCCTAAGCACACGCCTAAGCAAACCTGCCACAGAAACTAGCTTCGACCTAATATGAGCCTAGATATTTGACCTGAGTCACATACCTAAGGCTGATACCACCCGAAAGAACTAGAGGAGGTCGACTATGTGACAATCTTCCCTTAAGATGCATCATCACAGTCTTCTCCCTAGACACCGCAACACCTACATTAGCGCCCCAATCCTCCACAATACTCATGGCTTGTCCACCCTTAGTTTCAAGGTCAACACGAGATTGACCCTCAACAAGGATGACAAGGTCATCAGCGTATGCGCACAATCTGAAGGAACCCGCAAGCGATCGCAGCAAAGTGTCCATCATCAGGTTCCAAATAAATGGACCACAGATGGACCCCTGAGGACAACCTCTCGCAACATCCCTCCAGACCGCACCATTAGCGCCAATAACACAAGCTTTCCTATTTGTGAAGTAGCTACGCCACAACCTAAGCTCTCTACAGCCTATTTCTTCCAATCTTCGCATAATGGCACCCCAATCCAGATAATCGAATGCACCCCTAAAATCCACAAATATGCCCAGAACATATTTGGAACTAGAGGCATCGACACTGTTTCGGACAAACATTAATGCGTCTTCTACGCTCCTACCTTGCCGGAAACCAAACTGGTACTCAGAAGTACTCGCGCCATCAAGCTGCCCAAGTCTGGACACCATAATTCTCTCTAGTACTTTACCAAGTACCGGGAGTAAACTGATGCCCCGATAAGATCCAGGATTACTCCTAACCTTATCGGGAGACTTCAGCAGCACAACGACGCGAGCAATTTTCAAAGCACCCGGAAAAGTCCCTCTTCTAAGCACTGACCAAAGAGAGCCTCCAAGTACTCGGGTATGGCTTCCAGATGCTTTTACACATCTCGCCAGTCATACCGTCCATACCAGGAGACTTCCTACACCTAACACGGGAGATACTCCCAACGACCTCATCCCTCTCCAGGGCAGGAGGAGCAGCATTCTCCAGTAAGACTGGAGGCAGCTGATCATCCGTCCCGGGAAAGAAGTGAGTCATTAAGGCCTCCACGCATTCCCCCCATGACATCAAAACCCTACCATCAACACTAATAGAGGAAACATCTGACCTACTACCTCTACCCCTACATATCCGATAAACCCTTCCCCAAGGGTCATCCCTATTTTCCCTAACAAAACTCCTCCACTCAGCCTCCTTCACCTTAGCAATCTCAGCCTTGTAAGCTCTAAGCTCAGCAGAGAAAGCAGCTTTCCTCTGAGCGAGGTCCGGCGCGCCAGAATTTCTGCCCCTCTGATACAAAGATCTGAGATGACGGACTCTCCGGCGCATCGCACTCAACTCATCGGTCCACCACTTCACCTTACCAAGCCTAGGCCTACGCCGCCGACCAAGAAGTGTGTCATTAGCATAACGCAGCCACTCATCTAAACGAGCGACCTTCTCGTCAACGGACAGAGCTGAGAATTCAGCTAAGGGAAAATCCAACGCTATTTCCCTAAAGAATCCTGCGTAGTTATCCCAGTTAACACTAGGACGGCCCCAACGCCGGATTCCATCCTGCTCTACTGAACGCCCTGCCTGTCTAATCATAACCTGTATAAGGTTATGATCGCTCACCCCCCAATCATCCCTAATCGACCACTCAAAAGAGAAGTTCGACACAGCGACACCATTTGCCAGTGTGACATCGATGTCACTGACACCACATGGACCGTCAAAGGTGTAAAGATTGCTTGGCTCATTTAGAACATGAGCACCATTAGCAATCAGCCACTCGCTAAGCAGTAGTCCCCGTGCATAGTTCTGATGAGCAGGAGCATCCCTACTCATCTTACTATGCCACAACCGAGAACAGGCATTAGCGTCAAGGCCAAGAATCAGTGGTAGGCCACCCGCGAGGAGCAGCACTGATTCCATGTACCCTAAGTACGGTTCCAATGGCCCGCCATATCTGCAATATAAACTACAAATAAATATCCTACCAAACGAACCCTCCACTGACACACAAACACCGAATTCCGATGCACTAACCACAGTGCAATCTACATCGTCACGCCCTATAATAACAGCAGCCTTTACACCTGTATCAGTAAAGGCGCGCATACCTCCTGGAAGACCCCTATCTGACCATCCGTAGCATACGGCTCCTGCACTAAGGCAAAAGCCGCACCCAAGCTACGAATAGCCTGCCCTAACTCACACATAACCACGTACGACCTCTGACAATTCAGCTGTAGTAATCTAAAGTCTAGCGAACCCATTTTAATGCCTTGAGTTCACCCTCGACAGCCTCATATTAAAAATGGGGCAGTCCTTGGACAGCATTAAATGGTCCGCAGGATGACCCCTTAAGGCACAATTGCGGCAACGTACGCTGTACGTACAGCGTGAAGCTACGTGCCCAGCCTGGCCACAATGACGACACACGTCCTCCTTAACCTTACAATCTTTCACCTTATGATCGAAGCCCAAGCATCGATGACAGCAAGGGACATCATCATACTCGCGCACCCTAAACGAGAACCATTTTATGTAACAATGGTCACTGCGAAGCAATTGCTGCATGGCCCGTGTGTTACCTTCCAAAACAACGCTAACCGTCTTGTCAGAAGCCTTCCACGGGCTCGAAACAAGACGTACTGACTTCTTGAAGTCATCTACGCTCATCTTCCCTTTGAAATTTAATTCAAATAAATCCCCCATAAACTCATCGACGCTAATCTCAGCAGGAACTTTCTGAGCGACAACCTTAGGGCCTAATTTATCCTTAACGGAAACTTCCAAACCAACCTATTTGAACTTTGCGTTCGCACGGACCTTTTCCCTCTCAGCCACGGAAGGGGTCCTTATGACCGCCCCTCCGTCACGCGTAGAGAACAGGTCGTGCACACGCACGCCCAAAGTTGGTCCTACTTCATTCTTCACCTTACGTATAACCTCTTTAGCCGAAACTCCGCCCTTACCCCTAACAACCACTGATCACGTATCCACCGGCTTAGGTGCTGCAGGTTTAGCAGCTACAGGAATAGCTGCTGGAATAGCAGCAACAGGTGCCGGTCTACTAGTTGTAGTAGACAACGTGGGCGCACATTTGGCAGCAGTCGACACCGGACTGGCTGCCAAAGGAGACGGCTGAAAACGACCTAAAGACGTGCCCTCTAAAACATCTATTCTCCCCTTAAGGCGCTCATTTTCCAACATCAATTCCACTACCAACCCCTCAAACCTAGATGTTTTGTCCCTAACGTCTAGAATTACCTCTGGAGCAACGCCCTCTTTCCTGAGATAACCAACGACCTCGCTCGTTATCTCCCTCAATCTAATATTCATACTGAGTGGCGCCCTAGGACTACCCTCAGCGACAACTTTCCTCCCACTAATATCCTCACTTTTGACTTCACCTTCGCCCTTACCCTTCTTCTTCTTCATTTTTCTCCTCTTCTTCTCCTCACGAATGGACTCGTCGACCGTGTCCATAGCCGACGTAGGACCATCACCATCCTTGGTCGCTGGGGGTGAAACTACCCTCGGACGCTTGAAATTGTCCGTCTCGCATTCGCTAACGGACAGACCATCCGACACACAGCTGACATTCACCTCATCATACACAGTAGGCAGAGATTTTCCCTCTCCGCTCTTACTCTTTGGCTTATCACCCTTACGTTTAACAACGTTAGCCATTGTAAAAACGTAAAACCCCACACAACTGTCAAATGACACCTGCAACTGTTCAATGAACACCTGCAAGTAACACCTGCAGAACAATAAAACTGCCTACAATAAATACACGGACAGCTAGAAAAACCCAAGCGCAATAAATGCACAACAGACAAGTTTTAACGGACAAACAAACAAAGTAATAAAACACAAAGCAATAAAACTAGCAATAAAACTAATACAATACACACAGCTGCCCTGAAAAGGGCAAAACCCACGCACACACGTTTACCTGCGCACACACAGCAGCACAAAAAGGGGTAATAGTAAAATTACCCAATTTCGAATGTTGATGAATACACGCAGCACTAACACACGTACACAAACTACGATTTTAAAAATACTTTCACACAATTTCGCACACAATTTTATCCGCTCACACGACCGCTCGCTTTTTAATGCAAATTGCAACTGACTATAGTCAGTACATGGAGATCTATAACCAATGGTAAGTGATCTCCAGTTTATTGACTACAATCGGATCAGAAACCTTACATCCAAACCCCCCTATCCGCCACCTGGGGACACGTCCGATGGGAGTAAATAAGTAAACACTCCACACGGAGTAGGACAATTAACTAATTAACCATTTGTTAGTTTTATTGCCTTGTTTGTTTGCTTGTCAGATCTTTTGTTGTGTGTTCATTGCCTTGGGTTTTTCTAGCTGTCCGTTGGTTATTGCAGGTAGTGTACCTGCCTTGCAGCTGTTACTTGGGAAATTACGTTGGTCGTGATTTAGTTACTTATAAAATTTTATGATAGCTAACGTTGTTAAGCGTAAGGGTGAAAACTCGAAAGGTAAGGGAGAGGAAAAACCTCTGTCTGTCGTGTCTGTTGGTGAGGTTAATGTGAGCTGTGTGTCCGATAGTCTATCCGTTAGCGACTTTGACTTTGAGGCGGACACTTTTAAGCGTTGTTTCACCCACAGGGGCCATGGGTGGGTTGGTAGCTGATGCTGCTTCATCGGCTATAGATACTGTGGATGAGTCGGTTGTAGGTGAGAAAGCCAGGAAGAAGATAAAGAAGAAGACCGAGAGCAAAATTGAGGATAGTAGTGGCAGCTTGAAGAAGAGTGGTAATATGAGTGGTCCTAGGTCTACATTGAGTTTATTAAGTACTTTGGAAAGGAAGGTATTGCTCCGGAGGTCATATTAGGCGTTAGGGAGATAACAGCTAGGTTCGAGGAGTTATTAGTTGAGTCGATGCTGGCGAACGAACGCCTTAAGGGAAGAATCGATGTTTTAGAGGGTGCATCATTCGGAGGTCGTGTTCCCCCGTCTCCTGTGGCAGCAAGTCCGGTGTTGACTGCTGCCAAATATGTGCCCACGCCGTCAGCTGGTAACCCGACAACCAGTAGACTGGCACCTGTGGCTGCTAATGGTGGTGCTTCTGCTAAACCAGTAGCACCCAAGCCTGTTGAGACGTGGTCGGTAGTAGTTAGGGGTAAAAGTGGAGCCTCTTCGAAGGAAGTGATACAGAAGGTTAAAACCGAGGTAGGACCAACACTGGGCGTGTGTGTACACGATCTCTTCCCAACTCGTGACGGAGGGGCTGTCATAAGGACCCCTTCCGTGGCGGAAAGGGAGAAGGTTCGTGCGAACGCAAAGTTCAGCGAGGTAGGTTTGGAGGTTTCAGTGAGGGATAAGCTAGGTCCGAAGGTAGTTGTACAGAAGGTTCCGGCGGAGATAACTATTGATGACTTTATGGGGGACTTGTTTGAATTAAATTTTAGAAAGAAGATGAGTTTTGAAGATTTTAAGAAATCTGTGCGGCTTGTCTCCAGTCCGTGAAAGACATCGGACAGGACGGTAAATGTTATTTTTGAGGGTAAAACTCGGGTTATGCGGCATCTGCTTGACATGGACCGTTGTTACATCAAATGGTTTTCATTCAGGGTGCGCGAGTACGATGATGTCCCTTACTGCTACCGCTGCTTGGGCTTTGACCATAGGGTCAGCGAATGTAGGGTGAAGGAGGAGGTTTGTCGCCACTGCGGCCAGGCGGGACATGTTGCTTCGCGCTGTACTTTCAGCGTTCGATGCCGCAATTGTGCCTTGAGGGGTCAGCCCGCGGACCATTTAATGTTATCGAAAGACTGCCCCATTTTCGTTATGAGGCTCTCGAGGGTGAATTCCAGACATTCGAATGGATTCGCTAGGTTTAAAATTTTTGCAGATAAATTTTCTGAGCTCTTACGTAGTAATGTGTGAGTTGGGGCAGGCTATCCGTAGCTTGGGTGCGGCTTTTGCCTTAGTGCAGGAGGTCAGATTAGGGGTCTTCCGGGGGGCAAACGCGCCTTTACCGCTACTGGTGTAAAGGCTGCTGTTATTGTAGGGAGTGATGATGTAGATTGTACGGTAGTTAGCTCATCCGAATTCGGAGTTTGCGTGTCTGTAGAGGGTTCGTTTGGTAGGGTATTTCCTGCAGTCTGTATTGCAGATATGGCAGGCCAGTGGCGTTGAGCTTTTCTTACCTATCTTATGCAGATAAATAGGGGAAGCTTTTGCACCACTACGAGCCATCTCCTCCTTAGTTCGACTTGTGACATCGTTTTTCGCATCTTGCATTACCGCATTCTGCCGAACTAAGTTGCCGCGAGCTGTATGACCTTCTGATATAATCGAAATCGAAAAAATCGCAGTGACCGCGTGAGATGATTTCACGTAGAGCCACAATATACATTTTATAAAATTTGTGTAATATTTGCATAAATATTTCATGGAATAAAATAAACTTTATTTTGCATTAACAAAATCTTTGTGGTTTGAATAAAACAACATATTCTTGGCGCAAATATACAAAAATTTATGTGGTTCAAATAAATAATAAAATTTATTTGTTCATCGAGAAAATGATTTGTAATAAGTGATTTTCAATTTTCTTGTGTTTCGCTTTTTGAAAATTTTCCTAGTCTTTCTAAATATCTAACAATAACGATATTATACCTGTTATAAATAGGGCCTCGATTATTCAAAAGAAAGTTGAAATTTTAGAATCGTCTTTCAAGCAGATTTAACATATTCAAGGAAAATTGAAAAGGTCTGCCCATCCTATGTCACACGGAGCGAATTCGATGAAATTTATATTGTCGCCAAAGCAAAATTGTTGTCGATCTTAAACAAAACTCTCTTTTCTATATCAATGGAATAAAGTTTTCTTAATTCGTCTATAGGTCTGTCCATCCGATGCCACACGAAGCGATTTGGAAGAAATTTATATTGCAGCCAAAGCAAAATTTTTGTCGATCTCAAACAAAAGCGTAAGGATGAGAAGACTAAGGGTAAGGCAGATGAATGGTCCGTCCGTAAGTGAGTTCGATTTTGAGGCGGATACCTTTAAGCGTTCTAGGGTTGCTTCACCCTCAAGGACCATGGGTGGGTTGGCAGCTGATGCTGTTTCGCCTGCTATGGACACGGTGGTTGAGTCTGTTGTGGATGATAAGGCTAGGAAGAAGATGAAGAAAAATAAGAGTGAGAGTAAGGGTGAGGACATTAGTGACAGTAGGATGAAAGGTGATACTGCGAGTGGTCCGAGGCTCCATTTGGTATCAATGTGGGTATGCAGGAGATCACCAGCGAGTTGATTGGCTATTTCAGGAATAAGGGTATTGTGGCAGAAGTTATATTGGGCGTTCGGGAAATTACAGCTAAGTTTGAGGAGTTACTTGTTGAATCGATGCTGGCGAATGAGCGTCTTAGGGGTCGAATTGATATGTTAGAAGGTGCTTCATACGGGAGTCGTGTTCCTTCGTCTCCAGTTGTCGCAAGTCCGGTGTTGACTGCTGCCAAGGGTGTGTCCGTGTCGTCTGCTGGTAATTCGACAACTAGTAAACTGGTACCTGTGTCTACTAATGGTGGTGGGTCTGCTTCGCCGGTAATACCCAAGGCTATGGAGACTTGGTCGGTAGTGGTTAGGGGTAAGGGTGGAGTTTCATCGAAGGAGGTGATGCAGAAAGTTAAAACTGAGGTAGGTCCAATACTGGGTGTGCACGAACTTTTTCCCACACGTGATGGAGGGGCGGTCATAAGGATCCCTTCCGTGGCGGAGAGGGAGAATTTGGCTGCGAACACAAAGTTCAGCGAAGTTAGTTTAGAGGTATCTGTAAGGGATAAGTTAGGTCCCAAGATGGTTGTCCAGAGGGTTCCGGCGGAAATTACTATGTATGATTTTATGGCGGATTTGTTCGAGTTGAATTTTAGAAGGAAGATATGCTTTGATGATTTCAAGAAGTCTGTGCGCCTTGTCTCTAGTCCGTGGAAGGCTTCCGACAGGTCGGCAAATGTAGTTTTGGAGGAAAACACTCGGGCTATGCGGCATTTGCTGGATATGGACCGGTGTTACATTAAATGGTTCTCTTTTAGGGTGCGTTTGTATGACGATGTCCCTTGCTGTTACGGTTGCTTGGGCGTCGATCATAAGGTCAGTGAGTGTAGGATGAGGGAGGAAGTTTGTCGCTACTGTGGCCAGGCTGGGCATGTTGCTTCGCGCTGTAATTTCAGCGTTCGTTAACGCAATTGTGACTTGAGAGGCCACCTCGTCGACCATTTGATTCTGTCGAAGGATAATCCGATATTCAGCATGAGGCTTAGATTTTTGCATCTCAATTGCCAGAGGTAGTATTTTGTAATGTGCGAGTTGGGGCAAGCTATCCGTAGCTTGGGTGGTGCTTTTGCCTTGGTGCAGGAGCTGTATACTACGGATGGTCGGATTAGGGGTCTTCCTAGGGGTATGCGCGCCTTTACTGATATTGATGTAAAGGCTGCTGTTATTGTAGGGGTGTACTTGGGGTATATGGAATCAGTAGTGATCCTTGCGGGTGGTTTTCCACTGATTCTTGGCCTTGATGCTAATGCCTGTTCCCGAATATGGCACAGTAAGATGCTCCTGCTCGTCAGAGCTATACACGGGGATTATTGCTTGGCAAGTCTCTGATTGCTAATGATGCTCATGTTTTAAATGAGCCGAGCAATCTGTATACCTTTGATGGTCCTGGTGGGGTTAGTGACATTGATGTCACATTGGCAAATGGTGTGGCTTCGTCGAATTTTACTTATGAGTTATGAGTTATGGTTAGGCATGTACGGGGTGTAGTGGTGGAGGGTGAAATCCGGCGTTGGGGGTATCCCAGTGATAACTGGGCTAACTATAAGAGATTCTTTAGGGAGATGGTTTTGGAGGTTCCTTTGGCTAATTTTTCCGCTTTGTCCGTGGATGAACAGGTTGCTCGGTTAGATGAGTGGTTGTGTTATTCAAATGACACATTTCTTGGTTGTCGGCGTAGGCCTAAGTTGGTAAAGTAAAGTGGTGGACCGGCGAGTTAAGTACGATGCGCCGGAGGGTCCGTCATCTCAGATCTTTGTATCAGAGGGGCAGACGTTCTGGCGCGGAGGACCTCGCTCAGAGGAAAGCTGCTTACTTTGCTGAGCTTAGGATTTATAATGCTGAAATTGTTAAGGTTAAGGAGTCTGAGCGGAGGGGTTTTGTGAGGGGGAATAGGGATGATGGGGTAGGGTTTATCATGTCTGTAGGGGTAGAGGTGGGCGGTCTGAAGTTGTATCTATTAGTGTTGATGGTGATGTTCTGCTGTCATGGGGGGATTGTGTAGAGGCTTTGATGACTCATTTCTTTCCCGAGTCGGATGATTAGTTGCCTCCAGTTTTACTGGGGAATGTTGCTTCTCCTGCCATGGGGAGGGATGAAGTCATTGAAGGTGTCTCCCGTGTTAGGTGTAGGAAGTCTCCTGGTATGGACGGTATGATTGGTGAGATGTGTAAAAGCAGGCCATATCTGAGTTCTTGGAGGCTCTATTTGGGAAGTTGAGGGATATTTTCCTGCTACTTGGAAAACTGCTCGCGTGGTTATGCTGCTGAAGTCTCTCGATAAGGTTAGGAGTAACCCGGGATCTTATCGGGGCATCAGTTTACTTGGTAAAGTACTGGAGGCGATTATGGTGTATAGACTTGGGCGGATTGATGACGCGGGTATTTCTGAGTACCAGTTTGGATTTAGGGAGAGTAGGAGTCTTGAGGATGCGTTAATGTATGTCCGTAATTGTGTCGACACCTCTATTTCCAAATATGTCTTGGGAATATTTGTGAATTTTAGGAGTGCGTTCGATCACTTGCAATGGGGGGCTATAATTGATAGGTTGGAGGGAATAGGTTGTAGTGAAATTGGGCTATGGCGCAGCTAGTTTACGGATAGGAAGGCTTGGTACGGTCTGTAAGGAAGTTGTGAGGGGTTGTCCTCAGGGGTCTATTTGTGGTCCATTTATTTGGAACCTAACGATGGACACTCTGTTACGATCACTTGCGGGTTCTTTCAGGCTGTGCGCATACGCTGATGATCTTCTCATCCTTGTTGGGGGTCAATCTCGGCTTGACCTTGAGACTAAGTTTGGACAGGCCATGGGTATTGTGGAGGAATGGGGCAGTAATGTAGGTGTTAATGTGTCTAGGGAGAAGATTGTGATGATGCTTCTTAAGGTAAGATTGTCACGTACTAGGCCTCTGGTAGTTCTTTCTGGTGGTGTTAGTCATGTCAAATATCTGGGTTTGGTGATGGCTGAGAGGATGAACTTTTTAGTTCATCTTGCTCATATTAAGTCAAAGTTGGTTTCTGTTGCAAGTGTGCTTAGGCGTGTTCTTAGGAGTGATTGGGGCTTAAGCAGGCGTACGGTTCGTATTATATACGAGGGCCTATTTGTTGCTTGTGCAGCATTTATTGCTCTGGTATGGTATGGAACTGTCATGACTGGTGTAGGCAGGGAGAAGATTTTGTCATGTCAGAGGGTGGCTTTATTGGCATCTTTGCTTGTTTGTAGGACTTGGAGGTGATCCGTAGGGCTGTTGCTTTCAAACTCAGGAAGGATTTGTCTCTTCTTGGTTCTGATTAGGTTTCTGCGGATCAATTGGTTGGGTTGTACAGGGTGCAGATGAGGGAAATGTTGTATAGCTGTGTTGTTGATAGGTGGCAGAGGAGGTGGGATGCTTCTGATACGGGTCGTGTGACATATGCGTTTGTGCGTAATGTCACTTTCGTTAGGGACCATCCTCACTCCAGCATTGGACTTGGCTTGGGTTTCTTCTTGACTGGACATGGTTTCTTCAATGCATTTTTCCATTGTAGGGGCTTGTCCGAGTCGTCCAGGTATTCGTGTGGAGCTGATGCTGAGGATTGGTTACATATTTTGACGGTGTGTCCTTTATGAAGATGTTGCATTGACAAAATCTTTGTGGTTTGAATAGAACAACATATTCTTGGCTCAAATATACAAAAATTTATGTTCATCGAGAAAATTATTTGTAATAGGTGATTTTCAATTTTCTTGTGTTTCGCTTTTTGAAAATTTTCCAAGACTCAAAATATCTAACAATGACGATATTATGCCTGTTGTATATAGGGTCCCGATTATTCAAAAGAAATTTGAAATTTTAGAATCTTCTTTCAAGCAGATTTGACATATTCAAAGGTCTGTCCATTCTATGTTACACGAAGCGAATTGGAAGAAATTTATATTGTGGCCAAAGTAAAATTATTGTCGATCTTAAACAAAACTCTCTGTTCTATATCAATGGAATAAAGTTTTCTTAATTCGTCCATAGGTCTGTCCATCCGATGCCACACGAAGCGATTTGGAAGATCTCAAAAAAAACTCCCTGTTCTATATCAATGGAACAAAGTTTTCTTAATTCGTCAATAGGACATTCTAATCAAACTAGTTTGCGCTAGTTGAAATTGCCTCGCTTCGGAGTACGTAGATTATAAACGATTTATAACGTTGTTTATCGTGACAACTCCACAACTGTAGTTGATGAATTTTATTGTTTATTATATTGTCTTTCTAGTCCAGCGTTAGCAGTCGTAGAACCTTTTCAAGTGACGGATGAAAATTACCTGAAGGCTCTTAAAAGATTAAGTGAGCGTTACAATAACATATTTTCCTAGAACATAATTTTCCTAGAACATAATTGCCCTTTTCAACATTTCTGAAATGTCTAAAGGTGATAATGATTCTTTGCGAAACATTACAGATACCATTTTTGCTATTTGTCATGAATGCCATCATAATACATGTCGTCTTGTTATTTTGACATTTTGAGCCATCAATTTCAGGAAAACCATGGAAAGAAAACATAATCAAAAATTAGTTGTAGTGGTTCCAAAATCGAATTTTGCACGTCCCGTAAATACTTTATTAAAATAGAATGCCAATATAATTTGTATATACTGCAACAGCTCTGAGCATCATCTTGCCATCGGTTCTTCGTTTTTGTCATTCGTAGTTTCGGAACGTTTTAATTTCACAAAACGTAATAGGAATTGCAGTTTATGCAATTCCCTCGAAATGTCCCTCTAAAAGTAGTTGCCGAATTTGCTAGTCTGCTTATCATAGTATTCTTCACATTTTCGTTCGACCTAAATCACCTTCAGTAAATTCTGTGACCATCGAAAGACCATCAACTAGTAATGCCATATCCTTGGTAGCTCGTTCGTTCAAAAGAGCCGTAATGATACCTACTGTGGTTCCTATCAAAGATAACTTTGGATCATTCCAGCCAGTAAGAGTCCTCCTCGTTTCTTGTTCTTAAATCCATACCAAAATCAAATTTTGTGTTTCAGCAACTATTAAGTCTCGTACTGGCTTATTCCAGTGGCCTGGAACAAAATCCATATCTGCACAACAGCCTGGTGAATATATGGATACTTTAAAGTGAAAAATTCCAGAAATAACACAACTAGCAAGCCCGTTTTTCTACAAGCCACAACGGATAGATTTACTGATTAGTACCGAAGCGTTCTTCGATTTGTTGCTCAATGGACGCATTTTATTAGGACGTGGTATGCCTTGCCTCGAAAATAACGTTTTTGAATGGATTGTAGGTGGAAAATTTTACTCTCAACAAAATTCTTCGCCCCTTACATGTACTAGATTTTTCAAGAAAAAGGATAATAAAACACATTATAAAATATTTAATCTTATAAAAAAAATCTCTTTGGAACTAAATACGATCGAAAAATTATTAAAATTTAGAGTGTAAATAGTTTTTATACTTGAATTCCAAAAGAAAATACTTATTGGGTTACTACTTTAATATTTGTTTAAACACATATTTCATATATATTTCACTAGATTTTTCAAGAAAAAGTCTTGATAATATATTAAGAAAATTCTGGAAAGTTGAAGAATATGTAAGGGGTCCTCAACCATTCACTGAAGAAGAGCAGCTATGTGAAAAACATTTCATTGAATATACAAAACTGGACAAGACAAAAAACTATTTTATCGCTGTATATGGATTTTATGAACGAATATACGGCATTCGGTCATATGTTGCTCTAAAATACCACTCTTTCACATCCAAAAAATTCAGCTCGCACAATATCGAATCATTCTCTAAAAGATACACTCATGGTTGGTCTAGAAATTCAACAAGATTTGATTGCAACATTATTTTCCTTTTATTTGAATATATTCGCTCTTACACACATGCACATTTCAACTGGTTCTTTGGAGATCCAGTAAAAAAGACGAACTTAGTATGTTTCAACTAAATACCGTTACGTATGAGCTCTCAGCAGATCTCGAAATATTCAATTATCTTGAAATTAGTAAAATTTTCAATTCCCATGGTCTTCAGGTCTCAAAATGGAATAGCAATTGTACAGGCTTAGTTACAAATATTGACGAAGAAGTTTCTATTAAAACGGCTGAAAAAAACATCACAAAAACCCCTGGAGTTTCTTGGAATCCAATTCAGGACATATTTCTGTTTCTTTTTGATTTGCTCGATGTAAGTAACCCCACAAAACGTTCTATATTCGATTTGGGTTCAAAACATCGGTTGGGATGATTCCCTCAAGTCTATTTTGATAAAAATCTAAATTAAAGAAGATTTGGAGTACACTCATAATATAAAAATACCTCGCTATGTTTTGACTTCGTAAACATTCTCGGAAATCACACCGATTTGCAGATGCCTCGCAATGAGCTTGTGGATGTTGTATTTATTATCGTGTTTGCGAAAGTGGTTCGTATTAATCGCAAAATCGAACGTAGCTCCAGTTAAGGCTCAGTCCTTGCCTCGTCTCGAACTATGTGCTAACGTAGTACTTAGTATAACTTGGTTCAAGATTAAACCAAAAATCTTCAAATCCATATTTTTTGGATTCGTAATACGTGGAAAATTAATACATTTTAAAAGGCCATCAAAATTGTTCATCTTCCAACAAAAGATCGTGAACGCACATTTTGGAAAATCGTAGCGCATATACAAAACACAGATTTTGTCGCAAATATAAATGTCATTTTAAATAATAATAATTTGGCCCAATCATCGCTTCACATACTTGGCTCTTTGCTAGAGTTAAAGGAACTCGTTCTGATGGATGTAGTTTTGTCGAATACCTATATAAAAATGTTGCTCCTACACCGTCCCTGAATGATTATTGAAACGCAGACCTTTCAACAGGGGGAGAATGTTGTAAGAGAACACTTTTAGTCACCGTCCCATCACTGTTAATAGGTGTCGTCACTATTTGTGGTTATTGTAAATATTTCATTGTCACTGAATCTTAAAATATTGTTGTTAATGTAAATTTTACATGTTATTCTTTCTATCGTTGTTCGCACCTGCATTTGTTATTTATTTAAGATAATGCATGCACCTTTAATATTTTGTAATATTATTATTGTTGTTCTTAATAACGGACCACTTGTTATTTATTTTCTTGTAAATTATTTTGTGGTCCACAATAAGAATTGGTAATCTTAAAACACCCTCGCATAATTAGATTAATTATTTTTAATAGTTAATCTTTTTATACGACACTATGTTTACGAAAAGATAAGGGACAGTGTTTTAAATATTATCTTCTACATAATTCCGGTATACAGGAATAACGATAAATTAACGATATTTTTAGATAAAAGATAAACAGACTAGAAAAAAATATTCGTTTAACCACGACAAGCCATAGCGTTTAAACGTGAATATTTTATATGCTAATAAAGTGGAATAATGTTTTTGATTATTAAAATAATAAAATTTGATGATTATAAATAATAAAATGAAATTAACTTAAGTAAATACTAAGTAAATATGTACTGTAATTATTTTTTAATACATATATTTTCAGATGGTGTTCATAACGTAATTATAAAGTGGCCACACATCTACAAAAACAACAATTGCTCATATTTTGGTAGAGTAAAACCACTGCACAAAATGTCAAAATGCTATAAAGAAAAAATGAGGATATAAAGAAGAAGAATATTTACTATTCCGTGCGACAAAAAATATCAGCTGGGTCACTTTCTTATTGCACTGTAAAGACACGTTTCCGCTGGTTGTTGGGGTAGTCTCAGAGGTGTCCAGGTTCGCTAGCTCAAGATCGAAATGAAACTATTATATTTTTCTTTCAATCGTTATAATACGTATATCTTTATTTATAATACTTTACCAACAAATATCGCCTACTATTTAACTAAGTGTGCGAAGAACAGTTTTGGGCTATGGGTTAAGAAATTTAATCTTTCAACTTTGCTTTATGGTATTTTAAAGAATAAATTTTGGGAGGTGCGCACACTTTGAAGGCTAACTTCAGGTGTGTTTTGGGCAACTTAAGTGTAATAAAAACAAAAGAAGGTTAACTTCTTTATGTATAATTGCACTCCCACTAGTTATTCCATAAAGTAGCCAAAAGAAGAAATTATATTTTTGGAAGATTTAATCCCCCACCTAAATTTGTTCTTACTGCTATGCCACCAGCTAGAAGACTCCCTCTTATTTAAAAGTTACACGCCGTTTACACCTTCGATCAATGAACGACACAGTCGTAATATTGTATTTTATTTGTGAATTATCAACACAGAGTAGGGTTGCAATTTATTGTAGACATCTCTGTTTACTTTATGTACTGACAAATAGATGGCATAACAAACTTAGCATGACAAACTTAGCATAAAATTCGTTACATTTAAACAAGTAATACATTAGTACAAACAAATTAATTGAATTCATTAACAAAGCATATAGTTTTAATACAAAATAAAAAAGATAAAAATAAAATGCTATATATATAATTCAGTGTTGTCAAAAACAAGCATGGCGTTACAATGACATCAATAAAACGTATACTCATATTAGCGAAAATTTCAATTTAATATTTTAGTTTTAATTATGAAAACATCTTTAATTATTTCATTTGTCACTGATGTAAGAAACAATTACTTACTAAATTGGAAATTATTAATGAAAAACTTACTAATAAGAAATTGTTATTTCAACAATTAAAAATTTTTAGATATGCAAAGGTAAAAAGGATAAGTTTCATTTTGCAAAATCACTTTAATAATTAATTTTAAGATTTGTGTTTAAATTTAAGATCAGCTGTCAATTGTTTTTTTTTTCTTCTCGCGATTGAAACATGCATTACAGAGTTGAAAAAAAAAGTATTTTTTCCAACCATGTACAGAGTTGCACGGAAATGAGCATCGTAAATTCAATGTAATTTCGCCGAAATTACACAAAATTATGTAATTTCGCAAGTCTCAAAATGTATGGGAAATTACGCGTCGGTCTGAATGCCCTGTAAGAACTTTGTGCACCATATAATCGTTGACGATTTAATGTACGACTTTTCCATCTACATAATCGTTGACGACAAAAGAGACGACATAGTTCCCTATGTAATCTTTATCAACAACATTAGAGAACTAATAATTAAACATGTCATTGACGAATATGACAATTCGTTAATTTTATCGTTATTTTACTAATGACAAGATGGGCGACATTATGTCTCTTTTAATTGTGCATAATTTTTGCAACACTTGTTTGAAAAAGTCTTTGATGATTTTTTCTGGCTACCCTGTATATGATATCCAGGATTTAACATTGTCGTGCACCCATCCTCGAGGATCTCTTAAAGTCGGGGCCAACTGGGAGCATACATGAATATATGTTCACGCATATCCTTCATCCTTGATGATGGGTCAAGAACAATGTTAAATCCTAGACGACATATGCAGGACAGTCAGAACAATTGGTCAGTGTTCGGTTTCTCCGTTGTTCGAATTTTTCTAACAAATGTCGCGAAAGTCTTAGACGATTAAAAGAGAGACAATGTTCCCATTTTGTAATTAGTAACATAAGGATAAAATAAACGAAATGTTCATCTATATATTCGATTATATGCATGACAGCGTCTTGATATTTGCCACAAACTATCACATGGATGACAATGGCATCCAATTAGTCGTAATAAGGATTTCATCAGTGACAAATAAAAAATATATGGAAATATTTTCAAAAATAAAATTAAAATATTAAATTAAATTACAATTTTGCTTAAAAAAATAATTGTGTTAAGTGTTCAGGACTTCGATAAAAATTGTATCCAACCCTACAAGCAAAATAATACGAAAGTAATTCGAATTCTCATTGCTTAGTAGAAAAATTTCATTGCCGCATCTAAGCCTGTCACGTGACTAGTTTTGAATCGATTCTCTTTCATCTAGGGTATGTTGAAGACAAAAATAAAGGCATTATCTTTATTGACTTCTTCGATCAAATGCTTTTTACGACAAGAATAGCGCAATGTCTTTAATGTTCTCTCTTATTTAATTATTCTTACGACAAACAGAGAGACTAAGTCGTAAATATTATCATTAGCCAACCTTATTGAAGATAAATTAAACGACGATGTTTATAATATGTCATCAATAAACGATGTTAAAAGCAATAAGAAGGACAATGTCTTTAATGAAGTCTTCGATTATATACTTTCGAGCACAAGATGAGCGACAATGTCCGTAATGTTTTCACTTGGTTATATTTTAGATAATGACAATGTTTTAAATATTTTCTTTGCAAACTTTGTCAGTGACAAATTAAGTGATAAGGTGTCATTGTCATGTTTTATTTAGCTAAATTGACGATGAGAAGACCTACAATATCTTAAAGGTTGTCATCCAAAAACTATGTTGATGAAACCATAAAGGTCAATATCTTAATTGTATTCTTTTGTTGAACTTTTTTTGACAACACTTTGAGCGACAAAGTTTTAAATGTTGTTTTCTAACAAACTATGTTTACGACAAGATAATGGACAATGTTTTCAATATTGTCTTATATATAATTCCGATATGCAGGAAAAACGGTAAACTAACGATATTTATAAAATAAAAATAGATTAAAAAACAAAATGTTCATTTAGGCACGACAAATCAGACCGTTTAAAAGAGAAAAATTATATGTTGGTAAAGTGAAATTTTTTTTATTATAAAAGCAGTAAAATTTGGAGAGTACAAATAGCAAAAAAACAAAAAAAAAATACTCTGATATTAATTTAAGTTAATAACATTTTTTGCATATACATATTTTCAGATGACATCAATAAAACGTATACTCGTAAAAGAGGAAATTTAAAACAATCCCTACAAACATTCGAAAGATATCTTTCTAGAAGAAATTTATGCAATATCTTCTTTTTATTATTTGTACGAACATAATCAAAGCAAAATTTTTCTAATATTGAATTTTTATCACCTTAAAGAAAATTAGGTAATAATTTTTTTATTATTTTTATCATAAAAATATTGCCCCTTTTTCTGTGAGGTGATTATCACCTCCGCAATAAATTGATGATATCCCATTGCGATCATCTGGAAGAAATTAATGCAATACTTTTTTTTTATTCTCAGTCGCAATTTTTTTAGTTGGTGAAAAATTTTCCAAAAATGAAAAAATATTGGAGAAATTTGTTTGTCTTAAAAAAAAAAAAAAAAAAATGAATATTTTATGTGAGCGTTTTAGTTTTCGTTCTTTATAATGTTAAGATTTATGTGCATGCATGCTTTACAAGATGTAAAAGTTTTCTTTATTATATTATTTAAAGATTTATTTAGTGTTAATTTTTCTATAATTTATTACATTTTCCACAAGATTATCTGATGGTATCTTCTTTTTTTCACCTAGATGATTATCTAGCAATGTTTTTTAGTTTTCTTCCAGGCATATTGATTTCTTATATTAGAAAAATTTTGCTTTGATTATGTTCGTACAAATAATAAAAAGAAGATATTGCATAAATTTCTTCTAGGAAGATATCTTTCGAATGTTTGTAGGGATTGTTTTAAATTTCCTCTTTTACGAGTATACGTTTTATTGATGTCATCTAAAAATATGTATATGCAAAAAATGTTATTAACTTAAATTAATATCAGAGTATTTTTTTTTTTTTTTTGCTATTTTTACTCACCAAATTTTACTGCTTTTATAATAAAAAAATTTCACTTTACCAACATATAATTTTTTTCTTTTAAATGGTCTGATTTGTCGTGCTTAAATGAACATTTTGTTTTTTAATCCATTTTTATTTTATAAATATCGTTAGTTTACCGTTTTTCCTGCATATCGGAATTATATATAAGACAATATTGAAAACATTGTCCATTATCTTGTCGTAAACATAGTTTGTTAGAAAACAACATTTAAAACTTTGTCGCTCAAAGTGTTGTCAAAAAAAGTTCAACAAAAGAATACAATTAAGATATTGACCTTTATGGTTTCATCAACATAGTTTTCGGATGACAACCTTTAAGATATTGTAGGTCTTCTCATCGTCAATTTAGCTAACTAAAACATGACAATGACACCTTATCACTTAATTTGTCACTGACAAAGTTTGCAAAGAAAATATTTAAAACATTGTCATTATCTAAAATATAACCAAGTGAAAACATTACGGACATTGTCGCTCATCTTGTGCTCGAAAGTATATAATCAAAGACTTCATTAAAGACATTGTCCTTCTTATTGCTTTTAACATCGTTTATTGATGACATATTATAAACATCGTCGTTTAATTTATCTTCAATAAGGTTGGCTAATGATAATATTTACGACTTAGTCTCTCTGTTTGTCGTAAGAATAATTAAATAAGAGAGAACATTAAAGACATTGCGCTATTCTTGTCGTAAAAAGCATTTGATCGAAGAAGTCAATAAATATAATGCCTTTATTTTTGTCTTCAACATATCCTAGAGGAAAGAGAATTGGTTTAGAATTAGTCACGTGATAGGTTCTCAATGCTAGTGACCGGTTCCATTACCGGAACTTTATATGGGAACTTTCACATGGGGTTGTCATTGGAGAACAGGTCACAGGACTGGTACAAGAGAACATATTCAGAGTCGATTAATATAATAACAATGTGATAAAAATTGTTAACTTTTCAACCATTTTTATTTTTTTATTACACCTTTCACATAAAATGAAGGATATATACAAGTTTGTCATTTTATGCAAAAGTCTTTAAATATATGTCCAGGGCCTCAAATTGAAAAATATTCGTGATTGTTGTAATTAAAAATAATTTTTGAGAATACATGTCTGTTTGTCCGTTTGGATGCCTATCCGTCTGTATGTTGAAATGTCTACAAAATTTTGTTATTTAAATTCAGCGAAATCGATATAGGAATGGCGAAATTATAAACGATTTTCTAGAACAGTCTTAAAAATTTTTTCCAATTTTCTTTGTCCAGATTTAATAATATTTTCTATATCACATATTATATTATATAAATGTTTTTTCTATTGGAAAGTTATGAGATTGAATAGTTTAGAGGAAGTGTTTTGGACTACAAACCGTTCAGCCTAAGTTTGTGTCCCCGGGACTCTTTATAAATTTCTATTTTTTCTGTTTTTTTTATAAAAAAGTATTTTTAGATATGAGTTGCGTTTTAAGTTTTTAATATAAGCAATAGAGTATCCAATTATTCGAGCTTATACATCAATTTTAATTCGACAAATTATTATTTGGGGTTAAAAGTTGATTGGTTAGTAATGGCCGATTAATGGCAAATTAATCGGTTAACCGAGTAGTCTTAGTAAAATATACAAATAATACTAATTATACTATTTAATATATTTAAATAATTATGCAGAAACAAATGTAGAACAAATTCTTTACAAAGGGTACATCTTATCAGTTCTTTCGTCCAAATGTATGCATTTGTTGACCTAATACTACAAAATATTCTCCTAATTCATCTTTATTTTATAAATCAGTCTTTTGGATTTAACTTTCTTTATTTTCTGTGTAACAATAATTTTTTGATATAAATGTGAAAATAAATATTGGTATTTTACGTACATTTTGTTGATGAAAACTAAAATTTTTATCACTTATATAACTTTGAATTTACTTTACTTAAAACAATGTTTTCAAAATTTATATTATCACAAGTTTAAATATTTAAAAAGATATAATATTATAACGTTTTCATGTTGCATTTTATTAAACATTATATCCCAACACAAAAAAATATCATCCAAAGATGTTAATAAGATCCTAATATTGTGATCTAGAAGTAGTGCAAATTCGGATCATTTCCAATGAATTTAACATAGGCTTGTAATTGAAATATGTTCCCATTTTTGATACCTATACACTGAGAAGAGAGTCATGTTTAAGATTTCATGCATATTTAAAATGAACATCCAACTACATTTCTACCTGTGCGAGGAAATTAATTTTAATTTTTATTACACCAACGCAATTTTTAATAACAAAATTAAATTAAAACATTTCCTTTTAGAAACAAGTTTTTGTAAAAATAACAACTGAATCTCAATGTTTTATAGCAGACCAACTCATTTGAATCTCCTTTTAATAATATTATTGGATGCTCTTTGTATTACTTCTTAGGCACAACAAAACGTACACTTATTAATACCTTGGAAGTAATGAAAAATTACTTCGGTTAATCGGTTATACTACACCAATTATTCGGTTTATTCGTTATTCGAAAATATACAAATTTAAATTATTCAAACAATTAATAGACCAAAATTAATCAGACAACCAAATGACGGTTAATCGATTAGATACTCTAATAAGCAATCGATGTGGTATACTACTGGGCTTGTGATTGAAGGACTTTAAGTCTTGAGTTCCATCCCTGGTCATGACTTCGAAAAATTGTTTTATGGTTTATCTTCAAATAAAAATTTAATTTTTGAAATGTCAAATTAGGGAACTGTCAAATATATTTTTAGTCAATTAAAAATGTGTCTCTGAAATTTATTAAATAAACAACACATTTCTATTCGCCAGGATTCGAACCTATACGAATATTTTAAAACTCTTAGCTTTGAATTCTTACACCCTAGGCCACATGGAATTTTGAAATTCCGAATTCAAAAAAATAGTTTTACTTTAATTTGTCTAAAAAAATAATTTTTCGAAATTGTTCAATTTTAAATATATACAATATATCGTCGGTGCATGACATGACAAAAAGTCATGTGTAAATTTTTCCGAAAATTTGTTTATTGGACCGTCCCTAAGTTTCATTGATCGTCCATTTTAAATTTAAATATATTTTTAAATATTTGGATTTATTACGTAGTTATCAAAACAATTAACAAGTGACTTTGTAAATTGTTTTTTCACTCTCCTGAAAAATTGTTCAAAAACACATAGGAGTTTTGGTCAGCGCATCGATGATATGGTGTTGTAAGTTGATTTTTTTATGTTCGCATATATGGGGAGTACATATAATTGTTTTTAAGTTTTATATGGGTATAAATAGTCTAGTGAAAGTGTTATAGATTTCAAATATTCAAGTCATGATACGTATCCACGAAGAATCAGTTTGAATTTTTTTTTTTTTTTTTTTTTGAATATGGGCATACTTTTTGTGAAAAAATAAATCTGAGTATGTGTTCAAAATAGTCAAACATAATTTTATTTTATATTTAAATTTGATTATTTTTTGTTAGAATCAATTTTATAATTTAAATTGGATCAAATGTAATATTAAGATCTCTTATCACAATGCATTCTTACGAAGTATTTATATATGTATATTCGTAAACACGTCAAATGCTCTCAATAAAATGCAATAAAATATTCTTAGTTTTAAATAGCTTTAAAGATTTTAGTTCAAATATAAAAGATCTTTCAGTTTTTTGTGACATATCATGTTTGGTGGAATTGCGTCTTAGAGCCCCAAGTTAAAAATTTTGAAAATTTTAAAAAAGCTAATTGAAGTTTCTAATGTATCTTTTTGAAAAAAAAAATGTTGGTAGAAAACTGCAAACGAATTTACAATTTTACAATTCTTTATTCAGCTCTTCAACACAGATGGTCTGAGCGATCTTCCTAAGTTATATGCCGAGGAAGATTTTAGGGACTCTTTGTGTAACACCCACCTTAAAGTATATCAATCGACTCAAAATCACGTTTTGAGTCAATCTAACGATGTCCGTCCGTCTGGGTGGCTGACTGGCTGTCAATGTAAACCTTGTGCACAAAGTACAGGTCGCAATTTTAAAGATAATTCAATGAAATTTGACACATAAGACTTTCATGATACAATAACGAAGCATATTGAAATTGATGATGGTCCATTATTTCAGCTAGACCCCATAAAAATGTCCTCCAGGAATAGGGATTTAACGATCATAAATTCCTTAAATATAGCAATTATTTTAATGAAATACAGTGTAAGAAAGATTTGTACAAATATCAATGTTTTGTGCCAAATTTCATGAAGATCGGTACATAATTGACCATAGCTCCCATAGAAAACCTTCGGAAAATGAGTTTAACGTGCATAAATCGCATACACGTATTAGTATCAGGTTTATTTTCCACACAAATAAGTCTTATATAAGTAGAAATCATGGTGACAAATTTTATGAGAATCTCTCCGTAATTTACCATAGCTCCCATATAAGCCCACTTTCGGGAATCAACCTAAAGTGCATAAATTCATTAGTATTAACGTAATATTCTGTATTCGTATATTTTATTTTACACTTACTAAAAGTATCGGTTCACAATTGTCCACATGTGTAATATAAGACCCTTCCACGAATTTTGATGGACATGCACAATGGTGTGGGGTATCACATGGCCGGGCTTGACCGACTATAACTTTCTTATTTGTTTTTTGTACTAGCTATGTATCTACATATAAACATAAGCTATCAGTGTTGTTTTGTTTTTTTAAGGAAGCAATGCTAGTTATGATAGTTTAATCTTTTGGTAAAATTTTTGTAGTTTGGAAAAAATTTAGGTTAATTTTTTTTAAGTATGAATGTAAAAATATGAAGGCATACTTTAGGGCATAAATTTTATTATTTGTTGGTAAGGTAGTGAAGGGTATAAAAGATTCGGCGCAGCCGAATTCAGCGCTCTAAAGCTAAGTTCACACTATGCTAATATTTGACGATTTTTTTTAAATATTTAATTTGCCTAATGTGAACACAAAATATTTTTACGATTTAAACAAGGTAACAACTTATTTTGGACAAATAAATCTATTTGCCCTTATATAAAAATGCGGCTAGTGTGAATATTGTGTGAACACAAGTTGTACTATTGCCACTATTTTGAATGAATTTTTTACATTTATTTTGTAAGATCAAACAATGGCAAACAACAACTGATGCGGTAGACGGCTTGAGTTGAAAAAGATTGTTTTTTTATGTACACAAACTTTAAATTGACAAAAAAGGAGTGATCAATTTATATTTTATCAATTAAAATATAGGTCTTTGAATAAAGTTTTCAATATTGTTTATACTTCTTATTATTTGATCATAATAAATCTGTTATTTTTTTTTTTTCTTTAATTTGGAAGATGTTATAAATTTAATATATTGTCTAATTTTTATCAAAAATGTTATCTCTTATACCTTTAATCTTCGATAAACAAAAAGGGCTATCTTAACATTTTATAACACACATTGATAATATATTAAGAAAAAAGAACTATCTACCATAACTTCGCTAATAATGATGGGCTTAAAAAAAAATATTTTTATGTGAGAAATTTAATAGAAATTAATAAATCGTATACCGGATTGCAAAATATTGAAAAATTAAAGAAATAGTTTTTATGATTCCCTAAATAATTGTGTTTTTACAGATACCCCTTTTTTAATATAATCAATATATTAAAAAAATTAATTAATGTACATATTAAATTCTGCAATTAATCGATTGACAATAGTTAACATATTCCCGTTTTGATCTAAATATTTTGCTTTGAAAATTTTTTATATATGTGTATCTAAAATAAATAGAATTTTCACTTTATGTTAAACAAAAAAGCTCCACAAATTTGCTTAACATCCACATATTCCGAAATTCTCTCTGAAAATTGCTCTAAATCGATAAAAACAAAATAAAAAAATTAGATTTTCCTTTAAGTTCATTTTACAATTGAAGTGAAATAAAGTTATGGTAATTGTGTGTTTAATATAATAATTTTGAATAAACAATTTGCACTTATCTGAACAGGCTTGTTTTCGTCTTCGCGTATTTTACAATATGTGAAGCTGTTTCATCAAACAAAAGAACATCAAATAAATGCGCGTAAACAAAAAATAAACTCTGTATTTAGTTTAAAAAAATTGCGGGAAAACAGGATTAAATATTTCGTGTCAAATATTAGCATAATGTGAACTTAGCTTAACTTGTCATTCTATAAAACATATTTTTTATGCATTATTGGTTTACTTACACTTTATTTATTTACACTATATTTATTTATTAATATTACCATAAAAATATAATTCACAATCCTCCAACTTTATCCTGAAACATTAATATTAAAGAAATTGATGGTTATTAATTACCAAACAATATATTTCCATAAATTTTTTCTAGTCCATTTTGTACTCTTTGCATACTCAACAGCGACTAAATGTAAGATCGTGAGAATACGTGTGAACATAATCAGCACAATTATGATATTAAATTGACATCCCTAGTATACACAAACAAAGCAATCACTGCCTTCAAAAAAGTTTAGAAAAAATAATAATATGTTTGACCAATGTCAATATTTTATTGCCAGAAGCTGTTATAATTTAGAGAATAAGATATGTTATAATATCTATATAAAATGAAATTAAACATTAAACGGAATCCAAAAATGTTTTATAATTTTATTATTCCCAAACGCAAAATTTCCTCATACCCGACAATAATGAAAACAAATAGTGCAATGTTATAAAATGGTAAAGATATACTAAATGCATTTTCTGATTTTTGTGCATCAACATTTTTCTCGAGGTGACATAATAGTACACAATATCCATTTGTTAACCCACATTCATCGTCGATTAATATATTGTCCGTGGATGTTGAAACAGTTTAAAAATAAAATAGAAATGTATTTCCGATTGTATCCTGAAAAATGTTTATTACTCACTTATATAATAACTCTCTTAAGTTCGGTATTTTTCCAGAAAGATTGAAGAACTCCTGTATAATTCCCAATCATAAATCGGCTAGTACAAGCACAGTGACAAATTATAGAGCAATTGCAAGACTTAGTATCATTCCCAAATTATTTGAGAAAATTATAACATCGATATTATCGCTACGAATTTCATATATAATATCAAAAACAGAGTATGAATTTTACCATGGACCATCAACATTTACCAACTTGATGAAATTAACATCATATATTAATTCCGGCTTCCGAAGAAGATTACAAACGGATGTAGTATACACATTTGTTCCAACCTGAAGAATCGTAAACAATGTGCAATGTTCAATAACACAATTTCTAAGTATGTAAACGTTACTGCCGGAGTCACACAAGTCTGTCATCTTGATTGACTATTATTTCTACTTTTAATAAATGATCTTCCTAATTCCAAATGATGTAAAGCTATTTCTAACTTTAACAAATAAAGAAAAATTATTAAATCTACAATCCGATATATTCAGCTTTAATAATTGGCGCAAAATCAACCAAATGGAATTAAATCTTAAAAAATGTCATTACATGTTTTTCTATAGATATTCCCCAAATTACAATGATTACTATATTGGTGATACAAAATTGACCTTGGTTGATTCCTTCATTAATTTAGGGGTAATATTTGACAGGAAACCCAACTTCAATATTCATATAATAATGACTGTGAACAAGGCATATTGTGTTTTAAATTTTATAAAACGGTGGTCAAAAGAATTCACTGATCTTCATGTGACGAAGGGGTTATTTACTAAAATAGTTAATTAAGCCTATTCTGGAATACTGCACAGTAATCTGGGATCCACAATATAATGTTTACATTCGTAAACTTGAATCGCTCTAAAAGCCGAGTCTCCTTTTTTGCCTCCTGAAACTAAGATGGAACCGTGATTCAAACCTTCCTCCATATTAAGAAGTAGAAGGTTCGTTGCGTACATTGCCACAGTGGGGCAAAATCGAAATTTTTTGGAAATAAATCTGTAACTTCTGATCGGCTGGTTGGATTTTCATGAAATTTGGCATAGGCGTAGCAGAGGAGTGTATAATGTTAAGTTCGTGCTTTGGGATTTGAGAAGATATGGTCTAAAATCAAAACTTTCATATAAAATGGGTCGAATTCGAGAGGATGTGTACCATGACCAATTCAGTTATTGGGCTTGTTTTTTATCTTAAAGTCATCTCTGTGAAGTTACCTTTTAGAAAAGTGCAAAATTACTATATGTTGCTAAAGAAAATTTTATTTTAGATAAAAAAAGAGTGTAGATAATTTTTCGGCCAAAAAAAATACAAAAAGTCGTTTTTTTGCAATTTTCAAATTCAAAATCTTTTATTTTTGGACTCGGTAAAGATATCGACTTCAAATTTTTTTTTATTCAATAGATAATTTTGTTCTTTAACTAGTTAAGACTAATAAAATCTGTCGGAAATATTAAGATGTATATGTAAAAACTGGACCAAGTGCATGCAAAATTATGGTGCTTAAAAATTCAAACGCAAATAACTCGAAAACTAAAGAGATAAATAGGACTTGTGAGCATGTTTTTATAGGTCTTATCAGGGCCTACAACAATATATACAAATATTTGAAATCAGACGAGAAACAAACATTTGGTAAGCGATTAAAAATTTTTTATGTCAGAGATACCTAAGTTTGAGCCCCTTTAGCTCCGCCCCTGAGGGGTTTGTTGTGGCTACCTTCCAAACTTAATATTATACACTCCTCTGCTACGCCTATGCCAAATTTCATGAAAAGCCAACCAGCCAATCAGAAGTTAAAGATTTATTTATAAAAAATTTCGTTTCTGCCCCACTGTGCATATTATATCAGAGTTAATCTCAGGTGTAGACCTGGGGTTGTGCATTTATAACAGTTTTCGGAGAAAATAATATTTTTGTAGGATTTTTATTTAGTGAAAATACTGTTTATTTTAACCAAATATTTACAAAATTATAATAAAGTAAAACATTTAGATAATATATGAAAAATGCTAAACATCAATTTATTAATTGCAAAATTCATAATGTATAATATTAATGAAACTTCCTTTAGAAATAAATATATTTGTACATTTTTTATAATGTTATAAAAAATAACAACCCTGTTTCCTCTTCATGTCATTTACAAAACGGGCCTGTCTTTACAAAACAATACAATTTTCTCTGCACAGCTGAAAGTGGCAGTTGTGTAAAAAACATAAAAAGCACAATTATGCATTCGCAAAGTAGCTCTGGGTTTGAGAACTACTCTCGCGTCACCGTAATTATTTCTTAAGTACAGTCAGGCGGGTTTTTTGTTGTTTGACCTTCGAGAATTTTGTGTCTCACTCCCGCATTAACTGTTTGTCGTCGTCTAACTGTATCGTTTACGTGGTTTACATTTGTTGCTTACAATCGATTTTGTTAATATAATTTATATTTTGGATTTGGTGCAGTACCACAAAAACTGAAATTGATATTGGTGGAGACCATTAAACTCAGGGAAGCTGAACTCGGGAACTCTAGCTTTCTACACGAAGGTGTAGATCGAGTGGAAGTTTTGCGAAGAAGGCTTCTTTTGGATGTATACCCTGGCAATATGATTAGCGGAAAGCTACGCCATTTAAATTTTTAAAATTAAAAAAAAAACACAATTATGGTTTCATAAAAAATATTAATGTATTGAAAAATTTATTTAAAAAACTGTATTTTAGTAGATAAAATATAAACTGTTCATTTCTTTTTTGTCGATTTAAAGTTTATGTACATAAAAACAACAACTTCTTTTTCTTGCATTTATTTTGCAAGATCAAAAAAAATTACCCCAAAATAATGGCAAATGTTTTACATCTTGTGTTCACAGAAAGTTCATACTTACCATATTTCTGACTTAAGGCAAATATTTTTGTTTGACCAAAATCAGATCTTTTCTTCTTTGGTTCGTAAAAATATTTGGTGTTCATATTAGGCAAAGTAAATTTTTGTAAAAATCGTCAAATATTAGCCTATTCTGAACTTAGCTGCAAGCTAAGTCATTGTAATGATTCAGTTCATATAAATATTTTTGTGTATATATTTTTATACTCCTCATCATAGGTATAAAGGGTATATATATAAGTTTGTCATTCCTTTTGTAATTTATACAATATACATCTAAGAGCCCAAAAAGTACATATTTTCTGGGGAAGTCGATATAATGATGTCTATCTGCTGAAATCACATTTTAGAGAACCCCAGTTATCGGTTATATGTTTAATATATCAAATTATAGGGAATATACCTTCATAATGTATATTAATGAAACTTACTTTAAAAATAAATATATTTTTGCATTTTTTATAAGTAATTTATGTGTATATAGTAAAAATCAATTAAATCGGTTCAGTAATGGTCGAGATATCTCCAAAAAACCGAAAAGACGTCTAAAAACGTATTTATAAAATTCGGAATCTTTTTTTGAAATGTTTCTGCGGAAGAAGTTAATAAAATCGATTCATTAGTAACTGCGATATCGGACAAAACGCATTTTTGAACTTTGTCAAGCTTCCATATAAAGTTCAGAATTCGTTTTTGTACTAATCAGTTGTAAAAGTTTTTTCTAAAATCTGAAAAAATTATTAAAAATATACACACACAAACATAAATAAAAAGCATAACAATGACGTTCAGTGCTGTTGTTTTTTGTATAAGCATGCAGCAGTTGTTGAATTTATATACATACACACAATCATTTTTATGTATGTTTTTTTTTTAATGAAGCAATGCTGGCTATGATGGCTTAATTTTTGGTTAAATTTTTGTAGTATAGAAAAAAATGTAGATTAATTTTGTAAATACAGCGCTTCAACTTGTTAACATTTTTTTTCGATTTTGGTCCATAACTAGTTTGTTTATGGACCTATTTGTTTCATTTCTTCAACAAAATTTCAAATATTTCTAAATTTTCTGTGCAAGAACGAAGTCCCTAGGTTATACGTATATGTATAGGATTTTTCATCATTTTAAAATTTATTATTTATTATATTTTTATGATAATTATCCTTCAAAAATGTCAATTATTATTATGCCTGCCACTTGCATAAGGATTCACATTTTTTTTTTTTACTTTAATTAAGTATATCTCCTAAACTAAAGTTCAGAAAAAAATTATTTTTTGCGCAACCAAATTTCAAAGTGTTGGCTTTAGTTTCCTGAAGAAGTAAAAAATATACGTATTTGGTTATAGTAAAATTATGCATTTATTTAAAGACATGTATTTCTGTGGTACTTTTTCGTGTGTCACTTGAATAAGAAATATTTTAAAACTAAGCAAACTGTAATTTATTTTTAAATTTTAGGTTATAAAAATGAAAGTTATTAGCTTCTAGCATTCAATTAGTAATGAGTACTGCCACCATTTTTAAAAAATAACCTCAAAAATACGATTTGGCATCGACTTGTATAATGACTCTAAGTTATTTAGCGAGCTACTGCTCTGGCGGTATGAATCGGAGCGTTGTGGTGTTGGTACGTCCAAGGTATTGGTCTAAAGAAATCATTAAATTTTGGAAATTCTTCCTCCAGAAAGTTTTTGTAAGTCGTTGCAATCATTTTGTTAGATACAAAAACCAATTCTATGGTACCATAATACGATATGGCACCCAATACCATTATTCCGCCCTCTAGGCTGTGTCTGCGGCTCAAAAATAATTCCTCCTTATTTAAGTCATAGAAGTAATAGTTATACCCGTGGGGACCATCAATATTAAACTTTTTTTAATCGGAAAATACAACTTTAAACCATTTGTCGGACCATGTCATTGTATTTTTTGGCAAACTGTAGACGTTGTGATTTGCGTTCTTCATTAAGTGGTGGTTTTTTTTTTGCAGTTTTCGTCGGACTATGTATGGGCACAACTTTAAAATACGGTGCACTGTTCTTAGACTGGCACTGACTCCACTTTTTTCACGTATTTTTGATACCGACATGGCAGAATTTGATGCAATTTTAAGAATTTTCGCCTTTCTTTTGGAGTTGTTGTCATTTTCTTCCGCCCTTTCATGTTTTTTCCATATCTTTCCACGTTATTTAAATAATTGTACACAACTGTCTTTCCTCTATTAATGTTTTTGGCTCTTTGGACCGGATTCTGACCCTGAGATTTAAAAATCATAATTTTTTCTTTTTCAGAGTTATTAAGAGCCTTACCACGTCCCATTTTGAATAAAAACTATTTAAAAACTATCAAAGTAAAAATTCTCTAGCCGTTTATATTGAAAGAAATTCAAATCATAGCCTTCCTGATTAATATGTATATTTTTTATTCCTTCAGGAAACTAAGGCCAACAGTTTGAAATTTGGTTGCGCAAAAATTATTTTTTTCTGAACTTTAGTTTAGGAGATATACTTAATTAAAGTTAAAAAATGTGATTCCTTATTCAAGTGGCAGGCAGTGTATATATATGTATATATATTTATTTATTTATTTATTTTTTAATTACTGCTGTCATCTATTATTTGCTATGGAGTATTTATAAAATAAAACCCATTTATTAACTATTTAAAAGACAAGTATGGATAATCAATTTTTTGTTGTATTTCTATTTTTAAGAAAACCCATCCATAATTTGTAATTGTAATAAATATAATTGGAACTAATAAACAAATACTAAAGAAATTATTAGGTTTTGAATTATTTATAGAGGCCTTTACTACTTAAATACATACATATGTAAATAATTTATATAAATAATAACTAACAACGTTAAAACATTTACTTAAATGTAAACTTCACCAATCGCAGCATAACATTATTGCGTTACAATAAAGACAAAAACAGAAACAAAAACCAAACCTATCAATCACGCAACAAGTGTTTTACAAATAGACCAAAAATAACTATATTCCACTATATAAATAAAAAGTAGAAATGTTGTATTCGGCAGGGCCGAATCTTTTATACCTTTCACAAAATCTATATTTAATAAATATATAAACATATTCGAATTATCTCTTATCAAAATTTTTGCTTTAGCCTGGAAATATACTTAATATTTGTAAACTGGTGTTAACCATGGCATCGGAAATTTGCAACAGAAAACTGTCCTCGAAAACTCTTTGGGCATATAACTGAATAAAGAAGAGATATGCAAAAGTATAAATTCCTTTTCAGTTTTCTACCAATATTTTTTTTTTTTTTTTCGAAAAATATAAATTAGTTAGATATTTTAAACTTGAAGTAGCCATTTTAAAATTTTCAGAATTTTTCAGAATTTTTCAGAATTTTTAATTTTAGGGCTCTAACACATCAAGCAAAAACCAAAAAAGTGATTTTAAATTTTGCCATACAACTATTTTTGAAATTGATAACATTATTTCGAAACTTGATTTAAATAAATGTTTTGGTTATGATGGAGTTTCACCAAGAATGTTATTTATGTGCAAAGATATTATATCTCCTTATCTCACAAATATTTTCAATAACATTGTCGATTCTTCTATATATATATTCTAAGAAAAATAACGCTATGCAAATAAAATAGTTTAGACCAATAGCTTTACTTCCTATAATTGATAAAGTATTCGAAAAAATTCTTTACCAGCAATTATCATCTTATTTAGATGAAAATAATTTGTTATATGAATGTCAATATGGTTTTAGAAAAGGATGAGCTACTGAAGAAGCTGTTGTAAATTTACTGAACAATATATGTCAAGGATTGGATAATGGATTTAGCGGCGTAACAGATGTTTTTTACGACTTTACGAAAGCTTTTGATCTGATAGATCATAATATAATTATCGAAAAACTTTCTTATTACGGCCTAAATATAAGTGCACTAGCGTTGTTAAGAAGTTACTTAACAAATAGGAAACAATATGTTGAAGCTGATAGTCATAAGAGTCGCATGGGTACTGTTGATTATAGAGTCCCGCAGGGAAGTGTATTGGGCCCGTTACTTTTTAAAGTTTTTCTTAATGATATAAAGAATCTACAATTTTTTGGAAAATTATTTATATTTGCTGATGACATTAGTGTTTTTCTACCCATATAAATACGAAACATCTATAAAAACTTAAATGGAATATGATGCAGCAATTATTACAGAGTTTTCTAGAATCTAGAATGCTGATAAAACCAAACTGATAAGATTTAGGCCATATCTTGTTTACAATCAAAATTTTAGCATCTTTGTTAATGGAAAAGAAGTACGTGAATCAATTTCCACAAAATATCTGGGAATATACTTGCAAAGTAATTTATCGTGGAACATGCACATGAAACATTTAAAATCTAAGGTCATGAATGTTGCTGGTTTAATTTACAAATTTAAGAATAAGTTCAACATAAAAACGGAACTTCTTATTTACCAATCGCTAATTCAAAGTCATTTACACTACTTGGGTATTGTTTATTGTTATAACAGAACTATTGAATTAAAACCACTTCAGAAAGCACAAAACAAAGCCCTTAAAACTATTTTTAATCTACCGTTAACATTTTCAACATTATCTCTATATAAAGATGTGTCAACTACAATACTCCTTGTTTATGGTTTGCACAAAATGCAACTTGTACTGTATGTCTTTGAAACTTTAAATAATATAGGTTTTCACACTATATCATTTAGAAGAAATCAAACTACATTTAGTACAAGAAATGCGTCGAACTGAGTTGCGAGATGCCGTTTGGAGACTACCATTGTTATTAATATATATATATTTAATTTTGTTTAATTTAGTTTTTCATTATTGAATACTAAATATTCTTAATTTGTATAAGTTTTGCAAACTGGCTTCAATAATGTCCAATGGATACTGAGGCACTTATTTTTTTTTTTTGTAACAAATATTTAATTTCAATAAAAAATTAATAAAAAAAAAACACAATTCCAGAAAACATGATATGCCATCTTATTATCTGCATTTAAAAACCTAAACCACAATTACAGTTAAGTGATAACATTTTAAGAAAAAGCATTTCACATACTCAGATTTACTTGTCGAACTTACTTTTCCACAAAAAATATATCCATATTAAAATAAAATTCAAATGGATTAAACGAGAACACACACCATGTCTTGAAGATTTATAATCCAGAACACTTCCACTAAACCATCTACACCCATAGAAATTTTGTTAAAAAACAATTATATGTGAACAGTTTACAAATCAATTTTCAACATTATGTGTCGAATATATTTGAAATATAACAAGTTTTTACACAAATTAAAGTAAAACTATATGGCTAGGAGTTGTAAAGTGTTCGTATTTGAGAGTCCCTTAATCTGAGATTTCAAAATTTTAATTTATGCTTGAAGATAAATTATAAAATGATTTTTCGAAGTCTTCGCTAAGGATCGAACCCATGGCCTAAAGTGTGTTAGACACAAACCCATCGATATGTCGAAACTTACTATTTTCATTGATTATATAAAAAGCTTAAAACACAACTCTAATCTAAATAATACTTTTTATAAAAAAAACATCAAAACATACCCATAAATTCTTGTTAAATATTTTTTTTTTTTTCTTGTAAAGAAAATTTGTATATTTTTATTTTTTAAGAAAAACAGAAATTTAAAAGGTGTTCGGGTGATAAGAATGATGATTCCCGAAAGTGGGCTTATAAGGGAACTATGGTAAATTATGGAGCGATCCTTATTTGTGTCGAATATAAAACTGACACTAACATGTATATGAAATTTATGCAAGTTAGTGATTTTCGGAAGAGGATTTTATATTGGAGCTATGGTCAATTATGGACCGAAATTTAGCAGAAAGATTGATACTTATACAAAACTTCCTTACACCGAATTTCATTAAAATATTGCTATATTTAAGGCATTTATGAGCGTTAAAACCCTATTCCGGGAGGACATTTGTATGGGGGCTAGGTGAAATAATGGATCGATCATAATCAATTTCAATAGGCTTCGTCCTTTTGTCATGAAAGTCCTACGTGCCAAATTTCATTAAATTATCTTCAAAATTGCGACCTGTACTTTGTGCAAAAGTTTTACATGGACAGCCAGCCAGCCATCCAGCCAGACTGACGGACATCGTTAGATCGACTCAAAAAGTAATTCTGAGTCGTTTGGTATACTTTAATGTGAGTGTTGGATGATTTTTTCTGTGCGTTACAAACATCAGCACAAACACATAATACCACAACCACCTATGGTGGTGTGGACTATAAATATTTATATATTATTGTATGTGAAATAGAAAGCATTATTAAATTTGGGTAAGAAAATTGGAAGCATTTTTGAGGTTGTTCTAGGAAATTGTGTATAACTCCGTCATTCCTAAACGGATTTTGCTGAACTTCAATTTTCGAGACTATATTCCAAATATGTGTTGAAATAGAAATGTATTTATTGGACTATGGGCTTCAAAAAATCCATTTCAATATACAGACGGACAGACATCCAGGCGGACAGGCAGGCAGACTTATATACTCAAAAGTTATTTTTATGTATCACGAATGTTTTTAAATTTCAGTCTCTGGATATATATACTTAAAGACTTTCGTATAAAATGACAAAGTTATATACACCATTCATTTTATATAAAGAGTATAATAACGAAGAATTACAAGAAAAATAAACAAAACTTAAGTATTTCTTTTATTTGTCACTTGTCTTTTACAATTTTTTGCACTAATATTTGATAAATATTAAAAAAATTACAAGTATTTTTTAGGTATAATAGTAAATTAAAACAAAAAGTGAAAAATATTTAACGAAATCCATGCACGAATGTCTGAGTTTATACGATTTTCTAGAATAGTTTTCAATATTTTGTATGAAATTTTCCCATCTTCTTCGCACAAATTAATATTAAGTGTAGTATATTTCTCATGTAATAATATATATAACCAGGGCAATAGAAATTATGCTCTAAAAAAAGTATTTTTTACGCATCAAAATGCTCTTAAAATCAGAAAATATGACCTTAAAATAAAAAAATATGTTTTTAAAACATTATGGTTTTTTTGCTAAAATTTAAATTATCTGCTGTTCATTCTAAAGGTAATTCGATTTTTATTAGAAATTGCTAAAAATATTTTCTTTTTGCGCTTAAAAATATAAAAAAGCAATACATTGTACAAAATGAAAATTATTAGGGAATAGGATTTGAAAAATATAAAATGAAATTTATATTTTTCATATTTAAAATATGCAAAAATATGGCATTTAAATTACTAAAATATTGTTACGAATTTGTAATTGGATTCAAATATAACGGTTTTAACGGCCGGTTTAAATCTTTCTCAATGCTTCCAGACATTTCCGTTTATGTTAGCAGCAAAAATTATTAACATAGTTCTAAACGTACAACATTGAATAAAAAGCTTTCACCATTGTTCTTAAGTATGGCAACACTAAATGTTTAAGCTGCTAACATTAACATCGAAAGCTCTAGTTTGTCTGTTAAGAACATTGTAGAAAGAAATAGAGCTTTCAAGAAGCATCTAGTAGGTAATACAGTGTATATAAATTAGCCGTGAGAACACAATTCAGTCAGTCTACTTGGAAGCGTCGTTAAGTAAAGACATATTAACTGCCTTGGCTGTATAATCTTGTACATTATTAAAGTGTGCTGTATAAAGCGTGTAATTTAAGTGTGTGTTTATATTAGAACACAAAGTGAATATTTAAACTGTATTGTTGTACATTTTTAAATAAAATAAAGAGTCGTTACAATTTTTAAACTACTAAACTGCTGTTATTTGCAATCAAAGTACAAGTTTATTTAAAGGAAATAAACAACCGTTTTTAAAAGGTAAAAACGTAACAATATGATTAAAAGTAAAGATTTTTTTGAAAATATGGCAAAATATGCTGCTAAGCTCGAAAAATTTAAAAATATGCTGTTAAGAATGAAATATGCAAAAATATGCTGTAATAAATCGATTGCAAAGTTCTTAAAACTGTCTGAAACGGATAAATAACGAACAGTTTGGTTCATTTGAAGCTCAGGAAAAAATATGATTTTTCACATTTTTGATTGCTCTGTACATGAAAGTAATGAGCATACCGAGGGTTTATATTCAATAATCGCAATATGTTCAGGAAAGCACAAAAACTGTTTATTTCACTCATTTTCCAAAATTTTGAAACCCGATCTTCTACGATTTATTAATAATACTTCTACTAAACCTCACACATAAAAATAAATCCTTTAAAAAATTAAAGTTTTTTTGGTGAAAGTCAGACAATATATTAAATGTTTTTTATTCGAAAAATTATATGTTCTGTAGATATGTACGTGTGTAGTTCAAAAAGAGAAAAATGTATTAGAATTATTTTTTCTTTTCAAAATTGATACCACTGATAATGGACACGAAAACAAAGAGTTTAACGTAAAACAATATTTTTGGAAATCTGCAGACAGTGTTCTAGGACCCCTACAAATGTCCTCCAGAAATAGGATTTAAATGCTTTAAAACATTATTATTAATATATATGTAAGTAGAAATTAAACTCGGAAATTATATGAGTATTGATCCATAATTTGCTATAGCTCCCATATAAGACATATAATTTTAAAAAAATCAGTTTGAATATCATATTACTAGACTTGTCCGGCTATAACTTTCTTACTTGTTTTGAAATGAATTGAATTGAATTGAATACTAATGGCCAAAAATCGTTATATATAAAGTTATTAATATTGCAACATATCTTGAGAAGGAATTGTTCCTTTGGGTTCAATAAAATACCAAATTATCTCCCTCATTATTCGATCTGGACAAAAAATTAAAAATTTCTGTTTTTCAAAATATCGCAAAACAAAATTTAGAAATTTGTGTTTTTCAAAAAACGTAAAAAATCGAAAACGACCAAAAATGGTAGTTTTTCTATTGGATATGTTACATATAAAATGTCATAAATGTAGACTTTATTCACAATTAAGTGATGGCACTTAAAAAAAAATAAAATAAAATGTTTACCACTTTAAAAGTAGGACATAATGCTTGTGTCCCATTTTTTATGGGGGTATATGAGGGTTTGTCATTCCATGTGTACCATATCAAAATGTTCGTCTTAGAACCCATTAAATCTAAAACAATCAGCTATGTCGACCAATCTGACCATCTGACTATAGGGCTCAGAGCGAAGCGCCTAAGGGGACGATAAGGTTTGTTTTGAAAATGGAAAAAATCGGTTCATAAACCTATTAAATTGAAACTTATAATTTAAATCTTTTTTTTTTTTTTTTTTGGAAAAATATAAAAAAAGTAAAATAAACAAATTTGCTAATTTTATAGACTCCATATAAAATGTTTGTCATTTTATACGAAATATATATCCAGAACATCAAGATAAAAATATTAGTGATTAATATGAATAGATATGTGTCCGTCTGAGTATTAAAACGGATTTTTTTCAAGCCCATAGTACAATTAATGTAATTTTTTGTTTTTTAACAAATATGTGGCATATAGCCTCAAGATATTTGGTATTGGAATTCAGCAAAATCCGTTCACGAATGGCGGAGTTATAAATGATTGTCAAGAGCATTCTCAAAAATTGTTTAAATTTTCTTAGCCCAAATTAAATAATATTTTCTATCTGACATTCAACAATATATAAATATTTTTTTAATGGAAAGTTATGAGCACAAATAGTCTAGAGAAAGTGTTCTAGACGACAAACTATTAAACCTGAATTCTGAAGGCCTGTAGATCATGAGTTCGATTCATGGCCAAGAATTCGAAAAATTGTTTTATAGCACATCAAACTATTTTCCTGCACTAGTGAACGATCTGCGTTTCTACTGCAGCTGGCGGAAAACTCGATTTGGTCCCGGTAAGTGAGATAACTCGCGAACCGAGATCAATCGAGGTCATTCCGGCGGAACCACATGAACCTCCGAAAATTCTGGTTCCGCTCCTAAAGGTGTGATTAAGGTTATTAACAAAGAATTCTTGGCACCACTAAGGTCGAATATACTACGGATTCGATAGTATAAGACTGCGTATCTACGAAGGTGATGACAAGTACGACACCAAAACCCCAAGTGTTAACCTTAAGGAGTCACCTGGTAAAGACTCCAAAAATGATGAAGTCGACGACTCTACGCTCTCGGACTCCACAGAGATATGCCAATCGAACCCTGTTAAGATTGGGGAACTCTTTGGTAGACTGGGAGTGGTAGAGAACAAAGACGCTCTTCTGGATTCAGAGGAAGTCGATGTCACTTTCATTTGCTATCCGGATGGTGAGATTGATACAAATTAAGCTTCATCTTCTGCACTTATACTTCATCTCTCAGAGAAAGACGAAAACATCGCGCTGACCGAGGAGCCGTGGACTTAGCACAAAAGGCTATAAACTTTTGTTTGCAAATAGCATAGGTAACATAGGATTATGCATTTTAGCTAAAAAACACTTAAATATTTTCATCCTACCTGACTATAGTGATGAAGATATGGTGACAGCAATACTAGAAACAGGGGAGAAATTCATCTGGCCTCATGAGGACCCATCACCAAACAAACTGATCCAAGAAATGATAAACGATTTTTGACACTATTGGAGCCGATGTCAACGCTCTTCGTTTTATTTGGGTCATTACAGACACTAATACTAGAGGTGAGTACATTTTAGGCTTCATACCAGCTAACAATATGGTAGTTGTCAACAAGGGGTCTGAACCTACCTTCGTGGTTTCCAACAGTCAGGAGGTTATAAATATTACACTAATCAGTAATGAATATGCTTATCTGATTAAAACTGAACGGTGCCGGAAGACTGCTCTCTGTCGCGTCATATATACTTAGAATTTTCCATTTTTGAAAGTACAGGTAAACCGTTCCTTAATAGAAGGAGAACTATGAAGGAAGAGCTGAAGCTCATTTTAACCGAACTATTCTCACCTCCTCCCGAAATTTATGACAAAAATAACATAGACAAGGCGGTAAGCAGTCTAACACATTCCTTTAGGATAGCCACTGTTCAAACGTACAAAACCAGTAGACATAAAGAGAATTCTAAGCCACCCTGGTGGTCTCCGATAATAACTGAATCTCGCAAGAGATCTGGGATACTATTCCACAATCCTAAGAGAACAGGCGACTGGACACTCTACAAAACATCGGTGAATTATTTTAAAAATCTTGTCAGGAAAGCGAAACGCAAATCTTGGAGAGAATTTTGCAGTAGTATTTAAAGAGACACTAGAACTTATCCTGGTCACACACTTTCCACGCCGTCAACCATGTGATGACTCACATATACAGCTAATCAATGATTTCAGTGCTGATGATTACTAAATGGCTAAAATGGGCCATAAATAGATTTAGTCCTTACAAATCTCTAGGGCCTGACGATATAATGCCTGCTTATATGCAACATAATCTTAATTGAACATCCCAAAATGAGGTGGCGAAATATTCGAACATCGCAGTGATATGGGTGCGTGGACGCGGGACGAATCAAGGCAACTGCACTGCAAACGAACTGTCAAAGAGGGGTGCTATATAGATCGTTTCTGTGGCATCCCTCTCAACGCCTAAGCAGCGTATCGACACTGCAATGTACGAACTGGCATAGCAAAGATGGGATTATGAACGAGAATGATATGACCAAAGTTGAACAAACAAAGGTCATCGTTTCTATTACAATTACCTAGGATATTACTCGACAGCATCACAGCAGCAATCTCAGATCACTGAAAATTTGGAACTCATGCCACAAGATTAGGACTTCAGTCCAATGACTTCTGCAGAAGCTGTCATAATGAAGAAGAGGAGGCATCGGTTCGCTTCACTTAGGACAGAGATACCATAACAGCCTCGCTGAATCAGATAATGAATTAGAATAGAAAGCATTAGCGGATGGTTCTAATCTCCAGACTTATCGGCAACAACTGTTCTTGCCAGATTATTCGAACTTATTTCTCGTTCATATCATCCCTGTCGGACAAATCCACGTTTTTCTACTTTTACACTCTTTATAAAAACTTCAAAATCACTTATTTTCAAATTTGTTAATTTAGTTTATGGAGCCTCTTCTCTTCTTTCCTCTCCCATTCCCCCACTTACCTCACTCTTCCCCTCTTTCACTATCTTTTATCTATTTACAAGTAACATAAAGGGACCTGAAGGACCCAAATGTGCCTTAACTAACTAACTAACTAGCTTAAAAAAATAAATCAAAAGTTTTGGAAGGTCAAAATATTAAATAAACATTTTTATATTCGCCAGTATTCTCACACATAAACATTCTTAAAAACTCTTAGCTTCTAATTCTTACCCCTAGGCCATAGACAATTTGAAATTTTAACATTTTAAAATTTTGACAATTTTAAAGAAAGATAGAGAGGTTTTCACAGTAACAAATACATTTAATTACCATTTAATGTACGATTTATAAAGTTTTTAAACCAATTGGTAATTAAAAAAACTAACATAATTTAAATTGGTTACTTTATTATGGGCTCGGAGCAGAGGGAATAGTACCCACATACAAACAAAATAATAATAATTATTAGAGTAAAAATTATTAAACGCTTAAAAGGAAAACTAGGGTCAGTGTTAGCCTCCATATAGGATAAATCTTAATTATCACATATCTAAGGAACTTTGCAGTGCAATTCTCGAAGAATTTTCTTGTCAAAAATAGGTAGGGTAACTTTACAGAGTTAGTATCCATTATACAACTATTCAACCGATTTAAACTTTTTTGGCCACATTCATACTCAGCATGTATAAATTAATCAGTATTGATATATATTAAATTTTCAAAATGTCTTTTTGAATTATAAGTTTTTAAACTAAAAAACCAACATAGTTCAAGTAGGCTACTTTATTTTGGGATCGAAGGGAATGGTATCACTTATACCAAAAAAAATAATTATTATTGGAGTAAAAATTATTTATCGCTTAAATGAAAAAATATTAGAGCAAAAGTTATTCAAATATTTTTTTTATTTTATTTTATTTCATTTTATTTCGAGTTTATATATTTTTAAAGAAATATAAATATATTTTTTTGTAAGAGGAATCTCCTTAGAATTTCCATTTTCAAAGCACCAGTGGAAATGTGGCTTTTTATATGGAATTTTTTTTATTACATAAATTAAAAAAAGTCCATTCATAATACAAGAAAAATTATTACCTTTTATTTTTCAATAACACACTTGTTCAATTTTACATCAAAATTTTAAAATAAAAGAAATATACAAAAAAGAAATATATGGAAAAAAACTCAAGCAAGAATTTTTTCTTATTTACATTTTTAATTCATTCAATCATCTACTTCATTGATTTAATAAATTTTTTAATTAGAAAAGCTTTTCTGTTTTTCATTTTTTACAGTTAAATGTAATTGATATAATCATTTTGATGAGAGGTGCAAATTTAAACCAATTTTAATTGAATGAATTACTTTCCTGATTGGTGACTTTTTTCTATGAAAACCTTGCAATATAAAGGGTACAATTATTCCAAGAACTGAATCTGAGCTCAGGTTTTCCTTAGCTATGGATTAATAGTAGGGTATCCATCTTAATCGATTAACTGTTCAAATAATTTAAAATTGTCAATTATCAAATAACAAATAATCAGTATAATTTGTGTTCAATAATCGATTGGAGGAGTTGTTATAAATAAAAAATATTTTCATTTAATTTTCAAAATACAAATCTTTTAAAAATTACTGAACTATTTTATTGTTTTATGATCAATTGGTTTATTTTAACATTTTTTGTCGTTCATTTAAATGAATTATTTTATAAATATTTTAAAATTTGTAATTATTTGTTTTTGGCGGGAATTCCCGGGATCCCAAGTAATTGAAAAATCAATCCCGATTACCCGGGAGAGGTAAAAGACCAGGGAGAGTAAGAATTCTAAGCAAGGAGTTTTAAGGTGTTCGTATGGGTTGGAATGTAATTTTTATTTAATAATTTCAAAGAAATATCAAAAATATATTTAACAATTCATTAATCTGACATTTAAAAATTTTAATTTTTGTTTGAAGATAAATTATTCATTAATCTGACATTTAAAAATTTTAATTTTTGTTTGAAGATAAATTATAAAACAATTTTTCGAAGTCTTGGCCAAGGATCGAACCCAGCGCCTTAAGACTTTCAGTCATAAACGCAAACATATACCAAATCAATACGTTGAAATTTACAACCTTTATTGTTTATACAAAAAGCTTCAAATGCAACTTAAATCTAAATAATATATTTTTATAAAAATCACCAAATTAATCTTTTTTCATAATGAAAATTTGTATATTTTTTTTAGGAAAAATAGAGATTTATCAGGTGTTCATGGGATACAAAGTCAGTCTTAACGATTTGTAATCTAGAACACTTCCTCTAGACTATTCAATCTCACAACTGTCCAATATAAAAACGTTTCTATATTATTGTATATGAAATAGAGAATATAATTAAATTTGGGCAAAAAAAATTTAAAAAATTTTTGAAGCTGTTCTAGAAAATCGTTTATAATTCTCCCATTCCTAACCGGATTTCGCTAAATTGCAATATCAAGATTTTCGAGATTATATGCGACATATGTGTTGAAAGAGAAATTTATTCATTAGGCTATGAGCTTCAAAAAATCCATTTCAACATATAGACTTACAGACATCTAAATGGCCAGATTTCTAGACGGACAGATATATATTCTCAAGAGCTACTTTTTAATGATAACCTGAGGCCCTAGATATATATTTAAAGACTTTCTTATATACAATGACAAACATATATATCCTTCATTTTATGTGAAATGTATAACATATTTACTCAACATAAAAAACAGCTGCGAGCAAAATCTTCTCAATGACGTTAGAAAATTAAAATCAATTTATCGAACAATTTACAAACGAAACCTTAATAACGACAATTTGTCAAAAACATTGCAGTTAAACTGTTTTTTAATGTCATATAATGGCAATTTACCATAAAAATCCACCTACCCTCTAATGCACAGTAGGACAGAATCAACTTTTTCTAGAAATAAATCTGTAACTTCGAATCGGTTGGTTGGAATTACGTAATATAAGTGCAGCAGAGGAGGGTGGAATTTTAAGTTTTTAAGGATGACCCCACAGATCGTTGAGCGAAGCTATTAGGGCTCAAAATAGAGTACTTCCGATATAGAAAATTTCAAATATTTTTACATCTTAAAGCTCTCGGTAAGGCCTATGAAAAATATGCTTACATGTGCTATTTATCCCTTATAGTTTTCAAATTATTTGCATTTGAAATTTCAACTATCTCAATTTTGCAAAATATTGCTCCAATATCTTCATCCGATTTTGTAAATTTATTTCCAGTTAGTAAAAACAAAATTACGTATCGAATAAAACTAACTTGAAGTCGATATATTTTCCGAGTCCAAAAACGATTTTAAATTTGAAAATTGCAAATTTTTTTTTTTTTTTTTTTGCTGAAAAAGTGTCTACACTCTTTTTATCTAAAATAAAATTTTCTTAAAAAATATATAATAATTTTACTTCTCCGAAAGGTATCTTCACGAAAATGGTTTTAAAACTGAAAACGAGTCCAATCACTCAATACGGCTAAGAAAACATCCTCCCGAATTTGACCTATTTTGTATGAACCACGCTTGCAAACTTTTTAAAATACATCGGAAATTTCGAGATTCGTGCTTTGGGATTTTAGAACATATAAGCTAAAGTCAAAATTTCGATATACAATATATCGAATTTGGGATCGTTTTTTTAAATCATCTCCGTGAAGATACCTCTCTGAAAATTATACAAGTTTTATATGTTCGTAAAGAAAATTGTATTTTAGAGCAAAACGAGTCTAGACACTTTTTCGGCCAAAAAAAACACAAAAAATTATAATTTTTGCAATTTTCAATTTCAAAATCATTTATTTTTGAACTAGGAAAAGATATCGACTTAAAATTTCTTTTATTATATAGTTGAAATTTCAAATGCAAATAACTATAAGAGATAAATAGCACGTGCAAGACCGTTTCTCATAGAACTTTAAGAAGATGAAAAAAATATTTGAAATCGGATAAGAATCAAAAATTTGGCAAGTGGTTAAAAATGTTCTATGTTAAAGTACTCCACTTTGAGGCTTCAAAGTTCCGCCCATGAGGGATCTGTGGGGCCCCCTTCGAAATTTAAAATTATACGCTTCTCCGCTACGCCTATTCTATGTAAATCCAACCAGCCGATTTATTTCAAAAAATTTTCAATTCTTTCCCACTGTGTAATGGGATAAATCATAATAGAGCTGAAATTTACTACTCGTATCATACCACAAGCCGACAAAGTTAAGCGAACACGTGAACAAGCCACTCTTATGATTTCAATGCAATTGAAGTTTTGTTCTACGACGATGAGGAGAATGAAGAATAAAAAGAAGAGAGGTGAAAGAATTAATAGTCAAACAAAACAGCAATTTAAAAACACAGCCAATAAGGTGGTAGTTAACAAAGATTCGTCATCTTCACCAACATCATCAGCAGCTGCAACTGGAAGAACCAGTGAAACCACTAAAATCTTCGAATCATCAATATTAATAGTTTCAATAGTAATAGCGGTAGTAGTAATAGTTTTATGATTGATAAGCATCAGCATCATGGCCATACAAAATATAATATATCCATGTATCTGAAATGTATCTCGGGTATATTTGCTGGAAAAACCAAAACAAATAACAACCTCGTCAACATCATCAGTGATGATATTGCTCTTGCTGTTAATGCCATGGGCCATGATAATAAACATTTAAAATTGTCACCCTCTTAAATATCATCCACATCATTTTCCACCTCTTCTATCGTTGAAGAGATTGTGAATGTAGTAGACAGCTTTGTAGTGTTGGTGATAGCAGTGAAGGTGTCACTGCCACTGGCAATGGAGGCGGTGCACTATGGTTTCGTTGACCACTTTTCTTGGCGAATAAAGTGAAAAAATAGTTTTTTTTTTTTTTCGTTTAAAGTATGGCTTGAATGAAAATCAAAGCAATTTTATCCATTTATCTTGAATTCATTTTTGCAATTTTTATGGGATATATGTAAAGTTTTGATTTTTTGATTAAAAAGTCATTCCCAAGGAAGTTTTTCCATATTTCACTTATAACTACACCTAAGGTCCTGCATTTACCTTTGATGGAAATAATGTTGATACAAAAATGAAATATATCGACTTTTGTTCGTTTAATTTCTATATTTAATTTATATCAGTTTGTTTCAATTGATTTTTGATTACCAATTTTAGCCGAAAATTTGCAGACCTATTAAAGGTAAAAATTTCTTCGAACAAAATTCTTTCCTGCGTTGCATGAAACACACATTTTTCCCCAAGATGCCAGTTAGTTCCTACAGTTTTCATATTAAATTATAAAAGTATTTCTTATCAAATTTATTTTCCATAAAAACCATTTTAAAAAATTTGTATATTCAAAAATTATAAATTAATGAAACGTATTGAAAAAAAGACTTTTTTATACGAAAGTCCTAAAATGCTATGACTAAAAATAACTTTTGAAAATATTCGTCTAGATGTCTGTCCGTCTGAGTGTTGAAATGGATTTATTCAAGCCCATAGTCCTATAAATACATTTCTCTTTCAACATATATGTGGTATATGGTCTCGAGAATCTTGGTATTGGAATTCTGCTTGTTATAATCGATTTTCCGGAACAGCCTCAAAAAGATTTTGAATTTTCTTCGCCCAAATTGAATAATATTTTCTATCTCTCATACAATAATATATAAATATTTTTCTATCGAAAAGTTATGAGATTGAATGGTTTAGACAAAGTGTTCTAGACTACAAACTGTTAAGCCTGAGTTCGTAACCTTGGGACTTCTAAAAATTTATGTTTTTAATTAAAAATATGAACATTTTCATTATTAAAAATAACGTAATTTGACAGTTATTTCAAAGTTTATAAAAAAAAAGTATTATTTACTTTTAAGTTGCGTTTTAGACTTTTTTATATAAGCAATAAAGATAATAAATTTCAACACATCGATGTGGTCTAGCGCTTGAGTTTCTGACTGAAGGATTGTAGTTTACGAGTTTGATTTTATAATTTAACTTGAAAAAATCAACAATTTTGAAACGTCAGATAAGTAACTGTCAAAATTATCTTTTTATATACTTAAAAAATTTCTCGTTAGAATTTAATAGATAAAAATTCCCTTTCTATTAGCCAGGATTTGAACTCATAAGCACACTTAAAAGCACCTAGTTCCAAATTGTTACCCCCTATGCCATATAGTAATATGAAATTTCATATTAGCAAAATATGATAGGAACACAACTGCGTCGTATGAACATAGAAGCGTACTACCGTATGTACATCATACGTTCAAATAGATTTAATTTGTAAAACAAAAATAAGGAAAAATAATTAAAATATTTTTTAAAATAAATCCTTTATAATCTCTATTCCAGTACTTTTCAAATTTACAGGTTTTAGTCAGAATTAGTCGGAAATTGTAAGAAAAGCAATAACATACACATAAATTCTTAGTACGGGAACGCTTTCCTGAAAAATCTGATTAAAACTTGCAAGATCAACAAGTACTGGAACAGAGCTATTATTTGATAATTAAAATAAAATAAAGAGAATTTCATAGTTTGCTTAGTTTTTCCAATATTTATTTCAAACAAAAAGGTACATCTACGTCGCAATTGTAAGTAAAATACCAATGCGGTCGTAGAACGTTCCTACGACACAATTGTGTTCCTATCGATACTTTTATATTATTTTATTTTAAGTGTGTGGCAAACGGTAGCAAAGTGTGGAGGAAAGTAAATTTTTGACAGTTATGAGGTGAATAAAATTTCATAAGCCCATAGGACTACATAAATTATTGACAAATGAAAATTTTGACAATTATAAAATAAATAATAAAATATTTGAAATTGTTGACTCAATTTAATGTTTATTTTATAATTATAATTATGTTTACTTTATAATTATAATTTATAATTATTAAAATTATATTAAATTGTTTAAGAGTTTGTGAAGTTTTATTAATAAAAATATGTCAAAATTTAACATGAGAAAAGGTTTTCATTTGGTACCACTACCACCACCAAAATTCGGGAGAACTTTGCTAAGGTTTGGTACACGCTATTTGTCATATATATATATATATATATTTCTTTTAACATTGTTGAATTTTAAATATATTTAACATATAGTGTTGTAAATTGATTTTTATACCGTTCACATATATGAAGGGTATATATCATGATATAAAGAAAGGTAGTTTCAATAAATATTTTATTTACAAAAATAAGGATTTTTTAAGTTTTATTTTTGTAAACATTTTTAACGAACATTGCCAGATTTTCAAAATGAGTTTTTAATTTCAACGAATTTTTTAAATAAAATTTTGTAAATATAATATATGATAATCAAATTCATATAAAAATGCTTGCAAATACACCATGGTTTATTTAAATTAACATAAAAATATAAATTTCAGTCTAAGAAGCTTTAGTTTAAAATGTTGAATGACAACATTGAGTTTTCCTGAGAGGACGCATAGCATAAGATATTGAAAAGAATTCATTATATTCCAAAGAATTCATTATATTCCAAACTTCGTGCGGTAGTGGCAGTAGGTAGCTAATAGCAGAGTTGTGCACAGGGTTGTCAGATTTTCTTGAGCCTATTACTACAATTCAAAATATAAAGGAGAATTTTTCTCGATTTTTTTGGGAAAGATTCAGTATAGAAAATTTAAGCAATTTGTTTTTGAATTAGTTAAAAACTAAATTTGTGCAAATAAAAAATTTCAAAAAGTTTTCGTCATATAAAAACAATCCTGATGAATTATCACTCTTAAAATATAGTGTCTTTGTTATATAAATGAAAATATTACATTCGATTTTAACAATAATATTTTTAAACCTTAAAAGCAGTTAACCTTTATAAGGCCCGATATTTTTCTCCTCGTTAACAAGATTTTAGGACTATATCCTAATTTAAGTGCTATTAAGTACTTATTGCCACTGTTCAACAATGTATAAAAGCAGCACGTATTTTAAAATGGATATGTTTAGGAAATATTTAGTCGACATAACTTATAAAATCAGATCATTGTAACCGGTTGAATATTAAAAAATATGGACCTTCTAAAGAAAATTTTGGAATAAATCAGGATTACCAATACCGTTGAAATTAAAATATGTTTTTTAACGTTAATAAAGGTCTCTCTATATTGCAGGCCTTTGGCCGGGCTCAATAACTTTCTCCTCTATGTTTATAGAAAATCGGCTTCGCTGAGTAAACTTCTTTTGGAATTCAAAAAAAATTTTAAGTACCGAACATATTAATATAAATGCCATTTTTTTCTTAAATATTATTGAATATGGTCATGTCATATATATCATTAGAAAGGTATTTTTACGTAATTTAGTGTATCAATAAATATATGCAGGAAAATGTATCAAAACTTTAAAGGCTCATAACTCGTAAACTACGAGTTCTACTGAATTATTGTCAAAATTATTTTAAAGTCAAGTGTGCTGATGATCTTGATATATTATTAATTAATATATAAAGTTTTGTATTATTTTCTCCCAAATTTTGAATAGAAATTAAGTGCATGCTGGCCATTAATTTTTCTTAAATTCCGGAAATGTAACTTTTTACAAAAAATTGTAATTTTCTTGGCAAAAACCTGTAACTTTTTCAAATCTACCCCTTGCAATACTGATATTAATATATTTTAAGATTTCTTTAATTGCGTATACTTTTTACGAAAAAATATTTTATTATGTTTTCTTTTATAAATACATGTTATTTAATAAACTCACGATATTTGTAAATTCAACAAAGATGTAATTTAGTAAAATTAAAGTTTCAATGAATTTATATTTTGAATTTGATATAAAAAATTTGGCCCAGCAGAATATATCACTTCCACTTATTTGTACTTATTTTAGACTTGCTTAACAAACTCAACTTTAATCTATTGTATTATGACGGCAAATGTATAATAATAAAAACAAAATTAATTTTCTGGAGTTTTAAAATGTTTACTTTAAATTACGGTAACAAAAACACAAAAAGAAAATATGACAAGAATTAAATTTTGGCCAATAAAAGTGGTCGGTGAAACCACAGTGCGGTGGTGGTAGTGGTCTTATTAAGAGAGTTGCATCATTAGAATATGCTGGAGGTAATGATACTACTACTTCTACTGCGGTTAATGTCGCTACTTCTGCTGTCTCTCCTGCTACAGCTAGTAACGTTAGCAATTTTTCGTTGCTCAAATACCAAAGGTAGGAGATGAAAATGAAAATTACATTTTTTTTTCTTTTTTGCTTAAAATCAACACTCTTAAATTAAAAAATTTAATTTTGATTGACGTTAAAAAGAAAAACATAAATAAAAACATAACATCACTTTTATGACTACTCTAAGGCTAAGGGCGAATATTGGAGAAAATAAAATCTATCTTTGAGTGTTATATTATTATGTTAATTAATTTTTGTTAGGAAAACGTGGTAAAAATATATAATTAACTTCTATTACTTACATAATATATAATTACTTATATAATATAAAATATATAAATACTATTTGGATCAAGTGTTGCCGGATACAAATAGCATTTAAAAAACGTGCAAAAATATACATAAAAAGTTAGTTAGATTTTCTTTTAAGATATATATAATTATATATCCGATATGGTGAATCTAATATATGGTTTTCCATTAGAGACATTATATTAAAAGCACTCACAATTTGTAGAAATAACTTTCTATCAAATTGCGTAGTCACGCGGCTGTAAAGTGATGTTTACAGTGATGCTCTTAACTTTTGACCTAAATATAAAATTATATGTAAATTAATTAAATAAATTGTACTTCTCTACGACCATGGCCTGCCAGTCCAAAAAAAAAAAAAATAAAAAGAAAACCTAACCACAAAGTGTATCATCCTATCTATTTTAAATTATTACTTTACTTTATGGTTGTGAAAAGGAAAAATTTGTTTGATCTACTTTCCTATCAAATTTCGTAGTTGAGTGTGGGTATGTGTGGAGGAATTTTTATGAAAATTACGTAATTAATTATACAATGGGGAGAATATAATATTATTTAATACTTTTAATAGTAGGCATGGCTAACGTGACTGAAAAATATTTGCTCAGAATATTCTAATTTTGATCCAAATCTTTAGCTCAGTATATACTTCACGTAAGGAACATCAAGGCTATAAGATACAATATGTCACTTTTGCATTTATAATTAAAATTAAAAAATTAAAGATGTGAAGGTATTAGAGGCCCATAAATACCTTCACATCTTTAATTTTTTAATTTTAATTATAAATGCAAAAGTGACATATTGTATCTTATAGCCTTGATGTTCCTTACTCGAAGTAAGATGTTTGCCGACTGTTCGACAATCAAAAAAGTAAATATATTTATCAAAACAGTGTCTCTTATACTGTAACGATTGCGCGTATCAGGCTATCATGTATCTGTCACATATTCCTTGTTTGTTAGGTATCATAACCAAGCACCCGAAAACTTTTATTTTTATTTTTCAATCAATATAATTATCTTTACTATTCAAAATAACTTTTCATTTGGAAAAAAATAAAAATATGTTCGAAATTTTTATTTTTTAATATAAATATCCATCGTGATGAAAAAATAAATATTTTTAAAAATAAATATCAGTATGGCAAATTTTTCAAATGATTGTTTTTTAATCATACTTTTGTTTTTGTTTCAAAAATACTTTCTATCATGATATAATAAATAACAAGGCATAATTATTAGAGAGAACATTCTCAAATTTATTTTCCCTGAAAAGTCAGTTAAAAGAAAAATAAAATAAACTTCAAAAAATAAAAAAAAAATATGAAATTAAAATTATAAAAAATTAAAAAAAATCATAAAACGAACTGTTTTGTTGAGAAAACTAATGTGTTTAATAAATTGTGTATAGAGAAAAATATACATGTTAAATTTTGCAAAAGATCGCGAAAAAAGAAATGCTGCCTCTCAAGGAATATTTATTCCACTTTTAAAATGTGAACACAATATTTTTATATTTTTCTGTTTGCGTTTTTTATTTTCTGTTTTTAATTTCTCAATTATTTAACTTTACAAGACTTGAAAATGAAAACTCTCTCTAATAATTGTATTGGCTAATATATGTTAAGAGGTCTGCAAAGAAAATTGTTGTCAAAAACTTGCATAGATTGAATATCAGATCTGGCGGCATTCCATGTTTCACACCCATATAGTAGAACTGACTTTACGTTGGAGTTAAAGATTTTGAGCTTCATTCTTTGTGAAATATTGAACGATTTCTACACGCTGATCAAAATTCCAAATGCTTGATTTGCTTTCTTTACACGTGCCAAAATATCTGCGCTGGAGCCACTCTGCCTGTCAATTATGGATGGATTCTACCTCCTCAAGTTGAGTGCCACCAATGTGAAAAGAGGTATTATTTTCGTTTTACCGATGTTTATTTTTACACCAGCAGTGAGGGCAAGTTCGGCAATGTTGTGAAACTTGTGTTCCATACCATCATGTGAATGTGTGAGGAGTCAAATATCGTCAGCATAGTCGAGGTCTTCAAATCTATCTTGAACGCTCCACACAATTTCATTTCATAATGATATCTAGCACAATATTAAAAAGAAGTAACAAGAACACACATCCCTGGCGAACTCCTTTATCTTATCAGATAGTTAATTTTCATGCAATATTCTGCATGTTGTATGATGATAATGATTTGTCATCATTTTAGAACTATAATTCTTTTTTGATTAAGCATTTCCAAATTTTTAGATAATTTTTCGTTTTTATGAGAATTTGTTTAAATTATATTCATAAATAGTTCCATAGTTAGTGAAATATATTAAAAAATAATTATAACAATCGAAATAGTAAGACCATAAAATTAGTTAAGTTATTATTGATGTGAAGAAAATTTTTATTAAATATAAAAAAAATCTCGGTTTTTTGTGAGAATAAATACACAAAAATGCTTTAGTGGACACGATTTTGTAAAAATAAAATTAGTAAATAACAAATAAGACTATATTCTTCGTTACTGAAAAACTAACATTTTAGCCTTTTTAAGGCAATTTTAAGTATGAAAAAAGGCTGAAAAAAAACTGGACGCTTAGGCTAAAAACTAATAAAAGGACTAAGCTGGCAACACTGCTGTTCACATATATGAGGAGTACACATTTTGTTTTTCAACAAAATTCCAGTGGGTACAGATAATCTAGTGGAAGTGTGCTAAATTACAAATAAATTACAAATTAAAACTTTGAAATATTTAATTCTATGGTATCTTTTTCGAAAAAAAATTGTTGTAAAAAACTGAAAAAGAAATTTACAATTTTGCATATCTCTTCTTTATTCAGCTCTTGAACAAAGATGGTCTGAGTGATCTTCCAAAGTCATATATAGAGTTTTCGGGGACTCTTTATGTTACAAATTTCCGATGTCATTGTTAACACCAGTTTACAAATATTAACTATATTTCCAGATTAAAGCTAAAATTTTGATAGGACATAATTCCAAAATTTTTATATATTTATTAAGTATAGATTTTGTGAAGGGTATAAAAGATTCAGCCCAGCCGAATATAACACTTCCACTTAATTTTTTAGATTTCGTAATGGGACAAGGACACATAATTTTAAAGGACATTATATGTACATTTATATCTTTATATAAAACTAGAAAATTATTAAAATTGCACAAAATGGAATTAAGGCAATCAATAGAAAATATTGATTTTTTGCGAATATTTTCGATAGAAATTATAACATTAACAATTTTGGAAAAAAAAAATAAAAAAAAAAATTATAAAATCTTGTATTATTTAAGTGGAATGAAATGGAATTGTGTGAAACATTAATTTTTACTCTGCTTTTTTTATGGGATATTTCTATTCTTGAAGAAATTCCCCAATAAACTCAACATTAAACTTAAAATGCTATTAAAATACTACATGGGATTAAATGAAACAATTGGAAATTGTGATTTTTTCAGTTAGTTTCGATGAAAATTATGGCTTCTCAGCAGCTTTTTATTAAAGTAGTTTCTTGGTAATGAGGTGTCATTATTATTTGCCTACTCTATATTAAATAAATAAGTAATCAATAATATAATAGCAAAGTATTATTGCAATTACGTGGATCAGTTGGCTAGAGCGATAGATTAACAACCAGAAGGTTGTTGGTTCAATCCTATTCTAATGCTATTGGCTTTTTTAACAAAACGTTTAAAAGGATATTTTTTACTAAAAAAGTTTTTGTCACTTGAAAAATTAAGTGCGAGGTTTTGTACTGAGTAAGACGTTAGTCATTAAAAAGGAATAGTTAATTTGTGAACAGTTTCAAATCTCGCTAAGGCCAAAATTGTTTATTTTTTTTTTTTTTTTTATATATTCGCTTAGGTACATATTTTCGAGTACCCCTAGAGCCTAAAAATAACTACATGAATTTGTGGACAAATCGATCAAAAATAACTAGTTATTGAGGAAAAAATAAGTAGTTTACTTTTGTTTTTGATGAGTTTCACATAAAATATAATAAGTTTGAGAAAAAATATATATTTTTTTGAGAGGAACGAAATGAAATTATGTGAAATATAAATTTTCGAACTCTTTTGTGAGAACTTCTATTTTAAATTTCCCACTAAAATTAAATTTAATAGAAATAAATTTAATAAAAATAAATAAAACACATGAATTTTTCTCTTTTCGGTGGAAAAAATGCTTTATACATAAAATATAACTCCTGTGTGAAAAAACAACGTAATAAAAATTATAAAATCCTTGATTTTTCTTGAGAGAAGTTAAATAGAATTTTGTGAAACAATGAAAAACAATTTTTATGATAAACATCGATTTCACATATCATTTTATTGTATTTTTCCTTTTGGCCTGTTTTTCGGTTGCCAAAATATTTTCACAAATTTTTGATTTAAATAAGAATTTCACACACAAACACTTCCTAAATCCAAAAATAATTTTTTTTACAAATAAAATTTATGAACAAATATAAATTTCATTCATAATTTTTAATTTTTTGTTTTTAAACTGTTTGACAATTTTTACAAATTCTTTTTTCAACAAATTTCTATGTACTTAAAATTTCTTCCCTGTATGGAAATTTTGTATGTTTTTTGTGTGTTAAATAATTAAACAATTCGAATCGAGATGTTTTTTGGCTTTGAAATATATGAAAAAACAAATCAATTTGTTTGTGTTTTTTGAGAAAACGACTCGTTTTTCAAAAAACCTCTATATGTGAACATAGCAGTAGATTCCATCAAATTGCAAAACCAAACACGAAATCTAAAATTCTAAGAAAATTAAATTAAGAAACTAGTGGTCTAAAATTAAAATCTAGCTTCCTACCGGCAATTAAAAACATCATAGGTGCTATATGTTTAAGCCAAGAAAAAGTAAAGATTTTTTTCCGAAATAGGTGAAAAAAAATTCGCTATTTTAAACTTGTTATTAAATAAAAAAAATTTTAATTTTTTACCATGAGATTTTGATCCTCCAAAGAACTATTAAGTTTATTTTAGACTAGGTAAACAAGTTTTCAATCATAAATTGCCTTGTTGTCTCTTTTTATCAGTACCAAAGTACAGTTTTTGGACTTTAATTTGACACAAGCAGAATAGAATATGTATTTTCTGTACCGTTATACACTTCATTAGCGTTCATGGTGTCTTATACATTTTGGTTTCGTTGAAGCCTAAATATGGCGCCCGCCTTGCACTGGGTGCAATTTTGAAGGACTCAATTAGCAGCGCCAAGCATTAAAAATATAATTTATATAATAAAGTACCATGTATAGGGGAATCTATTTTTTCCAATAGTTCAAATATTCGCCTTTTGAAAAAACGGTTACAAATTTCAAACCGGTTAACCGTTTTTTTCTGAAAATTGTATAAAACAACATATCGTGGGGCACTTTAATTAAAATGTTCAACTAAAACAAATATTTGAAATGTACCAATAAATAATGAGGTTATTTCAATTTGATATTCAATTGTTATAAACAAATATTAACGCCCTGTTTAAAACGATCAAATGTTTCCAAATAAGAACATTTTTGCCACTTCAAAAGTTGAACTAAGTTCATAGTTTTAACGTTTTTGAAAGTTAATAATAATTAGTTCCTAAAAACTGGAGCGATCCTCATATATTTTTAGTATTAAAAAAGGTTAGAAATTTCTAAAATAATTAAAATTTCACAAATTTTAAAGTATTTTTATTATATTTTAATAAGTTTAACACAGAATTTTTACAAAAAAAAACTTTATTAACATAAACAGCAAAAATCGATCAAGTGTTTCCAAAAAAGAATCTTTTTACCACTTCCATAATAGAACTAAGTACATATTTTGAGCTTTTTTGGAAGTTATTAATAATTACTTACAAAAAAGTGAAAATAAATGTATTTTTAGCAGAAAAAAAGATTAATAATTTCTAAAAAATAAAAGTTTTACAAATTTTATAGCACTTTTTATTATCTTTTAATAAGGCTATACAGATTGTTTTGTTAAAAAAATTTTATAAAAATAGTTTTAAGAGATCCTTTCACTGACAACCATGGATTAAAAAACCAACTTCTGTATTTCTTTTTCTGCACTATGTACTGCCTTCCAAGACAATGACTTCCTTCCAGATGACTTTTTCAGCTCTTTTTCAGTTCTTTTTTTGCTGGGTAGTTTTAAGAGAAGTACTAAAAACTAAACAACAACAACATGAATGACAATCATGGGTTAAAAAAGTACTTCTGCAGCACTTTCTCAGCAGCAAGTACTTCCTATCAATAGCAATACAATGTAGAAATCGTTACTTTTTCAGCTCTTTATACCCCACACCACCATAGGTGGTTGGGGTATTATGCAATTGTGCTGATGTTTGTAACGCACAGAAAGAATTATCCAACACCCACCTTCAAGTATACCAATCGACTCAGAATCACTGAGTCGATCTAACGATGTCCGTCCGCCCGTTCGTCTGGCTGGCTGGACGGCTGGCTTTCCTTGTAAACCTTTTGCACAAAGTACAGGTCGCAATTTTGAAGAAATTTATTGAAATTTGGCACGTAGGACTTTCATGATACAAGGACAAAGCCTGTTGAAATTGGTTATGCTCGGTCCATTATTTCACCTAGCCTCCATACAAATGTCCTCCCGGAATAGGGGTTTAACGATAATAAATGCCTTAAATATAACAATATTGTAATGAAATTTGGTGCAAGAAAGTTTTGTATAAGTATCAATCTTTGTGCCAAATTTCATGAAGATCGGTCCATAATTGACAGCTACCATATAAAACAATCTGCCGAAAATCACTTTAATGTGCATAAATTTCATACACATGTTAGTATCAGGTTTATATTCGACACAAATAAGTTTTATATAAGTAGAAATCAAGTGACAAATTTTATGAGGATCGCTCCATAATTTGCCATAGCTCCCATATAAGCCCACTTTCGGGAATCATCCTAAAGTGGATAAATTCATCCAAAAGTTAGTATTAACGTAATATTTTGTATTCGTATATTTTATTTTACACTTAGTAAAAGTGTCAGTCCACTATTGACCACATGTCTAATATAAGACCCATCCACGAATTATGATGGACATGCACAAGACATACACAATGGTGTGGTCAATCCCGAACACACCATTGTGCATTAATAATTTCATCTAGTTTTTATTGAAAACCAAAAAGAAACTAGTAAAATAAATATTTATGATATTGCCTGTTCAGTTGATTTCATAAAAGTGAGCTTTTGAATATGATGAATAAAATAAAATTGTCAAATTTCTTGAATTCTCTTGTTTGTATTTTAAATTTTGTGTAAAAATTGTTTTCTAATTATTGTTTAAAACATTTTAAACAACAAGAATAAACTGAATTTAATTTAAATAAAAATTTATAAAAAATGAAAGTGTCAGTAAAAACCACATTGGGAGAAAACTTTTGAAACGATTTGATTTTGTAAATTTAGTTTTCCAAAAACCAAAAAGTTTTTGTTTCGGTATAAGCGGCGTATAAAAATAATGTGTTTTTTTTTTTTTTTTTTTTTTTTTTTGACTTAATATTTGATTTAGTTATTTTTAATAATTTTTTTCGCATGCCTAAGGCCTACATGCCTTATTAGAAGACAACTATATCTAATCATGAGGTTTCTTATATTATTTGCATATATAATTTTACACTTTTATGAAATGCTTGTTATCTATGAACATAAATATTCTTGATTTTTTTATTCATATTGTAGAACCATTATGAAAGGAAGATTTATTATGTCTTATTATAAATTTTGACAAAAAATTTTCTAATTTAAAAACTATTATGATGAATTTAAAGAAAACTTTGAAAATAAATTAATTTTTTAAGAAAATTTTCTAAAGATAATAAAAACCGAGTATTCGACGCAAAATACCGGTTTATACGAAAAGTTAACATTAAAAAAAAAAAACTGACCGCAAATTCTTCAAAAAACCGATTAAAACTGGTCCGATTTCTCTAAACATGTATAACTGACATTTTTCATTTATTAAACCCAACTTTCCTTTGACTGCATTTTTTTTTTTTTTAGCTCACTAACACAATTTTTAGTCATTGATCCAGATTTTCATGGAGAATTCTTAGAATTCTTAGTAGATTACGTTTTTGATATACGCCTTTTGACAAAAAGAAATGATCCAACCTAACACACACACACATATATATATATATATATATATATATATATACATACTATAATATTCCTCCAAAAAGAAAATTATTCAGCAAAAAACTATTTTCAGCCGAAACCCTATTTCCCATGATTTTACTAACGAAGACTTCATATAACGATCTTTTATTCCTTAACCTTTAATTCTCCACCAAACCCTTTTTCCTTTCCTTTCATTTATAAAATCTCATTCCCCAAAATTTCTTTAAATCTTCTTAAATCATTTTTAATGTCTTAACATAGTGTCTACATTAGAGATTTTTTTTTATCAAGACAAACATCAAACTTAACGCGAATTTGTGGAAGGTGGCAATAGTTGCACAAAAACAACAATATGGCGTATTCATTATTGTTTTTTATATATGCAGTTTGACAACTGTAACAACCAAAATAATAATCAACTGTTTAACTAAGATTACCTTGTATATATTCGCATTGATTTTGACGTTTGTTTTGATATAAATTTGCCTAATGTAGACACTAGGTAAAGCATTTTTCAAAATAACATTTGACATTGAGTTCTTTTCAAATCAAAACAAATCGTTTGTAATAAATGTAATTAAATCATATACATTATTTTTTTTATTTTTTTTTTTTTTTTTTTCTTCAATTTTACAATTGTTAACAAGTGCGTTAACAGTTGTAAATACAAAACAAACAACACTCAAAAATCCACAAATAATGAAAGAAACATCATTCAATTATAAATAATCGACAATAAAAGCTAAGAGAAGAACTACCTACAATCACTGTTGCCAGGTAATTATGGTATAAAATCGTCAAAATTCAATGAATTTTTATGTTTATATTAAACAAATAATATTAAGTTTTGAAAGTATTTTTTATTAAATAAACTTCCAGCATCGTTTTATATTATATAAAATTTGAAAAATAGGAACAAATTAAGTTAAAATAAAAATATTTTCTTTTTAACGTTAATTAAGGTTTTTCCGTGTAACCGACCTTTGGCAGGGTTCAGGGACTCTCTCCTATATTTATTCGTCGAGTAAACTTTTTTTAGAAATAACAAAATTTTGTAAGTTCCGGTACATCAATAGCAAATGTAAATTGCATAAATTCCCTCAATGATTTCATGAATATAGTCATATTATATATCATTCAAAAGGTATTTGAACTTTTAAACAGTATTAATAATAATTTAAATCGTATACATATGTATTAATAAAAATATTCAGAAAAACATATCAAAACTTTAAAGATTCATAACTTATAAATTAAGAGCGAAGGGCCGAAATTTTTTACATTTTTTTAATCACAATTGAATCATTATAAAAATTGTTTAAAAATCAAGTAGGCTAATGATCCTAATCCACAAAATAAACTCAATTGAAAAAAAGTACTTAAAAAATTATATGTATTGAATTTATTTTTAATTAAATTTTTTACTCTTAACATATTCTTAAACCTTTTATCTATGATCAAAACTATTTTACTTATACATGCCTATGTAAAATAATACGTACATAAAATAACATTTTCACCAATATTGGTTAAATTACAAACGAACTTCGAAGTAAACGTTTAAACTTCTTATAGTTCTTTTCTCTCTCTCTCTATATCTATTACAATACAAAATCAGATTTAAACAACAAGAATTGGCGAATGTGAACATTTCGTGAAATCGTCATTTTTTGAACAAAAATCGTCAAATCGCACTTAAGAATTTTTACAATAAAAAAACCGACAAAATGCAGATAAATCGGCAGATCTGGCAACTGTGCCTACAATATTCTTCCAACATACTCGGTGATACACTCTAATTATTGTGACACTACAGCTAAAGACTCAATCACATAGAAATTTTAGAAAAGAATTAGAGTGAGGAACAGTGTTGCCATTTTAGTATTTTTTTCTACTAGATCTGGTGATGTATTGGCAATTTGAAAAATTCTGCTAAATGCTTTTCAGCATAATCGACCTACTAACACCAAATTTTTTAACATACATATTTTATTTTTTTATTTTTTCTAATTTTACTATTTGATTTCTAAATATGAAAAGAGGCAATACTTGCATAAAAATATTTACAAAGCAATGATATTGATTTATTAAAAAGAGCCAAAGCATGCCCAATTAATTTATTATTATTTATTAAAGTGCACTGATTTGTAAGGAGACAAAAAGTTTTGCAAATGTAACCCCCTGAAACTAAAGATAGATATATGTTAAAGTAATCCTCAAAACATTTTCATTTAATTATTTCGTTCATTTGAGCTGGACCATTTTTTTAAAGTACCTCCAAAAATATGGTTTTCGATAAACAGTGTATATAATTTTTAACTTTTTGTCAAAAAACACAACATATTATAGACAAATGACGTTTAACATATACACTGCCTGCCACTTGAATAAGGAATCACATTTTTTTTAACTTTAATTAAGTATATCTCCTAAACTAAAGTTCAGAAAAAAATAATTTCTTGCGCAAACCAAATTTCAAAGTGTTGGATTTAGTTTCCTGAAGAAATAAAAAATATACATATTTCGCCATACTAAAATTATGCATTTATTTGAAGACATGTATTTCTGTGGTACTATTTCGTGTATCACTTGAATAAGGAATATTTTAAAACTAAGCAAACTGTAATTTATTTTTAAATTTTAAGTTATAAATATGAAAGTTATTATCTTCTAGCATTCAATTAATAATGAGTACTGCCACCATTTTTAGAAATAACCTCAAAAATGCGATTTAGCATCGACTGGTATAATGACTCTAAATAATTTAGCGAAATTGAACTCCATGCTTCCGTTATTGCATCCTTTAAAGGATTCTATCGTCTCAAGTTGTTTTCCTCCTTCATAAACTTTTCTTGCAAGACAACCCCAGACATTTTCCATTCGATTCAGGTCTGGCGAATATGGGGGCCAATCCAAAAGTTGAACACCTTGTTGATTAATCCATTGTTTTACGGCGCTGGCGGTATGAATCGGAGCGTTGTCGTGTTGGTACGTCCAAGGTATGGGTCCAAAGATATCATTAAATTTTGGAAATGCTTCCTCCAGAATGTTTTTGTAAGTCGTTGCAGTCATTTTGTTGGATACAAAAACCAATTCTATGGTACCATAATACGAAATGGTACCCCATACCATTATTCCGCCCTCTCTGCTGTGTCTGCGGCTCAAAAATAATTCCTCCTTATTTAGTTCATGGAAGTAATAGTTATACCTGTCGGGACCATCAATATTAAACTTTTTTTCATCGGAAAATACAACCTTAAACCATTTGTCGGACCATATCATTGTATTTTTGGCAAACTGTAGGCGTTGTGATTTGCGTTTTTCATGAAGTGGTGTTTGTTTGCAGTTTTCGTCGGACTATGTAAGAATTATAAGAATTTTTCGTCTTTCTTTTGGAGTTGTTGAGAGTTATTAAGAGCCTTACCACGTCCCATTTTGAATAAAAACTATTTAAAAACTATCAAATTAAAAATTATCTATCCGTTTATATTGAAAGAAATTCAAATCATAGCCTTTCTGATTAATATTAAAAGAATTCCTTATTCAAGTGACACACGAAATAGTACCATAGAAATACATGTCTTTAAATAAATACATAATTTTAGTATAACAAAATATGTATATTCTTTATTTCTTCAGGAAACTAAAGCCAACACTTTGAAATTTGGTTGCGCAAAAAATTATTTTTTTTCTGAACTTTAGTTTAGGAAATATACTTAATTAAGTTAAAAAAAATGTGATTCCTTATTCAAGTGGCGGGCAGTGTATTTAACATATATGAGTAAAACATTTTAAAAATTAGTTTTAGTAAAATTTTCTATGATTTTATTTTAAATACTATTTTATTAAAGTTTTAATATTTTGGACATTTTCCATTGTAATTTATATTTTAGGGCATCATTTAAAAGGTCGCATTCAATACTATTGATATATGTATTCGTTTAACCCTTTAGTTGCACCAGTAATATTTTGGGATTTCCGATCCATAATTTTTATGTCAAATAAATGGTTAGTTAAGAAAATAAATGTTGCCAAAAGCATTTATGATAAAAACAATAAATTCTTGTAAAATATCGACTAAATTTCAAAAATCTCTTTAATTCGATTATTATTGCGCTTTTAAAGGAACTTATTATATTTTTCATAAATTCATCTATATTTAAGTATAATAAATACTTCTATGTGGCTTATTTACAAAAATTGCTAAATTGGCTGTAATCTTGCTGTAAAAGGATTAATTAGTAAAACCTTCAATAGCATCAGGATAGACCAATATATATAAAATTATATGTTTAAATAAAGAAAATATACCAAAAAACATTAGTAAAATCTTAATATTCCGCGACTGAAAAGAGACATAACAATTATTTAAATGAATATTACAGGCCTCAATATGCCTTTATAACAATTTGAAGTTATTTTTCTTTTAACGAAAATTTTGATAATGATATTGAAAAAACTACATATTTCTAGAGGTGTTTGGAAAATGGTCCAACTCACGTAAACTTAAACATTCAGATGTAATATTTTGGGGAACATATAAGAACAGACCAATCTTTATTTGCAACTGTTTCGTGAGGCTCTTTAATGTTTTTATTATTAACATATATGTATATATAATATTATAATAAGTAAATTTTTATAATAATCAATTATTTTTTCAATATATTAATTTTTCATTGAAAACTTTGTGTTACAGTATCTAGATACACAATTCAAGTCCAATAGTTTAAGGATTAAAGTTAAAAAATTTTGCATCTAATACTACTTTGATATTAAAAAATCTAATTTCAAATTTATTTTTTTTTAATCCAAAAATAATATAATTTAAAAATAAATAATAAATGACGAAGAACAAAATTTGCCCTATCCTTGCAAATATATTTCTTAAAAGCTGATCTAAAATTTTTTTGTCCATTATATTTATTTAATATTTATTAAGGAGGAAAAAAAAGTGTTTTTGTTACCCCCCCAGAAAATAAACCTTGGTATGTTTTATTGCTAGCCCCAAAATGTTACGGTTCTACTGATGACCGTTCGTGCGCTGGAACGTTTTTAAAAAGGTATTTTTTAGTTTTTTATTAAAAATAACAAACAGCATTAAAAAAAACTTGAAAAATACCAATGGACCCGCCTTCCAAAAACATTTTCTCTGCGTTGCTTTGGAAGAAAATATAAAAATTTGCAAACAACTAAATAAAAGGCCCTTTTTAAAAACAGTCCAGACCAGAACGGTCAACAGTAGAAAAATCATAAAACAATCAAGGTTAATTTTCAAGGGGGTAACAAAAACACTTTCTTAAGTGAGTCGCCTTAATATTTATGGATCTTTTTAAACAACATTATAAATCTTATTAAACAAAATGTAAAATATCGCAAATATTTAAAATATTTATTTATAAATATTTAAAAATCAAATATAACTTGAAACGAAATATGTCATATGAGAACAATTTCAAAATGAGGGTCTTGCCAAAACAATATTTATTGTAAATCTTGTAAAACAAAATGAAAACTATATTAACTTCATATAACAAAACGATAATGTAAAATATTGCTTGCAATATATGGTTATTTTAATAAGAATACTAAAATATAATTATTTATGTTTTCTTTCCTTTTGTAAAATATATATATTTTATATTAATATAATATATATATATATATATATATATATATATATATATATATATATATATATATATATGTATACTACTACTACATACAAGCTATATAAAAAGTATAATTCTCTCATTTTATTATAATAAATTTGAAATTCAATTTTAGCAAAGCAGCAAAATGTGAAATTAACAGATGACATCGATAATTTTCTGGCAACACTGGTGAGGAAAAAGAAAAATAGATTTTTAAATGAATGAACATTAAAAAGAAAATGTCTATTTACAGCAACAACAACAGTAGGCATCAATACCCAGCAAACAAACGAACAAGTTACTCCACAAAAATAAATATTTTACCACTTCAAAAGTAGAACTAAGTGCATATATAGCACTATTAATACTAATTAATTCCAAAAAAGTGAAAATAAATGTATTTAGGATGAAAAAAGGCCAATAATTTATATAAAATTAAAATTTCACCAATTATCTTTTAACAAAACTAAAATAATATTATTGTTAAAAAAAAAAATATAAATATTGTTTTAAGAGAGAACTTCAAAAGAAATGAATACAAATCTTTAAAACAAAAAACATGCTACCAATGACAACACAATGTCAACAATCATTAGTTTTTCAGCACTTTTTCTTTTCTTTTTTTGTCTTTTTTGCTGGGCAACAATAGTAACAGCAATAATAATGGAGTATATATACACAACGTACGACAATGTAAACAATGTAAAATTTAAATCCAAAGACAGACACACTAACAATTGATGGATTGATGGAATTCATCATGATTGTAGAGAAGAAAGACAGAAAGATTAGGTAGACAGACGAATTTAATTCAAAAGTCACTAGACAAAAGTCTAAATTCACACACATCAATTTTTCTTTCTGAAATTTGACTTCTTTGGTTTTGCATTTACGTTTACATAGACATCAATTCTTTCTTTAATTGCCTTGATTTGTTTTTGTTTTGAACTACGAAAATAAAAAACAAAACGAATTTCGAAGGCAAGTTTGTAGCCTTTTATATTCCCTCTCGCTAGCTCTTACACAAAAATCAGAATTTCAGCAAGAAAAATTGCTTTGTGTGAACTCAGACAAATAAAAGTTAATTTTGATAAAATTCTGCTGTAAGAAAACAAAAATTTTCGAACAAAATAACACCATTTTTGACCTCACCACCTGTAATTTTGATAAAATTTGGTGTACACACACATTACGTCAATACAAAATTTGAAGTTCTTCAAAAATTTTAAATTCGTTGTGCTTTAGTTTTTGTCGCGGTTCAATTTTCAATTTTTTCGGAAAGTTTTTTTAAAATACATGAAATTTAAATCTATATATCTTCGGACTTATTTCGCCGATTAAAATAAACTTTACCTCAAAGTTTTACTTAATAAATTTAGTTTTAATTTTTATTAAAAAAATATGTCTTTCATTTTTATAATTACACCCCAGCAAAAACTTTTTGGTTTTCGGTAATAACAACTACTTATTAAAGTAGTTTCTTGGTAATGAGGCGTCATTATTATTTGCCTACTCTGTATTACATTAATAAGTACTCAGTAGTATAATAGCGCAGTCTTACTGCAATCACATGGATGAGTTGGCTAGAGCGCCGGATTAACAACCAGAAAGTTGTCGGTTCAACCCCAGTCTGAAGCTGTTAGTTTTTTATAACAAAATGCCTAAAAATATATTTTAAACTAAAAAGCGTTTTTGTCGCTTAGGAAGCTATGTGCGAGTAAGACGTTAGTCAGTAAAAACGAATGGTTAGTATGTGTCCAAGTTCAAGTCTCACTGACGACAAAATTTTTTTGTTTTTTTTTTTTATTTTTGTTATCGTTTAGGTACATATTTTTGAGTACCTTAGAGTCAGAAAATAACTACATGAATTTGTGGACAAGTCGAACAAAAATAACTAGTTATTCAGGCAAAAAATAAATAGTTTATTTTTGTTTCCAATTATACCTGCTAGCTTACCAGGAAAGCAAAGTTTTTGCTGGGACCCTTCGCATAAAATGAAGTTTGTCATTTTATATGAAAGTTTATAAATGTAACAAATTGAAAAATATTCATTATTATTATGATTAAAAATAACTTTTAAGAATATACATTTGTCTGTCTCTCCGTCTGTATGTTGAAATGAATTTTTTCAATCTCATAGTCTAATAGATAAATTTTTCTTTCACACATATGTAGCACATAGTCACGAAAATCTTGGTATTGAAATTCAGCGAAATCCGTTTAGGTATGACGGGGTTACAAACGATTTTCTAAAAGAGCCTTAAAAATTTTTCAATTTTCTTTGCTCAAATTTAATAATATTTGTCTTTCACATACAACAATATATAAATGTTTTCTAATTGGAAAGTTGGCAGATCGAATAATCTAGAGGAAGTGTTCTATACTACAAACCGCTAATGTATAAACATGTATATATATGTATATATATATATATATATATAAATTCTATAAAATATAACACTTCTACTTGCTATAATGATGATGGTGATTGCTATAATGATTGATGTCGATAGGACATGGAGTATATGAAGCCCACAGATAACTGCCATATATATATATATATATATATATATATATATATATATCAAAATTTTGTCCAAATTTATGCTGGAGAAATTATTTAAATCGCTTCAATAACAACCGAGAAATGGAGCAAAACGCTTTTTAAAGCCATTGTTTAAGCTACGGTTTCGTCTTTATATAGTGGTCATAAATATTTTTATAAAATTTTGGTTTTTTTAATCAACCAAATTGTTTTATAAACAACCGAGTTATGGGCCAAAAACTGAAAAAAATAATATACACACAAACATATATATTAAGTATTGCAATGACCATTAGTGTTGTTGTTTTTCGTATAAGCAAGCAGTTTAGTTGAGAACAACAGTATTATAATGTTGCTGTTGTTTTTTGTACATACAGTCAGATTGTTTGTACATATATACCACAATATATAAATATGTATATGTATGCAATATATAAATATGTATATGTATAATTTTGATATATAACTTAATAAAATACTTGTTGTTACGTCTTCTATATCTTTATTTAATTGACTTTATTTCTATTATAAAAATATATTTATTTAATTTATTAAAAGAGAAGACTATGTCTTCTATGTCTTTTATTTTGAATTATAATATTGCCGGAAGACTATGTCTTCTTGTTCGGACTGTTAATTAATAATTAATTGTTTTCTTACTAACTACTTAATATTATAACTATCGAACAGCAATCATTACATTGAATGCAACGTGAGCTATTTGAGGTGCATTCAATGCAGACGTGACGTCAGCACTTTAAGTAAATATTGTGAGAAAGGTAAATAATTAAATTTGGAACAAACGGAAATGTGTCAGCAATTGAATTGCGACAGGGGGGATTGAACTTTATTAAAATAAATATGGTAATTATTAACTCATCCCTTCTTAAACTGATTGTCCTCAATCATTTAAAAAAACGGAATATTGTTCAATCTTGGTGGTTTGATAGGAGCTTTTAATGCTATTGGATTAGGGGATTCAGCACAATGTTACACACTTATTGTCGCATGACGCTCGTTATTAGTGTGTGGAATTTGAGATTCCCAAACAATTATTTTTTTTTTTTGTATTTTTAAAGAAAAAATTTAAACATGCTATGGAAATGATAATTAGACTAAGGATAACAGAGATTGACCATCCTCCAATTTTTAAATGTTTCTGAATAATTGAAATTACTTCCGTATTATTAATCTGTAATTCGTTAAGAGCTTCAAGTGATAGGAAATTAATATGGTCGCTTTCAAAAGAAGCGGGCTGCATTAATGCGGGAATGATTTGTAAAGGTGAGGCTTCTATATTACTAAAAGTTCTATTGTTAATTTTAATAGTGCTATTATGAAATTTAATAAGAAGCATTCCAGATATATTTCTCCGCGTTTTATCAACATAAATAGCTGTGTTACAATCACTTATTAGGATAGCCTCTGACTCGATTTCTTCGATTAATGGGATATGATGAATGTTGTTTGTTACACATGTAGAATTTTGACTACTTATAAGATTATGAACACATTTGGTATTTGAAATGTTCTTTATTTGGTTTTTTTTACAAATTCTTATACTATATATTTCTCACAATCATTTATTATACCATATATAGTTTTTTCGTTAATTAAAATATGCTTAAATTTTAGATTAATTACAGAGTTTTTCTTTTTTACCGGTCTTAAAATTACGTTTTCATAGGTTTCATTTTTTGTTAAGGGAATCTTAACCAAATAAAATATTTTTTTATTGGTACTGTATAAGAGAGATACTTTGGCAAATTGGAGTGCCTCTTCGGGGCTCACAAAAACAATATTTTCTTCTCTAATTTTACTTGTAGCAATTTCAATTTCTTTTTTATCTAATATTAATGGGTTAACAATTCCAAGCTTTGCCCACTCGATTCCATTTTGCATATTTATTAACTCTTCCTTAAATTTTGTAAATTTATAACTATTTCGTTTTCTAATAATACATCCTTTCTTATTACATTAGAAATTTTATTTACTATATCTGTTAGATTTTTTAATCTTTTATTAAAGACTTCGTTTACGTACACTTGTTTATTATTACTTTTATTTAGATCATTTATATTACTAGCTGTTATTTCGAAGTCTTCGTGATCTGGAAATCCTGCGACATATTTCCTAATAGTACCTATGGCATTTATTGCTCTTTTATTTTTTATAGTGGGTGTTACATTTTCTAAAATATTTTCGGTAAGGCTTAATTCGTGGATAAGGATGGGATAGAGGTTATGGTGATTTGGGATGTTTTCTTGGATAAATGTATGGATACTGGATATGGATATTGCGTACTGAGCCAGATCTATTGAATGTAAAATAGTCACGACATACGAAGAAGTGTAATCCAAAATTTGGACTTTAGTTTTTACAAAGGTTAAATACAATCTGTAAAGGTAATTTATTTTCTTTTAATATTACTTTTATAGACAATTCTGCCTGTCATTGTTAAAACAGTGGAGTTTCTATCTTCTTTGACTATTTCCTTTTTATATCTTGGAGTTAGTTTTGAACCTAGTCTCTTGTTAACTTTGACAAAAATTTCATCTCCTGGTAAATAAATTTTTATTGCGTGCCTATTTTGATTATGGTAGTTTAAATCCTGTTTCTGTTTTTTTTTTTTTTTTTTTTTTTTGTTAAACGATTGATGATTTCTTGTTTGTCCAAAATTGCTTTTTTGGATCATTACTTGAATTTCTGTTAAAAAATATATCTATCGGTTTTCTGCCGGTGGTGGAGTGAATTGACCTGTTATACTCGTGTATTGCTCTGGTAAGTAAATCATGAAAAGTAGTGTGAAGTTTGTCTGGTTTTAAGCATTTCATAATCTCTAAATGAGTGAAATCCTTCTATTTGACCATTAACGGAACTAGAGTAGGGTGGTGTAGTGTAGGTTTCGATGCCAAATTGATATTTAAAAAGAAAACTTATTGATACGAAATTTAAGGATTTTTCATTGTCTATGTCTATGGACTTAGGGATACCAAAAGCTAAAACTATTTCCTTTAGTAGTTCTTTAATATCCTCTATTGCCCTAGACTTTAAAATTTTGACTAAAGCGTATATTGAGAATTTGTCTATTGCTGTTAGTACAAGATTTCCTTTGGTGGAGTAAATATCAATATGGACGATTTCTCCAGGATTTTGTGGAATTGGTGTGGGTTGGAATTGTGGTTAATTAGGACGACGATCGTATTTTTGTTCTCTGCAAACTTGACAATTTTTAACAATTCTATTGGATTTTTCCGTCATTTTTGGGAAATAGAAATTTTTTTTATCTGCTCTCTATTTTCCTTAGCATTTCTGTGGGCTCTTCTGTGTTCTTTAATTAAGACCTCTTCTTATTCTACATCGTTAGTTATTTCTTTGGCTTGTGACTGTGTGAATCTTATTTTATAATTTATGAAATATTCGGAATAAAATTCTTGAATTATTCCCAGGTTCAGTAGTAAGTAATTCATTAATTACGCTAGGATTAAGATATTTTTTAGAATCGAAATTAATATATTTTTGGTATGGTACGATTTTTTTGTTATATGCCTGTGATAAGTTGGAAAGGGAATTTAAAATTTGTAGTTATCATAGTTGTCTATTAAAATATGAATTTGGTTTTTGAAGACGTTTACGGGACATTCCACTGCTGGTATTTTATTGTCTGATGAACTTTTATCGAATTTATCTGTGATAGCCTAGATAGTGCATCTGCTACCACGTTTGTTTTACCGGGTTGATATCTGAGTTCATAATCATATTCTTCTAAAATGGCTTTGCATCTCTTCATTTTGCTACTAAGAGCATATGTTAAAGGTTGGTGGTCTGTGAATATGATAAGCTTTCGGGATCCATACAGATAATTTCTCAGTGAATTTAATGACCAAATTATAGCCAACATTTCTTTTTCGTTTGTAGCGTAATTTTCTTCGGTTTTACTCAGTGTTCGGGAAAGGAAGGTTATAGGCTTTTTGTTTTGCGATAAGACTGCACCGATTGCGTAGTCGGAAGCATCTGTCGTTAACTCGAAACATTTTTCAAAGTCAGGATGAAAGAGAACTATATCACTAGAGACTAACGAGTTTTTTAATTTTTGAAATGCATCCAGATCATTTTGGTCTAAAGATATTTTTGTATTCTTGGAGGCATTTTTTGAAATGCGTCGTTCATCCCCTCTTAAAGGGGATGTCAGGGGCTTAGTAAGTTTTGCGTAATCTCGGATGAAGCGCCTATAATAACCCTACATGCCTAGGAAACTTCTTAAATCTTTTAGAGTTTTTAGGGGTTATAGTTGAGCTATTGCTTCTACTTTTTGTTTGTTAGTTTTTATTCCTTCGGTTTCTACAATAAATCCTAGAAATTCAATTTCTGTTTTTAAAAATTCACACTTGTCGAGCTGTATTTTGAAGTTTGCGGATTCTAATGTTTCAATTATTTTGTATAGATTTTCAAAGTGTTCTTTTTCGGTTTTGGAAAACATAATTATATCGTCTATGTAAACATAGCATATTTTACCTATATCATCTCTTAAAACATCATCTAAAGTACGTTGGAAAATTGATGGCGAGTTTTTTAATCCGAATGGAAGTCGGACGAATTCAAATTTTCCGATATTGACTGAAAATGCGTTTTTTCTATATCGCATTCTTTTAAAGGAATTTGGTGAAAATCACTTTTAAGGTCTACTACTGAAAAGTACTTATTTTTTCCTAAATTTGCGAGAACTTCATTAATTTCCGAGATAGGGTATCTATCGGCTACAGTGATCGCGTTCAGCTTTCTGTAGTCAATGATCATTCTGATTTTTTTTTTTTTTTTTGCCGGATGCGTCTTTTTTTCGGGACAATCCAGACGGGTGCATTGTAAGATGATCTAGAAGGCCTGGTTATACCATCGCTTAAAAGTTCATTTATTTATTTTTCAACTTCGTTTTTAAGTGCCATGGGATAAGGATTTGATTTGCAATATATCGGTGAGTTAGATGTGGTTCGAATCTCTCCTTTGATTCGAGAAGTAAATGTAAGTTTTTTATTAGGGTCTTTGAATAAATTGGGATGATTATTTATAATTTCTTCTAATTGAGATTTTTGAATCTCGTCCATATGACAAGTTCTAAATTCCATTTTGTTTACGGATTGGGAAATTTGTTGGTGAATTTTAATTTTGATTTTGTAATTTATTAACATGTATTTTTCCTTAATATGAATTATAGCCTTTAATTCCTGTAAGCTGTCATAGCCTAAAATACCATGAAATGGTTTTAAAGAGGGTAAAATATACAATTTAATAGGATGATCGGTTAATTAAACAGATTCGCGAATGTATGGTGTGTGGTTTTAATGTCGCCAGAAACTGAGTTGGCAAAAAAAGTTTTTCGTTTTGTTTAGGATTGTTAACGAGAGATGATTGAATGTAATTTTTATTAGATCCTGTGTCTATTAAAATTTTTAAGATTTGATCATTCTGAATGAATATCAGTCAGATCTTGGGTAGGAACGTATTTTTCGATATCTTCATTTTACAGTTGCTGGTAATAGTTGTCTTTGTAATTTTCGGGTTGAAATTCTTCAGATTCTATTATATTGTCAAAATTTTGCTGTTTAGTTTGTATGTTTGTTGTTGTTGTTTAAATGGTGGTGGAACGTGATTCATTGACGCAGGTCTTTTGCCTTGAGGTTTCATCGTTTGACGGGGTCTGTTTTGGTAGTTAATATTTCTTGTTTGTACCGACTGATCAATTTCCATAGGTTCACATCTTTGGGGTTTGGGTTCTGTCGGTCTTGACGGTTGAAACTGGAATTGTTGTCGCAAATGGTGATGCGATTGAAACGTTGGTTGGGGGTTATAGTAAGGGAAGGGCTGTTGATTTTTAAATGTATTTTGTTGCATACTGTTCATAGGGGTATTATATTTGGTACAGTGTTGAAACGTTAATTCTGGCTAAAATGGTCTATTATTATTTTGTGTGTTCAAATTACGAATTGAAGGAAGTGGTGGCTACTGACGATGTTTATGGTTTTGGTGTTTATTCGCGTATTCTGATCTATAATGTTGGTTTTCCAACTTCAAGCAAAGATGTAGTGCTTGTGGAAGATCTGAAGGTTCACGAATGCATAGGAGTCTCGGTAGGTCTCCGTTTAAGCCTCTTATAAAAGTATCGAGAGCTTTGTCTCGATATGTCTGAGTCAAAAGTCGCAAAGACTCTTATCCCATTTCCATGCAGCCAATTTTATTTAAAATCAAGGATAGATGCGAATAGATTTGTTGATAAAAAATTTGAATAGTGTTTCTTCCTTGGATGAGTGAGGTCAGTTGGTACTCCAGTGTGTCTAAGTCACGTTTATCAGCGTAATAAAGGGTCAAACATCTTACTATACTATTCCAGTCTAGTGGCGTATTATATGATTCTAATGCAATGTCTGCATTCCCTATTACTTTATTCCTAATTACACTTAGGATTTCGTAGTGTTTTGGAGATCCCCTCATTGAGTTATAGATTTGTAATACCCTATCGACACTTTTTTTCCAGGAGTTGAATTCAGAGGGGTTTCCAGAAAATTCCCTCAAACTTCTTACTATGTCCGCTATTTTGTCCAAGTCGTTTAAATTTTCCCTGTATCTTTCCTCTATGGTTTTTTCATTTCCATAATTTATGTCCGCGTTGGGGTTTATTATAGATTGCACAATACTCCTACACTGTTGCGCACAAATGAGAGCTATCCTATTCGCTAATTCGGTATGCATTTGAAAATTTGGTGGCTCTACTGATGGGTTTGGGATTGCGTCGGGGTTAGGAGTGTTAAGAAAAGGTGGTCTTATTAGGTTGTTGGAATTAGCCATAATAGTATTTAAAATTGGTTTTAAAAAATGTAAAAAAAATTCCTTTTTTATTTTTACGCTCATAGTGTTTACTAAAGTAAGAATATTTTTGCTTAGAATATTTCTTAAAACTCAAATATAAATTAACATAATTTTAACTTACAAAATGATTAGAAATGCCTTCATGTTTTAGCTGTTGCTTTACTGATGAAATTATTAATGTTGTGTTGGTGTTGATTTTATTTTTAAGTAAAGATGATTTTCAACGGGTTAGGGCTGATTAATCTTCCAATGGATGTTAGACTTCTATGTTGAGTTTTGTGTTGATGTTGATTTTTTGATTTTTATGCTGATTTTTATATTGTTGTAGTTCGATTTGTTTTGAATACGTATTTTTTTTATTTTGGCAATGTTTGTAAAGTTTTTTATAACTTGTTATAACTTGTATTATAAGTTTTTATTAATTTTAAGTTTTTTTTCACTGTAGTAGTTCTTATTATTATTATTATTATTATCATCATTATTTTTTTTTTTTTTTTGTTTTTGTTTAATAACACTTATTACCAATTCACTTAACTAGAATCGTTCCGATTGTACGATTTTTTTCCGTTTTACTTATCGTTACTAAGGATTCAATACAATTCTATAAACGTACGGGTACCTGCGGACGGACACGTACAGGCTCAGCTCCGTGGTATATTTTTTATACCAGGCTGCTCGGGCGCCACTTAATAAAATACTTTTTAATTTTGGGTTTTATATATCTTTATTGAATTAACTTTATTTCTATTAGAAAAATATATTTATTTAATTTATTAAAAGAGAAGACTATGTCTTCTATGTCTTTTATTTTGAATTATAATATTGCCGGATGACTATGTCTTCTTCGAATAAAACCGAAAATTTAAAAAAAAAAAAAATGAAACCGATAGCATTTGTAAAAATCCGGAAACAGATTAACCGGTTTTTGGTTATGGTTTTGCATACTCTAAGATTAAAGCAATTTCAACTGCGTTTAAATTGTATTGTTGTCATCTTCAACATTATCTGAAAGTACATTATTAAGTTAATATTTTATGAAATTTTTTTAAGTACAGGTGCTGATATCGATGAAGTATTCGAGGAAGAATTTGGAATTTTATTATTCGAAGTTGATATTGTGGTCAATGATGGATGGATGGAGGTCAATGATGCATGGATAGAGGTCAAGTGGAGGGACAGATACTAATATTGGAGGAATAGCATTTAGATTAAATAGGGATGGATTGGGATCATTGCAGTTTAAAGGTGTATTCGAAGACGTTGTCGCTAAGGAAGAAAAATCTGGCATTTCATCAATAATCACAGACGACGCTGACAAAAGATAGTAATTATGGGAATAACTGAATATGAGTTTTGATGGCTCTTGGAAAGTTCATCTAAATTGGGATAACTAGTAAAAAACTCTCCGAACATAGTGAGTTTCATTGAAGAGGTAGGAAGTCTTTATTTAACTGCTCAAATTCGCCTTTAAAAATTATAGAACTTAGAATTTATCTTTTTACAACGGGGACAGGTCAGATGGATGGTTCAAGGAATGCACAGCATCTTGTGACTTAAGGTCGCTGCATTTCAAAAAGGATACCATACGATCGGTTCCAGAAATTTTACAACTAATATTCAAACAGTTAATTTTACCAAGAAACGTATTTAACGATATTCACACAAAAATGTTTCTAGGTAATATAATTATATACACTGATAGATGGCGCTGTACCATAGTGTTAGCTAATGCACAAGCCGAGTGTTGAAATTATAAGTAACTAATCTAATAAGACAGATAGATGATCCCGCTGTTGTAAATAATCTTATTTTGAATAAATGTAACTAAAAACAAATACGATAAAGTCTTGTTCAGACCGGCGCAAAATTTCGAAATTTCATGCAGAAATTACGAATGAAATCTAGAGTGTTTATACTGGCTAGATGACATTTGATGTAATTTCGTGAACAGCAGATACTTATTGTTTACATTTTAATTTGTTATAGGGGTAAATAAAGTATTTTGAAATGGAAACAAATAAGAAAAAATTAATTACTAAATTGGAAATTATTAATGAAAAACTTGCGAATAAGAAATTGTTATTTCAACAATTAAAAATGGTTAGACATGCAAAGGTAAAAAGGATACGTTTCATTTTGCAAAATCACTTTAATAATTAATTTTAAGATTTGTTTTTAAATTTAAGATCAGTTGCAAATTGTTTTTTTTTCTGCTCACGATAGAAACATGCTGAAAAAAAAGTATTTTTTCCAACCATTTACAGAGAGAGTTGCACGGAAATGGGCATCGTAATTTCTATGTAATTTCGCAAGTGTCAAAATGTATGGGAAATTACGTAATTTCAACTTGATTTCGGCCGAAATCACGAAAGTACGTAATTTCGCGTCGATCTGAATGCCCCATAAAGTAAGAAAATGATAGTATAGGAATAACAAAAACAAATAAAAATAAAATGTAAACTGTTGTAAACTAAACAAATTGATATGTAATTTATTAATTAATTAAAAGATTAACTTATATCTGTTATACTGCAGTATTTTCACAATTTTAGTATTAATATTATAAACAACTTTGGGAAAGTTTCACGAGTGTGGAGCACACTAAAATTTTATGCTTTAAAGTTGCCAAAATATATTAATCGATAAAAATGAAACTTTTTCTAAAATTCACTATTTTCAACCAATGCTGGATGTAGGAAGCAAACCTAAATCAATTTAAAATTTCTTTATTAACCATTTATGAATCCTTGTCTTTTGAAATATGTAAAGAAAAAAATTTGTTATTAAAAAAACTAAGAAAAAAGTAAAAGAACACTACTATATTTTTGTAAAATAAATATCCATTTTTCATACTAATTTCAGAGTGTAGACTTTGAACATTTTTCACATCTAGACGAATTGAGGTAATTAGAAACTTTTTTTCAGTATATTATTTCGGAATATATTAAAAATTACAGAATATTTTTTTAAAAGATTTTCATTCATATACCTCAGGACTTATTCCTGAAAAACGAAATAAAGTCAGGGCTTAAAATTAAAAATTAAAGCGTATATACCTTTTTAACTGTAAGAGAAAATTTTTCTTTATCTTGCCAAGCACTTTACAGAAATATAAAAATCTTTGAAATTCGACATGATTTTAAGACACGATTTTTTAAACTATTACATGCTTGAGGTAATCAATTTTGACACCCTGTTGCTTACCTCGTGTAATCGCAGGGTGACTGCAAGATGATTTTTCTGAAAGCCTGGGTCTTCCTCTACAACTCGTATATACATTTCAATTCGATCAGACCAGTAGTTTAGGAAATACAGATTTATTGCCAAGTATTTAGCATTTGGCCCCACTGTGCGTTGATAAAGGGCAGACTATCACTTCTTATTTTATCCAAATTGCTCAAATTAACTTTGTCTGAGAAAAAATACTGTTATATTGATTTCGAGTACAGTGGAGGTTTTCTCGCCCAAATTCAGTAGTGTATTTTTGACTTTGAGAAAAAACACTGTTCTATTGATTTCCAATACAGTGGAGGTGTTCTCGCCCAAATTCAGTACTGCTTTTTTATTTATTTTTTTTTTTTTTTTTAATAAATGGCTTTTTGCAGACCTGTAGAATTCAGATACATTAGAGTTAAATGTGTCATAAACTGCGGTTAATTCAGGAAAAAAATTATATCAGTAATTGAGTGATCACGTTTGATATTTTTATTAATAAATAAAAAAAAACTCTTTTCGAATTCTTTTTGGCAGAATGGTATTGTTTCGTTAATTTCTATTATTTTTATAAATGATTGTATTTCTATTAATTTTTAAGGTTAAATAACGAAACTTGGTATATGTGATAACTTTTATATAGCATACAAAAATCATAGTACATATACAAATATCATTCAAAACGATTCATTATATTATTAATTTTTCATACAAATGCACTTCCTAAATTCAACTAAAACTCTGAAAACCCCCTTAACGAAATGTTGGCATTTTATGAAAAAATGAAACAATAAAAAATATATATATTTTTTTAATTAGTTTTAATATTTTTATATAACAAATACAATATTAACAAATTTTTATCCACTATAACTAACTTCCTTCACTGCTATCGGCAACATCTGAACCATCAATATAATTGTTATCGTTTTCTTCGTCTTCTGTAAGAATAAGCAAATCAACTGTGGATTGAGGTACGACTATTGGTTTTTTTTCACACCAGATATGATTGGATCGGAATTTTCCAAAAATCTTTAAAATATATCTTCGTTGGATTTTTGTCTAATAAATTTGAATTACCTTAAGAGCAGAAAGAAAAAAATAGAAATTGGTAATAAAAATCATGTTATTTTTACCATTAATAGTATATAATTTAAAATTTAGTCAGAAAAATAATAAAATAACAAATATTCAATACCTGAAATGGTTACATGTGGTACCGGCAAGCACTCAAATTTAAAAAATTCAAAAAAAAAGTCTTTGAAAATAACAATTTTTTTTCTTTCTTTTGATTGCTGTTATAGCGAATTTTAATATATATATCCAATTCCTCTAATGTTTGTAGTCTGTCGCTGACCAATGTTGAATTATATTGGGAACAAGTGGTGAAACCAAAATTTTAAAAGTTTTATTTTTTCGCAGTTTTTCGATTAGAAAATTTGCGTCATTTCGAGTATTGTAAAATAAAGAATGAAGATTTATTGCTCTTGTTATTATAAATCGTTTGAGATACATATCGTTAATGTGTCCTCAATAGTAGCGCTAATAAGGGGTGCCCAAACTTGGGAAGAAAAAACGTGAATGGCTCCAAGAGGGGGCTTTTTCGCGAGGCACACTCACAACGTAATTTCAATGAAGGTAAAGAATCACATCAAAAAAGGTTTCCATATTATATTTTAAAATTGATGTAGCGCGATAAAATATCAATTTGCAAAAATGTTTAAACTCGATTTTACATTTTATGTGAAATTATATTTATAATAAGTACATCTTTTCGGTTTTGGTAAAGCAAAAAGTGGTTTAAAAAAATAAATTGCATAGAAAGCATTAATGACCGAAGATCGCGGTGTATTTAATATTTCATAAATCGTGGAGTCACACCCACCAAGTGTATAATAATCTGTAGCTGTTAAAATAACTTATATCGGAATCAAGTGGCACTCAAAAATAATTACGTGTTTGAATTTAATACAACTTTTAACATATTTGGGTGTGTATTTTTGTCATTGAAAAATTTGCTTTATATAATTTGAAGAGTTTGTAATTAAAAAAATCTATGCACACTTTGTTTTTTACTCGATAGTTCAAAGGGTGGTTTAAACAGATATATGATCGCGATTATGCTCACTAATATATATACTTTTATGTAGTTTACATACGTGCATTTATTTTTGATATCGGGCTTAAAATGGAATTTTTACGATTTTAAAATTTTTCTGATTTTTAACTAAAATAATATAAATGGTAATTTCTTGTCCATGAATATACATTTAAAAAAATTTTTTCATTGTCAAATATTAAAAATGTGTCAGAAAATTTTATAAAATCAAAAGACAGAAAATCAATGCTACTTTGTAGATAAAAAAAAATTTTTAATGAAATGTTAAAAAATCATTATGATCGCGATTATCTTCGGCCTCATCAACTACATCGTGTAACTTTTAATTTGTATTTTAGTGGGTTACATATGTATGATAATTTTTAATTTTTTTGAACCCCGAGAAAAGAAATTTGTTATTTTATATGAAAGTCTTAAAACATACAAAAAGGACCTTAAAATGAAAAATATTCGTTACTGTTATGATTAAAAATAACTTTTGGGAATATTTTTCTGTCCGTCTGAATGTTGAAATGGATTTTTTTAAGCCCATAGTCCAATAAATACATTTTTCTTCCAACAAGTTTGTGGTACATAGTCTCGAGAAACTTGGAACTGAAATTCAGAGAAATCTGTTCAGGAATGGCGAAGTTATTAAAGGTTTTCCAGAGCAGCCCAAAAAAATTTTTCCAATTTTCTTTGCCCAAGTTTAATAATATTTGCTCTCTCATATAAATATTTTTTTACAAACCGTTAAGCTTGAATTCGTATCCCCGGGACACCTTGAAAATGTCTGTTTTCATAAAAAATATGAAAACTTTCGTCATTAAAAAACTTAATTTGACAGGAATTTCAAGGCGTGATGATGTGTTCTTTGTAATATATATATTATTTACCTTTGAGTTGCGGTTTAGACAATAAAGTTAGTAAAGTTCAACTCGACGATGTAGTATACCGCTTTGGTTTGTGACTGCAGAACTGTAGGTCATAAGTTCGATCCCTGGCCAGGACTTCGAAAAATTGTTTTATAATTTAGCATTACAAAAAAGAATGAAACGTCAGATAAGGAACTGTCAGCATATCTTTTTATATACTTAGCACGATTCTCTTTGAAATTTATTTTTATTTATTAAATAAAAAATTCCTCTTGTATACCTCTGAGTTCGAACCCATAAGCACACTTATGGCAACTTGTAGTTTCATATTCATAAAACATTTTTGTTTTATTTTGTTAAGAAAAATATTTTTGAACATTGATGAATTTGAAATATATTCAACATATAGTGTTGTAAATTGAAATGTGCAGAATATATAATCGTTTTACATCAAGATTCCTATAGGTATAGATAGTCTGCTGGAAATGTTCTAAACTACAAAGCTGATTTTTTTTTTTTCTTTTTAAATATGAGCATTGCAAATATCAAAAATACCATAGCAAGGTATTTTAGAGTATAAAATAGTATAAAGGAATATGATATTAATTTTTCGCGATCGTTAAAAAAGTTCATGCACCAAACGCTATGAAAATTTTTTATAAATACTCGTAATATTATTTTTGGTATCAAAAAATGTATATTTTCCACCAAACTGCTTAACTTTTCAACACTTTTCAGTGTCTTCTTTGATATCAAATAATTTTACAAAAATTTTTTGGACAATTTCTGTGATATCGCGATGTTAATATAAAACTTATATACAAAATAATTTATGTAGAAAATGAGGGAAAAGGTAGGAGAAGATCACCTAGGTTGACAAGTTTGAGATTGACTTTTAATGGGTTGAGTTTAGAACGAACGGAATCGGGACAGAGATATAAAGACCAACGTTACGGACAGAGGATCATCAAGTGTCTTACAGTTTGTTAAAACGAATATTTAAATTCTTATTTTGATGTTAATGTTAAATTTTGTGTAAATATTGTAAATAGTTCCTTAATGTATGAGTAAATATTACAATGAATAAATATTATAATGAGAGTGCAGCTGTGTTTTGTAATACTTTAAAACTACAATTGACAGCTCAACCGTGATGATCTCACTGAGACAGTGTATTCATTAAAATAAATTTCTAAACTACATTTATTACTATTATTGGTTTTTTTTTTATTTTTTTATTTTATATACTTTTATCTTAAATTGTTAAATTTCCTAACATTTTATGATGTAAATACAAACGCAAAATCATTTCCTACCTATTGGACAAAAAAATATATGCAAAAATGTGTTAAATTTGTTTCTAGTGAGATTTTTATATTTTATTCGATAACCGATATCTTGACGAATGTCACAACATTTTTCATATTTAGATGAAAGAGGAATATAAAGCAATTTTGATCAAAACGTAATAATAAGTTCTACCATTTAAATACTTAGAGCTTTATATAAAAATTGTTTAAATAAAGATATTAAAGAAAATTTATAAATGCATTTTAGAAATCGCGTTAGGTGTGTGAAATTTTTGGTTCAAATTGATTAAAAAGTTCAGTTTTTTTAACAGGACATTATTGGCTATAAGGTAGTGAGTGCTATGATATTGTGAGGTCCAAAAAAATATATATAACCATTATAAGTATATTTTTTATGGAAAAATACGTTTGATAGTAAATCTGATTATGCGAGATGTTTTTTTCTTTTTCTCTCTTTTCTGTTTTAGGTTTTTAAATACATAAGATCGTATGGCATATTGGATGGATTTGTGTGTTAGAGCTAGGGGCTTCTGGGATCTGTTTAGGGGAAGTTTTGAAGAAGCTTATTTTAATTTTAAGTAAAAGAGAAATATTTTTGAAATTATTCTCATTTTTACAACTAAAAAGTTTTTCTAATCCTTAAACGAAATTACTTAATAGTTTTTATCTGGGTTCGATCCCATAACTCAAAGTTAAAAAATCTGAAAATTTAAAAATAGCTAATTCAATTTCAAAGTAGCCAATTCCTAGATATATGTTTCGAAAAAATTTGTTCTTTATTCGGCTATATAACACAGATGGTATGAGCGACTTCATGAGTCATATGCCGAAGAAAACAGTTTTCGGGGACTCTTTATAATACAAGTTTCCAATGTGTTGGTTAACGTCTATTTATACGAAGTATATGAAGTATGAAGTATACTTAAACAGTAAAGCAAACATTTTGATAAGAGATAATAATTATGCATATGAATCCATGAATATATGCAATTTCTTTAATTGCATACATTTTTTTAAGAAAAAATGTTTTATTAAGTTTTATTTTATAAGTATATGTGGTGTAATAAATTCACGATATTTGTAAATTCAACAAAAATATAATTTAATAAAATTAAACTTTTAATGAAATTAAACTTTTAATGAATATATTTTTTTAATTTGTATATTTATGCAATATAGATTTTGTGAAGTATATAAAAAATTCGACCCCTACGAATGTAGCACTTCCACTTGCTTTTTTCAATAAGATTAAATAAACATTTACGAAAAAAAAACGGACTAAGATTCTTTCGTCAATGAGTGATGGATGTCACGAATTTCCCAATTTTATTCATTGTTATTCTTACAAATTTTAACTTTTATTATCTACTCTATAGCAATTGTTTTAAATTTATTTAATTACTTCTCTTTATAAAATTTTGTCACTTCAATATTTTGATAATTTAATTCCATTAAGCAATTATTATATTCAATAACAAAATTAGAACCAGTTTCAACTAAAAACTATATGTGTATGATTGTGACCAAAATAATAATAAAATAATTAAATTCGAGACAATTTTGACCATTGAAAAATAATATTAAAAACAATAGAAACACACAAATAAACGTAATTAAATTATAAAACTAATTATAATTAAGGTTAACACAACAATTGTTTTGTGCATACAAAACAAACAAATAAACAATTTTAATAAGAAAATAATTTAATAATAAATATATTTTTGAGAGAAAAAAAAGTATTTTAAAAATTATTTAGGTTGGTTAATAATACAACTGAAGAATGTTATATGAAAATTTCCTTTTGATTCAATCAGTTAAGAATTTTTAGAAAGTGTCCAAACAGGGGATTTTAAAAAATAAAATCGCCAAAAAAGGGGATTTTTTGAGAAAAGTTAAAATTTGTTTTTTTTTTATATAAAAACAAAAACAAAATATATTATATTTTAAGAAAAACTACTAAATTCAATTTTATTAATAACAAAATAATTTATGATAATTTTTATTAGTGCAAAAACAAAGGTTTATTCATAAAAATAGTTAACATAAAACTCTTTTTATTAATTAAACTTCTATACTTTTGTACGAGGTTTTCACTGGGACTCCAGTCTTACAAATCCTCGTCTAGCAAATTTAGAACTGAAAGCATGAATTCACAAGTGTTGACCTTAAATCTATTGGATCTTAAGTCTATTGGATAATTTAGAAAAAACACGTTCCGCTGCGGCACTGCTCTGAGCTAAAGTAAAAATATAAATTAGAATATAAATATTCATAAAATTTATTTTTTAATTTTCCCAATCAAATCCAAAAAGCTTCGGAATTTTATATTTTAAATAGTTGTTCATAAGCATTATCATTAGCTTTAATTTTTAACTGTATTAATTCATTTATAATTTCTTCGGAGTCTTTTTTACATCGTGAAGCAATATCAACACGCAGAGAAAAAAATATAGGTGTAGTGACCATAATCGAAGAGCAACATATTATGATTGGAACATATAATCACAGCGAAAAATAGAAATGATTATAAGTATTAATTATTATGATTACATTCTTACTACATCACTATCCCATTCTATCAGATAATGATTTGATGTTATTATATTATTATTCTATTTTATTATATTATTACACCACATTGTCATATTATGATTCCATTTTATAATATTATTATCCCATGTTATCATATAGTTATTCAATCTTATCATATTATTATTTCATTTTATCATATCGTTATTCCATCTTATCATATATTAAAATTATTAAAAGTATTTCAACGAATACTACAACAAATAAAAGTAAATATGTTTGTTGTTTCTCAGCTACTTCAGCTTTCCAAATTTATTTATTTACACAAAATATTTGCATATTTCAAATAAAATTAAACTTAACATTAAAAGATTCAAATAAAACAAAAATATTCAAAGCACAGTTCATGTGAGTTACTTCATGTTCTTTGTATGCATAGTCGGTCTTTTATATCCCTGTTCCCATTTCGGTTCATTCCGTCCAAACTAAATCCAATCCACTAGAACAAATCCCTTACCTTTCAATGTTGGTTATCCACTCCTGCCATACATGAATATATTTTTTCAAATCATGAAAATAATAATTATAGCCATAAGACCCTTCCAGATTGACAATAAAAAAAGTTGCTGGCAATATTTTGACTTTGCTTATTTTTTTTTCTCCCAGTATTTCTTAGATTTAGTCCGAATTGTCTATTATCTATAATTTTGCTTTTTTCTTTATCGGACCAATTCTTTATCCCCGACCAATTCTTAAAGTTTCTTAATGCAAACTGATTATATTTTTAATGAACCTATTCAGATAAGAAAATAACTACAAAATACATTTGCTGGAAAAATATCCATTAAAAGTAATTAATAATTAATTAATTATTTCTTGCTATAAGCAGAGAAAAGATATAGTTGTAGTGGCAACATATTATGTTTGGAACTTATGATCACAGTGAAAAATAGAAATGTTTATAAGTAATAATTATTATGATTTCATTTTGTCATATTATGTTCGATTTTATGGTTTTTTTTTCCATATTATGATTCTAGTTTTACATATAATTGAACGAACTTACTACATCATTATCCCAGTCTATCAGATTATGATTTGATGTTGTTATATTATTATTCTTTTATACTATATTGTTATACTATATTGTTATATTATACCATGTTATCATATAGTTATCCAATCATATCATATTATTATTCCATCTTATCATATATTAAAATAAAACGTATTAATAAAAAATTATTTTTATCATTAGCCAAAAAAAACCCTTTATTGGTAATTTATCAATATCTTATATTGCTTGAATCACACCGAGTATAACCAAACCTTGTCTATTTTTATTTATTCATATATAAAATAAATGAGAATTACATTGAAGTTGGAAAACTAACATTAAAAACAAACTATATTTAAAAACAAACAAGTTATGCATTTTTCCAATAAGTTTGTGAAAAGGATGGGTATTATATTTATTTGAAAAATTTTATTGTCATGGGAATAATAATATTAAAAACAGAATATGGTTTAAGAACACGGAAAAACTTGCAAATATTTAATGGTTGTAAAAGTAATGATACTCTTCATGTTAATAAGATTTTGTTTCTGATAAAAATATTTAAAACATATAACTTTTGCAGTCAACCATATTAAAATTTTTATTGAGTGTAAACATTGAATGATAAAATTTAAACAAAAACATTGTTACCAAGAATACAGTTATTAAATTTCAAAAAAATTTAGACGTAACATAATATGTTACGTTAGACGTAACATAATATGTAAGATTTTTGTGTTAGAGGGTGTCAAATTCACTCTCTGAGAGAATTATTTTACATGTAGATTCAAATATTAGTATTATAAGATGTATTATGAGACTGTTGTGATGAGATTTCTATACACAACCATCTTATAAGATGAACTGTCAAAAAATACATAAATACGAAAGTTTGTTTGTGTGTGTACATATGTATTTTGGAAATTACTGAAAAATATACATATTTTTTTTTTTTTGTAAAATTGTTTTAGTGTTTGTTTTACATGTTAAAAAACGTTTTTATAAAAATTGTGCTAAAAAGTGCGAATTTCTTAAGTAAAAAGGACATGTTTACTTTGTGACTGATTGAAAATAATGATGATACCCCTTATTTAAGATTTAACATAATATAAACAAAATGGTTACTCTCCTCTGCGTTAATCTCAGTTGTAGACCTGGGGTTATGTCCTTTTTCTCGTTCGCACAAGAACAAAACGTCGGCGAGCAACGTTCACAATTTTTTTTTCATTTTGTTTTTAATGGATATAGTTTTTGTTCGAGCAATCATAATTTTTTGTTTGCCGCTTCGATACTGTTAGTTCAGCAGCTACACTCACTTTTTTGTTTTTGTTACAATAAAACAATGGTTGTCGCTGCGACATGTCGTCTAGTGTAAACCTGGATTCCTTTTCTTGTGCGAATAAGAACAAAATAATAATGATAACATTTTTAAAATCGTTCTGACAAATGCGTAAGCATCAAAAGCTTCTAAACAATAAAAATCCAAATTTAAATAAGAAAGTCAACAAAAATTAGACAAAAAAATACATAATTCTTACTCCTTAGGCTAAAAGTAATGAACGAAGTTAAATGAAACATATCCATGTACCTCTAAGACATTTTTAGATTATATAATTTTCTGGGTAATACAGTACAAGCTCGATTTTCGCGACTAATTAAAAACCAGACCTGTCGCGAAAACTGAATTTTCGCTAACAGAACCCAAAATTTTATGTAATTTTTAAAATTAAAATTGTTTTTATTGATATATTTACATTTTAAACATTTCTAAAGAGATTAGAGATTTTGAGTTGCTTTTTTGGTAAATTATTTTTTAAAATAACAGCTGAATCACGTAGTTTATATAATGCTGTTTTCGGCTTATCATTTTCCAAATCCCATTGTATGCATATGTTTATCGATGTTATACAATCGTCCACTTTATTTTTGTTTTCTTCATGACCACTATCGTATAAATCCTCCTATTCCGTATCTGATAATTTCATTTGCTTCTCATTACTTACCACATAAAATTGTTGAATCTAGATGTTTATGTCAGCGTACGTGAAAAGATGTTCCGTTACCAATTTGAGCTACAAGTGTACCAATAGTTGAAAGATCATCGTTTTCTTCCTGAATTATATTTTGTAATATATCTTCACTCCATTCACTACCGAATTCGAGCAAAGCTTTCCAGGATTTTCGGATATTGGACACTGATATTTTATCCCAGGACATAGCTAGAATCAGAATTGCATTTTTGAGATTGAAGTTTTTTAGTTTGAGCTCCAAATTTGTTCCCTTCTCGCCAAGCAAGTGGGTGAGCAGTTGTTTTTTATAATTTAATTTGACCAAGTTGATAACGTTTTGAACTAATCATTGACAAAGCGCAGTGCAATTGGGTGGTAGATTCATTGCTATAATTAAACCATCATCACTTTTTAGTTCCTCAACTGGATGACACGTCGCGTTGTCTAAAAGCCAAACTGCTTTTTGCGGTAGACCTTTTGAAGCCAAAAATTCTCGGACATAAAAAATTTTTACTTACTTTTACTAACTGGTGAACATTAACTTACGTGGAGAACAAATTCGTGATGGGACCAGTCCTTGTTCTTATTACTGGAGTTGTATATTACAGGATTATTGAGAAAGCATTTTCAGCTTGTCTGTGCCATTCGAATTTGAACAGGGCAAAAAGTTATTCGCTCATTTCATATTTTTCTTCCGGGAGCCGTTTTCTCATTACATGTCACAAGAGTGTGATTTGGAAGCATCCTAAATATAAACCGGATTCGTCAGTATTGTAGATTTGGTGAAGAGTGAACCCATGCTCATCAACGTAATCCTTAAACTCTTTCAATAAGATGAGGTTTCGAACACAATTTCTCGCGCGTAATTTTTAAAAATCTAATTTCATATCGACACTTAAATTGCTTCAACCATCCTTCACTTGCATTGAAACCTGAATTGGTTTAATAAATTTTAGAACACAAATGAATGGCGTTTGATTGTAAAATCGCTGCTGATATTATAACATTTTTTCAACGTTTGCCAGGGCCACTTTCTGATGTACGTACGAATTTATTTAATGAATTTTCTTACTTTTTGTATCAAAATCATTCAAAAAGGTTAATATACCAAAAGACGGGATTTCCCTTTTTTTGGTTATAGACATTGTAATCAAATTAAAAAAAAAACAGATAAAAGTCACGAAAATAGAACCCGTTTTTCATAAACTGTTGCGATTATGGAACCTACAATTTGAAAAATTAAGCCGTCGCGATAACCAGGCCGAAGCGAATACCGAGCTTGCACTGAACTATTGAAGATTACACGTAATTAACCCTTTAACACCAGGACGGTTAATTTTATAAATTTAGTTTTCAAAAGGTTAAATTAGCAATTTTTAAAATATAAATCGACTGGAGGTACTTATTATACTTCAATATCTATGAATTTATGAAAAATATAATAACTTCCTTTAAAACCGCGATATTAATCGAATTAAAGAGATTTTTGAAATTTTGGCACTATTTTACATGAATTTGTAGTTTTTATAATAAATGTACGCTATTGGTGATATTTATTTCCTTAACTATGGACCGGAAATCCCAAGATATTATTTGTGCATCTAAAGGGTTAAATGAACACATATATCAATAGTATTAAATGAGACCTTTCCAATGACATCCTAAAATATAAATTACAATGGAGAATGTCCAAATTTTCAAACTTTCATAAACTAGTATTTAAAATAAAATCATAAAAAATTTTATTAAAATTTTAATTTCGCGTATTTGAAAACTAATTCTAAAATTCTTTCTTACTCATTATGTATTAGACGTCATTTTTCTATCATATGTTGCAATTTTTTTGATCGAAAACTACATTTTTGTAGGTATTTAAAAAATGGCCCAGCTCACGTGAACTAAAAAATTAAACCAACATATTTTGGGATTAGTTTATAACATATCAATATTTAATTTTAGGGGGTACATTTGCAACTATATATAGAATATAGATATATAGAATAGAAGAAAATATATAGATTTATTCTACACCGAAAGGATTATATTTTCTTTAAATATGTGAAAACTTTTGTAAAATATAAATACATAGATATAAGAGTAACGTTACTGACTGATTGACCGACTGACTTACTGATTCATCATCGTACAACCCAAACGCCTGCAGCTAGAAAGATGAAATTTGGACTGTAGGTTGGTCTCCCATCAAATAGAAGCACTAAGATGAGATTTTTGGAAATTCGAATGTTTTGTTGGTAAAAAAGGGTAAAATCAGTAACCTTACATATATCTCTTAAACTAAAATAGATACAAAAAATACGTATTGTTATTCGTTTGAAAAATAAGCTTACAGGTGTCTGGCACATTTTTGAAAATCCGCTATTTCGGAGAGAAAACGGATAAAAACTGTATTTTGGTACATTTTTGGCACCATACATATCTTCTAAACCAATCAAGATACAAATAAAATTTACATCGTAACTTATCGAAAAGTGAAAAATACAAATTTAGTACTTTTCGGAAATTCGAACGTTTAAGGGGCAAAAATTGTACCTATTTTGGTACTTTTTTCATAAAACATTTTGTTCTATTTATTGACATATACGTATGCGTATTTTAATATGGTATCCCGTTACAATTTAGAAATTCATAGGAATAAAATTTTTGTTACGTCCGTGAGAAAAAAAAAGTACCAAAAAGGAGTAAGCTTCCGCTTACATTTTACATTTTTTTTAAACTCAGTGATGAATTTTTTATAATATTAAACCTAGAAGCATGAACTTAAGAATATGTAGTCCTAAGTGAATGAGAATTCCCAAGGGGGACTTTGTGGTACTTTTTTTTCTTCTAATGGTATTTTTGAATTTTCTATAATATTGAACAAAGAAACAAGAAATTAAAAAATATATAGTCCTAATAATTTTTCTAATAGTACCTTTTGAATTTCCTATTATATTCAACGTAGAAGCATGGAATTAAATATGAACAGTTCTAAGTGAATAAGATCCTATGTGAAGGTACTTTTGGTACTTTTTCATTCCTCTTGGGTATTTTGTGAACTTTTTTTTTATTAAACCTAGAAACATAAACTTGAATATATGTATGTGGTCCTAAATGAGAGAGAATCCACAAATGGGCACTTTGTGAAGCTTTTTCGATTTTCCATAGGTACTTCTTGAATTTTCTGTAATATTCAGCCTAGAAACATAAAACTGAAGATGTATAATCCTAAGTGAATGAGAATCCTTAAAAGAGATTTTTTGGAACTTTTTCGTTATTCTAATATTACTCTTTAAATTTTTTGCAATAATTAACCCAGAAATATGAAATTAAAAATATATGGTTCTATGTGGGTGAGAATCCACATGCTTTATTATTCACAGTCTTTTCTACTAAAAAATAATAATATAAATAATTTGGTAGTTTTTGAACCTTCAAAAACAACTGGAACTTCGGTATTATCCTACGAATATTCTAAACCAAAAATATAGAAATAAATTTAAAATAGTATTCTTTCTTTAGCAGAAATATATCAAACTTGAAACTGATACTTTTTGAAGGTTCTATTACTTATTATACTTTTTAGTACTTTTTTAACTAAAATATTTAAAAAGTTTATCGTTGTTAATGACACGATGCTCTATAAAAACTGTACTGTAGATATCTCTTGCCCAAAATTTTTAGAAATTTGAAGTCCTGGGGAGTAAAAGCGTCTAAAAAAATACTTCATAAATCTCCTAGACTTTTAAATATAAGAACAAAATTTAAATTGTTTTTTCTTTCAACCCAAAAAGATAGTTAAAAATTTTATGAAATCGGATTTTTTAATTGTGTGATATATATACTTCGGTAGTTTTTTGGTGCACTGAGTTATTTAATGAACTAATATAGGCTTACGAAGTGGTACGATACCCAACTCCTTGGATGTTCCTTATTTAAATATAAAGCTGGAGGCATGAAATTGGAATCATTTAATTTTACTTTTGGTATTTTTTCACTTTTGGTATTACATTTTGTTTTTTCTAAATAAAAAAAAAGCTACCAAGTTTATATCTGGTCTATGTAGCAGTTCCGCAAGCTCGCTAATGCAGTAGCGGGTCAAATGCTATGCTGCTATATATATAAAAGAGTAACGTTACTGAGTGATTGACTGACTCATTTAGTGATTCATCATCGCACAGCCCAAATGCCTGAATATAGAAAAATGAAGTTTGGAAATGGTAGTAGATCCACTAAGGCACGATTTTTGGAAATTCGATTGTTTAGGGGGTAAAAAAAATGTAAAACCGGTAAGCTTATATCTGCTCAACTAATAGAGATACAAAAAAGTTAAATAGTTATCGTTATTCATTTAAAAAATAATCTAACAGATGTCTGGAAATTTCTTGAAATTCAGCTCTTTCAGGGAGAAAACGGGTAAAAATCGCATTTTGGTACTTTTTTGGCACGTATCTTTTAATTAAGTAAACGCAGAAATAAAATTTATATCCTATTCGTAACTTATCGAAAAATGAGAAACACAAATTCGGTACTTTTTAAAATTCGAAAATTTAAAGGATAAAAATTGCACCTATTTTTGCTAGTTTCTTCATAAAACATTTTTTTTTTTTTTTGTATTCACTGACATATACATATACATATTTTAATGTGGGATCCCACTACAAAAAAGGGGTAAAAGTGGAAAATTACGTTTTATTTAAGCTCGAAATTAAAGTAAAACTATTTTTTTGAATTAAGAATTTCAAAATGCCATTTGGGTAAGAAATCAAAGCTAGGAGTTTTAAAGTTTTAGTATGTGTTCGAATCCTGGCGAATAGAAATGTAATTTATATTTAATAAATTTCAAAGAAACTTTTTTAATTAATTAAAAATATATTTGACAGTTCCTTAATCTGACATTTCAAAATTTTATTTTTTGTTTGAAGATAAATTATATGCCACATCGATACGTTGAAATTTACTATCTTTATTGTTTATATAAAAAGATTAAAACGTAACTCAATTATAAATAATACTTTTTTTTATAAAAAACACATCAAAACGTATTTAGAAATTCTTGTCAAATAAATCAATTCCTTTAGAATAACCAATCCTACAACTTCCCAATAGAAAAACATATATATATTATTGTATGTAAAATAGAAAATATTATTAAATTTGGGCAAAGAAAATTGGGAAAATATTTGACTCTATTCTAGGAAATCGTTTATAACTCCGCCGCCCCTAAACTGATTTCGCTAAATTTCAATACCAAGATTTTCGAGACTATATGCCAAATATTTGTTGAAAGAGAAATGTATTTATTGAACTATGGGCTCAAAAAAATCCATTTTAACATACAGACGGGCAGACATCCAAACAAACAGACAGACATATTTTTTAATCATAACAACCCCAAATATTTTTCAATTTGAGTCTCTTGATATATATTTAGAGACACTCGTATAAAATGACAAACTTATATATACCCTTCATTTTATGTGAAGGGTATAAAAAATGGGTTTTATTCCAATTATTTTACTTAAGTGTCAAGTTAAAGGTGTAAACATTTACCATTTCTTTGTATTTACTTCGAAAACTCCATTTTTTATTGACTTTGCTAGATAAGGTCAATAGTTCCTAAATGCGATATTGCTCCCTGTACCCAAAAACCGACTTTTTTCAACAATAAAGGGCCAGACAATAATTCTAATTTCTTATATAGTAAAACTAAAAATCATAGCAATCAAAACAATTCCATTTGAGACCCTTTTCAACCAAAAAATCGACATTTCTATACACCTTATGGTAAAGGAAGATTTTCAGATTTGATGACCTCAAATATTAAGCAAAAAAAAAATAATAATAATAATAATAAATTGGGGTTGCTGGATGATACTAAGAGGGGTTTATTACCATTTCAGAGAATCTTACAGAATTTTTCTATTCATTTTGCATTCGAAAGTACTAACTGGCACATACTTTAATTTAAATTTTATTTAGCTTTTATAAAGATTTATTACACTGTGCGGCAAATGGTAGGGGTCAGTGATCGGGAAGGGTTCAAACTACCGGGGAAAGTTATATCGGTAAAAAAGAAGTTATACGTGTCCCGGCGTTTCGCTAGGTCACGTCTAGGAATCGAGATATATCGCTTTGAAGTTAGTAACTATCATATAGGGGAAATTGTGACCTTTGGTGGTCTTTTTTGCCTAAAAAATTGAATTTTTTTTATTTTTAATTCATAAAAAATCCAAAACGGTAAAAAAAGTGTCAAGTCCTATTACTTTCACGTAAAGTCACATAACCTTTAAACAAAATGAGACATAGATCATGAAAATCGATGGACGCGTTTCGCTTTTATTCACAATTAAGTGAAGGTATGAATTTCAAAAATTTGCTCGAGATATGCTCAAAATTCCTTGGAAAAAACATTGATGACTTTTTTTATGATTGTCAGAATTAAAAAAAAAGTAATAAACAAAAGGTTATTTGATTTTTATAGTAGCGATAACAAACTAAAAAACGGTCATAAATGTGCGTGGACAATTAAAAGGAAAAAAGGAAAGTGCACTTTTTTATTATTTGGGTTTTTTCCGTTGGCTACCTGCATGATTTTTTTACACAAATTGCACCCACATTTATGAGTGATCATGTTTTAGAACGTTTCGAAAAATTTAAAACGCAAACGAATCAGGTTTATAGCCACCCTTAAAAGATGCGCGAATTCATAAGTACCTCTCAGTAAAATATTGAAACTTACGTAGTATTTATAGGTGTTCACTGATCGATTTTTGTCATTCAACAAGTGTCTCCGAACGCGTAAAGTACGGTTTTTTTAAAGTGACGAAAAAGTAATAAAAGTATAAAACCGAAATGAGTGCAAATTGTCCAGAAAATATCAATTTATTTTGTTACGTTTGTGGCAAAAGAGCTTTTTCAACAAGTGCTGCATTACTCACTGAGCAAGTGGAGCGAACTAATTCGCGGCGTTTCGTGGGTCCCAGACAAAATTTGTAAAACGTGCTACAATGATCTTAACATGTGGATCCAAGGGAAACGCAGTTCACTTCGTTTTGGTGTACCAATTATTTGGACTGATCCAGGAGAGCACAATTCCGACAACTATTACGCTTGCGCAAACAAAATTTGTGGAGTAAATCGTAAAAGCCTTAAACAACTTGGAGCCTAATGTCAAAGTCACTGGATATCGAAGACGACAATTGCTATTCCAACGGTACTACACACTCAACGAAGGGAACACATTTGTTTACTGCCACGATATAAAGGGACTGATGGAGGCGATGGCCATTAATTATGTCGCAGCTGATTGGCGAATGTTCATCGATTCTTCGAAATCAAGCCTGAAAGTCGTTTTGCTACATAAATATAATAAAAAACCAAGCATTCCCATTGGCTACAGCACCGACATGAGCGAAACATACGATTCCATGAAAATAATTTTGGATAACGTTTACTACACTGATCACATGTGGCGGATCAGTTGTGATCTGAAAGTCGTGGCGATGCTAAGAGGTCTCCAAGGAGGCTATACGAAAAACATGTGTTTCTTGTGTCTTTGGGATACCCGATTTAAAGGAAACCCATACAAAACGCATGAGTGGCTTACTCGAGATCCAACGGAGAAAGGACACAACTGCGTAAATGATCCACTGGTGCCAATGGAGAACATCCTCATGCCCCTCTACATATCAAACTGGGAATCGTAAAAAATTTCATCAAGGCCATTGTGAAGCAACCGAAAATTCTTGATTGTTTGGAAAATATTTTCCCACGAATCAGCGAAGCAAAATTGAAGGAAGATGTTCTGAATGGGCCGGATATACGAAAGCTCATGAAATCAAAGGAATTTAAAGGTGCTTTAGACGGTAATGATTACTTTGCGTGGAGGGCAGTGAAGAAAGTCATACGATATTTTTTGGGAAGTACGCGAGCACACAATTACCCCGCTAATAATTACCTGTAATAATTTTTAATTTTACGTGTTAATAATTATAATAAATAATAAATGAGATACCTTCACTTAATTGTGAATAAAAGCGAAACGCGTCCATCGATTTTCATGATCTATGTTTCATTTTGTTTAAAGGTTATGTGACTTTACATGAAAGTAATAGGACTTGACACTTTTTTTACCGTTTTTCGATTTTTTATGAATTAAAAATAAAAAAATTAAATTTTTTAGGCAAAAAATAGTTTTTTTTTTCATACATTTATTTATAACTGCGAAACTGTTGCTTATGTAGCGAAACGTTGTATGAATTGTAAAGGAATTGTAATTCCTAATTTTTTTAAATTTGTTTCAGCAAAATCGGACTTGTGGTTCTCGAGTTATGTCAAAAAAAAAAGACCACCAAAGGTCACAATTTCCCCTATTTGATAGTTACTAACTTCAAATTGATATATCTCGATTCCTAGACGTGACCCAGTGAAACGCCGGGACATGTATAACTTCTTTTTTACCAATATAACATTTCCCGTTGGTTTCATCCCATTCCGATTTTGACTGTCGCATAGTGTTACCGACAATAGATTTAACAAAAAACTGATCGTGGTTATATCCTGATGGAAAGCCTAAAGTAGCTAATTTATAAGGCATGTGGAATACTTTTTTTTAAATAAGAAATACTCAGGGTATTCATTTAAACCCTTAAGTTTCCCATTTGTGCAATTGTTCATTTTGCGCTATATGTTTCATGAACCCCCTTTTATAGTGTTGTGCAGTATTAAGGATAAGAAAATAAGAAATCATTTTAAATAATTGAACTTTTTTGTTGAAATCAAAGATACGTGCAATGATTTTATTTTAATTAACATAACTATAATTTTTTACATCCCAGATATTAATAACTTTTAAATATTGTTACGAAATTGTACTTGAATTCAAATATAACGGTTTTAACGGCTGGTTTAAATTTAAATCTTTCTCAATGCTTCTCGACCTTTCTGTTTATGTTAATTGCAGTTAACATATCTGTAAAAATTATTAACATAGTTGTAAACATACAACATTGAATAAAAACCTTTCACTATTGTTTGTAAGTATGGCAACACTAAATATTGAAACTGCTAACAGCCCGTCTAGACGTAACATAATATGTAAGATTTTTGTGTCAGAGAGTGTCAAATTCGCTCTCTGAGAGAATTATTTCACGTGTAGATTCAAATATTAGTATTATAAGATGTATTATGAGACTGTTGTGATGAGATTTCTCTACACAACCATCTTATAAGATGAACTGTCAAAAAAATACACATACACGAAAGTTTGCTTGTGTGTGTGCGTGTGTATTTTGGAAATTATTGAAAAACAATATTATTTTGCAAAATTGTTTAGTTTTAGTGTTTGTTTTACATGTTAAAAATCATTTTTATAAAAATTGTGTTAAAAAAGTGCGAATTGCTTAAATAAAAAGGACATGTTTACTCTGTAACTGATTGAAAATAATAATATCTTATAGGATTTATTAGAATACGTGTACCCCTTATTTAAGATTTAACATAATATAAACAAAATGTTTACTCTCCTCTGCCGGCGTTATCTCACATATTATATCAGCGTTAATCTCAGTTGTAGACCTGGGGTAACATTAACATCGAAAGCTCTAAAATTCGAATATACTATTTTGTCCGTTAAGAACATCGTAGAAAGAGAACTTTCGAGAAACATTTAGATGGCAGTGCAGTGTATATAAATTGCCCGTAAGAACACCATTGAGTCAGTCTAATTGGAAGCATCGTTAATTAAAGACAAATTAACTAACTACCTTGGCTGTATATTCTTGTACATTATTAAAATGTGTTGTATAAAGTGTGTAATTTAAGAACACAAATAACTATTTAAACTGTTGTTGTACATTTTAAATAAAATAAAGAGTCGTTACAACTTTTAAACTACTAAACTGTTTTTATTTGCAATCAAAGTATACGGATTATTTAAAGGAAATAAATCACGATTTTTAAAAGGTAAAAACGTAGCAATACTCGTATAAACAAAAGATAGATGATTTAAAAATGCACAATTGAACAGCGCAAGTTTGCGATACTAAGGAGTGTATAGATAGAAGATGATATATCAGAATCTGGAGAAGAAGTTTTAATCCTAACTTACTTCGTTCATCTTTTATTAAAAAAAAAAAAAAAACATGTTACGTTTTATTTGAATGCACACATTATTTGTAAATAGATGTTAACCATGACATTGGAAACTTTTAATATAAAGAGTTCCCGAAAACTGTTTTCTTGGGCATATGACTTAGGAAGATCACTCAGACCATCTGTGTTGTATAGCCGAATAAAAGAGATATAAAAAATTGTCAATTCTTTTTTCAGTATTCTATCAACATTTTTTGTCTATAAACATATATAGGGATTAGCTATTTGGAACATAAATTAGTTATTTTAGATTTTTACTTTGAGGTAGTGAGTTCGAAGGTGAAAAAATTATTAAATAATTTTGTTTAAAGATTGGAAAGACTTTTTAGTTGTAAAAAGGAAAATTATTGAATAGCCTCTGCCAAGTATTTCAAAAAAGTATATTTCTCTTTTATTTAAAAATAAAATATGCTTCTTCAAAACTACTACCTAAAATTATTCCACAAGCGCCTAGCTTTAAGACACAAATCATAATGAAATGATTTACCCTTATTATCTATATTTTAAAAACCCAAAATACAATTAAAGTTAAGTGATAATTGTTTAAGAAAAATTATCGCAAAAACCCAGATTTACTTGTCAAAAGTATGTTTTTGTAAGTAAGTTCATGTTCGAAAATAAAAAATTAATAGAATTATTCAAGGATACGAACCATGGCTTAAAAATTTGTGGTCTAGAACACTTTTACTAGAGCATCTATTCCCATGGGAATTTTATTGAAAAACAATTATATATACCATGATATAAGGAAAGAAGGTAGTTCAATTCTGTTTGTACTAATTTAAAATCAATTTCTGACAAAATAATGCTACTATATTTATATAAAATCTGACTTTTCCATAAATTATTTTATATTTATTATTCATTTTAAATTTAGAAATTATTTAGAATTGTGAAGAAATTGTATACCAAATATGAAATTGAGTGCAAAGGTAATCGCACCTTGAAAGCTCAAGATCTATTTCTTGACATTATTGAATCTCAAGTAGAAACCCCTCAACATATTGTACAAGGATACATGCAATCGTAAGAGTAACAAGCCCCGATGTGATTTTCTGAATTTCAAAAGCAAAAATTGCAACGGTCTTATCCGGTGTATTGATGTATCAATTATGCTACTAATTTATCGGACGTCTTTGAAATTTTGACAGACGGTATGACTGTTAGTGCTATTTCGACCCTTCCGTATTTAAGGGTCCACAATACGACCACAAATAGATCAAAAAACTTGTATGCCAATTTTTTTTTCGAAATAGATTTGCTTTTAATTTTTCAACAGTTTAAAAGTTAAATGGTCACTTTTTTAATTTCAACTAATAATGTTTTATAATTGTTTATAACAATTAACAATGAAGTTGATTATCTTTATAGTTATTGGAATTTTTTTTGTTGTGACGAAATGATAAGAGCAATCATTTAAGGTTTCATAAATAGCCGAATACTAATATTCCGTGTTCATAGCGGAAAAATATATTTATTATAGTAAAACCTACACAATTTTTAAAAGCTTTTTTGAAATAGTGATCAAGTTTTGTAAACTACCGTATTATTTAAAACGTCTTAAGTTATTGGCATTAAATCTTATTGTATTGTATTTTATTAAGTTGTTATTTAATAAATATCTTTAATTATAAATAACTTACAAAATACGTGATGAATTCATATTTTTTTTTTTTTTGTTAAAAAACGGTTTAAAGAAAACGCAATTGGGTGAAACGCATTGAACGGTTTATACATCAGAAAAAACAAGTCCCCTCTTAAAAATTTATTTGTTATTATTTAATCGTTTCATAATTAATTTATCGTATGTTAATATTAATAAGATAAGACTGTATAAATATTTTTGACCTTAGGAGATAAGAATAAAGAAAATAATATTATTTTATGTGGACAATAACTAAAAGAAATTAGTTTTAAATTTTTAATTTTATCGTAATGACGATTTCTTGCAAAATAAAAGAGGTAAGATTTTTTTATGATTTGTATTATTAATTATGATTTTATATTAATAAATAAGCTTCTAAAATAATAAGGTTAATTAGTTTATTAAGTCAATTTTTACCGGCATTTTTTATAAAAACTAAGCAAATTGAAAGAGAAAATAATACGTATGTACATACAAATTTCAATGTTTAGAGACATTTAGAGATAGTAATAGTCTTTTTTTTTTGAATACATGTGTAAAAAAAATTTCATTTTGTTGTAATGTTTAAAATACCACAGTTTGGTCTACAAGTTTATAGCCCTGACCAGCAAAACTTTTTGGCGGATAGCAAACAAATAGACAAAGTTGCGTTAGTGATAAAACACAGCCTAAGAAGTTAGGCAGCTATTAGGAATAGAAAAGAAATAATTAGTTTTTTTTATTTTTTATTTAAATTAAATTATAAACTTACCTGTATGAAGGTATCGGATATAATAATACCATATATTAACCATTGTATAGACGCTAAAAATGACATTACAATTAAAGGAAATGGTAAACTCTCCGAGTTTTTAACCCGTATCACATGCAAAAGATTAGTGAGAGGAGCCGCAAAAAAGCAAACTGTGACAATGCAGCAAACAATGCCTGAAAAAAAAGTTGAAATTGAAAACGTTTTTTGAAATTTCCATTATTTTAATTTGTTACTTTTTTGAAAATTGTTCTTTTTAGTTGAAAATTTGTACCTTTTATAAAAAGTAGTACCTTTTTTATACCCTACACCATCATATGTGGCTGAGGTATTATGACTAAGAATCACTTCCTTGTGCGCAATGTACATACAGATCGCAATTTGAAGATAATTTGATGAAATTTAGTACATATAATTTTTTGACACAAGAACCAAGCCAATTGAAATTGGTTATGATCGGTCCATTATTTCACCTAGCCTCATTCAATGTACCGGAAAAGGCTTTTAACGCTTATAAATGCCTTAAATGCAGCAATATTAAATAATCTGTCTGCCAATTTTCATTAAGATCGGTCCATAATTTACCATAGCTGCGATATAAACCCCTATTTCGAAAACGACATAATTCCTAAACAAATATTAGTATAAAGGTAATATTTGACCCAAATAAGTTTCATACAAATAGAAACCGCATTGCCAAATCCTATGAGGACCGAACCATAGTGAACCATAGCTCCATATAAGACCCACTTTCGAAGATCATCCTAAAGTGCATAAATTCTATATAATTGTTAGTACATAGAATTTATATATATATATATATATATATATATATATATATATATATATATATATAATATATATATATAATTTATGATCTTATGGACTTTAGTTCGATTCTCATAAAATCTGGCAATGTTGTTTCTATTCTACTTATTTGTGTCGTATATTAAACTGATACTAATATTCGTATGGGATTTATGCACATTAAAATGATTTTCGGATGGGCGCTATTGTCAATTGTGGACCGATCTTCATAAAATTTGGTACAAAGATTGATATTTGTACAGAACTTCTTTAAAATATTATTAAACTCTATTCCGGGGGGACATTTGTATGGGGATAGGTGAAACAATGAACCGATTACAACCATTTTGTATAATAAAAGTACCACCTGCCAAATTTCATTGAATTATCTTTAAAATTGCGATCCGTACTTTGTGCACAAATTTTGCTTTTTGTTTGGAAATAATTTTGTAACTTGTGAATTGTTGGAGATATCTCAATAAAATATCACATGGCCAGATATGATTTGTTTTTGAGTTGTTTTGGAGGAGTACAGATTTCTAACGGGTCAGAGGGGTAGTGGGTGGCCCCCCGAAGTTGGCCATCTCGGGTATGTCATTTCTCTTTTTTCATTTATTATAATAATATTTTATATACATATAGATAGTCCTTGCAAATCTCTAAAAAATATATATTTCTGACGGTATCTCTGAAGTCCACTTTGATTGAAGCACATCAAAAACATACATTTTTGTTACAATAACCAATTTTCCAAGTGTTTAAATAAGTTAGCCATGCAATTTATTTTGGTATTGCGAAACGAAATGACGTTATTCGATAACAAATTAGGATTGTATGGCTAAAAACCATACAATTCGAAGTTTGCGCTAATAATAAACAATGTTTAAAAACTAGAATTAAGTTAATTTTCATTATTTATCGGAAAACTTATAGCAATCTAATGAGGGAGTAATACTGTTGACTGAACTTTTGTTTCGGAAACATACGCATATATCCATATTTCGTCATCTTTAACATTTTCGTAAACATGTTTTTAAGGACATAGGCCAAGTCTTTTATCCGTTTTCTTGCAAAAAATCACGAGCTTGTTTTTAGATGATTTTTAACATATATGATGTTAAAAGGGAAAAACTGTTCTGAACGCAAAAAAAAATTAACCAATATTGAATAGCTTTTTGTGGAATCAATGACCAGTAATTTCTCGATTTCGCTATCATAGTAGGAAGCTCAAATAGCCCTCGTATAAAACAATCTGACAACGTAAGACCTTGAAAACATCGTATTTTATGATTTCGGTGTCAGATTTAACGTAAGTTGCATAGTTTTGCCGTTTCGCAAAATATAAATAGCACCCCTTGTAGTTTGAATATAAAAGATGTAAATTTTCAATGCAAAACTGAAATAAATCAAAAATTCCTCGAAAGTTTCAACTCAATTTTTTATACTGTTTTTGGTTTAAATGGATGTATTTCCTTTAAAATTGTGGATTTCTTAGTTATTTTGTAGTTTTCCTGTTTTTAAAACAAACTTTAGAAATACAAGACACATAAGGTTGGTTTCAAAGAGTTTTGAAAATTATTGAAATTGCTCATATGTATTTAAAACAATCTTTATATCTTAACATAGCTAACGAGTTCAAATTTTCTTCTACTCACCCATAAAATTTTGTGCCTGTTCCACATCGGCAATACTATTAATGTAAAAGATAATACCAAACAAGGCCATTAAAACGATAAGGAAGTGTTTAACATAAACATTCTTATTGACGGTAAAAACATAATAAATCAGAGTATATATCAGGAATAATGTAACACCAATGATGTTGACTAAAACCACACTGCGCTCATCGCTTAACATGCCATAATAAACCCAATAACTGCAGCTATTTAATAAAACAAACAAAATGAATAAAAACCTAAGAATTTTTCTTTAAAAAACTTACGATAAAAAACCACATATGAAAGGAAATCCGGAAGAATCACCGGTTGATTTCTTTTTAATATATTTTCGACATACAATGCTAAAACAAAACAAAAAACATAAAATAAAAGCAAATTGTTAATTACATTAACAGCTTACGCTCCCGATAAGAATTGTAAAACTGTGGTCACAACGGCGGTAGTTTCCAGTAGCGCTATAAAACCTTCAACATTATGCATCCTGAGGCTGGTTTTCTATTTAACGTATTCCTTTTTCACTTTATGTAATAGGTGCTATCTTAAATTATTTATAGTTCTAAATTTTGGCTAAATTTTTTCATTGTTTTTCGAGGTTTTTTAAAGAATTTTTACAATAAATTTCAAAATAATTATAATTTATAAATTTCTACGTCAACATAAATACAAATGCTGCTTCTTTTTTTTGAAAACAACTGTTATTCCCCTGGAATTGGTAACAAATTAATAAAAATAAGCAGTGTTACCAGCAGACGTTAAAAAGTGTCTAAAATAAACTTTAAAAAAGGTCAAAAAAGGCTAAATGCTTCAAAAAATAAGGCAACTTAACACTTTTTTTAATTTAAAAAATGATTTTTTCTCGTTCTCATTAGTTTTTCATATTTGTTTTTAAAGATACTGTAATAAATTTGTAAATGAACCATAAAACAAAATAACCCAATAAGAAATCTCCCAATAAATTTCAATGCATATTTGTGTTATATTTCACATGAAATTTTATTCAATATTTTGAATTGCTTTTTCGTCGTATTTGGACTAACTTTCCATTTTGATTAATCATTTCCAAATTTGTGTGTGATTTTTCACATTTACAAGGATTTTTTGAAAATTATATTTGTAAATAGTTTTTATGGTTAATAAAGTATGTTAGAAAATTATTATAATAATCGATATAAAATAAAATCCATAAAATCCGTATAACATAAATCTATTAAATTATTTGGATTTTATTTTATATCTATTATCATATATATATATATATATATATATATATATATATATATATAGATAATGAACTCATAGAGCTCAACTGTAGTTCGTTTATGATAACTATATCGAATTATTAGCGATATCGATATCGATTCGTTTTCGATATCGAAAAAGATCGGTAATATTTCGCAAACGATAGTATTCTACTTTGTTTCATTTTCATTTTGTTCTCAATTTAAAATTAAAAGCTGATTTCATTTTTAAAGTTATGTTTTGTTCAAAAAATAAAATAGATTTTAATTATATTTTAACGTTAATTAACAATATAAACAATTAAAAACTGAAACCTCTTACGACAATTAGAATATAGCGCTACATCTCGATGGTCCCGGAGGACGTTATCAAAAATATTTTCTCCCATTAATATTAGTTTGCCTGTTGTTCACACATATTCTTTAGGTCAAAGTTTACTAAATTAATCTGCAAGAAAATAAATTAATCATTTAGATAAATATGTTATTTTGCAAATATCTTTAGAAAAGTAGAAAAGTTACCGTTTTTCTAAAACTATGTTTTTTTTAATTGTTCTTGAAAATAAACTATATTAGATAAATTTTTATAAAGTCAAACGTCAAAATCAGTGCCAATGTATACAAGGAAACCTCAGTTAAAGAACTTATTATTATTTTTGGTTGTTACAGCTGTCATACTGCATATATAAAAAACATTAATGAATTTGCCTTAGTGATGTTTTTATGCAACTGTTGTCACCTTCCATAAATTCACGTTAATTTCGACGTTTGTCTTGATAAAAAATTGTCTAATATGGACACTACGTTAAAGAACAATAATTTCCAACCGATCGATGTGAAAACTATGACTCAAGAATGACATGCACAAACAAGACAATATGTTGCTTTTTGATTAAAATAACAAAATATCGAGACATTAAAAAGAATAGATAATTTCCTAAAACATTTGCTTTCGAGATTTTATCGAAAAAAAAAAATAATAATATTGCGATAATCGATATTTTAAGAATTCTCGAAAATTACTCAAATCTTTACTATCGAGAAATTATCGAGTAAGTTGCGGTGATACTTTCGATAACTTCCGAACAAATTTGTTTCGAAAATTATTCGTTTTTCTGAACATTCAACAATTCTCAGGTCAGGCAGGATTGCAATGACTATCAGTATTGTTGTTTTTGTATATGCAACATATATATTGGATATTATAGCTTTTCGTAGAGTCGTGAAGGGTATATAAGATTCGGCACAGTCGAATATAGCGCTCTAACTTGTTTTTTTTAATTAGTAGCTACTTTTTTGAAAATTATTAAAAATTGGTACTTAATGAAAAATTTGTACTTTTTGTTAAATACCAGAATTTTTTAATTGGTGCTTTATTTGAACATCGTTATTTTTTGAAAATTGTTATCTTTTTTAGAAACTGATAACTTTGTTGTTAAATATATATAAATATATATAAATATATATATATATATATATATATATATATATATATATATATATATATATATATATATTTTTTTTTTTTTTTGGTGAAACTGAGTTATTCTTAAAAATGTTATTTTAAGTTTGAGTTATTTTAAAAAAAATATTTTTTTTTATATTTGCATTTATATAAAATTTAGTAGAAATAAGTTTTGTATAATCCACCCTTAAACAAGAATAAATGGACTAGATGGAATTTGACGATTTCCTGAACTCGAATCTAAAGCAGGAACCGTTGGTACGATTTGGATAAATGAAACACCAAAAGATGCATACTAAAATTGTCTTCAAGTCATTTTAACATTATTTTTCTATCCGCTCAATATTTTCGGAGTTAGTGTCGAAAAAAAGATCTTTCATGAAAGATTAGAAAAATTTTACTTCTTCACTCCGAAAATATTGAGCGGTTAGAAAATAACTTGAAGATAATTTTAATTGGCATCTATAGGCATTTTATTTATCTAAATTGGACAAACAGTTCTCAAGTTATATTATGCCCATAAAAAAAATACGTGATAGTATACAGGTATTTCCACTGTGAAATATTATGATTTGTGTATGAATTTTAATGATACATGGCTTATTTTATTCGCAGCATAACCAACCATATGAAATGAAAAATGTTTTTTTTACACTTATTTCTAAATAACTCCGGAACTATTGGGCAAATAAAAAAAAAAATTAATTTTAAGATAACTGGAAGAAAATTTTCGTCTGCATTTTTTGGAGTTTCATTTATTCAAATCGTGAACACGGTTTTTGAGTTTTGATGAAATATACTCGTATAATTGCCTTATTAATGAGTAAATATTAGACACGCCCATAGAAAAAACTGAAAGCAGATTCGTGTTCATTATGTCCAATTCCATATAGCTCAACTATTTTTGTTTAAAGGAGGAAAAACAAACATTTTTTTACCAACCAGTGCAATGTACCATAAATATACGGTATACCGGTATAAAATACATAAAAAAATTTCACAATGATCGGTCCATAATTTCGAAATTAAAGCATATGCACAATCGAGTAGGGATTCACCATGTTATGATTTTTTAAGTCCGATCATAACTTTCTTACCGAAACTGATGTGTGATACATCAATATATTGGTTAAAGTTCCCCAGAATTTTGCTATTAAAAATACCGAGTTTAGGCATTTTATTATCTATTTATTCGAGCATATTTGTTGCGTATTTCTGCATATTTTATTTATTAAGCATTTTCTGTTATATTTTTACATATTTTACTAGTTAAGCATTTTAGCCATTAAAAAGGCTTATTTTTGTATATAAACATTTCAAAGTGGGACAGAATCGAGATTTTTTGGAAGTAAATCTGTAGCTTCTAGTCGGCTGGTTAGATCTACAAAAAATTTCGCATATATGTAGAAGAGGAGTGTATAATTTTAAGTTTAGATGAAGGAGCTCACAAAAACCACTTGCCAACTTTTTTCTTATCCAATTTAAAATATTTTTACATCATTTTGAAGCTCTCGGCAAATCCTGAAATAACATGTTTGAATGTGCTATTTATTTTAGTTTTGAAGTTATTTGCATTTGAAATTTTAACTAGCTCAATTATGCAAAATTTTGGCCCAATTTTTAAATATATAGCTCAATATTTTTTTCCAGCTAATTAAACAACAAAATTATCTATGGAATAAAAGAAATTTGAAGTCGATATTTTTTTTAAATATAAACGATTTTGAATTTCAAAATTGCAAAAATTGTGAATTTTTGTGTTTTTTGATCGAAAAAGTTTCTATACTATTTTCTCCAAAATTTTAGGATTCCTTTTACAAAAATAAATTTACACTATCATTTTAAATAATAAAGTCTACAATCACCGAAAATTTCATTAAGATATCTTAACTTTTAGTTTCCCCTTATAATTGGTACATAAGACACCACCTGGCTCCTGATGGGCCGGATCCAACTTATCCTCCAGGAACATTTCAATCAGAGAGATTTATTAATTTGATTAATTGAATTTGTATTAACTTCACATGAACTTATGAATTGTTATTATTTTTTATATATATCTTGTTAATTTTTATGCGGTTCTACGCCACCCATTTGACGAATTTACCCATGTATGGGATAACTAGGTATTTTCGATCACTTCAGAAACTCATAAAAAATAATGAAAAGTGTTAGCCAGGATTTAGAACAAATGAAGGTTTACAAATATCGTTTACAGTTTTGAGAAGAGAGCACTGATAAAAAAGTGGCGATTGGTCCCCTTTCTATTCTAATAAGATTAGGTACAACTTAATAAGACATCTCTTTTTTTTATTTGTGATAATTTTGGTAATAACGTATATCAGCTTAAATATATTTTTTAAGAATTTTTTTTTTTCAAATCAAATTATATTCTGTTTTATGTTTTCATGCCTACTGTGCTGTAAAGAGAATTGACCAAAAAGTTTGAAGAGAACTTTATTGCATTTTTGTACACAACAGAGATGGAAAGTTGATACGATCATAATTTTTAATACTAAATATAAAATTTAAAATCTTGGAAAATTTTTAATATTCTATAAATATCGATTGACAAGAAATCACTTAAAGTGATAAATGAGAACACAATCAATTTTTATTTTTTAGTTTTGAGCACAGTTTCATTCTGATGTTTAAACTTTTTCTCTTAATTTTGCTGGATTAAAAATTAAATAAGTTAAACAAGGTGGACTTAACAAGGTAACAGCAGTTTAGAGAGGATTTTTTGCACAATTTTTTGTATATGGAGTTTTGACTTTCAAACAAATTAATTACAAACAAATCAAAACAAATAATCAACTGGGCTAATGATGTTACTTTGTTAAATATGGCTTGAAGTTAAATAAGTATTATTTTATTAAAAAAAAACAATACCAATAATAATTAAAACATTAGAGTAGGAAAATCACTATTTCCATCCCCGCTCCACAGTAGTACATAGCACATATTTATATACATATAATTGATACTTCTTTATTATCTGAGGTTTTTATTATAGGTATAAAATAATGTTGCGAGAGATAGAGAATTTAGTTTACTGGTTGGCTCCTATAAGGGAGCATGTTTTTTAATTTTTATTTCAAAGTGAAAACTACAATATTATTTCGTACAATATATTATTATTATAATTAATATAATATATTCAGTGGCTTTTGTTTATTTTTGTGCCTGAGGAAAACATTCACATTGAATTAAATAAAATAAAAAATAAATCAAACTTAAGAGAAAATTACAAAAATAAAAAGAATTATTGAGTTGAATATAAAAAAGATAATAATTTTAATAAAATTAATAATAAAAATATGATAAAATATATTTACAGAATTTGTAGTACTATTGACTAAACGATTGATTTAGTTAATAATAAAAAAACAACAAAGAAAAACCACATTGTTCACAAAAATATAAAAAGAGTGTAAAATTCTTCTTAGTTGTTGTTATTTGTTACGCAGCTTTCTCGTACGTATATTTTTTACTTGTTAAACATACACGTGAGTTCATTTTTCATCGTAACACCATAAAAAAATAAAATACTATAAAACGATGGATCACAGACAGTTGGAAATAGAAGAGTCTACTCGTTTATATCCACAACTCAAAAAGGTGGATATCGGCCAAAACCCACAAAGCAGCAATAAAACTCAGCAATGCAACGAAAAAGTGCCAATGACAACAACAATAATAAACAAAAATTGCAGAATTAAGAGTTACATAGAGGTGTGTAAAGAAATAACTGTAGAAGTGTATGTGAATCTACATTCACTCTTTTTTGATTTAATATCGAACAGAATTCGTTTTTTCTGGGAGTTTGCGTATTATAACGAGTTTCTCATGAACATTGTTCAAGTACTTTCACCAAAGTCCATTTTAGCCAATATTTATTTAGTATAAAATTAACCCAGCAAAATTATATTGGAAGTTGTTAAAAATTCATAGCATTCTCATTGAATACAAAATAGTCAGTGCTTAATTTATTATTCCAAATCAGTTGTTTTTAGCAAGTCACTATTTACAACAAATATAAACGGATTTGAATCTAATTTTCACAAGAATTAAAAAAGTTAATTTTTAAAAATTTTTTAATGAAACGGTACATATGGACTTTTTAAAAATCACCTTGATAGCTACTGAAAATGCTAAATAATGTTATTTCTCTAATGAATAACTAACACAAAAAGACAATCCTTCATAACATGTTATTTAGTAATTTGGATTACTTTTCTCCTATGATAACCACGTGTTAAATTCATCGATGTTTCACCAAAATAAGAACTAGTTGGAGTTCATTGGCATTAGTGAATTTACTAAAGAATAGTATGATGCTCTTTCTTTTTTTTTTCTTGCTGGGTAACAAAAAATAAATACATACATACGAGTATTTATGTAAGTATGTATTTATTTATTTACAATTGTCTCACACGTTTTATTTCTTATGATTAACATTTTATTTTTAAAAATTTCCCAGCAAGCATTAAAACATTTTCAAAAAATATTTTATAGAAATTTATATATTACATATCCTAGATAATATATATTTGTATCTATAACGTAGTGTCTACATTAAATAAATTTTTATCAAAACAAACGTATTTTTAAGATGTTTTGAATCAGATTTTTTGATAAAAAATATCGTTTTTTTTTTGGAAAAAAAAGAGATGCTCACTCAAAAACTGAGTTTTACAAATATATATATATATATATATATATATATATATATATATATATATATATATATATATATATATATATATTTTTAAGTATTTTTATTTATTTGTTTTTATTTTTCTCAAAAAAATTTAACATTAGATTTTAGAAAACCCAGTTTTTAAATTATAAAGAACCGTTTTTTTCGGTTTTTTCGGATTTTGGTGAAAACCTGATTTTTAAATATATTTTGTTATCTTGAAAAACCGGTTTTAAATAATTTTTTAGGGTGAAAAACAATATATTTCCGCTTTTTCAATTTTTTCCTTTTTGCATAAACTCGGATTTTGAGTGATTTTTTTTATTTTTTGGTTGTAAAATTAAAAAAAATCGAATTTTCATAAAAAATTAATTTTTGGTAAAAAACCTAGAATTTTCGGCGATAATCCTACTTATTTGTGAAGAAACGGTTTTGTGGTGAAAATCCGATTTTTAGGTTTTTTTTTTGCTGAAGAAATCGGGCTTCAAGTAAACAAAAATCTTTTTTGTTTTTAGGTGAAAATCAGTTTTTAGATGAAAAACCAATTTTTTAAAAAGGTTTTAGGGTAAAAAAACTAGTTTTAGTGAAATGTCTAATGATAATATCTAACCGATCTGTGTGAGGAAATACTTTTGCCATATTGATTTTTCTTCAAGTTTTATTTCATTTGTTATTTTTGTTTTTGTACTCATTAAAAACAATTATCAAAAGTATGTAGATATATTAATGTATTTCAATAAAACGAAATTATTAATTGAAATCACTTCTTTCATGTAGACAAAATTGGGATTTCAGGTGAATATTGTAGTATATTCTAGTTTTCTTTTGTGAAGGGAATTAAAAACTGGTTAAACATGATGCAGTAATTTTTATTTTTGACTTGACTTTGGTTCCAATTTATAAATACCTATATATATATATATATATATTCATTTTTTATCTCTTTAACTTGCGTCTTATAATAGCAAGATAAAATAAAATTATTCATAAGAAAGTTTAAAATTTCGGGCCGGGTACTATACCAACTCCATGTAGTGTATATAGGTTGACATTTTCTATCAACAACACATATTAAACTAACAAGTTATAAAGTTGTGCAAAACATTTCAGATTCTATCATTAAAGAGCTGATTGGTATATACTTGCCTATGTTAGTCAACAATGGGTTAATTTATTCTAAAAATATATATGAAAATATTCTTAACTAACAAATTTCTATATAAGCAAGTAGTAAATTATTTTAGTTGCGAATGAAATTGAAATTCATCATAAATTATTATTTAAACCTTCAACGTACATTTTCTTTTACTAAACGTTCTTATCAATCAAATAAAAAATAATAAAACGTAAGGTAAACAACTAAATAATATATTTTGATTTTTCAAAACGTTAGGTTATTAACATTATTAAGTTCTTCACAGAAAGAATGAATAGTTTTTTTTTTTAATTTTTTTCATAATGATTATATATCGTTTAATGCTCGCAATACTGTTCAAATATCTCTTGATTTTGGTTATCGATAAAATTTGAGCACAGGATAAGACAATTAAGAATTATACCATTTTAACACTCTTCCTATGTTAAATAATTAAAATTTCATCTTCATTTAGGTTAATAATAATTCAAGTTGTCGTATTAAAATAATAAAGGACGTGCCTCCAAAAGTAAAGGTGCTATGTTGATTCCAGTAAATAATATTTGGTATGTTAGGAGTATTAGCAATTAAGATTTGAATTCTTTCAAATAAAAAAAAAAAAAAAAAAAAAAAAATGAGAGTAAATTGAATTATTTCAATTTATCTTAATTATCCTTTTAAGAATTTTTTGTCCACCAACTAATTTGAATATTTTCAAATTAGCTAAAAATAATAACAACTTAATAAACTTCTGTTTAAAAAAGTATCTTTATTATTTTTATTGTTTCTTCTGACTGGTGTGTTATGACTTCTGTCTTATAACTAGTCTTATTAAAATAATTTTACAATATTCTTATAATATAATTTTGTTTACTTAAGTTATTGAGTTTCAATTAATTTGTTTCGTAATTTCGGTTCATCAACATTATTCTGAAAGCTTTGCATTTTCATGTCTGATTTAATTGTGGAAATGCAAAATTATGAAAAAGCAAAATAAACAAAAAATGAAGTTTTTGGTTTTTCGTAATTTTGAGTTCAACAACACTATTCTGTTGACTTTGCATTTTCATGCTTTTACAAGACAAAAGGAAAGTGAAGTATGTTATATAAATAACCTCATATGGTGTTATCGTAACTATTAGCTTCAAACAGCCACATGTGTTCATTTTTAAATATCTAAAGTTTTAAGGCAAGATCGTTTCAATATTGTGTCTTTAAGATTGTTTATAAGAATTCCCATATTAGGAGTACACATCAATATTATTTCAATAACATTATCATAATGTTATTAAAAAAGATTGCTAAATTTCTAAAAAAGAGTGCCTTTTTAATGCTATCAAATTATAGTTTGTCAGAATTTTTCAATAATTACTTTTATCAAAATTTAAAAAATGACGTTGATTTTTTTTTTGTTTTGAAAAATTTGAAATTATTTTAATGGCTAAAAATTTAAGTTGATAAGTGGCGATCAAATTTTATACAATATTTTTATAAATAACTTTTAAACTGTTAATTTCTCTTGTGTTATCAAAAAATTTATATTTTACTTCATTATTTCTTTTTAGTTTTTGAAATACAAACAAACATTTTTATGAATCTATGGTTATTAAATTTCAGTGAATATTGAATAGATTTTAATAATATTTTTTTTTGAATTGTTATCTTCTAAAGCATTTCAAACAAATAAATGCATTTCAATGAAATTAATAAAAATGCATGACCTGAAAAACACAGGTAGGTTTTGATACTTAGAATATCAATTTAATTTAAATAGATCCAATTATATTCTTTAATATCATGAACTTACTGGTGCGAAAGTTTAGAACCAATCATAAAGGGAAGCGTACCGAAAATCGATATTTTTTTTGCAAAAATAAAATAAATGCTTTATTTTTATTTGATTTTAGTTAATAATAGTTTTGCTACATTACTTTTCATTATTTGTAAAAAGTAAGAAATTGAAAGAAAAATAACAAAATTGTCAAACATGAAAAACTAATAAATTTTCAAAAATTTAAATACCTAAATAAATAAATAAAATCTTGTAGCTACCTAAATTTTGAATTTAATTGAATGATGAAAGCAAAAGAACGTAGCTTTTAAACTTTATGTAAATCTTTTATATTTACTAGAAATAAGAAATAATTTATTAAATTTTGTTAATTAAATTTGCTTTTTTATTTCAAAATAACACTAAAGATATCAAATTTTAAATGTTATTTCATTAATAATAAAATCGTTCAAATCGTTTAAATACTCAAACAATTATTTAAGAATTTCAAAACTTTAACAAATTATTTTTAATATATTTTTAAGCAAATCACTTTTTATGCTTTATTTGAAACATACTTGGGGCAAAATTAAAAACGTATAAAAAGTTTATGTAAATTATTCCATATAAAATCGAATAAGTTCTAAAATTTTGGTCAATTTAAAAGAAAATATATCTTGTTATGCTTACATGAAAAGTCTTTACAAAATATTACATTTATAATAAATTGCACTAGAACTTGAAAAATTTCATTTTTGTAGATGTTGTGTAAAACTTTTCTCTCACTATTTGACCGAAACATATACAAATGTATATGGATAACAAGCTTGATTCTTCTACTTTCAAAAAAAAAAAAAAAAAAAAAAAAAACCTTAAAAAGAAGAAATTAACAAAACAATAACAGAATTTATCCAGGAATTTATAAAAAAAAACTGTTTTTTGAGCATAATTTACAATTTTTAGTGATTTTTAGTTACAAAATTATGCATATTTTCAATTAACCTTTTTTTTAAGATTTTTTTTTAAGATTTTACTTGAAAAGTTACAATTTTAAGATATTTATCGGTAATAATTTATGTGTAAATATTTTCATTATGTATAATTTAATAATATCTAGGGATAAATATTATGTTTTGTATGAAAAACTTTGGGTAAACTTTTTCTGTGTTATTATAAAAATGATTTATAAAATAAAAAATATTTTTCATTTTCATTAACTAATAAAACTAGTACTTAGACAAATTATTTTTTTTTATCGAAGGATGCATTATTAATCGTATGATATGTAAAATTTAAGCTTAAATTTAACGAAATTTGGAAATTTGAAATTTAGGAAACCCAGGAAAAGTAAAAGAAATTACAAAATTATTTACTATTAGAAGAATTTAACATTTTATAAAAATTCATATATATCTTATGTAGTTATTTAAAAAACTGAAATAAAAATATTTCAAAATGTGCATTTCTCACATTTTTTTATTAAAAAAGTGACAATTTTTAAAACCTATTGATTTACTTAAAAATTTTCTAAAGAAGATGCAATTTTTTTATATAGACAATGTTGAAGATAAATTCATTATTCTTTTTTCTATTTATGACAAACTAATTTTTTTTTCAAAATAATTTTTAGTTTTTCTTTTTCTTATTGTAAATTTTTCTTCGTATTTAATTTTTCTTAGTTGAAAATTAGTGTTTCTTTTTTTTAAGTTTAAAATTTCGCACAGGCTGCTACACTATCTCCATGTATAAAGGTTGACTTTTTCTATGAACAACACATATTAAATTAGCATCCCAACAAAAACTTCGCTTTCCTGGTAAGCTAGCAGGTATAATAGGAAACAAAAATAAAGTATGAGTACTTATTTTTTTGCTTGAATAACTAGTTATTTTTGTTCGAATTATCCACAAATTCATGTAGTTATTTTTTGACTTTATGGGTACTCAAAAATATGTACCTAAACGAAAATAAAAATAAAACAAATTTTTGTAGTATAAAATAACTTTTTAGACATTTTGTTATAAAAAACTGACAACATTAGAATGGGGTTGAACCAACAACCTTCTGGTTGTTAATCCGGCGTATTATTAGTAGTAGTAGTATTACTGTGCTATTATACTACTGAGTACTTATTAATGTAATACAGAGTAGGCAAATAATAATGACGCCTCATTACCAAGAAACTACTTTAATAAGTAGTTGTTATTACCGAAAACCAAAAAGTTTTTGCTGGGAAGAAAATTTATCTAAAATTTTTTTCAAAAGAAATTTTTTTGCGAATTTCGTATAAGAAGAAATTTTACCACGAGTTTAAAATGAAAAGAAAATTTATTGAAAATTTCTTATAAAATGAAAATTTGTCCAAAATTTTCTTTATCGAAAAATTTCTACAAAAATTGTATTTATCGATTTATCGGTGATTTGTGAAACGTATAAAAGATTCGGCCCAGCTGAATATAACGCTTTCAGTTGTTTTAAATTTGTAGCCAATTTATTTTTATTACTTTTTTTTTTAATTTTTAGAAACTTGAGTAGATTATAAAACTTGAAGTCATTGCCATTGAATAAATGTTAATTATGACGTGCTGAGGAGCGATTATAACTCACATTAGTAATAGACCAGAATAATAGAATAATTAAAAAAAAAGGAATTTAAAGGATTATTAATAATATATATTTATTTTTCAAAGTTTTGTGTGCAACTGTCATCGTATAATAAATTAGTTACGATTTTATAATGAAAATAAAGCTGAAATATTGAAATATTGTTTCACATAAGTACTAATACTCTTCAATTATATTAACAGAAAAATTCTCAAGAACTTAAATTAATGTGAAAAATCTTCATTTTGAAATATAATATAAAGAAAGTTTTTCTATAAAAAAGAAATTTATCAACAATTTATTAAAAAGTTTATAAAAAATAATAATACCGAAAATTTCCTTAAAAAGGAAATTTAGCGAAAACTTTCTATAAAAAGGAAATATATATATTGAAAATATTCAATAAAAAAATTTTATGAAAATTTTCTATAAAAAGAAAATTTGTGGAAAATTTCTCATTAAAAGAATTTTTTTTTATCTGTTATCAAAATTTTTGCTTTAATCTGGAAACATACTTAATATTTGTAAACTGGTGTTAACCATGACATCGGAAATTTGTAACATAAAGAGTCCCCGAAAACTCCTTGGGTATATGACTTAGGAAGATCGCTCAGACCATCTGTATTGAAGGGCTGAATAAAGAAGAGATATGCAAAATTGTAAATTCCGGTTTTCAGTTTTCTACCAACAATTAAAAAAAAAAATTGATATTTTAAACTTGAATAAGCTATTTTAAAATTTTCAGAATTTTTAACTTTGGGGCTCTAAGACACAATTTCACCAAACATGATATGCCATCTTATTATCTACATTTAAAAACCTAAAGCACAAATACAGTTAAGTACTTATATTTTTAAATTTACTTGTCAAACTTATTTTTTCACAAAAAATATGCCTAGATTAAAACAAAATTCAAATGGATTATACGAGGATACGAAGCATAGCTTGAAGATTTGTAATCTAGAACACTTCCACTAGACAATCTATACCCATAGAAATTTTGTTGGAAAACAATTATATGTACTCCTCATACATATATATATATATATATATGAACAATATAAAAATCAATTTATAACACTGTATCGAGGGCCTATATTTTGAAACCTTCTACCTCGAAAAACACAACTTTGCAGGAGAGCAAAAAAAAAAAAAAAAAAACTTTTTATTTCTCTTATTCTGCAGTTAAGTATTCAAAAAATTTCTTTTACAATATTTGTTTAAAACCACAACTAAATCTTACATATAATTTGTTTTCAATATTGGCAATTTTAAAGATAGATAGATGGTTTTGCACTTTTAAAATATTCAATGTGTATAAATAAAAGAACGATTTGCATTGTGAAAAATACATTTATTTCATTTATTAATGTATGATTTTTTAAGTTTTTAAACGATTTAGTAATTTAAAAAATCAACATATTCCAAATAGGCTACTTTATTTTGGGATCGGAACAGAGTTAATGATACCACCCATACAAAGAAAATAATATTTATTATTGGAGTAAAAATTATTTATCGCTTAAATGAAAAACTACTAGAGCAAAAGTTTTAGAATGGTGTGGGAATAATTTTCTTATCAAGAGTCATAACTGATATGAAAATAGGGTGGACAGCTCTAGGGGAAGTGTTAGTCCCCATATAATGTAAATCGTAATATAGCATACCTATGGAACTATAAGTGAGTGAAGATAAATATCCCGAGTTAAATATGTTTTGACGTAATGCTTTACGTCATGAAACATATTTGTAAATACGTTTTTTAACATATTTGGAATATTTCAAATATGTTTTCGTATTTGTAACATATTTGAAATATGTGCATATTTCTAAATATGTAAAAAATATTTTGTAGAAATAAAAAGAAAACTGTAAAAAGTAAAAAAAAAACTTGAAAATCCTGTATGCATTATTCTTAAATTTTAAGAAAAATATTTCTAACAATTTTTTTTTCTAATTTTCACATGAACCAGTGCTGAACGTCTGACTCATTTTTAGCAATTCTGGGCAAACTAAGAGAGATTACAGAATTACACATACCTCATTTTAAAGGATATTTAATAGATATTTGTAATCTACTTTCATTTCTTTCCAAAAAACATTTTACGTATTTTTAAAATATTTTTGAAATTTCAATATGTACTAGTACTGACTCTAGTAAGGACTTTTGGAAATTCTGGACAAACCAAGATAGATTACGGGATGGGAGATACCTGGTTTTAAAGGATATTCGATACACATTTGTAATCTACATTCACTTTTTTCCAGAATACATTTTAAGTATTTTTAAAAAATTTCTGAAATTTCTATATGTACTAGTACTGATTCCAGGAAGGACTTTTGGAACTTCTGGACAATCCAAGATAGGTTATGGGATGAGAGATACCTGGTTTTAAAGGATATTTAATAGACATTTGTAATCTGCTTTTACCTTTTTCCAAAAAACATTTTAAGTATTTTTAAAAAATGTTTGAAATTTCTATATGTACTAGTACTGATTCTAGGAAGGACTTTTGGAAATTCTGGACAAACCAAGATAGATTACGGGATGGGAGATACCTGGTTTTAAAGGATATTAGATACACATTTGTAATCTACATTCACTTTTTTCCAGAATACATTTTAAGTATTTTTAAAAAATTTCTGAAATTTCTATATGTACTAGTACTGATTCTAGGAAGGACTTTTGGAACTTCTGGACAATCCAAGATAGGTTATGGGATGAGAGATACCAGGTTTTAAAGGATATTTAATAGACATTTGTAATCTGCTTTTACCTTTTTCCAAAAAACATTTTAAGTATTTTTAAAAAATTTTTGAAATTTCTATATGTACTAGTACTGATTCTAGGAAGGACTTTTGGAAATTCTGGACAAACCAAGATAGGTTATGGGATGGGAGATACCTGGTTTTAAAGGATATTTAATAGACATTTGTAATCTACTTTTACCTTTTTCCAAAAAACATTTTAAGTATTTTTAAAAAATTTTTGAAATTTCTATATGTACTAGTACTGATTCTAGGAAGGACTTTTGGAAATTCTGGACAAACCAAGATAGGTTATGGGATGGGAGATACCTGTTTTTAAAGGATATTTAATAGACATTTGTAATCTACTTTTACCTTTTTCCAAAAAACATTTTAAGTATTTTTAAAAAATTTTTGAAATTTCTATATGTACTAGTACTGATTCTAGGAAGGACTTTTGGAAATTTTGGACAAACCAAGATAGATTACGGGATGAGACATACCTCGTTTTAAAGGAAATTCGACATGCATCTGTAATCTGCTTTTAGTTTTTTCCAAAAAACATTTTAAGTATTTTTAAAAAATTTTTGAAATTTCTATATGTCCTAGTACTGATTCTAGGAAGGACTTTTGGAAATTCTGGACAAACCAAGATAGATTACGGGATGGGAGATACCTGGTTTTAAAGGATATTTAATAGACATTTGTAATCTACATTCACTTTGTTCCAAAAAATATCTTAGGTATTTTTAAAAATTTTCTTAAATTTTCATATCAACTGATTCTCTGAATGATTTATTTGTGGAAATTTTGCTATTAACCAATAGATTATATTATTTTTTTTTTTATTAACCAATAGTTATATTCATTACCTTACCTTTTCTAAAACTGTTTATTTAAATAACAAATAATTTCATTAATATGAGATCACATTTTTTCGAATTTTAACCTAAGAGTAAGTTTTAAAATATTATGATTAATATAAGTTGCATATAAATTAAAAACAAACAAAATAATTTTTTTTAAACGACATTAAGTTTCTTTTCGGATTTTAGAGGCAAATTGTCTAGTTATTTAGAGTATACTTTCATGTTTTTGCTTTAAGCAAATGTATGTGGAGTGTAACAAAGTTAATAGTAACAGCTATTTAAACTTTGTTACATACCTATAATACTTATAATTATTATTACATTCTTTTATATATCTGCACCCCATTAACATTTCACTCCTTTGCTCGTCTGTAACTACATTTGTTTACACCAATACATTAACGTATTTAGTTTAGTTACCAACCATCATATGTTAAAGGGAATTAATAATTCTCATTTGGTTTATTTGATTTTTCACATAAGTATTCTAAGGTTGGTTGAAGTAGTTGCGATTCGAGCGCTCTAGAATTTGCCACAAACTAAGACAGCTGATCTTACGATATAATCTGCCTTGTTTCCAAGACATCTGATATTGTAAAATCAGTCACTGTTTCTCTGATACTCGGGTCAATTCCGAGGGCGTCAGGGCGATACCTTGCACAGCGACTTCGGTTGACTGTTTCGGTCACAGCGGCTTCGGCTGACTGTTTTGGCACAGCGACTGCAGTTGTCGGGTTCGGCACATCAACTTCGGTTAACTGTTTCGGCACGACAACCTCGGTTGACTGTTTTGGCACAGCGGCTTCGGCTGACTGTTTTGGCACAGCGGCTTCGGCTGACTGTTTTGGCACAGCGGCTTCGGCTGACTGTTTTGGCACAGCGGCTTCGGCTGACTGTTTTGGCACAGCGGCTTCGGCTGACTGTTTTGGCACAGCGGCTTCGGCTGACTGTTTCGGCACAGCGGCTTCGGCTGACTGTTTTGGCACAGCGGCTTCGGCTGACTGTTTTGGCACAGCGGCTTCGGCTGACTGTTTTGGCACAGCGGCTTCGGCTGACTGTTTTGGCACAGCGGCTTCGGCTGACTGTTTTGGCACAGCGGCTTCGGCTGACTGTTTTGGCACAGCGGCTTCGGCTGACTGTTTTGGCACAGCGGCCTCGGCTGACTGTTTTGGCACAGCGGCTTCGGCTGACTGTTTCGGCACAGCGGCTTCGGCTGACTGTTTTGGCACAGCGGCTTCGGCTGACTGTTTTGGCACAGCGGCTTCGGCTGACTGTTTTGGCACAGCGGCTTCGGCTGACTGTTTTGGCACAGCGGCTTCGGCTGACTGTTTTGGCACAGCGGCTTCGGCTGACTGTTTTGGCACAGCGGCTTCGGCTGACTGTTTTGGCACAGCGGCTTCGGCTGACTGTTTCTCTTAGATTAAGTCTGAATTTGTAACCTAGATTTAAGGAATTGTATTATTTAAATTAGTATTCGTAAGATAGCTTTAAGTATCATAAACGAACCGGCGTGCTGCATAATACTCGAGGGAGCCGAATCTTCGATCCAGCATCTACCAGTTATAGAGCCGATTTACCTGCGAAGTATCCGACTAAATCCCTGCGTATCATCGTACTGCCGAATCTTCGATCCAGCATCTACCAGTAATAGAGCCCGATTTACCTGCGAAGTACCCGACTAAATCCCTGCGTATCATCGTACTGCCGAATCTTCGATCCAGCATCTACTAGTAATAGAGCCCGATTCACCTGCGAAGTACCCGGCGTGCTGCATAATACTCGAGGGAGCCGAATCTCCGATCCAGCATCTACCAGTAATAAACCCGATTCACCTGAGAAGTACCCGACTGAATTCCTGCGTATCATCGTGCTGCTAGTAATTTATCTAACACAAAATATTTATAAATACTACCGATAACCGAAACATTGAATTATTAAATAAAGATATACTGTATATTCGAACCCCGGAAAGGGTAAACAAATTGTGTTCTCACTTAAGGTTCGTGGATCCCGTAAGTCGACCCTGGACACTACTGAACTACCTCAGCCGACGACAAAACCACGTTCTAGAACGCTTAGAAGAGCTAGCCGATTGTCACCAGATATGTCCCGATCAACTCCTCCCATGTATGATAAGTATGCTCAGTGGGAATGCACTCAAATGGTTTAGGGTAAAAAGGGAAACTATCAATACCTGGCAGTCTTTTCGACAAGAGCTCGAGAGATTTTTCCTTCCGACTCGTTACCTAGCAAATTTAGAGCGGAACTTTTACAGCCGCAAACAAAACAACAGAGAACGGGCGAAGGATTATATTTTGTCTATGCTTACCCTGTGCAGACGGCACCCTACTCTGCGGAAAATTAATCATCTCGATCGTATTTACGATGGTCTCCGTACGGAATACCGGTACTATGTTCGTCGTAATGACTTCACTGATTTAGATGAACTTATAGCTATGACCGATGAATACGAAGCGTTAAAACAAGAAGAACGCTCGCAAACCTCGCACATGAATTGCCGAATATTACCGCAACCCGCCGTCATAAGAGCAGATACACACCCTCCGCTTCATACGATAACCAGCCGAGGTTTTCTATCTGAATATGAGAAGGATGAGTTGAACATCCCCCTGCGAGAACACGATGGAAAAGGGCTAGGTACAGTCGACCCGACCATGATGCAAATAATTAACGAAGAGATTGATAAACCCTTAGATGATGACCGTATAGAAACCCAACGTAGTGCATACAGTGCCCCGATAGAGCTAGCCCGAAAGAAACATAGTGGATGGATAACGTTAAATACCGCCATTAAACCCGACGCGTACCCCCTTCCACAGATTAATGCGATCAGGGATCAGCTTCGCGAGACAAAATTAATCAGTTCTCTGGACTTAAAACATGGGTATTGGCAACCACCTCTCAAGGAACCTCCCAAGCCTTATACAGCGCTCACTGTTCCAGGTAGAGGTCTATTCCAATGGAGAGTTACGCCCTTCATGTTACATTCTGCACCAGCTACTTTTCAACGCAAGCCCAACAATAAACTAACTTATTTCATTCGTTCCCCAAAGAAGGGGGGAAATGTAACAAAGTTAATAGTAACAGCTATTTAAACTTTGTTACATACCTATAATACTTATAATTATTATTACATTCTTTTATATATCTGCACCCCATTAACATTTCACTCCTTTGCTCGTCTGTAACTACATTTGTTTACACCAATACATTAACGTATTTAGTTTAGTTACCAACCATCATATGTTAAAGGGAATTAATAATTCTCATTTGGTTTATTCGATTTTTCACATAAGTATTCTAAGGTTGGTTGAAGTAGTTGCGATTCGAGCGCTCTAGAATTTGCCACAAACTAAGACAGCTGATCTTACGATATAATCTGCCTTGTTTCCAAGACATCTGATATTGTAAAATCAGTCACTGTTTCTCTGATACTCGGGTCAATTCCGAGGGCGTCAGGGCGATACCTTGCACAGCGACTTCGGTTGACTGTTTCGGTCACAGCGGCTTCGGCTGACTGTTTTGGCACAGCGACTGCAGTTGTCGGGTTCGGCACATCAACTTCGGTTAACTGTTTCGGCACGACAACCTCGGTTGACTGTTTTGGCACAGCGGCTTCGGCTGACTGTTTTGGCACAGCGGCTTCGGCTGACTGTTTTGGCACAGCGGCTTCGGCTGACTGTTTTGGCACAGCGGCTTCGGCTGACTGTTTTGGCACAGCGGCTTCGGCTGACTGTTTTGGCACAGCGGCTTCGGCTGACGGTTTTGGCACAGCGGCTTCGGCTGGCTGTTTCGGCACAGCGGCTTCGGCTGACTGTTTTGGCACAGCGGCTTCGGCTGACTGTTTTGGCACAGCGGCTTCGGCTGACTGTTTTGGCACAGCGGCTTCGGCTGACTGTTTCGGCACAGCGGCTTCGGCTGACTGTTTTGGCACAGCGGCTTCGGCTGACTGTTTTGGCACAGCGGCTTCGGCTGACTGTTTTGGCACAGCGGCTTCGGCTGACTGTTTCGGCACAGCGGCTTCGGCTGACTGTTTTGGCACAGCGGCTTCGGCTGACTGTTTTGGCACAGCGGCTTCGGCTGACTGTTTTGGCACAGCGGCCTCGGCTGACTGTTTTGGCACAGCGGCCTCGGCTGACTGTTTTGGCACAGCGGCTTCGGCTGACTGTTTTGGCACAGCGGCTTCGGCTGACTGTTTTGGCACAGCGGCTTCGGCTGACTGTTTTGGCACAGCGGCTTCGGCTGACTGTTTTGGCACAGCGGCCTCGGCTGACTGTTTTGGCACAGCGGCTTCGGCTGACTGTTTCGGCACAGCGGCTTCGGCTGACTGTTTTGGCACAGCGGCTTCGGCTGACTGTTTTGGCACAGCGGCTTCGGCTGACTGTTTTGGCACAGCGGCTTCGGCTGACTGTTTTGGCACAGCGGCTTCGGCTGACTGTTTTGGCACAGCGGCTTCGGCTGACTGTTTTGGCACAGCGGCTTCGGCTGACTGTTTTGGCACAGCGGCTTCGGCTGACTGTTTTGGCACAGCGGCTTCGGCTGACTGTTTTGGCACAGCGGCTTCGGCTGACTGTTTTGGCACAGCGGCTTCGGCTGACTGTTTTGGCACAGCGGCTTCGGCTGACTGTTTCTCTTAGATTAAGTCTGAATTTGTAACCTAGATTTAAGGAATTGTATTATTTAAATTAGTATTCGTAAGATAGCTTTAAGTATCATAAACGAACCGGCGTGCTGCATAATACTCGAGGGAGCCGAATCTTCGATCCAGCATCTACCAGTTATAGAGCCGATTTACCTGCGAAGTACCCGACTAAATCCCTGCGTATCATCGTACTGCCGAATCTTCGATCCAGCATCTACCAGTAATAGAGCCCGATTTACCTGCGAAGTACCCGACTAAATCTCTGCGTATCATCGTACTGCCGAATCTTCGATCCAGCATCTACTAGTAATAGAGCCCGATTCACCTGCGAAGTACCCGGCGTGCTGCATAATACTCGAGGGAGCCGAATCTCCGATCCAGCATCTACCAGTAATAAACCCGATTCACCTGAGAAGTACCCGACTGAATTCCTGCGTATCATCGTGCTGCTAGTAATTTATCTAACACAAAATATTTATAAATACTACCGATAACCGAAACATTGAATTATTAAATAAAGATATACTGTATATTCGAACCCCGGAAAGGGTAAACAAATTGTGTTCTCACTTAAGGTTCGTGGATCCCGTAAGTCGACCCTGGACACTACTGAACTACCTCAGCCGACGACAAAACCACGTTACAGGAGATATTACTAAACTTATGAAATTATGTTATTTTTTTTCTCTAAAACGATGATCGTTTTAAATCTTATTTGGAAATTACATTTAGTTTTGAGTACAGGGACTTCTTTTACTCATATTTAAATATTTTCAAATAAAATTTAAAAAGTTTGTGATGCCGAACAAAATAAAATAAAAAAGTTCCTAATCAACAGTGGGGCAGAATCGATTTTTTTTTATATAAATCGGTAACTTCTATTATCTGCTCTTTGGATTTACATAAAAACTCACATGGTCGTAGCAGAGGAGTGTAAAATTTAAAGCTTGGAAGGTGGCCTCAACTACCCCTCAGAAGCGGAGCTATTGGAGTTCAAACAGGTTACCCTTACATCTTTAACAGCTTTCAAATATTTCCTATCCTATTTCAAATAATTTTACATCTTTTTAAAGCTTCCGATGAGGCATATTAAAAACATGCTATTTGTCTATAGTTTTCGAGTTAATTCCATTTAATATTTCAACTAGTTAAATTTTTTCTAATGTTGGTCCTGTTTTTTCAATATTTCATCCGATTTTCTAAAGAACAAAATTATCTAACGTATTAAAAAAATTTCAGGTCAATATCTCTCACAAGCCTAAAAATAACTTATTTTGAAATTGAAAAAATTGTTTTTTTTTACTGAAAGGTTGTATACTTTCTTTTTCTCTAAAAGAAAATTTTTCTTTAAGAATGTATAATAATTTTAGACTTTTCTGAAAGGCATCTTCACAAAGATACACAAACTATCTACAAAAATTTTAAATTTGTTTAATTTTTGAAAAAAATTGGTTTTTGGAGAAATTATAAATATTTTATCTCTAATAAAATATTTATAATTTTTCCAAATAAAGTCAATAATCATCAAAACGAAATTTTTGGTGACTATTGACGATATGAGTTAAAATGGAGAAGTGTAAACTAATTTTAGATTTTTGTAAAAGAAATACCACAATTACGTGTTTGGGTTTAGAATTATCTTTCTTAAGATGCTTTTCAGAAAAGACTAAAATAATTATATGTTTTTATATAGATTTAATTTTGAGAAAGAAGAGAGTAGACAACTTTTCGGTAAAACACTCAAAACAAAAAAAAAAGATTTTTTTTACATTTCCAATTTCAAAATTAGTTATTTTTAGACTTGTAAGATATATTGACCTGAAGTTTTTTTATACGTTTGATAATTTTGTTCTTTAACTTATAAGTTTTAGAAAATCGAATAAAAATATTGGACTATATTTTGAAAAATCTGGACCAAGATTTGGAAAAAGTCAAATAGTTGAAATTTCAAATGCAAATAATTCGAAAACTATAAGGGACAAACAACAAATATTAGCATGTTTTTAATATGCCTCATCGAGAGCTTTAAAAAATGTAAAATGATTTGAAATAGAATAGGAAATATTTGAAAGCTGTTAAAAATTTTCTATGTAGGGGTACCGCTTCTATGTATAATTTTATGTAAATCCAACCAGCAGATTAGAAGTTACAAGTTTATTTCGAAAAAATTTCGAGTCTGCCATACAGTGCGATGTATAAATTAATTTTTTTAATGCAAAAATATACACTAATTTTGTGATAACTATACTATTTAATTTTTCAAAACTATTTTATAACACAGTGTTATTTATTTCATTTGGCAAGGATCGAGCTTTTAGAAATGTATACAAACATTTATATATTTACGAATTTACATAAATAGCATTTAAATAAATTTGTATTTGCGTTGGTATAATAACTTTTTAGGCAGTTTTCAACAATTCCTCTGTTGCAATAAATTCATTTTTTTTAATTGATCTGCTCCATTGCAATGTAAGCACTTCACCTGTTCATTTCCAAATAATATTAAATCTTTTTTAATTCTTGTTTGGATATGTAATTTTTTCTAATCGTGAATTTTTCAAAATTGCCTCCACGAATTGGCATCAAATTATGCCGCAATTGTATCCATCAGTTTGTTTGTACTGCTCAAAAATTTTCCAACTCCAATTTTGCTCGTCTTTTAGTTTTATTCGATTTTTAAATTTGTCAAATTGTGCTCGAACAGTATATTCATCTGCATTTTGTGGATCTATGTACATGAATTCTTTTTTTTTTTCAATGTTTATATATTAGAGTGTAGTGCGATGATTTAAACAGAATTAAATATTGACATCCCAATTTCACAGGGAAAACATTTGGCGTTTTGGATATTGTTTTTGTAAAATATAATATTTACATATAATTCAATAATATTGTTATATATAAATTGCCTGGGGTTTAAACACTGATATTCTTTTAGTGTTACTGAATTTGCAGATATTGGTATTTCTTCATTTAATTTTGTATAAATGGTTGAATAGTTATATAAAATAAAAGATATGTGGCTTAAGTTCTCTGGAATTTTAATTTTGCTGTAGATATCTATTAGTATATTTTCATCTTTAAAATATTTTTCTGTTTGGGTTATTTTTGTGACTGAAGTTTCTTTAATTTTTTTTTGGCGATCTGTCCCAGTGGTCTTCTATTAATATATCGGTATTATTTATCGTAGTATCCTTTTTTTGTTGATTTGAATTTTGTTTATTCTCTGAAAATTCATATTTAAGGAAAATTTTCTTCATTTTTGCCTGTATATATTTTTTAGAATTTCTTATGTAATATGTGGTTCTAACATTTCTTTTTCCTTTCATTGTGATATTTTTTGTAATGTGGAAGTAGCTTTCCACGGGACTGTTTGAAATTCTTGATTTTAAGGTTGTTTCAACAAATGTTCCCATACAGATCGTCCACCGGGGAATGTACGGTATATATTTTTTTAATATTAAGTTTGAATATCTGGGATTACGTAAATTATTTTCATTTTTATTACTTTGAGGTACTTGGATGCTGTTAAATATTTTTTTTCATTTTTACTTCATCAGTTTTCTCAAAATTGATGTCAAGACCGCAGTCATTTATAAAATTTTTCGCATTTACGAGCATTATATAATTTTGCGGGAATTGCAATATTATGCATATATTTGTGAGCCATTGCCATATGTCGTCAATATTTTGGATATTTATTGATTTATTAATTATTTTTTTAAAAAAAGATTTTTGCTCGTTATTTGTTGCTAATGCTTCAATATCGTTTATACAAATTTGAAAAAAATGACAATAGCATATTTGTATCAAAACGAAGTTATTGGGCAATTTCTGTTTTTTTTTTTTTTTTTTTTTTTTTTTTTTGTAAAATCTGGTAACAAAAATGTAAATAACTCTCAACTTCCATGTCATTAAAAATCTTTACAGAGGAGTTTATAATGGCCCAACTCCAGTCGCAACATATTCTCTTGATATTGGCACTTTATTAATGATACAATATACTTTTAATTCCATAGAAAATTTTTTTATATCTTCTTCGAAATGCCTGCACAACAAAGCTTCAGCTATTGGAATTATTATACCATTATTTTCCGTATGGGAAGATCCGTTTTGAGCTGTTTTCAAACTTTTTTACAACTGACCCAGTGACATCTGTATATAAAGTATTTCTGCTTTTTCAATTTTCTGTTATCATTTGGCAGTTTTAACTGGTCATAGAAAAATAGATATATTTCAACTGGTATACTCACTCTTTGAATGAAATGTTTCCATTACTTTTCTCTCTGCATTAACATCAAATACATATTGAACATATTGAAATTTCAAAAATTTTTTAAAAATACTTAAAATGTTTTTTGGAAAAAAGTGAATGTAGATTACAAATGTCTATTAAATATCCTTTAAAACCAGGTATCCCCCATCCCGTAATATATCTTGGTTTGTCCAGAATTTCCAAAAGTCCTTCCTAGAATCAGTACTAGTACATATAGAAATTTCAGAAATTTTTTAAAAATACTTAAAATGTATTCTGGAAAAAAGTGAATGTAGATTACAAATGTGTATCTAATATCCTTTAAAACCAGGTATCTCCCATCCCGTAATCTATCTTGGTTTGTCCAGAATTTCCAAAAGTCCTTCCTAGAATCAGTACTAGTACATATAGAAATTTCAAAAATTTTTTAAAAATACTTAAAATGTTTTTTGGAAAAAGGTAAAAGTAGATTACAAATGCCTATTAAATATCCTTTAAAACCAGGTATCTCCCATCCCGTAATCTATCTTGGTTTGTTCAGAATTTCCAAAGTCCTTCCTAGAATCAGTACTAGTACATATAGAAATTTCAAAAATTTTTTAAAAATACTTAAAATGTTTTTTGGAAAAAGGTAAAAGTAGATTACAAATGTCTATTAAATATCCTTTAAAATCAGGTATCTCCCATCCCGTAATCTATCTTGGTTTGTCCAGAATTTCCAAAAGTCCTTACTAGAGTCAGTACTAGTACATATTGAAATTTCAAAAATATTTTAAAAATACGTAAAATGTTTTTTGGAAAGAAGTGAAAGTAGATTACAAATATCTATTAAATATCCTTTAAAATGAGGTATGTGTAATTCTGTAATCTCTCTTAGTTTGCCCAGAATTGCTAAAAATGCGTCAGAGGTTCAGCACTGGTTCATGTGAAAATTAGAAAAAAAAAATTTTTAGAAATATTTTTCTTAAAATTTAAGAATAATGCATCCAGGATTTTCAAGTTTTTTTTACTTTTTACAGTTTTCTTTTTATTTCTACAAAATATTTTTTACATATTTAGAAATATGCACATATTTCAAATATGTTACAAATACGAAAACATATTTGAAATATTCCAAATATGTTAAAAAACGTATTTACAAATATGTTTCATGACGTAAAGCATTACGTCAAAACATATTTAACTCGGGATATTTATCTTCACTCACTTTGGAACTATTACAGTGAGACTCGCGATTTTGTTGGAATAATTTGCTTGTCAACTTCCACAATTGATATGAAAATAGGTAGGATAGCTTTACAGGGGGTAGTAATGCTTTACAAAGTGAATATTTATTATTGTATATCTAAAGAATTATTCAACCGATTTTTTGGCCAGATTCATATTCAGCATGCAAAAATTAGTCAGAATTGACATATGTTATATTTAAATTATCAAAAAATGAAATAATTACTCAGAGGGTTTTGCACTAAAAACTGAAAATAAAATATTTATTTTTTAAGATAGAGGGGTACAAAAACTATGAATTTTCATTTGAAATTTATATCATAGATGACCTTTGTTACAGGGAACATAATAGCATCCAAATAGGTTTTGAATATAGGTTCTCGGTATGTTAAATCGAGGCCCTAGGTCTTATCAGCTTTAAGAAGATTTAAAAATATTTGAAATCAGATAAGAAACAAAAATTTTGCGAGTGCACAGTGTGCGATATTCACCTTCTGAATGTTCAAAAGTCTATATTTTTGTAGTTAAGAAACCTATATTGGTGAAATTAAACTTCCACGCCTACTTTTCGTTAAATTCAAACAAAACTACGGTTGTTTTTAGTTTTTGGGGGTTATCGTAAGATCCAATTTAATTGATCTGATGATATTAATAGTCTATGAAGCAAATATGTATTGTTCTCTATATATAAGTTCTCTTTAGATGTTTTTCTTTTAAAATATTGGCAAACCTTTTTACAATCTTTATGCGCTTCTTCGGATAATTAACCAATAGTAACAATATATTATCCGATGACATCAATAATATATATATGATGAATATATATATGATGAACATATACTTTTTATTCTATAATGTTTTGTATTATATACTTAAGAGATTTTCGAGGTTAGGGCTCGATATAATACTAGTTGAGTTCACTAACAATTCTGCTAAACGCATTTATATTTCGGTTGCCATTAATACCTGAATAGGGATTCATAGTTTTTAGAAGATCTATAGCTTTTCCTTTTCTTGATACAACTAAAAAACGTTCGAAATAATTACTTGGCCTTCCACAAGCGTAAGAAAGCAGGTAAAAACATTGATAAATTAATCTCTTTAATCAACCAATTTCTGTATGTAAAAAATGGAGGTTTTATTCTTCTTGCTAACAGCCATTTTTAAATGATTTTATTAATTATTTTGTCTGAAAGTGATCTTATTGATTCGATATCAACAGTTTTGATGCAACTTGTACTAAAATTTCCAGAAATAAACTCAAATAGATGATAATTTTTTTGATTCTTTGATGCAAGCAACCAAACATCAAACATTTTTTGGCGATAATACGTTGAGAAATTATCAGTAAGAGCAAGTTGGAACAAAGTTTTATTACAGATTTTAGAAGACTACCTATCAGCGATAACAACAGTACCATTTATATAACGGCACTTTGTGGGCCTTTTTATGTTATATCCAATAAAAATTAAAAAGAAAAAAATGGCAAAAAAGATAATATAAAGATTTATTCATAAAGATCTTGCTTAAAATAAAAAAAGTTACAAATATTAAAATTAAACTTCTCATAAAAAACTGTGTATTCTATTTGTCTTAAACCACAATTTTGTTAAGGTTCCGTTACTTAATAACGGTTAGAACTTTTTAATATTTTCTTTATTCTTACTTCTAGAAAGGTTTTTAATCAGTATAACTATTTTTTTTTTCAAAACTCGAAAAAATTTTTAGGGGTTTTGATTAGCCAAATTAACAATTTTTTATGAACCAACATCTTCGCTCCTGAAGGACATGTGAATTTATGTGGTATTTTTAAAAAAATTCTTTAACATATTGTTTATCATAAACTTTTCTTCAGTGTAAAAAGGCATATTTCTTTATCTCTACATGAATTTATGTCTGGAAGATTAACCTGTACTAATTTGGCTGTTTTTACCAAGTATTGTATTGATGAATGTTATTTTGGTTCCGTTATTTTAATTCAAAATATTTGTTAGTAATAAATTATTTTTATATTCAATATTATTTTTAGAAATAAAATAATAGTTTCAAATAATTTTTTTACTCTTTATAATACAATTTTCAGTTACTTGAAATTAATTTGGAATAAAATTATTTAAATATTATTCCATTTGTTAACAAGTCAGTTTAGAAAATATTTCAACAGAAGTATTCGAATATACTTTTATAAAATTTCAATCAAATTCCAAAGTCTTTGCTTAATTTGAAAATAAATTTTATTTCTTTAGCTTGAATACAATTATTCTTTATTTTATTTCCTATTTTAAAAATGAAATAAAATCTGATTTGAAACGTTTTATTTTTTTTATTCATAGAAAATTTTTGAATATTTCTATTCAACATAAATTTGTTTGAATAATTTTAAATTTGTTCGGAAAAAGAAAAATAAGTAACATTATTTTTAATACTGCAATTATTTAATACGTTTAACCACCCCCTGTTTTTATAAAACGAACGATAAATTAATTTCGACAAATTGTATGGAAAACAATAAATAAACTGGAAATTTATCGAAACGAATATTTCGTTCGTTTCGTTTTGAAAAAACAGGGGTAAATAAGTTTATTTCGATGACTATTGGTCGCGTTATGCACTCGGCTCTATTCGTTAGATTCTCCTGTACAGATTTTTTCAACAATCGGATAAATCACATGGAACATTATTTGCTAAAAAAAACTTTGGATAGACAATCCGTAGTTTCTCTTGATGGTTTTTGTTCTACATCATTTATTCCTACTTCTGGTATTCCACAAGGTAGTATTTTGGGTCCTTTGTTATTTATTAATGATATTGACCTATGTTTCAGAAAGGCTAATTTTTTATTGTATGCCGATGATTTAAATTTTTTTTTAACAATTTCTATGACTTTTTAATCTCCAGAAGGATTTAGAGAGGGTGAGTTCTTGGTCAGTCCTCAATGGTTTACCTTTTAATTTAAACAAATGTTTGTCTATGACTTATCATAGATATTGTAACACTGTTCTATACGGATATAGAATACATCAAGATTTACTATCATGGATGGATGAAATTTTAGATTTAGAGGTATTATTTGATAGAAAATTATCATTTAATAATCACTTAAATTATATTATACCTAAAGCTCATTCAATGTTAAGCATTTTATGCCATAATTCTAATAACTTTGATCATTAGACTAAAAAGTTCTATTTACATCTTTTGTGAGATCTAGATTAGAATATGCTTCCTTTATCTGGAGCCTATGTACTCAATTACATATAAATAGAATTGAAAAAATTCAAGCAAAATTTATAAAGTTTGCTCTTTCATTTTTATACCCTACACCACCATAGGCGGTTAGGGTATTATGTGTTTGTGCTGATGTTTGTAACACATAGAGAAAGTTAATCAACACCCAGGTATACCAATAGACTCAGAATCACTTTTATATTGATCTAACGTTGTCCATCCGTCCGTCTGACTGGCCGGACGGCTTGTGTACAAAGTATAGGTCGCAATTTTGAAGATAATTCAATGAAATTTGGCATGTAGGACTTTCATAGAACAAGAACGAAGCCTATTGAAATTGGTTATGATCGTCCATTATTTCACCTAGCCCCCATACAAATGTCCTCCCGGAATAGGGGTTTAACGATCATAAATGCCTTAAATATAGCAATATTTTAATGAACTTCGGTGTAAGGAAGTTTTCTATAAGTGTCAATCTTTGTGCCAAATTTCATGAAGATCGTTTTATAACTGACCATAGGTCCCATATAAAACTCTCTTCCGAAAATCTCTTTGCCGTGCATAAATCACATCTACATGTTAGTATCAAGTTTATATTCGACACAAATAAGTTTTATATAAGTATAAATCACAACGACAAATTTTATGAGGATCGCTCCATAATATACCATAGCTCCCATATAACCCCACTTTCGGGAATCACCCTAAAGTGCATTGATTCATATAAATTCATATAAATTAACGTAATATTCTGTATTCGTATATTGTCCACATGTCTAATATAAGACCCCTCCACGAATTTTGATGGACATACACAGTGGTGTGAGATATCATATGGTCGTTCTTTTATATCTTTCTTATTCGTAGAGTAGACAGTAGAGTTAGGTTTTTTTGTAGAAAAATTTCAAATAAATATTTTGATATTTTTACTAAAAAAAAATCAAATAAATAAAACTATTCAGCCACAAGAGATTAGAATAAAAAAATCATATAATTTTTTTTAATTATTTAAGTTAAAAAGAATAACGTAGCGATTGTTTCAGAAGTTTTTTTTTATAATGTTCCATGTGATTTCTCCGACTGTTGAAAAAATCTGTACAGGAGAATCTAATGAATAGAGGCGAGTGAATAACCCCTGTTTTTTCAAAACGAAACGAACGAAATATTCGTTTCGATAAATTTCCAATTTATTTATTGTTTTCCATACAATTTGTTGAAATGAATTTTTCGTTCGTTTTATAAAAACAGGGGGTTAAACGTATTAAATAATTGCAGTATTAAAAATAATATTACTTATTTTTCTTTTTCCAAACAAATTTAAAATTATTCAAACAAATTTATGTTGAATAGAAATATTAACAAATTTTCTATGAATAAAAAAATAAAACGTTTCAAATCAGATTTTATTTAATTTTTAAAATAGGAAATAAAATAAAGAATAATTGTATTCAATATAAAGAAATAAAATTTATTTTCAAATTAAAGTCAAAGATTTTGGAATTTGATTTAAATTTTATAAAAGTATATTTCGAATACTTCTGTTGAAATATTTTCTAAACTGACTTGTTAACAAATGGAATAATATTTAAATAATTTTATTCCAAATTAATTTCAAGTAACTAAAAATTGTATTATAAAGAGTAAAAAATTATTTGAAACTACTATTTTATTTCTAAAAATAATATTGAATATAAAAATAATTCATTACTAACAAATATTTTGAATTAAAATTTTCACAAACAACAGCTATGGAATCTATAATAAAAGTAAAATATCTAAAATTTTAACATGACAAAAATAAAATTGATTTAAAATTTCATGTGAAACAACTTGTAACTAAATTCGTTAAACCATAGATAAACCATAGATAAACAAATACATAGGTATCTGAGAAGAAAAAGGCATTCATTCATACAACATTAACGTTCCTCTCAAATAACATTCTAGTTATATTATATGCGCTAAACTCTTGCAAGTACCATGTTTAGTAGTATCAGGACTGTTTCTGAACGTGATAAGTGATATCATGTCAACTGCTCTGGCTACACTCAGTGACTGGGCCAAAGAATGTGGACTAGGAGTGAATCCGGGCAAAACAGAGCTGGTACTTTTCACCACAAAGACCAAGATTCCGAGCTTCAGACTACCACGGTTAGAAAACTGTGAACTCACCTTGTCGGACAATGCGAAATACTTGGGCATTATTTTGGACTCTAAGCTTTCATGGAAACTGAACATTCGACATAGGGTTAGTAAGGCTACGGTAGCATACTACACCTGTAGAAAGATGTTCAGTGTAAAATGGGGTCTGAGTCCAAAATTGACAAAATGGCTATACACTGCAATAGTACGGCCCATTCTTGTATATGGATCTCTTGTGTGGTGGACCGCTACTAGTAAGAGGTATGTGGTGGATCAGCTTTATAGCATACAAAGATCCGCTTCCATTGGCATTGCAGGTGCATTACGTACTAGTCCATCAGAAGCTCTGAACACTATATTGCACCTAACACCTATAGACCTATACATAATTGAATCATCAGTTGCGATAAGATTATCTGCGACGAATAGCTGGAGATCAAGAACGTATGGGCACGCGAGGATATTAAATTTAATACCCCCGCAATTCAATAAATTTACCGACTATATGATTCCCCAAATGGACTTCGGGAATACTATTAAAGTCCTATTCCCCACCAGGAGTGAATGGAGAAGGGGCAATCTTCTTGGACAATTTAGAACTAGGATATACACTGACGGCTCATAGATGAACTGCGGTGTAGGCTCTGGTGTCTTCTCTGATGTTCTTGGAATTAGACACTCATGTAGACTCCCTGACGAGGCAAGCGTATTCCAAGCGGAAATACTAGCGGTCAGGGAAGCGTGTAAACTAATTCGCGATAGAAATATTCAAGGGAATATTGGTTTATTTGTCGACAGTCAAGCGGCAATACTATCGCTCAAATCACCGAAAACTACCTCTATTCTAGTCAGACAGTGTAAAGAGGAACTGCTTGGACTAAGTCGACTGTATGACATTACTATAATCTGGGTTCCTGCGCATAGGGACTACTATGGTAATGAACAGACAGACGAATTAGCCCGGGCAGGCTCTGCTATGAATGCCTCCTTAGCGGTTTCAGTCGCAATCCCGTTGGGAACAGTCAAAAGCAGAATCCAAAAACACTTTCTAGAAAAGGCGAAAAATAGATGGCGAAATCTGGACAAATGTAGAGTTGCGAAAGAAACGTGGCCTACTTACAACGGGAAACGCTCAATGCAACTCATTGGCTACAAACGCAGGGACATCTCGAGACTAATAGCACTGTTTACAGGTCACTGGACGATCGGTAAACATGCAAGTAGACTTGGTCTCCCTTACAATGAATATTGTCGTAGTTGTGGCAATCGCGAGAAGGAGGAAACAGTTTTTCATCTTCTATGTGAATGCCCAGCCTTGAACGCAAGCAGACATAAATTTCTGGGAGGGCACCAATTAGACAGCCTCTCTGAGATATATGACACTAGACTCAGTGACATCATTAAATATCTCAATGCTACAGGCTGGGTCTAATTAATTTATGTTCTCATTGTTTCTTCCCTACATTTCTATCTCATTACAGACTCGACACAACTAATTCACCTGGCGAGTAGTGTGGTTCCACTCTAACGAGTCTATTTGATTGCCCGTAAGATTACGGGCTACCACGTTAACCAACCAACCAACCAACCATGTTTAGAGTAACGTCAATCTTTCATTGATATAAGGTATTAAAAGTAGCAAAATGTTAACTATAAAATTTTAAATGTACGTTTAAAATTTCCCAGGAAAAATTTAAAAAATTCCCGAGAGTATTTTGACGAGAAATTCGGGACCCCAAACCAGAAAAATGTTTTTTTCTTTTTAGTTTTTAGTCCATAAATTTATTCAAGAAATATTTTTGAATAATTTAATACATTTTTTTTAATATTGTCATTAAAAAAGAAATTCTATATTTTCCACATTTAAAAGTCCTTTGATTTCTTGTGTTAAATTGATGTGGTTCGATGTATTTTATGACAAGCATAACGTTTGATACCATATCTAGGAGCATGCTACTTTGTAGAGATACGAGAATAGATTTTGATGTATAAAAGTATGTTCATTTCTTTAAAAACAGTAATCTCGAAATAGGTACTTTTATTCTTTCCAGATGACAAATAAATTTAAAAATCCTTTTTTTTTCATTTGAACATCGTAGTTATTGTTCCTTGACTCCTATTCTATTTTGAATTTTTGCAAGACGCTAGTTAATAAAATTTTGTTTTTAGACTGCAATCAAACTGTTTCAATAAACATTTCAAATTATCCTTTTGTAAAAAAAAAAATGTTAATACAAAATATTTCTCTATTGTCGGTGATAACATTTATTATAAGTATTAAATACAGTAGAATAAAATAGTTAAAAACATACATTTTTGCACTTTTTAATTCCCAGGATTCTCGTATAAAATTCCCGGGAAACGATAAGTGGAAAATCGTCCTTTTTCTCGGGAATTTTTTCCCCGGCACTTCCCGAGAACGAAACACTAGTTTTAGGTCTCAAACTAACATTTTTCATTTAATGGTCACAAAATAAAATTTTCTACTTATTCTGAACTTTGTTTTAAGCGTTTTAAATTTACGCGTAATTTCACCGGTGCCAATGAACCGCGTAAATCGTGGGTTACCTGTAATTATTTCTATTATTTATTAAATTTAATTATTAAATTTAATGATTAAATCAGTATTTAAGGTTAAAGATCAAAATCTCAACTCGTACGTATATTAATAGAAGACAATTTTATTTGATTTATTTTTCTCTTGTTAAAAATAATCATTTAAGGAAACTTTTTTTCTTTTTCAAAACCTTGATAACAACATCCGTAACAAACAAACAAATATGAAAGTAAATTAATTAATTTTTTTTTATTATTCAGAAACCTCAATGGGGTAAACTATTAACACTAGTGGGTTATGCGTCTACATTTGGGGCCGCCGTACCGGTGGGCTATTGTATTGGTGTTATTAATAGTCCTGCCAATGTAAGTTGTTTAGTAAATCATAATTAATTTTTTTATGATATTAATTGCATTTTTTTCAATCTTCTAATTATAGCATGTTAAAGCTTGGTGCCGTGATAGTTTACTACAACGCTATGATTCATATTTAAGTGACTCTAGTTTGGATATATTATGGGCCTCTATAGTATCGGTATTTTTAGTAGGAGGTGCTATTGGTTCGTTAGGTGGCGCTGGAGCAGCAAATAAAGTTGGAAGGTTGGTATAGATATTTTAATCTAATAAATTGTTATTAAAATAAAATATCTTTTATTTTCTTCCTCTTTCAGAAAAGGATGTTTCCTTATTAGTGGCCTTCTTTTTGCCTTAGGTGCCATTTTATTCTTCTTCTGTCGTATGGCCAATTCCGTGGAAATGTTAATATTAGGACGTCTTCTAGTGGGTTTAGCTTCAGGTTTAACAACAGCTACTTTACCCATGTATTTAGCTGAAATTGCACCTTTAGTATTACGCGGCACCTTAGGTGTATTCTGTGCTGTGGGTGTTACAGGAGGCGTTGTTGTGGGTCAAGTTTTTAGTTTGCGGCATATTTTTGGAACAGCTGAACTCTGGCATTATGCCTTAAGTTTTTATATAGTTTTAGTAATTATCTGTTACTTGCCTTCGTATTATTATCCCGAAAGTCCCAAATATTTGTATATAGTTCGTGGTGATCAAGAAAAAGCTTATCGTGAACTTCAACGTTTAAGAGGTCCCAATGCGGAGGAATTAATTAAACAAGAAATTGAAGACATGGATTTGGAATTAAATACCAAAATACAAACAAGTAGTTTTTGTTCAGTCTTAAAAGATCCTGCCTTATTTTTGCCTTTGTTAATTGTATGCTGTTTTCATGGTGGTCAACAATTGTCAGGTATAAATGCGGTATGTATGAAAGGTTTCTTAAAAAATTACAGTTTTTTTATTCCTCAATATTTTGTTTCAGATTTTCTACTACTCGGTGTCTATATTTGAAAAAGCTGGTCTTTCCAATGCTGATGCCGAGTGGGCCAATTTAGGTGCTGGTTGCTTAAATTTGGCCACTTCTTTCTTGGGCCCTATACTAATGGCAAAATTTAATCGTCGTCCTTTAATGATGTTTTCTAGTGCTATATGTTCAGGTTTTCTTTTTTCCATTGCCTTTATTTTATATTATATTGTAAGTTGTTTTGGATATTTAATTAATTTTCAAAACATATTAATAACATTTTTTTTAATTTGATTTTTAGGAAGCCGCTAGTTGGTTCCCCTTGGTTTGCATTGTTTGTATTATGGGTTATATATTCTTTTATCAATTTGGTTTAGGACCCATACCATATTTTATTGGTTCTGGTGAGTTGGAATATTTGTTAACATTAATATTTTTACATAAAAACAAAACGTTTCATCAGAGTTTTATTAAAAGTCTATCAAAGTAAAAATATCATGAAAAATACGTATATAGGGAATTCTCTTTTTATGTTTACCATTAAGAAACTAACTTTTGATGCAATTATGTTAACAACTCCTCGTGGAGTAAAACAACCAAAATTCATGATCTGAAATGGTTCCATATGGTATCGAAAAGCACTCAAAGTTAAAAAAATCCAAAAAAAGTGTTTGAAAATAATAAGTTTCTTTTCTTTCTTTTGATTCCTGTAATGTAAACTACAAACACTTGTAGAAATAGTCCAACTCATGTTCAATCAATGTGTCGTTGATCAGTGTTAAATTATATTGTGGATAAGTGATGAAACCAAAATTTTAATTTTTTGCAGTTTTTCGATTAGAAGATTTGAGCCATTTCGACTATTATAAAATAAAGAATGGAGATTTATTACTCTTGTAATAATTATGAATCGTTTGATATACATCTCGTTAATGTGCCCTTAATAGCAGTGCTATGGGGAGTGCACAAACCCCTCAAAAGGTTTCCAAATTACATTTTAAAATCGTTTAATATATTAAAATACAAAGACGTTATAACTCTTTAAAATCGATTTAAAATTTTGCATACTTTATATTAGCATTTTTTACATTTTATGTGAACTTATATTTATAATAAGTACATCTATATTTAGTTAAGCGAAAAATAGGTTTAAAAAGAATGCATAAAAAGTATACATGACCTGAGATCGTCGTGTATTTAATATTTCATAAATGTCGAGGCACACTCAAGGCGATAGTTGAAATCAGCGAAAATGTATACCAATTTTTGGATGTGTATTTCTGTCATTGAAAAATGTATTTTATAGTTATATAGTTAATATATGCAACTTTCAATTTATTAACAACATTTAAAGATTCTTTTTGTGGTTAGATGTGAAAAATTCATCAGCGAATTAAATGCAATTAAAAACAAGAAAGAAAGATATAGTCGATCAAGACCGACTATATGATACTAAATGTAAAATAAAATGTACAAATACAGAATACTAACATCTGGATGATTTTATGAAAAAGAGCTGAAAAAGTAATGATTTTAACATTGTATTGTAATTGAAAGGAAGTACTTAGTGCTGAAAAAGAGCATGGTTGTCATTGGCAGAATGTTCTTCTTTTATGCTTCTAGTTCATTGCTTTTGAAGTACTTCTCTTAAAACTATATTTATAAAATGTTTCAATAAAAATACAAATACATTTTTAATAAAAATTAATTTCAAAAAAGTGAAAAATGTGCAATTTGTTCTACTTTTGAAGTGGCAAAAGTTAAATTTTTTTAAGCACTTGCTCGTTTTTTTTTCTGGGTTGGTACTTAATAGCATTGATGTGCCATTAAAGAATTTGCAAATTTTTTTGAACCCCAAAAATTAACGAGTTTGAAGGAATAAGACGTTTAAACCCTTACCTGACACATGGCTGGTCAGGGTGCACAAACAAAGTTGTCTCCACTTCTTGTAGTAAAGGAAATCATTTCACTCACTAGGAATGACATAAAGATATAAAATTATATATTTACAAGAGGTTGCGCTCTTCACCAGGAGGAAATTCCTTAAATAAGTTACTCGAAAGAGCCAAAATGAACGGTCTGGGGATAAATTCAAATTTATGTACTATGTATAGGAACTTTGGTTGTTTGAAATTTATTCTACACATCCAGTCGAAGACCTATAAATTATATTGTTAGTTCCTTCAAGGAAAAGGAAAGAAATATAAATATAAATATTCAAATGGGTATAAATTAAGGTCTGAGATTAAAAATAGAGGTTAGTAGAAACAAAAAATTTATTGAATGGAATCCATCAGTAAAGACAGAATACCCATTATATCTCATCTGCAGCCTACCTCAGGTTCCCCAAATTCCAAGATAACTTGCTTTCAAGTTATCTTCTGGTGAAAATAACTAGCTCCGCCTTATCTGGGTGGACTCCTAGACCCTCAAAAGTTGCCCATGATGAAATTTCACCGAGTGTCAGTTGTATGATGACTACGAGAGAGTAACCCCCGCCCCACAGTGTCACATTTAGCCAAATTATAATTATTTTATTATAAATTTTTATGTAAAATTTAATATTGAAGATATTTTCTATTTTATAGACATCCTAATATTAAAAGTATATATTTCTTGGAAATTCTATTTTTAATGGACTGAAATGAAAATGTTTCATCGAGTTCCACACGATTGGTATATAAAAGACCTTCAATTAAATTATATTTGAGAATATTGTCTGCGACTTTTTGCGATCTTTTAAAATATAAGAAAAAAAAATTTACTGCATCTCATATTAGCAATTTACCAAGAATTAATTCAAAACTTCAAGGTAATGGTTAAAAACTTGTTATGCAAACACTACATTAAATAGTACCATAAAGTATTGCTTTTTTTAAATAAAATTTATTAAAATATGTCCGAAATTAAAACGAAAATTTGTCTACCTGCACACTTTTAGTGAGAACGTATACGGCCTTGTCTACTAACATAATATAACATTTCAGTCCAATATCTAGAAAATTGGATTTTTGTCGTTCTAAAACTGCCAAATGTGCCACTTGCGCCCCTTGTGTAGTCCCCTAGTTATACGTGCCTTTATGTTTTAGAAGTTATGGATACAAAATAACTCTAGGACTCCACTATTGTCTTAATCCTAATAATACTTAAAGATCCCTCTATGACCAAGAACGCCGCTAGTGTATATTCCCTATATTGTGAGCCTCCTTACAAGGATGAGAAACATGATATAATTGTACTTTTTTGTACATTTTTATATCGGTTGGTACCTTGATACTACGACGACTCCATTATTACAATCTTATTTATTTTTTACTTAAAGAACTAAATAAAAACAATGAAGGTACAAAGACCTTCCTCGTCTGACTCCCTGCTACAAGATTGCTGCATTCTGGAAAGTAATTTTCCATAAGTACACTGGATAACTTGTTTACAGAGTCAATGAATATACCATAATTTATCCATCATTCCTACGTGATACCACGGCCTTGTTGAATATCTTTGTGATAATGAATCTTTGGTTCATAATATTCTTGCTAAACCACTTCCGTCTTTTTGGAGAAGACCATCGGATAAGAGAGTTTATAACTATCTTTAACTACCCTCATGAAGTTCCTCACTAACAATTCGACTCCTCCTTTGCCTACTATTTAGCTATAGTAACGCTAAAGGAATCCCAAACAGTCCTTGATCCCATGAGATTAAGACTATAAGATATTCTGCAATGGTCTGAGAAGGAACATTCCCTCGTTTAGCTCCACTCTTCCATAGTTTGGCATATCGCCTTTGCTACAGGTAAAAAGATTCTTAGTAGTTATGAAATCAATTACTGACTCACATCTTTTGTTGATATCCTTACTGCCCTACTTACGCTGACTTTGTTGTACCACAGAGTTCTAGATACAAACTCTTGCCCCTTATATTCTCCTTCAGCTCTTGCACACTGTTGCCTTGGGGTTTAGCATATGCCAATTACACCGAGGGCAGTATTAGCTTTTTTACTAATTTCGTCTCTCCTTATATGATCGTCAGGTGTTGATTACTGAAATGGGAAATCATAAATTTTAATTAATTCTTTGCTAAAATACATGTTCTCTCCTTATTCTCACTGGTGGTAACAACCCACATTTATTCTATTGCTATTAATTCAAGGGTCTTGGATTAAGGCCACATCCATTAATCGAGCGATAATGTGAGTAATCAATTCGGCTATGCTTGCTTCACAATGATGTAAGATTATCTGCTTACATCCATCCTATGTTCAGAGTAGGATGGATGAGGTTATGCATTTGGAAGTGACTAGAGAACCATCAAAGAATAAACCTTTTTTACGATTTTTGAAAAATAAAAAAGTCATATACTTTGTAAGAAACTTTATTTTTTTTCTGCAGAGTTTTTTTTTAATATTTCCGAAACTTTTAAAATCTCCAACATTTAAAAGATATCATCAAAATTGGTGGTTCCGAATGAACCTCACTACGAACGGTCATATTCGTAGTGAGTAGTGCAGAATTAGAAAAACAATTGGAAGTGCTATATTCGGCTGGACCGAATCTTTTATACGCTTTACAAAATCTATATTTCATAAATACCCAACAAAAAAAAAAAAAAAAAAAAGAATTGAAAAAGAAATCATGAAGGAAGCACTTAGTGCTGAGAAAGAGCAGCAGAAGTTCGTTTTTTACACATGGTTGTTCTTCTTTTATACTCCTTGTTCATTGGTTTTGAAGTACTTTTCTTAAAACTAAATTTTTAATAAAAATATGGTTTTAGCTTTGTTAATAGATAATAAAAATACTTTTTGAAATTTTGTGAAATTTTTATTTTCTTAAAAATTATTCTTCTTTTTTCTTGCTAAAAATATTTTTATTTTCACTTTTTTGGAAGCAATTTTTATTAACTTCCAAAATAGTGCAAAATATGCACTTAGTTCTACTTTTGAAGTGATGAAAAAGTTCTCTTTTGAAAGAACTTGCTTCTTTTTTTTCTGGGTATATAAACATATTAGAATTATCTGTTATAAAAATTTTTGCTTTAATGTATAAACATAACAAATCCGGATTCCTCTACATAGCCCTCAAGGTTAAATTAAACAAAAACTTAGACGGCAACGGAAGATAAACAAAAATTTTATTTACTTTCTTTTCATTTCTTTTTTTACTTTAAACATTTTTCAATTTTGATTACGGAATTCATATAAATTAAAAAAATGTATGGTGATATTTTTTGTGAGAAAATGAAAATAATAAAAATTCCGGAGAGACATTTTTTTACTTTTTGCGTTTATACATTTAATCTGGAAATATACTTAATATTTGTAAACTTTCCATGATATCGGAAATTTGTAACATAAAAAGTCCCTGAAAACTCCTGTCTGTTGAAGTGCTGAATAAAGAAGAGATGTGCAAAATTATAAATTTCAGTTTTCTATCAACAATTTCTTTTTCGAAAAAAAATTTGATATTTTAAACTTGAATAATCTTTTTTAAAATTTTCAGAATTTTTAACTTTGAGGCTCTAAGATACAATTACACCAAACATGATATGCCATCTTATAATCTACATTTAAAAACCTAAAACAAATTACAGTTAACTGATATTTTAAGAAAAAACATATCACATACTGACATTTAATTGTCAAACTTATTTTTTTACAAAAAATGTGTTCATATTAAAACAAAATTCCAATGGATTCTACGAGGATACGAATTATGGCTTGAAGATTTGTAATTTAGAATACTTCCATTAGACTATTTATATCCATATATGTGAACAGTATAAAAATCAATTTACAATACTATGTTGAATATATTTCAAATTCAACAATGTTGAAATATACCCTATCCACCATAGGTGGTTGGGGTATTACGTGTTTGTGCTGATGTTTGTAACGCATAGAAAAAGTTATCCAACACCCACCTTAAAGTATACCAATCGCCTCAGAATCACTTCTTAAATCGATCTAACGATGTCCGTCCGTCTGTCTTGCTGTTCATGTAAACCTTGTGCACAAAGTACAGGCCGCAATTTTAAAGGTAATTCAATGAAATTTGGCACATGGGATTTTTATGCTACAATGACGAAATTGGTTGTGATCGGTCCATTATTTCACCTAGCTCTCAAACAAATGTCCCCCTGAAAAATAATTCGACACAAATAAATTTTATGTAAGTAGAAATAACATTGCCAAATTTTATGAGAATATTTCCATAATTTACCATAGCTCCCATATAAACCCAGGAATCGCCCTAAAGTGCATAAAATCATCTAGATGTTGGTATCAACGCATTATTCTGTATTTGTAAATTTTTTTATTATACATATAGTAAAATTGGCCACAGGTGTAATATAAGTCCTCTTCCCGAATTTTTAAACTCGTACACAATTGTGTAGGGTATCATACAGTCGGTCTTGACCGACTATATCTTTTTTTCTCGTTATTTTTCACAAATTAAAGTTAAACTATTTTTTGAAATTAGAACTTCAAAATGCCATATGACCTAGGGGGTAAGATTTCAAAGCTAGTGTTCGTATGGGTTCGAATTTTAAAGAAACATTTTTATTTAATTAATTCCTTAATCTGACGTTTCAAGATTTTATAAATAATATATAAATAATAAAAATAATACTTTTTTATAAAAACACATCAAAACGTGCATAGAAATTACTGTCAAATGCAGTTTTTTTTAATAATGAAAATTTTTATCATAGATTAATATCTAGATATTTATGTGAAAGAAAAAAAAAAACCTGATTCAATTGTCAAAAACCTAATTCATGCAAGAACAAAATACATGTAGTCACATATACATATTTTGTTTTGAAAAAAATTAGTAATTTTTTTGAAAATTTACATATTTCGAAGTGCCTCTCACATAAACTTCTAGTTGTATTCTATAATTTTTATATTATTTTCGGGAAAAACAGAAATTTATAAGGTGTCCCGGGGATACGAACTCAGGGTTAATGGTTTATGGTCTAGAACACTTGCTCAAGACTATTCAATCTCACAACTTTCCAGTAGAAAAACATTTTTATATTATTTTATGTGAAATTATTATTAAATTTGGGCTGTTCTAAAAAATCGTTTATATATTCGCCATCTCTTAACGACTTTCACTGAATTTCATTACCAAGATTTTCGATACTATATGCCACATATGTGTTGAAAGAGAAATGTGTATATTGGACTATGGCTTCTAAAAGTCCATTTCAACATACAGAAAGACAGATGGACTCATATTGTAAAAATTAATTTTTAATCATAAAAATCACGAATATTTTTCAGTTTGAGGCACTGGGTATATATTTAAAGACTTTCGTATAAAATGACAAACTTATATACCCTTCATTTTTTGTGAAGGGCATAAAAGTATATTTATTTTATAAAATGGTGGTCAAAAATGGGTGAAAAATTCCAAAAAATAAAAATAACAAATTAAAAATTGACTTTGTGTCCTTAATATCTTACACAGTTTTGCTATGAATAAAAAATTGTATGTACTTTTCTTTCAAATACTGTTTAAAAACTTAAATTGGGTAACAGGTATTCGAGATAAAAATATTTAAAGACGCAAAGTCCGAAAATTCTAAGAATGGTGTAATACTATTATTCACCCATATCTACAAACTACACTTTGCTGCATTCCAAGAGTTTTCAACTTTTCTAATTTTGTAGCACAGTGTTATTCATGACAACATTCATCAATATATATTTAAAATTACTACCTGTACTTTGTTCATAAGTTTTATATGAACAGAAAATCAAACGAGCGGACATTGTTGAATCGACTCAGATAGTGATACTGGGTTAAACAGTGTACTTAAAAGTGATGGTTTAGCATATAAAAAGGCATTTATAGGTTTTGAACTCCATGATCATCTAAATGTATCTAAATCGACTAAAAAGAAGTTTCACAAAAAAAGTTAGAAAGATATAGTCGGTCAAATCCGACTATCACATCATTGTGTATGTCCATCAAAGGGTCTTATATTAGACATGTGGACAATTGTGGACCAATACTTTTACTAAGTGTAAAATAAAATACACAAATACAGAATATTACTACTACTAATACTACTACTACTACTACTACTACTATTACTCCTAACATTTATATGAATTTACCCTGCCAACATTTTCTATCCAAATTTGCACTAAAGAGTAACCTCAAGTTGTTCTTAACAGTCGAATATGATATCATTTTCTTATCCAAGAAGAGTCACCATGTGGGAAGAAATGTGCAGCAGTTTTAATACTTTTTTAATGACACTATTAAGTGTTTTTTTATATGTCCAATTGGAGTCATTTTGAGGAACAGAAAAAGTCACTATTTCTGTCGAAATTCTAACTTAATACTATAAACATTACTATCCAAACTTTGACTAAATAGTATCCATATTTATTTTAAAATAGTAAAAGAAAAAGAAGTTATTTTCCTATCGAAGAAGAGTCATCGTTCGAGCAAAACTGTATCGCACTATTAAGTGCTTTTTTGTGTGACGAATTAGAGTTATTTAGGGTTATTCAAAATCGGTTTTAGTTGTGCTTAGGAAAATCTGACTTTAAATATTTAATTTGAGAGAAGAATTTTTAATTATAAAATTACACCAAATAAAAAAATAAGTATTGAAATCAGGCTCGAATCCACGGGGGTAGGGGTGGTATAGGAAATTTATCACAACAAACCATACCACAACAAACCTATACCTAAAATTTTCATATTTTGGAAATAATACAATCTGGTACAACAAAAAAATCACACGAGAAATGACATAGCATACGTTATAGACCTTCTTGCAATATAGGAATCCATAATATGTTTTTAAGGGTTTTACATCATAATCTCCAGAAAAATGTGAATTTGTAGAAAAATCCCATTTTTGAGATTTTCAGTTGTTTTTCTTGTGAAATGTGGAATTCCTTCTACAAAAATCTTAAAGTTTTTTACAATTTCTCATTTTAAACAATCAACGAAAATATCGTTAAGATATCCTACCTAACAAAGATTTTATTACAGATATAATATTTATAGTTTCTCCAAAAACCATGTTCTTTTTTCTCAAATAAATTACGTTACTTAGCTAACATAATTTTTCATTATGTAAATAAAAATTTAAGTCAATATCTTTTACAAAACAGAAATTACGATAGTTTAAAGTTTAATAAGATGTAAAATATTTGAAATCGGATAGGAAACAAAAAATTGGCAAGCGATGAAATATTTTCTATGTCAGAGGTAACCTATCTTAAGCCCTATATGCCCCATATGCTCCTGAAGGGCATATGGAGCCCCCATCCAAATTAAAAATTATACGCTCCTTTGCTACTTCTATGTGAAATCTTGTGTAAATCCAGCCAGGTGATTAGCAGTTAAAGATTTTTTCAAAAAAAAAAAAAAAATCGAAAAAAGGATTGTGTCTAGAAAACGTGGTGGAGTTGATAAATTGGAACAGGATATTTTTGATTTCGAAAAGTCTAACAACTTTAAAAGTTTAGTTGAAAGATTTGATGAACATACATATATGGGTTCACTTTCACTAAAAAATATACATATTTTTTATGAGCGAAACGCAAACTTATTTCGAAATTTTATAACAAGAAATAAATTAAAATTTATTTGTTGTTTTCAAAGTAAATTGTCAAAATGAATTTTTGCTTCGTTTTACGGAATAACATTTATGTATATTTTAATTAATTTAATTTAAAATTTCTTTCAAAAATTTTTTTCACAATATTTCATTATGTTTTCATTTTATTTCATTTTGTTTTCATTTTAAACAACATTTACTTTATATATACACATATATATATATATATATATATATATATATATATTTATATATATATTTATTTTTATATATATATATATTTCTTTTTTATTTTTACCTCACTTTTTTTTATTTTAATTTTAAGAAGCTTTCTTAAAATTTTTGAAAAAATTGATTGCTTGCCTTCGAAAGTAACACGCCAATTAAGTACCATCGTCTTCCCCACATTTTTTGTTTTTAATTTAAAAACAATGTAATGGTTTTTTTACTTTCAGAAGGTCGAAAATCGAAATTAATGTTATTTGTTTTTGAGAACACTAATGGGAAACAGTTTTTGGTAACTTTATATTTATCCATAAATGACTTTTTCGACATTTTAGTTAGTAAGAAATGTAGAATAAGTAGATCAAAAATCAAAATTAATATTATTTGTTTTTGTAAAATTGTTTACTAACAGGAAAATAACATCTTGAGAATATTAGAAAGAGTCATTTTTTTGATAGTGGATAAAACTATCACCTAATTGCTGGCAAGGTATGCACTTTAGGGTAACTACCGAAAGTGGGCTTGTATGGGAGCTATGGTAAATTATGGAGCGATCCTCATAAAATTTGTCACTGTGATTTCTACTTTTATAAGACTTATTCATGTCGAATATAAACTTCATATTAACATGTGTATGTGATTTATGCACGTTAAAGTGATTTTCGGAAGAGGGTTTTATATAGGAGCTATGGTCATTTATGGACCGATCTTCATGAAATTTGGCATAAAGATTGACACTTATACAGAACTTCGTTACACCGAATTAAAATATTGCTATATTTAAGGCATTTATGGTGCTTAAACCCCTATTCCATGACGACATTTGTATGGGGGCTAGGTGAAATAATGGACCGATCATAAATAATTTCAATGGACTTTGTCCTTTTATCATGAAAGTCCCACGTGCTAAATTTCATTGAATTATCTTCAATATTGCTGTACTTTGTGCACAAGGTTTACATGGACAGTCAGCCAGCCGTCCAGTCAGCTAGACGGACGGACATTGTTAGATCCCAACCAACTATGGTGGTGTGGGATATAAAAACGAACTTACTTTTCACCAATTCATCTCAAAAACTAGACTTTCGCATAAAAATATGTTTTTAACTGGTTTTAAACTACGCATTATAATATTTATTGTTTACTCTTAAACGAAACGCATTTAATTTCTCATTTAATTTATCTATATTTAGCTCTTCATATATGTTGACCTTTATGTCATTTTTTTTTTTATTTTTTCTCAAAATTGTAAACCCAAATTTTTTAAATGCGCACTTCGGAATCAAAATAAATTCTATTTTTATCACACATGTTTTCATCAAAGCCAATTTATGCATTCTTATTGTTCATATTCATAAGAAGAAAATAGTAATTGAATCAAACATTTAACCTCGGCTAATTCAAATTCTTTGTTTGCAAAATTTGTAGCTCCAAACATAAATAAATTAATATATTCAGCAAAATGCGTTGTGTTTGTTGTTGAAAAACAAAAACAAAAATCAAAACTTGAGTCTCAATTTAATTTAATTCAGCCAGCTACAGAAACGGAATATTGTTTATTTGTAGCAATATTCACAATTCACGTGAATCTCAGTATGACTGTTAATTCATGCTATATTTAAAACTCGTGCTACAGATTCCAAACATTTCATGAATAGAAAATCAGTTGTGTCAGTTTTTTAATTGTTTTAAATTATTATGAACCGACAAGATGTAATAAATTGAGGCGTTATATTTCAATATTTTAAATTAATGTTTAGACTGAAAATGAAACGTGATGATATTAACTTAATTAATTTTATTTATGTTACTACGTCTTTTCTAACTTTTACTTTCATTTATTTATTTTTGTTGGTTTATAAAAAATTAATGTGTATTTTGTTTTTTGTCTGTTACAGAACTCTTTGAGGTAGCTCCTCGTCCTGTTGCCATGTCCATGGGTAGTTTAGCTTCTTGGGCCTGTAATTTTATTATAGGCATGGCCTTCCCACCTCTCTCGAATGCCTGGGGTGCCTTTGTCTTCTTGCCTTTCTCGGTGACCTGTACTTTGCTTTTTGTCTTAACAAAATTATATTTGCCTGAAACTCGTGGTAAAGATCCCTCAGAGGTAGCTCCTTTGGTAGCCAAAGGTTTTCGTTCTAAAGTGGTGCAATAAATTTTTAATTTATTATACATCAAAAACATGATACAAAAAACAAGGTAGTTTCAATTATAATTATTTGACAAGAAACGGGTTTATTGAAGTATATTTTTTTACAAATATTTTATAGAGTGATGCCTCATGAGCAATATAAATAAAATATTCCTAGAAATTTTTAAATAGAATTGCGTAATTTGTTCGTAATATAAGATCAGCATAAAAATACGATATATGTATATCGTCACCTAAAATGCAAAAGTCCGTAACGACCATTATGAAATTGCAAAACGCCGTAACTACAATGATTAATTTTTTGTTTTAAAATTAAGTAAATTTTACGACTGTTTCGGTTAGGAAGTTGAACATACTAGGGGCATCTAACTGCAGATTCTTTTCATTTGCATTCCATGCTTCCAACCATTGGTTACAAATATAGGGCTCAGAAGGAACTTTAAAAAAACTTGTGTTTGAATTTTTATACGTATGCCTTGTGCTTTTGCAGCTTTTAAAAATGCAGTTCATATTTTAATATTAAACACAATTTTTAGTTTTAATTTAATATTTAGTATTTTTTTTTATTTTTGACTATTTGCAAATAAAAATTAACACAAACAACAATGTGATTTGTTTAATATGGATATAGTAGTACAATTTTCAACCAATACTTCAAAAGCCCCTTTATTGTCAAATGTTAATATGTCGAAAAATATTTTGAAATGAAACTGCCTCCTATTTTTTATCATGCATCAAAATATTTATTTTAAAATAATTTTTAAATTATTAAGGTTATTCACGATAGATTGTTTATCAGGTTATGTGATTATATAGTTACATTATAAACAAATTTTTATTATAACATAACCATATAATCAGATAACCTGATAACCAACCTATCGTGAACCACTTTATTAAGTTAATTTTGTATAATGTATTTGCTTCAACACAACTAGTGTTCACAATTAAATCAAAATTTTATATTATTGTTAATTTTTAAATTGTTCGCATAACTAAAAAGTGATAATTAGCGTTATATATGTCAGTCAACAAATTGAATTTGTGTACATAAGTTAGTTTTTCTTTTATTTTTATAACAAATCGCATAAATATAAATTTTTTTCTTAAATAAAAACTTCATGTAACTATTTTAAATTTATCATGTTATTTAAAAATTTGTTTACTTTTAGCATAATTTTTAAATGAAATTGTAAAATTTTTTATTGTTATTGTTGAAAATTTATTTATTATAAAAAATTTGTTTTAGAATGATATATTTTCTCTTATAATAAATATTAATAAAAAATTTATTATTTTGTACTAGGAAAATGTTAATACCTTTCATTATAAATGAAATATAAAATACTGGTTAAGTATGAAAACATGATAGTATTTCTATTTTTAAAATATTTTATTTATTTAAATTTTTCAGCATACCCAGCTAAAAATGGTCATATATTTTTATTTTATATATGACTCATGTGTGACAATATATGAATACATATGTGGTAAAATATATGAACTATTTTGTCATATATGGAAATATACATATATAATTTTTACCACATATGGTTTCATATTGTAATTAATTTTCATATAAACCATATATGAAATATTAAATCAAACACAAAATGCAATATAACTCTTAAACCAATAAAGGTACACAAAAATGTACTTCAGGATATTTTATTATCTATAAATATTATATTAACATCAAAAAACGTACGATGCTTTTTCTAAAAAACTGTAAAAAGCCATATTTTTCCTATATAAACGCACCACACAAACTTCAGGTCCGATTTGTTAACGATATCTGATTTCACTAATATTTCACTCAATATCTTTTTACAACTCAATGGGGGACGTTACGGTCAAATTTCAAAATTCGGTAAATTTTGGTGCCATCTAATGCACATATTCTAAAAAAAATTTCTGACATTTAAAATAAACACTTGCACAGTTACACTCAAACCGCACCAATTCCTTTGTCTACCAGTTTGAGTGCGTATTAATGAGTATTTTTGTGTTTTTTTTAGTAGTTGATATTGTTATTCTCTTTAGTAAATTAGGTGTGAATAAATAAAGAGCTAATAAGAGTAACTTATTTGTCTTACTGTTATTCGCTGAAAGAAATAAAGTAGATATAGAATTTTATATAAGTACTATATATATTATATATTATTATTATATATAAGTACTATAAGTACTTATTGTATGTTGATAAAAATGCATGAATACGTATTGTGAAAATGCAAACGTTAAAATGATTGATTTATTAAATTAAAACAATATTTTTATGTAGCAACATTTTTTTATTGATTTAAATAAACTTAAGGTTTTTTACTTAAGTTTAAACAAAAAAAAAAAAAATCAAAATAGGAATTTAATCATTACACAGAAAAAAGTTTGTGCATAAATATAAGAATTTACGTTTATTGATTTTAGTTCATAATATTTAAGAATAATGTCTTAAATATTAACAATTTTTTACATTTCTTGAAATGAATCAAAAGTCAAGAAGACTTAAAATAAATTGTTTAAATTTTCATTTATATTTTCAATTTGTAAAAAAATGTTTGTTTATGTTTTTAATGGTTTTTAACTACATTATGGGTACGGAAGAGAAGTGTTTTTTATCAAAATGATGTGCTGCAGAATGCGAGCGAAATTATGCAAATTTCTAAATATTTTTTTACAGATTTTCCTTTGAATTTTGCCATTTTAAGGCGTTTGTTGTTATTATTTTCATGTATAACTATTTTCATTTACCATTTGAAATCAAATCTAATAAAACTGAACCAAAGTTTAATAATTTTTGCAAAATTACTAAAATTTTCATTATGAACAATTTAATAATATCTATGAACAAAATTTTATTTTTTATGAAAAAAGTTTGGGAAAAAAAGTCATGTTCGATTCATATTATTTATGAAAAAAAATTTCAAATATATGCATTTTTTTCTCTGTGTAGAGAGATAGAGGGTTTGGCATTCAAAAATAAAAATAAATAAATAAATTTTGTTTCTTGTAATTAATTTATGTAAAACATACAGTCGGTCAAGCCCAACCATATGATACCCCACACCATTGTGTCCTTCGAAATTTGTGGACAATTGTGAACCGATTCTTGAACCGATAAAATGTACGAACACAGAATATTACGTTAATACTAACAATGAATTTATGCACTTTAGAGTGACTCCCGAAAGTGGGCTTTCTACTTATATAAAACTTATTTGTTTCGAATATAAACTTGATACTAATATGAGTATGTGATTTATGCACGTTAAAGTGATTTTCGGAAGAAGGTTTTATATGGGAGCTATGGTCAATTATGGACCGATCTTCATAAAATTTGGCACAAAGATTAATACTTCTACAAAACTTCCTTACAACTAATTTCATTAAAATATTGGTATATTTAAGGCATTTATGGTCGTTAAACCCCTATTCCGGGAGGACATTTGTATGGACGCTAGGTGAAATAATGGACCGATCATAGACAATTTCAACAGGCTTCGTCCTTGTGTCATAGAAGTCCTACGTTCATTTCATTGAATTATCTTCAAAATTGCGACCTGTACTTTATACACAAAGTTTACTTACACAGCCAGACGGACGGACGAACATCTTTAGATCGACTCAAAAAGTGATTGTAAGTCGATTGGTACACTTTAAGATATACCAATTTTGATTACATACTTATAAATAATTAAATAATTTCGTTTAAGGAATAGAAAAGCTTTTTATATGTAAAAATGAAAATTATTTGATAGCTTCTGCCAAGTATCTCAAAAATGCATATTCCATTTTACTTAAAATTAAAATAAGCTTCTTCAAAACTCTTCCCTACTAAACATGCTATACCCATATAATGAAATGATTTATCTTATTATCTATATTTTAAAAACCTAAAACAGAATTAAAGTTAAGTGATTAAAAAAATTAAAAAAATATCTCACATACTCAGATTTATTTGTTAAACGCATGTTTTCATAAAAAATACGCAGATTTAAAAAAAAACAAAAAAAACTATGGGATTTTACGAAGATACAAACCATGGCTTAAAAAATTGTAGTTTAGAACACATTCACTAGACTATCTATATCCAAAGAAGTTTTGTTGGAAAACAATTATATATACCTTTCATATATGTATAAAAGTCAATTTACAACACTTACATGTCGTCACCTTAAATGCAAAGCGCCGTAACCACAAAAATAAAATATTGGTTTTTTACTGGATTATAATGTACTGACCCGAACTACATCTACAAAAAAAATTCATATTCATATCTTAAAACATGCCATAAATATTAACAAAAGTCAAAAGGTCGTAACATCAATATCATAAATGAAACAGTCGTAAAATTTATTCCATTTAAGAAAATTTTGGTTTTTCTTGAGACTAAAAAAATTTACTTACTTGCTTAATTTTAAAGCAAAAAATTAAAAATTGGAATATATTTCAATTCAACAATGTTGATTCTTTTTAACAAAATAAAACAAAACTATTTTATGAATAGGAAACATAGATTAATAACTAGATATTTATGTGAGAGGAAAAGAAAACTGATTCAATTAGCAAAAACCTAATTCATGCAACAACAAAATACATGTAGTCACATATATTTCGTTTTTGTGTTTTGAAAAAAAATGAGTAATTTTTTTTGAAAATTTAGTTCGAAGTGCTTCTCACATAAACTTCTAGTTGTTTTCTATGATATAAAATTTTAAGTTGCCTTAAGGCCTAGGGGTATGAATTCGAAGTTAGAAGTTTTAAGTGTGTTTAAAAGTGTGGAATTTCAAAAGAGAATTTTTTAAGTACATAAAAAGATATTTTAAAAGTTCCTTTTTTGACGAAATTCAAAATTTTTTTTATTTTTTCCCAAGCTAAATTTTAAATTAAAATTATCAGAACCTACAGTTCCGCAGCCTCAAACCAAACGTATACCACATTGACGTGTTTAATTTTATTATTTTTATTGCCATATAAGGTCTAAACCGCATGTCATAGGTAAATAAATGTATAAACACAACAAGTCATAATTCCTTTACATGGTCAGCTTTGTTAAATTAAGCAAAAACTTAGACGGCAACGGAAAATAAACAACAATTTTATTTATTTTCTTTTCATTTCTGATTTTTTTTTCTACTTCAAACTTTTTCAATTTTGTTTACGAAATTTATATAAAGTTTTAAAAAATATGGTAATATTTTTTGTATGAAAATAAAAACAATAAAAAATCCGGAGAGAATTTACAATAAAATTTATTTCTTAACCGAACCGCATTGCGCATGTTTCATACAAAATTGTATAGAAATATCCGGACCGGGCTTGTTGTGTTTATACATTAATACCTTTTTTGAAATTTCTGTCAGATTAAGTTTTTCTAATAATGACAATTTTTATATTTTTTTAAGAAAAACAGAAATTTTCAATTGTGTGTAGTCTATACTTCTCTATACTTCACAACTATATAGAAAAATAAAAAATAGAAAAATATGTACATCGTTCATTTGCTGCAACAACGTCATTAGTAAAAAACGCAAATTTCAAGTTAACATCACTTACGCATAGTAAATAATGTGTTTTATTAACTGACAAAGTCTTGTGTACGATTTTTTTTTATTTATCACGAAGGATTTCGTCTTAATTACATAATCCATTGTGTATTACTTGCAACATCGAGTTAGTTTATTTGTGCATCGGCAATTGTGTAGTCAACATCTTAAAGTTATCTAGAAAAATTATCACATTTTCATTCAAAAGTTTTAAAAAATATATATTAAAAACTAAAAATGCGTCTCCCGATAAAATAAATTTTTTGAGTTATGACGTTATTGTAGCAAATGAGTGATATATTGTTGCATGTGAGATAGAAAATACTACTTAATTTGTGTGAAAAAATTGGAAAAATTGTTTATAACTCCGCCATTCCTAAACGGATTTCGCTGTATTTCAATACCAAGATTTTCGAGATTATATGCCATATATTTGTTGAAAGGAAAATTTATTTATTTATAATTGTGGGCTTGAAAATATTCACTTCAACACTCAGACAGACAGACATCCAGACGGACAGAGAAATATTATCAAAAGTTATTTTTAACTTTAACGTATGCGAAAAAAAAAATTTCAACAAAATTAAAAATGTTCTAATTTCTCCAAAAATTAACATAAATCTTATATTATTCTTTCAAAAGATAACTCGCTATGTTGTTTTTATATGTTCACTATTTGAAACCCTCTTATGCACTTTTGGAGCACTTCTGAAGGACTTTTTTATCGTGAGTTTAAAAACTCGATGTTTTAACTTTCCGAACTTATTATTCCGTTATTATATTTTAAATTGGTACAAAACTTGTTAATTGATTTTAATTTAAAAATATTTGGAGATTTTCAATTGTAACACTTGAATTTAATTTAAAGATTTTTCTTACCCCTCAAAATCTTTCTGTCGTTATATTCAGATATTGAAGTAGGTAAGAAAATATATCTTTATTGGATAATATACTTCGGTATTTATTTATGAAATCCATCACCCAAAAAATGCGGTCAAATCAGAATTTAGAAAAGTTAAAAATTCGTCACCAATTGACAAATTTTTTCTTCGAAAAATATTTGACCTTAATTTTTGTACTTTGCCTATCAATTGGATTTGTATCTACCAAAATAAAAATCGTTAACACACATTGCCATCTGAGATAATATGTAAATCATTTTATGTGTGGTAGTAGATATAAAAATTATATAAAAAATTAAAAATTTTTTGTTCAAGATAGCTCCTTTTTTTGTTAACATTTTGAGAAAACTGAAACTCCGACTTTCATGCAAATTTTTCTCATTATAATGAGAAAACATGTGGCCATCCAAAATTAATGATAAAATGTCGTTATCATAAGTCTACTGTTATTAAAAAATTAAAATTAAAAATTCAATTGGATTTTAGAATTGTTCCAAACAAACTTTCGACTCAAATTAATTTTTTTTCTTTTTCTACTACCTGGCCGTGATTTTTCTATTTTTTCTATCAATGAAAAAATTTTTTCCTTGACTATCGTTGCCATCAGAGTTAAAATATTAATATTTAAATATTATATATAGCAATATGTCAAAATCGACTTTTTGCGAAAAAGAACTTTTTATTATTAAAAATGGTTAGGGTTTCAGCAGCAACTGTAATTCCGTTATTTACAAAATTACCGCTATTTTTAGATTATTGAAGAAAATCAAAATTTTGGCCTTTAAATTTCCAGAATTCGAACAAATGATATTTGGCAACTTTGTACAAAATTCTTTGGTGAGTATTTTTGCTGAACATATGAACTCATAATATTTGCAAATACAGGGTGTTTTGATGGATTTTGCAATAAAAATGAATTTTTCGCCATCTAGGGGTAAAAATTTGTACTACGTTCAGCAATTAGAAAGGTAATTTGAAAACCTTTCTAACAAAAAATTTGAAAATCGGTTGAAAAATAACCGAATGAGAAAAAAAAACTATATGATAATGAAATAGTTTCAAATTTATATTAAAATATGTATGTAACTTAAATTCATCATTAAAGATTTGTACCTACTTACATTTTTAGTTTTGCAAATAAAATTTTAGTTATTTCAATAGAATTGTATTAAACAGAATCTTTATTATTTATACTTTTAAAAACATCAAATTTTTTTATTATTTAAATTTTTTGAGGTCTAAATAAGAGTGTAAATTCTTTAGTTTTTCTTTGAGTTGGGACTTTAATCCAAACATATTTATAATTTAAATCTCTCAAACTCTATATTTGCTTCTTAAGAATTTTTATCCGATTACTCTGTAAATAAGAGTAAATCAGTAAAAAATGTTCTAAACAAAAACATTGATACAAAGAAAAACAATAACATTACAAATGTAAAAAATTATAAAGGATTATTCACAATGAAATAATTTGAGGAAGACAAGGTAATTTGAATTGAAAGTCAAGTAAACGACTGTTGACCTTTATTTTTTTCGTTTGAGAACAGATAATAAGAGTTTGATAACACTGGTTAACAGTCATTGTGCTGCCTGGAACTTTATTGCAAATTTTCACTAATTTGATTTCAAATCTAATCTTCATTTTTCTCTATCATCTTAACTTTTCGAGATATACCACTATGTTCAAAATTAAGGCACTTTCACTACATATATTAGAATAACTTGAAAACGGTTCACCATATTCAGTTAAGAAAAAAAAAAAATCCGAAACTCGGTAACAATATTATCTTTAAGCCGTGCTTACATTGTTTTTAAATTTACCAAGTAGTTTCAGAGATATTGTTGAAAAAAAAATAATTTAAAAAAAAAATTATTCTTTAAAAATTCATAGAAATAAAAATGCGACAAAAATCACAGTTTTGATCTAAAAATATTTACTTAAACATATTTCGAATAAAATGAGCTTTATTTATGATATATATACATAAATAAGCGATTTTGTAATATGTTAATATAGTTTTGAATTTTATGTACTAAAACCTATAATATAAATATCCGACTAGTATTAAAATTGTTAAATTGTTGTTTAATTTTATTTTTATTACTTTTTATACATAATAAAACTTAAATTTTTATTAGTAAATGTACTACGTACAAACATACTTACTTACATATTTAAACCATTAAATTATTAACAATATTTTGTGGTCCATAAATTCAACAAGTGTCTTTATTTATTCTCTTGGTTTCCCGTTTATATAAAGACTAATGGAAAACGTAACAATTTGTTTTGTTCCAAAATTTTTTATATTGACTATAAACATTTCAAATAACAACATCATCGATCGTCTATACAACAGACACGATCAAAATAATGACGTCACAAAAGAAAAATTGAAGAAGAAAAAAAACTAAAGAGCGTCAGTTAGTAAAAAAAATGTGTTTTTATAATGCTGATGAACAAAAAAATTAAATATATTTTCTTTTTGGGAGAAAAATGAATTTTCACTTTTGAGGTCTTTCATTTCGTTAAAACATCCAAAACATTTAGTATCATTTAGACGGGCCAACGGTGAATAACGGAAATTTTCATTTAAACGTATGAACGGCGATCAATGCGTGAGTGAGTGCTGTGTGTGGTGACTATGAAAAGAAAACAAAAAACATTTACGGCCTGAGTGAGTGTAAATAGCGGCATGTTAAAAAAAGAGCATAAAAATAAATAAATTTTTGAAAATAGATGAGAAAAATTATCATCATGAAGAAGAATTTTAAAAATAAATTTTAAGAAAATGTTCTTTCTTTTTTTTTAACTAATAAAATAAATAGTTTTTCTCAATACTTTTTCATTTGTAATATAAGTTTTTTAATGTTCCATAAAAAAAATATATCGAAGAGAACATAAATATTAAGAAGAAAAATATTAAAAAATAAATTTTAAGTTAATTATGAAATCAGTGTATAAATATTTACTGAAAACTTAAAATAAAGTTTTAAAATTATATTTGTAACAAAGAAAAAAGTGTTTTATTAATTATAAAGTATTTTTACAATTAAATCATTTCAATATTTAAATATTAATATTTTGAGTAAAAATCGGTAAATACTCCAGTGTTTCATTTCAAAACTTAAAACATATTTAAAATGTCAATCAAATATTTTAATTAAAAAAATAATAATAAAATCTGGTATTTGCTTAAAACTATTGAGTGTTTCGTATAATCTGTATTATTTAAGTGAAAAAATTATTATCATTAACATGTAATAATTGTTTTAGCAATTTGTTTTAAAATGTTCAACTAAGTAAATGTAATATTTAAATTTAAAACTATTTTATTTCTATGATTTTTTGTATATTTTGTGTGTAAATGGAACTACTATACCTGGCGATTTTAAATAATTTTATTTCGAAATTATTTCTATATAATTTTATCTTAATGTTTTCGAAAGTTGATAATAAAAAAAAAAAAAAATACATTTTTTTACATTATCCAACAATACTTGAGAATTATATTTTTCCGATACCAATTTATACACTTTCATTTAAAAGTGCACATCTATTTGTTGTCGTTCTTTAGCTGTACTGTATGTGGAATGAAATCTCTGCAGAAATCATATCTCTGCTGGTAGAAGGAAAAAATTTATATAGATTTGTAATCTAGAGACTATATTTCATGCTTAACGGTTTTTATATTAATGAATTTTTATATTAACACGGAATACTATTTTTTTGTGAAATTTTTTGTTTATTATAAATATTGTATATAATTCATAAATACACAAAAAGATGTTCGGAAATGGTTTGAAGTTAAAGAGTTGAAAGCAGAGGGCTACTACTACCACTAGCCTACCCGCCATAATTTCATCTCACTTATGGAACTTAATAAGAAAATTATTCTCGCAAAATATTAACACTTTCGCTATGATAGTCCTTTAGATGTGCATTAATTAAAATTTACTTTCTATGAGGGCTACCACTCCCCCTGGATCTCTTCAGATTCACAACTTATCTTAATTATAAATCTTTATAAGAAAATCATCTCCACAAAATCTTAAGATAATTAATATCTTTTTGTATGAGGGGTACCGATACCCTTTGATATTGAAAAACTAATTTTCCTATTTTATTTTCGAGGATTACAGGACGATGCTGTGGAAAACCTGTTCAGCGGTTTTGCTTTAAATTCTTTTATTTTTCAATTTCCTCAATTTATAAAATGTCGTACCTTAAAATTGTACAAAACTATTAATATGCGTGAATTTAACAACATTAAATAAAAATCACGTGATTATATCAACTTTAGTTATATTATAAAATAAATTTTTGATCGCCATATTGGATCAGCCATTTTGAATTTCTTATTACACCCCGCACCACCATAGGTGGTTTTTTTAATTTTTCAATTTCTTCAATTTATAAAATATCATTCACATAAAATTTTAAAAATAAAATATGGCGTAAATGTGGAAATAATTTTTTTAATTAAAATAAATACAGCCTTAAATTGTATAAAACTATAAATATGCGTGAATTTAAAACATTAAATAAAAAGCACTTAAATGCAAAATATTATAAAATTCAATAATAGGATATTGTTCTATAGGGCGAAAAATTCCCTTTCAGTTACTATAATACCTCGTATTGCTTTCGACTTTTCGAATTCGGTAAATCAAGATACAAATTCGTATTCAGTAACCATAAATCTGTCAAATGCGATTATATAAACTTTTATTATATTATAAAATAAATTTTTGATCGCCATATTGGATCAGCCATTTTGAATTTCTTATTATACCCCACACCACAATAGGTGGTTGGGGTATTATGCGTTTGTGCTGATGTTTGTAACGCACAGAAAAAATCATCCAACACCCACCTTAAAGTATACCAATCGACTCAGAATCACTTTTTGAGTCGATCTAATGATGTCCGTCCGTTTGGCTGGCTGTCCATGTAAACCTTGTGTACAAAGTACAGATCGCAATTTAGAAGATTATTCAATGAAATTTGGCACGTAGAACTTTCATGGACGGAGTCTATTGAAATTGGTTAAGTTCGGTCTATTATTTCACTATCATAAATGCCTTAAACATAGCAATATTTTAGTAAAATTCGGTGTAAAAAGTTTTGTATAAGTATCAATCTCTGTGCCAAATTTCATGAAGACCACTCCATCATTGGCCACAGCTCCCATATAAAATCCTCTTCCGAAAATCATTTTAACGTGCATAAATAATATACATACTCGTATGTTAGTATCAAGCTTATATTCGACACAAATAAGTTTTATATAAGTATAAATCACAGTGACAAATTTTATGAAGATCGCTCCATAATTTACCATATAAGCCCACTTCGGGAGTCACCCTAAAGTGCACAAATTCATATAAATGTTACCGTAATATTCTTTATTCGTATATTTTACACTTAGTAAAAGTATCGGTCCACAATTGTCCACATGTCTAATATAAGACCCCTCCACGAATTTTAATGGGCATACACAATGGTGTGGGGTATCATATGGTCGGGCTTGATCGACTATATCTTTCTTACTTGTTTTTTTTTTATTGCAGAATAGTGATCAAAGCCCCTGAAAACCCTAAATTTTATATATAATTTTGATGTACACAAAGTATTATAATTATGGCCAAAATTAAATGATCGTTGCCTACACTGAAACGCAATTCGGAAAGTTAAGAAACTCATAAGTAGGAATCCACACCCAGGTCTTAGCCCACTTTCAGTAAAAATCAATTTTTGTTACTTTCTTCACGCAGTGAAAAATATAGTTGATAATCTAAGAGCAACATATTATGATTGGAATGTACGATCACAGTTAAAAGTAGATATGGTTATAAATAGCAATTGTTATGATTCCATTTTATCATATTATGTCCGATTGTGTAGTTCGTTTTTCATGTTATGATTTAAGTTTTACATATTATTATACCCCTTTACTATATTATCATATTAGTGTTCCATTTTATCATATTATTATCCCATCTTATCATATATTAAAATAAAACACATTAATTAAAATTTATAATTTTTATAAATTTTTTAATGAATCATATATAGGCACCATCATATATTGTGCAAGATAATACAAGATATTTTTTATTATATAAACCTTTTACTAGTAGTTAATCAATGTCTTGAATCACACCAAATATTACAAAACCTTGTCTACGTATATTAATTCATGTATAAACTAAATGAGAATTATAATGAAGATGCAAAACAAACGTGAAAAAACAAATATATTCAAAAACAAACAAGTTATGAATTTTTCAACCATATTTGTAAAAATGGTATTTATGTGTAACATTTTATTGTTATAGGAATAATAATATTAATATGGTTTGAAAACGAAATATGGCAAAATAACAATAACAAAAGATTGATAATATTTAATGATTGTAGAAATGACGATATCTTCTATATTAATAAAATTTGGTTTCTGGTAAAATATTCAAAAACATAAAATTTTTGTAGTCAACTATATTAAAATTTTGATTAAATGTAAACATTAAATGATAAAACTTAAACACAACCATTGTTATCATGAACACAGTATTATTAATATTAATGAAAAATTAACAATGAGAAAATAATATTGTTGTAGTGACAATGCCGTAACCATGTTTTTTCTCTGCGTGTTAATTAGATAATTCACAAGGAATTTCACATACAAAAAAAATAGAAAATACTGTATATTATAAAATTTAGTATGTATGGGTACCACGTCCCTTTTTGCCCACTTTTATTATACTGTGATATTTATTACCACTGTCATCAAAATAGCAATGAATTTTAAAATTTTCTTACTAAGGGGTGAGATAATTGTTCAAAAAATGGAAGTGGCATCAATTCAGTTCAAGGATATACATTAATGTCCCATAGAAAATGAAATTGTAGGAAGACCCCTCAAACGATGAGTATAAATGAGCTTAATATGGAAAAATATTTAAAATATTTTTAAAATTGATCATCAGTTCCCTACCAGCGATTGAAAGTCAAGGGTTTAGAACATTTTACCTAAAAAAAGTTCTGAGTTTTGTCTCGAAATGGGTATAAAAAAACTCGTAACTTTGATTCTGTTATGAAAAAATTATTTAAAAAATTTTTGTTCCATAAACAGTCATTTTAGTACATCATGCGAAAAAAAATTTCGATATTTTTGGATAAAGTTATTTTCAAAAATTTTCTTCACCTAAATGCTCTAAAAAGTTGTCTAGTAGAAAAAATCTTAAGGGGAAAAATTTTAAAATATTTTTTTCATAACAAACAGAAAATTACAAATTTTCTGAGTCCCATTTCGCGAAAAAACACAAAACTTTTATTTTGCCAAAATCTATCAGACTTAAGATTTTCTATCGCAGGTAGGGAACTAAAGATAAATTTTAAAAATTTTTTAAATAATTTTTCCATATTCAGCTCATGAATACGCATCGTTGAAATTGAAATTTCAAAAAAGCATTCCTTTGAGACAATCTACTAAACATATCTACTAAACATATGTGAAATTTTATTTTAATCTGATCAGTATTGTAAACATAAGGTCAAATTAAATAAAGTAAACAATATTGTGACAAAAATAGATATAAAGGAGTTTGACATCCAGTAAAAATCTAATATAATAATGCTAGTAGTCTACAAAACATCAACATCATATAATAACATTTGGATTAAATAATTTAAATCTTGTTATTTACAATCGTATTGAGAAAAAAGGGCCCCAAAAAATTCAAAATTCAAGAGGGGATAAAACCGAAATTGGAACTAACTTTGGGAGTTTTGTTATACTACTAGTACGCTTTCATTTTGCAGTGGAATTATTGAGTCAATTTCTTTTTGTTACACTTTGTTATATAGAAATAAGCAGAGGATATCAATAAAGCCTAAATTTCTTAATATCCAAATTTCAAGTACTAGAGCGAATTTAAAAAAATTAACGTTGGTTCTGAAACAAAATTAAAACAAAACAAAAATAGGTTTACTAGATGGAATTCTATGTGCTATGCACGAATCTGCTTTTAATTTTTTTCTATCAGGTCTTGATTTTTTTAAGGCATGTCTAATATTTCTTTATTAATAAGGCAATTACATGAGTGTAATACTCCGAAACTGTTGCGCAAATAAAAATACTATTAACAAGACTTAAAGGCAATTTTTGCCTGCATCTTTTGGTGTTTCATTTATTTAAATCTTTCTTGCGTTTTGGTGAAATATATTCGTGTAATTGTCTTATTAATGGGGAAATATTAGATATGACCATAAAAAAATCATGTCCTGAGATTAGTGTTCAGCAAGTCAAATTCCATCTAGTCCACCTATTTTGGACGAAAGAAGACAAATTTTCCCATTACTTGTCTCACTTAATTGGGTATTTTCACTTAATTAAGAATAAATAAAAAAACCTTGTGTTAAAAGGACTTTTGAGAAAAAAATTCTTCAATATTGTATAAAAACAGAAATATCGAAAAAAATTCATTTCTAAATAACTCCGAAACGAAAGACGACTTGAAGACAATTTTAGTCCGCATGTTTTGAAGTTTTATCGGACAAACTATTCTGGATTAATGGTAAAATATACTCGAATATAATCGAATTATTAAGGGGGAAATATTACACATGCGCATAAAAAATCAGGATCTGATAGAAAAGAACTGAAAGCAGATTCGTGTTTAGCACGTCAAATTCTATCTAGCCCACCTATTTATGTTTAAGGAACGATTTTTTTTGATGACCAGTGTAATTAGCGACTAACTGTTAATAAGGATTAATACATGAAAATTACCAATATTAAATTTGATTCGAGACCTAAAATGACACCGATCCTACATTAACCTATAGGACTATTAAAACACCTAAGATTCATGCTAATCTGATATTATATCCAGAATTTCGATTAAAAATCATTCTGAATTACGTAAGCCCTACGATAAAGATAATCGAAGATTATATTTAGATCTTCGATTAAAGGTAATCTAGGACTATTTAAAAATCTATGGATATAGCTTTTCTGATAGACTTTTGATTAAATGTTATAGTTATATATTAGACTGTATAAAAGTTTATGAACAAAAGTTCTTTGATTCGTAACACTGACTAATACTAATTTGAAATTATGCAAAGACCTTCAATTAAAAATAATCTAGACCTTCGATTAAAGCTTAGTATTTTAAATTGAAGTTTATCTAGGACTTTTTAAAGGTCTACTTTTTAAAGGTCTAAGTAATACTTATCAAAGACTATAAGAGCATACGATTGTAGCTTCAAAGATAACTTTATAAAAAGCTACGATCAGAGCTAATTTATCGATGTAATAACGGTCTACGATTAAAGCTTATTTAAGACGTAAAATTAAATTGTAGAAAAACATACAATCAAAAACACAATTTCAACTGTTTATTTCAAATACTGTTTATTATTTGAAAACTTGATTTATTTCAATTAAAACTAACCTGGATAATATTCTTCCAGGGTATTTGTCTGGTTATTATTTCAATGAATGACATACGTTCTCATGCATGATGGATATATCTAAAAAATAATTCACAAACGATTTTTTTAATCTAAATATATACAATTAACTACATACAAACATGAAATTGTTTTTAAAAATTTTATGACGTCTATAGCGGTCGATTGGTCAAAAAAAATATAATTCCATATGGTTTTTTGTGTATTTAGAGTGTGTAAAAGTGCAAAAGTGTATTGTCGAGTATTTGAATATTTCAAAGAAATTCCTTTTTTACTGTTTCTTTCTTTGAAAAAATTTTCTAAACAATTTTCAAAATGAATACACAAATAAAAAATACAAAAATAATCGCGTCATATAATTCTTTTTTTTTTGGCAATTATATTTTATGTTTGTATGAGAGATGATGATGTTGTTATTTGTGGTTTAGTAGTATTTTTTTTTTGGTGTTTTTTAAATAAAAAAAATATATATATATAAGAAATGATTAAATAAAAACATCAAATAAACGGATTATAAAAATGTAATAGTTCTTCGTTAAATTCGCAAAAAAAGAAACTTGAAGGTTTGAAAAAATCATAAAAATAAACTGCTAAATGTTAAGAAAATTTTAAAACGGCTATTAAAATTTCGTTTTAATTGTAAAAAATTGTAAAAATGTGCTTTTAATTTTTTACAGAAGATTCATTTTAGTTAATAAATAAATTGTACTAACAATTAAATTTTTAATTAAAAACTTTGCCAATCTGTTTTTTAGTTAAGGTTTAGTTTAAATTATAAATAATATGACATATGTAAAACTAAATTCAGTAGTATCTACATATCGTCAATGCGCTGACGAAAAGTCCTATGTGTTTTTGTTTTACTACTTTTTAATAAAACAACCTTTTTTAATTTTGGACTTTTGTATTTTTCGTTAGAATATTTATTAATTTTAAATTTTGAAAAAAAACCTAGATATCTTCTTCACATAGGCTTTTTTGCATTGGAATTTTTTTCATTTTTTGTTTAATATTTTTGTTCTTCAAAAAGTCCTATGTTTTTTGTTTAAAATTGTTTTTGTTTTTCTAAAATTTGTATGGACAATTTCTCAAAGTAAGATGAAGTGATTTACAAAATAAAAGAGTAAGATTTTTTCTTTTCTTAAGGAAATCTACACATAGGACTCTTTGTAACTTTGAAACCCGTGAGGTAATGGAAAACGTTTTGGTGGCTGAATGTATGACTAATAAGAATACAAAATGAGATAATAAAAAAAATTCAAAAAATTACACAGGACTCTTTGCCAGCTCACCGACGAAATAATATTAAAATCAAAATAAACATTAACCCCCGTGTTCACAAACAACTTTTAAATTTAAAATATTTTTTGAAACAAATTTTTCATAAAAATTTTGTCTCTAAAATGTATTTTAAATTTCAAATTGTTTTGTGAATACGGGGGTAAATATTTATCACGTTTTGGTTTAATGATTTACATTTTTTTTTTTTTGTTTCATTTTAAACAAAAAATTTCTTTTGTATGTTTTTATTAGATTTATTATATATTTCAAAATTGATTTTTTTCTGAAAGTCTTATAAATTCACAAGTACACTCAAAAAAAAATATAGTTTGTAGCAACCATAATCGAACATTGTCATAATATGGTTGAAATTTATGGTTCTTTGTAAATTATATTATATTTAGATGTAGCACCATAAATTGGTGGTTCACATATTTTATGTATATAACATTAAAATAGTTGAGACGCAATAAAGATATGGTTGCGCTTGACCATATTTAGGTTGTATATAGACATTATATATATAAAAGTGTAACTTGACTGACTTGATTGATTGATCATCCCGCAGCCTAAACGCCTGAAGCTAGAGAAATAGATATACTAAGAGTCGATGTTTGGAAATTCGAATGTTTAGGTGGTAAAAAGGGCAAAAACGGGTATAATCGGTAACCTTATATCTAATAAACTATTATAAATACAAAAAATGTAATACGTATTGTTATTCATTTGAAATATAAGCTGGTAGATGTCTGGTATTTTTTTGAATATCGGCCCTTTTAGAGGTAAAAATGAGTAAAAATTGTATTTTGGTACTTTTTTGGCACCATACGTCGCAGCTTCTAAACCAGTCAACATAAAAATAAAATTTACATCGTATTTGTAACTTATCGAAAAATGACAAATAAAAATTTGGTACTTTTTTTGAAAATCACATGTTTAAGGGGTAAAAATTGTTCCTATTTAGTACTTTTTTCATAAAACATTTCTTTTATATTTATTGACATATACATATGCGTATTTTAATACGTAATCTCATTACAATTTAAAAATTCATAGAAATAAAATTTTTGTTACGTTCATGGGAAATAATACCACAGTACCAAAAAGGGGTAAAAGCGGAAAAGAGAGTGAGAATTCACAAGGGTGGCATATTTTTTCTCGTTTTTAATAGTTTTTTATATTTTTTAAAAAAATTGTAATAAATTTATAAATAAAACATAGAAAATCGCCTAAAAAATTTCCATACAAATTTTGTTTATATTTCATATGAAAAAGTACCTAATGTTTATAAGTTTTTGGGTGATTTTTCGTTTTTATAAGAATTTGCTAAAATTATGTTTATAAGTAGTTTCTATAGTTAATGAAGTGAATAAAAAAATAATTATAATAATCAATTTAGTACTCGTAATTCCATCGATTTAGTTATTAGTATATTAGTTGTTCTTGATTTGTATAATGAAACGCCGCAGGTGAAAATTTTTGCTAAATATAAAAAATATAGATTTTTTGTGCGAATAAATACACAGAAATGCTTAAATATATGATTCTGTAAAAATAATATTAGTGGTCTTTTGAGGATAAGAATTCAAGAGGGGGTACTTTGTGGTACTTTTTTCTTCTTCTTATGGTAATTTTTGAATTTTCTATAATACTAAACCTTAAATCATAAAATTAAAGATATATGGACCTAGAAACATGAAATTAGAGATAATGGGTCTTTTGTTTATAAGAATTCAAGAGGGGGATCTTTGTGTTACTTTTCTTCTTCTTATGGTACTTTTTGAATTTTCTACAATATTGAGTTCTTGGTACGTTTTCGTTCTTCTAATGGTATTTTTTTTATAATATTGAACGAAGAAACATGAAATTAAAGATTCATGGTTCTACGTGGATAAGAATTCACAAGGGGGGGCTTCATGTTACTTTTTCGTTCTTCTATTGGTAATTTTTTAATTTTATATAATATTGAAATTACAAACATGAGGTTAAAGATATATGGTCCTAAGTGAGTGAGAATCCACAAGAGGGGATTTTGTGGTACTTTTTCGTTCTTCCAATGGTACTTTTTGAATTTTCTGTAATATTCAGCCTAGAAATATAAAATTTATGATTTATGGTTCTGAATGAATGAATATCATTAAAAGTGATTTTGTGGCACATTTTCATTTATTCTAATATTACTCTTTGATTTTTTGTAATAATTAACCTAGAAACATGAAATTAAAGATATATGATTCTTTCTTCTATTGGTACTTTTTTAAATTGTCTCTAATATTGAACCTAGAAGCATGAAATTAAAAATACATGGTCCTAAGGGAATGATAATCGACAAGAGGGAACTGTGGTACTTTTTCGTTTTTCTAACATTACTTTATAAATTTTCTGGAATATTGAATCTATGAACATAAAGTTAAAACACATGGTCCTATGTGGGTATGAATTCAAAAGGAGGACTTTGTGTCACTTTTTTGTTTCTCTGATCGTACTAATTAAATTTTCTATAATATTCAACATACAGGCATAGAATTAAATATAAACAGTTCTAAGTGATTTTTTGGTACTTTGTGTACTTTCTTTAGATAGATAAATAGATAGATAGATAGATAGATAGATAGATAGATAGATAGATGTATAGTCCTAAGTGAATGATAATCCATAATACGGGATTGTAGTACTTTTTAGTTATTTTAATATTACTCTTTGAATTTTTTGTAATAATTAAGATAGATGGTTCTATGTTGGTGAGTATAGGGCTTTTTAGTCACATTTTGCTCTACTGAGAAATAATAATAGAAATAATTTGATTCTTCTTAAAACTGGTATCCTACGAATCTTTTAAACCAAAAAACATTGAAATAAATTTAAAAATAATATTATTTCTTTATCAGAAATATATAAAACATACCTTTGGTACTTTTTGAAATAAATTTATTATATAATTAAACCTTATTTTTATAAATATTTATGTGAACGTGAAAATAATACAATTGATTACCTCTGGAGTGCAAAACAATCCTAAAAAAATAGTTTCCAAAATTCACAATATAAATATTTAAAATATTGTGAATATTGGAAACTATTTTTTTAGGATTGTTTTGCACTCCAGAGGTAATCAATTGTATTATTTTTTTTTCCCATTATGCATTTAAAATATTTTCACAATCTAAATTTATTTTAATTAATTTTAATTAATTCACATTTTAAGTACATTTTTAACATGATGACAAACAACAAGCTCTAGGCAATAAGCACACTAAACTGAATAAAAATAAACAAATATACTTATTTTCAAATGTATATTACATTTGTACATAGAATTTTAATAACCATAACGTGATTCCACATCAAACGTATTGCTAACATGTTACGCTAATAATATAATTTTAAAATTGAGACCAAAAATATAATTGCTACAACCAAATTGTTCTTAAAATTAAATATATTTAACAATAACAACGGGGGAACCGCATTTCAAAATGTTTTTTCTCTGCGTGTATGTAGTGCTTCTCTAATATATTTCTTTTAGTTTTGTTTAATAATTTCTTTTCAAAATTATGTTTGCCATTTGATATTTTAGTGGTTGACAAATTTCAATTTTCGTCTGTACTATTTTGTTTTAGTTTATTTTTGCTAAAACAGAAATTTAAATTAATTACTATTCTGCCAGTTTTTCATGTATAATTTTGAAATATACATTCATACATGCATTTATATATATTGTGTTATTTTTGGATGCTAAATAGTATTGAAATATGTGTTTTTTATATACAGCACATAGATGAAGGTGTACCACGAAAAAATAACTTATTTAACGTTCTATGCAGTGTTGCCGTTTTGGTTATTTTTAACCAAAATTGGTTATTTTATTTTCCAGTGTGAAGATGATGATTTCTTTTAGATTTTGTTTTGTTTTTTTTTTGTTAAATCCAAATTTTTTTTGGTTTTAAATATATTATTTAATCTATTAATCTTAACGGTAATAAAAAAACAATAAAAAGAGAATATGCTAAAAATTCATCATACATTTGCATAACTAAAGGTTCCTATAACTTCTCATTCTAATTTTAACTGACAATGAAGAAAACAATAGAAAATATAAAGATTTTGTAATATTAAACCAAAAAGATTGGAAGATTTTTGTGAGAAAATTCTAATGATGTAACAAACAATCTAAATACTTGTAATTACAGAACAAATTACTATTAAAAAAGAAATGTATATTCGGTGAAGATCGACTATATGATATCCTTCACTATTGTGTATTTGCCTAAAAGAAATATACACCTGAGGGATAGAGAGAACATTATATGTGTGCTATGGTTTATCTTATTTCACTAACCACTCACATTTATGTGGGATTTAAGTATTTTAAACTGATTTTCGGGAGAGAACCATAAATAAAAGCTGCAATTAATCTTAAAGTGATCCTTTTGAAACTAAATGCCATATTTTATGTAGGTATATACAATTTTTTTCTAGAATATTTTAGAATTCAAAATGTTTTATTTGTGCAGAATTCTATAGAAATACGCTTATATGAATTTAAGATATTTGAGCTTCAAAATATTACTCCAAGAGAACATTTGTTTGGACTAGGTAAAATAATGAACCAAATTCGACCTGTTAAGGAGATTCTAAGTCGATTGGTATATTTTAGGGGGTTCCCAAATATGGTGCTATATGGAATAAAAAAAATTATCTTATTTAGTTATTAAAACTGTGCAAGACAACATAATTAAATAATAATCAAAATTTAAAAAGGGCACCACATTATTAGACAAATAACTGCAATAAAAGTTTTCTATCAGTCCCAATGTATTTTCAATTGGACCAAAATTTTGTATACAATTTTTAAATTAACTTATTAAAATTTAATATATATGAGCGCTTTTACTTTACCAAATGAGATTGGCTAAGTCCCTATAAAAAAATAACTCTTATTTACATTCTTTTTCCGTAAATACATAATTGTAAAAGTCAATCTTATATTCTATTACAGCTCAACAAAGCTGTTTTGCAATTCTAAATTTATTACATGATATCATAAGTACGTAAGAATAATTAAATTTTTATTATTAAACTTTATAGCTAAACCACCTACAAAATTGGTTCAGAGCCCACATTTGGATAAATATTGTTCTAAACAGTTAAATTTTATATACTTTTTCTCCTAAAGACTAACTAAAATTTATGATTAATGCGCAAATTATTTAAAGCCTGAATAAATATATTAAGATTATATTAAGTTTTATATAATAACTTTGAGTTTTCAAAATTTTGTTGTTTTTGCTAATTTGGTTATTTTTTGAAAAATTTTGGTTAGAACTAATTTTATTTCTTGAGATAGTATGAGATCTTTAATTGAAAAATAAAGGACTACGATTTTAGAATACCATCCAAATATTCGATAAAAGAATAATTGGGTTAACGCAAAAACTACATATATAAAAACACATAATTAAAGATAAATTGGATTAAATTGGGCCTATATTAACATTCATGATTTAAGCTAAATTACAACTATAAAATATTTATAACTAAAGTTAAATTAGGTTTATATAAAATCTTACGATTGATGCTAAACTGGATTTAAACTTCTATACATATGTTTAAATTCAAATGGCGACTATATACAGTATTTACGATAAAGTCGAAATTACTATTATATAAAGACCTACGCTCTATTCTATGTGCATAAAAAATGCTTTTCAAATCGGAAAATATTTCCTAAAAATTAAAAAATATGCTCTTAAAATATAACTTTTTCTCTCTAAATTTTAAATTATCTACTATTCATGTTAAAAATAACATGTTTTATATTAACAATTGCTAAAAGATATTATATTTTTACACTTAAAAACATTCAAAACTATTTCATTGTATTAGGAAATTACAAAAGAAAAAAGAAAATTTCACTAATGGCATATTATGTAAAAAACTCTATCGGGTGCAAAAAATAATTTTCCTTTGAATTGTAAAATATTCAAAATTATGCTCTTTATATATGCAGAATTATGATTTTATGTATAAAATATATATAAGGACTTTCTATGAAAATACGACAAAATATGCTTTCAAGCCAAAAATATGCAAAAATATTCTGTTAGGATTAAAACATGCAAAAATATGCTGTAACAAATCGATGCCAGAATTCTTAAAATTGTTTGAAACGGGTAAATAACTAATATCTTGTTTCAGTTGAAGCCTAGGAAAGAATAAGATTTTGCATATTTTTGGTTGCCCTGATAATAAGCAAAATTTTGGGTTTACAAACAATAAATCCAAGCTTTGATTAATTAAGCTTAAAGCTCATTTAGGAGAACTATATACGAACTCACTATTAAAGCACAATTGAAACTAAATTAAGGCCTATAATTGATACTAAATTTGGAACTATATAACGACCCAAATATAAAATTAAATTAGGACTAAAAAAAACTATGATTAAAATTAACCTAAAACATGTGAGAAATATATAGTTGGTCAAGACCGAATATATGATAACCTATACCATTGTATATATGCATAAAAATTGAGGGAGTTATCTTGTGTTGGACAAGTAAGTAGCCAATTGTGTTTGTATATTTCTGCAACGTATGTACGTATGTTTGTTGATATTAACATTTATATGGGATTTATGTACTTTAAGGAGATTCTCAGATGTGGGCCTTATATAAAACTAATTTGCGCCAAATATGTAGCTATTGTGAATTATGGACTCATAAATATTGATATAAAAGTTAACTGAATTAAGTTGCAATTGTGAATGAAAAGATATATTTTAGGGTTTTTTTCTGCAAACTTATTACGTATAACAATAAAGGATAAATTAATAATTAAATATTGTTAGTATTTCCATTATTAATTCGATTGTAATTTGCGTCGCTTTTTTGGAACCAGATCTCCACTTTATCAATGTTTTGGACACAGCATTAGTCTTCCTTAATTCTCTTTTGAAAAAGGCCCGATATATTTCAATTAGCTGAAGTTCTGAGCAGTTTTCAAAAAAAAAAAATTAACATTATGTTTACTATACCATTCTAAAGTACTTTTATTGTAATGGCACTATACCAAAAAGAATATTGAGGCTATATGTTGCCTCATAAATGGAAGCAAAATTCTTTGCAGACACTTCTTGATATAAATATCCGATTTTATTGTGCCCAATTTTACATATGTACGATTCACTTCGTTCACCACATCTGCATATAGCTTGCCAAAAAAGAAGCTTTTTGGGGAATTTTTATTGCTTTCTGCTACATTAATTAAACTTTTGTCCAAGAAGCCGTGAGAAGTCAAAAATGGCGTAAGTTTCATCATTCATTACATAACATTCAAATTTTTAAAATATATATTTTTTTAGGAGCTTTGCTCTATTTTTAGCTAAGTACATAGCCTTCAGAACATTTAACATGTCTATCCACATCGCGTCCGGAAATGTTTGAAATAAATCTTAAGAACTGCTCTACCTTTTTGGCTTTGTGTTCGTTTCGTGGTCTTTTTCAAAAACAAATTTTTTCAAACAAATTTTTTCAAACAGTTAAAAATTTTGTATGTCGTAGATAACCTATTTTGAGTCCAAATAGCTCTGCTGCTGAGGGTTCCCCCTTCTAAACTTATACCTGTACACTCCTCTGCTATGGATATGTGAAATTTTATGTAGATCATATTAGCCCATTAGAAGTTACAGTCAAATTCTTATCATAATAAGAATTTATGACGTGTATACCAAAATCAATTTATATTATTGCAGCGTTAAGATATTATTGTTAGATCTAAGGCGAAGACAAATTTGTTTTGTTATCAAACGTCATTTTAATTTTCATCTTTTTGTTGGTTTTTTACGTTTATTTATTTTTTCTTTTTAAGAATAATCACATGGAAATCTGAATTAATTAAATATTTGGAGCAAAAATAAAACAGAAAACATAAATTTTGACAACATAACTCGGCAAAAACAAAAATATATATATATATATATATATATATATATATTGAGTTTGGACTCAAAATAGGTTATCTACGACATACAAAATTTTTGACTGTTTGAAAAAATTTGTTTCTTATACGCATTAAATTTTAAGATAGCTTAGTATAAAAGATCATACCAACCGATTAGAGATTACAGATTTATTTCCAAAAAAATTTCGATTCTGCACCACTGTGCAATGGAGAGTTAAAATGAAACACATAAAAAAATGTTTAGAAATTGTTAAAGCTCATCTAAATTGGACTTACAAAAAAATTAGAAAAGAGCTGCTACGTGTCAGCAGACAATTAGTTTTCAGAGTGGTAAGAAAGTTAAACAATGTCCTTACAATTGTTGGGAAACCTGAAAAAGACCACGAAACGAACACAAAGCCAAAAAGGTAGAGCAGTTCTTAAGATTTATTTCAAACATTTCCGGACGCGAAGTGGATAGACATGTTAAATGTTCTGAAGGCTATGTACTTAGCTAAAAATAGAGCAAAGCTCCTAAAAAAATATATATTTTAAAAATTTAAATGTTATGTAATGAATGATGAAACTTACGCCATTTTTGACTTCTCACGGCTTCTTGGACAAAAGTTTAATTAATGTAGCAGAAAGCAATAAATATATATATATATATATATTAATTTTATCTACGTGTTCCCATAATGCTGATATGAACAAAAAAAATTGCAGTAGCTCTGCCGACGTTTTGATACTTGTTATGATAGAAAAATCCTTCGGGTAGACCCTACGGTATCTTTAATTACATATATCTTAATCTAATATTAATATAGGGTTATTAAAGCTAATATAAGACTATATAAAGTCAAACGGCTAATTCAGAACAATTTGTCCAGAACTTCATAAAAAAATTCTACAATTAAAGCTGATCTATGACATTATATGCTAAGCTTAGATACTTCTCACATAGAAAAAATATGAATGGAGAAGCCATAATAAAATAGTGTATTATTGTTAAATAATTTAACGTTTCATTATGTTCATGGAATATGATTACAACACAATTAAAATATGATTGTAGGACAATCATACTATTGTTATGAGCAAAACATCTTCAAGTATATTTATATAACCATATTATGATCCTGGCGCAATAAAAATATGATTGTTCTGCAACCATATAATTGCTACGCTTGAAAATTATCTATTATTATCCTTTAGTTGGTTTTTTGTTTGGGATGTTATAAAAATACATTTAATTTAACTGGAACAAATTAATAAAGGAAAATAATCAGTTGTAGGGAATTTGACAATAGATGGCGCTGAAGTGCATAATAATGAAAGAAAAGCAACTATTATAGCTGATATTTTTGAAAGATCTCACCAAATTACTGATAATTTATCGACTAGCGCTGAACGCATGGTATCAAAGCACAGTCATTGGTTAGACTTATAACCTATACCTGAAAAAGTAAATGATGTGATGACAACAGTGGAAAAAGTTAAATTTTTCATTAATAAACAAAGAAATAAAAAAGCACCTTGTATAGATGGTATAACACCAATGATTTAAAAAAATGTCAAATGAATTTGTAAGTATCGTTACCAAAATTTTTAACTGGTGCTTAAAACATGGTTATTTTCCAAAGCAATTTAAAATTGCTAAAGTAATACCAATAGTCAAACCAGGAAAAGATAAAAAATTACCCAAAAGCTATCGTCCTATAAGTATGTTGGACAAAATTTTTTAAAATATCATACTAAATTGATTAAACGAATTTACAGAACAGAACGGTATATTAAGCAAAGAACAGTTTGGTTTTAGGAAAGAACACTCAACGATACATCAAGTGAAAAGACTTAATAACATAATAACTACCAATGAAAATCATCGTTAAAGTACAGACATAATTTTTCTGGGTATAGAGAAAGCTTTTGACTCTATATGGCACAATGGAATTATCTACAAACTTAATAAATTTGGTTACCCTATATATTTACAAAAATTTATAAAAAGTTTTTTATCTGAAAGATACCTTGTGGTCAATGCAGATAACGAAAAATCTACAAAAAGGCCCATCCCTGCTGGTGTTCCCCAAGGGTCAAACAAATGGAAAATAAAAATAAATCAGGGAAAAACTCAGGCAACGATTTTTCCATTTAACAAGTCACCAAAAAGAAATCCGCAAATGACTCTATGTATGCAAGGAATTGAAATCCCATTACTCGACACAGTCAAATACCTGGGAGTTGTCCTTGACAAAAAGCTGACGTTTAAACAGCATGTTTTTCAAGCAGGAGACAAAGCACTAAAGTGTGGAAGAGCCCTTTTCCACTGCTAAATCGAAAATCGAAACTGAATCATAAAAATAAAATTTTATTATATCGTATGTGCATAAGACCAATAATAACATATGGCTGCCAGGTTTGGTCAACAAAATGCGCCAAAACTTACCTTAAAAAGTTGCAAGTTATCCAAAATAAAAACTTAAAGATTATATTCGACCTTCCTAGAAAATTTTCTACTACTACATACCAACTACAAACAAGAATTGTTTTCAAGATTTGATTTAATATGAAATTTGTTAATTAATTCATTTTCTGCAACTTCTGAAAAGAAGATGTAAGAAGGAATTAATGATAAAATTTCTTTTATAACTCAATGGTTTTTTCCTATCTTTTTACCTAAATATGTACATATATATAAAATATATAAGAAATTTATTTGTTGCAATACTTTTAGTAAAATCTCAAATATTGTAGATATTAAATATATATATATATATATATATATATATATTTATTTTAAAATTGTAATGATGATAGATTAAATAAATAAATAAAAAAAACACATTTAATTTTATTACCCTAAATTTGCCCACTCCTCAAATAAAACCAGGATAGGTTAAATGCCACCTATGCCTAATAAAGGTTCAAAACAGCTGTTTACTCCGCTTTCCACCAATAAGGGTGTAGTAGGCTTTTGTTGTAGCTTGGCAGCTTTTTGATTAGTGTCAGCTTTGGCTGCTTGGTTTGCTTGTGGCTTGTTAGCGTTGGGCTCCACAAACCTCGGGTTTCACCAAAAATAAGACATTAGAACTTTTATGTTATGCGGGTACACTTCTTGGTGGCTTTTTCCTTGATATTTTTACTTTGCTTGCGACGGTACAGATAAACTTACGGTGATCACGCTTCATCAAATAGGAGCGTTCGCATTTCTTGTCCAAGAAAGTGAAGGTCTTGCCATCAACTTTGACCATAGCCGGGGTAAATAAATGGAAACCGATTTTCTGAATAAATTACCAACAGCTTCTGGTCTTTTTTTTTTATCAAGCGCTTTATTTTTGTAAATTAACATTTGTTTAATATTGTTATTGCAAGTTTGTAACACTTTTATTTATCTCTTTATGATTTTTTTCCACTCTGAATATAAATGTGTTTTATTATAAAGCACGAATATAAACGTTTTATATAATTCAATATCTATTTTATAAATTATACAAAATTTTAATAATATATGTACAGTATATTTTTGCAATATAACTTTTACACCTCGGCATGTCACCGATTCTATGCCTCGTACACAATAAACTGATGTAAAAACGCCGTCATATTAAAATACTGCAAATGTTTATGGTTGTCGATAAAATTGAAAATAATATTATTAAATTATAATTACAAGCATAATAATATTTTTGTCTAACGAAAATTATTTTATTGTAGTTAGGATTTCAACAACAATAAAATGTTTCTTTAACAAACATATTGTTAACAACAAAACTGTTATTGCAGTGATAAAATTGTTGTTCAAATAGAGTTCATTCAACAATAAAAGTGTTTGCGATAACAATATGTCATTGGAAAAGAGTGTTGTTGCGGCAATTATGTTGTAAATATTTTTCTTCCACTTTTCTCTGCGTGTTGATATCGTATACAGACTTATGATTAAAGCAAAGCTGTAACAATACAAATGTACGAATGTAACAGGGGATTATATCAATTTCTTCATTCAAAAGCAATTTAGAGCTACATAAATAACTGCGAGTAATGATTATTTGTGCATAATAACCAGACTTTTAATTAACAAAACTAACTGTTTATAAAGACAAAAAAATCTAGTATTGTTTAAAAACATACAATTAAGACATAAATTAAGACTATATTTAGATCGTCGAAATATAAAAAAAATTTCTATCAAAAGGAAATTTATCGAAAATTTTCGATAAAAAGAAAATTTAGCGAAAACTTTTTATCAAAATAAAATTTAGCTAAAACTTTCTATAAAAGGAAATTTTAATGAAAATTGTCGATAAAATGAATATAAAACTTTATAAAAAGAAAATTTGTCGAAAATTTTCTATAAAAGAAAAATGTAATGATAATTTTCTATAAAAAAATTCAAAAAAAATTTTCCTAAAAAAATATATAAAAAAAATTATCGAAAACTTTCTATAAAAAGGAAATTTATCAATAATTTCTATAAAAAGAAAATATATTTTCAAAGAAAATAAAAAGAAAATTTATCAAAAATTTTTTTTACCAAAAATTTTATTAAAAATAAAATTTCTTGCAAATTATTGATATGAAGAAAAATTACACTGGTCGGCAAAAAAAATCCTGCCTTAAACACGAATAGTTGAACTATATGGATTTTGAATCTGCTTTCAGTTTTTTCCATCAGGTCTGGATTTTTTTATGAGCGTGTCAAATATTTCGCCCATAATAAGGGCATTACACGAGAATAATTCACCATAACTCAACAACAATTTGTACGATTTATATAAATGATACAGTAAAAGATGCGGTCTAAAAATGTCTTGAAGCCATCTTATGCTGATATTACAAACATCAGCATAAAACCACCTACATCATTATAGGTTGTTTTATGCTGATGTTTGTAACATCCAAAAATATTGGTCTACGATCCACCTTAATGTATATCACTTGGCTTAGAATAATTTTCTGAGTTGATTTAACGATGTCCGTCCGTCCATGTAAACCTTGTAATCATACTACAGGTCATAATTTTTAAAATAATTGAGTGAAAATTGATACATAGATTTTTTATAGTCCAGGGACGAAGTCTATTGAAATTTGTTGTGATCGACCCATTATTTCATCTAGCCCACATACAAATATCCCCCATGAATAATGGTTTAACGATCATAAATGTCAAATATAGAAATATTTAAATGAAATTAAAAAAAAAAAAAAAACAATTTAACGTGCATAAATTCCATACAAATTGTAGTTTCAAGTTAATATTTGACACAAATAAGTTTTATATAAGTAAAAATTACAGTGACAAATTTTATCACAATCGGCCTATAATTAACCATAGGTCCCATATAAAGCCTATTTCCAGGAATTACCCTAAAACGCAAAAATAACATTAATACAAGTATCGGCCAACAATTGACCCCAGGTCCCATATAAGACCCCTCCCCGAATTTTGATGTACAAACAAAATGGTATAGGGTATCATATAGTCGAGATAATATATATTTTTCACTTGCTTTTTTTTATATGCTCAATATTTTCCAAGTTGTTTAGAAATTGGTGTCTTGATTTTATTCACAGTTAAGTGAAAATACCTATGTATACCTATGATTAAGTAGAGATACACTGGTGGGCAGAAAAATATATATTTTTTCTTCTTTAAACAAAGATGGGTGGACTAGATTGAATTTGACGTGCTAAACAAGAATCCGTTTTCACTTTTTTCTATCACGTACTGATTTTTTTTTACGAGCATGACTAATATAGTCACCTTATTCAGCCACCACACTTGTATAACCCGAAAACGGTTTATCAAATTTATATAAATAAAACTCCTATAAATGCCGATTAAAATTATCTTTATTATAACATTATTTTTTTATCCGCTGAAGATTTTCGGAGTTAGTGAGAAAAATTCTTTAAATTTTTCATGAAAGGTTTATTCTTTTTGTCTCTAATTTCCGAATAAATCCGAAAATATTGTGCGCATAAAAAATAATGTTAAGATAACATAGACATAATTTTAATCAGAATCTATTTATTGACTTAAATTGGACAAACGATTTTCATGTTATACAAGTGTGACTGCCTATAAATTATATGAAGACAAGTAAGAAAGATATAGTCGGTCAAGCCCGACCATATGATACCCCACAACATTGAGCATATCCGTCAAAATTTCTGGATGGGCAATTGTGGACCGATACTTTTACTAAATGTAAAATAAAATATACGAATACAGAATATTACGTTAATACTAACATTTATATGAATTTATGCACTTTAGGGTGATTCTCGAAAGTGGGCTTATACGGGAGCTATGGTAAATTATGGAACGATCCTCATAAAATTTGTCACTATGATTTTTACTTATATAAAACTTATTTGTGTCGAATATAAACTTGATATTGACATGTGTATGTGATTTATGCACGTTAAAGTCATTTTCGGAAGGTTTTATATGGGACCTATGATCAATTATGGAACGATCTACATGAAATTTGACACAAAGATTGATACTTATACAAAACTTCCTTACACCGAATTTCATTAAAATATTGCTATATTTAAGGTATTTATGATCGTTAAATCCCTATTCCGGGAGGACATTTGTATGGGTGCTAGGTGAAATAATGCTCTGATCATAATCAATTTCAGTAAACTTCGTCCTTGTGTCTTGCCAAATTTCATTGAATTATCTTCAAAATTGCGACCTGTACTTTGTGCACAAGGTTTACATGGACAGTCAGCCAGACGGACGGACGGACATCGTTAGATCGACTCAAAAAGTGATTCTGAATGGTTTACTTTAAGGTGGGTGTTGGATGATTTTTTCTGTGCGTTACATAAATTATTGTTTTTGCCCACCAGCGTGTCTCCGTTTAATTGTAGGTGTAAATGGGTATTTTGTGAACTATGAATAAAATCTAGATTTATGAACTAATTTTGATGGTATAGGATTGAAACGTGCACATTTTCGCCGGTTATATTTCTTAAAAGAAATTTTCATGAAAAAAATTCTTCAATTTTGCTTGAAACTGTTGGGCAGATAAAAATAATGTTTAGGTGACATGAAGAATATTTTCATCTGTTTAGGTAACTTGAAAATAATTTTCGTCTGCCCGATTTAGACAATTGAAATTGTCTACATCGTGCAAACCGTTCTCGAGTTATGGTAAAATATATTCGTATATTCGCCTTATTAAGGGGAAGGAAGATATTAGATATGCTCATAAAAAAATCACGACCTAATGAAAAAAAGCTGAAAGCAGATTCCTATTTAGCGGGCCCAATTCTATCTAGTCCACATACATTTTTTTCGAAAAAGGACGAAATATTTTTTTCCGACTAATGTTATTAATATTAAACATTTTCTTCAAAAAGAAAATTATCGTAATTTCCTATAACAAGCAAATTTGTCAAAAATTGTCTATAAAAGAAATGATCGAAAATTTTGTATAAAAAGAAAACATCGAAAATTTTCTATAATAAGAAAATTTATCGAATATTCTCTATAAGAAAAGAAATTTATCGATATTTTTTATTGAAAATTTTCTATAAAAAGATAATTTAACGGAAATTGTTTAAAGAAGATTTTGAAGAAACTAAATTGTATAATTGCATAAATTCAAAAATAAATCTTCTCCCAAATTTCCCGCTACTGGATTTCTTACTGGATCTCTAACAATTTAATTTCAAATGCTAGTAACATTTTTTTGCTCTATTAAAAAATCATATGAAATATTATTCTTTGCCATATGTTTTAGACATAAATTATATTTTATTTGAAATTTTATATCAAAAAATATGAGTAATATATCTTATTTTATAAAGAAGGTTAAGTGCATAGATTAATAAGTAGATATTTATGTGAGAGAAAAAAAACTGATTCAATTGTCAAAAACCTAATTCATGCAACAACAAAATACATGTAATCACATACACTTTGTTTTTGTGTTTTGAAAAAATGAGTAATTTTTTGTAAAATTTAGTTCAAAGTGCTTCTCACATAAACTTCTATTTGTATTCTATGGTTAAGTATATAATCATGTTGAAACATTTTCACTAATAACATAAAATAAAAAAATTTTTTTCTAAAATTTAAAACAAGAGTATTTATTGTAGCTTAAAATACAATTTATTGAGAATATTTACTTTTCTCCGGTATATTTTTAATTCGTTTTTTATTGTTATTTATATTTTGGGTTGGTGTTTTTTGATTTTTTTGAACTTATTAAATTTAATTTTTGTTTTTGTTTTAACTTTGTATATTGTTTCTTTTTTTTTAAATAATCTATGAAGAAGATTAGTTTGGACATCAATGTATTTTCAAGTCTATACATTTTGGTAACTTATGTTCGGTATCATTAATTAACTCACAGTATAAATATATAAAGATTTTTTTTTTTTCATTTTAAGATTTAATTTCGCACCCTACCCCTTTTGGAGGAGACGAGGGTAGTGTAATAACTTTTGAAAGTGTTGTGCATTTCGACATAAAGTAATTAAATAATTAATTTAAATAATTTTCCAATTAAATATTTCGCTAAGAATTAATAGGTGTAGTTTTTTCACTTATAAATTAAACATAGCACTGTGCACGGTGGTAAATTACGGCCAGAAATCAATAACTGCCTCATTTCTCTACGTAAATAATTTAAATTTAATATACGGGTAAAAAATATAATGTTTTATTCATAAACAAAATTACTTGAGGATATCAAAGGGGATGGCCGCATAATGAGGACAAATAAGATTTATGATAAATTCATATTTGATAAATATCGAAATAATTTAACTACCTTAAGTGTAAGATATGGTTATAAGCTTTCCGAAGATATAGTTTCGTAAAAATCGGTTAATTAGAAGAAGAGATATAGGCGATTTTCCATACATATAGCGCATTCAATCAAAATAATTTGTATTATTGAGAAATTTTCAAAAATATAATTATATTTAATACATTTATCAAAATAAAGCTAAAAAATTTAAGGATATTGTGGAGTTATTCACAAATTTAAATAAAACACGTCCGATTCAAATAATCTCAAAATCAACAATCATAAAATTTTATTGAAAAACTATTTAAAACTAAAATCAAAAGTTGCTACATAAATTTTATAAAAATTTACAAAGTACAAAAATTAAAATTATTTCTTGAGTCCCACATTATCTCCTTTCTAGTTTAATAAGATTTAAACGATATCATTTTAGGTGAAATTCATTCTTTTAAATTAGTTATCATTTCGATGATTTCATTATCTATGAATGCGGGTTTAAGATGATCAATTGAAATATTTTCGTTCTTTGATGCTATTTGAAGTTTAAAAAAAATATCGTTTTTCTCCAGTTCTTTATATGGACCGGCATATTTTGAACATAAAGGTTTAGCAGTGTATAATTTCTTCCATACATGTGAGGTATTTCTTAACTCTTTATAAACAAAGGTCTTTTGAATCGAATGGTTACTGGTTGGTATTGGTTCTAGATTTTCGAAATATTGTCGAAGATTTGTTAATATTTCTGAAGGAAGTGCATTGCAGTCGATATTAGTTTAAAAAAAATCTCCAGGCAGATGCAAGACTTCCCCATAAACTAATTCTGCAGAAGGCGCTTTAATATCTTCTTTATATGCTGTTCATATACCTACTAGAACCATAGGTAAAGTTTTTGTCCACTCTAGATTTGCATTACAAATAATAGCGGTGGTGAATGAAATGATGTGGATTGTTGGTTTATAGCTCCTATAGTTTTAGCAATGTTTGCAAAAACTTTTGAGGTGAATTGTCTACTCACCCAACCATCAACAAAACTTCTACAAACTTCATCGATGTAATTCTTAATTAAAATAATGATTCAATTAATGAACCATAATTGTGGTTGCTCTGTCCAAAATGGTGTAGTGTTGCCGTTGACATAACTGCGACTTCTGGATGTATTATCAATTCATCTTGGAGAATGTTGCGTGCTACATATCCAGTTATACTAGGATTGTGCGGAAGTGCTTGATCGGTAGAAGCAGTCAGAGAATGTAGTAAGAACATGGAGTCATCAAATTTGTGGGGTTATTCACAAATTTAAATAAAACACGTCCAACTCAAATAACTTTAAAATCAACAATCATAAAAAATTTTGTTGATTAATTATTTAAAATTAAAATCAAAAGTTTTGATACATAAATTTTAATTTTAATTGTTGAGATAAATTAATTATATAATTTTGCTTTAAAAATTACGCGCAATAGATAAATGAGTTGTACAACTTAGTTAGGACGACCAAAATTTAAGGAAAAGTTAATTACACATTTAAACTTTATTTTATCGATTTCAAATTAAAAATTGCTCCAACTTTAATATTCAATATATTAAAACACTTAAAATATATTTTTTTGGCCGATCCATACTATTATATAATCATGAATATGAAAAAATACTAACTTTAAGTGGTTACTAAAAATGCTGTGGTAAGAAGTGTAGCAGGTAGTAGCAGCTGAATTTTATTGATATTAACTCTTGATACTTAGGAGTATGGTATCCTGTATAAACGAAACCTCTGAAACCTATTGAAAAATGTCATATCCATTAAATTTTGTGTTTAAAATTATTGTGATGATAAAACTTTTCTACAGTTCATAAATGTATCAAAAAGATAATTTTATGAACAGTACTATACACCAGAAGATTAACAATAAACCAATATTCTCAAAAAATGTTGCAAATTTTTAAAAACATATAAGTGACAGAAATGCATAGAATTCTTTATACGAGTATAAGAATTAAATAGTATTTTTTAAAAAAGCAATGATTAATGAAAAATATTCAAGTTTGTTTCATTATAACTACAAAACTAGATGCCCTAAAAGTTATAAATCATGTTATCTGAAGTGTTGGCTTTCAAATGTAATAAAAATAAAAAATTAGATTTTCATTTTGGCCGGAAATATTATTAAAAATAATAAAGATAATAATGTCTAGAGCTGAACTGTTTTCGAGTTGATTTGGTAGAGTACAGATCACTGGAAGGTAAGGGGGTAGACCCCCAAAGTTAGTAACCTCGAGTATCTAATTTTTTTCAAAATTTTCCGAAATTTCTATTGTATTTGAATGCAAAAAAAAAATATATATATACATATATATATATATATATATATATATATATATATATATATATATATATAAATATACTTACATATATAGATTATCCCTTTTATTTCAAGAGATATTTATGTGGGAGCACATTTTTCTCTCATTTCTTACCTCCTTTTTTAAACTTGGCGGGTTTAATTGGGATCCAAATATCCACCCTGAAAATATCCACTAGATTTCTTACAAAATTCTAAATAATATTTCTGTCGGAATCATATAAATATATGAATCCGATAATAAGTTATGTAATTCTGAAGTCAAAACTCTAAAAAAATTCACATTTTTGGTGTTTTTTTCGGAAAAGGTGATAACATTCTTTCACTTTTAAAATAGTTATTTTGTTCCGGATTATATAATTATTTTATGTATACAAAAGAAATCTTAATGCAAATGTGTGCAAAGTAAAATCGGTCATATTTCTTCAGACCATGACTCGAAAAACTTAAAATCATAATTTTGCTTTTTTTTGAGAAATAATGTTAATATTTGGATTGAAATAAAATTTAAAGATATCTTATTGAAATCTAGACATAACATAGATAAACTTGTCCTAAAATCAGGGAATTAATAAAACTTCCACTTTTTTGTAGCAAATACCCAAAATTTCAAAAGTTGAGTTTTTCCTTTGAGATTTCTTTTAAAAACATAAAAAATTTGTGCAATCCGTAAAAAAAGAAATATTTTAGAAGTAAAATAATGTATGGAAGAGGTAAAAGAATGAATGGAAAATGTATTTCGAAAGTTGACTTTTTCCTTTGAGATTTTAAAGTTTTAACTGCAGAATAATATAATTTTTTTTATCGGATTCATATATTTTACATGATTCGTTCATCAATATTATTTAGAATTCTGTAAGAAATCTAGTGGATATTTTCAGAAAATTAAAAAAAAAAACTAAAAAAACGAGACCAAAAGGGAAAGAAAAATTTGCTTCCACCTAAATATCTCGTAAACTAAAAGATTATAACCTACACATGTAAGCATATTATTTGTAAAGATTCACAAGGACTATCAATATATAAAACTTCTTAACATTCAAATCATAAATTAATTGTTGGGGAATTTTGAAAAAAATTACATACCCCAGGTGACAAACTTTAGGGGTCTACCCCCTAGCCCCCTGACGCTGTAGGAATCTAGGTTCTCCAAATCAACTCAAAAACAATTCAGTTCTAGGCATGAAAAATTGTATTGAGATATTTTTAACAGACCAGGATAATTTAAATCTAAGACATAATCCCAAATAAAAGACTTTATTAGTCTTAGGTAATATCCAACAGAAGATCTAAATTTAATCACACATATTATTATCTCCAATCGTAGGGGTAGATATTATCTCAGATAAATCTTAGTCTTAGGTCCTTATATGTCCCTAGATTATATCTAATCGAAGGTGTGGTTATGATCTCAGATTAGCTTTAATTGTATGACAAGTTCTGATTATAATATAAGAACTTACTTCCTTTACTTCAAAAACGTCACAACTCAAAAAAAAACGATTTTGGTCATTTAAAAGTGGTTCTATTTCAATTAATTCAGATAGAAGATGCTCCTTCTACAGATTTACACAAACCACATACTCTACCAGTTGCTTCCATATTTTGCTACATAAATTGCTAACTATATGGCCGTCCTCCAATGGCAGATGTTTTCATTTCTTTTTTATGGCGTTTTTTCCAATCTGCAAAAACCTCAACAAATTTAGAATCTTATAGGTAAAGGGTCATTTCCGTTTTGATTAAAAGATATGATTTTTTCAACACGTATACATCATTTACAGAGTACCTATACGATTTAACGATGTCCGCCCGTTTGCCAGATGGCTGTTCAAGTATACCTTAAAATCTGTCCTCTTGGGATAGGGTTTTAACTTCCACAATTGTTTTATATATACTACTATTTTAATAAAATTTGCACAAATAAGTTTTATATAAAAATCTAAGCGCCAAATTTCATGAAGATCGGTCCAAAATTGACCTATAAAGTCCACATTCAAGAATCACTTTAAAGAGAACAAATTGATTGATGTACATCATATTTTTACAGAAGATAAAGTTTGATATTATAATACACATTTCTACATCATTAACTCAAAACTCTCGTTTTATGAGTTTGAAGTGAATGATCGATATACATATAAACTAGGCTAAGTTTTTCTTTAATCGAAGTTCTAAAAATAATAATATTATCTTTATTTTTATAGGTCTAGTTATAATTGCAGATACGGTTTAATTTTTGGTCTTTATTTTATCTTAGGTTATCTTTAATTGAAGGTATGGATATAATCCCAAATTATCTTTAATCCTGGGCATTTAAATATGTAGTCTTAGTTTACTATTATTCGAAGATCTGAATTTATTTTAAAGTTAGATTTTTTCTGAGGACTTAAAATAGTCCTAAATCATTATCTGAAGCCCTTATTATGATTGCATAATATAGGTATCTACATATTATTATATTATCTATAGTCGAAAATTTAAATATGATTCAAGAGAAGCTGATCTTTATAAAGTCTAAAATTCAAGAGAAACCGATCCTTATAAAGTCCAAATATTCTTTTTATAAGAATTTTTTCTCAAATTTTCTTCTATAGGAAATTTTTTATGTCTTTTAATTTTCTATAAATTTTCTTTTCATAGAAAACTTTCGATATATTCTCTTTTTATAGAAAATTTTCGAAAAATTCTCTTTTTATTGAAAATACGACAAATCTTCTTTTTATAGAAAATTTTCGATAAATTTTCCTTTTACAGAAATTTTTGTATAAATTTTGATTTTATAGAGAATTTTCGACCAAATATCTTTTTATGGAAAATGTTTGAAGAATTTTCTTTTTATAGAAATTTTTGATAAATTTTCTTTTTCATAGAAAATGGTCTTTTAGGAAATATTTTCGATAAATTTTCAACAGAAAATTTTCTATTTACCCAAAATTTTCAGTAAATTTCTTTTTGGAGAAGACTTCTTTTTTTATAGAAAATGTTCGATAAATTTTCTTTTTATAGTTAGTTTTCAATAAATTTTCCTTTTATAGTAAATTTTCGATAAATTTTCTTTTTATAATAAATTTTCAATAATTTTTATTTAGAGAAAATTCGATAAATTTTCTTTAGAGAAAGTTTTCGAAAAATTTTCTTTCTATAGAAAATTTTTATATAAATTGTCTTTTTGTAACAAATTTTCAATAAATTTTGATTTTATAGGAAATTTTCAATAAATAATCTGTTTATAAGAAATTTTCGATAAGAGGAATTACAATTACATTTCAAAAAATATTCTTTTAAGAGAAAGTTTTTGAAAAATTTTATTTTTAAAGAAATTTTCAATAAACTATCTTTTTTATAAGAAATTTTCGATCACTTCTCTTTTTATAGAAAGTTTTTGATACATTTTCTTTTTATATAAATTTTCGATAAATTTCCTTTTTATATATAATTTTTGATAAATTTCCGTTTTATAAAAAAATTTCAATAAATTTTCTTTTAATATGAAATTATCGATATATTTTCCTTTTATAGAAAATTTTCCAAAATTGAATACATATTAGACCTAATTGATACATCAGATTGCTCTTATAAATAAAATTTTCGCCAAACCCAAAACAACGTTATTTCACACATTCAGCACAGGTACAAATTTACCAAAATTTTTCGAAGACAAGTTTCTTCTGCACATGTTTTTCGATTCATACAAAATTGAAACAAAATTGCTAAAATACTATTTCAGTACAATTTGGATTTGTTTTGATATGTTCTTAACAAAAAAAGAAAAAAAAAATACAATTAAAATAAAAATTTATTTTAAACAAATATTTATGCTAAATACTAATTGATGTTTGCCTTTTGAAAATGTTGAAATTGGAAAAAGTGAAATACAAATATAAAAAATAAAAAATAATAAATTAAATAAAGTCTATATAAATAAATTTTTTGAACAGTTTCTTTAGAACTTATATAGAAATAAATGTATTATGTTATATTTGTAGGGATTCTTAAAATGATAATTTATTTTACTAAACCAGATGTTTTTATTAAATATAAATTCCATTTATAATAAATCTGAATTATGGTCATTATTTTAGCCAAAACAGATAATATATATATATATATATTTTTTTTTTTTTTTTTTTTTTTGACTACGTCTATATTAATCGACCCAATTATTAATACTCGTATATATGAGTGAAATATATTTATTGAGTTGTTGAAATTTTCATTTCATGTCATTATAAAATATTGAATAAATGAAATGAAATATTGGTGTTGTTTGACAAATTTTAAATGGTGACATAGTTTTTTGAAATATAGTGTTTTACTTATTTATAAAATAAGAATTTAGTTTAATTTAAAATTGTATTAATTTAAAAATAAAATTTATCTTTAGACCTTCAAATGTTGTTTTTTATTGCCTATGAGTCCATGTTAATTTTCTCTTTAAATTCTTCTCATTTGTAATTTATGACTGTTTTATTGTGTAACAATTATCATGCCCAATCGCATTAATTAAAGACAAAATATATGAAAAAAATTGTTCGAATATTTATTTATTTATTTTAGTTGAACTGTTGTTTATTTAAAAGTCAAATAAACAACAAATAAACCATCAGAAGTGTAAAAACTCAGGTACTTTGACTGTGTTTCCTTCTTGCTCCACTGAAATTTTCGGGTAAATTTTTCATACTACGAGTATAATATAGTAAAGTGTGGATAGAAATGAATTGAAATTTAATAATTATTTTAAATATATTTAATTATATTATACATTATATCAACACAATAGTATTGAATCAAAAGAAATGTTTAATGGTAATAGCGGTGCTTTGAGTTACCTACACCATCATTTAACTAAAAATATCTATAAAAATTTAATTTAACGAAAACTCCCTATTAAAAAAACAAAATTTCCTATAAAAAGAAAATTTTAACGAAAACTTCCTATAAAAAGAAAATTTTAAGAAAAATTTCCTATAAAAAGAAAATTTTAAGGAAAATTTCCGATAAAAATAATTTTTACGAAAATTTCCTATAAAAAGTAAATTTTAAAAAAAAATTTCCTATAAAAAGAAAATTTTAACGAAAATTTCCTATAAAAAGAAAATTTTTACGAAAATTTCCTATAAAAAGAAAATTTTAATGAAAATTTTCTATAAAAAGGAAATTTTAAGGAAAATTTTTTATAAAATGAAAATTTATCGCAAATTTTCTATAAAAAGAAAATTTATCGCAAATTTTCTATAAAAAGAAAATTTATCGCAAATTTTCTATAAACAGAAAATTTATCGCAAATTTTCTATAAAAAGAATATTTATCGCAAATTTTCTATAAAAAGAAAATTTATCGCAAATTTTCTATAAAAAGAAAATTTATCGCAAATTTTCTATAAAAAGAAAATTTATCGCAAATTTTCTATAAAAAGAAAATTTATCGCAAATTTTCTATAAAAAGAAAATTTATCGAAAATTTTCTATAAAAAGAAAATATATCGAAAATTTTCTATAAAAAGAAAATATATCGAAAATTTTCTATAAAAAGAAAATATATCGAAAATTTTCTATAAAAAGAAAATATATCGAAAATTTTCTATAAAAAGAAAATATATCGAAAATTTTCTATAAAAAGAAAATATATCGAAAATTTTCTATAAAAAGAAAATATATCGAAAATGTTCTATAAAAAGAAAATTTATCGAAATATTTCCTATAAATAGAACATTTATCGAAAACTTTCTATAAAAAGAAAATTTTAACGAAAATTGCATATAATTTTATCGAAAATTTCCTATAAAATGAAAATTTCCTATAAAAAGGAAATTTTCCAAAATTTTTTATAAAAAGAAAATTTATCCAAAATTTTCTATAAAAAGAAAATTCATCGAAAGTTTCCTGTAAGAAGAAATTATATTTGAATTTTTCTATAAATCTTACATTTTTGGTAAATGTTCTATTTGATAACGATTAAATTATAATTGAATAAATATTTATTTGAATAAATAAGTTTTAAAAATCTCTTGAATTTTGTATATCATAAAATTAAATAAAATATCTCCTAAATGTATATTAATTTAGCTTCATTCTTGATAATCATTAATATTTAAATAGAATTGTAGATGTTTGATTTAATTTCAATCAACCCAACATGAGATTGTTATTAGACAATTGAATTTATTACATTGTCTACATTGAGTATTTTATATTCATACACATTCAAATAATTTACCCAACACTGTTAGCGCCGCTAAAAACTTATGAAATGTTTTTTTTTTTCTATTCTATTGATTTTTAGTTTGATTAGTGAAAATTGCTCTATAAAATTTTTCAATTAATTTGTTATTTAGTTTAAAGCGAAATTTAATAAAAAATATTTATTAATATAATTTTTTAATATAATTTTCAATTTGGATTAATTTGTTTTGACATAAATCAACAGCTCATTAGAAATTTCAAAGAAAAAGAAAATATTTTAAAACAAAATATATTTTTATATCAATTACGAGTATTATTACAGATTTTCACTTGTTTGGTTTTTATTTGTGGTCTATTAAACACTTGAACACTCGATACTACTCAGTAGTTCTTATTTGGGTACTCTATACTACTCGGTACTTAACGGAGTTTTTAATTTGAAATATATTTTCTAATTAAGATTATTTTATTTAAAAATAAAACAAATATATTTAACCGATTAGCATGAAATTTTATAAATTTATGTAAAACATAAATTCAACGTTAACAAAATTCAATGAAATTATATTCATATATTTAAAAATTAATTTGTATCTTTATACAGAGTTGTATTTTAACCGTTATATTTTTAATACAATATCATAAAAAATTAAACTCTGAAAGTATTGAGTAATTACTTTACAGTATTGAGTACCCAAAATTACCTAATATTTAATACTTGCACAGCACTAGTGTGTATTGTATGATTCATATTGTATTTTTTCAGATGCGAAAGATGATGTTAAATATCCCAACAAAAAAGTGGAAGCGCTTCCAAAAAATAACTTTTTCCCCACTTCAAAAAAAAGTGAAAATAAATGTATTCTTTAGCAGGAAAAAAGTTGAATAATTCCTAAGAAAAATTTCTCAAATTGAGAAGTATTTATATTTACAAACAAAGCTAAAACCATGTTTTTATTCAAAATTTTTATAGTCTTAAGAGAAGTACTTCAAAAGTAATGAACAAGAAGCATAAAAAAACATCCTACCAATAACAACCATGGGTTAAAAAAAAGAACTTTTGCAACTCTTTTTCAGCACTTAGTGCTTCCTTGCAATGCCAACACAATTTTAAAATCATGACTTTTTCAGCTCTTTGTCAGTTTTTTTGTATGAAATTATTAATCATTCTGGTGTTATAGTCGTTGATGCCGGAGGGTATTTGAAGCTTGTATCAGCTGCTATTTGAATAAATTTATAAATAGCTGGTAAGTACATATTAATTGTTTCCGACCATTTGTTGCTTAAAGTTTTAATTGACCTGTAGTTCCATAGGTTCTAAAATCTACCTCAGTCCCTTGTCAAAAAGTCCAACTTAGATGACAGCTATTATAAACATCTTTCCCGGGAATTAGCCATAAGTATGCACTTAATATATCAAACACAATCCTCTAAAAATAATCAACACAATCTAATATACGAGTATCACCTGACATTACACTTATTATTTTACATTATACTTTACAAGCATTTTGTAAATGTATTTATAAAATGGCAATAAAGTATTTTGCTGAAATTTGAGTGTTTTTTTTTTTTTGGAAAACATTTTTTTTTTTTTTTTTTTTTTTTTTGCAATGGATTTAATGAGTTTTAGAATTGGACTAATAAAAGCATTACTTGATTTAAATAAAAGTTTTAATTATAATGCTAACTGATTTGATAAAAAAAATTAATAATTGCAATCTAAATGAAAAATTAATGGTATCATTTTGGTATGTTTGATATGTATAATTAATTTTTTATAATATTGTAACATCTGCTGAACTGGTGAGGAAAATTAGAAAGCTCAAGGGGTTTGCAAAAATATACACATAATTATTTGAAAATTATTACAAACAACATTTAAATAATATTATTTAAATAAGAAACCAAATAAAAAGCATCATAATTTTAATGATATTTTTTTAATAAGCATTTAACTTTAATTTATTTAATACAAAAATAATAATTTCTTCTTATAATAATTGCTTCTTTCTAGCTTCTAAAAATTTGAAAATTTCCGTTAAAACCTTGTCTCTCTAAAACAACTCATGTTCATTATAGATAATGTCAATCAACACGAAACCCAAATATATAAACATATCAAATACAAGAGGTCATCATAAAAAACCTCTGAAACCATTTACAAAATATCGCAGAAGATTTAAATAACACAAACTCTCTCTCTCTCTCTCTCTAAAATCTGTTTAAAACAGAAACATCGACTTTGGCTAAAGAAGTAGAAACATAGAAAAATGTCCACACCTCGTAATTCATTTCGTCGAAAAGAGAAGCCACCCTTTCAACGTTTTAAAGATCATTTTCGAAAATTTACTGCGTTTATGTTCAGTAATGTTGGCATTATATTGCTAGTAATTTTGTATACAATTGGTGGTGCCTTTATATTTCAGGCGATTGAAATTTTCGAATATGAGATCAGTAAAGATATTGTGCCCGAGAGGTATGGTCTGTTGACTAGAAATTTTACCGCTGAATGTTTGGAGCGCATATGGCATGAGACATCGGAAAATATAGGATTTCATGATGCTCAGTCGTATAAGAGAAGGTAATTTTAATTAAATTAATTTTTTAATTTTCTATAGAAAATCTTTACCCAGATAAAATTTTTTATAGTAAATATTTATCTAAATATATTTTCTATAGAAAATACTTATCTACATACAATTTTCTAAAAAAATCTTTCACTAGATACAATTTTCTATAGAAAATCTTTTTCTAGATACAATTTTCTATATAAAATCTTTATCTAGATAAAATTTTCTATAGAAAATCTAACAATTTTTTACAGAAAATCTTTATCTAGATACAATTTTCTATATAAAATCTTTATCTAGATAAAATTTTCTATAGAAAATCCAAAAATTTTTTACAAAAAATCTTTATGTAGATACAATTTTCTATAGAAAATCTTTATCTAGATACAATTTTCTATAGAAAATCTTTATCTAGATACAATTTTCTATATGAAATCTTTATCTAGATACAATTTTCTATAGAAAATCTTTATCTAGATACAATTTTCTATAAAAAATCTTTATCTCGATAAAATTTTTTATATACACTGCCTGCCACTTGAATAAGGAATCACATTTTTTTAACTTTAATTAAGTATATCTCCTAAACTGAACTTCAGAAAAAAATAATTTTTTGCGCAACCAAATTTTAAAGTGTTGGCTTTAGTTTCCTGAAGAAATAAAAAATATACATATTTTGTTATACTAAAATTATGCATTTATTTAAAGACATGGATTTCTGTGGTACTTTTTCGTGTGTCACTTGAATAAGGAATATTTTAAAACTAAGCAAACTGTAATTTATTTTTAAATTTTAGGTTATAAAAATGAAAGTTATTATCTTCTAGCATTCAATTAGTAATGAGCACTGCGACCATTTTTAGAAATAACCTCAAAAATGCGGTTTGGCATCGACTTGTACAATGACTCTAAGTAATTTAGCGAAATTGAACTCTATGCTTCCGTTATTGCATCCTTTAAGGATTCTATCGTCTCAAATTGTTTTCCTCCTTCATAAACTTTTCTTGTAAGCCAACCCCAGACATTTTACATTGAATTCAGGTCTGGTGAATATGGGGTCAATCCAAAAGTTGAACACCTTGTTGATTAATCCATTGTTTTACTGCTCTGACGGTCCAAAAAATCATTAAATTTTGGATATGCTTCCTCCAGAATGTTTTTGTAAGTCGTTGCAGTCATTTTGTTGGATACAAAAACCAATTCTATGGTACCATAATACGAAATGGCGCCCCATACCACTATTCCGCCCTCTCGACTGTGTCTGCGGCTCAAAAATAATTCCACCTTATTTAAGTCATGAAAGTAATAGTTATACCCGTCGGGACCATCAATATTAAAGTTTTTTCATCGGAAAATACAACTTTAAACCATTTGTCATTGTATTTTTGGCAAACTGTAGAAGTTGTGATTTGCGTTTTTCATTAAGTGGTGGTTTTTTTTTGCAGTTTTCGTCGGACTGTGTATGGGCACGACTTTAAAATACGGTGCACTGTTCTTAGACTGGCACTGACTCCACTTTTTTCACGTATTTTTGATACCGACATGGTAGAATTTGATGCAATTCTAAGAATTTTTCGTCTTTCTTTTGGAGTTGTTCTTCCTTCCTTTCATGTTTTTTTCTATATCTTTCCACGTTATTTAAATAATTGTACACAACTGCCTTTCTTCTATTAATGTTTTTGGCTATTTGGACCGGATTCTGACCCTGAGATTTCAAAATCAGAATTTTTTTCTCTTTCAGAGTTATTAAGGGCCTTACCACGTGCCATTTTATTTTATTTAAAAACTATCAGATTAAGAATTCTCTAGCAGTTTATATTGAAAGAAATTCAAATCATAGCCTTCCTGATTAATATCAAAAGAATTCCTTATTTAAGTGACACACGAAATAGTACCACAGAAATACATGTCTTTAAATAAATGCATAATTTTAGTATAACAAAATATGTATATTTTTTATTTCTTCAGGAAACTAAAGCTAACACTTTGAAATTTGGTTGCGCGAAAAATTATTATTTTCTGAACTTTAGTTTAGGAGATATACTTAATTAAAGTTAAAAAAATGTGATTCCTTATTCAAGTGGCAGGCAGTGTATATAGAAAATTGTATCTAGATAAAGATTTTCTATAGAAAATTGTATCTAGATAAAGATTTTCTATAGAAAATTGTATCTAGATAAAGATTTTCTGTAGAAAATTGTATCTAGATAAAGATTTTCTAAAGATTTTCTTTGTTTTTTGTTGTCTTTTCTATTTTCAGAGTTAACGAAATTCTATTAGAGTTTCAAAGATCGGTAGTACACAATCATTTAGTGGGTCAAGATATTAACAAGCAATGGAGTTTTTCCGGAGCATTTTTATATTCTTTAACCGTTATAACGACAATAGGTAAATTAAGCTTTTTATAAATTGATTTAAAAATATTGTAGTTGTTTTGTTTATTTTAAGGATACGGCAACATTTCACCTCGTTCCGACTGGGGCAAATTAGCTACAATAGTTTATGCCATCATAGGCATGCCCCTATTTCTTTTATATCTCTCCAATATTGGTGATGTATTAGCTAAATCATTTAAATGGATCTATTCGAAAGTGTGTCTTTGTCGAATTTGCCCTGGAGTGGCGAGACGACGGTTAATACGAGAACGTCGTAAACTAAGACAAATGATGATGAGTAAAGCTGTAAGTTTTATAGATTTCAAGAGAAATATAGAAATCTTAATATGTTATATTTTTTCGTATTTAGTTGGCCGATATGGAGGAATCTAGACGCAGTAAATATGAATCTTGTACCAGTAGCAGTAGTACTTCGGACAGTGCTAGTTATTATACCGATGAGACTGAAAGTTCTTCGACCTCGTCCAGAAGTCATGACCGTTTACAAAATGAAGTTTTAGATTTATTTGATGAAGATGATGATTCCGATATTGAACGTGAAATAAGAGGTAGTACAGATGAGATTACTGTTCCTCTAACAGTGTGTATCTTTATAATGATAAGGTAGTTTTTTTTTATTTAAAAAAAAATCATATTTCATTAAAATATTTCTTTTTTCTAGTTACATTTTATGGGGTGCTTTACTATTTGGACAATGGGAATCTTGGGACTATTTGGATGGTAGTTATTTCTGTTTTATATCCTTAAGCAGTATTGGTTTTGGTGATCTAGTGCCGGGTGACCGTGTTGTTAGTTTATTCTTCTTTTTTTTTACTTAAAATTCAAAACGAGTTCATTGATTTTCCTCTTTTACACTTTTTTAGATAACTGCTGATAAAGACAAAGTAGAAGTGAGCTTCATTTTATGTGCCGTTTATCTTCTACTGGGCATGGCTTTGATTGCTATGTGTTTTAATCTAATGCAGGTGGGTTATTGAATATTCTATAGCTTTTCATAAATTTTGTTAAAATATATTCTTGTGCTTCATGTTTAAGGAACAAGTTATTCATAATATACGTGCCATTAAAAGAGCTTTCAAAGCTTGTTTCCGCTGTAGGAAAAGATGAGTAATAGTGAAGGCTTAAGAGGAAAAATGTTACTTGTCTTATGCCACATTATGTGTTCCAGTGCAACGAATCAAAACGAGAGACATTTTTATAGTTTGATTTTTAAAAAAGTCTCGAAGAAGTGTTTATATAGTTATGTTTAAATTTAAGTTATGTTTAAATTTAAGTATCTATTTAACATTAGTATTACCATATAAGATTGATTCTCGAATTATATTCTAAAAGTCTGCTTAATTCATATCAAAACTTTGCACTATTATCACAAATTTTCAAGTCACAAATTGTCATAATTCGTAATAGTTTTTAGTTATCAAAAATATGTTTAAATAGGGACTTTTTAAGATTTTTACAAAAAAAAAAAAAAAAAAAAAAATTATTTTTTTATCTTACACTCTGCTACAAAATGACTCTTTTGATTTTCACTCGAAAAATTGTATAAAGTGGGCTGTAGATCTTCTTGAGTATATCACAAAACAATTTTCAAAATTTTCAAAACAACCTCTAAAACCGTTTTGAGGATATTATAGGCTGCATTATAGATCTTATAGTTCCCTAAATGTTAAGATAATTCCAGATTTCCAGAATCTTACGAGAACCCAATATATATATGCTTTATGGGGTCTTAGACGATTTTTTCGATATGTTATGACATGGAATGACAAACCCAATATACCACAATTTTTTTTGATGGTGTGCATAAAAACGAGATATCAATCTTTAAAATTGCATAAAATCTCACAAAGTTATTAAATATTTTCTAAACTTTATCGAAAAATTCTTTATATATTTAAAGGCAAAATATATTATTTAACGTATGATTTACTGCATACTTTATGGGACAAAAATGAAAAAAAATTATGGAAAGTTTAAATAAGTTATTCCAAAAAAGAACACAAAAAATTTAATAATAATTAATTTAATAAAATACAGTTTTTGTTTCATTTTAAAAAACTAAATCTTGTTCCGTGTACCAAAAAATGTATTTAAAATTATAGCACCGTTTTATAGGCTTTTAAAGAAAATTTTTAAAAAATTGCAGTTAAACTCGAAAAATTGTGCAAACATTTATTTGTATAAAAATTTGCTTTAATATGTGACTAAAACTTATATCACTGAAAAACCTTATCTATATCTACATCCCAAAAATGTTTAAAAAGAAAAAATGAAAAAAATAATATTAGAATTAGGAATACATTTATACATGAACCTACACACAATTTTTTTTTTTTTGCATAACTCAAAATTTTGAGAAAGAATTGGAAATTTTTTAAATTGTTCTTAAGAAAGCCTATAACATACACTCATTTCTCTAGTGAATATTTGCTGTAGCAGAGTGTTACTGGTCTAATTATTATTTAATTACTTTTTAATTGTATTAAAAGTATTTGTATTTAGGATTTTAGAAAATGTATGATCTTTTTCAAAATATATTTGAAATGTTTATATTGTATATAAAATTATTTAACCTATTCCTCCCTCTAAATTTTAGCAATTAATAATAATTTGTAAATACAATATTATTTTAGAAATATTTAGTACATATTAGTATTAATTTATAAGAATGCAATAAAAAACAATATTTATAAATATTAAAGAATACCTGTTCATTTACAACAAACAGATTTCAAATTCTTTAGCTATCGAACTAATTCCAGCATCATTAGATTTAGATTCTTTAATATTATCCTCTATATAGATTCATATGGTACCCATATGTTGGATTCGTACTATGTTTTAAAATTGCTTTTAAATAGTATTTTGAACTAGTATTAGTATTGTATTAGTTTACTATGACTTCTGTGAATTACATACGTAATACCAAAGGTTTTAATAGAACTGCTTATAAAGAACAAAGTGTTTTAAATTTTTTTATTTTTATTTTATTTTCTATTTTTTTATTTTTGTTATTTATTTTTGTAACAAATATTTGGTTAGTTCAAAAAATATCGAGATTTCAGTTAAATCTTATAAAAAAGTACTTCCAAAAGCTTTTGTAATGTAGGAGTTCCTTACAATGTGGGATATAAATCTGTAACTTCTAATCGGCTGGTTATATATATACATATATATTATATATATATATATATATATATATATATATATATATATATATATATATATATAAGTTAACAACAGAAATATTATAATATCAACAACAACAACAACTGCAACAGGTAACAACCTACAAAACGCGCTAATGTTAAACTTGCTGATTCAACAACATCAAAGTTAACAACAGAAAGAGTATAATTTCAACAACAACAACAACTGCAATGGTAACAACCTACAAAACGTGCCAATGTTAAACTTGCCGATTCAACAACATCAAATTGCTCAACAATAAATATTCACAAGCGAAATTTAATCCACACATGCAGCAAGTGCATGAGTGGCCTGATGGTGGGAAATGCAACATCAGTAGTTTGGTAGTTTAGTTGATTGTCTTTAGGAATTATAATTGTAAATTCTTTGCAGTCAGTTTTGTGAATTAAATAATAAAGGTTCTATTGTTAACCCTCCGTTAACAATAGAAAAAAATATTTTTTTAAAAAATCAACTTGTATTAAATTAATTGGCGCCCGAGCAGGGACCCTTAAAAAAGGTCCTTTTTCGTAAAATAAAACCCTCGGAAAAAGGGTTTTCCCGGTAATTAAATTAATAGATCGCGGAAAGAGTGCGCCTTAGTAGCCTCTTACGAAAACAAGAGGTAAACCGGAGGTCTCACGGGAGACCAGCGGCCGCGATATAGCCTAAGTGATAAAAATTTTTTTTTTTTAAACAACTAAGTAAACATAAAGGTTAACATAAAAGAAAAGAACAACTAAAGTGAACATTAGTAAAAATCCTAAACAAAAGGAACAAATTAACAAACAAATATAATAAACTAAAAATTATTGAAATAATAAACTGTGTAAAGAATTGAAAGAGCAAACTTTAAAAAGCCAACAATTACGGAATCAGGAATATAAAGGGAAGTCTGCAATCATCATCCCTCCATCATCATCCAGCTATGTTCCAGATACTAATGTAAGACTATTATTAAGTACATTATTAATTATCTTGTTTAAATTAAACCATATTAAGATTTTATTCAAAAATTAAATCCATCATCCCTATTTTTTTTGTATTAACTATTACGATCTTGAGTTAGTTGAAATTTTTTTAAGTAAAGGAAAAGTCTCATAAATATTCGTTGTTATCAATTTTGTTTTCTGGAGTCGGTCTTAAAAATTTTATTTTTATTGTCCTTGAATCTGATCGGGATTTGTGAAATTAATTCGATTTTTTTTGATCCTTTTATTTCGAAATCATTTAACCGGTATGCCCGACGAAACTATCGATCAGCTGACCGAGAGACTAAGTAGGACACTGACAATGGCACAACCAGTAGCACAACCGACCGAAGCATCAGTGGGTTTTACCACACTGCAAAGGGAACAGATAGCCCTCATGATAAGGGAGGTTATTGAAACATCGTCCGATCATTTGACGGACGAGGGAGCTGATCACCCCATAGGAACAGTTACTGGCAGGTTAGATGAACTGGACAAGGTTCCCGACATAGTTAGGTCTTTGAGGGAGTTTTCTGGTAAACCGGGAGAGTTTAATTCTTGGCGAAAGTCCGTGGAGAGGGTTTTAAAGCTTTATGATTCGGTAAAAGGTACTGGAAGATACTACGCAATTCTACACACCATTCGCACAAAAATCGTGGGTGACGCAGATACCGCCTTAGAATCGTATCGGACACCACTAGATTGGCCACGAATTAGAAAGTGTCTCGCAATGCATTATTCTGATAAGAGGGACATAGGAACGCTAGAATACCAGATGATGGTATTATGCCAAGGGAACAGGAGCATAACGGAATTTTATCAGGCTGTTTACCAGCATCTTTCACTGTTACTTGACAAGGTCTCTTCCCTGGATCTGGAGGAAAATAGCCTTCACGCCATGACGAATACCTACAGGGAGAAAGCCTTGGACACATTCGTAAGGGGATTAAATGGAGATTTACCGAAATTGTTAAGTGTGCGCGAACCAACGTCCTTGCCGCAGGCACTACATATTTGTCTAAAGTTGGATAATATGACATTCCGGAGAAATTACGCTCATGGACAATCTATCAGGAATAATGTACAGAAGGATAAGATCGGTGCGACGACTTTCACAAATGGGAGAGTATTCTATCCCGAACTTGCTTATGTTGGTGGAACACCACCCATTAGACCACCTATACCACCTCGCTATAATCCCGTTCCAAACTTTAACCGTAACCCAAACCTTCATTCGAACTTCTATCCAACTTACAGTCGCAATCAAAATTTTGGTCATAACCCAAACTTCCAATCTAACGCTAACCCAAATTTCAATCGTAATATTACTTATAATCATAACCGAAACTTTCCTGGAAACTCTGGATTGAATTCGGGCATTCAAAATAATCCTAAAAGCCAACGAGTAGAACCAATGGATGTGGATAAATCAATCCAAACCCACCGGGTCGATTATATGAATAGACCACATAACAATTTAGCAACAAAGAGACCAACAGCAGCGTCTTTTCAAGCTCCAGCGAATAAATTTCAACGGAATTTCCATATAGATACGGATAATATGCCGGAGGAAACCTATTATGGTCGCTATCCACCGGAAGAAGGTGACGTCAACCATCGTCACGAGAATGTGGAACCTGAGTACGCTCAGGATTATTTTCAACAAATTCCTGCGGAAGTAGCTACGCTCGAAAGACAGGAAGACGAAACTGATGATGTCCAGCTTGCTGTTAATTTTTTAGATTAAACTGTTCCTCATTACCTTATTTCGAAGCAAAAATGGGGAACGACAAAAAATTGAGAATATTATTAGACACCGGCAGCAATAAAAATTACATCAACCCTAAATTTATAACAAACCCTAGACAGAACGAAAGAAATTTTAAGGCAAAATCCGTTAAGGGATACATCGAAATAAAACAGCACAAATTTTTGAAGTTGTTTGATGATACTCCCATAAAGTTTTTCCTTTTACCAGAATTAGAGACATTTGACGCAATATTAGGAAACGATAGTCTGAAGGAATGTTCGGCTGTCATTTATACAGCCGAGGATTATTTCACCATTAATGGGGGTAGGAAAGTTCCAATTAAACAGCTCATTTCTCAGAATGTAAATAATATTGAAATTAGGACAAACCATCTTTCAGGGAGTCGAAAGAAGTTGTTGGAGAACATCGTCGATCGCCATAAGAATCTATTTGCGGACCCCGACGAAAGCCTTACGTACACGACTAGGGTCGTAGGCGAGATAAGAACAACAACTGAAAATCCCGTCTATTCAAGAAACTATCCCTATCCAATGGCTCTCAGGAGTGTTGTTGACTGCGAAATAGCTAAATTACTAAAGGACCAAATAATCCGACCATCGCGTTCTCCCTACAATTCACCAATTTGGATTGTTCCAAAAAAACAGGATGCATCCGGAAAGGACAAGTATAGAGTTGTGGTAGACTTTAGGAAACTTAATACGGTTTCATCAAATACCCCTTAGGACGGAAGATATAGAAAAAACGGCATTCTCAGTCAACAATGGGAAATATGAATTCTTACGCTTACCTTTTGGACTAAAGAATGCGCCATCGATATTCCAACGTGCTCTGGACGACATTTTGAGGGACCATATCGGTAGGAGGTGCTATGTTTATATCGATGATATTATTATTTTCAGCAAAGACGAGGATTCACATTTTAAAGACCTGGATGCCATTTTCGAAACACTAAATGGTGCGAATATGAAGGTACAGCTGGATAAATGTGAGTTCTTCAAAGAGGAAGTTGAATTCCTCGGTTTCATCGTTTCCCATAACGGCATAAAAGCTAACCCAAAGAAAGTTCAGGCAATTGTGGAATTCCCTTACCCTAATAATGTGAAGGAACTTCGATCGTTCCTTGGTCTTTCGGGTTATTACCGAAGATTCATAAAAGGATATGCAAACATCGCAAAGCCACTGACGAAACTCTTACGAGGAGACGGAGGCTTGATATCCAGAACAGAATCAAGCAAGAGGAAAATTGAAATGGATGATGAAGCGAAACATGCAGTTGACAACTTGAAAAACGCCCTTATATCTCAGGAAGTGATATTATCGTATCCTGACTTCCAGAAAGAATTCCAGTTGACTACAGACGCATCCAATGTTGCTATTGGAGCAGTACTAAGCCAGGACGACAGGCCGATTTCCTTCATTTCAAGAACATTAACAGGATCCGAGGAAAGTTATGCAGCGAACGAAAAAGAAATGTTGGCTATAATCTGGGCTTTAACCCATCTAAGAAACTACCTATACGGATCAGCCAAAGTTATAATTTACACCGACCATCAACCCCTAACTTATGCTCTAAGCAATAAGAATAATAATGCGAAGATGAAAAGATGGAAAGCGATACTGGAGGAATACAATTATGAGATGCAATATAAACCAGGTAAAAGCAATGTTGTGGCTGATGCGCTGTCTAGACCCCCTGGAACGAATATTAACTCTCTAACGGGAACAGTGCATAGTGGCGACAGCTCTCCAGAAGGACTCATAAATAGTGTTGAGGTGCCCATAAATGCATTTAAAAATCAAATATTTCTTCAAATCAACGATACTCCAGCATACCAGTTTCAAATAATTTTTCCGGGTTATCATAGACATTTGATTATGGAACCGGAATATGATACTGAAAAACTAATTTCCATTTTGAAGAGATACCTTAACCCATCGGTCATAAATTGCATTAAAACCCCAGAGTTTATTATGGGGAAAATTCAAGAAATTTACCCACATCATTTTGGAAATTTTAAAATTCGATTTACTCAAAAATTTGTCGAGGATATATTGTCGGAATCTGATCAAGAAACCAAAATTGTGGAAACTCATAACCGCGCACACAGAAATGCTGTAGAAAATAAGATGCAAATACTGGAAAAAGCGTACTTTCCCAGCATGTTCTCCAAAATTAAGAGAATATTGAAACTGTGCTCCACATGCAAGAAAAATAAATACGATAGACATCCCAACCAACCAAAATTGAACGCTACACCAATACCAAACTATCCAGGTCAGGTTATTCATATTGATATTTTTTCAACCGATAGGAAATTGGTATTGACGGCCATAGATAAATTCTCAAAGTACGCCCAAACGAAAATTCTTCAGGGAAAATCAATAGAGGATATTAGGAGACCTTTGAGGGATATTTTGTTTTTCTATGGAGTTCCCAAAACGGTTGTCATGGACAACGAAAAATCATTGAATTCTGCAACCATACTTTTCATGATGAAAGATGAATTGGGAATAGAGGTATTTACAACACCACCATACAAAAGTGAAGCCAACGGTCAAATCGAAAGATTTCATTCAACATTGGCCGAAATTTTAAGATGTCTTAAAGATGAGGGTATTTGCAGGAATTTTGAGGAACTTTTGGAAAGATCCGTCAACGAATATAACCACTCCATACATTCCACGATCGGTTGGAAGCCAGTGGATATGTTTTTCGGGAGGACTGTGGATTTTTCACCTGGAAGCTATGAAAGAACCAGGGAAAATAACATCACGATGCTGAAAAAGAAACAGGAAAAGGATTTGAACTACCACAACAAAGATAGAAAAGACGTTAAGCAATACATACCCGGGCAGGAGATTTTTGTTAGGGTTAACAAGAGACTTGGCACTAAATTGACTGAAAAATTTAAACGTGAACTAGTGAAGGAAAATAAACATTCGACCGTAGTGACAGAGAGTGGGAGAGTCGTTCATAAGAAACATATAAGGAACTAAATATTGTTACATTTACTTACAGGTTATTTCTGTTACCTGGATACTCCGTCGGCGAGTTCCAGATAATGGATTACTCCAACTCTAGACTAGTCGTGATCAATACGGGATCAGCGAAAATTCAAAACGGCGTATTCAAACTTGTCCATACGATTGACTTGGGGGAGTACGAAGATCTGATAGAGAAATTGGAGAACGGAATTGATTTACGCGACAACGATGATAGCTCATTATTACCTTACCTATCCTATACCTTATCCCAAATAAAATCCTGTTTATCCAGACTAAAATCCAAGACGATGACAAAAAGGTCTCTTGACTTCATTGGCAGCGCCTGGAAATGGTTAGCCGGTAGTCCGGACCACCATGATTTCGAAATAATAGAGGATAAAATGAATAATGTCCTAGTTAACAATAACAATCAAATCGTAATTAATCAACTAACAATAGATAAAGTAAATCAACTCTCAAAGATTACCAATAATATTTCTAAATTATTAGAGAATAAAGATAAAGAAGAAAATTTGTTAGATTTTAAGTATAAACTCGAAATTATTAAAGAGGAACTATCTAATATTGAATATGCCATTCATTGGGCCAAATCAAACATTGTTAATTCATTTATTTTTTCTAATACTGAGGTTAATATTTTGAGAGATATTTTTTATAAAGATAATATTCCATTCGGTAATATGGATGAGTTACTAAATTTTTCGAAAATTAAAGTCGCTTCAAATAATAATGAAATTGTTTATATTGTTAATATCCCAACAACTGATAATGAAAATTGTGACAATTTGTTAATTAAACCTGTAAGGAAAGATAATAGGATAGTTAAGTCAATATTTAAAAATGTTTTGAAATGTAATGATAAGATATTCGGTATTAAGAATGACTGCAAGAATTATAATAAGATAAGTATTTGTGAAATTGATAATATCCTAGACATAAGTAAATCTGACTGTATCCCAAATCTGCTAAAGAGTAAACCATCCCGCTGCACAACAACCAACGATGAGCATGTGGCATCAGTGGAAGAAATAGATGACAGCATGATATTATTGAACGATTACAAAGGGCAAATTGAAATAGACAACTCAACAATCAATATAGATGGCACCTTCATAATTCATCACCTGAATTCTACAGTTCGAGTTGGAAATCAAACATACTTAACAACCCAGGTCTCTCTCACTAAACCTTTACCTGCCCTGCTGCAGCCAAGTAGCGATAGTATTCAGGAACGGGTGATAACTTTGGAAAGAATGGAAGCAGTAAATGTTAACAACTCTCACATAATCGACAAACTGCAAATCGAGAATAAAATAAATCTAACCATCAACATTGGACTGGTAATGACTTTCATAATATCGGCTACCATTATCTACTTAATAAAAAGGAAGAATAGAAATGGAACCCACGAAGATGGAAATAATCCACTCAAAGGAAATACAGAGTCCACTAAAACGGAGCAGAAAATAGAAATTATAGAGAATGTTCAACTAAGCACCAACCCAAAAACCTCCTTGTCATTACCATCTATAGGTTCAAAAAACAAGAGGATTCATGACCTTCCATTTTTCTGAAATATGGTTATTCATGCGAGGACGCATGAGCTTAGAGGGGGAGGAGTTAACAACAGAAATATTATAATATCAACAACAACAACAACTGCAACAGGTAACAACCTACAAAACGCGCTAATGTTAAACTTGCTGATTCAACAACATCAAAGTTAACAACAGAAAGAGTATAATTTCAACAACAACAACAACTGCAATGGTAACAACCTACAAAACGTGCCAATGTTAAACTTGCCGATTCAACAACATCAAATTGCTCAACAATAAATATTCACAAGCGAAATTTAATCCACACATGCAGCAAGTGCATGAGTGGCCTGATGGTGGGAAATGCAACATCAGTAGTTTGGTAGTTTAGTTGATTGTCTTTAGGAATTATAATTGTAAATTCTTTGCAGTCAGTTTTGTGAATTAAATAATAAAGGTTCTATTGTTAACCCTCCGTTAACAATAGAAAAAAATATTTTTTTAAAAAATCAACTTGTATTAAATTAATTTATATATATATATATATATATATATATAATTTCACGTAGATGTAGCAGAAAAGTATACAATTTTAAGTTTAGAAAGATGATACTATATATCCCTCAGGAGCGGACTAATGGGGGCTCAAATTAGGATAGTTCTGACATAGAAAATTTTTAAACGTGTGCCAATTTTTTGTTTCTTATTCGTTTTCAAATATTTTTACATTTTTTAAAAGCCTTTAATAAGGTCTAAAAAAACTTGCTTACTTGTGCTATTTATCTCTTATAAATTTCAAGTTATTTGCATCTGCAATTTTAACTACCTCAATTTTGCAAAGTTCTTGATCCACATTTTTTTTTTTTTTTCATATATTTGCCAGTATTTCCGACCGATTTTATTAGTTATTTTCTAACTAATTAAATAAAACAATTTATGGAGTAAACAAAATTACATTGAATACAAAAAATTGAAGTCGATATCTTAACCGAGTCCAAAAATAAACGATCTTGAAAATTGCAATAACTATAATTTTTTACCGAAAAAATGCCTACACTCTTTTTTCTCTAAAATAATAATTTTCTTTAATAACATATAACACCGTAAAACAGCATTTTTGACATATGATATTTTATTATAGGACTAGATTTTATAAAAGGACTTTGAAATTTTAAAATTAATATTTTTTTTTTTTATGAATTATTTTAAAATCTTTTAGTAGCTCAATAATGCCGATATGGCTATCAATTGATATAATATGATTTAGAAACTCCAGGAATTTTTTTAATCCTTGATAATATAATAATATAATAATAATGTCAAAAATGTTCTTCAAATATTTTCTTCTTAAATATCCTTGAGGTTTTCCAACAAATTATTCTCCAATTATATAAATTTTAAAAACAACATAATAAAATTTCTGAATTCCACACTTTGTCCTTTTAGCTTCAACTGGTCAAAGTTTATAAAATTTTAAAAATGTCCTATCAGTGTTAATGTAAATTTTGTTTTCGTAATATATGCTGTAATTTTAAATATTAGTTAATGATAACTGACACAATCGTCTTTTTTAGACTTAAAGACGAATCTTATAGAAAATATTTGAAATCGGTCCTCTTTCCGAAAATTATTTAAACGTGTATAAATACCTTAAAAATATTAGTATCGAAATAAAATTTGGCATGATTGTTTTCTATTTGAGTATAAATCATGCTACTAACTTTCGCAAAGATCGGCCTTTAATATAATATATATTTATATATAATATATAAATATAAGTCGAACTATCAAATTTAATTAAGTTTTATGTAAGTATATAACCCGTGGTATGAAGTTTAACAAGGATGGGTCGAAATATGTTCATAGTTCCTATATAAGGAACTCACCTGAAAATCAGTTTAACATGTGTAATGGTGTATTACAAAAAAAAAAAAAAAAAAAAAAAAAACTAATTGTTAAAAAAAAACGAAAAACAAGTTCGTAAAAAAAACAAATTGTTAAAAAAAAAAACAAATTGAAAGTGCTTATTACATTCTTTAAGAATTGTAAAATCCACACAAACAATTTTGGTGCTGACAATGCACACACAAAATAATTTACTGAAGATTAACAATACCAGTGTACACTGAAATGGTAAACGTATGTGATGAAAGTAGTGGTGAAGCTATTGAGATGATAAATCAATGTAATGCTGATTCTGATGAAGCAGAGTTTAGTTGACAATGTATACCAACAAAGCGACAACGAGTAGAATCCCCACAAATAAAACAACAAAAAAGGTTAAATTCAAATGATCAGCCACCGAGTACTTCTAACAACAATTATGCAGCTCTTGATGTAGATGATAAAGAAACTGACGAAAATCAACACAGAACACCAAAACCACCAGCTATTTACATTCCAGATGTTAAAAATATTAATCTTATGGTAAAAAAAACTTGTAACTGTAATTCCTAGTGCTGATCTTAATTATAAGTTTTTAAGGGAAGGTCAGGTTAGATTAATGGTTAAGAATATAGAGCCGTATAGAAAAATTATAAAATATTTTGAGAATTCAAAAATAAATTTTCATACATACACTGCCTGCCACTTGAATAAGGAATCAAATTTTTTTAACTTTAATTAAGTATATCTCCTAAACTAAAGTTAAAAAAAAAATATTTTTTTTGGCTTTAGTTTCCTGAAGAAATACAAAATATACATATTTTGTTATACTAAAATTATGCATTTATTTAAAGACATGTATTTCTGTGGTACTTTTTCGTATGTCACTTGAATAAGGAATATTTTAAAACTAAGCAAACTGTAATTTATTTTTAATTTTAGGTTATAAAAATGGAAGTTACTATCTTCTAGCATTCAATTAGTAATTTTTAGAAATAACCTCAAAAATGCGGTTTGGCATCGACTTGTACAATGACTCTAAGTAATTTAGCGAAATTGAACTCCATACTTCCGTTATTGTATCCTTTAAGAATTCTATCGTCTCAAACTGTTTTCCTACTTCATAAACTTTTCTTGCAAGCCAACCCCAGACATTTTCCATTGGATTCAGGTCTGGTGAATATGGGGGCCAATCCAAAAATTGAACACCTTGTTGATTAATCCATTGTTTTACTGCTTTGGCGGTATGAATCGGAGCGTTGTCGTGTTGGTACGTCCAAGGTATGGGTCCAAAGAAATCATTAAATTTTGGAAATGCTTCCTCCAGAATGTTTTTGTAAGTCGTTGCAGTCATTTTGTTGGATAGAAAAACCAATTCTATGGTACCATAATACGAAATGGCACCCCATACCATTATTCCGCCCTCTCGGCTGGGTCTGCGGATCAAAACAAATTCCTCCTTATTTAAGTCATGGAAGTAATAGTTATACCCGTCGGGACCATTAATATTAAACTTTTTTCATCGGAAAATACAACTTTAAACCATTTGTCGGACCATGTCATTGTATTTTTGGCTAACGGTAGACGTTGTGATTTGCGTTTTTCATTAAGTGATAGTTTTTTTTGCAGTTTTCGTCGGACTATGTATGGGCACGACTTTAAAATACGGTGCACTGTTCTTAGACTGTAACTGACTCCACTTTTTTCACGTATTTTTATACCGACATGGCAGAATTTGTTGCAATTCTAAGAATATTTCGTCTTTCTTTTCGAGTTGTTGCCATTTTCTTCCGCCCTTTCATGTTTTTTTCTATATCTTTCCACGTTATTTAAATAATTGTACACAACTGCCTTTCCTCTATGAATGTTTTTGGCTATTTGGACCGGATTCTGAGCCTGAGTTTTCAAAATCAGAATTTTTTTCTTTTTCAGAGTTATTAAGAGCCTTACCACGTCGCGTTTTGAATAAAAACTATTTAAAAACTATCAAATTGAAAATTCTCTAGCCGTTTATATTGAAAGAAATTCAAATCATAGTCTTCCTGATTAATATTAAAAGAATTCCTTATTGAAGTAACACATGAAATAGTACCACAGAAAAACATGTCTTTAAATAAATGCATAATTTTAGTATAACAAAATATGTATATTTTTTATTTCTTCAGGAAACTAAAGCTAACATTTTGAAATTTGGTTGCGCAAAAAATTATTTTTTTCTGAACTCTAGTTTAGGAGATATACTTAATTAAAGTTAAAAAAATGTGATTCCTTATTCAAGTGGCAGGCAGTGTATATTGGTTTTATTTTCAATTAAATTTTTTACTACTTAACACATTCTTAAACTTTTTTACTTACATACGTATGTATATAAAATAACATTTTTTTGCACACAAAAAATTTATTTAAATTGCAAACGAACTTCGAAGTAAAAGTTTCAACTTATTATAGTATTTTTTTCTCTCTATCTACTACAATGCAAAATCAGATTTAAACAAGAACATTTTTTGTGAACATTTCGTAAAATATCAAAAATCGTCAAATCGCACTTTGGAATTTTTACAATAGGTAGGTAGGTAGAGAAGGGTTGCACAGCACTCAGAAGAGTGATTGTGCATCCACTCGGAGACCTAGAGGTCCATTGTGAGTCCCTTCGTAGAGAATATAGAAAGAATATAGAAAGAAACTACAGACGAGACATATAAAAGACCAGGAAGGAAAATGATTGAGAAAAGCTGAGACCAAGAAAAGTATAGAAAAGAATAGAAAGAATCTGGAAAGGAAAAGTGCTATCGCCCTAAATCGTTCGCTCTAAGCCAACGACCCCCTCTTAGCAAGCCTATTCCCATGACGAATCCTATTAGTCTATCGAGATCTATTCTCGATATACTGTCCAATTCATCAAGGAATCGACTGCCTAACCATTTCTGCCTACTTAGTTGTAGACATGGACAGTGACATATGATATGTTCCACCGTCTCTAGCTCCTCATTATCTTCGTACATTCTGCCTAGAGTTGGTCTCACACCGCTTTCACTTGCAGTTCTATCCAAAGCTGAGCCGTTCCTAGCTAATTCGTCAGCTACCTCATTGCCATTTATCTCGCAATGACCCGGTACCCAGCAGAACCTTCTAGCAGTCGCTAACTAGCCTAGACTTGACAAAATGTCCTTTCAAGGCCTTCAGCGCCGCCTGGCTATCTACATACAGAGTTACCTCTGTATTCACTTCAATGTTCCCTGCAATCAATTCTAAGAATACCTAGAATTTCCGCTTGAAACACACTACAAATATCCGGGAGTCTATACGTTTTCCTGGTGTTTTCCTCAACTATATACACACCTGCACCAGTGCCTGTACCCATTTTGGATCCATCAGTGAATACCGATACTCCACTGAATAGTTTCTCCCTATCTGACCATTGGTTCCTACTCGGGATAATCAGTATAGGATTTTCCCCGAAATCGACCTCCGTGCACATATAGTCCGTGGATCCAGAGAAAACCAGGGCATGTCCACCGTAATTAACCTCGTTTAAAAGTTTAGAATGTCCTATTCTGATTGATCCTGTAAGTCCTAGTTCACTAAGTCTAAGCAGGCTCCTTGCAGTCAATCCCATCACGAACTCCTCAATGGGTAGGAGATGCAGAATGACGTCAAGTGCCGCCTGAGGTGTGCTCCTTACGGAACCTGTTATGCCAATCGAAGCACATCTCTGGGCTTTAGACAAAAGATTCCTACGACTTCCTATTCTCATTGCCTCCCACCGGACCAGACATCCATACGTCAGAATTGGCCTCACCACCGAGGTGTAAATCCAATTTACTAACATCGGTTTGAGTCCCCAACTCTTACCTATGGAGTTCCTGCATGTGTAGTAGGCGTTGGCACCTCTTTTAAGCCTCTCCTGAGTGTTCCTCTTCCAAGATAATTTACTATCAAGAAACACACCAAGATATTTTGCTTCTTTTGCCAGTCTTAGTTCAGTTCCCCCTAGTACCGGTAGCCTAAACTGCCCAATCTTGTACCTTCTGGTGAAAAGAACTAGCTCTGTTTTCCCCGGATTGACTCCTAAACCCTTAGGCCCATGAGGACAGTTGCTAAGTTCATACTGCATGACGTCGCTGATCGTGGAAAGAAATTTACCTATGATCAGTATAACAACATCATCAGCATAGGCAACGATTTTCCACCCTCTTGCGTCAAATTGTCTTAGAATGACATTGACGGCTAAGAGCCATAGCAAGGGTGAGAGAACTCCTCCTTGCGGAGTCCCTCTAGTCACTAACTTCCTTATGCATGCATCTCCCAAGTTCGAATTAATTATTCGGCTATTCAGCATCAAAATAATCCATTCAATTAGGAAGTTTTGAATGCATAATGATTCTAGTGATTCTCTAATACCCTCAATCTTAATGTTATTGAAAGCTCCTTCTATATCAAGGAACGCTGCCAATGTATACTCCCTATACTGCAGGCCGCGTTTAATGTAACTCACCACATCATGTAGCGCACTCTCAACATATTTACCCTTTAGATAAGCGTGCTGAGCCCTACTGATGATATGGTTGTCAATTGTCGTCCTCAGATAAAGATCGATCAATCTCTCTAATGTCTTCAAAAGAAAAGACGATAGGCAGATCGGTCTAAAATCTTTAGGTTTCGAGTGGCTAGTCTTACCTGCCTTAGGTATGAAAATTACCTTAATCTAACTCCACCTCCTTGAAATATATCTCCTGATAAGACACACACTAAAAAGCTCAGTGAGAAGTGTTAGTGCCGAGTCACTGATGTTCTGCAGCATGGCTGGAAAAACACCGTCTGGACCAGGTGACTGGTAAGGTTCAAAGGTATTCACCGCCCATGCTACCTTATCCGTCGAGACTATGTCACCGACTACTTCACTAAGTTCCCTATCAGATACACATTCTGAGAATCCCAAGATTCGTCCTGCCTGTTCCTACAGCCTGGAAAATGAGTTTCCATAAGTAAACTCAAAGACTCAGAGCAAGACTCCGTCCATGAGTTATCCGCACGCTGAATATATCCAGGAGCTCTAGGATCCTTGGATACAATTCGCCTGAATGTGGATAACTCATTAACAGAGTAGTTGGACTCACAGTAGTTCCTCCATGAGTCCCTTTTTGCTCTCTTAATGTCTGCCTTATACTTATTAGAACTTTCCCTGTAGCTGTTCCAATCCTCACACTTGCGTGTCAGTTTCGCCCTATTGAACAGCTTCCTGAAGGTTGACCTTTGGTTCCTAAGTTCTTTGGTCCACCATTGAGGCTGTTCTCTCTTTCCCGGAAATATACCGGACAAGTTAGTTCATAACTGTTCCAAACTTTCCCCGTGAAGTCCTCCACTAAACTCTCAACTCCCTCTGATGACAATTGCCATCCTGGAGCGGCGTTTAGTTCCCTATCCATAATGGCCCTAAAGGAGTTCCAGTCGGTTCTCCTGGAGTTCCTATATGGTTCTCCCTTTGGCCTCGCGAAATTTAAACTAAAGGATATCCTGTTATGATCCGAAAAGGAACAATCACTATCTACCCTCCAGTTCGTAATGTAATCGCTCCTAAAGTTCGTCAGTGTTATATCTATAACTGCCTCTCTATCTTTAGTTCTGAATGTGGGCATATTGCCCAAGTTACTGATGAAAAGATTGTTAGTAGTTATAAAATTGAAAACTGACTCACCTCTCTCATTAGTTAGTTTGCACACCATATCACCCGGTGGGTTGGCCACATCGTAGGGTATATAAACGGAGGCGAGTGCGAGTTTCCTCCCGTCTCTATCATCTCTTTTCACGACCGTTAGGTCTCCATTGCTGAAAGAATGAATTTATAAATTTATAAATTTTTAAAAATTTAAAAATTTTTACAATAAAAAATCGTCAAAATGCAGACAAATCGGCAAATTTGGCAACAGTGTTCATTTTATTGTTTAAGGTATTTCAGATTTAATTCAACAATTATTTAAATATAAAAAAATGTTAAATTAGATTTAATAAACATTGGACTGAAAATCTAAGATGTTTAATTTAATTATCTAAAAGGAATGTTAGGGGTCTAAAGTGGAATACTAGAAATTTGATCATTAAAGGACAGTCAAAATTCAGGGTATTTGCACTGTCAATGGCATAAGGCCGGGCAGATTGTATCCTCGTGTTGCAATAACATCATGCACATCATCGGTATATTTAAAAGTACATATCTACCGTCCCGGTAAACTTTTAAGTACAGTTTTTTATTATTTGTATTTGTATTTGCGTTGTGGAAACCCATTAATTTCCCACTGCATCGGGCAGTAATGTCATACAGCAGATTCAGAATGCTTTTACGGTGTATACATTCTGATAATAACGAAACTCGGGATATACGTTCAAAATTATTCTAAACTCCAATTTAGGTCAAAGTTATAAGCCTAGTGAGTGAATAACTATTGATGATCAGTTGTGTGGATATCGCGGTCGTATCCGTTTTACTCAGTACATGCCGTCAAAACCTGAAAAAATATGGCATGAACATATTTTGGGCTTGCATTGGCCAATTGCATACCGTTAAACCACCAGAATGTGAGCGTCAAACTAAAATAGGTTGTTTTTCCCTATGCAAGCTCAGGAAGAAACGTTACTACAGACAATTTCTTTACGTCTTTGGAACTTTTGGAGCTCATGGAACATGATACTCGTCGGCACGGTACGAAAAAACAAAAGATTTTGACCACCTAATATGCAAACAAATTAGAAAAGGTTTATATTATTCTAAACATATTTGAACATACTTACATAAATTATTGATTGAGTTATATGATCCAGGATAAACTTTATCAAATTATAAATTTTTGATACATGGTTTGAAATATATTTCAGAAGCAACTTTATGTTCCTATGTGCCAGAAAAGAAAAAGGCAGTAGTTTTGCTATCAACTATTCATGCCGAATCTAATGTGGAATCGAATACATTTTCAAAACTGGAAATTATAAATATTACAACAAAACTAAAAGAGGGGTTGATAATATGGATAAATTATTGTGTGAATATACGTGCAAACGCAGAACAAGTCGATGGCTGTTGTCACTATTTTTTAATGCTATTGATGTAGCAGCATTAGCATCCTATATTATACATATGGAACTTAATACCCAACATAAGTCTACTGATCGTCATAGAAAATTTTTAAAAGATTTAAGCATTGACTTATGTTAGGAAATTATAGAACAAAGCGCTAAAAATACAAAAATAAGTTCACAGTTTTCGACGTCATACTCAATACAAATTTTGTATACATAAGACTTTGAAACTGTAACATCGCCCGTGTCCAGTTTACAAACAAAGGACAAAAGCGGTCGTATTACAGTAGTAGGAAGTTATCACGTGCGCTCGCAGCCATGCATGAAGCAGAGAAAAACTCGTAAAGCTTTTCTTATTTCATGAAATAAATTGTTTACATTTATATTTTATATAGACCTTTATTTATGCTGAGCTACTAACAACTTCAAAAAAATATATTTACAATTCCCATATGAAGCACGTACAGGTACCCAGGTACCTTGGTGCGCTGTTAAGGGTTAAGATTAAATTGGTCTCTCACATAAATTACAAAAAAAATTGCTGTACGGCTGCAAAAAAAACTAAATTTTTTGAAAATTAGTATTTATCAAGAAGTTTCAGATATGCATATTTCAATGAAAAAATTTTGGTTGAAAACGCCAAAGGTACCCGGGTACTTAGATGCTCACATAAGGGTTAAGAAGATGTAAAAACAACTAGTTCTGAAGTTGAAAATTAAAAAAAAAATTGCAATGATAAACTAGAAAGAGTACAACAACGAATAAAATGGTTTTGTAGGGAAAATCCTGTTTTCTATGCTTTGCGGTTAAAAATCAGCTTCGTGGTGAAAATCCACTTTTGTGGTGTAAAATCTTTTTTTGATAAGATTTCAGTTTTGTTGTGAATAATAAATAAAAAATGGCTTTGTGCGAAGAAGTGGTGTAAAAACGATTTTTTGGTAAGAATTAAATATATAATTTTTAGTAAAATATGTTTTTTATAGTGAAAAATCTATTTTGTGATGAAAATCTTTTTTTGGTAAGAAGTTGTGAAAAAATGTTTCGATGGAAGAAACATGCATCATTATGGAAAAAAGGTTTTAGGGAAAAAAATCGGATTTGTGGTATAAAAAATCGATTTTATTGTGAAAAATCAGTTTTGCTATAAAAAAAAATGGTTTTGTAATGAAAAATCGGATTTTTAGTAAAAAAAAAAGAGGAAAAATTAGTTTTGTGGTGAAAAATTAGCTTCGTGGTGAAAAATAGATTTTGTGGTTAAAATTTGTTTTCGGGATGAAAAATCAGCTTTGTGTAAAAAAAATTGGTTTTGTGGTAAAAAATTCAAATTGCTTTTTTTTTGCAAAAATTAGTTTTGTGGTGAAAAATAAATTTTATAGTTAAAATTCGGTTTCGGGGTGAAAAAGCAGTTTTGTGTAAAAATATAAGTTTTATGGTGAAAAATCAGTTTTGTAGTGAATAATAAATTTTGCGGTGAAAAATTTGTTTTTTGGGGGAAAAACCTGTTCTATGATGAAAAATAGGTTTAGGATGAAAAATCCGAATTGAGGCAAAAAATCAATTTTGTGGTGTTTTACGTTTTGCTATAAAAAAAATGGTTTTGTAGTGAAAATTTTGATTTTTAGTAAAAAACGGTTTTTATGGGAGAAATTAGTTTTGTGAAAAGTTTCCTTTATGGTGAAAAATATATTTTTTAATGAAAAAAAATTTTTTGTGAGGAAAAATCTGTTTCACTATAAAAAAAAAAGTGATGTAGAGTAAAAAGTTGGATTTGCGGTAAAAAATCAGTTTTTCGATAAAAAAAAAACGTTAAATGGTTTTGTGCTGAAAAATTGGTTTCGTAGGGAATAATAAATTTTGTGTTCAAAGAAACTGTTTTTAAGATTAAAAGTCAGCTTATTAGTTGAAAAAAATCTGTTTCATGATAAAAAAAAAATAGGCTTTAGATTCAAAACTCGGATTTATGCTGAAAATCGATCAAAACTTTTTGTAACCAAAACATAGGATTTTTAATAAAAAGTTTTATGGAGAAAAATTAGTGGTAAAAATTCGGTTTCGGCGGTGAAAATCAGTTTTGTGGTAAAAATTGTTTTTGAAGTGAAAAAATGATTTTTGTTGAAAATTCTGTTTCAGGCTGAAAAATCCGTTTTGTAATGAAAAATTTGTTTTGAAAATATCAGTTTTGGCTCGGTGTATCGGTAAAACATAGAATTTTTCGTAAAGAAAAGTTTGTTTTGTGGTAAAATATCAATTCTAAAAATTTAATTTAAAGATGAAAAATTGTTTTTGTGGTGAAAAACAATTTTGTTGTAAAAATCGATTTAGTGGTAAAAAATTGGTTTTATGGCGAAAAATGTGATGTCAAATCGGTTTTGTAGTGTGATTTCTTTTATTATTTCTTCTGTTTTTTTTTTTTTTTTTTTTTTTTTTTTGTTAAAAATGCGGGTTTTGAGGTTAAAAAACTACCTTTTAATTTGTCGCCAATAAATCGTTGAGGCAACGAGTCTAGTAATTTTTATTAAAATTAATTTATATAAAATATAAAATTCTTTATAAAAAATGTTTACAAAAAATCCTCGTTATCAATAATTACAATTTTTATATTTTTTTAAAAATCATATTAATTAAAATTTTTTTACTTAATGTCCTATGAAATTAGTTGTGAAATATTCTGATCTAATTAATGGCCCATTAACTGAAAACAAAATTACCCCACAATTTGTTTATTATCACCTGTAATCAATAAAAACAATTTAACACAATAAAATTGCATGCTGTGCTTAATTTGTGTAATATGCATATCTTCAATAATTAAATATAAATAATTAAATTTTCTAGCAAATTAATAAAATAATTAGATACGAAAATCATTTATAAACATTTGAAAAGTGTCATTAAAATTTTACTTACAGATTGTTAAGGGGCTGTTTAAAACATTATATTTTTGAAAATGCAAAAAAAATATAATAAAATTTATTTACTATTTCACTTTTTGCATGTTTTAAACTTAGGTGTAGCTAAAAATTGTTTGGAGAATCCTGTGGTCTTAGATGAACAATTTGTAGGCTGTTGTCGGGGTCGTCCAAGATATACATCGGAACCTTGTATAGATGGTTTATTGGCAAATGAGACTTTTTCACCAGAAGTAAGACGAAAATTATATTATAACAATAAAATTATAATTATTTGTATTATGTTTTTATTTTAGTGCCTTTTAAATTGTATGTATAAAGAATTTGAAATTTATGATGGCAGTGTTATAGATTTAACAGCTGTTAAAACCTTTTTGGATGCTCAAATTGGTGATGAAGATTTTAATTCGATGTACATGAATGCTTTTGAAAAATGTAGTGAAATGGGTGGGAATTATAAAAAGCTTTTTTTTATTATTTTATATGATAGTTTTTCTTTTTTTTAGATAAGGACACTATAACTGAAACTTTTCAATTTGTCGAGCTGGAAAATGAATTTAACTGTGATATATATCCTCAACATATCGATATCTGTGTATGGTATCATACTTTGGCCAATTGTCCCGACAGCTATGCAACCAATGATGATATTTGCAATAATAAACGAGAATGGGTTAATGAGTGCTTGTTAAAGTCTTAAAAGTACTAAAAACTATATATCTTATTTAGTTAAAGTTTATAAAAAAAAGTTGTGTTTATATATTGCAAATTCAATTGCTTATTCATTTATGTATGTATTTATTTATTCCTCAACTCTTCCAATAACCATTTTTCCATATCATTATCATTTATTAAACCACCAACCCAGGATATAATTTTCTTAAAACTTTCCTTTTGCATATCCATTATAATATGTGTATTATAATGGTGTTTACGCTTATGATAAAGTAAAATTTGACCGCGTGTATGTGTACCGTTTAACTCTACCTTGACGTAATAACTACGTCGTTTTGACATCTTCAATTTTCTAAAACAATAAGCCACCACCAAGATGCCATCACAAATAATCCATCTGGGATAGGGTTTTCTCTTATATAAGGCACCTTCTACCGTGTTTAATAGTTGTATGGCTTTAGTGTTTACTTGCCCAAGACATTCAAACGCCAGTCCTGTTTTAGGCAAACAAAAGAATATATGAAATATTTGTTTAAGGAATGTGACCATTATCTTTGATATTACCACTTGTAAATGCATTTCATCATCCACACAAGATTCCGAAGGTAATATATGGATGTCGCGATCTTTGACATTTTCAAAAACTATATTAGCAGCTTCAGGATCCAGTATGAAATTAAATTCAGCAGATTTGGTAATATTGCCTTTGCCTAGGAAGAAAATATAAAATTTTTAATTACTTAAATTTCATGGACATTTTAAATATAGATTTGTTAAAGCCCTTATAAATGGGAATCTATTAAAATAAACGAAAATATTAAAGAATATATTTTAGCATAGACTCTTTAAATGTAATATCGTTAAAATGAAAATTTTAAATCTCTAATTAAATAAAATCTTTAAAATTATTAATCATTTAATCCTTTTAAAGACTAAGTTTTTTCATCATATTTGAAATTTAATTTTTTGAGTTTGAGTTAAGCGATTGCTGCGTATTAGTGTTTTTTATACTCACATCTAATCTATCCATACTATACAATACTCTTAAGGCATTTTTGGCACAATTATCTACATCTGTATTACCATGAACCCATGTTACTGCCAATATATTATACTCTTCAGGTAGTCTCTCTTTATCCGTCTTTGTTTTGATATTCTGAGCAAGCCTTTGAAACAACTGCTCTCCTTTTATGAGCATAAGAAGACCCCAGGCATCATCCATACAAATGTCACAATCATAAATTACATAGCCACCAACACTGGACATGATTTTATTTTGCATTTTTTATTACTGTTCAACTTGTTGCATTTTGTTTACCTGATATCTGTGATAATTTTTCTCAATGTTCTAAAATTTTTTTTTAATAACGTGGTGAATTAGGTCCGTTCTTTTACTTTTCCAGTAAAATCGAGTAAATTTAAGATTTTACTCTCAAAAAACAAACAAAACAAAAAAGCACGCGTATGGAAAAATTGTAAAATCCAGTAGAATCGCAAAAAATGGCGCTTATTAATAGAGCATTATAATTTTTTATAATTTTGTTGCAATAATTAGCTCACTAGTACAAAAAAAAATCCTTTTTAATTCCTAATTTTTTTTTAGCCTCAACCTCTGTACGTGCAGCAATAACCATCAATTCTGCTAATCTGTAGGTCGCAGATTTAAAGACAACTAAATTTGGTACTTGAGCCTTTTTTGGACTAATAATGTAATACAATTAAATTGGTTAAAATCAAATCATTATTTCATTCAGCCCCCATAAGCAAATTTTCCCGAAAATAGGTCAAATGCTCATAAATGTCTTAAAAATGTCCGTATTTAAGTGAAATTCATCAAGGATGAGTTTTGTCTAACCAAAAATCATACTACCAAATTGTATGAAGATCGGTCCATAATTAACCATAGCTCTCATATAAAACCACCTCCCGGAATTATATTTACGTTCAAAATGCATATATAAATGATCGCATAAATATATTTTTTTTTTTGTAAAAATAACTCTTATTAATAAAGTATTAGTCTTAAAGCCGAATTTCAAAACTATCAGTTCATAAATGGCTATATCTTCCGTATAAGACTCTGTCACGGTAACACAAAAGTAACTTAATATGGCAAAACTTTGACTACTGTTACTTTTATACTTCTTTTTTACTTCACGAAAAATGTTTTCTCTTCTTAAAGAAATTAAATAATTTAAGAAATTTAACTTTTATTTTAATGGGCTGGTTTTATAAAATTAAACGAAAATTCGTTTCGACAATTTGTATTGAAAACAACAAATAAAATTTAAATAATTTATTGTTTTCAAAATAAAAATTCGAAACAAATTTTCGTTTCATTTTACAAAATGAGGCCTTTAATTTTTACTACTTTAATTTTATTTTGTTTTTGTTATGAAAACAAGCATATTTGCTTTGAGATATTTTTTGAAAATATTTGTTTTCTTTTGAATCATAAAAAATATTAAATTTTTCTTCTTTGATATTTATAGCACATATTTATTAAAAATACAAAATGCTTATTTTCTACATAAAAAAAATTTAGACCGATAAGAAAATATTAAAAATATTTCTATAAAGTTAGTTAAGTTAACTTTAACAAAAAATATGTAAATATGTTTTTAAATACCTAAGTTTAACAACTATATTGTAAGAAACGTATTCTTTTAAATAAATAAAAGTTGTAGAAAATCTGGGACTTTGACAACGTACTGTACGGAGAGTGAAGAAAATTATGGAAATTTTTTAACAGATAGTGATGCATTATTTTATTTATTTTACCTAGAGTCAATTATTTTCTCAAAATATTAATCTGTGCGTCAGCTGGTTGCAGCAAAAGGTCCGTTCTTTTACTTTTCAGTAAAATCCATTTAACTGAGTATTTACTGAGTACATGTAAGATTTTTCTCTCAAAAACACTTGTAAAGTTAGAGCGCTATACTCGGCTGTGCCGAATCTTTTATACCCTTCACCGAAAACAAATAAAAAATAATAGTATGCTTTAATATTTTCACATTTATACTTAAAATATATAATACATACATACATACATACATAAACTTAGAACGGAAGAGAAGCTGAGGCAATCTCAGACACCAGACGTAGCCAAGATAGGGCTTTCCTGCCCTGCGATGCATTATCATCGTAGACATTCCGCAGGATTGCCGAGTGACGAAGGAGGTGGTTTTAGTCGGTATGAATCCGACATAACTCATGATTAATTTATAATCGTGAGAATCTAATGAAAGATTTCATACATACATACATACATACATGCATACATACATACATACATGCATACATACATACATATGTACATACATACATACATACCAGAGTAGATATTATAGCACTTTCTTTGATACTATTTAACATTCCACAGTGGGGCAGAATCGAAATTTTGTGGAAATAAATCTGTAACTTCTGATCGGTTGGTTAGATTTTCATGAAATTTGGTACAGGTGTAGCAGAGGAACGTACAATGTTAAATTTGGAAGGGGGGGCACAATAAACCCCTCAGGGGAGGAGCTAAGGGGGCTCAAAGTTAGGTACCTCTGACATAAAAAATTTTGAATCGCTTGCCAAATTTTTGTTTCTCGTCCGATTTCAAATATTTTTATATATTGTTGTAGGCCCTGATATATATAAAAAATGCTTACATGTCCTATTTATCTCTTATAGTTTTCGAGTTATTTGCGTTTGAATTTTTAAGCACCATAATTTTGCATGTTCTTGTTTTTTTCATATATATCCTAGTATTTCCGACCGATTTTATTGGTTTTTTTCTTAACTAGTTAAAGAACAAAATTATCTATTGAATAAAAAAAATTTAAGTCGATATCTTTACCGAATCCAAAAATAAACGATTTTGAATTTGAAAATTGCAAAAAAAATTAGCCAAAAAAGTATCTACACTCTTTTTTATCTAAAATAAAATTTTCTTTAGCAACATATAATAATTTTGCACTTTTCTAAAAGGTAACTTCACAGAGATAACTTATTAATATAAATAAAAGCGCGTTAATCAAATTTCAATCAGGGGTAGGGTTTTCCTGAATTCCAAAAAAACTAATCAAAATTCCGAAAAATGGGATTTTTTAAATTTATGTCTATAAAATACACATTTTCCCGAAGTCCCATAGATTTTGATTTAAAACTTTTAACAACATATTGAAGATTCTTAAAATATATTTCGCTTGTCGATTCGTGCTTTGGGATTTGAGAAAATATGGTCTAAAATCAAAACTTTCATATAAAATGGGTCGAATTCGGGAGGTGTATACCATGACCAATTGAGTTATTGGACTTGTTTTTTATCTTAAAGTTATCTCTGTGAAGTTTCATGAAGAATTTCATGAAAATCCAACCAGCCGATCAGAAGTTACAGATTTATTTCCAAAAAATTTCGATTCTGCCCCACTGTGCATTCTTTGATACTATTTAACATTCAAAAGTACTGAAGTACTCCCTCTAGTCATTTGATACTGTCAAAAGATTAGCTTGATATTCCAGAATTAGAATTAAGACTTTGTAATGAAAATATATTTTGGAGATATATAATTTTCGAATAGAAGTGAGAATTTCCGAATTTCAAAGACATCAGATAACGAAAGCTGAAGTGCTCGATTTTAACAGGAATTGATCTTGGACGACTTTTTTCTTCGTAAGTTTATTTATGAAAATAATTTAAATTGAGTATATTTGAAATTAAACAAAAAGGCGCACATTTTAAAGAATATTATTTTCACATCTTGAACTTTGTGGAATATAATTTATACCATTTTTGATGGAGAACTTTGTGTTGATTTTATTTTTAGTTATAAATTGTAAAAATTATGGAACTGTGGTTAAAATTCTTGTATATATTACATTCAAATATTTTGGGTGAAAAATAACACAGTGCTACAGTGAAAAAAACACTTGGAATGTAACATAGTATAGTAAATATATACTATATATATATATATCCAAAACCCGATTTTTCGGAATTTTTTATTTTTATTTTTTAAGTTTTCAGCCACTTTTATTATATTATATATATATACCCCACACCATAGGTGGTTGGGGTATTATGCGTTTGTCCTGATGTTTATAATGCACAAAAAAAATCATCCAACACCCACCTTAAAGTAGACCAATCGACTCAGAATAAATTTTTGAGTCAATCTAACAATATCCGTCCATCCGTCCGTCTGGCTGACTGGCTGTCCATGTAAAAATGAAATTTAGCACGTGGAATTTTTATGAAACAAGGACGAAGCCTATTGGTTATGATCTGTCCATTATTTCACCTGGCACCCATACAAATGTCCACCCGGAATAGGGGTTTAACGATCATAAATACCTTAAAAATAGCAATATTGTAATGAAATTCGGTGTAAGGAAGTTTTGTATAAATAAGTATCAATCTTTTTGCCAAATGTCATGAAGATCGGTCCATAACTAACCACAGCTCTCATATAAAACCCTCTTCCGAAAATCACTTTAACGTGCATAAATCACATACACATGTTAGTTTCAAGTTTATATTCGAAACAAATAAGTTTTATATAAGTATAAGCCCATTTTCAGGAATCACCCTAAAGTGCATAAATTCATATAAATGTTAGTATTAACGTAATATTCTGTATTCGTATATTTTATTTTACACTTAGTAATAGTATCGATCCGCAATTTTTCGCATGTTTAATATAAGACCCCTCCACGAATTTTGATGGACATACACATGTGGAGTACCATATGGTCGGGCTTGACCGACTATATCTTTCATACTTGTTTTTTCTTATTTTTTTCTAATACTATATTTTATTAGGAATAAGAACAAGCTATTGCTTGATAAAATCAGATGAGGATTTTAGAGCATATGATTTTTTTTAAGTTGTAAAAGACATAAAGTCCTATTGTTTTATGTGCATTTTGTTGTTTCCATTATTTTGCATCATAAATTGACAACAACAAAATACACTTAAAATTACAGATTTTTATAGTTTTACAACTTCGAAAAAAATTATATATTTATAATTCTAATCCGATTTTATCAAATTATGGCTCATTTTACTCCTTATAAAATGCATTAGGAAAAAATAAGAAAAAAATAAGTTCTTTAACAAAATGTGGTTCAAAATTGGATGAAAAGTTCAAAAAATAATAAAAAAATAAAAAATTGAGTTTGTGTCCTTAATATCTTATATCTTAATACACAGTTTTGCTATGGATATAAATGTATATGTGGAATTCTCTTTTTACGTTTACCTTTAAGAAACCCACCTTAAACCTTAAATATATTTTTTTAATTTAGATTTTTTAAGTTAACTCTTGATGCAATTATTTAGCAACACCTCTTGGAGTAAAGCAACAAAAACTCAAGATCTGAAATGGTTCCATGTGGTATCAGCAAGAACTCAAAGTTAAAACAATCAAAAAAAAGTGTTTGAAATAACAAGTTTGTTTCTTTATTTTGATTCCTGTAATCGCAGATGTCCAATTCCTCTAATGTAAACTACAAACACTTGTAGAAATAGTCAAACTTATGTTCAATCAATGTGCCGTTGACCAGTGTTAAATTATATTGTGGACAAGTGGTGAAACCAAAATTTTAAAAATTTTAATTTTTTCCAGTTTTTCGCGAGGCACACTCACAGCCTAATTTAAAATAAGCTAAAGTATCGCGTGATCAAAAAAGGTTTCCAATTTACATTTTAAAATCATTATGATGCGATAAATTATTAAATTGTAAAGACGTTACAACTTTTTAAAATCGATCTGAAATTTTGCGTACTTTATATTAGCATTTTTTACATTTTATGTAAAATTATATTTATAATAAGTACATCTATTCTGTTTTAGTTAAACGAAAAATAATTTTCAACAAAAAAATTTCAAAAAAAAATTGAGATCGCATGTCTTTAATATTTCATAAATCATCGAGGCACACCAAAAGCGCTAATTGAAAATGTATAACAATCTATATGTGTTATTATAACTTGTATCGGAATCAAGTGTCACTCAAAAATAATTACGCGTTTGAATTTAATGAAACTTTTAACATCTTTGCTTGTGTATTTTTGTCATTGAAAAATTTATTTTATAGCTATATAATTAATATATGCAACTTTCTATTTATTAACATCAATTAAAGATGGTTAGATATGAAAAATACATAAACGAATTAAATGCAATTAAAAATATATCAAAAATCTATGTACACTTTTTTTGTTCTATAGGGAGGTTTAAACAGATTTGTGGTCGCGATTATGTTCAATAATATGTATGTATAAAACTTAAATTTATATTTTATATACGTCTGTGTAGGTACATATGTACATATATATTATTGATATCGGACTTAAAGTTAAATTTTTACAATATTTGTAAACTTCAGAATTTTAACTATCATAAACGGTTTTTGATTGTCAAATATATATATATTTATATAAAAAAAAAAACTTTACAAAATAAATAAAAGATAAAATCTATGAATAGTTTGTTGGTTAAAATATGTTTATTGAAATGTTATAAAATCACTATGATCGCGATTATCTTCGGTGCATCAACAATATCTTATCACTTTTAATTTGAATTTTAGAGATATTGATGTGGACTATATACATCTGCTAATTTTTTAAATGTTATTGAAAATAGAATTTTGGCAATTTTTTATAACTTTTTATCTTAAATCTCCATAACACTAATGGCGTTCGCTCAAAGTCATTCACGCGAACAGATTTGTGTTGCCATTAAAAAATTTAACATTTTTTTTGAACACCAAGAGCAAACGAGTTTGAAGAAAAGTCCATATATACTTAAAAAAATCTTTTCTTTCTAATGCCGTTAAAAAAATTTAATTTGGATAATAGTTATTCAAGATAAAAATTTGTAAACCCAACAAGGCCGAAAAATTTGAACTTTCTAAAAATGGCGTAATAATCTACTCAACCATATCCACAAACTACACTATGTTACATTCAAAGTGTTTTCAACTTTTCTAAGTTTGTAGCATCGTATAATTTTTAATGCAATGCGTATTTGTTGCTCCCTTTACCTCCGCGCTTAAATCAATATAAAACGAAAGATTGATAATTTGTGTATTGGATTTTTAAAATTTTATTTGCGGATAATTGCGCATGTAGCATGGGGATAACTAAACATTGTCTCTGCGCCGGACGCACGGATGGAGTAATTATATGTGATTCACTATTATAACCGTAATAGCTCTTTAAATGTTCATCGTGATTATTCAATTGATTTCGAACGTCGAATAGACTGGATTTTTAACACAAAAATGCGGTTAAAAAAATATATATCATAAAACATACGTACTAAATACTAATATTTGAATGGAAATTAAGAAATAATTTTGTTAACTGATTAATACGCATAAAGTCTAATTTCTTCTTATATTTTGTATATATAGTTTAGGGTTAAGTTTAAATTAATTCTGTAAGTACCCAGTAAAAAATGGAGCTTCGAACGAAGTAAGGTAATAAGGGAGGAAAGTAAAATAACACGTCCACATTCAATTGCAACAGTCATGAATTTTATATGGTGAGTTCCGGTTGGATGCATAAACAGGGTTCTTTTTAATGCTGTAAATGTTTTATTTATAATAAGAATGTAGATTACTTTCACGTATATGCTATTTTTTCACTTATACATACATATTATTATACATATTATTAACATTCATACAATTGCGAACTTATTCGCTTACCCCTCTGCATCGTAGTAAGGTGTTTTTCAAAGGCCATAAAAATGTTTTTTTTTTGCAAAATGTGACGTTAGTGCATCAAAAAATTAAATTTTACTGGGTTTAAAGAAATAGTTAATAATTAAAATACTTATCTTGATCAATGTTTCTCTTGTTCTCATTCTTACAAATAATATAAACTTTTTAGTTTTTTAATTCAATATTTGTAATAATAGTTTACTTTATTTTTAAGAAGAGTTGTATTTGAAAGAGGCCTACATGCAAAATGAATTTCGAAAAAAAGGAGACACATAATTAGGTTTTTTATCCCGAGAATTCCCGGGAATAATTTCCCGTGAATTTTGCCAATTTTTCACTTCCCGATTAACGAGATTTTTTGTCGGAAATCCCGGGAAATAAAAATCACCAAAATATTTGCATTTTTACCATTTTTAAAAATCAAAAATTCTATAAAAAACGTTGATTAACCATAATAATGCAAATATACGGTTAGATGATTACATTGCTTTGCACCAAGTTCGATGTAATTATCTTTAAATAGTTTATTAAAATACCAGAAAAAATTATTTCCGAACTACAAAATACTGAATTAACAAATCTACTTAAATATTTGAAAATTCTCCATGTTTGAAACCACTGCTATTAGAACACGAAACTTGGAAATTTTAGATGATTGCAAGACACAGTTTTGTAAGATTTTTTAATTTACCTTTCACCTTCAACAATTTTTACACATTAAATTTTTATATTTAAAATTAATTTTTTTATATTTTGGAGAAATCGATCAAAAAAAAAAAAAAATAATAATAATAATTATTCTCGAAGACATGCTTATTTATGGTTTCTTAAAAAAATTTTCTGTTAAGTTTTTGTTGTCGATGATGAATAACCAGATACTTAAATAGGAAAACATTTTTAGTTTTTTAAAATAAATGTATCCATATTCGCAATATAAAATGGTTTTTAAAATAAATTTTTCATGTAAATTTTGCCTTTATAATGTATTTTAAACTTAAAATATATTTGTGAATACGGGTATAAATTTTATTGTTATCTAACAGAAACATTTATTAAAAACTATTTTTAATACCTATTACAATTTATTACATTAAAAAAGTAATCTTCAAACATATATTTTTATTTCAAAGTAGATAGATAGATATATTTGAGTGCAAATTATATGTAAAATATAATTTATAATACTTGGTCTCAATTTTGATTATTATTTTTTAACAAGTTGTTTTCCAAAATAAATTATTTAATAAATTTTAATTTGAATATTGTAAGCTTTTTTGAGTTTTTGTTAAGAAATATAGTCTTTTGATGGAAATATTAACTTCTACAAAAAAACCCCGGTTAACCGGTTTTTCTGAATTTCAAAAAATGCAACCGGTTTTTTCAAAATTCCATCAATTCGATATAGGAAATCGAAAACCGGTTTCTACAGAAAGTCGAATAATCGATCACCCTACTACACTCGTATAATATTTGTTCAATTAATCGTCAAATTAAAATCAACAAATTCGAGTAAAAATGTATTCGGGTAAATTATGCCGATTTATCGAATAATTGGAGTAAAAAAAATATTTCAAAAATTTCCTCTCTTAACTAGTTTTAAAGATTTTTTTGATTTTAATTTTTGAACAAATTTTGCTTGAAAACAACTGTTGAAAAGCAGTTTTTTTATAGAATGTTTAAAATCTAAAGGTTTTAGCATGTCGTTTTTCAATCACAGAAATTAAATCAAAAATATAAATTTCTTTTTGAAAAACTTTCATGAAAATGTAAATCATTTGTAACTTTTAATTTGGGTTTAGAGGAGATAAAGAAAAAAAATTCAACTTTATTTTTTAGAAACAAATTGGAAGATTTTGCACTTGATTTGAAAAAACATATTATTGTTCAATGAATGAGAGTGCAGTCGATAGTTGTAAGTGTGGAGTTGATGTACAAATAGAGTCTCAGCATGTTTTAGTTAATATAATGATGATGACTTGGATGAAACTTGTGATATATATAGGGGATTTGGACTCAAAACTGAGTCTTTAAATTAAGAATTGCTAAACTTCTTTATCTAAAGTAAATTCGAAGTTTTTTTCTTTTTATTTCATAAATATGCCATTACATTTTATTAACAAGTTTAGGTGATACTCATAGGCAAATGGAAATATAAAGAAAATATAGAGAAACCATGGCGATCTCAATTAATGTAAATATGTTTTTTGACGTTTCATTTTTATATTTTATTAAAATGAATTGTTAACATTATTTTTAATGAAACACTAAAACAACACAGAATGCTTGATTTATCTGTTGATAAACATTCAAATAACGACAAATTATTAAGGTATAATTTATTCGAATAACTTAAAAACTTTACTCGATTAATTGATTAATTTAAAAACAGCATGTTCGAGTTATATGATTAATCGATTAATAAAAAACTAGAGTAAAACGAATACCCTAGTATCTACGATTTTTTGTACTAAAAATTATATTTTTTTTATTAAAATGGAATTACTAAACTTATTTACATTAAAATGTATTACTCATATCGCAAAATCCAATTAATAAATTAAAATAAGAATTTGCACAGAGCTGGAAGAAATAATTCTATTTTATTATCATGGTTTAAATTAAAGTACTTACAGTAATTCTTTAACCCAAGGATTTTATGTTCCTACCTTTAGTCTTCTAAATGTCAAACATTTTTAATATTACCTCTGTTCCAGTACATCTTAAATTTGCAGTGTTTAGTCAGAATGAGTCAGAAAAAAATACACATAAATTCGTATTACGGAAACGCTTTCTGACTAAAACTTGCAAGTTTGACAAGTACTGGAACAGAGATATAATTTAGACGTATGTCATCAAATAACAATAAATTTTAAATTCAAAGAGAGCTTGCCAAATAATTTGCGAATGGATTTAGGTCATATTAGGTAGGTGAAAAAATTTTTTCATTTAATTTGTTTACTCCTATGCTATTGGGCTGAATGCGGTATAATTGATATATTTTGTTTGGTGCTCCTGCCAACATGAACATATTCTCTTGCACTGCGTCCGGTCTCTGTGCCATACGTTTCTCGCGAACCAAATAAACACTTTTAAGATCAAGGCGGTAGGCAGTAGTGCCGAGGATCTAGATGATTAGGTAGTGCGAAAAGAAACTAATCGAGAACAGCTCCCCTTAGGCAATAAGGATGAGATAGGGGAGGAAAAGGACGACATTCTAGGAAGGGGGATACATAGGGACTCGGACGATGAATCGGACCTCTTAAGACTGAACAATGACCGGCTCAAGCAGCACGGACAGCTACTGACCCAACTGACGGAAGAGGACAGTCTGCAGAACTTGTCAAAGGACTATCTTGTCGGAACTAGTGCGACGGAGAGTTTGGAGGACCTGACTCTTAGGTCTGATGAAGAGCATGAGATAACAGTCATCTCTGCTCTTGATCAGAATAGAGAGCATGGAGCTTCAACTACTGCGGTGGCACTCAGTAAGGGACAGAATAGTTTGACGAGGGCATCTGACATGCCCAGGCCTTTGGCCAAAACTTTAGTTCGGCAGGAAACGGTAGGTCATCCATCGGATAAAAAAGTCACGACCGACAGCCGAACAAAGCTTGAAAAAACTAAAAACTACATTAGAGCCTCCATAGCCGTCCTTAACAAGTTGGCTAGGAAGGACCCCTCGCTTTTAGACGGACGGGTAAGCATGTTCGTAGGAAGTACCGAAAGAGTATACATAGGTTCGAACAAACCTAAGGCTCCATCGGTGACATCTTAGGTATGTCTTATTCCGAAAGTTTTAAAGTGGAGATAGACGAAAGTCCGGAAATTGCATGAAAGGGCAAAGAGTCCGGAATGATATATGTCTATTGCTAGGTTGTGATGCCAATGCACACCACAGTCAATGGGGTAGCAAAGATATTAATAAGAGAGGTGAGGCAATTTTTGATTTCATTATCGCAAATAGTTTTTTAGTCTGCAATAGGGGAAATACTCCTACGTTCAGAACGAAGGATAAGAGTGCAGTTATTGATATCACATTGACCAACTCTAGAGACCTGGTAGAGTACTGAAGGGTAGCTTTGGAGTATTCTTTCTCTGACCATAGCAGAATAACCTTCAGTCTGAACTTTCTGGGTTCGGAGAGGAAACCTTATAAGAATCCTAGACGGACGAATTGGGACGCCTTCGGGCGTAATTTTAGTTCGAGACTATCCGACACTCCTAGAGAGTTTACATCGAAGGATAGTCTGGACACAATGGTGGAGAATATTATAAGAAGCTATAAGCTGTCCTGTTCGGTGAGCTATCAGGGTAAAAGAAAGCAGCCGGTCTAGTGGTCAAAGGAGTTGAACGTTCAACGGACCACCGTCGGCAGGATCTATAATAGGACCCCTAGAACTAGTAAAAATGAAGATTGGAGCACCTACAGGGTGAATTTCAATAAGTACAAAAAGACATTAGACTAGCTAAAAGGTCTTTGTGACTAGGTTCAGCGAGACCATCTACTCTGTCAATGAACTCTCTCGATTCAGGAAGATACTGTCGAAGAATCCGGAGATTAGATGGGACAGAGTATAGCTCTGAGTCACTTAATTTTCTTATTGAAACTAATCTTATAAGTTGCATGGACCCGTTAGAGATTCTGCCATCGGGGTGAATAATGCGGTAGTGAGGGACCTGTGGTGCGATTCGGTAACTTGTTTTAACGATAATCGAATCGTTAAAAATAGTAAACAACAAAATTGTCAATTTCGTTATTCTCTAACACTTTTAACGATATTTGTTTGCGTCAACTTACAGACAAAAATGTTTGTGTTGTTAATATATCGACAAAAATTAGCCAAAAAGTCAACGCAATGATTCAGTCGTTGTTTTGTGATTGTAGCCTGTGCTTCCATGTTATAGATGGTGCTTCTACGTTTGCGAATCTTCTTTTAGGAGTAGTGGTCATTTTGAAGAAAACCATTAACAGAAACACATCTTAATAAATATCAAATACATAATTTAATCAATCACCGTCTTAAAACTGTTAAACAAATTTCGATTTGTTTCAAATTTGTTTGTTTTTCTTTTTTATTTGGTTTTGAACCTTACTTTTATTTCGGCATTTCTTTGTGGAGAGCTGCCACACGAAATAATAGTTATATACAATCGTTTAAGAGTTCTTAGTGAATCACACAATCATTACTGCAAACAACAATTGCTATTGACAAATTTTGCGATTGTCGAATCGTTAAAAGTTACTGAATCGCACTACTGATCACGTAGAAAACTTGTAACTAGGGGAACACAAGGGGGAGTCCTCTCACTCCTGTTGTAGCTATTGGCTGTCGATGTGATTTCACATCAATTTGGCAAAAGGGACGAAAGATCGTGGCATATGCTAATGATGTGGTCTTACTGGTGACAGGGAAATTTCTTCCCACAATCAGTGAGATCATGCGGTCTGCGCTGGGAGATCTGTCCTCCTGGGCCACTGATAAAGGGTTGGGAGTGAATCCTGAAAAAACGGAGCTGGTTCTGTTTACTAAAAAGTACAAGGTCGAGAATTTTAGATTACCAGTACTGGGTGGAACGGAACTGAGACTATCCGACTCAGCGAAATATCTTGGAGTATTTCTTGATAGTAAGCTGACTTGGAAGAAGAATGTTCAAGAGAGACTCAAACGTATCCTTAATGCCTACTACACCTATAGGAACTCTATAGGTAAGAACTGGGGAGTCAAACCGAGGGTTGTGAATTGGATCTATGCCTCGATAATGAGACAAATTCTTACTTATGGTTGTTCTGTTTGGTGGCAGGCAATCGAAAGGAAGAGTAATAGAAACCTTTTACCGAAGACACAGAGGCGTGCTTTAATCGGCATTACAAGTGCATTGAGAAGTACACTACAGGCGGCTCTGGATGTCATACTTCTCTTACCCATTGAGTAGTTTGTGAGAGGTATGGCGGCAAGGAGTCTGCTGAGACTTAAGGAATTAGGATTATTAGGTTCATCAAGAACAGATCAGATTACATGAATTGGTGATACCTGGTAGGGAGGTATGGTCCGGCACTGAGAGACTGTACGAAGGTTGTGTAGTATTTACAGACAGATCAAAGATAGACATTGGTACTGGTGCGGGAGTCTACATTATGGGCACGGATATAAAAGGCTTATTTATACTTCCTGATGAATGTAGCGTTTTTCAGGCTGAGATTCTCGGCATCTTAAAGGCCACGGAACTGATCAGATTGAACGTTGCGAGGGGTTCTGAGGTTACTCTCTGTGTGAACACTCAGGCGGCTCTGAAGGCCTTGGAGACACATCTGGTGAAATCTAGGCTAGTTTCCAACTGTAAAAAGTCACTGGCAATGAATTAGCCGATGAATTGGCAAGGCAAGGCGCAGCGAAGGATGTTTCGGAGAGAGAGACCAACGTGAAACCCCCGCTCGGTTTCTTCTTTTGGAAGATCAACGAATGGACTTTGGCCAGAACCAATTCGTCTTAGAAGAGTAGAGTGGACTGCAAGGTATCGGGGGCGATATGGACCGCACTCGACAGGACAGGCGCAAGTATTCTTCTGGGCTTGAGTAGGAAAAGTTTGAGAATCATGATAGAAGTCATAACGGGACACTGCTTGATAGGGAAGATGAGGTCTAAATGGGACGCTGGCAATTCTGATTTTTGCAGAATGTGTGAGGACGTCGACGAGACCGAGTCTATTGAGCATATTATGTGTTACTATCCACGATTGCAGCATCGTAGACAAAATGGCAGTCAATTTCTCGACGGGCTATGTGACGGAATATGGAGCTTGTAGACGTCATAGGCAGTCTAAGGGGAGTTAGAAGTATATCCGTAATAACTATTACATTTAGTCTTTTACCCTCACTATCTTCTTGTTACTCTCTTTTCTTTTTCTTCTATTCTATTGAAGGGATTCACAATAGACCGATATTAGTCTCTGGGTGGAGATGTGATATATCTATCTAAGCATTAATTACGTATAAAATTGCGGAATCTGTGAACAATAAAATCGATCTTTACTTAACAGTAGAGAGCTTCTAAGTCAGCTCTTGCTGAGAACTGAAAACTTTTCCTTGTTTTATTTTGGAAACAGAAAATAGAGAAATATAATGTTTAATAAGGGTATGAAGAAAAATAAATACGTCAGTTAAATACGTCCCACACAAATGTTAAATACGCTCCACACGCTGTGAATTGATTTGTTAATATGAACAAAATTATTTTTTAATAAAAAAAAAAAAAACAATATCAGAATTAAATTTTAATTAAAATATATTTATAAAACACATTAGAATATAAAATTGTAAAAAAAATTCAAATATATCACACTATACATAAAATTTCTTTGAACAAAAATCGAAAATTTTAAATGGTCCTAATGGCCATAAGCAGCAGACATGAATCGGGTAAGCGGAAGAGTAGAAGTAGCCTAGGACTAGTAGATTCCAGAAATGTATGTTCTATGTCCAGATTCCATCTGAGATCAGAGATATATCATTTTGAAAAATGTGTTTTTTCACTATGGTCATATGGAAAAATGTGGAATTTTCAAGTGGCTCCAGTGGACATAAGGAGCAGACATGAATCGGGTAAGCGGAAGAGTTGAAATAGCCTAGGACTAGTAGATTCCAAAAATGTATGGTCTATGTCCAGATTCCATCTGTGATCAGAGATATATAATTTTGAAAAATGTGTTTTTTCACTATGGTCATATGAAAAAATGTGGAATTTTCAAGTGGCTCCAGTGGACATAAGGAGCAGACATGAATCGGGTAAGCGGAAGAGTGGAAGTAGCCTAGGACTAGTAGATTCCAGAAGTGTATGTTCTATGTCCAAATTCCATCTGAGATCAGTGATATATAATTTTGAAAAATGTGTTTTTTCACTATGGTCATATGGAAAAATGTGGAATTTTCAAGTGGCTCCAGTGGACATAAGGAGCAGACATGAATCGGGTAAGCGGAAGTGTGGAAGTAGCCTAGGACTAGTAGATTCCAGAAATGTATGTTCTATGTCCAGATTCCATCTGAGATCAGAGATATATCATTTTGAAAAATGTGTTTTTTCACTATGGTCATATGGAAAAATGTGAAATTTTCAAGTGGCTCCAGTGGACATAAGGAGCAGATATGAATCGGGTAAGCGGAAGAGTAGAAGTAGCCTAGAACTAGTAAAATCCAGAAATGTATGTTCTATGTCCAGATTCCATCTGTGATCAGAGGTATATAATTTTGAAAAATGTGTTTTTTCACTATGGCCATATGGAAAAATGTAGAATTTTCAAGTGGCTCCAGTGGACATAAGGAGCAGACATGAATCGGGTAAGCGAAAGAGTGGAAATAGCCTAGGACTAGTAGATTTCAGAAATGTATGTTCTATGTCCAGATTCCATCTGAGATCAGGGATATATAATTTTGAAAAATATGTTTTTTGTACTATGGTCATTTGAAAAAATGTGGAATTTTCAAATGGCTCCAGTGGACATAAGTAGTAGACATGAATCGGGTAAGCGGAAGAGTGGAAGTAGCCTAGGACCAGTAGATTCCAGAAATGTATGTTCTATGTCCAGATTCCATCTGAGATCAGAGGTATATAATTTTGATATTGTTTTTTTTTTTTTTTTTTTTTTTTGTTTTGAAAAATTTGAAATTATGTACAAAACTTTAATGGTTAGTTTTTGGAATACAAAAAAATGAATCTGTGGTTCGTAAATTTCAGAGAATATTGAATAGACTTTAATAACTTAAGGTATGTTTTTATTTAATTGTTATCCTTAAAAGCACTTCAAACAAATAAATGCATTCCAATGTAATTAATTAAACTTTTGATTTTGGTACTTAGAATATCAATTTTACTTATATAGATCTAATTATAATCCTTAATAACAAAAATTTACTGATGCTAAAATTTGGAACCAATCTGATAAAAGGAACCATATCAAAATCTATATTTTTTTACGAAAATAAAATATACACAATTTTTTTATTTGATTGCGGTATTAATAGCTTTGCTCTATTACTTTTCCTTACTTGTAAAAAGTAGGAAATTGTAGGAAAAAAAAAAATCGAAATACCATGTAAATTTTTGAGATATTTAAAAAAAAATACGTTTTGATGATAGTTGGTTAAGTCAATTATGAATTTACTTGAAAGAAGAAAGCAAAAGAACGTAGATTTTAAACTTTATTTAAATCTTTTATATTTACTACAAATAAGCAAGAATTTATTAAATTTTTTTAAATTAAATTTGCTTCTCTGTTTCAAAATAATACTAAAGATATCATGTTTCAAATGCTACTTCATTTACAATAAAATGAGACGTTAATCTTTCAAATCATTTAAATACTCAAATAATTATTTAAAAATTTTAATACTTTATCAAATTATTTTTAATATATTTTTAAGCAAATCACTTCATGCTTTATTTATAGAAAAAAAAATAATATATTTGAAAATTTTTTTCATAAATATTATGAATTGGACATGACTCTTTTCCCAAACTTTTTTCATAAAAAATAGAATTTTGTTCATAGATATTATCAAATTGTTCATAATGAAAATTTTAGTAATTTTGCAAAAATTTTGTCAAATCTTTGGTTTAGTTTTATTAGGTTTGGTTGCAAATCGTAAATGAAAGTAGTTATACATGAAAATAATAACAACAAACGCCTTAAAATGGCAAAATTCCAAGGAAAATCTATAAAAAATAATATTTAGAAATTTGCATAATTTCGCTCGCATTCTGCAGCACATCATTTTGATAAAAAGCGCTTCTGTTCTGTTCTCTTCTTCTCAGTCTACGCCTGATATTCAAAGTGTTAAGACGTTAATTATGGATGCTCCGCCAAAAACTTTGTGCGCGAAATGTTTCAAATCGCTTAGTTCTAATTACATTGCTTGTCATATTTGTAAAGCAAAACTTCATTTCATTTGTGCAAAAATTAGTGAAAAACATATTAATTTATTAAACGAAAATATTAATATTGTTTTTAATTGCAATGATTGTCTTGGTGCTTCATCTGAAATGCTTTCTCTTATTTCATCTTTATCAGTCGAGTTAAGAGAATTGAAAAATCAAATACTCTCAACATTAAGTCAAGATGTAAATGCATTGAAATCAGAGTTCAATAAACTTTCAAAAAACCTTGAATTCGTTAATAATAAACAAAACAAGTGGATAAGTGGTCCAATTGCTGTAAACAATAATAATGTTACTAATCAAACAAATGCAGAAATTGTTGTTGGTGCTTCTAGTAATCATAATAAACAGTATGATGATGATGCTTCTTCTTTAACTTCTAATCCAACTGTTACTACTGATTTAAGATCAAACGTGTTTGATGCTGACAACCAACATGATGAGTGGACAAAAGTTCGTAGGCGTAGACGAAGAAATCGTGTTCTTGCAGTTGGTGAAAATATTTCAAATGATCTTGCTGTTGTTGTAAAGAAGAAATATTTACATGTATCTTCTTTCAAACCATCAGTCACAGCTGAACAAATACTCTATTTTATTGAAAAAAATACTGATATTGGTAAATATCACCTTGAATGTACGAGGTTAGTTAAAAAAGATGTAGATGAGAATACATTGAAGTATGTTAATTTTAAAATTGGGGTTTCACCGTGCTTTTACAATGAATTAATAAAACCGACTTTGTGGCCTATGGATATAAAAATTAGACCGTTTATTTTTTTTCCAAGAAAACCAGTGGAGTTACCAAATGCAATATAGATAGATTATCTCAATTAAAAATCTATTTTCAAAATGTTTCTGGGATGCGATCAAAAAGCAAAAATTTGTTTGATTTTTCATTCCAATGTTGTTATGATATTTTTGTAATTGTGGCAAACTTGGCTAAATATGCTGACTTCTTGGATTCAGAGTATTTTGATTTAAATTTATACAATGTTTATCGCAAGGATAGATCATTTGAAAGGACTGGCTGTGAGAGAGGTGGTGGTGTGCTGATTGCAGTCAGAAAAACTCTAAATTCGCATATCTGCTTAAATGTTGTTGTTGATGAGTTGTTGGATCAGCTGTTCGTAATAGTTTATGCAGTTGATGGTTTGATTTGCCTTTGTTGTTCGTATGTTCCTCCAGCAAGTTCTTATGAGTTATATGCTTCTCATGTAAATAATATTTTATTTCTTTATGAGAAAATGGGACTAAATACTCGTTTTCTAATTTTTGGTGATTTTAACTTAAATAATTTAGTGTGGTTAGATTCCAATAATAAATTAATACCATTCAATGTAAACAAAGATTATGAAATTAATCTAATTGATTCTTTTTTTGATATGAATCTTCTTCAAGTAAACAATATATTTAATAAATTAAATAAAATATTAGATTTAATATTTGTACAATCTAATTTTAAAACTAAAATTTATGAGTGTTTAATTCCATTTTCTCCAACTAATCTATATCATAATTCTTTAGTTTTAGAAATTGAAGATATTAAATTTCTTAAATGTTCAAATTCTTTACAATTTATTAATTTTGATTATAATAATTGTGATTTTGATGCTCTAAATTACGATTTGATTAATATTGACTGGAAAAAATTATTTTATGATAAGAATACGAATACATCATATGATATTTTTTTAAATACATTTTTAAATGTATGTTATCGACATATTCCAATGAAAGTTAAATTCTCATCTAGTCATCCTTGGTATTCTAAAGGGTTGAAAATGTTGAAAAATAAAAGAAATAAATTACATAAATGTTACTTAAAATCTAAATCAGATGAATTACTTTGCCAATATAAATGTTGTGCTAAAGAATTTAATTTCCTTAATAAATTCTTGTATAAACAGTATATAATGAAAATGGAAAGTAATATAAAAGCCAATCCTAAATATTTTTGGACTTTCATTCGTTCTAAATCTGGTTGAACTGGTATTCCGTCTTCTATGGTTTATAAAAATATTTTTTCGGATAAACCTGAAGATATTGTAAATCTTTTCGCAATGTTTTTTAAATCTAATTTTGATTATTCCTCTGGCAATACATATTTTGACAATAATATAAATACAGATCTCAATTTGGATCAATTCATATTAAGTATTGATGATGTGTTAGATGCTATTAAATGTCTTAAAAATTCGTTTAAAATTGATGTTGATGGTTTGAGTTCATGTTTGATAAAGAAATGCTCGACATCAATAGCATCGCCGATTTTGGAAATTTTTAATAAATCCCTTTCTGAAGGAATATTTGCTGATCGTTGGAAATTTACTATTATTTCCCCTATTTTCAAATCTGGTAATCGAAATGATGTTTCTAATTACAGATCTATTTCTAAGTTGTCAACATTTTCAAAAATGTTTGAATACGCTATATATAAAATTTTATATTTTAATACTAGATCAGATATAATCAGTCAACAGCATGGTTTTCGCAATCATAAATCCACAATTTCTAATCTCGCTGTTTTTACGGATTATTGTATGTCACAATTGGAAAATGGGTATCAAGTTGAAGCTATATATACTGATTTTTCGAAAGCTTTTGATAAAATTTCACATTTTATATTATTGAATAAATTATTTTATTTGGGTATTCATTCCTCTTTTTATTCATGGCTGTCGTCATATTTGGATGGTAGGACTTGTGTTGTTCAAGTTGATAAATATAAATCTATTCCATATACTCAAATATCTGTTGTTCCCCAGGGTAGTGTTTTGGGACCATTATTATTTAATATTTTTATTAATGATATATTTGTATGCTTTCGATATTCTAATTTTCTATTATATGCTGATGATTTAAAGATATTCACTAAAATTAGTTGCATAAGTGATGCTAATAAATTACAATGTGACTTAGATAATTTAAATATTTGGTGTGCCAATAATCACCTAAACTTCAATTTCAATAAATGCTTTCATGTTTCGTATTCACGCTCACATATTCCTTTAAGTATAATATATAAAATAGGTACTGATAGTATTGGTAAATCGAATGAAATTAAGGATTTGGGTATTGTATTTGATTCCAAATTGAGTTTTAAATCCCACTTAGATTACTTATTACCAAAAGTTTTCTCAACATTAGCATTTTTAAAAAGAAATTCATCTGAATTTTCGGATCCATATACACTGAAATTGTTATATTCTATGTTTGTGAGATCTAAACTTGAGTATGGTGCCATTATTTGGAGTCCACATTGTAGTACTCATATTGCACGAATTGAAAAGATTCAAAAACGTTTTATTCGTTATTCTTTACCGTATTTAGAATACATTTATCCCCTACCTTCTTATGAATCCCGCTGTTTACATTTGGGAATGATTTCATTGGAAAAAAGACGCAAAATTCAGTCAATGTTATTTATATATGATTTAATAAATTCAAATATCGATTCAATAGAATTATTGAATAAAATACCATTCTATGTGCCTTATAGATTGTCTCTTCGACATAGGAACTTATTTTATGTTGGTTTATATCATAGAAATTATGTATTAAATAGTCCAATAATACGATCATTAAATTATTTGAATTCTCTAAATAATGCTCATATGTTGGAATTTACAGCATCAAAAACTGATTTTAAAAACTTTGTACTGCAAAACATGAAATAATATTGTAAATTATTACAAAATAATATGTTTATATTATTCATTAGTCTGTAAGGAATATTGTTCTATAGACTTAAATAAATAAATAAATATAATGCAGCTTAAAATATTTAAAACCCAAAATTTTCCGAAGAAAATTTCAAACATTTTTTTACAAATTGAAAATATAAATGAAAATTTAAACAATTTATTTTAAGTCTTGACTTTTGAATCATTTCAAAAAATGTAAAAAAGTGTTAATAGTTAAGCATTATTCTTTTACATTATGAACTAAAATCGATGAAAATAAATTCTTATATTTAGCACAAACTTTTGTTTGTGTTTGAAACATACTTGAGGCAAAAATAAAAACGTATAAAAACTTAAGTAAATCATTCTATATAAAATCGAATAAGTTCTAAAATTTGTGTCCCATTTAAAGGAAAATAAATCTTTTTATGCTTACAAAAAAAGTCTTTGAAAAATATTTCATCGCTGCATAGCCTTTTGTAGAAAATTTTATAATAAATTGCATTAGAACTCGAAAATTTTCATTTTTTTAAATGTTGTATAAAAATTTTCTTCCAATATTTGACCAAAACATATACAAACGTACATGGATAACAAGCTTGATCCTTCTACTTTCCATAAAATCATAAAAAGAATAAATTAACAAGACAATAACATAATTTATCCAGAAACTTTTTAAGCATAATTCAAAATTTTTAATGATTTTTAGTTACAAAATTAATCATATTTTCAATTAACCTTTTTCTTAAGATTTTACTTGAAAAATTACCATTTTTAGACATTTATCGTTGAGAACTTATGTGTAAATATTTTTATTTAGCTTCCAAAATAAAATTGTCTCAAAATTCGCAAAAATTTTATTACGTATAATTTAATAATATCTAGGATAAATATTATATTTTTCTGTGTTGTTTACTTAAGTGTTTTTTGTAAAAGGTTTCAGATAGATTTTGATATATAAAATAAAAAATATTTTTCATTAAATGATAAAAGTAGTACTTAGACGAATTATTTTTTATCGAAAAATACATTTTTAAACGTATGGCAAGTAAAATTTAAGCTTAAGTTTAAGGAAATTTGGAAATTTAGAATTTCGGGAATCCAGGAAAAATAAATGAAATTACAAAATTATTTACTATTAGAAGAATTTAATATTTTACAAAAATTCATGTTATTTAAAAAAATGAAATAAGACTACTTAAAAATGTGCATTTCCTACATTTTTTATCAAACAAGTGTAAATTTTTAAAACCTATTGATTTGTTTAAAAATTTTCGAAAGAAGATGGAAATTTTTGATAGACAATGTTGAAGATAAATTCATCATTCCTTTTTCTATTTATGACAAACAAATTTTTTCCACAATAATTTTTTACAATTTTATATTTTAATATGTTTTATAAATATATTTTGATTTTTTTATTTAAAATTTCATTTTGATATAGTTTTTTTTTTTTATTAAAAAATAATTTTGTTCATTTTAACAAATCAATCACAGCGTGTGGAGCGTATTTAACATTTGTGTGGGACGTATTTACCTGACCTATTTATCTTCACACCCTTATGTTTAATTTATTGTCTTATTAAGGGTAAAATGCGAAATATATTTTAAAATTTTAAAGGATCAGATAAAATATAATTGCTTCAAATATTTTAAAGCATGCCGTCTAATTCTCAGACACAAACCATTTGAAAGATTCTTTTATGTGGCTTCAAAATCAGGGCAGTCCAAATTGCTGTGTAGCAAAAAAAAAAAAAAAAACAAAAATGGAAACTGTTCTAGAGACAACAATTAACAATTTAAACACAAAAATACTTTTCACATTTACAGAAAATAAAAAATATACAAATTAATAATATGTTGCATTTTAACTAATAGACAATTTAAAGCCCTGTGTTTTTATTAATCCTTAAATATCTATATAATTTCAAAAAATGATTTTTCTTGGAAATTGAATAATGTAAAAAATAACACATCTTTTTAGTTTACTCAAATTTTGTTCAGCACAGTACATTAAGAAATGAAGATTCAAATTCAAATTGAGAATGTAATTTAAACGCTAAGACAGAGTCAAACTTTTGGCTTAAATAGAGGAAAACTAACTCTTATATCTTCTTAGACTCAAAATTATTGTGAATTTTCTTTTTACGAGACAGTAATAATGAGGTAGTACTCTCATCAGCACGATAATTAATATTATTGTCACTCAATAATTTTTTTGAGTTCACATTATCCATAATCAGGTCTTTAAGTAACGGCAAAGATTTAAAACAATATATAATAAATGCTAATTGGTCTAAAATCTAATAAATTCATAATCGATTTCTTTGTGATAGATACGATGTGATTGTTGTTGCCCTTTTTACACTTTTGATTAAGGGTTTAAAATAGTTTTATGTTATTTTATCTTTTTTTAGCTGTACTTATGTTCATTTATAACAATTATACACTAATCTCTTATTATTATTTATTTGTTTATTTATTTATTTTTTTGCGTTGCTTAAATATAATTTTGTAATTTATTTTTTACTTTACAAAAAATATCTATATAATTTCGTTAACGAAATTAAAGTTAACTTAAATTTATTAATAGAAATAACACCTTAAGGAATTTATTCGGTAAGACAAACGAAAAATTAAACTGTTTTACTTTAATTAACGAAACTACAGCAAGCACAAAATTTAAACGTTTTCTTTGCAAAACTCTGTAGGTGAATACTATAGATGGAAAAATTGATTATAAAAATTTTAGCATTTCTGCAATAAAAAAAATTCTTTATAAATGTTGTTAATTTATAAAGCTACTTTAACTGAATTCTTATCAGATTTAAACGAATAAGATGTGCTAGATCTGTTAGCTGATTTCGAATTTCCTTTTAAATAAAAAGTAAAATAAATCTTATAAATTAAATGATTTCTAGGCACTCAGACAAGTTTTATTGATTATATTGTTTCTCTCAGATAAGAACTCTTATAATTTAACAGTAATTACTAGAAGTTAATAATGTCTCAGTTAAACTCTTTTTACCAGCTACAACTAAATTAAATTAAAAATTTTATTATTCTAACAACTATAGTTGATATTTTTTAAACTTTATAAAGAACTTTTAATCGCAGTAATTTTCGTAAATAAATTCTGACTAAAATATAGCTTAAATTTATCGTTTGTGTTACTGAAACATTCCTTAAACTTTAATAATTATAAAACAATAATATATACATACATTTCTTTGCTGAAACTAATTTAAAGTTGGCTTTAAGTATACTTATACGTTATGTGCACTTGCTGCATTACGTTGAACCTCCGTTGACGGCAATGAGATGCGACTCAATTCCAGAATTTGTTCATCCTGTTGAAGAGGCGGTATTGTAGACAATACTTTATATTTGTTATAAGTGGAAGAAGCCTTATTAACACAACCTTTACGAAATTGTTGATTTAATTTGTCATTCATGCAACGTTGTCGATTGGAGTTGGTTAACAAATCGAAAGCACTCATGCCAATGGAATCCAAATACTGACGAGGTTTATGAAAACTTAAGGAATTTGATTGTAATATATTTTTTAATGTTTTATGGATTTCTAGAGGTTTTTGTTGTTGACGCTTAAATGATTTTGGTGATATACACAGTTTGCTGTCTATAATTAATTTACGTTTTTTCATTTCAATCTGTTGTGTTACATCAAGTCCTTTTGTGGGATTGACCAGATATGTGGGTATAACTTTGTGGGATTTTAAACACTTTTTGGTACTTTCTACTGTTACGGGCCGCCGTACCATGACAGGTTTTTTGGAATTTCTAGTATAAGTGCGTACAGGTGTTAAAACCTTTTGCCATTTTGCTATAGAATCGGCAGGAGTTGAAGGGCAAATATTTGCTGATGATTTTCTATTGCTGACATGTTTTGATATGGAAGGTGAACAGGGCAGTCTAAAACTACCACTTAATATGGAAACATTAGCAGAATTTTGTTTACCACTAACACTTTTGGTGGTTGTTATTAAGCGTCCTACTTTTTTGGGTGTTCCATCCATAGAATTATGATAAATTCTTGCTACCTTTACGCCTGCTGGTAGATTAAGCATAGATTTTTCGAATAAATTGCGTCGGGCAGGAGCAGCTTTTCTTACAGGTTCTGGAGTAGGTAGTGTAGAATCAGTGATACTGGCATAAGGATTTGAACTTAATAAACTTGATCCTGTCATGGTACCACAACTTTGCTGCTTAATACCAGCCGGTGTACTATTAGCTAAAGGGACAATCATTGGAGAATATTGGCCAAACGACATTCTAACCAATTTTTTAGGTTTTACATTTTGTTCCTTCAAATATTTTGTAGTTCCTGAGACCTCCTTCATGGCAAAATTCATAACATTTGTTTTCGTTACTTGACAACATCTTCGATTGGGTATAATGTTTAGAAAGGTAATACGTCCATTTACTATTTGAGGCGTAAAAATTTCCGTTTCATAATTGTCCGACTCCACTAAAACCACATTATTACCTGCCAATAGTTTGATGCGATAATCTAGTTTTTGTATATTTTCCTTCTTCGCCGCCATTTTACATGGAAAATTTTGTGACAAAAGGTGAAATCACTTAAAATTTTTAATATTTAATTAGTTAATACGCAAATAATGATTAAATTTTAAGAAAAATCGTAAAAAAGTACTCAAATTTATAATTTAGCCGGGTGATCAGAGATCTGCGCCGAACAAGTTTAACGGCGGCGGCGGCTTTTGTAAAAATTGTTGGAATGGCTCAAAATCGGCTGTTAGCCGGCTGAAAACTAAACTAACCATAGTGTAATAAGAAAGTGAGCTTTTAAGCCCAGCTGATTTATAATTTTTTCAAGTACATACCTCGCGAAGCTGTTAAATTTTTTTTTTTGTATTCGCATGGAACATTTTTCTAACGGTTTTTTACTCTTATCCATCATTTACTCGTTTTCTGTTCATAGCATTTTGACATTAGTGCAGTAGTTTTACACTAGGAATATTGTTTTTGTCACTACAATTACATTAGGATATGAACTTTTTATTTCCTTGTTTTTGGTTCCCAAATGTGTGTTAACTAAAAAGGGTGTAAAGAAACGATGGCCGCTTAATTGAACACAAAATATAAGTATTTCTTAACAGCCCGTCTAGACGTAACATAATATGTAAGATTTTTGTGTCAGAGAGTGTCAAATTCGCTCTCTGAGAGAATTATTTCACGTGCAGATTCAAATATTAGTATTATAAGATGTATTATGAGACTGTTGTGATGAGATTTCTCTACACGACCATCTTATAAGATGAACTGTCAAAAAAATACACATACACGAAAGTTTGCTTGTGTGCATGTGTATTTTGGAAATTATTGAAAAACAATGTTATTTTGTAAAATTGTTTCCTTTTAGTGTGTTTTAAATGTTAAAAATCATTTTTATAAAAATTGTGTTAAAAAAGTGCGAATTGCTTAAATAAAAAGGACATGTTTACTCTGTAACTGATTGAAAATAATAATATATTATAGGATTTATTAGAATACGTGTACCCCTTATTTAAGATTTAACATAATATAAACAAAATGTTTACTCTCCTCTGCCGGCGTTATCTCACATATTATATCAGCGTTAATCTCAGTTGTAGACCTGGGGTAAAAGATTTATAACATAAATTTTAGTATTTCTCCTATTTATGAAATGTTTCGAAGTTATGAATAGAAGTTGGGGAGTATTAAAGTCGTTGTCGCGTTATGAACATATATATATATATATATATATATATATATTGCAAGCTCGGTGTTCGCGACTACCAATTCCCGACGTCTTAATTTTTAAAATTGCAGGTTCTATAATCGCGATAGTTTCGCGACTTTTATATGTTTTTTTTTTAAATTTGATTACAATGTCTATAACCAAAAAGGAAATCCCCGTCTTTTAGTATATTAACCTTTTTGGATTATTTTGATCTTCAATTTTGTCAGTTTATTCGTGTCAGTTCAACATACTTTAAAGCCAACGATTTCTCAAAAATTACAGATTTAAAAAAAATTAAAAATGGAGATTCCATAAATTCAATTTGCATGAATTACAAGTTGCATAAGTTTTCTTCAGATACGGAATCGGAGGATTTATACAATAGTGGTCAAGAAGAAAAATTAAAATGAACATCGATAAACATATGCATGCAATGAGCTTTGGAAAATGATAAGCCGACAACAGCACTATATGAACTACGTGATTCGTCTGTTGTTTTAAAAAATAATTTGCCAAAAAGCAACTAAAAATCTCCAATTTTTTTAAAAATGTTTAAAATGTAAATGTTTAAAATGTTCTAATTTTAAAAATTACATAAAATTTTTCAATAAAATTTTGGGTTCTGTTATCGCGAAAATTCAGTTTTCGCCACAGGTATGGTTTTTAATTAGTCGCGAAAATCGATCTTGCTCTGTATATATATATATATATATATATATATATATATATATATATATATATATATATATATATATAATAAGTTTGAAGTTTTACAACATCATAAGCTACAGGGTTTTCCAATATATGTTTTCGAAATATATCTTTACAGAAGCAATTGGGAGTCCCGCTTGGTACTTACAGAGATTATACGGAAAGCCTTCATCGTCCACAAAAATATTTTCATGAATTTAAAAATACCATTATCGACCAATCAAATTTAACATAAAAATGTTTCAGGTGTCATTTTAAAGATAATTTTATTACCTTTAACAATGAACGTTGTAATATTTATATTTTGGAAGATATTCGTATTTTTTATATGTAATTTTATCATATCATAATAAAACTCGGTATTTGCGACACCAGTGTTAATGTTATTATTCTTGCCAAATTTCATTAAATTTGGATGATTTGTGGAAGCAATTGGCGATTATTCTGTTCGATTATAAATGAAACAATATAAATTGAAATAAATATTTCGTATTTATTATGACATTTATTTTAAATAATTCATAAACTATTGCGAGTCTCAGAAGCCACTTACGACAGCGACAATGAAAACATTTTCACCATTAACATTTTTGTTTTGTTTTTTTTTTTAAGTTTTAAAAATACCATTTTTTGAGATTTTTACCTGCGAACTATAAATCGCGAGATATGGACCATTTTAATGTTGAGAAAAATATCATGTTGTACGTCATATTAAAGATAATTTTTTTACCATTAATATGACATCTCAATGAATTTTGTACCATAAATACTTTAAAAGATATTTGTAATTTTATGTATACAACTTTTTAATTTTTTTAGCTATTTTACACTTTCAAATCGTTATATTTCGCGAACCATTTGATAAAATTATCTGAAGTTTTGTGATAGTCTTAGTTTTAACGAGCATAGTGATTGCATCAAATATCATCAAATTCGTAAGAGGTTTTTGTAATTTCGAATCCCGTTGAGATAAAGGAAACGTTTTAGTGTGTAAAAGTATGACCAGGGTTGTCAGATATTTTAAGCGTCTGTTGCCAAATTGTTAACCAGAAATCGCCTAAAATCGCCAAATAAAATTTTTATTTGATTTTTTAAAGAAATACTAAAAAATTAACTAAAATATTAAGTGTCTTACAAATTTTAGTACTTAAAATTTCGTATAATTTGTAAATGTAAATTCAGCTTTAACAGAGCCAAAGATAATTGCAATAGCTAATAATAACACATTGCTAATTGCAAATTTTAAAAAACTGGGCACCTTAATGATAAAGCTAATTCGAAAACGCAACCATTTTTCCAAGTTAGCGCTCGTATTCAAAATATTTGGGCTTAAACTTAATTATGGAAGGAGCGAATTAATTGAAAATTAGAGATAAAAGGGACATTATTTATATATATTAAATAATAAATCGGTTTAATATATACTCCAATCATATATTACATCAGTTTTAGCCCGATTTTAAATGTTTTTATATTTTTGCAATATTTTTTGCCAGTTTAAAGTTTTGTTTGTTAGCGTCTCCAATATATAATAAGAATTCATTATTATACACTTCAATGGAATCTTAATTGTTTTTATTGTTTAAATTCAAAAATTAATCCCTGTATTAACAAATAAATTTTAAATTTAAAATGTATTTTAGAGACAAAATTTATACGAAAAATTTGATATAAAATGCATTTTAAATAGTTTGCTAATACGGGGTAAATTATTAAATTTAAGCTAAAAAACTTGGTTTTCCTAAACCCTTTTTTAGCCTTTCAAAATGAAATATCTCAAAAACGAGCGCTTTTAAAATGGTTGACACTACTAAATTCGTCATAGTCGATTTAGTTTAATCAAATTATTAAAAAATTAGTCTTATTTTCAAGTACAGTGTAATTGAATAAAAAACACAACTTAAAATACACTTTTCTGACATATAGCCCCTTTTTAGGTCATCAACTTTTAAAATTTATTGGGCTTTATTATATTTTTTAAAAGAATAATTCTAACATTATATAACAGTTTAAAGTTTTGTTTGTTAGCGTCTCCAATATATAATAAGAATTCATTATTATACACTTCAATGGAATCTTAATTGTTTTTATTGTTTAAATTCAAAAATTAATCCCTGTATTAACAAATAAATTTTAAATTTAAAATGTATTTTAGAGACAAAATTTATACGAAAAATTTGATATAAAATGCATTTTAAATAGTTTGCTAATACGGGGTAAATTATTAAATTTAAGCTAAAAAACTTGGTTTTCCTAAACCCTTTTTTAGCCTTTCAAAATGAAATATCTCAAAAACGAGCGCTTTTAAAATGGTTGACACTACTAAATTCGTCATAGTCGATTTAGTTTAATCAAATTATTAAAAAATTAGTCTTATTTTCAAGTACAGTGTAATTGAATAAAAAACACAACTTAAAATACACTTTTCTGACATATAGCCCCTTTTTAGGTCATCAACTTTTAAAATTTATTGGGCTTTATTATATTTTTTAAAAGAATAATTCTAACATTATATAACAACAGTGGTCCTATTAAACTTATAAATTGTTTCAAAGAATTAAATTATTAATGAACGGTTATTTCATTGTGACCGAAATCAAAAACATCCTTAATATATTTGAAAGATTATGAAAAACAAATGATCAAACTTTTAATACATAAGTATTGTAAAATTGTTCAGTTTAAAATTATAGTCTCATTTTTATTAAGAATAACAATTTAAACGTCACAAGGTCTATATTTCTTATTTTTTAAATATTTTAACTTCAGCAGAAATAGTGAATTATATTTCGAATCAAATTTAATATTAGTGTTTTTATTACAGAAATAAGTGGTAGAATTTTATGTATATTTAAAATTCCGGATTAATAACAGATTTTCCAAGAATTTAAACTCATAACTTTTATTTCGGTTATTTTTTTTTTTATTTTAGTGCAAAACATTTGATTGAACCAGTCCAATTTTTTTCAAAAAAAAAAAACAAAAAAAGATATTTCCTAAAAAAGGAACGCGTTTGGAAGAATCTGGGAAATTGCAGATAAATCCTTTATTCGATGGGATTGGAAAAACGGATATACACCTCAAATGACCACTTTAAAAAAAAATATAATTCTGAAGGTATATTTTGGATTTCGAAATGAAATGAAAAAATCGTTTTAGTTTTTGGTGAATTCGAAAATTAATAAAAATAATAATTAATGTTCTATGGTAGAAAATAGTTTTTCTCTGGTGGCAAAAAATTCTTATTTCTGTTGTGTGAATTAAAAAACTTTATAAAATATTGACAAACTAAAATTTTATCATTAAAAAATTAAAAATGTGTAAACAGAAGAAAAGAGATATAAATGAACAAATTTTAAATGTTTTGTTAGCATTTTAAATCCATTCTGAAAGCCACGCTCTATTTTGGGAATGAAAATTTTGTAATAAATACGAAGTGTTTTAAAGAATGTTATGTGAGGAAATTGTTAGACATATACAGTTTAGAGTTATTATTCCATTTAAATATTTTACATTTGTATCAATTTTAAAATGTTGAAAATTTATATACTTTTGTCAAAAATTCTACTAGCCTTATAGCTAAATTTAAATTTCGTTTAGCTCATATCTGTCGAAAATTTACTAAAAATACAAATTTTCTACCGTTAATAGGGACGTAAAAACATATTCCTAATCGACATAACACTAGAGTAAAACGCGCCAATTTAGCGCCTTTTTTGAAAAAAGCGCTAATAGAAAAAATGAAATTTTTGAGTTGTTAAACGCAACACACGATAATAAAAAAAAATACACATAGGACCCTTCGTCTGCGCACCGACGGTATGTATATCGGGCACATCATACACAGTCGTACATTAAAATAACCCAGCAGATTTTGGGTGGCTGTTCCGAACACGTTACTTTATCGGCTACATTAGAACACATTAGTTACTTTATTGACACGCCGATTAAAATGGGCACGCAATAGGAGGAACTCTGTTGCCACCTCCATGACTACGTGGTGTCACTTTTTTGCACACAATCACTTTACTAGTTACAATGATTCAGTTTTTGTTATCTTCTTTTCGTCTTCCCGCTGTATTTATGTAATAGGATCACTGATCCTTAAGTGGCAATTGCTATCCATGCTATCTTCATTCTTCTATCATATCATATCACTGATGTAAGTGGACCCTTGCTTGTAACTAGATACTATTGAAATTTACACTCAACAAAAAAGGGTAAATTACCATTAAGAAAATAATCTTCTGGGAATAGTCAACTAAAAATTATAAATTTAATTAACAGGTAAGAATTATATGCTTCTTTCTTTTTTTTAGTTCCGGTATTTATTCTTAAAATAAACTATTACTTTTTAAAATTTCATATAATATATATATATTTTCTAAAAATAGTCCGAATTTGTATATGTTAATTCGCATATTTTCAAGTTTTTGTTAGAATTTATTTTCTGATTTTACTTATTCTGTTCGCTTTCGCAGCAGCGACATTATTTATGATACTTGCCTTCATGCCTGTTTTAACATGTAAATCAAATGTGTATGAAAGTTTGTCCGAAGGTTACTCATATACGACCCATAAGGTTCTATATGCCCATAGACCATGCATACATCAGTGTAGCGCATCATCATCTCTCAGTTGTAGCACATCTCATAGCCATGAAGAGCAAATTCTTGCCGCGGAAATTTATGAGACGGCTGCTCTACTAAAAATGTCGTCGACGTCATAAAGAAAAGTATAAAAAATTCCTAAAAAAAAATAATATTAAAGTTTTAAATTTCAAGAATATAATGAATTTACTAAAGGTTTTGGATTGCATTTATTAAAAGTTTGACCAAAATCAGCGGCTATATTTCAGTTAAGTTAAGCCGAAATTTTCACGGCAGCGATTTCTCGACTCAGCCGGTCGGTGTACCGGCGGGTGATAAACAATAGAAACACAGAAAAGTGATGCCAGAAATTAGTGTTGGCAAAACTAATTTTCTTTTTAGAGCAATATTGAGTATTTTGACATATAGATGACGCTTGTTGCAATATAATAGGATTATTCTATTTTCTCTTTTAAAAAGGTTTTCTTTAAAATTTTGAAAAATTGTAGATTTTGCGCTATAATAAAATTAAAATTATTTTTTAAATTAAGCATTATTATTTTAATTTTGATTTTGTTTTAAATTGTGGTATCTTAATTCTGTATCTTTTAAATCGATGTATCCTTTAGAATTGTTTTTCGATTAGAGAAATAAGTCAATATTTTCCTTTTTTCAAAACTGTTTCTTTTTTAAAACATTAAACAGTTTCTGATTACTGTTTTTTAAACACAGTCACAGAAATAATAATAGGTTCAACTGATTTTATAGAAAATTGTATATCACCAAAATACTTTTCAAATTAAGATAAAATTTTAATTTTTAGCGGATTTTTAGTTTTCCTTTTGAAAAGGAAATTTCCTCGAATAATTTTTAAAATTTACTCAGAGCTTCCACAAAAAAAATTTTTGATGAAATTAATTGTTACCAAAAGTATTATTATATTATATTTAAATTACAATTTTATTCACTTTCCTCTTTGAATTTAACATGAAAATTGGATTATAATTACAAAGAAACTTTCGCTTTCATAAATGATCAAAAAATATGAAAACTGAAAATTTTTGTATTTAATGAAGAAAAAATTAAGAGAAACTTTGTAATAGACATTATAATTTCTACTGCATGAATTATAATTTGAAAAAAATTATATATACCACTTTTGAATGATAAAAAAGAGATATTTATGGATAAACCTATTATTATTTTGGTGACTATATGTAGCAACTTTTGTAAAAATTAATTTGTATTTTTTAAAAAGTTTGGATTTTATTTTTTAAAAATTGTTTTTTTCTTTGTAAATTAATAGATTTTTTGATTTTTTTAATAAAAAATTTACCTTCTTAAAATTTGATTTTGAAGTTATTACCTGTTTAGAAAATTTTTGATCTTATAGAAAATTGTTACGTTTTTGAGTTAATATAGTTTTTCAAAAACTAGTTGTTATTGTTTTTTTTTTTTTTTAATTAAAACTTTTTTGTATTTTTTTTTTCTTATAAATTTTTGTAAAAATTAATAGTTTGATAACTCGATATATTTTGTTTTTTAAAATTGGTAAATTTTCTGGGTATCTTATAAATTGGAACTTTTTGCATTTTGGAAATTTTTTCTATGTATTTTTGAAAACAAATACTTTTTTTAATTGGTACATATTAAAATTTTTGGAGAATTTGTATTTTTATTTTTGAAAATTCGTACTTTTTATTAAAATTTTGGTTTTTATTCGTTTATAGGTTTTTTGTTGAATTTGTTTATAGTTTTTTTAGAATTTTTGTATTTTGGCTTAAGTTCATTGAATAATTGTAGAAGAATACATTGTAAAAGTTTTATTGGACACACTCGGCAGAATGGAATGCATTTTCTAGTCCGCCACGACCTTCATCAGCTCTCTTTAGCGTCCCACCGTGGTGTTCTCTGTAAACATCATCTATTTAACTTACAACTTTTTGGGAAATGTAATCCGTAACTTATTTTCATACCTGTTGTTAAGTAAGACGAATCGTTTACGATGACGAAGGTCATGGCGGACTAGAAAATGCATTCCATTCTGCCGAGTGTCCAATAAAACTTTTACAATGTATTCTTCTACAATTATTCAATGAATTTAAGCCGAAATACAAAAATTCTAAAAAAAATTTGATTTTTTTTATTTTTGAAAATTGGTATTTTTTTAATTTTTACATTGAAACTTAAAAAAAACTTGTATATTTTAAATTGTTGTTTAGATTTTGCTGATAACCGATACATTATTTTAAAATTAAAACTATTTTGAAAATTATTATTTTTTTCAAAATTATAGAAAAAAAATATATAAAAGGAAGTACCTTTGCTTGTTTAACACGAAAATTTTTAAATATATATCCAGGGCCTCAAATTGAAAAACATTTGTGATTGTTTTGATTAAAAATAATTTTTGAGAATATATGTCCGTCTGTCTGTCCGTTTGTATGTTGAAATAGATTTTTTTGTAGCGCATAATCCAATAAATACATTTTTCTTTCAACATGTATATGGCATATAGTCCCGAAAAACTTGGTATTGAAATTCAGCGAAATTTAGGAATGGCGGAGTTATGAACGATTTTCTAGAACAGCCTCAAAAATTTTTCCAATTTTCTTTGCCCAAATTTCATAAATTTTTACTTCACATACAATAATATATTGTTACGTTTTAACCTTTTAAAAACGGTCGTTTATTTCCTTTAAATAAACTTGTACTTTGATTGCAAAAATAACAGCAGTTTAGTAGTTTAAAAATTGTAACGACTCTTTACACACACACTTAAATTACACGCTTTATACAGCACACTTTAATAATGTACAAGATTATACAGCCAAGGCAGTTAATATGTCTTTACTTAACGACGCTTCCAACCAGACTGACTCAATGGTGTTCTCACGGCCAATTTATATACACTGTATTGCCTACTAGATGTTTCTTGAAAGCTCTATTTCTTTCTACAATGTTAACGGACAATCTAGGGCTTTTGTAGGTAATGCCATTAGCATAAACACTTAGTGCTGCCAAACTAGCTTTTGATGATAGTGCCAGCAGCATAAACACTTAGTGCTGCCACACTTAAAAACAATAGTGAAAGCTTTTTATTCAATGTTGTATGTTTAGAACTATGTTAATAATTTTTACTGCTGTTAACATAAACGGAAATGTCTGGAAGCATTGAGAAAGATTTAAACCGGCCGTTAAAACCGTTATATTTGAATTCAATTACAATTTCGTAACACTGCCCCCCGCTTAAGCCTGTTCGTCCCGAATAGGCACAGAATCACTTCTCTCATAGGTAGCTAGTTCTTCATTTTAAATCTCGGCCTCTTTTCTTTCCGTATTCTGTACACCACGCCGTTTAATTTATTAATCACCTTGTATGGTCCATCCCAATGGGTTTGTAGTTTGGGGAACAGTTCTTTCTTACGTTGTGGGTTATATAACAGTACAAGCTGGCCTTCGTTAAGTCCTTCAGAATTCGCTGCTCGATCGTATCTGGCTCTTATTTTGTAGCTGGTCATTTTCATTCGTCTGGGTACGAATTCATGAAGTTCGTTTAGGTCATCTTGCTCTTGGGAAGTGTTTTCATTATTTGTTGATGAGCACCTAACGAAGGTTTTTGCTGTTACAAGATCACTTGTTATTTCTGATGGTTCTATCACCCTCAAACTATTGTCCTTACAATCTCCCTCCATACGAGCCCATACTAAAGTTTCTGACTGTGGTAGCTTCTGGTGCTCGACGGTAACTAGCTTTCTTACTTGAGTTCTATTCTCATATCCGACGTCAAGGGGTATCTTCACATTTTGCAAAATCATAACTTTTTGTCCCATATCCAAAGTAATGCCATGGCTAATCATGAAATCAGCACCAATGATAACTTCGTCCACAATATCGGCAACAATGAATAGATGATTGACGGTAACGTTGGCAATGGTTAATTTCACATTTACTTTACCATAGACCGTGGCCGGCTCCCCAGTAGCTGTGCGCAGGCTTACCCCACATAATGGTTCAATTGTTTTCTTGACTAAATCTGGCCTGACGATATACTGTGATGCCCCGGTGTCTATAGTAAAAACGCGCTTCTGAGCGTTGATGTATCCAGGAGCAGTAAGATTGCTATTTTTCTGCTGTATTACGGATATGAAGATTGTGGGACCCTCAGATGTGGTATCTTGCTCTTGCCCCATAGTGCTAGCTTGTTTTAGTTTTAAAGGTGATTCCAGTGATGATTGATGATTCGACTGCTGGTTACTTCTTTGAGGCGAGGCAGATCTGGTTCGTTTTCTTGGTACTTTGCAGTTTCGCTGAATATGACCAGATTTACCGCAGTTATAACATTTTACTCTGACTTTACTTTGTTTCTCAATAAACGTCTTCAAAACCTTTTTTAATTCGTCGATTATATTTCTCTGATTGTCAGCTACAACTTCAACATTTCGCACATAACATATTTGGGGCTTTGAAATTATTTTCGCTGTTTCTTGTGCCAGTGCGAATGAGACGGTTTCAGTAAATGACGGTTTAGGTGTGGCACAAACCGCGTGTTTGATTTCAGGATCGCGAATACCATTAACAAATGCCTCTATCTTGAAATGGTCCAAAAACGGGCTGTTCTCCCCTGGATAAGTAAGCTGCAGCAAACGTTCGATTTCCAACGCAAAGTCTTGTAGTGTCTCATTGGGCTTCTGCACTCTACCACGCAATTCCATTCGGTATAAGTCCTTTTTATGTTCACCAGCGTACTTACGTTGTAGCGCCTCCATTATGTCATCATAACTATTTTTCTTACATGCTGGCACGCTTTCAAGAACTACTGCTGCGTTTCCTTTTAAGGCCAATATCAACTCTATAGCTTTTTCTTCGTCGTTCCACATGTTTCTAATGGCAATTGTATCAAACTGAAACTTGAACACATTAAATGGTGTGGTGCCATCAAAACTAGGGGCCTTTATTCTATTAGAGGATTCTGGAATAATTCGCACCTGTCCATCTTGGCACTGAAGATTATTCATCTTTATTTCTAGATCATGTAGTTTTTTATCAACACCTTTGGCAATTTCATTCTCTAAATCTGACAGCTTTTTATCAATGGCTTTGGATTGTAAATCTAGACAGCTCTCTAAGTCGGTCAGCTTTTTATCAACGACGTTGGCTTGTATATCAAGGCAGCTCTCTAAGTCGGACACCTTTTTATCAATGCCATCCACTCTGCTGTTTATAACTTCCGAAATTTGTTGAAGTTTCTCGTCTGTCGCTCTAGAAGTTTCTTTAACTTCAGCAAGAAGTTTCTCGTTATTTACTTTAGAAGTTTCTTAAACTTCAGCAAGAAGTTCTTTAGAAGTTTCTTGAAATTTCATTTCCATTATTTTATTTTCTTCTTTGACTTCAGCAAGAAGTTTCTCGTTATTTACTTTAGAAGTTTCTTGAAATTTCATTTCCATTATTTTATTTTCTTCTTTAACTTCTTTAAATTGCTCCATCAAAGCAGCAAACATTGTGGATAAATCCATGCTTGTTGTTGCACGGGTAGAAACTTCCATTTCTTCTTTATACTCGAATTCGTAAGTTCCGATGTCAATATTACGCCGCTTGAATTCTTCTATCAGCCTCTTTTGTAATTCTGCTTTATTACCAGCTGTAGGTAACTCCAACTTATTCAATTCTCTCTTGAGTTGCTCCACTTTTAGCTCTTCAAACTTCATGACTGCTTATTATTTTGCAATCCCACTTCTGACACCAATTGTTACGTTTTAACCTTTTAAAAACGGTCGTTTATTTCCTTTAAATAAACTTGTACTTTGATTGCAAAAATAACAGCAGTTTAGTAGTTTAAAAATTGTAACGACTCTTTATTTTATTTAAAAATGTACAACAACACAGTTTATAAGTCACTTTGTGTAATACACACACACACTTAAATTACACGCTTTATACAGCACACTTTAATAATGTACAAGATTATACAGCCAAGGCAGTTAATATGTCTTTACTTAACGACGCTTCCAACCAGACTGACTCAATGGTGTTCTCACGGTCAATTTATATACACTGTATTGCCTACTATATGTTTCCTGAAAGCTCTATTTCTTTCCACAATGTTAACGGACAATCTAGAGCTTTTGTAGGTAATGCCATTAGCATAAACACTTAGTGCTGCCAAACTAGCTTTTGATGATAATACCAGCAGCATAAAAACTTAGTGCTGCCAAACTAGCTTTTGATGATAATGTCAGCAGCATAAACACTTAGTGCTGCCACACTTAAAAACAATGGTGAAAGCTTTTTATTCAATGTTGTATGTTTAGAACTATGTTAATAATTTTTACTGCTGTTAACATAAACGGAAATGTCTGGAAGCATTGAGAAAGATTTAAACCGGCCGTTAAAACCGTTATATTTGATTTCAATTACAATTTCGTAACAATATAAATGTTTTTCTATTGAAAAGTAGTGATTAAATAGTCTAAAGGAAGTGTTCTAGATTACAAACCGTTAAGCCCGAGTTCATATCCCCAGAGCTCCTCGTAAATTTCTCTTTTCCTCTCCTCTCTCTAGTGATTTTACCTTTTGTTATTATATTATGGTGTGAATACATTTTAAACAGTTTTTTATTCAATGAAATTGTCGTTGTTTAGAATTTTTTTCATTCGATGAAAAAATTGGAAATAATTTTCACAAATTTACGAAATTGTACTTAAATTCAAATATAACGCTTTTAACGGCTGGTTTAAAACTGCTGCTAATATATCTGTAGAAATTATTAACATAGTTGTAAACATACGACATTGAATTAAAAGCTTTCGCCATTGTTTGTAAGTATGGCAACACTAAATGTTGAAACTGCTAACATTAACATCGAAAGCTCTAAAATTCGAATATGCTAGTTTGTCCGTTAAGAATATTGTAGAAAGAGATAGAGCTTTCGAGAAGCATCTAGATGGCAGTGCAGTGTATATACATAAATTGGCCGTGAGAACACCATTGAGTGAGTCTAATTGGAAGATGGACGAGAAGATAACAAAGTAAGATAACAAAGTAAAAAGTGCTGCCAAGTTTAAAAATAGCAACTTTGTTAACAGACTAATCATGAAAGATAACAAACTAATGGACCCTAGGTCGAATTGAGAGATTTGTTCTGGACCGGACCACTTGAAGGTGATAGAGGAGGGTCTCAGCTTCATTTTGATATACATTTTACTTACCGCTATAGTTTTTGGTAAAACAAAGTTTTCAAAAAAAGATTTTTTCATATATCACTCCAGAGGACATTTTGGACCCTAGGTGGAACTGAGTGATTTGTTCCTGGACCGGACCACTTGGAAGTGATAGTGGAAGGTCTCAGCTTCATTTTGATATACATTTTATTTACCGCTATAGTTTTTGGTAGAACAAAAATTTCAAAAAAAGATTTTTCATATTTCACTCTAAGGGACATTTTGGACCCTAGGTCGAACTGAGTGAATTGTTCCTGGACCGGCCCACTTGGAGGTGATAACAGAGGGTCTCAGCTTCATTTTGATATACATTTTATTTACCGCTATAGTTTTTGGTAGAACAAAGTTTTCAAAAAAAGATTTTTTCATATATCACTCTAGAGGACATTTTGGACCCTAGGTCGAACTGAGTAATTTGTTCCTGGACCGGACCACTTGGAGGTGATAGTGGAGGGTCTCAGCTTCATTTTGATATACATTCTATTCACCGCTATAGTTTTTGGTAGAACAAAGATTTCAAAAAAAATTTTTTCATATTTCACTCTAAGGGGCATTTTGGACCTAGGTCGAACTGAGTGATTTGGAAGGTCTCAGCTTCATTTTGATATACATTTTATTTACCGCCATAGTTTTTGGTAGAACAAAAATTTCAAAAAAAGATTTTTCATATTTCACTCTAGAGGACATTTTGGACCCTAGGTCGAACTGAGTGATTTGTTCCTAGACCGGACTACTTGGAGGTGATAGTGGAAGGTCTCAGCTTCATTTTGATATACATTTTATTTACCGCTATGGTTTTTGGTAGAGCAAAAATTTCAAAAAAAGATTTTTTCATTTTTCACTCTAGAGGACATTTTGGACCCTAGGTCGAATTGGGAGATTTGTTCTGGACCGGACCACTTGGAGGTAATAGAGGAGAGTCTCAGCTTCATTTTGATATACATTCTATTCACCGCTATAGTTTTTGGTAGAGCAAAGTTTTCAAAAAAAGATTTTTTCATATTTCATTTACCGCTATAGTTTTTGGTAGAACAAAGTATTGAAAAAAACAGTGATGGTGGAGCCCGGACTGCAACGTACTAGCCTCTGAAATAAATGTAAATAACCTGGCAGCCCAGAAATAAATATATTAACAGTTTACCTTTTATACTAACATGGCCACCAAGACGAATTTTTACAAGGTGGTTTCGATTAGACATGTAGCCTTCAGTGTCAAACTGCACATATAAAAAATTTTTGGAACGAACCTTGTTAAATCTGGCTTGGTAACCGTCAAATTTTATTTGCCATCAATGAAACAGCAGGTAAGTGTTTTTTTAATTGATTAAAAATAAGATTTTTAAGTGATAATAATAGTTTTATAGTTAATATGTGTGAGTTTAAAGTGAGTGATTTTAAAAAAATAGTGATTTTTTTCTTTTTTCAAAAAAAATAATTCTAAAAATGGGATTTTTTAAATTCCAAAATAAAAAAAGCTATTTTGTAATTTTGCAGAAATAAATATTCTTTTTATTTTTATTTTGTTCTATCGCCATATCGAAAAATCGCGCAAAAGCAAAATAAAACGATCGCGAAAAGGAACTCGGTACAAAAAAGAAAACTATCGACATATCAAAAAAGTATCGCCATATTGAAAAAATATTAAGAAAAACTATCGTTTTATCGGTAAAATATGAAATTACAAACGGATCGACAAAATTATATAAAATTTAGAAAAAAATCAAAACATGAAATTTAAAATGGATTTTTATTTTTTATTATATATTTATTAATACGCGCAGAAAGCTCAAGCGAAGGAAGACCACTATCAATAGAAGGAAGGCTCAATAGAAGGAAGACTAAGCTTAAGCAAAGGAAGGCCATTAGAAGGAAGACAAAAAACTTACACACTTGGAAAGAGGGTAAAAATGTACACCTTTTTTATGTAACTTTTTTTAACCAAAAATAGTGCTTTTGCCGAAAAGAAAATTTGTTAAAAATTCAAGTGTCGGTAATCTTGATTTGTTCAATTTTGAAATTGGTTTCTGTTAAAACAAAAAAAAAAAAAAAAAACATAAAATTTTAAAATGATAAAATGATAAAAAAAATTTTTTATTTAAAAAAAAAAACAAACCAAAAATAAACATGAATAAAACAAACTTAACAAAAATATGACAAAAAAAGAAACAGCAAAAACATTACAAAATAAATAAAAAAAAATTAATAAAATATAAAATATTTTATGGGGTTGAAGATGGTGCCGAAGATGGAGGCGTCGTTTCCTGGGCCGGGGCTGCATGCTGTTGGGCCGGAGCTGTATAGTGTTGGGCCGGGGCTGCATGCGTCTGGGCCGGGGCTGCATACGGTTGTGCCGGGGCATACGGCTGGGCCAGAGGTGCATACGACTGGGCTGGAGGTGCTGGAGGCTGGTACCCGTATCGGTACTGGCTGTACCATTGTGGTGGGGCGTATCTGGGCATACCGCCCTCACCACCTCTTTTAATTTTAATATTTAACATAAGTTTTGCGCCACAGTGCGGGCACTTTTGATTCTGAAAAAAAAAAAAAATGAAATATATATAATTAATTAAGGAAAAAAATTAAGTTCACCAGCACAGTTAATTTTTTAAAAACTGCTGGAGAACTTTAATAAAGGAGGGGAAAAACAATACTTACCATGCTGCTCATTCCACAAATTAATCCAACTGACGCTTAAACTAATCGCGGCATTTAAGGTATGCCAAGTTTATACATTTGCAGAAATTAGACTATCGGTGCTGCCAAGTTTAAACACAATTCGTTCATAAGGCTGCTATATTGGTACAATATGTCAAAACACTAGGGTTTTATAACTAGAACAAAATGTTTTTTAATTCTTTTGACTATTTTTTGTCATTTGTCTTATAAAAAATTAAAAAAAAAAAATATAAAATATGTATTTATATACAATGCAATAAAAAATAATAATTAATTAACAGACAATATATTCAACAAAATTTCTGGTTATACACAAACATTTTTTAATACGATACTATTTCCAATGTAGTTAAAAAAAATTGGTAAGAAACTATTCCTTTTAAATAATCTTTTTCGACCTTTTCAATTCTGGGACCCTCCACTATCACTTCCAAATCATTTACTGGTACGTTGCAGTCCGCGCATCACCATCACTGTTTCTTTCAATACTTTGTTCTAGCAAAAACTATAGCGGTAAATGAAATATGAAAAAATCTTTTTTTGAAAATGTATATCAAAATGAAGCTGAGACCCTCTGCTATCACCTCCAAGTGGTCCGGTCCAGGAACAAATCACTTAGTTCGACCTAGTGTCCAAAATGTCCTCTAGAGTGAAATATGAAAAAATCTTTTTTTGAAATTTTTGTTCTACCAAAAACTATAGCGGTGAATAAAATGTATATCAAAATGAAGCTGAGACCCTCCACTATCACCTCCGAGTGGTCCGATAGCGGAGGGTCAGGAACAAATCACTCAGTTCGACCTAGTGTCCAAAATGTCCCTTAGAGTGAAATATGAAAAAATCTTTTTTTGAAATCTTTGTTCTACTAAAAACTATAGCGGTGAATAAAATGCATATCAAAATGAAGCTGAGACCCTCCGCTAATATCTCCAAGTGGTCCGGCCCAGGAACAAATCGCTCAGTTCGACCTAGGGTCCAAAATATTCCTTAGAGTGAAATATGAAAAAATCTTTTTTTGAAATCTTTGTTCTACTAAAAACTATAGCGGTGAATAGAATGTATATCAAAATAAAGCTGAGACCTTCCACTATCACCTCCAAGTAGTCCGGTCCAGGAACAAATCACTCAGTTCGACCTAGTGTCCAAAATGTCCTCTATAGTGAAATATGAAAAATCTTTTTTGAAAATTTTGTTCTACCAAAAACTATAGCGGTGAATAGAATGTATATCAAAATGAAGCTGAGACCTTCCACTATGACTTCCAAGTAGTCCGGTCCAGGAACAAATCACTCAGTTCGACCTAGTGTCCAAAATGTCCTCTATAGTGAAATATGAAAAATCTTTTTTGAAATCTTTGTTCTACCAAAAACTATAGCGGTGAATAAAATGTATATCAAAATGAAGCTGAGACCCTCCACTATCACCTCCAAGTGGTGCGGTCCAGGAACAAATCACTCAGTTCGACCTAGGGTCCAAAATGTCCTCTAGAGTGAAGTATGAAAAAATCTTTTTTTGAAATTTTTGTTCTACCAAAAACTATAGCGGTGAATAAAATATATATCAAAATGAAGCTGAGACCCTCCGCTATCACCTCCAAGTGGTCCGGTTCAGGAACAAATCACTTAGTTCGACCTAGTGTCCAAAATGTCCTCTATAGTGAAATATGAAAAATCTTTTTTGAAATCTTTGTTCTACCAAAAACTATAGCGGTGAATAAAATGTATATCAAAATGAAGCTGAGACCCTCCACTATCACCTCCGAGTGGTCCGGTCCAGGAACAAATCACTCAGTTCGACCTAGGGTCCAAAATGTCCCTTAGAGTGAAATATGAAAAAATCTTTTTTTGAAATCTTTGTTCTACTAAAAACTATAGCGGTGAATAAAATGCATATCAAAATGAAGCTGAGACCCTCCGCTAATATCTCCAAGTGGTCCGGCCCAGGAACAAATCGCTCAGTTCGACCTAGGGTCCAAAATATTCCTTAGAGTGAAATATGAAAAAATCTTTTTTTGAAATCTTTGTTCTACTAAAAACTATAGCGGTGAATAAAATGCATATCAAAATGAAGCTGAGACCTTCCACTATCACCTCCAAGTAGTCCGGTCCAGGAACAAATCACTCAGTTCGACCTAGTGTCCAAAATGTCCTCTATAGTGAAATATGAAAAATCTTTTTTGAAAATTTTGTTCTACCAAAAACTATAGCGGTGAATAGAATGTATATCAAAATGAAGCTGAGACCTTCCACTATCACTTCCAAGTAGTCCGGTCCAGGAACAAATCACTCAGTTCGACCTAGTGTCCAAAATGTCCTCTATAGTGAAATATGAAAAATCTTTTTTGAAATCTTTGTTCTACCAAAAACTATAGCGGTGAATAAAATGTATATCAAAATGAAACTGAGACCCTCCACTATCACCTCCAAGTGGTGCGGTCCAGGAACAAATCACTCAGTTCGACCTAGGGTCCAAAATGTCCCTTAGAGTGAAATATGAAAAAATCTTTTTTTGAAATCTTTTTTCTACTAAAAATTATAGCGGTGAATAAAATGCATATCAAAATGGAGCTGAGACCCTCCGCTAATATCTCCAAGTGGTCCGGTCCAGGAACAATTCACTTAGTTCGACCTAGGGTCCAAAATGTTCTCTAGAGTGAAATATGAAAAAATCTTATTTTGAAAACTTTGTTCTACCAAAAACTATAGCGGTGAATAAAATATATATAAAAATGAAGATGAGACCCTCCACTATCACCTCCAAGTGGTGCGGTCCAGGAACAAATCACTCAGTTCGACCTAAGGTCCAAAATGTCCCTTAGAGTGAAATATGAAAAAATCTTTTTTTGAAATCTTTTTTCTACTAAAAACTATAGCGGTGAATAAAATGCATATCAAAATGGAGCTGAGACCCTCCGCTAATATCTCCAAGTGGTCCGGTCCAGGAACAATTCACTTAGTTCGACCTAGGGTCCAAAATGTCCTCTAGAGTGAAGTATGAAAAAATCTTTTTTTGAAATTTTTGTTCTACCAAAAACTATAGCGGTGAATAAAATATATATCAAAATGAAGCTGAGACTCTCCTCTATCACCTCCAAGTGGTGCGGTCCAGAAAAAATCTCCCAATTCGACCTAGGGTCCATTAGTTTGTTATCTTACAGGATTAGTTTGTTAACAAAGTTGCGACTTTTAACTTGGCAGCACTTTTACTTTGTTATCTTACTTTGTTAACATAGTGTCTACATTAGAGATTTTTTTATCAAGACAAACGTCAAACTTAACGCGAATTTGTGGAAGGTGGAAACAGTTGCACAAAAACAACAATATGGCGTATTCATTATTGTTTTTTATATATGCAGTTTGACAACTGTAACAACCAAAATAATAATCAACTGTTTAACTAAGGTTATCTTGTATATATACGCACTGATTTTGACGTTTCTTTTGATATAAATTTGCCTAATGTAGACACTAGGTAAGTTCACGCCGACAATTGGAAGCATCGTTAAGTAAAGACAAATTAACTGCCTTGGCTGTATATTCTTGTACATTATTAAAAAGTGATGTATAAAGTGTGTAATTTAAGTGTGTGTGTATTAAAACACAAAGTTACTATTTAAACTGTTAGTTATTGTTGTACATTTTTAAATAAAATAAAGAGCCGTTACAACTTTTAAACTACTAAACTGCTTTTATTTGCAATCAAAATATACGGGTTATTTAAAGGAAATAAACCACCGTTTTTTAGAAGGTAAAAACGTAACAATATTTTTTATTTCGATCAAAATTAAAAAAATTAAATGATTGATGAAAATAAAAAAAGATGATGGATTTTTATTATTTTTTGAACACAAAATATTGTTTTTCGATTGAAATAAAAATAAAAAGTTGGTTTTTTATTATAAAAATTCGGTATCTGTTTTGAAATGTCATATTAAATTGAAATTTATTAAATAAAAATTACATTTCTATTGGCCAGGATTCGAACCCATACAAACACTTTAAAACTCAGAGCTTTGAATCTTTACCTCCTAGGACACATGACATTTTGGAATTCCAAATTTAAAAAATAGTTTTCTTTAATTTGAGTGTGTGCCAAACGGTAGTAAAGTATGTAGGAAAGTAAATTTTTGTCAATTATGGGGTGAATAAAGTTTCATTAGCCCATAGGGCTACATAAATTTTTCACAAATGAGGGCGTGTGTAAAACGGAGGAAAAGTTCTATTGTAAAAAAAAAAATATTTTTTTTCTGTGGTGAGAAAAATGTTTCATTCTACTGTGTGAAATGAAAATTGTAAAATATTGACAAATATAATTATTATTATAAAAGAAATTTGAATAATTATGTAAATATAAAAAAAATGAGATTAAAATAATAAAAAATCCTTTATGAAAGAAAAACTTCACTTTGGTGACATTTTATGTACATTTAATAATCAATAATTAAGCATCTTAAATAATGTATTGTGTTTGAAATCTTAAAACTAAATGTAAATGTAAATATTTTTGTTATTGAAATATTTTCTAATATATTTTTAAAATATCGAAAATTTATATACGTTTGTCAAAAATTCTACTATCCTTATGTCATAGATTAATTAGTAGATATTTATGTGAGAGAAAAAAAAACTGATTTAATTGTTAAAAAACTAATTCATGCAACAACAAAATACACGTAGTCACATATTTTTTTTTTTATTTTGAAAAAAATTAGTATATATATATTTTTTTTTGGAAAATTTTGTTTGAAATGCCTCTCACATAAACTTCTAGTTTTATTCTATGCCTTATGAGCTACTAAAAATTTGTTCACCTCATACCAATCAAGAATCTATTATCAAATATACTTTTCTATCGTTTCACACAGGTCCTGAATAGAAAATTTTGCAAATCATAAAATAAATAATAGAATAATATGTTTTAAAATCATAAATAATAGTTGTTACATTTTTGACAAAAGCAAATAAATATTTAATTTTCTAAGAAGTATTGTAGTTTTATTAAAGAATTTGTGAAATTCTATAATGGAAAAATGTTTTCATTTGGCACAGCAAAACCGCAAAATTTTTTCACCATAGGAAAATTTAAATTTTTCACAAAACTATACTACCTTTTGGCACACGATCTTCATGTAAAAAAAATTAATAATAATTTTTCAACATTGGGCCTGTGTGAAATAATATAAAAGTATGTTTGTTAGTAAATATTTGATATTTTTTTTTTTTTTTTTTTTGACATTTGAACACAAAACGTGACCAAAGTGCAGTTTTTCTTTCATAAATGATTTCAAAGAAGATATTTTTTTATTCTTTCAATCTCAATATTATAAAAGAGATATAATAAAAATTTAATTTGTCAATATTTTACAGTTTTCATTTCTCACACAGGCACCTGAAGATTCGTCTTTTCTTCCAAAAATTCTGTTAACTCATCAATTATCCTTCCCCTTTGTTCAACACCAAATAGTAACACAGAAGGAGCTTTTTTAGCCGTTGTATGAATGGTATTATTTAGAGCATATTCAACATTTACCAGTTTTGATACCCAGTCAGAATGTGTAACAGGTTCAGTCAGTTTTGCCAGCATTGATTTTAAAATTCTATTTACTCTTTCTACTCGACCATTTGTTTATGGAGAAGCCACAGATATTTTGACGTGTTTTTTACTATTTTCCGAAAGGAATTCTGAAAATTCCTTAACAGTAAAACAAGTTGCCCTATTCGTAATTATACGCAGTGGGCGACTAAAGTTATCGAAATATTTTTGTAACGACATATAAACTTCCTTTGAACTTACTTACATTATGCGACAGTCAAAATCGGGATGGGATGAAACCAACGGGAAATGTTATATCGGTAAAAAAGAAGTTATACGTGTCCCGGCGTTTCGCTGGGTCACGTCTAGGAATCGAGATATATCGATTTGAAGTTAGTAACTATCATATAGGGGAAATTGTGACCTTTGGTGGTCTTTTTTTTGACATAACTCGAGAACCATCAATCCGATTTTGCTGAAACAAATTTAAAAAAATTAGGAATTACAATTCCTTTAATCTTTTCATACAACGTTTCGCTACATAAGCAACAGTTTCGCAGTTATAAATAAATGTATGAAGAAAAAAACTATTTTTTGCCTAAAAAATTGAATATTTTTATTTTTAATTCATAAAAAATCCAAAACGATAAAAAAAAGTGTCAAGTCCTATTACTTTCACGTAAAGTCACATAACCTTTAAACAAAATGAGACATAGATCATGAAAATCGATGGACGCGTTTCGCTTTTATTCACAATTAAGTGAAGGTATCTCATTTTGATAAGAATATTGATTTTATGTTTCAATGAATTTGGATAATATTTATTATATATTATTTATTATAATTATTAACATGTAAAATTAAAAATTATTACAGGTAATTATTAGGTTATTACATAGATACATAGGTTATAAAAATCGATGAACACAAAACTTATTTTCGTTTGTTTGCGCCCTTTACTTTCTTGCGTGGTGGTTCGCCCACTTGTTCAAAGTCTGTATCGGATGAGGATCTGTCTTCATCTGGAAAAAATCAATTGTTTTTAATCAGTCAGTTAACTTCATTTTTGTGACTTACTCTCGGAGGAAACTCCCATTGTATATTCTTCTTCTTCATCTTCATTGTCGGGATCGTACGTCTTTTGCGACCACCAACAAATTTCAGCCACCAGCGAATCGAGCCTTTTGCCTTTATGTCACGTTTCCATTGGCATTGCCACTTGATGGAAGCGCTCGCCATATTTATCCGACTCTGAGGCTAGCTGCTTGCTGAAGTATTCAAGATGGTGATGCAAGAAGTGAATTTTGAGGGACATATTCACTCCAATTTTCTGGAAGTAGTGCAACATCTTGGTCACAAGAGCGGGGTAATTGTGTGCTCGCGTACTTCCCAAAAAATATCGTATGACTTTCTTCACTGCCCTTCACGCAAAGTAATCATTACCGTCTAAAGCACCTTTAAATTCCTTTGATTTCATGAGCTTTCGTATATCCGGCCCATTCAGAACACCTTCCTTCAATTTTTCTTCGCTGATTCGTTGGAAAATATTTTCCAAACAATCAAGAATTTTCGGTTGCTTCACAATGGCCTTGATGAAATTTTTTACGATTCCCAGTTTGATATGGAGAGGGGGCATGAGGACGTTCTCCATTGGCACCAGTGGATCATTTACGCAGTTGTGTCCTTTTTCCGTTGGAGCAAGCCACTCATGCGTTTCGTATTGGTTTCCTTTAAATCGGGTATCCCAAAGACAAAAGAAACACATGTTTTTCGTATAGCCTCCTTGGAGACCTCTTAGCATCGCCACGACTTTCAGATCACAACTGATCAAACAGTTTAAAGACAAAAAATTAAAAATTATGAATGAAATTTATATATGTTCATAAATTTTATTTGTTTAAAAATTTTATTTTTTAATTAGAAAAAAAAATTTTTTGAAAATATTTTGGCAAGTGAAAAACAAAGGAAAAACACAATAAGATGATATGTGAACAATGATGTTTAAACTCACTGTGTTATTCAAAAAACAAGCCTAAAACTAATGTGTATGAACAATTTTTCATATTTGTTCTTTATTCAGCTCGTCAACAGATAGGAGTTTTCGGGGTTTCTTTATGTTACAAATTTCCGATGTCATAGTTAACATCAGTTTACAAATATTAAGTATATTTCTAGATTAAAGCAAAAATTTTTATAAGAGATAATTGCATTATATTTATTTATTTATGAAATATACATTTTGTGAAGGGTATAAACATTTCGGTTCAGCCGCATCTTTTTAGTTTTGGAAAGTTAGTATTTTTTAAAAGGTGGTAATATTTCTATAATTCTCTATAAAATATTAATTTTTCTTGAAAAATTTAATATTTTTGATTTTTTTAATTTTGAAAATTTTTTTTTTCCCAAAATTGCGTAGTTTTTTAGAACTTACATTTTGCCGAAAACTGTTTTTTTTTTAATTGGCAATTTTTATTTTGAAAATTTTTATTTTTTAATTATTATTACTTTTATTTTTTATTTTTTGAAAATTGTTATCTTTCTAATATTATTAGCGCATATGTACAGTGACGAGCAAAAATGTGACAAAAAATACAATATTCAGGAAAAATTCTTAACATTTTTAACTGTGAATATATTTGATCTTACTTGTTTTTCTGTACTAAAACTAAAATACATACATAAACCAGCAAAAACTTTGCTTTCCTGGTAAGCTAGCAGGCATAATTGGAAACTTGTTTTTTGACTGAATAACTAGTTATTTTTGTTCGACTTGTCCACAAATTCATGTAGTTATTTTTTGACTCTAGGGGTACTCATATATTTATTTTAAATATGTACCTAAATGAAAACAAAAATAAAAAAAAACAAAAAAAAATTGCCGTCAGTGAGACTCGAACTTGGACACACACTAACCATTCGTTTTTACTGATTAACGTCTTACTCAGTAAACCATCTCTAGCCAACTCATCCACGTGATTGCAGTATTACTGTGCTATTATACTATTGAGTACTTATTAATATAATACAGAGTAGGCAAATAATAATGACGCCTCATTACCAAGAAACTACTTTAATAAGTAGTTGCCATTACCGATAACCAAAAAGTTTTTACTGGGAAATAATGCTTTGATACCAATACTAAGAAATTACAGATAAAGTTAAATTTTTGCACCTTGTAAATTTAAAAGAATTAATTTAAAAATCAAAACGAAATTAAGATTATATCGCAGCATTTCTATTATTTATATAAAATGAGACATTATTTAAAAATATGTTTATATAATATTTATAGTTAATAGTATATATTCTTGTAAAATATGGAATTTTTAAGTTAGTAATCATAAAAGTAGAGAAATATACCATAGTTTTCAGAAAAAAATAATAAATAATTTACTTATTTATATATTAAAAATCTTTGAAAATCGTTAATCGGTGCTCATCATTTCTTACAACTGAGGCACATAAAATTAACCCACCCCTGGTGTAAAAAGTAAAAAAAAAAAAAAAAAAAAAATATTAACTAATTATAAGTATACTGAATATTTAATATTTTTAGAAAAAATTCAATTACCGGTTAACGAATCAATAAACAATGAGATATTAAATATTATATGGATCAGCACTAGCTTTGTTCGTATTTTGTAGTTTGTATTAACTTTTTATATTTTTAAAAGCAGATATTTTAAATTTGGTGTTTTAGTAAACCGATAGAACAAAATTAAATAGTTGAAGGAAAACAATTGTTCCATGGCATGCTTATGGAATATTCGAGGATTTTCAATTAAAAATGTGGTAATATAAGAAACATTTTAATAGTATATATATATATATATATATATATATATATATATATATATACATACATATAAAATTTTATTTACAAATTTGATAAAAAGCTTTCAAAAAAAGTTATAAAGTAAAATGTGACCTCCACTGTGGATTAAATTTTGATACATATATATATATATATTTGTGGTCACGAATACATTAAGTTTTTACTATGCAACTGTTATGCTCCATAAAGAGGAAAAGAGGATAAAAAGATATAACAGCTATTAATATAAATTTAGATAATATTCCTAGCAGAATTTTTACAATTTTTAGCTCATTACAAAAAATTAAAAATATCTATTTTTTCTTTTTGAACCAAATATTAAAGATTATTGAAAATTTACTCTGCTTAAATTACAAACCTTATGCAAAAAATACTTTGAATTGGTATTTATATTTATATTTGAATCGTAGTTTGTTTTGTTTTCTATATAAATACTGAAAATTATTGTTTATCATTCATCAATGAAACTTTGAATCCTTTAAAAATATTGTAGGTTTTCTTTTATTTTTTATATTCTATTATAGTTTTAGAAGAAAAACAACAAATACAACAATACATAAAACGGGTTAACTTTTTTAACACAAAAAAAAACAAAAATATTACTCCATTTTGTCGATACCGCTGAACAGCGTTACATTTTTGCTCGTGACTGTACTTCTTTAAAAAGCATTAAAACTTTAATTTTTATGATATTTTAAAAATTGGTACTATTTCTTTGATAGTATTTTTTCCTAAATATTTAAATTTCTTACAACATTTTTGTATCTTTTTTAAAAATTAACAATTGTTTCTGAAATTTGTTTGTTTTTGTTTTTAAATGGTACTTTTGTCTAAAAATGTTTACTTTTCCTGAAAATTGATACTTTTTTAAACATATATTTTTTATAGCTTTTTTTCTTTTTTAGAAACTAACTATTTCAAAATTATTTCTTCATATTAGTCGTTTTTTTTAAAGTATGGAAGCTTTTATTAATTTTTTTTAAGTTTTTTTTAAATTGTTTTTTTTTGTTTTTCTGAAAAATCCTTTGTTAACTTAGTTAATTTTTTCGAACATTCAAAATGGGTTGTATGTTTTTCTGAAAAGTGGTACTTTTTACTAAACTTTTTTTTATTAGATTTTTAAAATTTTTATTTTATATTTTACACAGAAAAAATCAAGTTTTCGATTAAACTATTAATGAGAGTTAAAAGAATGGTTTGGTTTTTTATAATTGTATAAAGTTTTGTAATTGGCAAAAAATGTAATTTAAATGAGATTTCAATGAAAATGGACTTAATTAGATTTTCCATACAAATCGAAATCTAGTTTCTAATTCGATTTTATCAAAATTAAAATTTAACGAAATTTAAAAATATCGTTTTTAACACTGTTTACTCGTTAGAACGAAATTTCAAGCCATGTATAAATGAGGTATAACATAATAAATCCAAAATCTACGCAAAAAAATCTATAATCTACGAAAAATTCACATTAAATTATTTTATTAATTGAAGTTCTATCTATTAAAAAAAGTTATAAGACTAAAATCTTTATTACAACTTTTTGTGAAAATTGTAAATAAAAGAATTTGTTAGATACTAAAAAAATTTAAATGGTTTTTTAATTGGCTACTTTTAAAATTACTAGAGTTATTCAAATTTTGAGCACTTAAATAATTAATACGATTATAGAAATTTATTAACAAATTCTTCTAAAAAATATTATAAAATAAAAATGTATTATAATTTCTTGCACTTTTGGTTAAAAAATCAAATAATTAATTAAAAATAACGTTTCTTAAAGAATTCAACCATCTGGTAACTTTAATAGTGAACTCAAGAGAGAGAGAGAGATAAATTATGAATTGCTACTTATCAGGGACGTAAAAATTGGTATTCTTGTACTTTTTTGGTACAATTCGAGACTGGAAAATCAATGGTACACCAACGACCAATTTGGTGTAGTTTAAATTTGTTTCTAATTTAAATTTTTTATAAAGTTGCTATAGAAAATCACCTTATTTAGAAACCAAATTTCAACTTTAATTGGAAAATGTTTTAAAAAACTCAAATTAGTTAAGACAAATTACTATGATTATACTTGATAGCCAGTCTCAGCTTTTTATTTTAAAATAAAATTCTTGCATCAGGGTCTCATAGACTCTTTAATATTTGAAGTCATATTGTCATCAATAATTCATATTATTAATATTAATTGTTTAATAAAAACTACGAAGAGATTAAGAATAATATTCGTGAAGAAATAAAAAGCATTTATTGGCAGAAAATATAAATTGTTATCAAAATTTATATAAATGTCATTATACTTCATCAAAAGATTAAAAGTTAAATAATACCAGCTGATTTTTGTTGTTTCCGCTGAGCGTTAACGTTAACTGTTAGCAAAAAAAAAAAAAATAATAAAATCGACATTAACCCGATTTGGGAGCACTTTATATATATATTTGTAAATTGCACTACTAAATTTACACATTGTTATTTAAAAAAAAGTAAAAATATATATATATTTTTTTTTGATATTAATTTCATTTTTATATATTCTCATTTCTAATCGTTCTTATATTCATAATTGTATTTTTATTTATAAATTAGGAACACTTTTATCGATCTTAAAGTTAACATGTATAATTCTTCACTTTAAGTTCTAACTTATATATATTTAAATTTTGTATGAAATTGCCAATGAACGTTAGCAACAAAGCACAGCTACTATTTTCTTTATGTCCATAAAGAAAACTTGAAAGAATTAAGTTTATTTCAGGAGTTCTACAATATTTCTTAACTTCAAGTGATAATTTTATAACAATTTCATATTTTGGTACAATTGTAGCAAAAAATTTAAATTTTAGCAGGTTTTTAGTACAATTCAAAAATTTCAATGGACATCCCTGCAACATGTATGGGATTGTGTGGTCAATTAGTCACATACCTAGTGTCTACATTAGGCAAATTTATATTAAAACAAACGTCAAAATCAGTGCAAATATATATAAGGTAACCTTAGTTAAACAGTTGATTATTATTTTGGTTGCTACAGTTGTCAAACGGCATATATAATAAACAATAATGAATACGCCATATTTTTGTTTTTGTGCAACTGTTGCCACCTTCCACAAATTCGCGTTAAGTTTGACGTCTGTCTTGATAAAAAAATCTCTAATGTAGACACTATGTATGTGTGAAAAAAAGATGGAAATTAAGGAAAGAAAATTTGAAAAAAATTTTGAAAAATCAAAAATATTCATTATTTATTTAATATAATTTTTTTTTTCTAAATCCTGATTAAAGAAATCTAAATAAATCTAATGATCTAAAAAAACTGACATTATTTTTTTTACCTTAGTACTAATTTTAATAAAACCAAACTCTCCATACCTGCTGCATGTGAGTGCTAAACATATGACGACAAGTGAACAATTAACAAGCCAGGGGTGCCAGATCCTTGTTGCAGAGGAGGATAAAAATGTTGATTTGGGTATTGAAATTTTTATTGGGGAAAATTATGTGATAATAGTATCTTTTGTTTAGTTAATAAAATTGGAATTATAAACAAAAGTATAAAATTTTAAAGTTGATGCATTTACATTTCGGTTATGAGTTTAACAAAAAACAAACTTGAAGATAGTATGCAATATAAACTCCGGGAGGCAATTTAACTTATTAATATCCGATCAAACCTGATTGAGTTATTTTTAACGTTTAAAGAGTTAAAATTCTTTCCTTTCTTACTTAAATAAATGCCAAAAAGCGATTTAAAGGTAATAAAATCTTTGGGGAATATTAATGATAAATATCAGAAAGCTGATTGTGAATGTTCACTTTTTCAGGAAAAAGCAAAACATGTCATTTGGAAATTTCTTAAGGTTTCCTTTTTCTCAATGTCCGTTTCAAATTTGACTTTTTTAATATGATGCTTTATTTGCAAAATTTATGATGTATAAATGTATAAATGTTTATAAAAAAAACGTCCTAGAAAAACTCATATTACTCCGAAATATGCTCTCGACAAAGAGAACCTAATATATATTTTAAAGAAAAGACATGCTGAATAATTTTAATTCTAAGGTATAGCACCAATTCTATAGATTTGCAAGATGGTGAATCTGAAGTTTAATACGTATATGATGTACTTAAATACATCCATATGTAATATGTATTTTCTAAAAAAAATTCCCCATAAAGAGAAAGCACAAATACTTGGTAAAAGCAAAACAGTTAATTATTTTGAATTATAAAACCTCTTTTTTTTGTCGAGTAGGAGAAAATATCTGGCAGCCCTATAGCAAGCAGACAAATGAAAAAACACAGTATCTGAGAGATACGCTATATTAGTATTTAGCATTAGACGAGTAAAAGCCGAAGAAAGTTGTTCTTCTACGCGTTCTGCAGTTTTTAGTGTCGGTCGCTGTAACAAAAAATATATTTAGTAAATAAAATTATTGGTCAATAGTCAAAATAATATCTCTTAATTTTCAAATTAAATAATTACAACAAAAATATATTCTAAGTATTTTTTTAAACAAGTGATGACGAAATTTTCGTTAATACAAATAATAATAAAACAAAGATAAAGCGAAAAACGGTAAAAGATATAAAAAAGAAAACGAAAAATAATTAAATCTAAAAGAAAGCCAACAAACAAACTACTGCAATAACAAAAACAACAGCAACAACAAAGTCATAGTGGTTTGTGTAATCAACGGATGAATAATTTTCTTTGTGTTGAAAACGAAAATAAAATAAATAATGACGTAAAGTGTACTTAATAAATAAATAATTAAAAATGTTTGAAAATAAATAATAAAAATGAATTTTAACTAAAAACATGACAAAATAAAACGTGCTTGTGAATCATACAACTACAAAAACATACACGTTCACTAATACTTAACACACTCATTTGCTCACACACTTTGAGATCCGTATACGTGAAAAATATGAAAAGTTCAAAAAGAAATTCTTAAAGAAAATTGTCCAAAACAACAACGACAACAAAACAAAGTGTGTGTATTGGTATTTTCTCTTTGATTGGTGTAGGTCAACAAACCTCTTAATAATAGATTAATTAGAAATAAAAATAAAATACATAATGATAGTAAAACAACAGCTTTTAAATTCAATGGCTCAAAAGGAAAAAATATATTATGATTTTTGTTATTTTAAATAATTTTCATTATTTTAATCTTGTTTTATTTAAAACCAAAGATATTTTACAAATTGTACTAAAAAGGAAACAAAAATTTGAGTAAAAAATATTTTAAGTTTTTTTTCTTATTTCAAAAAAGTGTAAATTTTCTAAAAAAAAAAAAAAAATTGTACCATTAAAGAATACAAAAACGTAATATGTTTGTAAATATTTAAAAAAGTACTAAATTTCAAAAAAGAAAAAAAAATGCATTAAAAATACATTAAAAAATGGTAACTAATTCCCAAATAGAACAACTGAAAAAGTACTCATCAAAAACATTATTATCACTGTTGTCAGATTTGACGATTTGTCGTCATTTTGACGATTTTTGGTCATAAAAATTGATGATTTGAAGATATTTGTTTTCTAAAAGGAGATTCTGAACTATTTTCACTATTTTTTATATGTATATTTTTTAAGTAAATTAGTTGGTACAAAAATATTAATTATTTATTAAAAACCTTCTTAAATTTTCCAATGTAAATGGTTCATTTATAGGAAAGATTTATGGGAACCAATATAATATTATATTTAATTTAATTATGTATGCTTAGCAGCATATTTTGTCATATTTTCATAGTTAATCCTTAATATGGCATGTTTATGTATATTTTATACTTAAGAGCATAATTTTGCATATATTAGACTTTTGCATATTTTTCAAAAAATTTTTTCAATATTTGCCATTAGTTAGTTTTCTTTCTACTCTTTTTCATTTTACAAATTGATAGTAATTTTGTAATTTCTTGATACAATGTGTTACCGTTGAATGGTTTTAGCAATTGTAATAAAATTCAAGTTACTTTTAGCATTGAATAGTGCATAATTTAAAATATATGTAGCTAAATAAATAATATTTTAAGAGCATATTTTCTAATTTTAAGATCATATTTTCCAATTTTAGTAAATTTTTTATGTGCAAAAAACAATTTTTAGAGTATATTTTTGGTTGCCCTTCGAATATTTGAAATCTTATGTTTTTCGAAATTTCGAGCTTTAATGTTCGATAATATTGAAATATTTTATTTTTTTAGAAATTTATTTACATTTAATTAAATATTTTTTTTTTAATTTATTTTGCTATAATTAAAAAAAAAAAAAAAACAAGTGGAAGAGTTATATTCGGCTGGGCCGAACCTTTTACACTCTTCACGAAGTCTATATTGCATAACTAAATATATAAATTCAGAATATAAATTCATTAAAACTTTAATTATATTATTTTACATTCTTGTTGAATTTACAAATATCGTGAATTTATTAAATGATATTCATAAAAGAAAACCTAAAACATTTTTTCTGCAAAAAAATATACGCATTTTAAGGAATTCTAAAGAATGGATTCATATTCATATTATCTCTTATCAAAATATCCATGACATCGGAAACTTGTAATATAAAGAGTCTCCGAAAACTGTTTTCTTGAGCATATGACTTATGAAGATCGCTCAGACCATCTGTGTTGAAGAGCCGAATAAAGAAAAGATATACAAAATTGTAAATTCCTTTTTCAGATTCCTACCAAAAATTTGTTTCGTAGCAGATACATAGAAATTATCTATTTTGAACTTGAATTTAGAACAATGTTTAAGTACTGAGAAAAAAATATTAAATAATTTTGTTTAAAGACTACAAAAAATTTTTAGTTGCAAAAATGAAAATTATTTGATAACTTTTGTCAAGTATTTCTTAGATATATATTTCTCTTTTGTGAAAAGAAAAAATAAGCTTCTTCAAAACTCCTCCCTAAATAGATTCCAGAAGAACCTGGCTTTAAGACACAAATCCACCAAAACATACTTTTCCGTCTTATGATCCGTATTTAAAGGCTTAAACACAATTAAACTTAAGTGATAATATTTTAAGTTGTTGTTTTTTCACAAAAAATATGTCCATATTAAAACATAATTCAAATAGATTCTACGAGAATAACAAACATGGCTTGGAGATTTATAATTTAGAACACTTTCACTAGACCAGTTATATGTACTCCTCATATCAATGAATATTGAATATATTTCAAATTATTTTTTATACAAAATAAAATAAAATAATTTTATGAATCTAGAATTTCAAATTACCATGTGGCCTTGGGCTAAGAATTCGAACTAGGAGTTTTAAAGTGTGCGGATGGGTTCGAATCCTGGCGAACACAAGTGAATAATAAATTAATAAATTTTTTAAGTATGTATATAAAAAGATATTTTGACAGTTCTGACGTTTTTGATTCTTGGTTCAAGCTAATTTATAAAATAATTTTTCGAAGTCTTGGCCAAGGACCTACATTTTTGAAGTCAGAAACCCAAGCAATACACCATTTCGATATGTTATATAAAAAGCGACTAAAGCTAAATAATATTTTTTTTTTTTATAAAGAATACATCAACATGTTATGATAAATTCTTGTAAAATTAATTTATTTTTCTTTTCTAATAATGAAAATTTTAATATTTTTTAATAAAAATATAAAATTTCAAGAACGGTTTGTTAGAAGACTTCATCTAGACTATTCGTGATCATAACGTTCCAATAGAAAAATGTTTATATAATATTGCATGTAAAATAGAAATTTGGGCAAAGAAAACTAGAAAAATTTTTGAGGTTGCTTTAGAAAGTCGTTTATAACTTCACCGTTCCTAAACGGATTTCGCTGAATTAAAATACCAAGATTTTCGAGATTATATGCCACATATGTCTTGAAGAAGAAATGTATTTATTAGACTATGAGCTTCAAAAAATCTATTTCAACACACAGATATCCAGACGGACAGTCATATGTATATTCTCAAAAATTGTTTCTAATCATAACAATCACAAATATTTTTAATTTTAAGGACTTGCATGTATATTTTAAGACTTTTGTTTAAAATAATATTTTGTGTGAAGAGTATGAAAAAATTAGGGTAATCGAAATTAATTAAAAAAATTTAATTAATGAGAATAAATTATTTAAATATTTCGAATATGACTTTAAAAATTCTAAGTTAAAATCGAATAAATGGATTTCCGAATCTCATATTTTCGAAATTTCATATTTTTTTAATTAATTTTATTTTGTGTGAAGAATACACAATTTTTTTTGCGTATTCTAAATTAATTAAAAAATTTAATTAATGAGAATAAATTATTTATGGCCTGATTCAGTACGACAATCAAATTGTTTGAAAATAAAATTTGTATGAAAATTACTCATTTTTTCAAATGTTTTTTGAGTAGTTAGATTGTCATACTGAATCAGGCCCTTAAATATTTCGAATACGACTTTCTAAGTTAAATTCGAAAAAATAGATTTTCAAATGTCATATTTTCAAAATTTCATATTTTTTTTAAATTAATTTTCAAAATTATCAAAATTAGCTGTGAATTTTAATTATGTTGATTATTTTTTTATTGTTTCAAAGTCTTATTAATATTTTTGAATTTTTAAATATGTATTTTATTATTGTTCGAAATTAATAGCGAATTTTAGAAATCTTTAACACCATCTCACATTGATTTCGAGTTTTGGAATTTTTTTAAGTATTCCTGTATTCTATTTTTAAATGTTTATTGGATTATTATTTCGTTTTGTTAATTTATATTTTTCAAAATTTAATTAAAAAAAGCAATCGAAACCAATTTTATAAGAAATTGTTTATGGAAATATATATTAAATTACTTAATAAATTATTATTTCGTTTTGTTAATTTATATTTTTTAAATTTAATTGAAAAAAGTAATCGAAACCATTTAATAAGAAATTATTTAAGAAAATATTTAATGGATATTTTTCCCCGTTTTTAAAACGAAGAAGACGAACAAAATTTTAATAATTACTGCCTAATAACTACTTAATATTCCTACGAATACTTTTCCAGTTCTAAATATGTATATTAGTACAATAGTACTAAGCTAATTTTAAGTTCGGTCCCAACCTTAACTCGTTTCTGAATATATTTAAAATATCTGTACATCTGTGTTTGTTTTTTTGTTTATATGAATAGTATGCTACGAGTAAATACATCTGTGTGTGAGTTTAAGTTTTCTGTTATTTTTTTTGTTCAATCATTCAATAAGACAAACATTTTTGATAACGTATTTTCTGTTTGTTGTTTGATATTTCATTTATGCTCTTCTTATTATATTAAATGACATTTACTACAGAAACAGCAACAACAATAAACATTAAACCATAACTAAAATGACAATAACAACAACAATAACAATTGTTAATACAAAACGAAATTAAAGTGCTACTTAAAAGATCGTTTAGTATACACTTCATATACTTCTTCGTTTTTTTACATGTTTGTCTTTTTGTTTTGTTTAGGTTTTTGTTTTTTTCTTTGTTTTCTAGTCGTCAAAACGATTATGTTTTTTGTAAAGAGCGTTTAAAAACAGTGTTACCAGTATAGGTTAATTATAAAGATATAATTGAGTAGTAAAATACAGAATCTATATGTATTTGAAATTAACTTTTTGGATATATAATATAAATCTAGGCTCTTCATACTGGCTAAATGACATTTGATGTAATTTCATGAACAGCTGATATTTTTTGTTAACTTGTTGAGTACACTGATTTAAAGATATTTTTTTATATTATAAAGTTTTTTTTATAAAGTTTTTTTATAAAGTCACTTTAATTATCTTTATTTTTTGTACTTTTGTCATATTTTTGCGTACAAATTTAACAAATGAATTTTTTAATTTTAATTAAAAAAAATTATTTTTCTTCCATTTTCAGAGTTGCTCGGAAAAGGGCATTGTAATTTCAACGTAATTTCGCACAAATTACACAAAATTATGTAATTTTGCAACTGTCAAAATGTGTGGGAGTATGTAATTTCGAGGCGCACAATGACGATCACAAACATTTTGGTAATAAATCTGTGTCTTAGAGCTCCAAAGTTAAAAATTCTTAAAAATTCTGAAAATTTTAAGTTGGCTAATTCAAGTTTAAAATATCTAATTAAAGAAAAAGTCATGGTAGAAAACTGAAAAGGAATTTACAATTTTGCAATCTATTCTCTATTCAGCTCTTCAATATAAAAGGTCTGAGCGGTCTTCTTAAGTCATATGCCCAATTCATGGTAGAAAACTGATAAGGAATTTACAATTTTGCATATCTATTCTGTATTCAGCTCCTCAATACAAAAGGTCTGAGCGATCTTTCTAAGTCATATGCCCAAGGAGTTTTCGGGGACTCTTTATTATTATTTCCAATTTCATGGTTAACGCAAGTTTATAAATATTACGTATATTTCCAGATTAAACAAAAAATTTTTTATATATATTTACGAAATGTATATTTTGAGAATTCTGTAAAAGATTCGGCCTAGCCGATAAATATAATACTTCCACTTGCTTTATATTATGTTTATCTTTTTTATATACTTAAAAATTAAAAGAAGTTTTCCTTAAAAAATAGTAGATTTTAGTGTTTATAATGTTTAAGAAAAATTTGATTAGATTTGATAATTTATAAAATAAATTACCCGCTAAAGCATCGAAATGATTTTTGGTGCTCAAAATGATCGTTATCTTTCTAATACATTGCATTAAAAATAAATTTAAAAGAATTAATATTAATATATTTTTTTATGCGCTTAATAAATATGATTCTAAAAGTTTGGTTTTTTCTTAAAATATATTCTTCTGTTAACATTTATGAGCGGGCAGAGAGAAGTTTAGTGTTGAATCATGCTATATATGTATAAGTAATTATTAAAACTATTTTTTAGATTTGAAAAATTTCGTGTGACCTTTCATTTCTAACCCGATGAACTTGATATTTTGTTTAAAATGTTGGAATGTAGGGTGCAACTCTCAATCAAATAAAACTTTCTTTATTATCCACTCCAGAAGTCTTGTCTTTTGAAATATGGGAAAAATATTTTTTATGAAATAAATTTTGAGAAAAAACGTGAAAGAATAACACCATTTTTTTTTATAAAAAAAACATTTTTTCATGCTCAATTTAAAGTCTTGATTTTTATAACTTTTTACGGCTAGATGAATTGAAAGAGTACAAAAAAAACTTTTCAACATATTATTTTGGAATATATTGGGAACCTTAAGATATTTAAAAAAAATGTTCACTCCTATATAATGGAAATTATTTGAGAAAAACCAAAAAAGAAAAAAAAAAATCGAAATTTCTAAATTCAAGCGCAAATATGTATCTTATAAACCATAGGAGTTGTTATAGGTGAATAAGCATGTTTTTTCTTTAGAACATGATGAGTTCTTTATAAAGATTTTTAAATCTTTGAAATCCGACTTGATTAGTAGGTTTCGATTTTTGAAAAAAATGTTCATACTCGAGGTGATCATCTTTGACACCCTGTAGCTTATCTCGTATTATTACGGAGTGATTACATGATAATTTTTTTGAAAACTTAGGTCCTCCTCTACAACTCTCGTATACATTTCAATTCGGTTCGTAAAATAGTTTGGGATATACAAATTTATTACCAAAATTTTTGCGACCGGACCCAATGCGATTTAAACTTCTTTCAATTGCCATGAATCGAACTTGTTATTTACACAATTAAACAGCAACCTCTCATCATGGCAACACTGTTTTTAACCATTGTTTTGTTTATTCTCTCATTTACACGATCTGTTATAAGAAGAAAACAGAAAAATATGAATAATAATGTTTGGGTTGACTACTTAACGAGTGAAAACCTAAAGAGTTTTTATTTAGTATTGAGTGGAATAATGTGAGTTACGGTTGTGTTAAAGTGTTGTTGTATTTTTCACCTGAAAATAAAAAAAAAAACAAATAACTTAATAAAATAATAAAAAATAAAGCAAATAATTTGAGTCATAATTTATAAAAAAAAGTTTTTCATAATTTTACCAAGTAATTTAATATCAGTAAATTACAGTGTTGCAAAGTGAAATAAAACAAGTGAAAATTAAGAATTTCAAAATAATCGAAAAAATATTTTATTTCATAATAATTAAACAACGACAACAAAAATAAATTAAATATTTAATGAAAAATTGCTGAATATTTTTTTCATTTAAATAAAAATAATAAATACAAAAATAAATAATATACAAGTATTTTATTTGTTTTATATTTTTTTCTAGTTAAACAAAAAAAATTTACATCTACAACAAAAACAACTTTTCCTTAACTTGTTTAACAACAAAAGCACAAGTTCTTTTTCTACATCTCCTTCCTACTCTCTAAGACTTATTACAACAACATCGTGTTTTAGATCCAGGAATTTTAAACGAAGTCTTCAACACCAACAAAAATAAAAAAGAGAAAACATAAAAAATAAACCGGAAATACCCTTGAATTTAATGTTTTTCCTTTCTCTCTTTCTTACATTGTCTGCTCTTTTCTTCGTTAAAAGTCAATGTAATAATTGATGTATTGAATAAAAAAGCAATAAAAATATCGATTGTAACATAAAGTAAAAGCAATTCAGGTGTAAGAGAGAAATCACATTTAAAAGTGTTTTGTTTTATTTTGATTTTTTATTTTTTTTAATTTGAATTAAACTTTCTTTCAAAAATCTGTATGGTTTAATAATTATGTCATGGGATCGTGTACGCGACGACACTTTTTACTATCAACATGCTTTCTTCAAATGGTAAGTTTTCAATTTATTTCTTTTCCACATTTATCTTTTCGTTTTTTTCCTTGATAATTTATTTTTTAATTTATTTTAAACTTTTTTTCAATAAGTAGTAATTATTTTTACAATATTGGTGTTTTACATGTGGTACATCTACAGTGGGACAAATATAAGCAAAATAGAAAGAACATTTTTCTTGTTTATATATATATATATATATATATATATATATATAAATTTTCTATAATTTAAAGATATCCAAATTTATCTCTCATCAACTTCAAATTTTGATTATTTTTATATTTTGGAAATATTTAAATTTAATTTGAAATGCCTCATTAAACATTTACAATATTTTAAATATCGTTTGGGAAAAATTAATGTAAAAATTATCAGCAATTACATTAATTTCTTGTAATTTAAATTTTTCAAATTTTATATCTTAATTTCGAAATTAAAAGAAAAACTATTTTTTTATGATTTGCTTCCACTTCGAAAATGTCGAAAAAATTATTATTTTAACTTTTTCAATATGAAAAAAAATGTCTCAAAAAAAATTTAAACTCGAATTAATTGTTTTCGAATTTTAATATCAAAGTTTGTAGATTAAACTACTTATTAATTTAAATATTTTTTTGTTTATTTTTTACTTTAAAGTCTATTTAATTAACTAAAATTTAAATTTCTTTAGTATTTTTACTAGTTTAATGTCAACTTTTTATCATGATTAACTTACATAATTTTTCTTTTTTATATTTTAAAGATGTTCGAATAATGTTGTAATTTAAATAAATTCATTAAATTTATATAATCTTTTAAATTTATTTAAATTTGCTTATAAAATAGTTTAGAATTTTCGAACTAAATATTTATTTATTTTTATATATTTGAGGATTTTCTAATTTAATACCGTATCTTCGAACACATTATTATTTATTATTTATTAAAAAAGGTATAAGATATACTATTATTAAAAACAAATGATTTCGAACTTTCGAAATTCTCCAAACTTGTTTCAATATTTCGAATTTTTCATATATTAGAATTATACAAATAGATGGAATGCTTAAAATTTGACTCTGATCATCGAAAATGTCTTTCTAATTAAAAATTCATAGTTTCATTTTTCCATTTCAACATCACAATTTCAATCTAAATTTGAAAGCATTTCAAACTTTTGAAATTTGTTTAAAATTTTCAAAAAACTTGTTGAATTAAAAATAAAAATTTAATTTTTAACTCCTATATTTTGAATCTTACAAACTTTCATTATTATTATAAAAAAATATTTATTTCGAAATTTATATAAAATATTTCAAAATTTCTTACATTTAAATTAATTTATTTTAACAATTTCGAATTTTCGAACTTTTTTTAAATTAAAAAAAAAATTCTAGAATTTAAAAAAATATGTAAATTATTTTTATCCAACTTCAAGTTTTCGAACTTAGTATGAATTGAAGATTTTCAAATTTAGTATCATTGAAATTTATATAAAATGTTTTGTTTATTTATAACAAATTTCGAAAATTTTAAATAATATTAACATCGAAAATTCTAAATTGTAAAAAAAAAATTGAAAGCACTTTAACATAAATTAAAATCGATCGTTATATTGAATTTATACAAATTGTTACACTTTGAAGATTTTTGAATTTAACTTAGAAAATTTGAAATTTATATAAAATATTCCGAATATTTTTACATTAAAAGTGCTTTAAATTATTTTTTTAATAATTTCAAATTTTTGAAGTTAATAGCATTTCGAAATTTGTTTAAAATTTTCAAAAAAAAAATCTAGAAGCAAAAATAAAAAAAAATTTAAATAATTTTTTTTCCTAATTTCGAGTTTTCGAAATTAACATGATTTTTCGAACATTTTCCAATTTACTTAGAATATTTGAAATTTATATACACAATTCCAAAATGTCGTATATTAAAAGTGCTTTATATAATTTTTCTAACGATTTCGAATTTTCGAAGTTAATATCATTTCAATTTGTTAAACATTTCTTGTTAAAAAAAAAGAAAAATATGTAAATTATTTTTTTGAACTTAATATAGAATACTCAAAAATTGTTTTACTTTAAAGTTTTGGAACTTAATATTGAATTTCCAAAAACTGTCATACTTCGAAGATTTTCGAATTTAACATTTTCGAAAATTTCATTTTATATAGAAAAAATAATGCAAAATACATTTGTTTTTGAGAAAAAATGCCTTTAACAAATTATTTGTTTGATAATATTGTTATTGAATGTAATAAAATGTAATAATTTCGAGGACTTTCTGAAAATGTTAAATATTGATATTATTTGAAATTAATTTCGAATTTTTGGAAATGTGTAAAATTAACTAAAAATTTTAAAATTAATATTTAAAAGATTGTAGTTTCCAATGTTATCTGAAATTATTCTCGATTTTTCGAAATATTGTATATTGTTTGATTTTTACATATATTATGTGATTTTGTTTTAAATTTTCAATATTTCATATTTACGAAATGAAGTTTGAATTTTTTTGAAAATATTTGAATATTCTATATTGAACGAAAATAAATTTAAAAATTTCTCATATAATTTGAAATTAACTTTGGATTTTCATTATTTTATGTTTTTTCGTAATTAATTTCAAATTTTTTTGAAATTTGGTAATATTTGACATAGATCTATATAAACATTAAAGATCTATGTAATATTAACTCCATATTTTCGACTTAAACTTTGAATTTTCAAAAAAAAAAAAAAAAAAAAAAAAAAAAAATACGAAATCAAAACTAATTTCGAATTTTAAAAAATATTCATAATTTTATATTATTTAATAACGATAACATTTTGTATTAAGATTTATCAAAAATTCGAATATCATAATACAATTTTATAGTCTAAACACAAAATGTTTGATTATGAAAACAATACTTATGATTTTTTCGAAATACAAGTGATATTTTAAATTTTTTGAAATTATTCAAAAACATTTGGTTTCCATATGTATCAGTAATGTAGTAATTGAGTTTTTTTGGAAATTTTTTAATTTACCTTCCGTATAATTTAGATTTTAATTTAGAGTTTTCAATATTTTATATATTTCAAAATTAAATTCGAATTTTCGAACTTTTGTGAATATTTTTCATCAATGGTAGTAAGCACAAAATTTTCAAATTAAATTTCTAATTTTACATTTTCTCATGTAATTTTCGAAAATCTTTAATATTTTGTTATGATCGATAAATTTATTACGTTTCAAATTATGCAAAATTTACTTGAAAAATTTTAAATGAATTTCGAATTTTAAAATTTCTTTGTATTTTCATAAAATTCATATTGTTTGGAATATTTCAATAGTTTTGGTATTAAAAATAGTTTTTTAATATTTTAATTTTTCTCCAATATCGGACCTACTGTTAATATCTTCTTATGACTAACTCTATATGACTGTATTGAACATCTTAGTCTGTGTGGAAAAATATTGTTAAATACAAAAAACAAACAAAAAGTCTTATAAATAAATGCGTCTACTGAGTTGCTCTAACAGACTATCTCAATAAAGACGTAAATAAATAGATGCCAACATGATGATAATACCATTGGCCAGTTGATTCATTAACAAAACAACAACAATGTAAAAAAAAGTAATAAAGGAAAAATATTTAATCATAATGAAATATTTATTAGTAACATTTCAAACTAAAAGTGCACTTTACTTAAAAGTGGAAAGGATTTTTCTATTGAAATTTAAAAACTTTTAATGTGAATATTTTTTCAAACAAGTTTTTTTATTATTATTATCATTTTCTTATTTCTAGAGGAAAAAATTATATCATGTACAATTTTTCTTGAATTTAACAATTTTTTGTAGTTACTAAGAAGTACAAAAGAAAATTTAATTTTGAGGGCAAAAATACTAAAAGTTTTATTAATAGGAATAAACTGAAATAAAATGAATTTCTTTATTTCATAATGATTTAAAGGAATAGACTAGTTATGAAAAAATATGAAATATGAAAAATCATTTTGAAAATTACTAATTAAGCTCATTATTTTTACTTGCTCTATATATTCAAGAAAAAAATATTTAGTTTTACCCTTCTAATATGAATCAGTTATCGTTTTTCTTATAGTTGTTGTTATTTTATGTTTTAAATATTCAATTTCGAAACAAAAGAACAAAATTAAATGCTCATGATTCATCCCATCAGAACCAGCAGCAGATCATCTCATCGTAATCGTTAGCAAGTTATTTGTTGTGTAGCAACAGCATTCATGTGTATCATTCCATCTCATACATCCTTCTTCTGCCATTTTAAAATGTTTTTTAAAATCGTAATCATCATCATCATCGGTAGCATAAAAATTCATTATCATGAACAAAGACATCATGTTGTCTGTTTCAGTTTTTATTTTTGCATTTTTCCTTTTATTGTTTTATTCATTTTTTTTTATTCCATTTTTTTTCTTTTTTTTTTTTTTTTTTTTGGCTACAGCTTTTGCTGCAACTGATTTAGTGAAATTTAATGCTAAATTATTTGTATGTATGTTGATGACATGTGTATGAATATGTAAAATATATTAGAGCTTATAAACCATGCAGTTCTGAAGAACTGGAATCGAACTTCTCTGTAGATTTCATAGGAATAGTAAAGTAAAGTGCATAAGATACAACATGTTGGGACTAAGGACTGCAATCCTATTAGTTTGTCCTTTTTTGCTCAAAACTCTCGAGAGAATCTTAAATGACTATGTACGAGAGAGAATACATACTATGTCATTCTCTCCTGATCAATATGCATATTTAGAGGAAAATCAGTTGAAATTGCACTACACTCAGTGTTGCCAATTAGATTGTGCTTGAAAAACCGCCTACACTTTAAATAAAATCGCTGATTTTTACCACTAAAATATTTCTTACGAAATAATCCAATAAATTCTTATTTTTTAAGTCACAAATATGGTAAAAATAAATATCCATTATTTCAAAATCTTCATTTTGAAAACTTGAGCGCATTTGAGAGGATCAAATTGGAAACTTTCTTGGGATACAGTACTTGCTTTATAGACCTATCCTATAGCTCAGATAATAATCTCTTTTTTTGTTAATATTTGACCATAAGTTGAGTATAGTCAACATTTCTGCATACATCAAAACCTTAAATATTGTAATATTCGAAATTGTATTTCAAATACAATGATTTTCGAATATGCTTCCTTTTGAATCGAATTACACAATAGCCCTTTCGGAACGGCTGTTCCGATTTTAACGAAATTTCACATGGTGATAGTAGAGGTATAGGCGAGTTAAAGTTTTGAGCTTGGGTCCCAAATTAGAGCACCTCGGGTAAAAAAATTTAAAAAACGGTCTTGATTGATTTCTTATATCTGAAACGATTAGAAAGTTTTTTATATAGAAAGATTCTGCTGGTCGAGATCTACAAAAAATGTCGTCGTGAAGTTTTTTTTTCGCCACAGGGGGTCCAAATTACACTCGATTTTCTGAATTTTTTTGTTTCATTAACAAATAGCAAAATTGTGTAAAGAAAGAATTTTGAAAAAGTATGTACGGAGTCAAAATTTGTACTTTGATTTTTCCTCTTTTTTTGTCAAAAAAGTGGTCACATTTTTTTATTATATAAAACTTTTCAGTAACATGTATAATTAATATTTTTCTGAAAGATAAATAAATATAAAATATTTGAAAGAAAAAAAAAAATTAAAATTGATTTTTGCGAGAACCAGAGTTTCGTAAAATTGACCTATTTTTCCACAAAAATTTAAAATTTTTGCCCTATTTTCTTAAATCGCAAAGTTGGAATCAAAACAAGTTATACTTTTTAATTTTTTTGTAATAGACATTTTGGCTCCCCGATATCGGTTGGGAAGATATGGCAAAAAAGTAAAAATCCTATTCTTGGAAATTTTTTAACGTTTTTTAGGAATTGCGGGTTTTCTGTTGATGAATTTAAAAATGTGAATCACGCTTGAAATTAAGTATCAAAAAATTATATGTAAAATTTTAATCAAAAATATTCATTAACACGCTACAGCGTGTTTCCTACATATAGAAGGAGCTTTCAACAATATTAAGTCCGAAGTTATTGAGAAAGTGAAAAATTCTGGAAATTGAATCGCTTCATTTATATATAAAAGAATAAGCATTAAAGACCTAGATAAAGTTGAACCAAACTTTAAATTGGAGATAATGAATATTTATCCTTAATTAGAAAATTTGACTACGAAAATTTTATAATGGAATACGTGGCAATTGAAATTTGGTGGGATAGGGAGATTACAGCGATTATACCGCAAAGAGAAGACTGGGAGACTAATAATCGTAACATAGATGGTATTGAAGTGTACAGTAATGGCTCTAGGAAAGAGAGTGGAACCGGAAGTAGATTTTTTTGTGAAAAGTTAGGTATTAAATACAGATCAAGACTGAATAACGCTTGTAGTATTTTCCAAGCTCAAAAATCTTTGCAATGTCTGAGGCAGCGAGTCAAATATCTATGATGCCGATATTTAGAAGCGATATCTCAATATACATAGATAGTCAGGCTACCATAAGGGCACTTTGTTATAGGAATATTAGATCAAAAGTGGTCAGCCGTTGCGTAGAAATGTATGAGTTCTCAACGAATGACACTTTCTAAAAATGTGCTGGGTAGCGGGTCACAATAATATTCAAGGTAACGAAGTAGATGATGCTGATGCACTCTGGGATAATTTATCGAGATATAAGCAAACAAAGGCGTTCTGAAACCGAGAAATATCATTAATATTTTTAAAATGTTAAAATGTTTACTAAAGAAAGTACACTCATAATACATGTTATTTGTAATGACAAGTACTATATAAAAACAACAAAACTTTTTACCTTGATTTTGTTCATAAAAATTAGTTTAAGTACATTAAAAAAATATACAAATCTCAGTTCTCAATAGGTCTGGTGCTACTCAAATCACAAATTTAAAAAACTTAACTTAAAGCTTTATCAGATCTTAACGTAAATGAGAAATACTAACATCCGTATGCAAAAAAATCTTAATTTTGCTTTCAAGTAAACTAGTTAAACATCACTTTAAGGCTAACAAACCTTTGTTAAGAAAATGTATGCAAAAACATTGCTTTAATATACAAAGTTTTTTTTTTTTTAATTTTGATAACGACAACTCTTGTGTTTTATTTCTCTCTTTATAGTTAAAGCTGTACACTACCGAATATTAATTAATTCGGTTACTCAAATTTATAAAAAAGTTTTTTAAAATGAAATATTGAAGTATTGTTTCTACTATTATTATTACTTAGTAAAAATATAAAAATAAAAGAAATTAAAGAAATTAAAAACAATAAATGCGATTAATTTTCAGTAGCGGATAAAATAATTACTCGATTAACCATTTTTATTTATTTATTTTATTTTTGTTAATTTTTGTAAATATTTGTGTGTATTTTTTAGTTTTTCCTTCAAATTTTATCTCTAGTATGAAAAATCACACTTATAATGAATGAGAATAACGATCCAAAGATAAAGGAATATAAAGAAGACTGTAATAGGAGAGATCAAGCGACTATTCTTTGCAAAATATAAACAAATAATGGATTTCAATCATAATGTCAATTAAAATAGGTTTAATGTAGGTTTATCCTTACTTTAAAATATTTCAATTACCTTTGGCTTATTTAAGTTAATAATCGTTTTTGCCTCACAACTTTATTATATAAGGAATTTTGCTTAACAATGTTTTGTAAAGATGTGTTATTATTATTTTCTTGCCGATATTTAGAAGCGATATTTGCTTAAGAATAAAATTTGTATGAAAACTATTCAAAAAATACTTGACAAAATTAGCAATTTTCATTCAAATTTTAAATAAGTTTCCCCGAGCAAATCCAGATAATTGATTGCAGACCCCGATCGTTTATCGATTATCGAGTATTTTTTTCTGGCTCTTTTTTGTTGAAAACTATTCAAATATATTAGTTATTTAATATATTATACAGTTTAAAGCATCAGTTCCAAATGTTTCATCTATAGCATTCCATATTTTAAGTTTTTCAACAGTTTTTATTTTATCTAAATAAAAAACTTGTGTGTACTCTCTTTACTGACACAAATTTACAACAATACTTAACTACACATGAAGTAATAATTAACTCTTACGTCATAATTCGAATTGTATTTCTTAAGCTATACTAAAATTTAACTAAAAAAGTTACTTTTCACATTCAATCCGATTTAATGAGATAGGAAATACCGTCCGGATTACAAAATAATGCGGATTATCGAGATTGTACTGTACAAAAAAGATGGGAAATATGGGTTGCTGTAGTAAAAAATAAGAGAAAGACAATTTCTTTGAAACCGCTTAACCGACAGAAAAAACCGGACTGTCGAATAGTTCGATAATAAAAATTATTCGAAACCGCAAAAAATTATTCGAAAAGCAAAAACCGGTTAACCGGTTTCCGGTTATTGAATAAGGTTCTAGATATGAAAAAGAATGAATTGAGAATGTTTGTATGTCATAGGTCCATGTGATGATAATAATTGCAGATGGTGCAGCGAGGAGAAAGAGAATACATCTCATTTTCCGTCTCTATAGCGTGCATTATCACGCTATATATTTAAATGTTTTAGTTCTTATTTTCTTCAGAACTTGAACGTCTTAAGAGCGATAAGTCCATTAGAGATTTTGAAATTTATTAAGGCAACAAAGATATATGGAACAGGTAATAATGGAGGACTAGCAACATGACAATTGAGACCTCGAACGGATTGACAAGAAACCAACGGATTAAATGCAAAGAGGAGGAACCACTGCGTTTTTTTATTTCTCTCTCTCTCTCTCTCTCTCTCTTTTTCATGAGTATTCACTATGGATCAGCATCATTGGTCTTGTTCTGCGTGATCCTTTTTTAACCTAACCTTAACCTAAAGTAATTAAATATCTTTTCTCTTGCATTATAAATAATACATTAAACTGAAATAATGGATAAATAGTACAAAGCACAGATACTTTATCGCCAGCCCGACTGTAGGGATATTTGACACATGTACATTATACATTGAATACAGTTACATACATATGAATAAGTATTTTACATACATATGTACATTTAAACCAACTTTGTTTCCTTTACTTTGCTTTAAGCAAAATCATAAAATTTACAATCGGGTCAACAGGCTGACAAAAAAAGAAAAAAAAAAAGAAAAAGTTTTTGACCATGATGATGATGTGGCTTTTTGTATAGTAATACTTCTTCTTCTTTTTCTTCCAAATCAAGGAAATAAAATTTGAAATTAAGAATATAAATTTTTTTTAAAAGAAGGAATTCAAAACAAGAAAAAAGATTAAAAATAAATATACATAAGTTTGTATATTCAAAATTATTTTCATCAAATCTTACCTATTTTCAAATAATTTATGTTGTTTGAAATTAACACATCTTTTGAATTAAAATCCATGCTTTGAAAATCATGAAAATTTTTAATAAAATTCAAAATTCACTTCGAATTTTCGAACATTTTAAAATTTTAAATATTTAAAAAAAACTTTTGAAAAAAACACAATTTTTTAATTTTTCTTATCTAATAAGCACGAAATTAACTTTGTATATTCGAAATTTTTGGAAATGTTTTTTTTATATTCGAATTATCCAAAATTTTGAAATGTATATCAAACATGTGAAATTTTCTCGAAATTTTTGAATTGAACTTTGAATTTTCCCATTACTCGTGTAATTCTACATAATAGTAATTAGAATTTTTGGAATATTTTTGAAAATGTAATTAAATTTTTCAAATTAAATTTTCATTTTCGAATTCTCCACATTTTTTTATGCTGCAAAATTGAACTTCGAATTTTCGGATCTGCTCAAATGTTTTATATTGTTTTAAATAAGTTTTGAATTTTCGAAAAATCATGATTTAAAATTTTTAAAGTTTTTTGAAAATTTCTAAATTTGAATAATTTTCGAAATAAAATTCAAAGAAATATTTAAATTTATTTCGCGTGGTTTGAAGACATTTTCGAAAATTCTGATAAATTTTTAATGCATAATATTATTAGACATAAACTTCTAATTTTTGTAAATATTCAAATGTGTTATTATGGCTGTAACTAGTTTCTGATTTTAAACAGTAATTTTGAATTTTTAAGTTTGGTTCTAGAAAATGGAATATGTTCACATCGAACGAACTCGGGAGTTTTAAAATAATTTTCGAATTTTAGCAATATTTTGAAATGCGTAGATGATTCGAAGTATAGTTCGATTTTTTTGATTTAAATAAAAATTTTAATTATTTTAATTTCATATTTTGAATTTTCAAAAAAATGTAACATTTCATAATTAGATTTTTTGAACATTTTTTGAAATTTGTGTAAATTAAACAAAATTTTGTACACTTGAAGTCTAGTTTTGCAAAAATTTCAAATAATTCATGTGATACGATATTATTTCGAAATTTCGAAAATGTTTTGAAATTTTAGAATTTTCACGAAATTAGCTTAGTATTTTGAAAATTTGTTTCAAATATTTTTAAAATTTTGGAGGCATTAAAAAAATCGTAAGATTCGAAATCAACTTCTATAGTTAAAAGTATATTCGAATGAAATTATGATTCTTTAATATTTTTAATTTTGGATATTTTTCGAAAATTTTTGAAAATATTTTTCAATTTTCGAATTTTATAAATTTTAAAAATTTTTTCGTAGTTTGAATTGACTGTTAATTTTCGTAAAATGTTTTTAAATTATTTATATAATTCAACAAATTGAAATTAATTTCCATAAAACAAGTTTCAAAAATTCAAAGCAATTTTTGAACAATAAAAAAATTTTTGAATTTAATTTCCAATAGTACGATATTGCATTGTGTATTTTGAAATAACTTTGAAAATTCGAAGTTCTTTATGAAAAATCAACATTTGTCTTAAGTTCTGTCGAAGAGTTCGAAAATAAAAACATTTCGAAGTTAATTTAACCGGTATGAAAAATTTTGTAACATCAAAAATTCATAATAAATTTTAAAAATCCGAAATTAAACCGTAAGGAAATTTCCGAATTTAATTTCGAAGAATATAAACAATTTAAAAATACAAAAAAATATTTTTTAATTTTGAAGTTCACGTCAAAAATTTCATAAATAATTATTATAATTCCAAATTAATTAAAATTGAGTTTAGAAAATTTTCAACAATTTAAAATTAATTTTGAATTAAACAATTTGAGAGATAATTCGAAAAATTTCAATATTTGTTTTTAAAATTGTTAAAATATTTTCTCTCTTTCTTAAAGAATAATAAATTAATATCTAAAAATGTTTAACTATTTTAAATATGTATTTTTTCTTTTTGAAAATTCAAACAACATAAATCAATAAAACGTAAAAATTTATTAAAATTCAAAATTTATGCTAGAAATACGATTGAATCATAAGAACGTACTACAACCATATTTGCGTTGATTTTACCCACAATTGCTAATTATACCTTTTTGTTTAAAATAAATGTTGGAAACATTAAAGAAATTGTGTAATTTTATTTATTTTATTTGAATTTTCTTTTTAAATAATAAAAAATTTAATTTCAAAAATATTTGTATTGTTTTTCCTTATTTTTGTTTGTAATTTTCATAAAAAATGGAATTAAATCTATTTGAAGACGCACAGTGTGCGATCCTAAAAATGAATGGAAATAACTATGCAGTTTCGGAACGGCTGGTCTGATTTAAGTTAAATTTTTCTTAGTGATAGTTGAGGTCTGCAGAGTCCCATAGTTGGATACCTCGGATATTAACATCTTTTAAAATGATCCCGATTTATTATATCTAAACCGATTTGAAACATTTGAGAGTATTCTGCTGGTTTTAGTAATGTGCTTCAAGTATTAAAATTTTTATTTTTTAAAATACCTTGGTGGATTTTTTTTCGCTACAATTGGTCTAAATTTCACTCGATTTTTTTTTAGTTTTATATATTTTATTAAGAACAAATAGTAAAATAATAGAATAGAAAAAAAGTTATAGGCATTTAAATTTGAACTTTAAAAAGAGACGATTTTTCCCCTTGTTCACATCCTTTTTCTGTTGTGTAAGATATTTTTTAAGAAACATATATAGTATTTATATTTTTCTGAAAAATAACTAAATATAAAATATTTTAAACGAAAACGAATTAAAAAAATATATATGAAAGTAAAAAATCCCATGTTTGGAAATTCTTGAAAGTTTTTTGGGAATGGCTTGATTGCATAGTTAAATATGAATAATATGAAAAATCAATCCTTTTTCGATATCTTCTTGAAAAAAGTCTTCAAAAAAATTTTTTATTAAAAAAATTTTATTTCAGTTTTTACCACTGTGATTAAAAATTGCCAAAAGTCTATGGCTTTGATAACGCACTGCACGGAGAGTGAAAAAAAATTAAAGAATTTTTTAACAGATAGGAACGCTTCATTTTATCCATTTTTACCTACAAACAATAACTTTTTCAAAATATTAATTTTTAATAAATAGCTGTTTTTCTCAATTTCACCCCTCAGTGCGCCGGTTGTTGTGTGTTTCTCAATAAAAATGTTTTAGTTCTAATTTGACAACGTACGTATCATAGTGTAATAAGAAAGTTACCTTGTTAGCCCAGCTGATTTACAATTTTTTTCATGTACATACTGCACGAAACTGTCAAATTGTTTTTGTATTCGTATGAAATATTTTTTGCCGCGTTTAGTTACACCTGTAACAGTGCAGTGCTTTTACACTAACAAAATACAAGCAATTTTTATTTTTGTAGATGTAAGATCACTTTATAATTACATTATAGTACTACGTAAAAGCTTAAATTAATAAAAATCTTTATATATTTGAATTATCCTTTAATTTCAAAACATTTTAAAATGTACAAAATTTAAAAAACAATTTTAAAATGTATAACAAGTTTTCAATATAAATTAATGTTTTTCGAATTTTTTTATATCGCTTTAAACTAACTTCGAACATTCTTTTAAATTCAGTCCAAATTTTCCAAATTTTTAAAATTAATTATGATTTTTTGATATTAATTACGAATTTTCGAAAATTTTCAAATTATTGATTTTGTTAGAAACATTAAAATTAAAAAAAAAACGTAATTTTCCCTTAAAAACTTAAAATTGTCTATTATACATTTTACACTGAAACTGAAAATGAAACAAGAAATTTAATTTTTTACAATTATATTTATTTTAAATATTTTAAAAATATCACCGCAAACACGTTCAAAATATTTAATTTGTTCCTGTCAATTGTGAAACGTTTTCGGAAACTTTTATTTATTTAATATATACCGTTTTTTCATTCCATATTTAACATTCTAGATAATGAATTTAGTTACAAAACTTAACTTGACAATTAAAACAAACCGCTGTCACTTGTCAGTAGTATTTTTTATACATAAGTAATTAAACTGTATGTAAGAGAGTTTTTTATGTTTGCGGTTTGTAGCTTGCGGTTGCAATTATAATTATAGTGTCCTCGTCACATAAACTAGAATTTCTTTCTTTTTTACACTTTTCTTTCTTTGTCTCTTTGTGTGTCCTGGTCAAATGTCCACCACACTGCAGCAGTAAAATGCAGTAATCCATACATTTACGGCAGATGTTTGGTAGATTGTCAAAGAATTTGACTTTTGGTGCTGTGAAAAATATTAAGACATATTGTGTGTATTTAAATTAAAAAAAAAAAAAATAAAATAAAATAAATAAATTGTTGTTGATTTTAAGTTTCTCTTTTATATTAAATGTCTTTTTGTTGTTTTTATAATCAAATTAGATTTTAAAAATTTAACTCAAATGACCCATTTCAATTTAAGGAAATAAATCTTATTAAAAAATCATTAGATTTAGCACGTATTTAGTCTGCTTTTATTATTATTTTTTTTTAATATTTTGTTGTATTGCCTTAGGGTTCTGCAATCTTAAAAATTTCAATAAAATTTCTTAGTTTTTCTCTCACATAGACAAATTTGTACACACATGTAAATGCTTAGGCATATATAACATATGGGTGAGTTCATGGAAATGATTAAAATATAATTTAAAATTTCTATAAATTTCAAATAAAAATAAAATAATTTATTTTAAAAAGTACTCTTATATGTATATTTGAAATTATTTTAAATTTTATAAATTTTTCTTCAAATTGTTTTTGTTGTGTGTGGAATATCCCTTATATATTTATTTATATTTTAAGGTGTTTCTGCCTCGAGTTAAGATGTTGTTTGGTCTTTCGGTCCTTCAGTTGCTTGTCTTAAACGAATTTCATTCACAAAAACTTTTTTATAAACATTTCTTACCAGCTGCATACAGGTTTATTATTATTTATTTTTTAATTCAAAAGAAAACATTTAGTTTTATTTTCCACTCAGTATTTCATAAAAAAGCTCTAAAGTTAAATAAAACATAAGAAAAATATTAGTGGTCCCATTTGTGTGTGTGTTTTTCAATTTGTTGCAACGTATTTATATTGTTTTTTTATTTCTTTCTTTTTTAAGTGATGAGTGGCTGCCACCAGAGAGTTTAAGAGTCAGGTGCTGCCCAACAGCAGATATGCATATAAATAAATATAATTTGAAAATTTATTTAAAACTTTAGAAATATTTATGTCAAGTTTTTGATTTCATAATAAAATTTTATTATAATAATTAAATTGGAAAAAATTATTTATTTGAAATTATTTTAAGATTAAAGAAGTTAAATTTAGATGCCATGATATTTAATGCAACTCGATGACCTTTAGAAAAGGAAGAAAAAAATTGAAAATTGATAATAATGATGTTTAGATTTCTAATAATTTTATAGAAAATTATTGATATTTTTTATTGTTGATAAATTTACTATAAAAAGAATATTTTTGATAAATTCTTTATTAATTTTATTTTTACAGAAAATTTTTATAAATTTTGTTTTTATGGATAGTTTTCCTTAAGTTTCCTTTTGTTGAGAACTTGTGACACTGAACACAAGCCCAAATTCATGCAACTATGTTATATTTGTTAAAAGAATAATTATAACAAACTTTTTATCTTTCATCGATTAGTAAGGTTAAATTGCACTTTACATTAATAAAACTATTGTTATTTTCTGAATACCACTCAACGTTATTTTATGATAGAACTTTTTAACTAAAGTACTAACACCTTTTTATGTGAAATTTTCGATAATTTTTTTATGCAAAATTTTCGATTTCTCTTTTTGTAGAAAATTTTTGTTAATTTTTTTATATATAAAAAATTATAAATATTATTTTTATAGAAAATATTCCTTCTTTTTACAAAATTTTTAATAAATCTTCTTTTAGAAAGATTTTTCCATAAATTTTCTTTTTTATAAAAAGCTTTCTATAAATAAATTTAGCGAATTTTTTTATAGTTATTTTCTCTTTTTTATTATTGCAAACTATTATTTCAAATTTTTGTTTGTATTTCCTTTTATATATTAGATTTTTTTTGATAAACTTAGCTTTTATAAAAATTGTCGTTAAATTTCCTTTTAAAAAACCTTTGATATTTTTTATTTTTTAAAGAAAATTTTTGTTAAATTTTGATAAACAAATTACGTTGAATTTTCTTTTCATAGAAATAAAAAAAATAAATAAATAAATAAATAAAATAAAAAATATTTGTTAAATAGTTTTTCTTTAATTTCAGTTAATTTTTTTTATAAAAATTATTGGTTAAATTTTTATCTCATTAAAATTTCGATAAATTTTCTCTTTGTGGATAAATTATTGCTACATTTATTTAATAGGAAATATTTGTTAAGTTTTGTTTTTATACGAAATTGTCTTTAAATTTGTTTATAAACAATTTTTGAAAAATTTTCATTTTATACAAGAATTTGGATAAATTTTACTTTTGAAGAATTTTTTTTTATTAAAAATTTTGTTAGATTTTCTTTTTATTAAATTTTCGTTAAATTTTATTTTTTATTAAAATTATCAATAAGTTTTCGTTAAATTTTCTTGTGATAAACAAATTTTTGTATTTTTTTATAATTTAGTTAAATTTTCTTTTTTTTAATTTTTTTAGATTCTCTTTTTATTAAAATTTTTTTCTTTTTATTTAAAATTATCGGTAAAATTATTTTTATAGAAAATTTTAGTTAAATATCTTTTTTATAGAAAATTTTAGTTAAATTTTCTATTTATAGAGATGTCGATTAATTTTTACTAAAGATTTTCGTTATATTTTATTTTTATAAAAACTTTTGGTAGAAATTTGGTAGAATGGAACGAAAATTCGTTAAATTTTATTGAAATTTTTGTTGAATTTTCATTTTATAGATACCCAGCAAAAACTTAGTTTTCCTAGAAACAAAAATAAACTACTTATTTAAAAAAAAACAACAAAAAAATTTGCTGTCAGTGAGATTTGAACTTGGACACAAATTAAACTTTAGTTTTCAATGACTAACGTATAAAATAACTTTTTAGACATTTTGTTAAAAAAAAACTAACATTATCAGAATTAGGTTGAACCAACAACCTTCTAGTTTTTAATCCAGTGCTATAGCCAACTGGTTCACGTGATTGATATATTACTATGCTGTTATACTATTGAGTGATTATTTATGTAAATAAATAAGTAATGACACCTCATTACCAAGAAACTACATTAATAAGTAGATGTCATTATCGAAATTTTTGTTAAATTTTCTTTTTACTAAAAATTATCGAAATTGTTTTATGAAAAGTTTTCGTTAAATATTATTTTTATTTTAATAAAAAAAAATTTCGTTGAATTTTCGTTTTATATAAAATTTTCGTTAAATTTTCTTTTTACAAAAAAATTTTGTTAGATTTTCATTTTATAAAAGTTTTCTTTAAAATTTATTTTTATTAAAAATTTTCGTAGAATTTTCTTTTTACAAAAAAAAAAAAAAAAAAAAAAATCGTTTTGTTTTCGTTGAATTTTCTTTAATAGGAAATTCTTCGTAAAAAATTTTTTGTAAAATGTTTCTCTTTATAAACAATTTTCGTTAAATTTTAATTTTATTAAAAAGTATCGATAAGTTTACTTTTTATACAAAATTTTTTTTTTTTAATTAAATTTTTATAAAAAATTTTGTTGAATTTTCTTTCTATACAAAGTTTTTCTATCGCTAATTGGGAACCAGCGTTTTCAACTATTCGTAACCAAAATGCGCCTAAAAAACTTATTTACTTAAGCGTTACAAGCCCCATATTTATTTTTTTTAATATTTTAATTTCAAATTTAAAATTCGTGTTTTCATTACAGAAATAAGCGGCCAAATTTTATGTACATTTAAAATTTCAGATTCATAATTGATTTTTCCAAGAATTTAAATTCATAAAATTGTCATTTTTGGTTAGATTTTTTTAATATTAATCAGTTCAATTATTTTCGAAAAAAGACAATTCCTAAAATAAATAGGGGCGTATTTGGAAGAATTTTGGAAATTGCTGATAAAACCTTTATTCGATGGGATTGGGAAAACCGATACACACTTCAAATGACCACTTTAAACAAAAGAATTCTGAAGGTATATTTTGACATTTAGAAATGAAATGAAAATATCGAAAATTAATAAAATTAATTATAATGTTCTATGGTAGAAAATGCTTTTTCTCTGGCGAGAAAAATTTTTATTTCTGTTGTGTGAAATGAAAATATTATAAAATATTGACAAATTAAAATTTTATCAATAAAAAAGTGTGAACAGAAAAAGCAAGAGATATGAATTAACAAATTTTAAATGTTATGATTGCATTTTAAATCCATTCTGAAAGTCACACTCTATTTTGGGAATGGACATTCAATAATGAGTATGAAATATTTTAAAAATTTAATGTGATGAAATCATAAAACATATGAAATTTGATGTTAATATTAGCTCTGTTCCAGTACTTTTAAAATTTGCAGGTTTTAGTCAGAAATTATCAGAAAAACAACAAAATACATAAACATTTTTACTACGGGAACGCTTTTCTGTAAATTCTTATTAAATTGCGACTTTTGGCTTGTTAAAAAGCGCAAAAAGCACTAGGATGGCAACACCGATGGGTACCCTTTTTAATGAGTATGGTAAGAAGTGAATAAAAGACGTTTTTGATATCTTGTTACCACCCTTAAACTGCACTTAAAAAAAAAAATAGTTCATAACTCGATAAGTTTAATTATTAAACAATTTTTTCTTATGAAATCTTTTAAAAAATTCTTACCGCTTTCTTTAACAATTTCAGTTACATTTAAACTAAACAAAAACCTGTTTTATTTAAAATTATTTTCTAAACATGATTTTTAACATTACAAAACATTGTTTTAAAAATTTCTGAAGATAAATAATATTTTATTTTCTATTATTTCCTAAAAACAGCTAAATACTTTCACTAATCTTTTATAAATATTTTAAGTATAACACTCATTTTACATTTGTTTTATCATATCTACAAGTAAATGTTATCATTAAATACTTATTTCGTGATTTTTATTTTGTATTAAGTATTGTTGTAGTTTATTTATTTATTAAGAATTCAAAAAATGAATTGAATCATTTTAACACTAAGACAAACAAGTGCAAGTGTAATATTGGCCTGGGCCGAATCTTTTATACCCTTCACAAAATCTATATTTCATAATTATATAAACATATTGGAATTATCTCTTATCACAATTTTTGCTTTAATCTGGAAATATACTTAATATTTGTAAACTGGTGTTAACCATGACATAGGAAATTTGTAACATAAAGAGTCCTCGAATACCCTTTGAGCGTATGACTTAAGAAGATCGCTCAGATCATCTGTGTTGAAGAGCTGAATAAAGAAGGGATATGCAAAATTGTAAATTCCTTTTCAGTTTTCTGTCAACAATTTTTTTTTTTTTTCAAAAAGATACCTTAGAACTAGATATTTTAAACTTGATTTAGCTATTTTAAAATTTTCGGAATTTTTAAATTTGGGGCTCTAAGGCACAATCCCACCAAACATTATATGCCATCTTATTATCTACACTTAAAAACCTAAAACACAATTACAGTTAAGTAATAAAAATATCTCACATACTCAGATTTACTTGCCAAACTTATTTTTTTTCACCAAAAATATATCCATATTAAAACCATGGTAATCTAGAACACTTCCACTAGACTATCCATATCCATAGAAAATTTGTTGAAAAACAATTATAAGTATTCCTCAGATATGTGAGCAGTATAAAAATCAATTTACAACACTATATATTGAATATATTCAAAATTCAACAAATTAATGTAAAACTATTTCTTGAATTCTGAACTTCAAAATGCCATGTGTTCTAGGGGGTAGGAATTCAAAGCTTGGAGCACAGAATATAACTAGAAGTTTATGTGAGAGGTAGTTCAAAATAATTTTCAAAAAATTTACTCATTTTTTTCAAAACAGAAAAACATAATATATATTACTACATGTATTATGTCGTTGGATGAATTAGGTTTTCGACAATTGAACTAGGTTTTTGTCTCTCACATAAACTTCTAGTTGTATTCTATGGCTTGGAGTTTTCAAGTGTTCGTATGGGTTCGAATTCTGCCGAATAGAAATGTAATTTTTATTTGATAAATTAAAAAAAAAATCATTTTTAATTAATTAAAAATATTTTTGACAGTTCCTTAAACAAAATTTTAATTTTTGTTTGAAGATAAATTATAAAACAATTTTTCGAAGTCTTGGCCAAGGATCGAAATCAGGACCTGAAGATTTTCGGTCACAAATGCAAGCGGTATACCGTATTGAAATGTTGAAATTTACTATATTTATTGCTTATATAAAAAGCCTAAAACGCAACTCAAATCTATAAAAAACACACCAAAACATGCCAAGAAATTCTTGTTAATTTTAAAATTTTTTTTTTAATAATGAAAATTTTTATATATTTTTAAGGAAAAACAGAAATTTACAGTGAGTCCCGGTGTTACGAACTCAGGCTTAACGGTTTGTAGTCTAGACATTACAAATACTTCTTCTAGACTATTCAATTTTACAACTTTCCAATAGAAATAGAAAATATTACTAAATTTGGTCAAAGAAATTTGAGAAAATTTTTTGAGGCTGTATTAGAAAATCGTTTATAACTCCACCATTCATAAATGCATTACGATACCAATATTTTCGAGACTACATGCCACATAAGTATTGAAAGAGAATTGTATTAATTGGACGATGAACTTCAATCCATTTCCACACACAGACGGACAAAAGAAGGTATGAAGATAGCTACGAAATTTAGCTCCGTTTTTTAATTTTATGTTAGCTAACATTTCTCTCACTCAAAGACTGTTAAGTGAACAGTATTCAATTATTTTCAATTTTAATAACATTTTTAAAAATGTTAATGACTTTTATTTAACAGAATAGATTTACCTGCACTTTTGCTAACATCTTTAAAAATGTTAATAGCATTTCCGTAATGGTTTTTCATTAAAATTATTATAATTTAAATGTTTGAATAATACAAAAAATTATAATAAAAAATTGTAATTTTAAAATGTTTTCTACTTTATATTTCAGAATTATGTGCTTAAAATACTTTAAAAATTTTTATTTCTTAAAAAAAAAATTTATATTAGGCTCCCATTGACTATCAAAAAAATAGTTCAAATTAAAAAAATGCTTTAGTTGGACTTAATAGGGTCGAAAGCAATTCTCTTAAGGATTTCAAAACAGAATAGATAATATTCAGATTGATTATTTTTTCATAGCCAACCTGTAAAGATTTTTTGAGAAATAAAAATTTTTAAAAGTATTTATTTTAAGTGCATATTTCTGAAATACAAAATAGAAAAAATTTTAAAATCATAATTTTTAATTATGTTTTTTGTTTTATTTAAATATTTAAATTATAACAATTTTAATGGAAAATATTATATTTTAAAAATACACATAAAATATAAAATATTTTTAAAATTGCAAATAATTAAATTCTGTTATCTTAATATTCTTTGAGTGAGATAAATGTTAGTTAACTTAAAACTAAAAAAACGTATCTAACTTTTGTGGCTATCTTCACACCCTTAAAGAAAGACAGACATATATTCGCAAAAGTTATTTTTAATCATAACAATTACGAATATTTTTCAATTTGAGGACCTGGATATTTAAAGACTTTCGTATAAAATGACAAACTTATATATACCATTCATTTTATGTGAAGGGTATAATAAATTATAAAATAAATATGTCTTAAATAAATTTTGTAGTAACAATAAATTCTAAAAATTGTTAAAATGCAAAAGAGTCAATTCAATATTAGCGGTGTTCATTAGAAAAGAGACGGTGTTTCATTAAACAATTTTCTGAAGAGTATTTAAGCCAAATATAGCTAAAGTTTAATCCAAAATTATTAAAACAAATCTAAAATCCCTTCAACAACCTTGAGTATGTTAACGGTGAATACCCTTATTTATCCAAGCGGAAGTTATCCATAAATAACTTTTGTTTTTGATTTTTTAACTTTAATTGGAATTAATTTATATACAATTAATAAGTAGTATAATGAAATTCAGAAAAAAGTTATAAAAAATCAATGACATACATAAATCATATTTAAAAGAATATTATTCTGTATTTATCAAATATCCTTTTATGGAAAGTCACGTACAATGTGCTCGTGGTTTATGATTTTATAGTCAAAACATTGAAATTTAAATTTTACTTCAGAAATCAATTATATTTGTGTTTAATGTGAAAAACAGGTAATAAAAAAAATCATATACAAATTCATCAATAAATAAGTAACAGAAAATAAATAAAACCAACCAGAAATGAAAAAAAAAAAACAATTTGAAACATTAAACGAAAAGATAGAATAGAAAAATTACGAGATAGAGTAGAAAGTCAGGGAAACGCTTAGGGCCATATAAACTATTTCAATTTTAGCTTAACAAAATGTCTTTAAAATTTTGTTATCATATCAACATGATAACTAGCTGAAATTTGGTTTGAATTTTTTCTCTGGGAAATTTTAAAATTTTTCTAACATTGTAATCACCTGTTTTTGTTTGCTGTTTAATTTTCAACGTATTTTCCATTAATTTAATATTTCAATTTATTTTATCTTAAAATGTTTTCACTTTTAAATCCTCTTACAAACAAAAAAATATTTGTTTTTTTTTTTGTAAAAAGAAAATCCACAACGGGTAGGCATCTGTTTTTTCCACCGCTAATCTTAAGTACCTTATTATTGAGATATTTAACAAGATTCAACTCAAAATTTCTACCTGGAAAATTCGTTTAACATTTGTTGGTATTTTTCAAAAAGCAAATAAAGGAATTAAAAATAGTGTAATCTATAAACAAGTATAATTTTAACTTTATTATTTTTGCTAAAGTTATGGTGGCAAAGAAATACAAAAATAAAATTATAGTTAAAGACTAGACGGGATTAAACAGAATTTTAAATAAGTGATACTAAAATTGTTTTTGATTATCTAGCTAATTTTAATGGTTTTTGAATGAATAAACGTCAAAAAATTTGACTTCTTTTACCAAAAATAAAATAATCGATAAAAACCAAGTGGAAGTGCTATATTCGGTTGGGCCGAATCTTTTATACCCTTCACAAAATCTATATTGCTTAAACAAATTCATTAAAACTTTAGCTTTATTAAATTATATTTTTGTTTAATTTATAACTATCGAGAATATGTTAAATCATATTCCTTTATAAAAGTAAACTTAATAAAACATTTTCTCTGAAAAAAATATACGCATTTAAAGAAATCTTAAAGAATAGATTCGTATGCATATTTTCTCTTATAAAAATTTGGAAGTATATTTCATACTTATAAATAGACGTTCGTCATCCATGGCATCGTAAACTTGTAATATAAAAAGTCTTCGAGAACTCTTTTCTTGGACATATGCTTAGACTGCTTAGACCATCTGTGTCTTTATCGGTGTTGAACGCAGATGGTCCAAACAATATAACCAGTGTTGCCAGTTTAGTCTTTTTAAGGCCAAATCTAGCCTTTTTATTTTGCTTTTAGACTAACATTTTTCGTTTTAGCTTATGGCTTTTTTTCTAGCCTTTTTTATTATTAAAATTGCCTTAAAAGGGCTAAAACGTTAGAATTTCTACAACGAAGAAAATATTACTATTTTCTTTTCACAAAAACGTCAATTTAAGCTTTTGTGTGTATTTATTCACACACAAAACTGAGATTATTTATGCTTAATAAAAATTTTCGTCTGCGGAGGTTCGTTCTCCATATTAATAAAAACTTAACTAATTTTGTGGTCTTACTAAATCGATTATTATAATTATTTTTTAATATATTTCATTAATTATAGAACTATTTATGAATAAAATTTAAACAAATTCTCATAAAAGTGAAAAATTACCTAAAAATTTGGAAATGCTTAATTAAAAATGAATTATAGTTCTAAAATGACGACAAGTCACTTGAAAGAATTGAGTAACTTTTCATACGAAACATAACAAAATTTGTATGTGAATTTTTTGAACAATCTTTCATTAGGTCATTTTGCTGTCAGCTGTACTATGTTTCATTTATAAATTTATTACAATATCTTAAAAAAAATGTCAAAAAGTAATGAAAAAATAATCTTTATTTATTAATCTTTATTTTTTAAGACATTTATGGAATAAATGGAACTTTTTCAGTTTTCTACCAATATTTATTAAAACAGATATCTAGAAATTAACTCTCTTGAACTTGATTTAACTAGTTTAAAATTTTCAAAATTTTAACTTCGCGGATATGGGTTCGATCCCTGATAAAAACTAGTAAATAATTTGGTTTAAGAATTGGACAAACTTTTTAGTTGCAAAAAATGAAAATTATTTGAAAGCTTTTGCTAAATATTTCAAAAATATATATTTATCTACTACTGAAATGTAAAATAATCTTCCTCAAAACTCCTCCCTAAGATAATGAAAGAACCGCTTGTCTCTAAGAGACAAATCCAAGAAACATGCTATAGCTCCATAATTAAATCTATATTTTAAAAACCTAAAACAATATTAAAGCTAAGTGATAATTTTTTAAGGAAAAAATATCTCACATACTCACATTTACTTGTCAAACGTATATTTTCACAAAAAATATGCTCAAATTTAAAAAGAAAAAAAAAACAAATCAATGGGATTCTGCGAACTATGAACCATGGCTTAAAAATTTGCAGTCTAGAACAGTTACCTCCTCTTACGACTCAAGACTTTTTAAGTGCGATTATGGTTTCGAATTCTGGGAATACAAATGGAATTTTTATTTAACAAAATTCAATGAGAAATTTTTTTCATGTATATAAAAAGATATTTTGACAGTTCCTTTTTGACGTTTCAAAAATTTTGATTTTTTCAAGCTAAATTATAAAACAATTTTTTGAAGTATTGGCCTACAGTCCTTTAGTCACCAAACCAAGCGGTATACCACATCGATGTCTTGAATTTTAGTGTCTTTACGTCCTATATAAAAAGTCTAAAACGCAACTCAAAGGTTAATAATACCTTTTTTATAAAGAACACATGAACATGCCTAAGGATTCCTGTGAAATTAATTTTTTTTTTAATAATAAAAATTGGACAAATTTTTGAGGCTGCTCTGAAAAATCGTTTACAAATCCGCCATTCCTGAATAGATATCGCTGAATTTTAATACCAATATTCTCGAGACTATAGCTACATATGTGTTGAAAGAGAAATGTATTCATTGGACTATGCTTTTACAAAAATTCATTTCAATACTCAGACGGATAGACATCCATACGAACAGACAAATATTCTCAAAAGTTATTTTTAATCATAACAATCATGAATATTTTTTATTATTTAGCCTTCATTTTATGTAAAGGGTATAAAATTGACGAATTTGTAGAAGAATTTTAAATTTAATAAAAACGAAATTTTATTAATAATTTTCCATAAATATGAACGAACATTTTCTGTAAAAAAAATTTACGAAATTTTCTGTATGAGAAAATATAGCGAAATTTATCGATAAAAAGAAAATTTCATGAAATTTAACGAAAATTTGCTATAAATGAAAATTTAACGAACATTCACTATAAAATAAGAAAATTTAACGAAAATTTTCTATAAATTAAAATTTAATGAACATTTTCTATAAAAAGAAAATTTCATGAAAATTTTCTCAAAAAAGAAAAATTAACAAAAATTATCTATAAAACAGAAAATTAACCGGAAATGTTCTATAAATGAAAATTTAGCGAAAATATTTTTATAACAAGCAAATTTAACGAAAATTTTCTATAAAAAGGAAATTTCATGAAAATTTTCTATAAAAAGAAAATTTCATAAAAATTTTCTCAAAAAAGTCAATAAAAGTTATTTATAAAAAAAAAAAAAAAAATTACCGACTTCAATGAAATTTAACGAAAATTTTATATAAGTGAAAATTTAACAAAAATTATCTACAATAAGAAAATTAGCGAAACTTAGCGATAAAAAGAAAATTTAATAACATTTTTCTATAAAAAGAAAATTTAACGAAAATTATCTACGAAAAGAAAATTTAATGAAAATTTTGTTTCTTTTACATAAAATTTATCAAGAATTTCGTATAAAATGAAATTTATCAAAATATTCGTAAAAGAAAATTTTCTACAAAAAAAAGTATCGAAAATTTTCTTCAAAATGATGTTTATATAACTATTTGTATAACAGTTTTTATAGCTATCTTTATAAATGTTTATACAACAACTTGTAGAATAGTTTGTATAACACTTTATGAAATAGTTTAATAGTATAATAGTTGATATAATTGTTTTTGTTACCATTTGTATAAGAGTTTGTATATATATATATATATATATATATATATATATATATATAAACTATTATATTTACTTTTATATATATTTCATAAAGTGTTATACAATATAACACTTTATATATATATAAATTTGCCTCCATTTTCTACAAGTGAATTTCGCATTTCACAATAATATTTCCAGCATTTTAAACGTAATTTTCATAATTATATATAACAAACTATACATTCACACACATATTGAAGTGTTGCCACTCAAACGATATTCAGTAGGGTAGCACTGATTTATAACTTTTATATTATCGCAATAACCTGAAATATATTCTTAAAAATCTTTATAAATATTAACAATTATGCAAACGTTTTAAAATTAATACAATTAAAACATGTTAAATAAAATAAATATTGTTTTATCTTCAACATAAGCTCTACCCTATTAAGAAATGGTACCCTTATGAATTTATATTCTATCTTCCCGTATACGTATAAATATTTTATATTTTCTTATGATTATTTTGTTGTATATTTTAATTCAACATGTTTTTCTTTTAATACAAGTACTATTTTGGTTTATGTGGGAAATTTTCACTCAAGCGTAAAAAACAACGTTTAATCGTTCTTTTATTTATATAAAAAAAAAAAAAATGTTAAAGAAATTATAAAAGCATGGTATTCTTAATATGAGTTTGCGAGCATAAAGAGACATTTTAATACACGAGTTTTCAGTTAACCCTTTAAACGAGATGGACAAATTAGAAAGCTATTAATAAAATACAATAAACAAATAAAAAGAGGCAATATTAATAAGATAACCCCCCCCCATTAACTCATTACAATCTAAAGCTAAACAAATAAAAATACTTTATCTTTCCAAAAAAGTTATATTAAAAAAAGTTTATCAGTTGTAGATGAAAAAATAAATATGTAAATAAAAAAATTTGATACTTTACTTGAATTAAGTCTTTTGACAATATAACAAAATTAATTTTGATTTTTTTATATTTTTGTATAATAAAAGTATAAAATATTTCTAAAATATAATTTTTCACCTAGCTTTTTAGATAATTTTCATATACAATTTCTTATTTTTTCTTTCTATTATAAATAGAACATAGAAAAAAAAAAAAAAAACAAATAATCTTGATTTCAATGCATAACGCCAAATGATTTTATTGGTATTTTGCCAAAAATTCATTCATATTTTCGGTATAAAGAGAAAATAACAAAAAAAGCTTCATAAATAAATAAAAAAATGTAGTAATCGTCGAAGCAACAAAAAAATAAAAAATAAATAGTTTTGTAGCATTTTTATTTTTTCTTTTTGGATCAAGTTTAACTAATACATTAAGCAGAAACGGTAGCAGCATCAGTAGAAGAGATAAAATTTACAAAATATTTTTGCTCTTGTTTCATTATTGATATATGTAATCCGATGGATGGTAATAGCACTTTTGGTATTGCACGCTAAGAAAAAGTATGGTTACGGAATTGCCACTATAACAATATTATGTTTTCATTGTTCATTTTCATGAATTTTAATAACACTGTGCTGATGATAACAATGATTTTGTTTAAGTTTTATCATTTAATATTTATATTTAATACAAATTTTAATATAGTTGACTGCAAACGTTTTATGTTTCTGAATATTTTTTCCAGAAACAAAATTTTATTAACATGAAGAAATATCATTATTTTTACAACTATTAAATATTTTTAATCTTTTTCTTCTTCTTAAAAACATATCTTGTTTTAAAACTATATAATTATTCCCAAAAGAATAAAATATTACAAATAAATATAATTTATATGCTTTTTATGAATATGGTTGAAAAAATCATAATTTGTTTACTTTTAAATATATTTTATTAATGTTTGTTTTTTAATTATCATTTAGTTTATATATGAATAAATATAAATGACAAGGTTTGGTTATATACGGGGTGATTCAAACAATATGAGATATTTATTAATTGGTATAAAATTGTTTAGTTAATAAAAAAAAAAAATATCTTAGCATTATCTTGCACAACATATAATTTGTAAAATGATTTATGAACATTAATCAATGAATAATAATTTATCATAATAAGATGAATATGGAACATGAACATGTTTTAAAATTTTTTATGGTAAATAATATGATAAAATCGAATCATTTTATAATAAACTCGGGTCATAATATGAGAAATTTTGATCATAATGTGATAAAACCGGATCATAGCGTTATAAAATATTTAAATACAAAATACAAAAACTCAGATCATAATATGAAAAGTTAGATTATTTTATGATTAAAATGTTCATATTTATTATTTATGACCATATACATTTTTAAAGCAATCATATAATCCAATCATAATATGTTGCTCTTCGACTATGTTTACCACAACCATAATTTTTCTCTACGTATAGGTCTAGTAAAATAATTTTGTTTTATTATTGAAAAAACGAGGTCAATATAATATTTTTTAGGCCATATGGACAAACTAATATATATGTAGGTAGGTTGAAATTTAAATTAAAAAACAACGTTTTCTTTATAAACGAAGTAAAAAAAATTATACAATATATTTTTTTAATTTATTTAGAGAAATATTCTTCTTTGAATTAAATTTGAGTAAAATAAATTAATATACAAGTTATTGAACTTTGTAAAACAGAATAATAGTGTTATACTTATTATAACAGTTATAAAAATTTTTTCATAAAATTTTTAAGTTATATAATATTTTATAACCTTTTGCATTAATATTTATATATACTAATTTGTATAATATTTTATATAACATTTTATATAACAATATATATATATATATATAACATTTTATAATACAGTTTGTGTAATAGTTTATATGACAGATTTTACAACCGCTTGTATAACAGTTTATATAACATTTTGTATAACGGTTTTTGTAACAGTTTACATAAAAATTTTTACAAAAACTTCTATAAAAGGTTGTATAATAATTTGGATTGTATAATATACATAACGGTTTATGTAGCAGTTTGTATAACCTTTTATATAATAGTTTTTATAACAGCTTTCATAACAGTTTGTGTAGTTTTTTCTATAACAATTTTTATATGAGTTTATATAATAGTTTGTACATGAGTTTGAACAATAGTAGGTATAAAAGTTTGTATAATAGGTTGTGTAACAGTATGTATAACTATTTGTATAACATTTTGTGTAAAAATTTATAATAATGTTTAAATGTAATAGCTTATATCATAGCTTGTATAACAACTTGTACGAAAACATGCTTAATAGCGTGTACAATAGTTTGTAGAACAATTTATATTACAGTTTGCACGAAAGTTTGTATTAAATTATGAAACAGAATGTAAATATATTCATTTATGTAACATTTTACATAAAAGTTAATATGACAGTTTGTATAATAGTTTTTTTAATAGTCTCTAAAATCTTTGTATAACAGTTTGAATAATGGTTTGTATAATAATTTTTATAATAGTTTGTGTAAAGTTTATGTAACAGTTTGTATAAGAGTTTGTACCAAAGTTCTTATAACATTTTGTATAATAATTAATACAAGAGCTTCTCATTTTTTATAAATGCTTGTATAACACAAAAAAGAAATAGCAGTTTTCTTTCTTTTTGGATCAAGTTTAACTAATACATTAAGAAGAAATGGTAGCACCAGAGTGTATAACAGTTTGCGTAATAGTTTGTTTAGCTTCAAAGGGATTATATAATAGTTTACACCATATGGTATAAATACAATTATTTTCGATATGCTTTTAATCAAGTGACAATAATGTCAACAAAGCTTTAAAAAATAGTTTATACATTAAATTGTATAACAATTTATATAAAAATTTGTAGAATAGTTTGTATAACATCAAATGATCTGCAAAGAATTATTATTATTATTATTATTATTATTATTATTATTATTGTTATTATTATTATTATTATTATTATTATTATTATTATTATTTTGATAGTGTGTACTATGTATAACAGTTAATTTAAAAAAGCAACAGTATTTTTATTGAATATTTAAGTTTGAAAATTTATGTAAGAACATGTGTATAGATAGCTCTTTGTATATAAGAGTTGAAATTTCATTAAATTAGTATTTAAAGAACTTATACACATTTTAAAACTTTGAAGTGGCTACATGTATAATAGATTGTGTAACAATTTATATAGCTGTTACACTTATATAAGAGTTTAAGTTAAAATTTTTTCTTTATATTTTTGTATTTCATTTTTTAATCTAAATTTTTTGTAAACATTTTCTTAGAACAAGTAAGTACACTATGTACTTATTTTGAAATTACATGGTCTCTATAACAATTTATTATACCTTACAAAATAATAGCATATTTTTTTGTCCAAGTATATTTCTAGAATTAATTTCTTTCTATAAATTTCTTATCATGAGAAGAATTCTTAAGGAATTATGATAATTTTAATTGGAAAATAGATTTAATATGGTTTTATATGTATCAAGTACAGGCTTGTTGAATTATCACTTGTTAGGAACAAAGAAATTAAAATGCTTAAACATTCATAAGGAATTTATTATAATTATTATCAAATAAATGAAAACTTGTTATTCTTATGATAAAAAAGAAAATAAAATTAAAAGAGTTTGTGAGAACATAGAGAAGCAAAGACGTTTAACCCTTTTATAGCCAATTATGTTTCATAATTTCGTTTAAAGTTATACAACCCAATAAATATTTCAGTACAAAATTTTCAATTTATCAACAAATTGAAAAGATTTTTCACATTTTTTTAAAGCTGACCCTCTAAAACGGAAATAAAAATTAAGTGTTTGATTTTTAATTTATTATTGTCTATATTGTTAGGAATTTATGATTAGAAAATTAAAATAAATTGTTTATTGGAACCTCAATTTATACTGTTTTTTTTTCTTTTTGTTATTTAAATGCTTAAAGACCTACATTAATTTATTTATGTGAGTTGTGTTTACGATGGATGACGTATGTGTGTAACATGGAACATAAAAAAACCAGTGTGTAAATTAATAGTTTTCAAATGAACTCTCTGCACACTTTTCCAAGGTTATTATAAATACAAAACAATTCTTCTTTAAGAACAAGTAAACGATTCTATTCGCATTTCATTATTTTTACTAAGTTTAAATTTTCATACGAGAAGTAAGAAAACTTAAAGAAAAAAAAGTTAATTATAGAAATGATTTACAATAAAACAGAAAATTTTTTGCGTTGTTGAAAATTGATGTTGGTTGGGTTTTGTAATTGAAACTAATTGACTCAAAGTGGGTGAAGTAATCATATCTAACATATGTATTATTATTGTGTTATATAAAATAGACAATATAAACAGGGAATTTAATACACATGTAAATAATAACATATAAACTTAAAGAAAAATTTAAAACATTAAGGTAGTTCTTAAATAAAGTAACCGTTTGTTCTAATACCGGAACTATAAAAATCCTTATTAATTTGACAACTTAATGTAGGAACTAAAGAGAATCCTGCTCATTTTTTACTCTCTTAAGTAAAGATCATTAAAATTTTCATCACATCTCTTAACAAATATATCTTATGACAAGAAATAAACATTTGTTGATTGAATAACTTGACACTTTGTTCCCGTTTTCCAAATGGCTGACAAAAAATCATGACATTCCCACTAAACTGTATTTATTTATAAAAAAATCTTGTATAGTGGGAACAGGAAATATTTAACTTAAAAACTGAAACAAATTTATTTACTCAAAGACAAGACATGCAAGTAATGACCGTTATGAATGACATGACTTTAGTGCAAATTGGAACACTCCCATAAATATTTAAACTTAAAACTCGTGAGCTTTTTTTGTTTTAGATTTTTTTTTCTACTGTGAAACAAAACATTCTAAATAAATATTATAAATCTGTTTTTGGTATTAAGGCGAAAAATGTGTTATACATATACAAGCGTATAGTGTTTTTATAGCCAAATAAACGTAAATGTTCTAGTTATATCCTTTTTTATTTTGCACAAGCTAAGGCTGCCTGCAACAAGAACAAATACAACAAATAAGAGTTTTGTAATTGGCAAAAAAGAATATTATAAGCCCTTCATTAATGCAATAAGTAAGGTGAAAATATTGATTTTTAAGCAATAATTTGTATTAGTGGAAAATTAGTTTAGTGGTGAGTAACTAATTTGGTGGTGAAAAACTTGTTTTGTGGTGGAAAAACTAATTTGGTGGTAGAAATCCAGTTTTATGGAGAAAATTTAGTTCTGTGGTAAAAATTTAGTTTTGTGATAAAAAACCAAATTTGTGGTGAAAAGCCAAATTTGTGGTGAAAAACCAAATTTGTGGTGAAAAACTAGTTTTGTGGTGAAAAACCAAATTTGTGATGAAAAACTAGTTTTGTGGTGAAAAACTAGTTTAGTGGTGAAAATTTAATTTAGTGGTAAAAAACTAATTTTGTTGTAGTGGCGAATAACAAGTTTTGTTGTGAAAAAGCAGCTTGGTGATGAAAAACTAGTTTAGTGCTTAATAACTAGTTTTGTGGTGTAACTTTTGTTTTCTATCGAAAATTCTCTATAGAAAATATTTCAAAACAAAAGAAGTTTTCTATATAAAATTTCCAAAATTTCTCCTAGCATGAAAAAAATTTCTACAGAAAATTTCTTTTAACAAAAATTCCTAAAAAAAAAGTTTTCGATAGAAAATGTCTCTAAATAAAAGAAATTATTCTATAGAAAAGACAAATTTTCTTAGGAAATTTCTCCTAACAAAAGACATGTTTTTTAAGTGGTTTTCTTTAGAAAATTTCTTTTAACAAAAGAGAAGTTTTTTTATTAGAAATTTCTCTTAATAAAAGTTCTCTTAGTAAAAAAAGTTGTCTTAATTTAATATATTTTTTTTTCTTTAGGATTTTTTTTTTAACAAAAGAGAAGTTTTCTTTTACCTCTTTTAAGAGAGAAACAGATTAAAGAGAGTTACTAAAAAAATTTTTCTTTTCAATAAAAAAGATAGGTGTTGTATAGGAAATTTCTCTTAATGAAAGAGAAGTTCTCTGCAGAAGTTTGCTATAGAAAGCTTCTTTAACAAAACATACAAATTCCATAGAAATATTCTCTTAAAAACAATGGAATATTTCTATAGAAATCTATAGAAAACTTAAAAAATGAAAAGCATTTTATAGTAAATTTCTTTCAATAAAAGAGACGATTTCTGTAGTTGATTCCTCTTTGGCAAAGAGAAGCTTTCTAATGTAAAAAAATATAGCTCTACAACAGAGAACTTTTCTATAAAAAATTTTTCTTCAAAAAGGATAACCTTACTATAGAAAAATTATCTTTAAATGAGAGTAGAGATGAATTTGTTTGCAATATGAGAAAAGATTTCTATGGACAATTTTTCTTAATGTGGTAGAAATTTTCTGTAGAAAATTTCTCTTAATTTGAGAAAAGTGTTTTACAGAAAATTTTTCTTGATATGAAAGAAGTTCTCTGTAAAAATTTTTTGTTATTAAAACTGAAGTTTTCTGTCGAAAATTCATGAGACGCAATCCAGCTGAAATTGCAAACCTAAAACTTATTTTCTATCCTTGCTCTATTTAATGGTGAAGGGCTTCAAAAAGGTATTCTGTTTGTTTCCAACTATTCTGCTCTGCTTTTTAGTGAGAGATAGATGTTGTTCTCATGTGTATGAATATAAATTTCTCTGACCACTTGGCTGTTTGCCTAGGGCAACAAAGATTTAAATGAACTGAAAATATTATTCTCTACAAAAAAGTCTCAGATTAAAATAAACAGACTAAACGACAGACAGGCGGACAGACAGACGGTAAAAAGTATGTCGTAACATGTTTGTAAAAGTGAACTTTTAGCATAGTTCTAGTTTGTATGTTTGGTGTGTAAGAAGTACAAGTAACAACAATACTCAGCAAAAGATTCAAACAAAAAATTGCTGCAATAGTTTTTGCATATAAACAGTAAAGGTTATTAGTAGGCATTAAAAATAAGTTATTTTCATTAAAGAAATACTTTCGATTAAAGATATAGAGATAAAGATTATAGATATAAAGATATAGATATAAAAATACAAAAAAGTAAATCATCTTTATATGTAAGGATTTCAAATAAGGATGCTGAAATCAGTTTTTCAAAATCTGTTAGAGATCATTAAAATTGGTTGATAGTTCTATAAAAATTATTTCTTGTCTAAAGATTTTGCAAATTGTATTAATAGATGTAATTGTTTTATATCGTTTAATTTTAATTAATTTTTACAAGTATTAGCAACATCTGCTGCAAATGACCTGACCCATTAAAGTGCATGCCACAATTTATAAAACCAACATATATGTATGTGAAAGTTTATGTTAAAGTAAACAACTTTATTTAAAAATGTTATGCTTATTTTTATGAGATTTAATAAAAAAAACTTTTCCTACAAAATTTAATTGAAATAAATCATTAAATTGTTCAACAAAAATTCTAACACTTTTCTCGTACTCTTGCAGCTTGTTAAAGCGACGATGATTTAATACTATTTTGCCTGAGATAACGAGGCATTTGTATACTAAATAATATTCTTACCATGTCTGTGGCTTAATTGAATTTAATTTTTCTTTAGATGACAAAAAATTATTTGTCATGTATTAAAAAAAGAAAATTGGCGTAAAAATACTCCTCAAAATTATGATGTCAGCTTTAAACAAATAAAGTGTAAAAATTACTAAAAATTTAGAGAGGAATGTGTGAAATAGCAGAATTTTTATGAAAATGTTTGTGTGTGTTAATTTAAGTACCACTAAAAATTTGTTGCTTTTTCGTTTATATTGTTGTTGTCTTTTGTAATACGGAATTCGTGTACTAAGTGAAAGAGATGTAAGTCGAAATTATGTCATAAATTGCAATATATAGTGATGGAGGCTTTAATTTAATGAGACAATGAAAATAGTTTTGTAGGAAATAATTATTTGGCAAAAAAAGATACAAGATCACTGCGCACATTTAAACTTACACTTTGTTATTTCAATTTTTACAACTTTTAAACACATATGGTGTCGAATTTGTACCAATGCAGTAAAAATTTATTTATAAAATTGTGGTACACAATTTGAACACCAACGCGATTTATACACTATTGACATTGAATGTTATCGTTTTGTATACTTATGTGGTCAATATTTCTCTGGGTATAAGAATTGAGAGTTCTTGAAATTGTATTTCAAGCATATTCCTTTATTCCAACTCACAGTTCTCGAGTATTTATCACCACGACTAAATGTTGTTTTAATATCGCTTTTGAAATATTTTTATATCTTTCAATTTAATCTAGTTCTCTTAAAAAAGTCATACTTTCTCACTTTTTCAAAAACTGTTAAAGTTTAAAAACTTTTATGTCATTAATTGCTAATGAAATCATATTTATGAACCCTTTATATAATTAATTATTAACTATTATGAAGGGCATTCTAAGAGTATAAAGGTCAAAACAAAAGTATGTAGGTCAAAATAATTATTTTCTTCTTTGAATGAAATAAGTTTAAAACATATTTAGAGTGTAACAGCTTTTGTGTATTTGTTAGGTTAATTTCTTGTTAATAAATTAAATACATACAACTTGAAGGTGATATTTTTAGGATTACAATTTGAAATAAAAAGAATAAAACATTAAAATTTGCCTGTGGAACATTGAGTGGACATTTTTGTGACATAAATTTGTTGAAAGAGTGTAAATGTAAAATAAAATGAAAAACACTTCTTTCAAAATTTTATATATCCGATTATGACGCTTCATGTCTTCTTCATATACCCATTGGAGCCACTTGAAGATTTCACATTTTTCCTAATTTTTATTGTGATTTTTTTTTCAAATTTATATATTTCACAGCTCAGCTTTTATACGGTTATATATTGTATTACTGGAATTACCGGTGACCCAGTTTATGTCCGTTCTCAATACCTATTGGAACCACTTGGAAATTCCACAATTTTTTTCGTATTTTATGGATGAAAAAATATTTTTTTCAAAATTATATATCTCCGATCCCAAATCGAATCTGGCTTGGAATTTACTAGTCTCAGGCTACTTCTGCTCTGCCGCGGAGCCGATTCATTATTTACAAATCTTCCATCCCAGATTTATTCTGGTCAAAGAATATATATCGCTAGAATCTATTAGTCCTAGGCTACTTCCATTCTGCCGTTGATGTGATTCATATCTGCTCCCAATACTAATTAAAGTCACTTTAAAATTCAATATTTTTCCATATTTTAATAATGAAAAAGAATTTTTCCTCAAAATTATTGATTCTCGATCCCAGATTACATATATTGCTGGAATAGTCCTAGGCTACTCCCGGTCATCCGCGGACACGATTTATGTTTGCTGCCAATACCCATTGAAGCCATTTGAAGAAATTTTTATATAAAAAGTCTGAAATTTTACAGTTTTCATCTAATTTTCTAATAGCTAGTTGTTGGAGATTATTTGATGAATAGAATAGATGACAATATTTAAAAAAACAGTTCTTTTCACTATTCTTATTAAAAGAATGCGTCATTCTTTGGCTCCATTTTTATTAAACTTTATAATATTTAAAATTTTTTTAATTTCCTTCCTTATATACATGTCAATTGCATGTCATTACAAAAATAAAACAAACAAACTGTAACGGTAATTCCCAAGAAAATCTCGCCCCTTTTGTTTTTTTCAGTTCGTTGAAATTCGTCATTGAATAAAACAATAAATAAATGCTTGTTCGTTGAGTTCACACGATTTAACAGACGACTATCTAAGTACGAAAGTTTATTTATATATGTGTGTATTGGTATATAAACTATGGCCGACAAGTTCAAGGTCTTAAAAATTTTTAACAATTCTTTTAAATATAACTGAAATCATAGTTTATGGAGCTAGTCAATAAATCCATAGAGTAATAAAAAACAACAGCTATAACATAAATAAAAAAGTATTTAATGAATTTATGCAGACGTAATTGTTAAACTTATGGGAGATTTTTTGGGTGGAAACTGTAATATCATTAGCAATTATAAAGAATAACAAATAGAAGAGAAAGTTGTGAAATAAACTAATACTAAAACCTAATATATATATATATATATATATATATATATATATATATTTATTATTAAAGATTTGTTGAAACAATTTCCATGCTGTTTCAACAAATCTCTTTTAATCAGTGACAATTTGGGGGAACACGAAGCTGATGTAATGTGGCATTAGAGAATAGAGAAAAGTGTGAACATAAACTTAATGTAATGAGGATCCTTTCCAAATTTATTTACATATATTTATTTGCGGTGAGTACAGAAATAAAATGTCAAAATAATTGCCATTTTATGAGCAACATTCTGGCGAAATTTAATTAAAAGAACATTTTTTTCTTAATTAAGTGTTTGTTATAATGACGTATAAGTGTTTAAAAATACATATGAAAATAAAAATCTAAACCACTTAAATATAAAAAAAAACAACTGTTAATTTAGTATAATTTTTATTTTTTATTAATTTGTATGCTTTTACACAGTCTGACAATTTAGGTTAATTTCTTATTTTACCACCTCATTATTAATTTCTACATGAAAAACCACTTGCAATTGAAATCAAAGAAAAAGCAGGTTTTGTGATAATTAATGTGTAATTTGCACAATTTTAGTTGACTAAAAAAAAAAAAATAATAAATAATAAAAATAATAAAAAAAAAAAAATAATAAATAATAAAAATAAAAAAATAAAAAAATTGTTTCATTTGGATTCTTGTGAATATACGAAAAAATATTGTAATAAAAAGAACTAGTATTCACTGTCAGAGTTTTCATATAAGTTTTAACGATTGTGTTTGATAGATAAACCCTGTACTAAAAATTGTATACCGTTTAAAATTTCTACAAAATTGTATGGGTCCTTTAAGTAGAGGATTCGCAACAACAAAGTCTATCCGGACACCTATTTATTAAAATCAAGCAAGTCTTTTTCACAGAAAATTTTTTTCAAAAACTTTAGTAGAAAATTATCGGTATTTTTTTCTATACAAATTTTTTGATAAATTTAGAAAATTTTCGCAAAATTTTATTTTGATACAAAATTATTGATAAATTTTCTTTTTTAGAAATTTTTTTCATAATTTTTTCTTTTTATAAAAAACTTTCGACGCAAATTGCTTTCATAGAAAATTTTCTTTTAATATATATATATATATATATATATATATATATATATATCTATATATATAAAAGAAAGTGATGTTAGTTACTATTGTTATAACTCAAGAACGACTAGACCGATTTTGATGATTCTCACCAATTCGGACCGGTCACCGGCCAGAAAAGGATAATACGAAAAAAAATTCGCGAAAAATCCGCGATAAAAAAAAAATTTTTTTTGTCATAATTTCTTTGCCTTAATAATCATTAAAAATATTTTTTTTAATACAAATTATAACAATTACTGTTTCTGTTTCTATCGAAACGCTTACTTTTTTGTTCAATTTGTTTTCGTGTGGTGGTGTAGAATTCTATTTCCAAACGGTAAGTTCCAAGTAAAGCTCATCATTTAATGAGGTTGTGATATTTAAAACCATTTGTTGTATTTTTGGCATTCGTTATTAAGTGTTATTCACAATGCCGCGACCCCGGAGATCTAATATTTCGCGTCGAACACGTAATGCAAGTACTTATCGTAATATCGTCAATCAATTGAATATATATGAACGAGAAATCGCACGAGAACAACCCCGTATTAGTTTGGCCCGACTTCGTACATCACAAACGCAGGAAGAAAGGCAGGCGAGAAATGAAACGGCTCGGTTAGCAATGAGAAATCGTCGAGCAAATGTAGCAATTCAACAACTTTAAAATTTTTAATCAACGCATAAGAAGAATTGCTTCAAGTTCTGATTTGAATCAAGCAGCGTTCCATTACAACTGCAATTTCGACTACAGCTCTCATCATTCCGTTCAAAAAAAAGACATTGTCTATCCGCTAACCTTAAGATGAAGTAATAAATAAATATAAATTCAAATTTGCCTTAAATACATGCGTATATTTTTTGATTGAGCCCACATCTACATCATATTTAAATTCTTCTGTAAAAAACACTTTATAATAGGTATTCCTTAGATTTTTATTTAAAGGTCGTAAATTTCGTTAAAATATCAATTTAAATCGTTCAGTAATACAACACTAATGTTTGCTTAGGGCCAGCAACGCGGCTCGGGTCAGCTTCTACATCATATTTAAATTCTTCTGTAAAAAACACTTTATAATAGGTATTCCTTAGATTTTTATTTAAAGGTCGTAAATTTCGTTAAAATATCAATTTAAATCGTTCAGTAATACAACACTAATGTTTGCTTAGGGCCAGCAACGCGGCTCGGGTCATCGTTCAGTAATACAACACTAATGTTTGCTTAGGGCCAGCAACGCGGCTCGGGTCAGCTTCTACATCATATTTAAATTCTTCTGTAAAAAACACTTTATAATAGGTATTCCTTAGATTTTTATTTAAAGGTCGTAAATTTCGTTAAAATATCAATTTAAATCGTTCAGTAATACAACACTAATGTTTGCTTAGGGCCAGCAACGCGGCTCGGGTCAGCTAGTATATATATATATATATGTATAAAATTTCTATAGGTCACTAGTAGAGTATCAAAAAAAAGAAAACCGATTTAGGGTTTACCGAAAATCTCATTTTATTAAAAACCGCTTGATCGGTTTTGGACCCTTGAAAAAACCGGTTAACCGGTTTTTTGTCATTTTAATTTTGTTAGCAAGAAAATATTATTTTTTTGTAATTTTTTAAAACAAAAGCCTAAATTTATAATTTATATAATTTATTATATAAATATTAATTTTTCTATTTCACGTTATAACTTTTGAGAAATTATTATTTTTAATTTGAAATGGGCATTGTTTTTATTTATTTTGTTTAATTATCCTTTTGTAATATTTTATTTCTAATCCTGGTGCACAGAGAAAAAATCTACAAATAAATATTATGAATCGAACATGACTTTTTTCATAAAAAATAAAAGTTTTTCATAAATATTATTAAATTATATATAATGATAATTTTAGGAATTTTGCAACAATTTGAGAAAATTTTGGCATTGTTTTAATATATTTATTTCATTACAAACGATAAATGAAAATAGATATAGATGAAAATATTAACAGTAAATATCTTAAAATAATAAAACTTGCATAATTTGAGAGATATTCTGGAGCTTTCCAAAGAAAGTCTCAAACATTTTCTTTCCAAATTCAAAATTTCATTTGAAAAATAAATAAATATAAATATATATATATATATATATATATATATATATATATATATATATATATATATATATATATATGTATATAATATTTATTTAAGAAATATTCTTAAATATTATGAACTAAATTCAATGAATACAAATTTTTGTATTTATGTATAAACTTTTTTCTGTGTTTTTTTGAATATGTACTTCCGAAATAAAATAAAATTTATTTTGTGATTAGAATACTAAGAAGTTATTCTGGTCATAAAAATTATGCCAATAGAAATAATTTATTTCTTATAGGGTTTTAATAAATTTTGTAGGCTTTTCTGCAAAACTTCTGTGCTTTTAATTGATTGGAGTTTTTGGTAATTTGATTGATTCGGCTCCTTTGGTACAAAGTAATATTTTAAGGCACTAGTTTTTCCGTGCGCACTCAATAGTTGGAATTATTTCAACGATTTGAAGAAAATTATCCAAGTTAAATAAGCATCCTGTCGTTTTTATTGCATTTAGCAAGTTATATCAAACTTTTATTTTTAGTAATGTAATTTTTATTTATTTTTTTTGTCGGACTCTATTTCTGAGTGAAATTACATAAAAAGTTAAATAAAATGCTGTTTAAAAAACCGTTTAACTGAATTCAAAAAACGGGGTTCGAATAAAACCGAAAATTAGAGAAAAACCGAAACCGATGGCGTTTGAAAAAAAACCGAAAACCGTTTTACCGGTTTTGCATACTCTAGTTATTATATCGACGTTAGCAACATTAAAGTTTTTAAATATTTTGGTTTAAAAAGTATTAAAAAGTAAAATTTTAACTCCTTTAATACGCTTTAAAATGTATTTCTATGTTTTTTTTTACTTTAAAAGAATCGTAGGGTACCAATAAAGTACCATAATACTGTTTTTTTTACATTCTAGACGTTCGAAGCTTCAAAAAGTACGAAATTATTTACTTCTATTATTCAGTTTTTAGTAGTGAGGAATGTAACTTATTTTGTCTAGGGGTTTGGAGGCTTAAAACATACAAAAGGCTTGTGGATTCTCACCAACGTAGAACCATATATCTTTTATTTCATATTTTTAGGTTAATTTTTATAAAAAATTCAAAAAGTACCATTTAAAGAACAAAAAGGTACCATAAAGTCCTCTATTGTGGATTCTCATTCACTTAGGACCATGCCTTTTTTGCCTTTAATTTCATATTTCTAGGTTAATTGTTACAAAAAATTAAAAAAAGTACCTTTTAGAAGAATAAAAAGATATTACAAAATTCCTCTCCTATATATTCTTATTGAATTAAGAGCATGTATATTTAACTTCATCTTTGTACGCTCAATATTATAGTAGATAATTGCCCACACAGGAACATGTATCTGGAATTTTATGCTTCTAGGTTCAATATTACGAAATTACGAAAAGTACTATTAGAATAACTAAAAGGTACTAAAACATTTCTTCATATTTGCTCACATTTACCCAGGCCCATTCTTAATTTCATGCTTTTAAGTTCATAGTATACGAAATACAGAAAATGTCATTAACGAACAAAAAAGTATCATTAAGTCCCGCTTTTTGTGGATTCAAACTCAAAAATATATGAAAAAAGGCATCCATCTTTGGTTCCATTAGAGGGAAGAAACTAACCATTAAGCACAACTTTTTTTTGATTTCTAATGCATTCAGAATCATATTAGCTAACTTTTGTGCTGGTATATTTATTTATTGAAAAAATTATAAAAGTACCAATTTCCATTTTCCGCCCTGAAACAGATCCTTTCAACATGAATTTTCAAAATGCTCTCAACGTTTAAATTAGCATGTCACTGATATGACTCAAAAGATATAAATCTGACTTGAATTACTAAGAAAAAAAAATATGTTTTACAAAAATACCAATTAATTAACAGAATTTTATGAATCAACCAATTCTTAAAATTTAATAAAAAATTGTCTCAAAGGGTTTGAATAAAACGTAATTTCTCCTTTCCACCTCCCCCCTTTCTGATACTTTTTTTTATCTCCATGAATGTAGCCAAAATTGTATTCCAATGAATTTCAAAATTATAGTGGAGTCCCGTAATAAAATATCTATATTTATATGTCAATAAATAGAAAATAATATTTTATGAAAAAGTTACCAAAAACAGAAACCCCTTAAACGTTCAAATTTTAAAAAAATCACCAAATTTATAAATGTAACCCTCGATCTACGCGCTACTTCATTTAGGCGATTTGCCTATAACACGATTCAATAATAGTGATCTTTTCTTGAAATATGCGCTTTTATTTAACGCGAACTTGCTACAATGCGTTTAACCAATAATTACGCATGTACTAAATACTGAGTACTAAATCATGTTCAGATATGGTTATTAAAAATAAATTATTTTAAGAAAATATTTAAAAAAAGGATTTCGAGACAATTTAAAAGAAAAAAAGTTTAATAGAATTGTAATTTAAATATTACCTGATTAGCAAGATAGTATATAAATCAAATGAAAATAATAAGGGTATTCACTTATACACTTAAATTTCCCATTTGTGCAATTGTGCATCTTTGCCCGACATGTTTCGCGAACCCCCTTTATCAAATGTTGTGCAATCTTAAGCATAAGAATATAATAAATCATATAAATAAATAACTGAAAAATTTATTGAAACTATGCAATGATTTTATTTTAATTAACGTAACTATAATTTTTTACATCGCGGTTAGTTATAATTTTTAAATATAAAAGACAGCTGATTTACAAATTTACAATTTAACAGCGCAATTTTGCGAAACTAAATAGTCGCTCAAACTTATAAAGGTTGTGCAAATGAATTTCCATATAATTTTTGACAGTCCATTTGCGAGTGTGCACACATTCACACATTGCATAGTTTGCAAGGGTTTTGCGCGTTTTCCTGAGGACCCTTAATATGATTGAATAAAAATTTAAAAAACTGCGATTGCTTGGAAACAACCTGACGACGAAACTCTTAAAAGCAATTTTTGTCTATAAATGCCATTTTAACGAAATTTATTAATTTAAAAAGAATCTTCATTAGGTAATTTTAAACCCATTGAAACATTTTCATCACATTTTAAAACAATTAATAATTGATCAAAAACTTTAAAAAAATATGTAAATAATTTCATGTGTTTTAATTTAATGCGATTTTTAGATTCCAAACTAACATTTTTCATTTAACTAGTGCTTTAATTTACTCGATATATAGAAATTATGATCCCAAGATATAATTTTTTATTTATTCTGAACCTTGTTTTACAAGTTTTTGATTTACACGTACTTTCTCCCGTCCCAAAAAGCCGCATAAATCGAGGGTTACCTATATTTGTTATTTTTTGATAAGTTACATATACGATGTAGATTTTATTTCTACGTTTATTGGATTAAAAGATACATAGGGTGCCAAAAAAGTACCAAAATACAGTTTAATAAAATTTTTCTTTTTATAGAAAATTTTCTCAAAAATTTCCTGTTTATAAAAATTTTTCGATAAATTTTCTTTATAAATGTTCGATAAATTTTCTAATAGAAAATTTTCGATAGATTTTTCTTTTTATGGAAAAATTTTGATAAATTTTCTTCTTATTGAAACTTTCTTTTCAATGAATGAATTTTCTTTTGATACAAATTTTTCGATAAATTTTCTTTTTATATAATATTTTTTTAGTACCGATAAACTTCTTTTTGATAAGAATTTTCTTTTTATATAAATTATTCTTAAAAATTTCCACTTTATAAAAATTTTTTCATATATATTTTTTTTGATAAAAAATGCTCGATACATTTTTTTTATAGAAAATTTTCGATAAATTTTGTTTTTTATGGGAAAATTTCGATAAATTTTCTATTTATAAAAAATTTTCGATGAATTTTCTTTTTATACAAAATTTTCGACAAATTTCTATTTATAAAAAAATTTCTATCAGATATTTTCCGATGATTTCTTCCTATAAAAATTTTTATTTATTATATTTTAATTAATTTCTGCTTTTAGTTAAGTACTAAGTTACTGAGGATTTTTCAAAATATCTTATTTATTAAAATTCATTTTAAATTTTCAAAAATTTTTCAATATTTATTTTTCAGCTAATTTTCAATATTTCTCAAACCCTGCATGACATTTAATACTAAATGATTGCTCATGCTGGCACGCGTTAATCTTTTGTGCAAATAAAGAAAATTAATTATTAAAAAATATGGAAAATAGAAAAAATAATAAAAAAATAACAAAATACAAAAATGCTTACAACCGAATGAACGTGCTGGGGTTGGCTGACTGGCTATTAGCTAAAGCCAAACAGAGAGCTGTCCAAACATTAGTTTTCCTCAATCGATGAATAAATAAATACATTCAATGATTATTTTTTTCTTATAAATATTTGAATAAATACTTAGCATGTGTAGCAATAGGAAAATATTCCAACTTTTATAAATATATTTTTATAGATTTAGTTGTGTGTATCTGGTCTTTATTATTGAAAAAAAGATACAAACATATATCTTTTTTTTTTTTTTGTATATTTTAGGTGTTTATTAATAAAAACCAGAAAACTAAAAAAATTTATACAATTTTAGCTAAAATATTTATATTTATGATTAGCATGAGATAATATTTGAAAAAAAGTTCAAATTATTTAGCAATGTATTTCTTTTTTTGGGATCACCCTCCAGCCTGGCCATCTTTAGTTTTTATTAAATAAATATACAAAATATTTTGAAAATTTTCTTAGTTTATTTTTTTTTTTGCTTCTCTTAATTTCATTTAATATAATTTATCGAAAATTTGACCTTTCCTATTTAATTTAGTGTTTAAGTTCAATAATAAAATTTTGTTTAACAAAAGCTTTATTCGTTCAATTCATTTAACAAAATAGAAATGAATTTTATTTAATTGTTTTCTTTTTTCAGTTTTTACTAGCTAACCTCCATAGCGGTTTTATTTGTATAATTTATTTGATAAAGTTTTTGATAATTTAATTAATTCAAAAACAGATATTTTCAATTAAATAATAAACACTTTTAGTAGAGACATAAATTTAAAAGAAAAACATGAAATTTTTTGAAAGGAAATATATAATAAAAATATATTTTTATACAGTTTATAGATTTTTATTACACAGTACAACAAGAAAAAATTGCCGCAATAAATCCAAATTTTCAAAGTTAGTTCGAATTTTGGTTTTGTTACCTCTTGTAGTTCGAATTTTTCGGAGCCTTTTTTTTAATAGGATTTGAAATAAAAATCACTTAAATTATATAATTCAAATGTTATTATATGTTTTTGTTATTTTATAGACTAATAGCGTTACTATATTAGACTTTTTCTGGATGCCACTCTTTCTTTACGCCCATTTTTGTTAAAATATTATTTACTTTATTTGACTTGAACTTATGTCTAAACTTCTGAACAGATTAAAATGAAATATAGCATATATGAACATCCTTGAAAGAAGTACTGACTGGATGCCACGCGCACTTTTTTAAGAAAGGGTTGCTTAGCTTCATGGTAAGCAAATTTCAAATTTCATAAACATTTAGATGACAGTGATAAAAATATCATAATATAATAAAAGTGGGCGATAAAATTTTATAATAAACCATATTGTTACGAAATTGTACTTAAATTCAAATATAACGGTTTTAACGGCTTTAAATTTGAATAAAATTAAATAATGCTTCTCAACCGTTCTCAATGCTTCTAGACCTTTCTGTTTATGTTAACAGTAGTTAACATATCTGTAGAAATTATCAACATAGTTGTAAACATACAACATTGAATAAAAAGCTTTCGCCATTGTGTGTATGTATGGAAACGCTAAATGTTGAAACTGCTAACATTAACATCGAAAGCTCTAACATTCGATTATACTAGTTTGTCCGTTAAGAACATTGCAGAAAGAGATAGAGCTTTCGAGAAGCATCTAAATGGCAGTGCAGTGTATATAAATTGGTCGTGAGAACACCACTGAGTGTGTCTAATTGGAAGCACTGTTAAGTAAAGAGAAATTAACTGCCTTGGCTGTAAGTGTGTGTGTGAATTAGAACACATAGTGACTATTTAAACTGTTATTGTTGTACATTTTTAAATAAAATAATGAGTCGTTACAACTTTTAAACTACTAAACTGCTTTTATTTGCAATCGAAGTTTTATTTAAAAGGAAATAAACCACAATTTTTAAAAGGTAAAAACGTAACAATATTTTCTAATACTTGTGTATGTATAATTTTATGTGTATAAAACATATATATCCGATAACTTGGGCTTTATAAAAAGTGATTTCAACAGACTTCCATATCAATAAGGATGAAAAATATAAACTTCTTGGGGTATTAGATGAATACTGTGGAAAGTACAAACGGAATGACAAACTTATATATACCCTTTACACTTGTGGTGTAATGCTCTTCATAAAATCTTTCATAAATGTATAAACATATTGGAATTATCTCTTATCAACATTTTTGCTTTTATATGAAAATATACTTAATATTTATAAACTGGTGGTGATCGTGACATCGGAAATTTGTCCCAGAAAACTCCTTGTGCTTATGATTTAGGAAGATCAGACTATCTGCGTTGAAGAGCTGAATAAAAAAGTGATATGCAGAATTGCAAATCCTTTTCAGTTTTCTACCAACAATTTCTTTTTTCGAAAAAGATACCTTTGAATTAAATATTTCAAACTTGAATTAGCTATTTTAAATATTTCAGAATTTTTAAGAATTTTTAACTTTGAGGCTTTAAAACACAATTCCACCAAACATTATTATCTACATTTAAAAATCTGAAACACAATTACAGCTGAGAGGTAATATTTTAAGAAAAAGCACTTTACATACTCAGATTTTCACAAAAAAATATGCCCATATTATAACAAAATTTAAATGGATTTTACGAGGATAGGAAACATGGCTTGAAGATTTGTAATCTAAACCACTTCCACTGGGCATTATCTGTACCTATAGAAATGTTGTAGAAAAGCAATTATATTGTTACGAAATTGTACTTTAATTCAAATATAACGGTTTTATCGGCTGGTTTAAATTTAAATAATGCTTCTCAACCTTTCTCAATGCTTCTCGGCCTTTCTGTTTATGTTAACAGCACTTAACATATCTGTAGAAATTATAAACATAGTTGTCAACATACAACATTGAATGAAAAGCTTTCGTCATTGTTTGTAAGGGTGTGAAGATAGCTACGAAAGTTAGCTACGTTTTTTAATTTTATGTTAACTAACAGTTGTCTCACTCAAAGACTGTTAAGTTAGCAGAATTTGATTATTTTCAATTTTAATAACATTTTTAAAAATGTTAACGACTTTTATTTAACAGAATAGATTTACCTGCACTTTTGTTTACATTTTTAAAAATGTTAGTAGCATTTTTGTAATATTTTTTAATTAAAATTATTATAACTTAAATGTTTGAATAAAAAAAAATATAATTAAAAACTATGATTTTTAAACTACCTTATGTTTCAGAAATATGTGTTTAAAATAAATACTTTTAAAAATTTTTATTTCTCAAAAAATCTTTATATGATGATCCAATTGATGATCAAAAAATGATCGTAGGTTTTGAAGAATAGAATTTTGAAAATTTTGAAAAAATTCATTTTCTCATATAAGGGCCCTATTCATGACCAAAAATGGGTCAAAATTAAAAAGGTGCTCTATTTAGACCTAGTACGCTCGAAAGCTATTTTCTTAACGATTTAAAAGCAGAAAAGATAATATTAAGATTGGTCATAGGTTTTGAGTAATAGAATTTTGAAAAAATTCACTTTCTCATATAAGGGCCTTATTGATGATCAAAAACTGAGTCAAAATTAAAAAGGTGCTCTATTTGGACCTAGCAGGCTCGAAAGCTATTGTCTTAAGGATTTCAGAGCCGAAAAGATAATATTAAGATTGATCATAGGTTTTGAGTAACAGAATTTTGAACATTTTGAAAAAAATCATTTTCTCATATAAAGGCCCTATTGATTATCAAAAAATGGGTCAAAATTAAAAAGGTGCTCTATTTAGACCGAGTAGGCTCGAAAGATATTGTCTTAAGGATTTCAGAGCAGAAAAGATAATATTAAGATTGATCATAGGTTTTGAGTAATAGAATTTTGAAAATTTTGAAATAATTCATTTTCTCATATAAGGGCACTATTGATGATCCAAAAATGGGTTATAATTAAAAATGTGCTCTATTTGGACCTAGTAGGCTCGAATGCTATTGTCGTAAGGCTTTCAGAGTAGAAAAGATAATATTAAGATTGATCATAGGTTTTGAGTAATAGAATTTTGAAAATTTTGAAAAAATTAATTTTCTCACATAAGGGCCCTATTGATGATCAAAAATTGGGTCAAGATTTTTTGGGAAAAAAAATTTTTAAAAGTATTTGTTTTAAACACATATTTCTGAAACATAAGGTAGTTTAAAAATCAAAGTTTTTAATTATATTTTTTTTTTATTCAAACATTTAAATTATAATAATTTTAATGAAAAAATATTACGAAAATGGTATTAACATTTTTAAAAATGTAAACAAAAGTGCAGCTAAGTCTATTCTGTTAAATAAAGGTCATTAACATTTTTAAAAATGCTATTAAAATTGAAAATAATCAAATTCTGTTAACTTAACAGTCTTTGAGTGAGAGAACTGTTAGGTAACATAAAACTAAAAAACGTAGCTAACTTTCGTAGCTATCTTCACACCCTTATTGTTTGTAAGTATGGTAACATTAAATGTTTAAGCTGCTAACATTAACATCGAAAGCTCTAGAATTCGAATATTCTAGTTTGTCCGTTAAGAACAATGTAGAAAGAAATAGAAACATCTAGAAGGTAATGAGTGTATATAAATTGGCCGTGAGAACACCACTGAGTCAGTCTAATTGGAAGTATCGTTAAGTGAAGACAAATTAACTGCCTTGGCTGTATATTCTTGTACATTATTAAAGTGTGCTGCATAAAGTGTGTGTGTATATTAGAACATAAACTGTTGTTGTTGTATATTTTAAATAAAATAAAGAGTCGTTACAACTTTTAAACTATCAAAATGCTTTTATTTGCAATCAAAGTACCAGTTTATTTAAAAGGAAATAAACCACAGTTTTTAAAAGGTAAAAACGTAACAATATGTACCTCTTATATATATATGTGAACAGTATAAAAACCAATTTGCAACACTATATGTTGAATATTTTTAAAATTCTACAATTATTTTTTTTTTACACTAGATAAAGCAAACCTTTTTTCGAATTCAGAATTTCAAAATGTAATGTGGACTAGGAAGCAAGAATTTATAGCTTGGAGTTTTACAAGTGATTGTATGAGTTCGAATCCTGGCGAATAGAAATGTAATTTTTATTTAATAAATTTCAGAGACATTTTTAATTAATTAAAAATATATTTGATAGTTCCTTAATGTGACATTTAAACATTTTCATTTTCATATTTTATTGTTTACATGAAATAAAAAGCTTAAAATGCAACTCATATCTAAATAATACTATTTTATAAAGAACACATCAAAACGTGCCTAGAAGTTCTTATTAATAATGAATAATGAACATTTTTATACTTTTTTACGAAAAACAGATATTTACTGGGGATGCGAACTTAGACGACTTGACGTTTTGTATTCTAGAACACTTCCTCTAGACTATTCATGCTTACAACTTTCAAATAGAAAAACATATATTAGCCGTATTGTTGCTAATGTTCATGGGCAATTTCATGCAAAATTTAAATTTATATATGTTAAGAGTTAACGTCGATAAAAGTGCTCCCAATATATGAACAAAAATGTAATTATGAATACACCCAACAAACCATAGAATGATATAATAGCGAAAACGATATCATATAAGCTGCCGTTTATAACATCATATTGTATTGCAGACAACGATATTATTATGATATCGAAATTTCGAAATATTTTATCCAATAAAATAAAAAACAAACATTTGGGAAAAACTTCAAAATAAAAATATAAAATTAAAAAATTAAAAAAAAAAAAAATCATTTTTGAACAGCTTTTTAATACTAAAACTAAGCTTTTTAGGTACATAATTGCAAAAATATAAAAAAAATCATGCTTTCAAATATTATTGATAATATTTGCATAAAAATATGTCACATTTGATGATTTTTATATATTTTGCATTTGTTTAGGACTTTTTTCTTATTATAGTTGATTGTGCTTCTTTATTAATATATTTAGTATATTTAAATGCGAAACCGATTTCACTATCATTATTACAATACCGAAAACGATATCATAATTTTATGGAAAAGCGATATCATAAGAAAAGGTACACGTCGGTTCGTAAAAACTAATGTTTTAGATTCAAAAACTATTTTCACTAGTGATAATTTTTATCACCTAGGTGATATCGTTTCGATATCGTTATAATATCGTTTGGTTCATTGGGTAAGAATGACAAGAAATGAAAGAATATAAAATTAAAATTAAATTCAAACAAAAAATTTGTTCATTTTTAATTTTATAAAGAAAATCGTGTAAATATCGCAGTGGAATTTACAAATATATATAAAGCGCTCCCAAATCAAGTTAATGTAGTTCTTTTGTTAACAGTCTCAGCGGGAGCAACAAAAATTGAAAATATTTCAAATGAAAATTGAAAAAACTTTTTAGGCTATTCTAGAAAATCGTTTATAACCCTGTCATTCCTAAACGGATTTCGCTGAATTTCAATACCAAGATTTTCGAGACTATATGTTATATATGTGTTGAAAGATACATATATTTATTGGGCTATTGACTTGAAAAAATCCATTTCAACATACAAACAGACAGGCAGACAGACAACCAGACTGACAGACAAACAGATAGACATATAGCCTCAAAAGTTATTTTGGATATATGTATATATTTAAAGACTTTCGTATAAAACGACCAATTTATATATACCCTTCATTTTATGTGAAGGGAATAAAAAGAAAAATTAATAGAAATATTAATATAAAATTTAAAAAAAAATATACATATTTATTAATAGTCCCTAAACAAAAAGTCCGATGTCCCTATAAAATTCCCCCTTTAAAATAAAAATTAATTATGAAATTATCTATTAAAAGAAAATTTATTGAAAATTTTATATAAAAGAAATTTATTTTTTTAAGAATTGTTGAAAAATTATCTATAAAAAGAAAACTTATTTTCTATAAACATTTTTTTATAAAGAGAAAAAATTATCAATAAATGTCAATAAAAGAATTAGTTTATTGAAAATCTATCTAAAAATTTCTATAAAAAGGAAATGAATTTATAAAAAGAAAATTTATCAAAAATTTTCTATAAAAAGTAAATTTATCAGAAAAGTTTCTATAAAAGGAAAATGTGTTAAAATTTTTGTATATTTTCTATAAATAGAAAATTTTAACGAAATTTTCTAAAAAAAAAAAACTATTATAATTTTCTATAAAATTATTTATTATTGGGAAATGTATTGAACAATTTTTAGAAATAAAAAATTTAGCAAATGTTTATAAAAAGAAAATTTATCGGAAATTTCATATAAAAGAAAATTTATTGACAATTTTTTATAAAATGTCAAATTATCGAAATTATAGGCAATTTAAGAAAATTTAGCAAAAATTTTTCATGGAAAAAATTTATCGAAAATTATAGAAAAAAAAGAAATGAAGAGAACATTTTTTATAAATAGAAAAATTTCTATTGAATAAAGATTTTCTTGAAAATAAAATTTATCAAAAATTTTCTATAAAACAGTAATTTTTGGAAAATTTTCAATAAATTACAAAATTATCGCAATTATTTTTATATAAAGAGAATTCATCGTAAATTGCGTATAAAAGAGAATTTATCGATAATTTCGAGCTATTTAATTTTTATTTAAAATTTACATAACACTCTGTTTGACATTTTTATGATATATTGTTAAAAGCTAATTTCATTTGCAATTAGTTGTGTTATTTTATCGATAACACTGCATTTTAATCTACTAACATACTAATGTTACATGCACAAATACTCAAGGTTATTAAAGGGGCTCCAATTTTTAGGGCAAAAAGTTTGTAGATAAATTTTAATAAAATTCAATATATTTGTAGGGTATTCCGTTGTTGATATTAATCAGTTAATTCGACAAATAATTATTATAATGGATTAATGGCAAATTATTCGATTAATCGAATAGCCGAAGTAATATATGTAAAGCATATAAATAATACTAAATATGGTATTTGATCTAATAAAATAATCATTTAGCGTTAATCCTTTAAAGCTTAACTGTAGTCAAAATGATAATTTTGTATGAAAACAATGCCGTATTGTCAGAGGTTATGTTTTATATTAAAAGCCCTTAGGAACATAATGTATATCAAATTCTTTTACAAAGGATTCATTTTATCAGTTCTTTCACTTATTTATATGAAAAAATTGCATTTTTTTGGTGCACTACTACAAAATATTCTCTTGACTCAATTTTTTTACAAATTCTCTTTATTTTATATGTGAGAATAATTTTTTATCAGAAACATAAAAATATTGATATTTTTGTACAAATTTTGATGTTGAAAATTAAAATTTATTGAATTAGTTTATCAGTTATGATGAAAGTTAGTTACATTAAAGTATAATAACTGATACGAATTTAGAATTACTTTACTCGAAACCACATATGTTTTTAGAGTGATGATTTCTATTGCCACAAATTTAAGTGTTTATAAAGTTATAATATTTTAATCATACTTTCTATGTTGCATTATATTAAACAGGTATTTGAAAAAAAGGTGTAGATGAATTATAAAAAAATTGTTCTAAATGTAACTCCAAACTCGCTTATTTGACATAAATTATTCAGTTTATTCGTAATTTGAAAATTGACAATTTTAAACTATTCGAACAGTTAATTAATTTAAATTAATCGGATAACCGATTGACGGTTAGTCGTTTGGATATCCTAATATTTAGTGCCAAAGAAAATTCATACCATTTGTAGCTCCTCCCTAATAAACATTATTTGCTTTAAGTATTATTTATTTTTACTGCATTAGTTAATTCCCTTGAACTCTACTCACATTACATCGAAACTGCAAAAACTGATTACTCTAAACAATTCTATACTTTAAAACAAAATAAAAACATATATAATTTTGTTACGCCATGCTATTTAGACAATGAATGGGAGGAAGTTTAACCCTAAAGGGAACTGGGGAGATAGACAGACATATGTATGTATATATGTATGTATAGCAAAAGGCACCAACATATTGAAATTGTCACAGAAATGAAGCAGGAAAAAAAAACAAAAAATGAAAGAGCAAAAACCTTTATGTAAAACTCTGTATGTTTAATGTAAATACTCGTAAACATGTTGAGTTAAGTTTAATGTTTTCTCTAACACTTCCTCGAGTGTTAGGAAAAAATAAAAAAAAAAAAATAAACCAAAACTAAACACTCAACCGAACTGCTCTATACTTTTATACTGCTAATGGATGACCACAAATAAACCTATTTAACCCAATGGAAATACGTGCAGGCAGACCATGCAGACTTTTTAATAGAAAAAAAGTACAATAAAACAGTTTTGTTTTGGATTTAACGAGGGCTAAAATATAAGTGTTTAGAAAAATATAATTATTTAGAAGTTTAAATTTTAAATAAAATAAGCTTAAATCGTTTTAGAGTTTTTTCTAATGCAATTTTTTGTAAAATGTTTGTGGCTTAAATCAAGTTTAAATTTATGAGAAGATTAACATTTTCGAGATTTAAAATTTGCTGGGTCGGCTAACTCAATAATTTAATATAAACGTCTTTATCCACCACTCGCTATTTAATGCTATTTTTAGCTTTTTGTTTACTCTAATGTGAAAAAGTTCTTTTTTTTTATGTGCTGACATTTAGTACGAGAGTATTTGGTTTCTCACACAACTACTAATACATTTTTATTAACATGAATATTGGGTAAGAGGAAGTTTTTAATGACTTCTTTGACTAGGTTGGGAAAAGGTTAATTGAACTTTAGGTTTATTTTACATGGCTAATCTTATTTGAAAAAAGGAGAGTAAGACGCAAAGATTTAGAGAGACCTTAAATAGTAATCCAATTAGTGCTTACAAAGTTTTATAAGTTTGTGTGAAAGAAAAATGTTTAAAATTCTTAGTAAAATTAAAAATTTGATTATCATTATATTATAAGTTTGTGCTGATGTTTGTAATGCACAGAAAAATTATCCAACGCCTACCTTAAACTATACCAATTGACTCAGAATCACTTTTTGAGTCATCCTAAGGATGTCCGTCCGTCTGGCTTTTTTGAATTTTGAAGATAATTCAATAAAATTTGGCACGTAGGACTTTCATGGCACAAGGACGAAGCCTATTGAAATTGGTTATAATCGGTCCATTATTTCACCTAGCCCCCATACAAATGTCCTTCCGGAATAGGGATTTAACGATCATAAATGCCTTAAATATTGAAATATTTTAATGAAATTCGGTGTAAGCAAGTTTTCTATAAGTATCAATCTTTGTGCCAAATTTCATGATGATCGGTCCATAATTGACCATAGCTCCCATATAAAACCCTCTTTCAAAATTCAGTAGTTTTATATAAGTAGAAATCATAGTGAGAAATTTTATGAGTTTCGCTCCATAATTTACCATAACTGCCATATAAGTCCACTTTCAGGAATCACTTTAAAGTGTATAAATTCATAATAATGTTAGTATTAACGTAATATTCTGTATTCGTATATTTTATTTTACACTTAGTAAAATCATCGCTCCACAATTGTACACATGTCTAATATAAGACCCATCTACGAATTTTGATGGACATGCACAATAGTGTGGGGTATCATATGGTCGGGCTTGACCGACTATATCTTTCTTACTTGTTTAATTTTATTAAAGCTTTTATAAAGGTTTCAAAGCAAATACTCATATTTATCTTATTGCATAATTCTTTAATAGCAAAAAACATTGCACTCGTTAAATATATTCAACAACACACCAAACTCATCCCTTTAAAGATTACTTCCCCTTCCTATTATGTGGTAGGCAGCTGCCAAAACTTTTAATTTCATTTTAAAAAGAATAAAACACTTCACTTTACCAATATGGTGGCCATTAAGTTGGTTGCCAAATTCTAAATACTCCAATACAATACAAAACTATACAAAATACAATATGAATATTCAACTAAGATCATTAGTAAATTGTATTTTTTTTTCATTTAATGGGTGTTTGTAAATATTACACAATAACAGCAACAAGAATTATTTGTGATACAATATTTGATAAACATGTATAAAAACAATTAAAATAACAACAACAAGAACAATAATTAAAAAAAAAATATAACTAATATTTTATTTATTGGTTAAAAAAAAAATGTATTGCATGATTGCAGGCTGATGTGTATGTAAAAGATTATAAAAGTTAGAATAATGGTGGATAAACCCGGTAGTTCCATCAAAACATTATCAATAAAAATAATATTTATCGAAATTTTTTTTATTAAAAGAAAATTTCTCTGAAACTCAATAAAAAATAGAATTTATCGATTTTTTTTGTAGAAAGAAAATTTATTAAACAATTTATAAAAAGATTTTTTTTATTTTTAATTTCTTATAAAAACAAAATTTATCAAAATTTTTCTATAAAAATAAAGTTTATCAAAAAGTTTTTTAGAAAAAGTAAATTCATTAAAAATTGTTTAAAAAATTAAAATTTTTTATAAAAAAGCTATCGTACCGAAGAAAGAAAATTCATCAATTTTTTCTTTGCAAGCATGAAATTTTATCGCAAATTTTCTACAAAACGGTAATTATCAAATTTTCTGTATAAAAAGAAAGAAAATTTATAGGAAATTTTCTAGAAATAGAAAATTATGAAAGATTTTCTTTAAAAACAAATTTTATTGAAAACTTTCTAAAAAAAAAAACTGCATCATTTTCTATTAAAAACTATTTCATCGAGTTTTTTATAAAAAAAAAGTCGAATGTAAGAGTCGAATGTGTAAGAAAAAAATGTGTAAACATTTTAAAAAGCTTTGTAAAAGCTTCATCCTAAACTATTTGTCTAACTCAATAACATATGGCGGAAAAAGTAACCAAGGTGGGACACCAAAAAGTGGTGATGATGGTCGTTTTTCTTTCAAAATTGTCAATAATTTTCAACATTACTAAATTCTACATTATTAAAATTCTAAAAATATTCGAACCTTTAGAAATTGCAATTAATGATTTTTTTTTATAAAAAAAAAAAAAAAAAATTATCGATATTTTTTATAAAAGGAAAATGTATGGCAAATATTCTATTTTCGATATATTTTCAAAAAGTATATGGATAATTTTCTATAAAAATAAACTTAATGAAAGTTTTTCTAGAAAAATAAAAATTTGTCATAGGTTTTCTATAGGAAGAAAATGTATAAAAAATGTTTGCATAAACTGAAAATTTATCGAAACTTTTTTATAAAAAGAAAATTTATCAAAACTTTTTTATAAAAATTAAATTTAAAGAAAATTTTTTATAAAAATAAAATCTATCGAAAATTTTTCTATAAAAAGAAAATAACGAACACTTTCTGTAAAATTTATGTAATACAGAGTAGGCAAATAGTAATGACTTCTTATTACCGAGAAACTACTTTAATAAGTAGTTGCCATTACCGAAAACATTTTTGCTGGGCATTTAAAAACCTACAACACAATTACAGTAAAGTGATAATATTATAAGAAAAAACATCTCACATACTCAGATTTACTTGTCAAACTTGTTTTTTCACAAAAAATATGATTATAACAACATTCAAATGGATTCTATGAATATACGAACCAATGACTTGAAGATTTGTAATCTATATCACCTAAAATACAAAGAGCCATAACCAATGAAAAATCAAGTGTTGGTTTTTTACCAATTTATAATGTACTGACCCAAACTACTTCTATATAAAAAAATTCATATTCATATCTTCAAAAACTACATCAATATTAACTAAAATCAAAAGGATGTAACATCAGCTTTATAAAAGAAACAGTCGTAAATTTTTTTCCATTTAAGAAAAATTTAGTTTGAAGAGTATTCTATGCTTTATTTACTTTTGCTTTCAGTGAACGATTAAGCAATTTTATTTAATTGCTTATTTTTAAAGCAAGAAATTAAAAATTGTGGTTACGACCTTTTGCATTTTCCTAATGTTTTTTGCTTCAACTGTAAAAAATTAAAAAGTGTGGTTACGGCCTTTTGTATTTTAGGTGATGATATGTACTCCTCATATATGGGAACAATATAAAAATTAATTTACAACACTCTATGTTGAATATATTTAAAATTCAACAATGTTGAAAAATTATTATTTTTTTTACACAAATTAAAGTAAAACAATTTGTGGCCTAGAGAGTAAGTGTGTCCTAAGTTTTAAAGTGTTTGAATGGATCCGAATCCTGGCGAATAGATATATAATTTTTATTTCACAAATTAAAAAAAAAACTAACTAATTAAAAATATATTTGACGGTTCCTTAATCTGACATTTCAAAATTTAAATTTTTGTTTGAAGATAAATTATAAAACAATTTTTCGAAGTCCTGGCCAAGGATCGAACTCAGGACTCAAAGTCTTTCAGTCACAAAACCAAGCGGTATACCACATCGATATGTTGAAATTTGCTATCTTTATTGCTAATATAAAAAGCCTTAAAATGCAACTCAACTCTAAATAATACCTTTTTATAAAGAACACATGCCTAGAAATTCTTATCAAATTAATTTTTTTAAATAATGAGAATTTATATATATATATATATATATATATATATATATATATATATATATGTATATATATATTTTTTTTTTTTTGAAAAACAGAAATTTATAATTAGTCCCAGGGATAAAAACTCAGGCTTAACGGCTTGTAGTCTAGAACATTTATATGTTATAGTACATTTATATATTATTGTACATATGTAAAATTGTGGTTCAGTTTTGAGGATGTTCTAGAAAATCGTTAATAGCTCCGGCATTCCTAAACGGATTTCGCTAAATTTCAATACCAAGATTTTGGAGACTATTTGACATATATATATATATATATATATATATATATATATATATATGTTAAACAGAAATGCATTTATTGGACTATGGGCTTAAAAAATCCATTTCAACATTCAAGCGGATAAACATCCAGACGGACTGACATCCGGACTTACAGACAAATAGACAGACATATATCTTCAAAGATTATTTTTAATCATAACTATGACGAATATTTTTCAATTTGAGGCCCTGGATATATATTTAAAGACTTTCATATAAAATGACAAACTTATACGAGTATATCCTTCATTTTATGTAAAGGGTATGAACAAAAATTATCGAGTTTTCTATAAAAAGAAAATTTATCGAAAATTTTATATAAAAGGAAATTTTAACAAAAAATTAAAACAAAAAGAAAATTTTGTCAAATTTTTTTATAAAAGAAAAATTTACTAAATTTGGCTTATAAAATTTAACCTTAAATTAGTACCAGAGCTGTAAGGACCCAGCAAAAACTTTGCTTTCCTGGTAAGCTAGCAGGTATAATTGGAAACAAAAATAAACTACTTATTTTTTACCTGAATAACTAGTTATTTTTGTTCGACTTGTCCACAAATTCATGTAGTTATTTTTTGACTCTAGGGATACTCAATAATATGTACCTAAATGAAAACAAAAATAAAAAAGAAACAAAAAAATTTTGCCTTCAGTGAGACTTGAACTTGGACACACACTAATCATTCGTTTTTAATGACTAACGTCTTACTCAGTACACCATCTCACACATAGCTTCATAAGCGACAAAAACTCTTTTTATAAAAAACTAACAGCTTCAGAATGGGGTTGAACCAACAACCTTCTGGTTGTTAATCCAGCGCTCTAGCCAACTCATCCACGTGATTGCAGTATTACTGTGCTATTATACTATTGAGTACTTATTAATGTAATACAGAGTAGGCAAATAATAATGACGCCTCATTACCCAGAAACTACTTTAATAAGTAGTTGTCATTACTAAAAACCAAAAAGTTTTTGCTGGGGACTTATCGATCCATTTTGTTTAATAATTTTTGTTTTTGCATCTGTTTGGTTTAAGTTTATTTGCACGTGAGTGAGTGTGTGACTGCAAGTGCATGTGCTTATACATAAGTGTGTGTGTGTGTTTTATTTACAAACAAATAAACTCTTCATGTAAATTGTTCTAATTTTATTAGTTTTAATGCAATTTACCCAATTTTTTTGGTGTTGCCTAAAAATCAACAACAACCACATGGCTTGATTGTACCATAGATACAAAAAAAAAAAAAAAAAAAAAAAAAATTTGTTTATATTTCCAAATTAAATAAAAAAAATTTAAAATGTTCCTCTCTGCTTGTGTCTGATGCAAAATTAAGTGTATGTTTGTTTTGTTTGTTAGAAAATTGAGTTGAACGCTTGACTGCATTTTTGGCATAAATTACATTAACAAGTTTTTTTTTTTACATTTCGATGTGGTTCAGTTTAGTTTGATTTAGTTTTTTTGCGGGTTTTTAAAAATGTAGTGAAGTTTGTTTATTAGCAGAAATTTTAAAAAGAAAATCGATTGAAAGTGAAAATAATAAAAAAATATTTCATTGCTTTAGGAGTTTTATCAAACACAAATTTAAATTTAAATGCCTCTTATAACTAGAGAAAAATAAATTGAATAGATAAGAAGACTAAACAGTGAGTTTTAAAATTGAGGGAGGGTTATGACCAGCGAAAAGAAAATGAAGAAATAAAGAAAAGTCGAATCAAACTATTTTGTAATTTCTACGGTCATTTTCAAAATGCTGCTGTGACATAAAATTTTCCATAGTTATAGCACAGGAGCTTCCGATCTTTGGTTATGAAGGTGGATTCTATAAATCTCTCAAGTGCGGAATTATAGGGTATTAAATTAGGCCATCTTTAACTTGACTAAATAAAACAATAGGGAAAAAGCCATGTTACATATAATTCTTGTTATTTATTTTTAAATAAATACAAAACTTTTGACTTCCTCTTTTTTATACTTGATACAAAATAAATTTTCTATTATTTTTCCTGATTCGTTTTCTTTTTCTAATTTTTATTATTTTTTTTCTATTTCCAGATAACTATAATCGAACGCCAAGTATTCGACTTTCTTGGATACATGTGGGCGCCAATATTTGTTAATTTTTTTCACATTTTATTTATAATATTTGGATTTTATGGAGCATATCATTTTAGAATAAAATATATAATAACGGTAAGTTATTCTTTCGTTTTGTTTTTTATTCCACTTTAACTTACTTTTGTTTTGGTTAAATGTATTTCTTATCACAAAAGTTTGCAGTAACATTTAAATAACAATATTTATTCAAAGAGTTGCGCAAAATAAACAAAGAGTTGTAATAGTTTGTTGACATTATTAGGGGTATTTAGGAAATAGATTAAAAATATGAACTTAATAGATATAGTAGATACTGTTTATAATTGGAATGAATTCCCCATAGAAGTTTTTCCTATCACATGTAAGTAAAGGAAAATTTAAGTCTTATGTGTATCCAAAAATATTCTCTCTATTACAATCAATCTTCCTACTACCAACTCAATTTACCATATAATATATAAGCTAGGGCATGCTCCCTAGCTAATCGAAAAAAACAAAAAAAAAATAATAATAATAAATAAATAAATGCATAATATTACTAAATTAATAAATGAATAAATAGATAAAAACAAGGTTGCTACGATTGACAAAGCTTATCACCCATGTTTAGCTAAATTTGGCGATACTCGATAAAGACACCTCTCAAGATTTGCTATAGTATTTCAAAAAGTAGAGTCCGAACGAATATTCGGTTCTGGTTCCGTCGTAGGCCAAAAATCGGGTTAGGGTCATTATTCGGTTTAGGCCAAATTTTTAGCCGAATATCGAAATCAAATCTTTTTAAAAAATAAGTTTAAAAATAGTTTTTTTTTTTATTAAAAAAAAAATAAAAAAAAATTAAAAAGCAATTGTCGGTAAATTTCGTTTATACGATTACACTACACCATTTTGTATGCACATTGATGTGATATTCAAGGGACGCACAGTGTGCGATCCAAAAAATAAAATGAAAATATTTATGCAATTTCATTTCAGAAGTGCAGGCATGTTTAGGTTTTGAGCTTGGACCGATAGTGGGTCCACAGGGTCTCAAAGTAGGACACCTTGGGTATGAACATTTTTAAAAACGATCCTGATTCGTTATATTGGCTGAGATCTACAAAAAACATTGTCGTGTGTATATTATCTATTTTATTTTACGATATATTGGATTTAAAGATTAAAATTTTTACCTATTTTACTTTTAACTTACGTTGGTGAAGTTTTTTTATTATAGCGGGACCAACTTGCACCCGATCTTTTTTTATTTTATTATAAACAAATAGCAAAGTTGTGTAAATTTTGAAAAAAATATTTACAGAGTCAAAAGTCGTAAGCATTTAAATTTGAACATTGAAAAAAGTGATGTCATTCTTTTTCTGTTATATTAAAATTTTCTTGAGTAACATGTACAGTATTTATAATTTTCTGAAAGATGACTTAATAAAAAATATTCTGAAGTTACCTATTTTTTCAACAAATTTCTAATTTTCACCTTAATTTCTCAAATCACAAAGCTAGAATTAGAAAATTTTAATATTTTTTATATCATTAAATATGTTTTAAATTTTTTGGAATTTTTTGCTTCCCGATATCGATTGGGAAGGTATAGCAAAGAAAGTAAAAAAAAACTATTTTTTTGGAAAATTTTAAAACATTTTCTGACAATTGTGGGATTTTTGATGACAAATAAAAAAAAGTGAATGACACTTGGAATTAAGCCTCAAAAAATCTACTCAGGTGTAAAATTTTATTCAAAACTTTCCACTAACAAAAATATTATTGCATAATACTATTTTGCTATTTGTTTATAATAAAATAGAAATAAAAGAAAAAATTAAAAAAGTCGGGTAAAAGTTGACCCGCTATAACGAAAATATTCACCAAGATACGTTAAAAAGTAAAAATTTTAATCTTTGAAGCCCAATATCTCGTGAACTAAAATATATAAGACATGCGAAATACAATGTTTTTTGTAGATATCGACCAGTATAATCATCTTATATTAAAATCTTTCAAATCGATTCATATTTAACGATCATTTTTAAAAATGTTCATACTAGAGATGTCTAACTTTGGGACACTGTGAACCCGCCCCCGGTAGGTCTATATGATCCAAGCTCAAAACTTAAACTCGCCTACATCACTATGTGAAATTTCATTGAAATCGGATTAGCCGTTCCGGAACTGTAAAATTAGTTAAATTATTTTGGATCGCACACCGTGGAACACTTTATAGGAACCAATTCTTATTGATTTTGATAGTATAGTTTATCTTTAAAATAAACTTATTTGTGTTATTAATAAATGGTATTACCATGATATTGTATGAATTAAGTGATCTTTCAGAAAGGCCTCCGTTTGGAATGTATTGTAAATTGTCGACCGAATGCTTAGAAATTTGGCAGTGGGATTTACGATATGTTGTTTTATTTTTAAGAATTTAGTATAAACATGGCAATATTTAAGACATTTGTACATTTGTACATTAAACCATTATGCCAAAAATTCAAATAAAAAAGAAAAATATTTTTAGAAGAAAAAATGAAAATGAACAAAAAAGTTTTATATTTCAAAATTCAAGCGTATTCATCTTGGTCTTGTGTCGAGCCAAAAATATGAAAGGAGTTTATGAAGTTTCCTAAAGTTTTGAATATTTGGAAATATAGTATATTGTCGCATTATTTTAAATATTTTCATTATGCTATGATATGACCATCAAAATAATTTCTGGAATTAATTGTAATAGCTGTTTTAGATGATACCTACTTCGGCTGATCGTTGGAGAAATTCTTCCATATAAGTATCTTAAGGATTTTCCAAATATTATATCGCTTATTCTTAAATGTTTTAATGTTGTGTCATTCTATAGGCGTGGTGGCTGTGGTTTAGACCTAAACCGCAGGAAGGGGTTTATAGTCCCGATGTGGTGTTGCGTAGCAACACTCCTAAGCAGGGGGGAGTGGACTTATCCAGACAATGAGTCTCTCAAATTGTCACCTGTGTGTTCTTAACAGGCACATGGGGGCGTTGGTTGGCGTATTGTACTTCACCCAGTGGTAAGACCACCGTGGGGTTAGGCCGTCATGGCAGGTACCCACGTAAATCTTGACCACATCTGTCATTCTATAGGACGTCCCATTATTTCATTATAAACCAAAAATTGTCAAATATGTTTATATTTCTTGTATTTGAAAAAAAAAAAAAATAATTTAAATAAAGATATACATTAAAGTGGCTTGATTTCTATGGATACAGAACATGTTGCAAACGTACACCCCTAGAATTAAAGATATTTATGTTTTAAACTAACTGCCAAAATATTTCGGTTTAATTATTTCGTTCACGTGAGCTGGACCATTTTTAAAATATCTCCAAAAATACAGTTTTCGATTAACAGTGTACATAATTTTAACTAAGATTTTTTAAAAATGCATTTTAATGCAATCGCACTTTAATGCAATTGCATTTTTTAAATGCATTTTTCGTTAAATATTTAAAATGTTTGATTTTTTAACATATTTAAAAAATATGGAATCTTTACGTCAAAATACAAATGTCAAATTTTTGGGACGCGCAAATCTACTACGTATAATAAAACTTTTCAAAAAACAGCAGAAATACCAGAAAAAAAGAATTTTTATATGAAAAATGTGAATAGGTTTTAGAAAAATCGAAATTGTGCACTGTAGATGTGCGCGTCCCAAAAAATTTAGAGTTTTATTTTAATACAAAGATTCCATACTTTCTAAATATGATAAAAAATCAAAAATCTGAAATAACATATTCCATGGATTAGGCCGAATATTGTTTTTTTGACCTAATATTAGTTTCGGTTCGGTCTCGGTCTGAATAATCCGATTTCGGTCGGTCTCTATAAAATAGGAGTTCTCTGTTTTACAGGAATTTTTGTGTACATTAGATGAACAATATGTTTTATATAACAAATTTTTCCCCAAACTACTCTATTGATCCTATTCTACTACTAAGAGAATCATGCAAACTAAAGCACGATCGTATTTGATATGGTACGTGGGTCAAAATTTGAAGATTTCAATAAATTTTAATACATTCTTCAGGATTAACATATAAATTAATCAGGTAAGGTTCAAGAACCTTTTTCAGATATGTTGATCGTTGACTTTTGTGTATATGATATTCAAGCGCCTCAAGTCGTATGTGGTGAAATTGAGATGTACTAGAACCTGCATTAAATACTTGTTTCAATTAAGATGAAATCATGGGAGATTAGCGTTTGCCTTGAAGAAAATTTGTCCCATATAGACACTACATTATGACCGAGTCTTATGAATAATCACAACTTTTAGTCATAACAAAATTGTGACTTTTTTAATACATATTCTATTAATAGTTATGTTAGTCATAATAAAATTGTTGGCTTTTTTAGGATTTTTTTATAAATTGGCATGTTACTTTAAAATAGGACAAAAACAAAAATTCTTATAGTATAAAAATAAGTTTTCATACATTTCGTAAAAGAAAACTAAAAGCACCAGATTGGGGTTGAAATAACACCCTTCTGGTTCTTAATTCGGCGCTCTAGCCAACTGATCCGCTTGAATGCATCATTACTGTACCATTTTACAAGTGTGTATTTATGTAGTGTGGAGTAGCAAAAAAATCATGGCACCTCATTACCGAGTAACTACTTAAATAAGTAGTTGTCATTACTAAAAATCAAGAAGTTTTTGCTAGGAAGGGCTTTAGTATAAGTATTATACTAAAGTAATATCGGGTATTCTAATAGAGTATTAGATTGCGTGTTAAAACTTTCATATATTCTTTAAAATTATGACTGCGAAAGTTGTCTATTTAAATTATAAAATTATTAAGAGATCTAAGACATTTATATAAATGCTAGGTAAAGTAATGGACCAATCATAGCCAATTGGTCACTGTATTCATTACGTATCTTCAAATTTGAAATATGTATTTTATTCATAATGTCTGCCAGACGGATGGTCAGACATCATTACATATTAAATCGACTGAAAAAATGATTCTGAATGTGGGCTAAATATAAATATAATAAATACAAGTAGCACTGAATACGATTCTTTAATTAATTTTAATAATTAATACAATATTGTCCTTATTACTTTTATTTCACTTTTTTTGGAAGTCCGGTTTTTAATGTTCAAACAAAAATCGTTACAAATTCTTAATATTTATGTCAATGATAGAACGTTTTCTTTATACATAGTTATTGCTATTGCGTTTTTAATTCCTTTCTTAATGGCATTCACTGTTCACTTTTCCTTAAAGAAGATTTTGTAAACGACCTTTTGTTTTTTTTTCGTAGTTGCATTTATTTTAGTTGGGTAACGCAAAAAAAAAACTGAAATAACTTTTCTAATGAAAAAAAAAAAAAAAAAACAAAACCTGAAACAACAATTAATTAAAGTTAATTGTAAGTGAGTATTTTCGTTAGAGGAACAAGGATGTTGAAAACTTGGAAAAATTTTCTGCAAAGAACAATATAAATTATTAAATAAATAAAGTTAATTATTTTTAGTTTTGTAGAGAGGCTGAGGTATACCATACGAGTTATAATTAATGAGGTAAAGTTTTATACAAAATAGGTATAAAAATAGATATTACTAAGTACTTGTATTTTAGGTATTGAAAAAGTTAGAGCACCATATTCGGCTGTACCGAATCTTTTATACCCTTCACCACCTTACCGGCAAATAACAAAATTTATGCCTTAAAGTATGCTTTCATATTTTCACATTTATACTTAATGATCTACATTTTTTTCAAACTACAAAAATGTAAACACAATATTAAACTATCATAGCAAGCGTTGCTTCCTTAAAAAAAAACAACAACAACACTGATAGTTTCTGATGACTACTAAATGTATATACACATGTTTGGATATAGATAAATGTTCATACAGAAGCAAAAACAACAACACTGAGTCATTACATTGCTTCTACCGTGCAAACATTTGCTATTGCGGAAGTCACTAAGAAGAGTCTTCCGGAAGTAGAAATTCATCGCCAAAACTTTTGCCAAAGTATCATTAAAATGATCTTCCGTCGGGAAGAACTGTTCCTGGTGGAAGTGTCTGCCAGGCGACTTGTAGAAGTGTCTTCATAGAGTCTTCTAAAAGTGTCTAAAATACTCTTCTTGACTAGACTCGGACGATTCTCACGGAAGTGTCGTCTTAGTCTCTGCTGGAAGTCGATTTTGTATTTTTACTACTTTTGTATTTTTAATTAATGTTAAAGGTTTTTTTAAACGTTTCATAATTATTTTTATTTCACAATTAAATATGTGCATTACAAACAATTCGCATAAAAATTAATTTTGCTTTTAATAATAAAATAAAATTCTCATGCGGAACTTCTGGTAATTCCGGTATTTTTAAAAGAAGAAAAGAAGATAAATAATATATTTTTTTAATTAAATTGTATTTATATTACCTTTTGTGCAAAGAATACGGCAAGACACTTTTACAATCAAAGTTTTAGCCTTTTTTAAATAAGCAAATACTTGTCTGTTTGATGGAGTTTTTCCTAGAATAAATTTAAATTGTGAGAAAAGTGCGATATTATAAGTAAAAGTTTAAGAAGATTTACTTACTTTTTTTAAAAATTCCTTTGTTGATAACTTCTAAAATATTATTTTATTAACAATAAAAACACTTAATTATCGGGAACATCTTTCTTCTCATATTTAATATTACAGCCAAACTGTACCTAAGTTAAATTATTACTGTTTCACTATTGTGCTGTTTTCTTCTCGTAAAAAAAAAACAATTTCCTAACACACGCTAAGAAGACTATTTTGTTTTGGTTAAATTTGAATTATCGTCATATTTTTTTCTAGAAGTGACTTCAAATTATACTTTTGGAAGATAAAAGGACTATAGCAATGTATTTTGTTTTTGTAAACTTTGTACACACTTCTGATCATTATTCAGAAGTTGCTAAGAAGTAAAGCTAAGCAATAACAATTTTAGATAATAATAATAGTTAGATAATAGTCTCTAAGAAGTTACTTCTGGAAGATTGGCAACAAATTAATCTTCCAAATGCTTGAAGGACAAAAAAAAAAGACACTGAAAGTCATTGCAATGTTTTTATATTGTATGTTTATGTACGTATATTCCAAATAATTTTTTCAGATTTCGGCCTATAAATCGGTTGTTTATGGACCGATAAATCTAAATTTTATAAAAATATTTACAACAGTTTTTTTTACAAAAACGAATTCTGAAGCTTCACAAAGTCCAAAAATGCGTTTTGACTGATATCTCAGTTATTAATGAACCGATTTTGTTAATTAAAAAAAAATCGTATTTTCGGTGCAAAAATTTAGAAAACTTAGGCTTAGAAAAGACTAAAACAAATGCGTTTTTAGAGGCCTTTTCAGTTTTTCTGGCAATATCTCAGTCATTAATGAACCAATTTTGCTGATTTTTAAGGATCCAGAATATATATATAATTTTTGGGGTCTTAGATTAATATTGTAAAAGTTATAACCAAATTACGAACTTATATATACCCTTTATAATAAGGGTATAATAAGTTATAGGTCCAATTTACAATGATTTGAAATTATTTTTAAAGTGTTTATAACTGTAAGGTTTGTTAACAATTTTGTTAATAAAATCTAAAAATAATTTTTAAATTTGTTACTGTGAAATCCTTTATTATTTTTTTATTATTAAAGAACAGAGGCATTTGTTTTTTTTTTTGTGTTTCCCCTATACAATTTATAAATAAAACTATCTCATAAAATTTTTATTTTATTTTATTTGAGACCACATGCCATTAATGCCATTCGTCTCCATGACTGTCTGCTTATAATATTGACTTAAAATCGTACGTAAACAATAGTTCTGAAGAGAGGGTTTTAAATATTGACCTAAAATTTTTTAATATTGTTTATATCAAAATGAGATAAAGGGAGACGCAAAAGCAATCCTAACTAAACTCTTCATAAATTTATATATGATTATCAATAATTCTATTTTCTATCTTATCTTATCGATTTGTTTCTAGAATATAAATAAAAATGTATAAATGTTCATGATTATCTCAAGTAGTTTATGAATATTAAGGAAACTGAAGTTTTGTTTGATAGAACTATAATAATATACTCAGGTTTTAAAATGGATAATTTGAAATGAAAACACCCAAAATATTTTTAACAAAATAGTTTTAAAGTTGTTAAAAATACAAATATTAAAATGTATATATTTTCAATATATTTTAATATATAATTAATATTACAAAACATTAAAATTTTACTAAAAATTTTTACATAATAATTTGTTTTAATTTGTTTTTAGTAAAAATGATATAATTGTTTAAATATTAAAATTTTTATAGTAGATAACTTTTAATTTTAAAATTTTCCGAATATTAAAATTATATTTGTTAACAATTAAAAAAAAAAACAAAAAAAAAAAATAAGAAAAAAAATTTAAAAATTTAAAATGTTTACAAAATTGTAGAGATGAAAATTTGAAAAACTAAAATTAAAACTTTTTAAACAATGAATATTTTACTATTGAAAATTTTAACTATCAGAAATTAAAGAACAAATATGAAAAATTTGAGAAATTTAAAATTGTTTTCTAAACATTTTTAAAATATAAAATTGAAAAATTTCAAAAATACAAACAAGAATTGTATGCTGCCAAAGGCAATATTTTATATTATTTTTCAATATAAATAAAATTATTTATTTAGACGTAAAAGGTATAAATATACATATGTCGAATTACACGATATTTCTAAGCGTATATGTAAGAATATATACAAATGTGAATTTAATTAAATGTTAAATTGTAATACTTATATAGTTTTTTAATACTTATATAAATTTTAATTTCATAATTTCTAGAGGTTTGACCATATGATGGAATATATTAATAACCTCGCACTTTTAAGTGTACTGTTTGTTATACTTACTTTCTTAGTACATTTGATGAACCTATTGAAATTGGTTATGATTGGTCTATTATTTGACAAATGCAATTCTGAAATAGGAGTTTAAAGCTCATAAGTACTTTAGATGTAGTAATTTTTCAATTTAATTCATCACCGACATTTTCATCTAAGTTTAAATTTGTGTATCAAATTGAATAAACATCGGTCCACAATTAACTATAAGCCCCATCCATCTTCTTCCAAATTTATGTTATTGCGTATAAATCGCTCATAAATGTCAGTATTATGGTTATGTATATTTGATTTAAATAAACAGAAGATAAAGTTTCAAATTTTATGAGGATGGGTTCATAATTAACCACAGTCCCATAAATGTCCACTAACGGTAATCATTTTATAATTTATAAATCCTACAACCATATTACTGATTAATATTTTGCACATCGAAAGCCTATATTCAAAACCTTCGATCTCAGGTTTTCAGGAAATTGTGTTTTTGATGCCATTATGTTATAAATTTCAAAAGAAAATTCCTAGCTTTTCCCAATTTTATCAATGTTTTTGTATTGGTATATCTTACAAAATAAATACTAATTTTTACTTTTGAGTGTAAAATCATCTATATCTCCATGTTGAATATGAATCCCGACAACAAATTAAAATCGGTTGAATAGTTCTTTAAATAAACAATAGTTACTGTACACTTTTTATGGTGTCTAGTACCCCTTGTAAACCTATCATACCTATTTTCATATCAATTGTGGAACTTAACGAGAAAATTATTTCCACAAAATCTCGTTAGGGCGGTTTGATGTTCCGTAAACGGTATTTTATCTACATTTCTTATATTCAATGATGTGAAATTATGAAAATGGAAAAATTACTAATGAGTTAAATCGTATAAGTATTAAAATTTGGCAGTATACAATTCTTGTTTGAGTTTTTTAAATTTAAAAATTTTATTTTTTTAAAAATGTTTAGAAAGCAATTTTAAATTTCTCAAAATTTTCATATTTATTTTTTAATTTCTGATAGTTAAAATTTTCAATAGTGAAATATTAATTGCTTCAGAAATTGAAATTTAAATTTTTCAAATTTTCATTTTTACAATTTTTAGTAATAAAATATTAATTTCTTAAATATTATAAATTTTTAAATTTTCATTTCTTTGGTAGTAATATTTTTTTTTTGAAATTATTAACAAATATAATTTGAATATTCAGAAAATCGAAAAATTAAAGTTCTCTACTATGAAAGTTGTAATAATTAAACAATTATATAATTTTTACTAAAAGCAATTTGAAAAAAATTATAAATGTGAAATTTTTTTCATTGAAACTAAAATGAAAGCTCATTGAAAAAACTATTTGCATATATGATATTTGTATATTAAAATTATATTTTAATTTTATATATTTAAAAAAATGAAAACGTTACATACACTGCCTGTCACTTGAAGTAGGAATTACATTTTTTTAATTAAGTATATCTCCTAAACTAAAGTTTAGAAAAAAATAATTTTTTTGCGCAACCAAATTTCAAAGTGTTGGCTTTAGTTTCCTGAAGAAATAAAAAATATACATATTTTGTTATACTAAAATTATGCATATATTTAAAGACATGTAATTCTGTGATACTTTTTCGGGTGTCACTTGAATAAGGAAACTGTAATTTATTTTTAAATTTTAGGTTACAAAAATGAAAGTTATTATCTTCTAGCATTAGTAAAAAATACTTTTATACAAAATTTTAAACTCTGAATATACCAACCAGAGAAATCAATTATGTGTTCAATTGTTTAGTTCTTATTATTATTATTTTATTTATTAAATTAATATTTTATATTTATATGAGTAATATTTTTTTTAAATATGCATTATATTTCTTTTTTCTTTTATTTCTAGTATTTAATATGGAATTTCTTATGGATTGGTTGGAATTCATTTTTAATATGTTTTTATTTAAATGTGGGAATACTGGATAGAGTAAGTAATAAATAAAGGTTTTATAAATTATATTAAAATTTAAAACAAAAAAAAAAAAAAAATAAAAAATAAATAACTTTCAAAAAATGATTTAAAAAGCGAAAAGCAAAAAAAAAAGAAAAAAAAATAATAATAAAATAAAAAATAACAATTACCTTCTTCTTATTTTTAATGTCCTATCAGGACAGTGATTTACTTAATCTAGGTACTGGCAGTGTCTCTTGGTTTGAAGTGAATGGTTATGGCTGTAAACCTAACTATAATACAAATATAACCTCAGAGGATCCCTATCGTCCTATACGTCCTGAATCTGTAGATGATTGTCTATTGACCTATGATATAGTAGAGGTGGTACACTCAGGAGTACAATGTATTTTGGCGGTAACAAAAATGAAATTTGATAAAAATTTATTTAAATTGAATTAATATTTTATAAAATTTTTTAGTTCTTTGGCATTTTGGGAGCCATATTAATAAGTTATATATTCCTGGATGAAGATGACAGATGTAAGTTCAAATTTATTTTCTTTTTCTAAAATTTAAAAATTTTTTTTAATTTAAGCTTAATTTAAGACAAACTACAATTTAAAATACAACATATCAAAGTCTTTTGTTTTAGAAAACAAACATAAAAATATTAAAATTTCCCCTTAAAAAAAGCAAATCAACTATCAGGATTATATATTTATTTACTTATTATCATTTTGATTTTGTTCTATAATCATTATTATAATCTAGGATTTCTATACAATCAATCATTAGATTTATTTTTATTTTTTTTTATTATTGTACAAATGTTTATATATATTTTGTTGCTGTATTTAGTATAATGTTATATTTATGTTATATTTATAGCTGTCATTTACTTGTACAAACATTTTCATATGAATGTCTGTTCATTGTGTTTTTTTTTTTGAATGGCAGCCATACAACAAAAAGTGACTTCAAGGACTAAGTTGATAAAAAAAAGCAAGAACAGTGGTTTAGACTATACTATCTGTATTTTAAAATATGGAAATTTTCCTCTTCTTTGATAGAGGAAGAAGATAATAAACGCAATTATGATGATTTTAATGAAATATATCTCAATACAATTCTATGAAAGAACGACTGAAAAAGGTAATTTTTTTACCTGTTGTCATTCGGTTTCCATACAAATTTATATACACAAACTCCATTAAGCTATTTATCAATTTCAATTTTCAGTTTCGCGAAATTGCATAAACTCTCGATTTAATTTCACTTTTCCACTTTCTCAAAATCCAGAAAAATTCCTAAAGTATTTAACATTAAATAGCAATATCTCTGGGAAGGTTTTGTGAATTTTAATGATTTAAAGCGTGTTTGAATTTCTTTTATGTCGGTTTTAAAAACAACCTATAAAAAATAAGAAAGATTTTTATAAACATGCTTTTTAATGCAATTGTATTTTTTAAATATGCTATTTTTTTAACATATTAAAATAGAAATTTCAAATTTTTGAGACTTGCACATATACTACTAATAATACAATTAAAAAAAATATGGTCACATATATATATATACATATATATATATATGTATATATATATATATGTATGTATGTATACATATATATGCATACATCTATGTGTATACATATGTATATATACATATATATATATATTTTTTTTTTTTTGAAAAATCGTTTTAATTTGTATGCAACTTCAAATATTCATATCACTCAAAGTTATTGACGAATTTGTTTAATTCAAAAAGCATATAAAAGTTTATTGTCTTCTTTATGAGCTACTCAGCCAGCATCTCCAAAAATATCCTATTCGTTCAAAAAGATTTGCAAAATATAAAAGCAGTTTATGGATGCATTTAATAAATTGTGAATTCATTAAATTTTAATTTTTCTTTAGGTGTATTTTAAACTGGTTTGTTTACTAGAAATTGCAATATTTTCAGTAAATTTTTAAGAAGCGACATTTTTTAAATAAACTCATATTATAAAAATAATACCAGAAAAAATGGAATTTTTATATGAAGAAATGTGAATAGGTTTTAGAAAAAGTAAATTTATGAGTAATAGATGTGTGCGCGTCAAAAAATTTAAAAAATTAAAATGCATTTTTCTAAAAATCTTTTTTATTTCTGAAATTTTCATTTTGAATCTGGTGTAATCATAATTTAAAAGCCGTTTAGATCATTGGGTAGCATAAAGCCTTCCCTTGTTATTTAAAGTTATATACTTTTGAGATTTTTGTAGTTTTAGGAGACTATTTGCGTACAAAGTTTTTTGAAAATCGAAAGACATTGGGTAAATTTTTGGTCATTCTTCATGGAATTATCGAGCTTTATTTATTTATAACATATCCATCATTATGATGAAAAATAAAAAGCATTTTTGGTCGTTGTTGAATTTTAATAATTGTTTGAAAAGCAACATTTTGTTGGTACTAGGAAAAAATATTATAGGTTTTTATGCTTTTATTAAAAAAAAAAGCCCTTCCAACTCACTGTTCTTAGTCCAAAATTTTAAACATTGTACATAAGAACTGATACCGCCACCATCTGTTTTTTGTTTTCATTTCATATCGTTCTTGTTTTTGTATTCGCCTGTAAATTCTTTTTTATCTTTTGATAAATATTGACAATACGCTTTGAACAAACAAACATGGTTACACGCAGCCATACACATTCACTCACTCACAGACTAACTGCAATAACGCTCCTCATTTTAAGCAGTTGGTAAAAATAAATGAAAATGCAAAATAAAAAGATAGAAAATAATACAATAAAAAAGAGATTAAAACTTAAATTTAAAAAATAAACAAGTTAGGATACTTGCAATCGGTTAAGACGAACTTTATATGCACTTCATGTTCGAGAGTTTTACGAATCTTTGAAAATGATTTATCTTAGCCGATTTAGCTATGTTCATCTGTCCGTTTGTGATTTTTTGGATTTAAGTTGTTAAGTTAAATAAAATTTTTCCAAGATAAGACGCTAAATAAATTCTGAGTTCATTTATGTTTGTCTCTCCGTCTGCCTGGGGAAAACATTCTTAATTTAAAATTGCTAATTTGAATTACATTAACTTATCCAGAATGTTTGTTGTTCACCTGAGCTGTTTACTGTTTAAAATAAGCTAAATCGTTTCAGTAGAAAAAAAGTTATAAAACAAAATCTGGAACCAACCATTAAAAAGTTACTATTTTTTTTTTGATTTAATTTACAAAACGCTTCGATTTTATAGCCTCTTAAACTTCGGATATTTTGGAGCACTTTTTTCATTATGTGTGTAAATAAAAAACATTTAAAGCAGCAAAATTTTATTAAATGCAATATATGAGTAGTCAAATTCTTCAGCCGATTTAACTAAGATTTTGCATATACATACACATACACTTTTGTAAAAGATTCATTTTTTGAAAGTTCAAATGAAACTTAGCACATATATCCAGTATTTTTTGTAGAAAACTATGAACTAACATATACGTTTTAGCCAATTTTCAGTAAAAATCAATCTTTCAATTTTCTTGATGCTACTAAGACATTTCACATAAAATTTGACATACACGAGGAATAAAAAAATACTGTATGTTATAAAATTTAATTTATTATGTTCCACACCTCTTTTTTGTTCACCTTTACTATACTGTCATATTGTTTTTACCACTGTCATCAAATGTTTATGAAATTTGCTTACCATGAAGCAAAGCTACCCTTTCTGAAAAAAAGTAGGCGTGTCATCCAGTCAGTACTTCCTTCAAAGATATACATATGTACCATGTTTCATTTTAATCGGTTCAATAGTTTAGACATAAGATCAAGTGAAATAAAGTAAACTATTTTATTGCAAAAATGGGCGTAGAAAGGGAGTGGCATCCATCAAAAATCTAGCATAATAATGCTAGTGATATACAAATACAACAACACATAATAGTATCTATATATATAAAAATGGTGTAAAAAATGTATAGTAATTCATAAAATGAGAACGACTGGGCCGATTTCTGTAAAATTTTTTGTCAGTTGTTCGTATTTTCGAGGAGAAAATTCCTCCGGAAAAGTGGGAAAATTGGAAAAATCGAAAATCAAGTTTTTGTATGAAATTATTCCTTAATGGCTTTTTAAATCAAACAATAGAAAGTTCTTAGTATAAATCATGGAAAATTGCGGAAAATGCGGAAAATTGGAAAATCTCTCCGCAAAAGTCAGAAAATTGGAAAAATCGAAAATTGATATTTTTGTACGAAATTTTGTGTGAAATTATTCCTTAATGGCTTTCCATATGAAAAAATAGAAAGTTCTTGGTGTAAAACAAAACGGAAAATTAGAAAAATCGAAAATTGATTTTTTGTATGAAATTTTGTGTGCAAATGAAAAAATAGAAAGTTCTCAGCCAAAATCGGATAGGTGGGGTTATACGTTGACTTAGACTTTGCGCAATCTGACAGGTGTCATTTTGGCATTGTAATTTTCTACAGTAAATGTGCTATTTTTCTTGCTGCAATTTATATGAGTTTTGTGTTAAACTGATTCCGGATTGTCGTAAACCACGCATTATATCCATATACGGTAAAAGCATTACAATCAATTGAAATTTAGTGCAATATTTATCAAAAAAATCGAAAATAAATTTTTTGTATGGAATTTTATGTGGAATTTTATGTGGAATTATTCCACTTAATGGCTTTTAAAATAAAAAAAATAGAAAATTCTTAGCGTAAAGGAATAATTTTTATATATATTATATTACTCTATAGTTTGTCTGAAAGCTTAAAATTTGGGGCGAGGCGAAGTTCGCCGGGTCTGCTAGTTTGAATTAAATAATTTAAATGATTTTTATTTCTAATTATATTGAAAAAAGGGCTCCGAAAAATTCGAACTTCAAGGGGTCATAAACCGAAATTGAAACTAACTAACTGTAAAACCCTTTGAGGATTTTTCTAAACTACTGGTACGTTTTCATTTTGCGTAGGAACTATTGAGGCAATTTTTTCTGTTGCACTGTTTAATTTACATTTTAACATTTTTTTTTCGTATTCTAATCATTTCTTTATTTAGTTGACATATTAAACTGAATATCCAAGCCTTAAATTTATTGCATTTAAATTGCAAACCACTAAGCATTATTACCCGCTAACCCGAATCAAAATCATCCAGTTTGTTTGTAGTTTTCCTAAGAAAAGTAATATTGTAGAAATTACAAACTTAGTAAAAAACTATGTAGGGTAAGTGTACCAGTAGTTGGAAGTTAAACTTTTTTTCTTGCTTTCAAGTTGTTTATTTTCGATCGTTATCCACTTCATTAGATTTAACTAATTTTCTGAAAAAAAATATATATATATAATATATATTTTGTTTTAAAAAGCTAGTTAAATATAACTATATATATATATATATATATATATATATATATATATATATATATATATAGCTATATATATCTGCTAACTTTGGCTAATTAATACTTTGGCTAAAAATACATCGAATTTGCCTGTAGTCGGCATATTTTTCCAATATTCATGTGAGGATCCAATAGTCAGTAAAAAATGTATTTCATTTAAAAAACAAATTTTCTCATATTTTTAAGTAAATGCCTTAAACTATGCTCTAAAATTAACATGCGAGTAATTTAAAAAAATTCTTAAAATTTTTCACAAAATAACGGATAAAATTTTGAGCTTTAGGGACCCCTAGTAAAATTTTACATAGAACAATTCTGTAGAATATTTATATATAATAATTTTAAGTTTTAATCCACTTTCAACACATTTCTTACAAACAGAATTGAAGTGTCCCCTTATAATGAAAGATAAATCATTATATAGTTTCTAATAATACGGTCTTAATGTATCTGAAAGAAAAATTTAGATCCGAAGTAGTCTGGCATTATTATCTCCAAATCAACATCATATGCCAACTATAGGAAATCATGAAACTTTTTGTTTCTAGAGTCAACAGCTATTAAAACCAGAAGTGCAATTCTTTCTCAAAATTTTACACAAACTTTAAAAATAAGGTTTTAATTGATATCTATCTTCTGAACATTTTTTTTGTTAAAAACCAAGTTTGATTATTATGATTAATAATAAAAAAGCATGTGTTGTTAAAAAACGAAGGAAATTGCCACCAAACTACTCATATAAGTTTATTTTAATTTCCTTTGCAAAATGTATTTTATATTAATATTTAGTAGTCGCTATTGTTAAATATTTCGGTTTAAAATTAAAAATGTTGACTACTGGTACATGTCGAACTTAAGTGCACTTACCCTATATAACTTGCATTATATTGGTAAAGTATTTAAGGAAGTGAATACCCTTATATGTATTGTATTTGTAATGGAAAAATACCATTAATCACCCTCTAACCATGAATTTTGATTGTTATTTTCTTTTTGACGCCCACGAGCAAACAAAACGGAAATAAAATTGTAATTTCCGTCGACAACCATGTAGAATTATTACCTTGACATGATTGTGTTTGTTCAATTTAAAGAAAAGAGTGGTCGATGGTTTTTGTTTTTAGTTTTACTCATTTACTCATGATTTTCTTCTAGAAGAATAACATGTGGACACCCTTTTTTTGTTGTTTTAATTTTATTTTGTTAAGAAATAATTTTTTTATTCTATTATTAATTTTGTTTGCAGTGAAATAATGAAAAAAATACAAGGTACAAACAAAAGACTTTATATGTTGTGTTTTTTTTTTTTTATAAAAAAAAAAAAACAATAGAATTTCAATTTATGGGAACTAAAGCGGAGAATTGGAGTAGACACATAGGAAATATAATTTAAAATTGTTAAAAAATATATTTACTTTAGTACAAATTTTTATATAAAATCTGAAAACTTAAAATTTTTTAATATTTTTTTTAAGTAAATATATGCCTGAGTAATATGATTAATGTCGGTTTTCTACTCGTACTCACATTTGTTGTTTAAATTCAAATACTTCTCTCCTATATTGTATAATTGAAATTCTACTGTTCTTTTTATTTTTTTAATATACATATCAAAAAATTAAAATAATAAAACTATATATTTAATTTTAATAAAATGCTTGTGGGTTTCATAATATTAAAATTCTTTTAAACAAAACATTTCTTCATACTCTCTCTCTCTCTCTTTCTAATCTATCATCTCCATATTTCATTATTTTGATTATAATAAATTGTATATGTTTTCTGTTTTATTTTAATCGCTATTGTTTTTTTTTTACATAAAAATACATTTATTCGTATAAATAATTTGTTTATTCAAAATGTACGCGTATGTAGTTATGATACAATTTTTTTAATGTATATAAATGTTTGTATGTTTTTTTTTTAATTAATATATAGATAGATAATATTGTTATTGTATATTAAAAATTACTTTATTTGCTGCTAACTAACATATGCGTCGCTAGAGATTTATTGAAATAAATGAACAAACAATTTTAATAAAATACTAAGATTGGTTTATGTACGAAATATGTAACATGTTATTAAATTTAAGAAGCTGTCATATTTTTTTTAAATAAGATAATTTTCTATCAATTAAAGTTTAATTTATAAAAATCCTAAGGGAAATATTCGTTTATTTTTTTATTACATATTTTAATCGGCTTGAATAACTTACAATTGTGTTTTTTTTTTTGGAAAATAATAATTTTTTTTTTTTTTTTGGAAAATAATAATTGTTCTTGTTTGTATATTCTCTACCACCATTAGCGGTGATAAATGTATATATGGGCCATTAACAAAAATTTTTTGATTTTAGAGCTTCAAATATATATATATATATATATATATATATATATATATATACATACATGGCATATTGAAATCCATTTGTATAAAGTGACTTGAATGCATGTAGAATGAGTTCGCGTTAATCATTTCGAGCAGGGTGCACGAAAGTTATATCGTTTTTTAATTGAGCATATAAAAGTTTTTACAAAGAAGAAGAATTATACATAATTCTGGTAAAAATTACGCGCAATATGAAAACTTACTGAATTATTTAAGTAAAATTTATGATATTTTCAATGTTTGATGGTATTAGGCTTTGTAGTAAAATTTAAAAAATTTTAAATTTTTTTTTGTTTTGAAAAACTAAATTATCCAGTTTGTTTGTAGTTATGGCTAAAAATTTAATTAGATAAGTGGCGATCAAATTTTATTCAATATTTTTATATCTAACTTTTGGACTATATATATTTTTTTTGTCATCAAAAACTTGATATTTTATTTCATTATTCCTTTTTAGTTTTTTAAATACAAATAAACATTTTTGTGAATCTATGATTCGTAAATTTCGGGGAATATTTTTATTTAATTGTTATACCCTAAAGCATTTCAAACAAATAAATGCATTTCAATGTAATTGATTAAAATACACTATTGAACAACGCGAAAGGTTGATCTATGTAGGTTTTGATACTTAGAATATCAATTTTACTTAAATAGATTTAATTATAGTCTTTAATATCATAAACCTACTGATGCAAAAACTTTGAACAAATCTGATAAAGGGAACCGTACTTTTAAAAAACCGTATTTTTTACAAAAATAAAAACTTTATTTGTATTTGATTTCAGTTAATAATAGCTTTGCTCCATTACTTTGTATTACCTGTGAAAAGTAAGAAATTGTAAGAAAGAAAACAAAATTGTCAAACGCGAAAAACTAAAAAATTTTTAAACATTCGAAATACCCTGTAAATTTTGAGATATTTCAAAAAAAGAAAAAAAAAAAAAAAACGTTTTCATGACAGTTGGCGCACTAAAAATCTCGTAGCTACCTAAATTTTTAATCAATTTTGAATTTAATTAAATGAAGAAAGCAAAAGAACGTATCTTTTAATTGATTGCAAATAAAAGCAGTTTAGTAGTTTAAAAGTTGTAACGACTCTTTATTTTATTTAAAAATATACAACAATAACAGTTTAAATACTCACTATGTGTTCTAATATACACACACACTTAAATTACACACTTTATATAGCACACTTTAATAATGTACAAGAATATACAGCCAAGGCAGTTAATTTGTCTTTGCTTAACGATGCTTCCAATTAGACTGACTCAATGGTGTTCTCATGGCCAACTTATAAACACTGCATTACCTTCTAGATGCTTCTCGAAAGCTCTATTTCTTTCTACAATGTTCTTAACGGACAAACTAGAATATTCGAATTCTAGAGCTTTCGATGTTAGTGATAGAGCTTAAACGTTTACTGTTGCCATACTTACAAACAATGGCGAAAGCTTATATGTTTACAGTTATGTTAATAATTTCTACAGATATGTTAACTGCTGTTAACATAAACAGAAAGGTCGAGAAGCATTGAGAAATGTTGAGAAGCGTTATTTAAATTTAAACCAGCCTAAGCTGGTTTAAAACCGTTATATTTAAATTCAAGTACAATTTCGTAACAATATTAACAAATTCCATTTACACAAATCTTTTGGTATAACGGAATAATATTAGCAGATCTGGCTAAGAACAACGACACCGTAATGCCATGGCTAATTCTGATATTTGAAGCATAATTCCGCTTATCATACGTCTCATTAAAATGAATCATCTATGAGGTAGTTTTCACTTTAGGAGAAAGAACAGCATCTCATTCCAAGACTTCAGACCTATCAATCCTTTCTATCTCATCCTTTCTATTGAAAACGTGGGAAATAATTACTGATATATAGATTAGATTATCTCTACTAGCTAATCTCACAACTGTGAAATGCGTTTACTACAATAAGGGTAGATCAACTGAAAAGGAGCTCCACTCATTATACACTACACGGAATACACTTTGTATGCATTCCTAGTCATAGGGGGAGCTTTTAACAATACCAGGGAATGTCACAAGATGGAGTACTAACTCCACTGCTATGAAATCTCAACAAAAATTTCCTCTTAATGCCCACGGAAATAACTTGTTGCTAAGTAATTGCATATGTAGATGAGGTGACTTTAGCTGCGAAAGGCAAAGATCCCAACGCTCTATCAAAGGCATTGGAATGTGATCTCAAAAACAGCAACGCCACTTTATTACTGGAAAAAAGCCATAGGCCTAAGCCATATAATATTTATGTACTGGCTATATAATACCGTCAATAAGACAATTCTATTCTACGGTGACGTTTTATGGACATCACTGTAGAAGAACACTTTTCAAAGCAAATTCGAAGGCATTATGTTGCAGCCTTACAGTTAGCTGCAAATATTGCAATAATTTGGAAATATGAAATTATGAACATGCTCATATCTTCAATAATTTAAATTTCCTAATACCTGTGGACTACACAATACCAGAACAATACAATACTTCGAAAATTTTCCGCGAATGCCGGTTACCCTTTTATGGGTTCCTGATTATAGGAACATTGAAGGTAACTACATTCCATATCCATACATTTCGAAACCCAATAATTGCATGGAGATTATATTTGTCCAATTCACAACTTCTGTCTTATTGTTGTATCATTGTATGTAGTAAAAATTTTTAAATTAATTAGTTTTTGTTTTCAAAAATTTTGTTTCAAAAATATTGACATACAATGATAAAACGATACAACAAAAGATGTGAATTGGTAGAATCTCAAATATGTAAGTTTTTGGCGAAAAATTTAAAAATTTTTTATATATTCGGATTTGGTACGATATTGTTGTTAAGATTTTAAATGCGTCTCTCAAACGCATTTTAGTTGATATCAAAATTTCATATGGTTCCCTTGGAAAAAAAAAAATATATTAAAAAGTTGAAAAACAAAAAAAAAAAAAAAAAAAAAAGAAGTTTTTATTCTTCAATCTAGCTAGCGAAAAGAAAAATAATAACATGGTCGGGCTTTAGCGATCATATATTTTTATTTGTTTATATGTAACCTTTGATTAAGGTTATAATGGGCTATGAAAAATCTTAATTCATATATTTTTTAAAAGAGATTTTTAAATTTCAAACGTATTTATACCTTTATACCTGATCTTAGTATTTTATTAAGTCAAAGTAGTTTTTGTATGCTGTGAATATCCTTAATATAACCATTTTGCATGCTTATTTTTCGCTTTTTTTCTTTAAACAATACAAATTACTAATCTAATTCTTTCATAAAATTGCCGAAATAATACTCTAATCAAAATTGTCAAAATCTCAGAATTAAACTTTGATTGCATTTCATTATTGTTTATTAAATGTGTGTAATTTGTCATAAATGTTTAATTAGTTTATCTATGTTTATAAAAAAAAGATCAAATTCATCATAAAACAAAAGCTTTTTATTTGAATGAAAATGTGTGTAATTTTTGTTTGTAAATATTCGAAAATAAAAATTAAAAAAAACAAGAAAATGAACCAAATACAGATTATTATTGTTATATTTATTATTGTCATTAAAGTTTTCTTTTTTTTATATATAGAATGGGATAAATTTGGCAGCAAGTTTTAACTGTAGTACAAGGATATATTTATGTTGTTGTTTTATATTACACAATGCAACATTGATTCTGCGGCTGGAGATTTCTCAGTCAGTTTAGATACATGTGATCAAGGAGTTCTATCATTTTTATTTTTTTTTGTTCTCGAGATAAAGTGTTATATATATGTAGATGAGGAATATCAACTGAAATTTTTAAGTTGTACTAAACAGCTGTTAAAATTGTACCTTTTTTTGCCACCATTGTGCCAAAATAGAAAATTTTTACAAAATTATTACTTGAAGTTAAGAAATGTCGTAGAAGTCCCGAAATAAACTTAATACTTTCAAGTTATCTTCATCGACATAAAGAAAATAGTAGCTGTGCTTTGTTGCTAACGTTCATAGGTATTTTTTCATACAAAATTTAAAAGTTAACGTGTTTTAATTATAACGTCGATAAAAGTGCTCCCAATTTATTAATAAAAATACAATTATGAATATAAGAAATGAAAAAATATAGAAATAAAATTAAAATTAAATTAAAAATTTTTTCATTCTTAATTTTATAAATAACAATGTGTAAATTTAGTAGCGTAATTTACAAATAAATATAAAGTGCTCCTAAATCGGATTAATGTCGTTTTTTTGCTAAGAGTCAACGTTAACCCTTAACGGGAGCAACAAAATACAACTAGTATTATTTAGTCTTTAATCTTTTGATGAATTATAATGATAATAATTTATAATTCCTGCCAATAAATGCTTTCTATTTCTTCTTTATTCCTATCATAAATATCTTTCTTAATCTCTTCATAGTTTTTATTAAACAATTAATATTAATAATACAAATTATTAATGACAATATGTTTACGAATATTAAAGAGTCTTTGACACCCTGGTACGAGAATTTTATTTTAAAATAAAAAGCTGAAACTGGGCATTAAGTATAATCATAGTGTTTTGTCTTAACTAATTTGAAATTTTTTTTTTAACATTCTTGCAATTAAAGTTGAAATTTGATTTCTAAATACGATGATTTTCTATAGCAACTTTATAAAAAATTGAAATTAGAAACAAATTTAAATTGTACCAAATTGGTCATTAGTGTACCACTGAACTTTTCAGACTCGAATTACACAAAAAAAAAAGTACAATTGTACCAATTTTGACATCCCTGATGTAGATATTGTTGCACCACTTTTTGCAACAACTCTCTAGAAGGATTTGTCCGAATTGGTTCCGAATAGGTTCGAATTATCTCCAAGTCATATCTACATATATGACTCAATAGTTTCGGAGATATTGAAAAAACTAAGCCGGAAAAAATATAGTCCCTAACAAAATTTAACAAATTTTGTTTTTCAAAATCTAAAACGACCAAGAATATATTACAAATAAAATGAGCAATACTTCATAAAAATTGATGTATAAATTTCAATTTTAGTAAAGGTATCTTGTTTAAAAATGATATAAAAAAATAATAAAATTATTTTTGTAAATTTCACTTATAGCGCGTTTACATCTACAAAAAGAAAAAAAAGGGTTTACCTTTCACTTAACTAGTTATTTTTCTGGTTTTTAACTGGTTTTTCATACAATTAATGAAAAAACAGTTATTTAATTGGTTTTTACCATAAACAATTCTGATTTATAAGTTTTGATAGCAAAACAATGTAATAAAATTGAAGTAAAAGAAAATGTCAAAATGAACAAGTAAGAAAGATATAGTCAGTCAAGCCCGACCGTGTGATTGATGCGCCACACCATTATGTATGTTAATCAAAATTCGTGGAGCGGTCTTATACTAGACATGTGGACAATTGTGGACCGAAACTTTTACTAAGTATAAAATAAAATATACGAATACAGAATACTACGTTAATGCTAACATTTATATGAAAGTGGGCTTATATGGAACTATGGTAAATTATGGAGCGATCCTCATAAAATTTGTCACTGTTATTTCTACTTATATAAAACTTATTTGTGTCGAATATAAACTTGATACTAACATGTGTATGTGATTTATGCACGTTAAAGTGATTTTTGGAAGAGGGTTTTATATGGGATCTTCATGAAATTTGGCAAAGATTGATACTTTTACAAAACTTCCTTACACGGAATTTTATTAAAATATTGTTATATTTAAGGCATTTATAATCGTTAAACCCCTATTCCGGGAGGACATTTGTATGGGGGCTAGATAAAATAATGGACTGATAATAACCAATTTTAATAGGCTTCGTCCATGTGTCATGAAAGTCCTACGTGTCAAATTTCATTGAATTATCTTCACAAATGCGACCTATATTCTGTACACAACGTTTACATGGACAGCCGGCAGTCCAGCCAGGTAGACAGACGGACATCGTTAGAGTCGATTGGTATACTTTAAGGTGGGTGTTGGACGATTTTTTCTGTGCATTACAAACATCAGCACTAACGCATAATACCCCAACAACCTATGTTGGTGTAGCGTATAAAAATTTATTTTAAAATACAAAATTAATTGTTAAAGTGTTTTCAGACAAAGTTAATAAATGAAGTACAAATAGTCATTTATTTGTGTTAACTATGTAAAATATTGTAATTGTGAATCAATGTATTTTTGGAAATATCATAGAAACCCAGTTTAGTGATAATATAAACCAAAGTATATACAAGAAGTCCGACTCTTTGGCAGGTGTGCCTACCTAACTCTAAGAGTGTGTTAACGAAAAAGTACCTAACTCTAAGTATGTGTTAGTAACAAAAATTTTATTGTTTTGGTGCTTTTTCTATAAAAATATTTTAGAATTCAATTTATTTGAGTCTTCAATACTAAAAATTGATATTCTGTTGTGCATTTTAATTTCTAAATGACAATTTGTTTTGAATAAAAAAAAAAAAATATATATTTTGTGTTTTGTGCGAATTGGACATTTTCAAAATAAAAGTTAGCTAATGGTGTTCAAAAAATTGCAAAATAGTGTGTGATTGTGTAAAAAAGTGTAAAAGTTCTTAATAATTTAAATATTTCTAGCTAAAATTTCGGTGTTTTTTCATTGTATTAGTTCTCTCACAATGGCACCGATATATGAGTGAGAGAAATATTACCAAAAGAGAGCCGGACTATTTGTATATACCTTGATGTAAACCGTAAGGTTTTCTTAAGTAGTTTTTTAAACTTAACTAGTTAAATTGAGCAGATGTAAACGATTTTAATGAAATATAAGTCTTTTTATTTGTAACACATATAAAGACAAAGATAAAAAGGAACATTTTTTATGTTTTACGTTTTTATAAAAAACTAAACCTTTTTTGCAAGAACATTAACTTTTATTTCAAAATATTTTTTTATTTAATTAAAGCAAACCCAGCAAATCGTTCTAGTAATATGTTGCAATATGTGGTGCAACCTCATTAATTTTATATATCTCGAGAACTAGTCAAAAAAAAAAAAAAAAAAATATTTATAGGATTGGAACTCCATAATCACGCAAATTGCGAAATCTTGTGCCGCAATAATTTCACACAAAGTGAAAGGTTTGTCATTTTATACGAAAGTTTTTAAATATATATCCAGGACCTCAAATTTAAAAATATTCGTGATTGTTATGATTAAAAATGACTTCTGAGGATATATGTCTGTATGTCCGTCTGTATGCTGAAATAAATTTTTTTGATGTCCATAGTCCATTAAATGCATTTCCTTTTTAACACATATGTGGCATATAGTCTCGAAGGAGTCCCGTGTATACGAATTCAGGCTTAATGGTTTGTAGTATATATATATATATATATATATATATATATATATATATATATATATATATTACATGTTTTATTAAAAAAATTAATTTGACAAGAATTTCCAGGCACGTTTTAATGTGTTTTTTTTATAAAAAAAGTATTATTTAGATTTGAATTACTTTTTAAGCTTTAGCAACAAAGATAGTAAATTTTCACACATATCGTGGGATATTCCGCTTGGGTTTGTGACTTTAGGTCCTAAGTTCGGCCCTTGGCTAAGACTTATAAAAATTGTTTTATAATTTACCTTCAAATACTCAAACAAAAATTAAAATTTTGAAATGTCAGATTAAGAAACTGTCAAATATACTTTTAATTAATTAAAAATGTTTCTTTGAAATTTATTAAATAAAAATTGCATTTCTATTCGCAAAATTCGAACCAATACGAACACTTTAAAACTCAAAGCTTTGAATTCTTACCCCCTAGGACACATTGCATTTTGAAATTGTGAATTAAAAAAATAGTTTTACTTTCATTTGAGTAAAAAACATAATTTTTCAACTCAGTGGTCCCAAATTTTTTAATAATTCTGCAACTTGTGAACCGTTGGGGATATCTAAATAAAATTTCACATAATCACAGCTAAGGTATTTTCGAGATGACTTGGAGGAGCACAGCCCTCTAGCAAGTCATAGGGGTTGGTCATTTCGGCAATGTAGCTTTTTTAAAAATTCGCAAAAATTTATTTATTACTTGTAAATCTCTACAAAAAACATGCTCACATGTGTAGGTTATCTCTTTTGGTTTAAGAGATATTTAGGTCGAACAAAATTTTACCCTAATTTTTGACTTAGTTATTTTAAAGCTAAATTTGGGCTCTAAAATTTTTTGAAAATATCTTACAAAATTCTAAATAATATTGCTGCAAAAATCATATAAATATATTCATACGATAAAAAATTATATTAATCTGAAGTTGAAACTTTAAAAAAATTTCACATTTTTGAGGTTATTTTCCAAAAAAAGTAATATTCATCAACTTGAAAAATATTTATTTTTTTTTTGTCTCAGGCTATTAAATTTTTGTAATTGTTTCCAAAGAAATCTTAAAGTAAATGCGTGTAAAGAAAAATCAGAGGTTTAGGGCAATGGTAATTTTTTTTTAAAATTATCAAATGTCAAGGCCGAGATAAAAAAAAAAAAATATATATATATTGGCTATGCACCACCATATGTTGGTTAGACAATCAAAACACTTTTTCTGAGCCACACCTCTTACAATGACTGGGTGATAATTTTTATGAAAAAAAGTAAATTTTTGAAACAAGTTTTCCCTACGCTCCTACAAATCAACTTGGAAACAGCTCAGCTGTGACCATGTGAAATTTTATTTAGATATCTCCAACGGTTCAAAAGTTACAGAATTATTTCCAAAAAAGCGTTTTGTGACCACTGTTGAATTTTAAATATTTCAACATATAGTGTTGTAAATTGATTTTTATACTGTTTTCCAACAAAATTTCTATGGGTATAGATAGTCTAGTGGAAGTGTTCTAGAATAGAAATCTTCAAGTTCGTATCCCCATAGAATCCATTTGAATTTTGTTTTAATATGGACATTCCTTTTTTGAAAAAATAAGTTTGACAAGTAAATCCGAGTATGTTTTTTCTTAAAATATTATCATTATGTTTTAAGTTTTTAAATGTAGATAATAAAATGACATATTATGTTTGGTTGAATTGTGTCTTAGAGACCCAAAGTTAAAAATTCTTAAAAGTTCTGAAATTTTTTAAATAGCTAAATCAAGTTTTAAATATCTAATTCTAAGGTAAATTTTTCGAAAAACATTGTTGGTAGAAAACTGAAAAGGAATATATAATTCTGCATATATCTTCGTTATTAAGCTCTTCAACACAGATGGTCCAGATTAAAGCAAAAATTTTGATAAGAGATAATTCTATAATGTTTATATAATTATGAAATATAGATTTTGTGAAGGGTATAAAAGATTCGGCCTAGCCAAATATAGCACTTCCACTTGTTTTTTAATCATTTACCCTCTTATTCAAAATGAAAAAATGTATGCTTGCTACACACAAAACAATTAGCCACTTGTTAGTGAGCATAGACTTTTTCATTTTGAATACGGCTGTTAATGACCACAAAATTTATTCCAAGTTCCGTAAAATGTTACCTTTCAGTGTTAAAATTTCTCACTATGTGGCCGAACAACGACGAATTTTTGATTGACACCATATCAGAGTCAAATTTGTCAATATTTATGCGATTCGTTATAAACGAACGGTGTCAAAAAAATAATACTATAAGTTATCAATTTGATCACAAACATTGTCAAATTTGCAACTCAATTTTTCCTTCAGTGTATGCACTTTTAGATGTCAGTTATATTTTACGAAATATTGTTTCTATACAATCTTAAGTATATAAAAGCTTTTTTTGTTTCACCTCATTTTTTATTTTTAGCTAAAATTCGGTTTAAAATATTAAATAAATTATTAAAAACTTATTACATTTTTTAAACAATTTTTTGAACTTGCTGTCATTATCCTGTACAATATATTTCTAATTTATGTTGCTTGACTATTTATATAAAGATAAAAACAAAAATATATATTTTTTAAATTAAAATTTTATTTTTGTATTGTGTGTATGTATTGTCTGAAATTCATCATAACTAAATACTCGTATATGAAGAGTTTTTGTTAAAATAAATTCAAAATTTTTTTTATTGTAAAGTTATAAAACTCATGATACCATTTAAAATGTAACCATAATCATAATCCAGAATCCAGATCCTGTAAACATCATTCCCTTAATATTATCATTATCTCTTCCTGTGCCCTCTCCCCTAAGATGCCCACAAACATGTTTCCAACAATTTATTAACATTTATTTATTAAGGAAAGAAAAATCTAAAAATTAGTTTTAAGGTAAAATTTTAGAAAAAAAAAGAAATGAAAAGAAAGAGACATTAAATGCATTTTTAATCATTTAATGTTCTTCTCTTTTTCTCATTTTATGTAACACACAAATACTCTCTTTCGTACGTTCGTGTGTGTTTTTGCTGTCCTAATAAATATGACTGATATCTTGCGGTGATCTTTGAACAGTTGATTTCATGAATGGTGATGCCAAGAGTCCACAACATACGGTGGTCCATCCAATGTACGTGAGCTATACAAGCATACCAACATCAGCCAGTGCCACTATGCTCTCAAATAAACATCAAAATCAAAATCATACACACCATAATCTCAGTAATAGTAACAATCATCTTAATAATAGTAATCATGCAATTTGTACAAATACTACTACTTCAAATAATACTACTACTACTCCAACTGCAACGAAAAAGAAATTCTCATCTTGCGCTCAGCAGCAAACATCTCTTCATAAGCAAATTCTAACCTCAACAGCAACAACTAACAACATTAATAATAGAAATCAACAACACAGCAACAGCATTAGCCATAATAATAGCAATAGAAATAGCAGCAATAGTAACAATGCAAATAGTAATAGCAACAACAACAGCAACACTTTCTTAATACACACACATCATAATCAGCATCATCAGCAACAGCAACAGCTGCAACAACATTCTAATTCCCATAACCGCCTTAGGCATGCTAATACCGTAGGAGATGGCAGTTACAATGGTAGTTTGGTTAGTAACAATAGTTATCAGTTTGAACCCTTTAATACTGGCAGTAGTCATCATCATAATAGTAGGAGACGTCATAGGAATAATATGTCACCCTCTAGCCATAGTTATACACCTAATCCTAGTAATGGCAGTAATTCTTTAACCCACATGCTCTATAGTCCTAAACAAAGTCGCAAAGTACAACCCACTTCCACGAACAGCATATTTCCGGCCAATATAGATTTGTCACAAAAACCATCCATACCGGGTTATTATGATGATAGCACCGCCAAAGCTGATCATCAATTATATGTTAATGGTTCTAGGAGACAAATGCTTTTAACTCAGTCTCCCACCCAAGATACTACCCCATCGTTGTCTTATGCCTCTTTACAGAATTCCAATCAAAACTTGAATTCATGTTTAAAACAAAATACCACCACTAGTTTGGGTTCGGGTGGTGGTGGCGGTGGGGGTGCCAATAAGCTAAACAGTTCTTTAAGTAATAGTAACTATAGTTTAACCAATAGTTTAAATAATAACCACGCTCCAGCAGTTGGTTCACAGGCCTCGGGTGAGGGCCATTTTGCACGTATACATTCCAAACCCAAACCGGCTAAATCGTCCAGTTATAGTAGTTTTAAACATGCCTCTACGGCTGCCAATACAGCGGCCGCCTCAACCTCATTGGCTCAACGTCCAGATATAAAGTATACACAAATTTTTAATGAAAACGCACCTCAACAACTTGAAGAAGCCTTTGAAGAGGATAATTTTTCCATACATAACCTTAAAAACGATGAGGGAGTTACTTATGTACCCTTTACTAAACCTACACCGGGTAATTATTTTCTAACGCCTTCTTCTCAGCTAGGAGAGAATAATAATTCACCTCATTCTTTGAATTCTCAACATTCACAAAATTCTCTTAATAATAACAATAGCAACCACCAACAGCATCAGCGCACAAGTCCGAATAATAATTCTTCATCCCATAACTATCATGACAATTCTGGTATTTTACTAGAACATGGTGCTATTCTACAGCCCTTAACGGTTCATGACCTTAATCCAGCTCAAAGAGCTTTGTATCAACAAAATGGTCTGCCCTTCCATCCAGCCTATTCGCCTCTGCCCTATAGGCAAAATTCCGCCTGTCCAGCCCAAAAACAAACGCCCAGGCCCACTAATATACCTTTACCTAAAGTACCAGCCTCTTATGATGTAGAATTTTTATCACCCTCGGAGGTAACGCCACCGCCACCTCCTCAACCTAGGCCCCATATATTTCAGCCCCGTACAGGCACAGCTCCTTATCCGGATCTTTCGCCCGAAGTAACGGAACGTTATGCCATGCCCACTCAATATATACCTAGATCTCCGGTAGCTTCGCGTATAGCACGTCGTCAACGTCAGCAAAATTCTCATAGCGATCGATCTCATGCTCCTCCTAGTTCGGCGAATTTTTGTGATCAAATAAGAGACACTCCGCCTGGCTATGCTCCCGATGGGGGTTCCCTACATACCTACACCATATCGAAAACTCGTTCGCATGATCGTTTGTCCTCGGCCCGAAATGGCAATGGTTCGTTAAAAGATAAAGAACGATCGGCGGCAGTAGGCCAAGAGCGTTCTAAACATAAAGAAAATCAGCGTGATCAGGACGATCTAGCGCCTCATGTTAATCGTCGTAGTGGCCGACGAGATGGTGTTAAGGTGCGTCCTCGTTCTTATTGTAATTCCATGTCGGGTGGTGAGGGTGTCATTAGGAGTAATATATCCAATGATCGCAAATTAGGTTATGTTGCCTAAAAATATTGTCTCTCTAGTTAAGGTAGCTTTAATAGATAAAAGATAGTATAGATTTTTTTCTAAGAATTAAAAAGCATCCTTAAGATTTGTATTTGAGTAGTAAAGCTTAGAGTATAGTTAGAGATTATGACGTAATATTTTTGTCAAAAGGGTTTCACTATAAAATGTTCCTTAGAAAAATGTACACATGAATAGAACAAAAATATGTAGAGTTTTTTTTTAACTAAAACTTTGGCTTTTTGAGAGCATTAAGTGTAATAAATATAAAGATTTATGAGTCTTAGAGTTTTGTAAAATCGGTGCAGCAAATTAAGAAATAATTTTGGAGATAAAATGGGGTTAGCTTTATTTTTAAACGAAACGGAGAAAACTTTAATGGAAAGATTAAAAACCTTAATAAAGCTTTAAATTTTCCTAAATCAGTTTAAGATAAAGCTTTAGCATTTTTTATTTAAAAAATATCTTAGTAATGTTTTGAAGTTAAATTTTGTTAAGTCTAATTTACCACTTAACTGAAAAGTTTTTCACTTGTGTAATTTAAATTATTAATTTGATTTTAAAAATATTTTGCTTGACACTTTCCATTTTAAAGTAGCCATGATAAGCGAAAAATGATGTGTGATTTTGAATTTAGAAAAAATAAATTTTTCGATTACTATATAAACGACTAAGATAACATAGCGATAACAAAGAAAGACATGAATCTGATTAAAATATGATATAATTTGTAAGTTTTCAAAAGTTCTAAAATTATTAAATGTTACTAATGGTAAATGGGCACATTTTAGAAATACAAATTAGAAATATAAAACAAAAACCAAAACAACACTTTTTATGTTCTCTCTTTGTGCTCAGCAATTACACAGGTTTACAAAATGAAGTTTTGTTGTGCGAAACGGAATATCTTAGTCAATTCTGATACATGTTTTTTTGGAGATTATAAATTACTTTTTTTTTTTAATTGACTCTGGTTCTACGATAAATCGCTATTTGTAAAATTAACGAAGTTGCACAATATATTGAAGCATATCTCGAAAACGACTTGTCTCATTTGGTTCAATAAAATATCAAAAAATTTGAAGTGAAATTGGCTTCAAGTTATACTCACATCATATTTTAATACGCTTAACAGTTATGGGGATATTAAGTCTATTTAGTGAAAAAACTTAAAACTTAAAAACAAAATTGGCAAAAAAAAGTTTTCAAAAAATCATGAAAATTCGTAAATGTCAATTATTATTTAATTGACAAATAAGTAAAGATAATTATTTACAAATTAAACAGAAATATTTAAATATATATATATATATATATATATATATATATATATATATATTTTTTTTTTTTAATATTTATATCTAATTTGTAAATGAGTATCTTCACTTCAATAAAACCAAAATTTATGTATTGATTTGAATGAAATATGTCTTGCTTTGTTTGCAACATATTTATCTTTATGGCTGAAGAATAAAAATTTGTATTTTTGATATTTATGAATTCTTAGTATTTTTTTAAAACAATTTTAATTAAAGTTTTTTCCGTAAATAGGCTTAATATATTCATAACTATTGAGGGTATCAAAAAATGATGTGAATATAAATTAAAGACAATTTTAATTATAATTTTTTGATATTTTATTTAACTAAATGATGCAACCTTGTTAATTTTACAAATAGCTATTTATCGCGAAATCCAAAGTCAATTAAAACAAAGTGATTTAGAAGTTTAGCATTTCATAATAACGTGCATCCGAATCGACTGAGAAATACCTTGTTCGCATAATCAGTGCATTGAAAAGTATATTAAAAATAATTGTATTAAAACTAATCGAAATAATGTGAGTTATAGCAATATGTTCTATTGAAGTTAATCTAAGACTTAATAAAGACCTAAGGTTCAAGAGAACCTTAAATTATGATAGAGTCACGATTAGAGTTAATCTAGAACAATATTAAAATCTAAACTTAATACTAATCTGGTAATAACATCATAAGTGAATCCGGCATTATAATAGAGTCTCGATAAAGCTCATCAAGAACAATATAAGGACCTAAGATGAAAGCTATTTTGGTTATAATATCAAAATATTTCATTATGACTAATTTAAGACAACACAGAGATCTAATGCTATGTTCACATATAAAGTTTTTTTAGAAAAACGAGTCGTTTTCTCAAAAAACACAAACAAATTGATTTGTTTTTTCATATATTTCAAAGCCAAAAGAACATCTCTATTCGAGTTGTTTAATTATTTAAGATACAAAAAACATACTAAATTTCCACACAGAAAAGAAATTTTTAGTATTTTTAGTACATAGAAATTTGTTGGAAAAAGAATTTTCAAAAATTGTCAAATAGTTTAAAAACAAAGAATTAAAAATTATTTTAATTTAAAAATTTATATTTGTTCATAAATTTTATTTATTTAAAATTTTTATTTTTGAATTTGAAAGTGTTTTTATTTAAATAAAAAATTTGTGAAAATATTTTGGCAAACGAAAAACAGATCAAAAATAAAACACAATAAAATAATATGTGAACAGTGATGTTTAAACTCATTGTGTTTTTCGAAAAACAATTCAAAAACTAATGTGTGTGAACATAATATAAGCTATTAAAAGTCTCGATTAAAGCAATAAAATTTTGTAGAAATTCCAAAAAATTTTGAATCTATAAACTAGCAAAAATTTTCACATCTTAATGCGCAATATTCAGAGCTGCCATATTTTCAATATTTTATAAAATCACCAGAAAAACTTGTTTTGGGTCTGATATGTTCCCTTAGTATTACTTTCAAGAAGAAAATTATCAAATTGTTATTGATAAGTTATAATAAATTTCACATCTGGCCAACGCGTATACAAACAATCCTAATAAAATAATTTAATATTTATTCAATTTTAGCAATAGAATTCTGATTTTTTTATTTACATTTTTAATACATTTTTGTTAAACTCCGAGTGCTTATGATGTGTGTGATTAAAGTGTTCTATGAGCATAGAATTTTACTAACACTTTCTTAAATTTATATTTTTAAGGAGAGTTTCCTTTCTAGGCATTGTTCTTTGCGTTTGCTATTATATCTTATTCATAAAAAAACTTTTTAAATATATAAGTTTTAAAAATTTCTATAAAAATTATTTTAAATTAAAAAAAAAAAAAAAAACAAATGTAGGTTTTTACTATAAAATTCGTTTCAAGACTTTTCTATAAAAAATTTAAAGTTTACAACACATTTAGTTTTTTCTAGAGTATTTTGGGTTTCCAGAGAATTTTCAATTTCTGTTATGTGTTTTTAATTAACTTTCGGAAGATATATTTAAATAATTGAGACTTTTATCTAAATTAGGCAATTATGAAGTCAACAGAAGAATAAAGCTTTTAAAAGTTAGAGTAAAAGTGAAAATCAATTGTATTAGAAGAAAAAAATTTCTGGTAAAATTTTGTGTGAAGTTTTTCTTACTTTACTAAAAATGTGTGTTTTTCTCTCTCTTAAAAAAAACGTATGATCACTTTTCATTTATCTCTCACCAATTAATCAAAACTACAACATTTCGCACGTTTTTCGTTTATCGCTAAAACATAATTAAGTATTTTTTTTATTCCATAAAATGAGTATCGTTTCGTTACAATTTTTGTTTTAGCCTAATAGACTGCGACTGCTGACGTTTAATATAATGCGCAAAATAAGCTAGAAATAAAATTCTAAAAATGCTTTAAAGTTTCTTCATTGATGCCCCAGAGATCTCTTGCTAAAAACTTAGACTTTCGCTAAAGATCTTGTACTATTTAGTCTGCCTTAAGCTGCCAAAAATAAACTAAAAGTGCTGTATGAAATATGTTTCATATTTTATTTATTAAAAAATAACTTTGTCTTACTAATCTTAAATGTTTTTTTAATTAAAACATTTATCTAAATGTCGTGTTCTAAGAAAAAAAAAAGAAAGTGTGTTGTGTTGTTTTCTATTTGTTGAAGAAAAAATAAAATTATTAAATTGATTAACTTCTTATAAGAAAACGTAAATGTTGAATGTGTTTTTAAATCAATTTTATTTTAAAATATTTTCATTCTTGTTGTTTTTGTGTGTGTTAGATAGCTAAAAACAATTTAACGAAAAATGCAAAATTTCACATTTTAAATAAATTATTTCTTTAAAAAGAAATAATTTTGAAAAATTTAAATGATGATATTTGAAAATTTATTAAATAAGAAATAAGAAAATGACAAAGAAAATTTACAAGAAATTAAAGTACATTTTATAAAAATAATATAAAAGTTAATTAAATGAATAAAGTAATTATAAGTGAACCAGTGATTTGAAAACAATACAAAAGAAAAAAAATCAAAATTTTGTTATTAAAGCAGAAAATTTGAAAAATAAGATAAATACATTAAAAAATCAAAATGGGTAAAATAAAGAAATTTATTGAAAATTCTACTTTTTGGAAAAAATTAGTTTTGAGATGAAAAGAAAGTAAGAATCTAATTTTTTTTAGTATACATTTTCAATAAATTTCTTTCAATAAAAAAACTTTTGTCCATTTAAAAAAGTTTAAATTTAATTTTTCTTAAATAAATAGCAAATACTATATTTGCTTTTGTGCTATTTAAATAAAGCAGCAGCTAAAATTTGTTCATTTTATTAATATATATTTTTTATTACAAAAAAAAGCTGAATTTAGCTAAGCTAATATAACATTTTTTATTACTAAGTATTTAGCCATCTAAAAAAACAAAATATTAATTTTTAAATCTTTAAAATTAAACTTAAATATTAACAAATAAATGTAATTGTTTTATTATTTTCAACTGTGATATTATGAAAAAAAACTTAAAAAAATCAAAAATTTAAAAAAAAATTATTTATATGTTATTAAAAAAATAAATAAAATAATATTTCAATGTTTTATGTGTAGGAATTGAATTCTTAGGCAAAAAGTAAAGAAAAAAAAAAATAAATTAATTATGGAAATACAAAAAAAGCTTTTTTGGAAACAAAATCTAAAACTAATTAAAACAAGAAAATAAAATATATATGAAATGCCTTCAAGTTTGAAAAACAAAATGATTTAGAACAAATGATTGTAAAATTATAAAATATTTACAAAAAATTAAAAAATAAATAAACAAATAAATAAAATAAAAAAAAACAAAATAAAATGAAAAATAATAATAAATAAAATAATAAAACAAAATTATAAAAATATTAATATTGTTATTAAGTATTGAGAAAATAATTCTTAAAATTGTTATAATTACTCGAAAAAGAAAACAAGAAAAACGTAGTTTATACATATAATATAAAATATATAATTAACTATTTCATTAATTTAATATTTTTTTTAATAACAACTCTTAGTTTTATGTTAACTAAAAATAAATAAATAAACTATTGAGACGCTTCAAATTTTTAAATGAATATAGTTTCAGTATATTTACTTAAAGATGAATTTGACATAAATGAACTTCACTTGGAAAATTATAAAAAAAAAACATATTAAAATAAATAAAATTATATTTTGAAAATGAATACATTTTTGCAAAAATATTATTTTATTAATTGGTACCTTTTTTTCTTAAAGAAGGTACCTTTCTGAACATTTTTTGATTTTGAAAATTTTTCTAATTTTTTTAAATAAATTAAAAAATGGTTCTTTTATTGAAAATTGGTACATTTTTGTTTATTTTTAATTTTTTTATTAGTATTTTTTGTAATTTTTTAAAACTTTTCTTTTACTAAGTACTACTACTTTTATGAAAATCGGTACTTATTTCTAAAAACTGGTACTTTTTGGAAATGGATAGTGTTTTCTTAATTGTTAAGTTCTTTTTTTATTAATTTATTTTTTGAAAATCTTTATTTTTTTTTTTTTTAAGATTGACGCTTTTTTTAAGTGGTACTTTTTGAGAAAATAACATTTTTTTTTAAGAAAAAAGCTTTTTTGAAAATAAGAAGATAATACATTTTCCTTTGGTAAATTGTTTTATTTTTAAAATTGGTAGTTTTTTTTTAGAAAATTAATAGTTTTTTCTTTTTTTTTTTTTTTGCAAATTGGTACTCTTTTGAAACATTTTTTGTTGAAAGTGGTACTTTTTTTAACTGTTACGCTTTTTTACAGTAGATTTTTTTTAGAAAATTTGTACTTTTTGATAACTGATACTTTTTTATATTAAATGTATTGAAAATCAGTACCTTTTTTAAGTTTGAGCCTTTTTGGAGAATTGCTACTTTTTTATTCTTTTAAGAAGTGGTACTTTATTTATTAAATTTTGTAGCACCTTTCTTGTATTTTGAATACTTTTTGGAATATTAATATTTTTTAATTATGGACTTTTTATGTTTTATTATTTTATTGAAATTAGTACTTCTTAGAAAATTTATTTGGCACTTTTTAAAAATTAGTTCTCTTTTTAATTTGTAGTTTCATTTTTGAAGTAAGCACTTTTTTAAATTTATAATTTTGTAAACAATTAGTATTTTACTTAAAAATTAAAACTTTTTAAGAAAATTGGTACTTTCCTTTTTTAAATTGTTGCATTTATTTTCATAATTTTCATAATTTTTTTAAAGAATTGTAGTACTTCTTAAAAAATTAGTACTTTTTTGAGAATACCTTTTTGTATAATTAGTAGTTTTGTTTTTAGAAAATTTTCCTTTGTTTAAATTAGTACATTTTGAATATTAATTAGTACTTTTTTCAAGTTAACACTTTTTTAACTTGATATTTTTTTTTTTTTTTTAAAGTTATATTTTTGTAGGAAATTTTTTGAAAATTGTGTTTTTGAAAGAATTTCTTTATAGCCTTCCTTAATAAAAGAAATGTTTTGAAATTTTTCAAGATTGTATTATTTATACGAAATTTACTTTTTAGAGAGTTTTTCAATAATTTGCTTTTTATAGAATATTTTTCGAAAATTTACATTTCAAAGTTAAATTTTCAAGAATTTGATTTTAGAAAGAAATTTTTCGAAAACTATATTTTTAAAGGAACTTTTATAAAAATTTTCCACACATTTACTTTTATAAAATTTTCTACAAATTTGTTTTTTATAGAAATTTTCTAAAAATTTGATTTTAAAAGGTAATTTTGGAAAAAATTAGCTTTTTATAGGAAATTTTTTAGAAATTTATTTTTTAAGAAAATTTCTATAAATTTACTTTTTTCTTAATTTTCTAAAAATATTTAAAAAATTTTCTTTTTATGGGAAATTTTCTAAAAATTCACATACAGCTTTTTATAGGAAGTTTCCCATTTTTTTTTTTGTTTTTTTGAAAGAGACATTTTTGAAAAATGTACTTTTTATAGGGATTTTTTATTAATTTGCTTATTAAATTTTCTTAACAATTTTTTTTTTGTGCAAAATACGTATTTTGATAAATTTCTTCTATTGGAAATTGTTTAAAAATTTATTTTTTATAGGAATTTTTTCAATAACTTACTTTTTATAAAAAACTTTTCAAGAATTTACCTTCTTTTACGATATTTTTAAATTTACTTTTAAAGAAAATCTTATGAATTTTTTCAAGGATTAAATTTGTATATTTGAAAATTTTCCTAAAATTTGCTTTTTACAAAAAATGTAAAATACATTTTGTCAAAAAATTAAAATTGGTTAAAATGTAATCATTATTTATCTCAGCCCCCGTATTAAAATTTTCCCGAAAATATGTCAAATTCTCATAAATATCTTAAATATGTCCGTATTTAAATAAAATACATCATAGATGAGTTTTATCTAAATAAAAATCATACTATAAAATTTCATAAGGATCATTCCTAAATTGACCATACCTCTCATAGAGGAACCCTCCCGGAATTACTTTTTCGTTCATAATTTCTATATAAATGATCGTATAAATATACAATTTTGTAAAAATAAATCTCATTTAAGTATTAATCTTACAAATTTCAGAAGGATCGGCCCATAAATGACCATAGCTTCCATATAAGTCACGTTAATGCACGTTGTCACGTTAATGCAAATTCACAATTACGTTTGCGCATTACAGTGATTTAATATGGTACAACTTGCTCTACTGTTACTTTTCTATCTGTTTTCAGTATTTTCCGAAATTTGTATATAGTTATTTTCTTAAATAAAGCAAATAATTAAGTTAATAAAATTTTTATTTTAAATTTTTATTACTTTAACTTTATTTAGTTTTTGTTAAGAAAACGAGAATATTTTCCTTGAAATTTTTTTGAAAAAAAATTCTTTTCAAGTCGAAAAAAATCCACAAAATGTGTTTTTTGCTTTTGGATTTTAACTTATTAACTAAAAATACAATATATTTATTTTCACATCTAAGTTCGTCTAAAAGCTTTTTGAATTTCTATACAAAAGTACAAAATGAACGTTTTTAAACCGATTTAAAAAATATTTCAAAATATTTCTACAGCATTAACTTTAACAAAAAATACGTAAATATATTTCTAAATACTTTTGCTTAACAACTCCATTGTAAAAGAAACTACTTTTTATAAAATAAAATACAAAAATATTAACTTGAAAAATTGCAATATAAAAGATCATTAATCCTGCAATGTTGTCTGAAATATACATTTGTATATAAAGTTTAAGTTCCCAAAATATTTTTACGAAAAAGCTTATTTCTATATACAACATCCTTGTTACCTTTACCAAGTGAAGTTCATTAAAATACACAGAGGGTTTAGCCTTTATTTCATGACTAAAAATAAAAACTACAAAATATTTCTAGATTTATAAATAAAAATTCATTTTAAGTGATTAAAAACAAAATTCTATACTTATTATTATTTTTTTTAACCTAAAAAATTATTGACAATTTAAGTAAAAAACAATTAATTTGAAAAATAAACAGTAACTTTAAAAAAGGTCTTAAATTTCTTTTTCTGTCACAATATTTTATTTTATTTTTATTTTTTTTTTTTGAAGGCAAAAAAAAAAAAATGGTGTAAGGGAATTCAATTCAATGTTAATTGGTTTCTAACTTGTGTTGAGCACTGTATTAAATTTATAATTTTTTGTTTATGATCTTTATTATTTATTTAGTTTCTAATATTTTGTTTTTTATTTAACTATTTATTTTTTTTTTTTTCATTTTATTTTGTGGTTTCCTGCTGCTTTTTGTTTTTTTCTTCTTAAATTTTTTTATTTTAAAACCAAAATGTTATTTTTGTATCTAATTTCTTTTATAAATGTAGTTTAGATAACTGTTTAAAAAAATATAATTATCAACTGTAATTTAATTTTGTGTACTTTGTTTATATATTTAACGCCATTTAAAAGGTAAAAATTATTAATATATTTTTGTTATATTAAGCTAAGTGGTGAAAATAAGGGGAAAGTTAAAAAAAAATAAATAAAATATAAAAGAATTAAGATAAAATAGTTGAACTCTTTTAGAATTTAAGCATTTTTCTATATGTTTTTTTTTAATGATTGTAAGCGAATCTAAATCTAAAATTAATGGAAAACGAAAATCAAAGCTTTATGTACTATATTATTAAATAAAATGTAATTGATTTTTCAAACAAGCTTTTAATCTCTTAAAAAATATTCCAAATGATTTTTGTAACGTTCAAGCTTTACTTGAAATATATATTTAATTTAGATCAAAAGCTTTTTCTTTATATTATATAATTTTGAGGGTTTAGAATTTATAATTTAGTTGATTAACCCTTTTGCCAAATTTTAACAATATTATTCAAAGTTTTTCTATAAAAATAAAAATCCTTAATATTTTTTTTCTTCCTTTTTTATTTTTAGAAAACTTTATTTTTAAGTTAAAAAGCTTTGCAAACATCAAAATAATTTAAAAAAATATATAAGTTTAAGAAAATTTATTGAACAAAGCTCTGAAAATCTCACTTTGCAAGTATGATTATTCTTAAACTCCAAAACTTTTTTTACTTCTTTAATTACTAAAGCTTTTGCCATCTACCATAAACTTTTAAAATGTTAGAATTTATGATTGAATAATTTAAAGCTTTCATAATTCTAATTACAAAAATCTTATTAAGGGTAGCTTTTAGTTTTATTCAATGAAAAGCAATCAATGGTTTTTCTTTAAACAAATTTTGTATTTATTAATTTTTTTTCATTAAATTGTTTCTGTAAATTCCATTGGGTCAAAATTTTTTACCATCTACCTGAAAATTTAGATATTGTCGGAATTTAGTCATTAAGCTTTAACTGAAAAACTTAATCAATGAATTTTTCCTATTAAAGCTTCCTTATTAAGTTTAATAGAGCTTTACAGACGTAGTAAAGCTCTAATTTGCATCTTTTAGCCTTCATTTGTTTAAAATCGTTTAACTTAACGTTTAAAGCAATTCTAAAGTTGTTGTTTTTAGATAGATAAAATCCTGAATTAAATTAATAATATTTTGCCGGCATAAAAAAACTTCAGATTATTATTGTTTAACTTTAAAAGTCTATTTTTTAAAAATCAATTAACCTAATATTTTAACTGCTTTGCAGCTTTTGTTTTTGATTAAATAAAAGCTTTTAAACAAACAATTTTAGATTGAAGCAAAATAAATCGATTTATTATTAAAAATTATCTTAACAAACTTTACAAACAAACACCAAAGCTTTATTACTTATTCAAACTTATGCAATAAGTATAAATAAGTAAATTCTTTAAATTTTTTGAGTTTACAGTTGAATAAAGAAGCTTTGCAATCATAACAAAGCTTTAAATTATTTTTTTTTTTTAAGAAAAAACTATTTTATTTAAATTCCTTTAGTTTTAATTCCGGCTCTTAAAGCTTGTAGGTAAACTAATACGGTTTGTTTATAATTCGTTAACATAAAATTTAAGGCAGCTTTATAGCTATTGTTTTTATGTAGATGAAAATTTTTAATTAATTTTGTTTGTAAAATAACAATTACAACTTAGTTTAAAAATCTTAACTTAAAACTTAAAGCGGCTTTAAAGCTTATGAATTCCCAGCTTTAACTTCTTTATTTTCACCACTGAGCTTTCAAAAACTATTTAAATTAATATAGAAAATTTTCTCAAAAACTAATACTAATTGTCATTATTTTATTTTTTTTCCTCCGTTCTTCCAACAGTGAAGCATGTTAATAAAAAATCGAAACACCGTCAGTCACTGTACTCGATTGAATTTGGACCCAGTTTGGATACCATAAGAAGTCGAGCCGATACAATACTCGATTATGGTGATGATCAAATGCATGAACGTGGTGGCGGCTTAGAAGGTGACAATGGTGAATTGAGCCCTAAACCCATGACACCGCGGCGCGTTAAAAGGCGTTCGGTTATGCACAGGGGTACAAATCAACGCCAATCAACAACCAGTAGACGTAGTTCGAGTCATAGTAGCCATAAAAATACTTTAAAGGGTGAAGGAGGTATCTTAGGGGGAGCAGGTTCTACAGGTACCCATTCCAGAAGCAGTACGCGTAGTTCAAGACGTAAATATCATCAAAATCCGGTAACTAAGTTACTGGATCAACAGCAACAGCAATCAACAATGCACATACATGGTCATCATCCTAAACATCAGTTTGGTTCATTCCACCACAAGGATTCTACAGCCGCCTTAACAGCCTCTAATCTACAGTCTTTAAATCAGGAAATACATAATAATATTAATGCAGTTTCCTCGTCTTTAACCGGTGGTGGTAGTTTGACCAAAACCAATAATAATCATTACCAATCATTTCGTAAGAATATACCACCAGATCCTATTTACTATAATACCAATGCCCAGACCGCCTATTTGCAACAGCAACAATGGCAACAAATGCAGCAATCTCCTTCACCCGTAACGATACTCGATGAACCACAATCACCTACCTTAACATTAACGCCCTCACTGGGTGGCGGCCATTACAATCCCACCTATCAACATTCCACCACCAATCTCACTGATGGTGAACATGTTGATGAGTTATATAATAATCGTCCGCCCTCGGTAAGATCTAGTTATTCTAATTTTCATGGTGCCAGACCCATGTCCTCTTACATGAGTTCCTCTAATACCACGGAAAATGTATTTGTGGGTTTGGTGGCCAGTAATACTGCACAAAACGCTATCACACAACAACCAGCACCTTCACCAGCCACCTCCTCCTTTCAGCAACAACAAATAACACACGAATCACCATCAACACCTCCTTTGTATCAACAACATCCTTTGCAACAACATTCTTTAAGTCAGAATAGTCTACCACCACCTCCTCCTCTACCAGATCCACCCTACACTGCATCACAGCCTCAACCAATACCTTTCCATAAACGTACTGCTTCACGGGAAAGTATAAGATCAATGGCTTTTCTAAATAGTGGACCACCAGCTTATAATCTTAATTATCATACACCACCCGATTCGGAGACCGCAATGTAATAGAGAACAGATGAGAAGAGATACATTTTTAAAGCCATTTATCATCACTAAGAACACCGTCCATAAATATAATACCATTATTTGCTTTAGTAGCTTGATTTAAGGATATGGAAAGTCGTATAAAATATATATTTTTTTTAAACTGGAAACAAGTTTTCGCATTTGTCATCGAGGGAAATTTTCTTTAAAATTCTAGTAAAATTTTCCCAGATATCATATGCTTCAGTTTAGTCTGTAAATATTTTCTTTCTCCCTAAGTTAGGCTACACTAATTATTAATAAAAATCTCCTAAATTAGGCTACAATAATTATTAAAAAAAATCCCCCAAAATAGCTTTAAGTTTTGTATTTAAATACAATTGATTATAAAAATCAAAACAAAATTTATTTATATATATTTTTTTTAGTTTAAAACTATAAGTAGATTTCATTTATGTAAAATATAACTTAAAAATTAGTTTTAAATTATATTTTAACAACTAAATTAGTAAAAAAGAAATAATGCATTTGCTTTCTAAAATCCCTTAATAAAGCATAAAATCATTAGAAGAAATATTTACGAAATCGCATCATTTTATTTTATTTTATTTATTTTATTTCATTTCTTGAAAAAAAAAAAAAATGATAATAATAATAAAAACAATAAAACAATTTTACCAAAGTACTTTTGTAAATATTGCTCTAGCATTTTCAAATAACAATGATTTTTAAATTATCAAATTATTAAACATTTAATAAAATTTCTTATTGTATATCATTTAAGAATTTATGTAAAATAAAGAAAAAAAAAAAACAAAAAAAAAAAAAAAAAACAATAAATGAATTACCGCTTCCAAAATAAGTACAAAATTCACTAGAAATTTTTTTAAAATTTAATTTCACAGAGATTTTTATACCCTCCACCACCACTAGCGGTGAAAGAGGGTGTACTAAGTTTTCCGTGTGTAACACCAAGAAAGAATCATTTATGTACATACATTCTTGGAACATATGAAATTCGTAGTCCGTCTTTCCGTCGTTCTGTGTAAACACGCTCACGTTCAAACTACTTGAGCTATTCGAATGAATATCACCCTACTTATTTGTGCTTGGGATTGCAAACCACCAAAATCGGTCCAGTATAAAAAAATAAAGAATGAAACCTTTCAAAAATTACCATTTTAATTAGATTCAAAATTAAAAATTTTTGAAAAAACTTGATCCAAAATATATAGCTATGTTCATTTGACAATACTACCAAAAATTATCCATATCGGACCAGTAGAAGTAAAGTTATATACAAAAATTTGAACAGAATATGTATAAATAAATAACATCGTATATACTTTTTGCATGGACTACGTGTGGGCAAGTTCGCTTCAATACGGATGTTGATAAACACAAAGCCATATAACTACTATATGTTGTATATGGACTATGATCGTGGTAAGATCGCTTCAATAACAACATCTTGTAGCAAATGTTGCTGAAATTATTTTTTATGTTTGTAAAGACTTTAATCGATGTGTTTCAAACCTAAAACATCGACAGAGGAGAATAAAGATATGTACCTAACAAAAAAAAAAAAAAAAAAAAAAAAAAAAAACGAGCAAGCGCTTCTAAAAAAGAACTCTTTTGGAAGTTAATAAAAATTACGTCCAAAAAAGTGAAAATATATATATTTTTGGAAGGAGAAAAAGGTGAATAATTTCTAAGAAAATAAAAATTTCACAAATTTAAAAGTATTTTTATTATCTATTAACAAAGTTAAAACCATATTTTTATTAAAATTTTTTATGAATATAGTTTTAAGAGAAGTATTTCAAAAGCAATGAATGAGAAGTATAAGAGAAGAACATCCTACTAATGACAACCATAGGTTAAAAAAAAGAACTTCTGCAGCTCTTTTTCAGCATCAAGTACTTTCTTTCAATGACAACACAATGTTAAAATCATTACTTTTTCAGTAATTTTTTTTACTGGGTATTAATTAATTAAACATATCAATAGTCTTGAAGGTATAAATTTTATAAAAATGAAATGTTCTGAACATTTTAAGAGTTTTATTTAACACAATGAAGATGATGTTACTTTACAATATCTAATTTATTGCAGTTTTCTTTGTTTAAATATGGTGATATTTTTTATACTTGATAAAAATTAAACTGTAGTTTAGTACTTTTTAATTATTTTAAATTAATATTATTAAAAATCATAATTAATATTTAGCAATTTCTTAGATATAAATCTTTAGAAGTCTTCATAATTTTTGTAATATTTTTGAACGCACCGTTGGACATAATATATTTTGAGAGTATGTTTAATTTATAAACGATTGGATCGATTTATATAATATTATGTTACGCAGATGAGAACTTTTTATGGTTAGAAGATTATGTAATAATCATGTTTTCTTTAGTGATAATGTTCTCATATTAGTTTGAGCAATATTATCAAATTATTTCTTAAATCGTTGGTTTAATATAAATTTAAGGTAATCGAATATTTACAGAAATAACTGATCAATTCAAAACCTATATTATAAGTCGTCAAATCAGTAACATTTAAATGCTCTTGAATAATGTTACACAATGAAACAAAATCTGACTATTTTGAGTATAAATGTACTATAATTTAGTATAATTTAGTATAATTTACTAAATTTACTAAAACTTAATTTTGGCATTAAGTTAAATACTTGGCAAAATACTTGTTATGCAAAAGTTAACTTTTCAAGCCAAAAACTTATAAAACTTTTATAGTGATCACAGATTTTATTCCTCTCTAGCGCTTATAGATTCCTTATAAAATAAAATTTTACTTTTCCATGATCAGTGTTGACGTTTTGGTTATTTTAAACTAAAATTGGTTATTTTATTTTCCAATGTGTAGATGATGACTTTTTTCCATTTTAGTTATTTTTTTGTTAAATCAAAATTTCATTTGTATTAGTTTTAAAAATGCTATTTACTTTGTTAATCTTGCCAACAATAAAAAGAGGGTGTGCTAAAACTTCATCATATATTTAAAAACTAAAAGTTTCTATAACTTCTCATTCCAATTTTCACAGAGAATGAAGAAAACAATTTAAATCATAGAGAATATAAAGATTTTCTAATATTTAACCAAAAAGTGAAATGGATTGAGAAATTTTTGTAAGAAAGTTCTAACAAAATAAATTACTATTGAAAAAGAAATGCATATTCGGCGAAGACCGACAATATGATATCCTACACTATTGTGTGTGTGCCTTAAAGTAATACATACGTGAGAAAGATCATTATATGGGTGTTATGGTTAATCTTACTCGTATTTGAGCCAAATTTTATTAACATAGTAACATTTATATGGGATTTAAATGATTTTCGGGAGAGGACCCTATATAGAAGCTACAATTAATTTTAAAGCTGAATGCCACATTTTACTTATTTTATTTTAGGATTCAAAATGCTTTGCAGAATTTTATAGAAATACGCCTATATGTATTTATGATATTTGAGCATCAAAATATTACTCCAAGAGAACATTTATTTGGGGACTAGGTGAAATAATGAACCAATTTCGAGTTTCTGGGTCGATTGGTATACTTTAGAGGGTTCCTGAATATGGTGCTGTAGGGAATAACAAGACAACTTAATTAAATAATAAAAAGGGCAGCACATTATTTTACAAATAACTACAATATAAGTGTTCTATCAGTCCCGATTTGTTTTCAATTGGATCACAATTTTGTACGCAATTTTTAAATTAACTTATTAAAATTTAATATATGTGAGTGATTTGGTATATTAACGACTGAATTGAATCTTTTCGCCAAACTTCTCAATTAAATATCTTTTGATATATAGATCTTCTAAAAATTTAAATTCATATTACCAAATAAGAATGGCTAAGTCCCTATAAAAAAATAACATTGTTCTGAACAGTTAAATTTTAAATACTTTTTTCTCCTAAAGACTAACTGAAGTTTATGATTAATATGCAAAATATTTAAAGCCTGCATACATATATTAAGGTGATATTCATTTTTATATAACTTTGAATTTTTAAAATTTGGTTATTTTTCTCAAAAATTTTTCTCTCAGAGAAATTTTTTTATAAACAAACGAAAAGAAAGCGTTGCCACATTACAACAAGGGAAAATTATATATAGGAAAATGTAATCCAAATTGTGTAATTTGTTTTAACAAAAAAATGTGTCTTATATATTTCTTCCGCTAAACTATTACATTACATTAAAAATACCTTAAAAAGTTTATTTAAAGTATCATTAATGGGTTTTTGACATTTGTGTTATCTTAAACAAAAGTATTTAACATGTTACAGTAGCAGTATTAAATGTTTTGTTATTATTTAAATTTGGGAATACAAAGCGATGAATGTATCGCTAAAATAATGAATACTAAGTCACTCAAACATAGTAAAATAGGGGATAAAGTAATAGATTATAAAAATTTTAATCTTTATTATGAACATAAACCCTAAATTGAAATATGTTTTCTTTCTTTTATTTCAATTAATGTATTAATTGATTGAAAATATAATTCATTTAAAATTAAATTAAATTAAACCAAAAAAAAAACCTCCCGGATTTTGTTTAGAAGCTATGGTAGCACAATAAAATAATAGTCGCTAAAACCATAGAAAACAAACTAGAAGTCCAACTTGTTAAAAAAAGACGTAAATCAGATGTCAAAAAAACAAAACTCTTTTTATGCGTTAGCAGGGCTGACAGATGTTGCGATTTTTCGCCAAACGTGGCGCTTTTTAATTGATTTTGGCGACTAAAATTTCCGTTTGGCGACATGGCGAATCTTTTGCGATTTATATAGTGGTGGCGATTTATTTGTCTAATTTTAAAAATTTCATAAAATAGGTATTTGTGGAGAAATACGATTACGTATTCTTACTAGTAATCGACTATTTTCAGCATTTGCCTATCTAACAAAATGAAGGGCCTTAATTTATAAATTCAACTTCAACTATAACAACAACTAGATTGAGAAATATCAGGGTTTTGACAACGCAAAAGCAAGTCAAGATAATGGAAACACTTTTAGGTGTTTTGCTCAAAATTGATTGCTTTCAAATCAGTGGAAACATAATACAACAACAAATGTTGTTATACGATGTTACAATTATTCTTCAAAAATCAATTATTTACGCTTAGATATAAAATCTTAAGATTCAAACAAAACTTTAATAGGTGGCTAAAATACAAAAATAGTGGCAAAAATGATGAATCAAAGCCAAGTTGAGATTTAAATAAATGTTTAAAAAGGAACATCGTCATTATGGTTTAGAAAAAGGAATAGGAATATTTAAAACAATTTAAAGAGAAATTAGGAAAAATCTGTCAGAAAACTTTAACGTCGCTTAAAATATTTAAAATTTTTAAAATTATTAAAATATTTATGTTTGGCGAGAATGTGTGATTTTTTAGGTTATGATGTTTGCATTACAAAAAGTGTAATTCAATATTTCCACAATCATTTTTCTGTAATATAAAATGCGATTATAAAAAATTTTTGCTAATTTCTCTTTCAGATGTTTCTAGTTGCATATAAGGGATTCTTTTTATTAAAGATTACACGATTTTTTAGCCCTATGCAAACTCCTTTATAAATGTTAAAGATGATGTAGCATTTTAAATCTTTATTTCTCACATTGTCTCTATATTTTTGCTTATACTTTTAGATTTTTTTTTATTAAAATAGAATTTGTATCACAAGATTTTACACTATCTTATAGGCAAGATTTAGGACTATCTTTATCAAAGCAAACCGTAAATAATTAACTTTTAAAGCTGTGTAAATAATTTTAAAGTATAAAAAATGTGTGTAAATACTTTTGAAATGAAAAATGCATACGAATTTTTCTTTTAATCAGAAATAAATACCGCTACTTTTTCAGAATTTACCACAATCTATTCTATATATTTCAGACTTTACAACAACAAATCAATTCTTTCAAAATATTTTATAACAACACAAATATTTGACTTCTTTTTCAAATTTTCAAAAATTTTAAAAAGTGTAAATATATATGACTATGATTGTATATGTGTATATGTCAGAAAAATGTATTTTAAATTATAATTTAATTTTCTATTTAATTACTATTAGCTACCGCAATTATTATTGGCTTTTTCGAAGCTAAGTTTACATATATAAATTATACGAAATTATACGACACTAAAACTTTTTTTAACCTCATTTTTTTCTTTAAAAAACCAAATAAATTTTAAATTTGGCGATTTCTGATTAGCATTTTGGCAACAGAGGCTCAAAAAAAAATCTGACAACCCTGTGTGTTAGTACAATTTTCTTCAGAACTAATTTATACGCGTGAAGAGTAATTTGTTTTTTCTGAGCGAATTAAAAGAGTTGGATTTGTAGTTGTTTTCTATGGCTCAAACTCTATTTCTCTATTCTATGTATCATGGTTTATAAATACTTACATAAAATAAAATTTAGTTTTGTTTTTAATAAAATAGTAAATTTTTTGTGTGAGAATCGCAGATGCGAAAAAAATTCGTAATTTTTCAGTATTTTTTCGAAGAAACAAAAGTGTGTATTTTTCATATATTTTGCAAAAATTATACAGAACTTTTTCCGAATGATGTACTAAAATGACGGTTTATGGGCCAAAATTTTTGCGAAAACTCTTTTTATTATTACTGCCGGTCTTTCGATACCCATTTCGAAACAAAACTCAAAACGTTTTATTGCCAAAATGTTCTAGACTCGTAAATGAAGATTGAGTTTTAAAACTTTTAAAATATTTTTCACATATTCAGGTCTTACTACACATTAGGATGGACCTTACAAGGTGATTAAGAAATTAAACGACGTGGTGTACAGAATACAGAAAGAAAAGATCCCGATATTTAAAATGAAGGCGGTACATCTAGATCGACTAGCTGCCTATGGGAGAAATGAATCTGTGCTTATTCCGGACGAACAGGCTTAAGCTGGGGGCAGTGTTACGAAATTGTACTTGAATTTAAACGGCTAGTTTAAATTTAAATAATGCTTCTCAACCTTTCTCAATATTTATCAATCTTTCTCAATGCGTCTCAAAGCATTAACATAGCTGTAAACATACAACATTGAATGAAAAGCTTTCACCATTGTTTGTAAGTATGGCAACACTAAATGTTTAAGCTGCTAACATTAACATAGAAAGCTCTGAGGATTTCCGAACTGAGTGGTTCAAGGACCCCTATGGTTCCGTAGCAATATTTCAGGAGGTCCACATTTAAATGCAGAACATAAGAAATATGATGAAAAGATTATACGAATTAAAAACAGAAGTAGACATTTTCCTTTTAGGCAAAAGTGAAGATTTTTATAAAAAAATTTACAGAAAACAATTTTATATATTACTTTGCTTATATCTCTGAATTTTTCAAGACCTTAAACAATCTTGACATTAAACTACAAGGCAGACAAATAAATGTTTACTGCATTTTATTCAATAAGTGCTTTTATATGACGTCATCAATTCCTTCTACCAAAATAATCCTGAATGATATCTTGGGTTCATCTGATATTCAAAAGAGCATATGAAAAGTATAATAATACATATGAATTCACTTCACGATGAATTTTTCCGATATTATCGGAAACTTCGATACTTCGTAATCCATTCATTGATGATATATCCGATAATTTTCAAGAAAAAGTAACAGAACTAAAAAATAATTCGTATGCCAAATCTGACTTTGAATCTATGTATGTTGGTTTAATATTTTTGATTAAAATATTACAAAGTTTAACCGTTTGTTGGGAATGAAGGACTGAAATTTTTTTCTATAGCTTGTATCTGCATATTTATGCCAAAACTAGTTTTTCTTTCTGCCCTATAATTAGCGTTGCCAATTACATATTTGTAAGCAAAACGAGCAGTAAGAGATCCATTTTAAAAGAATTGGTTCAATTTTTAAGCTCATTCTTTAAATTAAAATCTGATTCTTATTAAGAGTAACAACTTAAACATTACAAGGTCCATATTTGTTGTTTTTTAAATATTTTAACTTCAGCAGAAATAGTGAATTATATTTCATATCAAATTTAAAATTGGAATTTTTTTTTTTACAGAAGTAAGCGGTAAAACTTCCAGATGCATGAAAGCTTAGCAATTGATTTTTTTTTTTTTTTGTATTTTCTGGTAAATATATCACATATTATGGAAAGAACGCTTATCATATTGAAAAGTGTCCATAGCGTGAATAATTTGTAATTTTTGTAAAGAATTATGTTAACTTTAACTGTAAATACTGCAAATATTGATATGATTTTTTGGTATGTAATAACAAATGTGTCCGAATTATTTTGCAATACATTTTTAAGTAAAAAATCAACACCGAATCTATTTTTTATGTAAGACTTTCTAACATAGATTAATAATTAGATATTTATGTGAGAGGAAAAAACCTGATTCAGTTGTTAAAAACTTAATTCATGCAATAACAAAATACATGTAGTCACATATATTTTGTATTTGTGTTACGAAAAAAAATTAGTATTTTTTTTTTTTTTTTTTGAAAATTTAGTTCGAAGTGCCTCTAACATAAACTTCTAGTTGTATTCTATGCATTTTACTATTAAAAAAAATTATATTTTTTAGGAAATTCCATTTTTAATGGACTAGAACTAAAAAGTTCCATCGGGATTTAATTTAAATATAAGATTGGTATGTAAAAGAGCATCCATAACATTATATTTGAGAATATTGGCTGCGACTTTTTGCGACCTTTTAAAATATCAGAAAAAAATATACGGTAACTAATATTAGCAATTTGTTAAGAAATAATTCAAAGCTTTAAGATAATGGCGAAAACTTGTTATGCAAATAGTACGTTAAGATAGGTGTGGTTAGATGCTGCCACGCCTACCTTAAATTACTTTTTTTTAATAAAATTTATTAAAATATGTCCAAAATTCAAAAAAAAAAAAAAAAAAAAAAATGTTTTTTTAGTATGGCTGTGGCTGCCTATTTTTAGTGAAAATATTTTCGGTTTTGTCTACAAAAAATGTAACATTTCAGTTCAATATCTCCAAAACTGAATTTTTGTTGTTCTAAAATTGTCAATTTGATACTGTGCTTCGGCTAGATTTTTTTTTTTTTTAATTTTAGTGCAAAATCTTTGATTTAATCGTGCAATTTTTTTCCAAAAAGATTGATAAATAGGAACGTGTTTGGAAGAATCTGGAAAATTGCTAATTAATCCTTTATTCGTTGGGATTGGGAAAATGTATAGACATCTCAAATGACCACTTTAAACAAAATAATTCTGAAAGTATATTTTGGCATTTCGAAAAGATTTCTTATTTTTGTTGTGTGAAATGAAAACTTTATAAAATATTGACAAATTAAAATTTTATCATTAAAAAATTAAAAATGTGTAAACAAAAAAACAAGAGATATGAATGGAATTTTTAATGTTTCGATTGCATTTTAAATCCATTACTCTACGTCTACATGAAGACATTTTTTTCCTAACATTAGAAATAACTTTGGCAAAATAACGAGAAAATAGTTTTATTTCGAGAACAATTTTGGTGGAGAAAACGTATATGAGAAATTTATATGTTAAATTTTTTTTCTAAAATTTTAATTTATTTCGCATTTTTATTCTTTTTTTGTTTTTTTTCAAAACAATATTAATTATTTTCTTTTTGCTAAAAAGGGCAAAATGTTAAAAGAGAACAATAAACTTGACAGTTTATGTTAAACATTATTGCTCAGCGTTGTGTTTAAACATTAATTGCGAAATAGATTGCGCAATAGATTTCTTATTGGTCCTCACGTAACATTTTAAAGAGAGAGATAGAATTTGACAATTGCCAACATAAAAATGTCTACGTGTAGATTAGGGGTTATGAAAGCCACATTTTCCATTTTGGGAATGGACATTTAATAATGAATATGAAGTATTTTGAATAATATAATGAGATGACATCATAAGACATATAAAATTTAATATTAATATTCTACATATATATATTTTACAACATTGCATTTTTTTCATCAATACTTTTGTCAAAAATTCCACTAGCCTTATGAAGTAGTAAAATTTTATTCAGCTCATAGCTGCCTAAAATTTATTAAAAATAATAATTTTCTACTGTTTCAATCCTAGAGTTTGTGATACTATTTTTTATTATTAAAAAGGGACGTAAAAACATGTTCCTAATTTGCGGTCTACACGAACCTTTTTCTTGTTCCCACATTGAACAAAATTTTATTCGCACATGCATTTGGATAGAGTAGACCAAACTTGTTAATGTTTTATTCTTGTCCACAGAATTGTTCTACCAACGATGACTGCCAACAAACGTAATTTTTTTATGCGGAAGAAGAGGCGCTGTATGTAAATGTGTTGAAGCAACACTGACAGAAATAGAGAAATTTTTATCAAGATAAATGTCAATTTTTTTTGCCTGAATTGCAGATAATTTTTTTTCTCTATCAATTATAGGGGAAAACGTATATCATAACAAAATATGTAAAAAGTAACAACAAACATCCAAATGGCGTCTTTTCTCAAGCAACGCTAAGACAAAGTTATCAGTGCTCGAACCCCTTCAATTTTGTTCTAATGCTACAATAATGCTAACAATTTCAGTCTACACTAGGCAAATTTTTATCATGATAAAAATTTAGTGTTTGTCTTGATAAAAATTTCTTTTGTATAGACTCGACATTATGATTTATTCGATAAATGCTTTGCCCACTCAAAGCAAAATGAAAGAAAAAAAAATTGTGAATGTTGCTCTGTCGATGTTTTGTTCTTGTGCGAAAAAGGCTCGTATGGACTAATGGACATATCTCTAACTTAATGTCTATATTAGACATTTTTTTTATCAAGAAAAACTTTAAAATTAACGCGAATATAAAAGATAGCAAGAGTTGCACAAAAACAACAATAAGGCGAGTTCATTAATATTTTTTGTATATGCAGCTTGACCAAAATTAATAATCAGCTGTTTAACTGAAGTTGCCTTGTAAACATTGGCATTGACTTTGACGTTTGTCTTGATAAAAATTTGTCTAATATAGACATTACGCAAAATTAAACGCGCCAATTTAGAGCCTTTTTTCTGGTAAGAGCGCTAACAGAAAAAATGCGATTTTTGGGTTGTTAAATAGTGCTAAATCTAGAGCAAAAAGTGCTAGATTGGAAGTGCTGCCTACAATGCATAAAATCCAAATTTAGATTACGATTGGATGTGTAAAATGAAGTAAGATGTGCTTTGCCAGAAATATATCCCAATGTTAAAAAGAAAATAAAAACAAATATATTTTATTAAATTTAATATTTTTTAATGTTTGTTTATACATATGTGTTTGTATTTTGTAGAACATTAAAAATATTTTATGAAATTAATATTTCTGTGAACACAAAACATTAACTGTATGCACAAATAAATATAAAATTTAAAATACATTTCAGAGACAAAATTTGTATAAAAATTTTTTTTTAAAATACATTTTAATTTTAAAAGTAGTTTGTGAATACGGGTGTAATTGTTTATGACTTTAAAACATTAATATCTTTTATAATTAATAAATAAATTTTATTAAAAATAAATACCTTTGAGTTTTTACTACCACTACAAAATGTGCCAAGGGGTCCGCGAGAAAATGAAAATTTTTAAAACGGCTCGTGAAATACAAAAAGGTGGGAACCCCTTCTCTAATGTATACATATACACGACAAGATCTTGATTAAGACCAAGTTTATACCATTATACTATTGTGTACATTAAAAAATAATAAGTAAATTAGTGAAGAAGAATTATTTCTAAATAAAGAATTTTGAAACAACTGTGTCAGTGGTGGTGGGTATATAAGATTCGGTATAACCGAATATGGCATTCTCACTTCTTTTACAATTAAATGTAAGTAACAAAATAAATGTAATTTTAATTCCAAAGGCACAGACATAATGAACTTTTATTAACATAAATATTTAATATAACAGTTACATGAATACATGTGTATACAAAAGCTTTTAGTAGAGACAACAACCCACAAGCAAAATTTCTACAAAAATGTAGTTGCATATACATATGGATAAGTTTGTTTTGGAATTTACGACGCTACTTTGTAATATGACCACCTACAGTATTAGTCAAAACATTCGGAACTGAGATGATATTTCTCTTTTGAATTTATTTTTTGCTCCCAAAATATTTTGAAACTTTTTTTCTTTCAAATTGAAGCAATTTATACTAACAAAAGACTAGAAATTGCGGTGATATCCAGAGTGGTATTACGAACATATTTCCGGCAGAAAGTCTAATGTTAAAAGTTCGAATTTTGCAAAACTAAATATCACATTCTATAACAATATGCTGACATTTGCCCCAAACTTATGTTTTCAGTATGTTATTTGTTGAACTATGTGTGTGCCTCTAAAGTCAACGATTTTTCAAACATTATTAAAAAAATCTGGAATTTAGCATCAACTTTAAATAAATAAAATCTATATTAGTTTACTTTCTTTTATATCATAAATTATCCATATCTTAAAATTCTGAATCATATATTTTTTATGTCCGTTTATTGATAAGACAATGACATTGCTGTTTTAAAATTATATAAAATTATATAAATTTGAAGATTTAAAGTGAATAAGTTATATAAGCATAGGTTGGAGAATATAAATTCATATACAGATCATAGCCAGTATTCCAAGGACTAAAAGTATAATAAAATTAGAACAACTAGTCTGTCCTGTTGAAGAATATTTTGAATTTCTTAACTTAGTTTCATAAAAAATATATAATTTTTAATCAAATTTATATATATGCATTAAAGCGATTCACAGAAAAAGTTCTGTTACCCCCCTAAAAATTAACCTTAATGTGTTTTATAATGTTTCACAAAATATTTCGGTACTACTGAAGACCGTTCGTGAGCTGAAATGTTTTCAAAATAGGTTTTTATATATTTTGTTGAAAATTTTTATATTTTCTCCCAAAGAAACGCATATAAAATGTGGTATTATTTAAAAGGTATTTATTTGGATACTGCGCATAGTGGGGCCAAACGTAAAATTTTTGGTAATAAATATGAATTTTCTAAACTATTGGTCGAATCGAATTGAAATGTATGGAAGAGTTGTAGAGGAGAAAAATTATCCTGTAATCACCCTTTGATAACATGAGATAAGCTACGGGGTGGCAAAGTTGATTACCTCGAGTATGTAAAAGTTTCAAAAAATCTTAACTTCTACAAATCAAGTCCGATTTTAAAGATTTTTATATTTCTGTAAAGTGCTTGGCAAGATAGAGAAAAGATAAGCTTATTCATTTAAGTTATCTCTTAAAGTTTAAAAGATATTTGTGCTTGAATTTTTGATTTTTTTAAATTTTTTTGTCCTTTTTTTATTATGAAAAATTTGCGATTTTAGTTGACAAAACTTTATGTTGATTTACCCAATATAAAACTTTTAAAAGGTGGATTTTTAATCGATTTGTTGAGCTATAAAATTTGTGTATTCCTGCCGTCCAAAAAACCCCATAATTTTACAACAATTTTCTATTTTTTGAAATACAAACCAAAAAATAAAATTATGCTTTTTCAAAGAAAAAAATCTGGGAATGTTGAATAGTTTTTAATGGTTTAAATTGCGTTAATATTTTACTGTTATCCTCTTAAGAATTTCAAATTAATTAAATTAAAAAAAAAAATCATCATATATTTAATATTTATAATTACTGATTTAGAATTTGAAGCTATTTAGATAAAGGGAATCTGTACTAAAAATGTATTAAAAATTATAAAAAATATAACTTTTTTGAAATTAAAAAAAAAAACTGATTTGAAGTCTGAAATTTGTAAATTTCACAGAAAATTGTTTAAATAAAGCAAGTTACTTTCATTGATTTAAGTTAAAAACATTTAAACATAATTTCCGAAATACATATTTCATATTTTTTCTAATTAAATAAAATCTTGAAAGTTTGAATAAAGTTATTTAAATATTTCACTGTGCAGACTTTTATTTATATTTTTCATTTTTGCATGAAAGCCATTCAAATTATATACATAAGTATTAATCCTTCTGATTATTTCGGAACTAATTCTGATTTTTGAAAATAGAATAAAACTGAAAATGGGTGATCAATAGGTAAATAATTCGAAAAATAACTTTTTAAGTCTAATTCTGATTATTGAAAATATAATAAAATTTAAAATGGATGATCAATAGGTAAATAATTCGAAAAATAACTTTTTAAGTCCTAAATGAATGTTTGAAATATTGCTGTGAATATTTTAAGTTTTTAATTTTAATAGGGCCAGAGCAGTAATTTTTAAATTATGTAAATATGTGCTGTAGAATTTTTGAAATACAACTAGACCCACCCAAGTCCAAGTTATTTAATGAGCAGGTCAAATGAAAACTTTTTAAAATCTGCAATTTCTAATCAACTAGTCCGATTTACATACAAATTTATACAATCGTAGCAAATTATGCGTTATGACACTTTCCTGGCTTAAAATATTCCAAAAATTATTATTTCTCAAATTTCAAAATTGTTTATTTTTGCACATAATTTGGATGAAATCAAATTGAATCTAAGTTTTGTTAAAAATAGAAATTTAGATTTTCAGATACGAATAACTCGATAACTATAAAAGTAAAATAACATTCACAGAGAGAAAAGTAACTAATCTTTGAAATCGCAAATAATGTTAGCAAGCATGTGTGAATTTTTATTTAAACGTTCCACAAAAAAAATTTGCGGAAAATCTATGTTTATTAACGATATATTGTGTCCAGTTGCCAGAGTTTCTAAGTTAAATACAGGTTTTAATGAGATCCTGAGAAAAATTTAGCTTTAGTTTACTTTTAATGTAGTTACCCTTAACGATTTTAAATGTTTATCTATTTATTTTACCGATATCTTTCAAGTTAAGAGATCCACTAACTTATATTCCAACAATTTCTCATTACCAGAAAAATAACAGCCTGTTTCTCTATGTCGAAAGAAACATTCGTTTTGATAAAATGTAAACACAAAAACGCATAAAAATATTGTTGTTATTTCAAAATTTCAAAAATCACTTGCATTCCTACATACTTAATTAATTAAATACCAATTTTTAAAACCTTTTAATTTTGTTTTAAAATTTTAGGGAAAAATAAATCATTCTGCCTTATTTTATTTTTTTGCAAAATAATTTAAATTTTTTCTCTTTCCATTTGCAAAATTTGTTCTACCTTTTTAATTTTTCTTAGTTGAAAAATTCATTTTGGGAGGAGGGGGCTCTACAATTTCGTTAAACATTACAAACATCTAATAATTATTCCAATTATGGTAAATTTTGTGCCTTAGCAAAATTTGTTTTGATAAAAGTGTCTCGTTTTCTACTATCAACTACATCTTACTTAAATTTATGGTCCGAATAAATTTATTTATCGCCGTTCTTATGTCCATATATCCAAGATTTGTACAAATTGCAATTTGCTACATAAAAATATAGGAAAAAGTCCATAAAACTTTTTCATTAAATTTATTTTTAATTCTCCTGCAATTTATTGTGTAAAATAACAAAAAACTAAGTTCACGCAGTAATCCATGCTATCCCATAAGTAACTATGAATGTGCCTCGTGAAAAACTATTTTTTTTTTCTGGGACTATCCGCTGCGTTGACTATTTAGGACACATCAACGAGATATAGCGCAAAATATGCATAATTAAAACTAGTATCGATACTTGTTTTAAAATTTTTATTCCGTCGAGGGGCGCACAGACCCTTTCCAAAAAAAAAAAAAAAAAAAACAAAAAAATAAGAAATTTTCTCATCAAAATTACCTACCTGTATTTAACTGTTCAAATTCTAAAAAAGTATAGAATTTATCCACAAAGTTCTATTAGTTTATATAAGATTGAATGAGATAAAAAGGTATAAACATGGGACCAAAAATTGCAGAAGAATGGGAAAAAGATAAGTAGATTTAAGTAATTTTGACCTACGAGCAGCAATCATGATTATAAAATGAAACCTACATCGCTAAAATTTTGCACTCTATTAGTTTCAAGTCTTGTAAGTTCAAATCTTTAACCGGTTTGTTTAAAATAATATTACCACAAAACTTATTAAGGATCAAAATCAGTTTCAGTCATATTAAAAATTTTTGGTAATGGCCCATATAAGCAAGCTTTTATAAAAAATGTTTTTATAATTCGATTTACTTGGAGAGCTTGGGCTAATCAACTTTATTTGCTGTATAGCCTAAACAATCTAAATTGAATGCTTTAAAAAGTTATTACTTTTTTTACCCGGTATTTGATTAATGGTCATTGGCGGGAATAAACATGTAATTTATCACATTAACAATCATAATCATCATAAATAACAAGCAATAAAAGTTTTGAGAATACAGCTTTTAGTCCTTTTTTGTATTTTTTGCATTTACTGTTAATGTTATTTATTGTTGTTATTAGTATTTTTGTAATTTTCGTAAATATAGTTTTCATCAAAAAAAGAGTTTTGATACCCATATTGACTATGTTTTTTTTTTAAATTTTAAATCCTATTGACTGACAGATAAACCGCGAAATTGTAAGAATATTGAAATAAAAATTAAACAGACACCAGCATTTCCTACCTTAAAGCAGGTACAAATTTAAAATATTTAATTTTCTTTAAAAATAACAAGGAATATTGTGAAAAACCCGAAAATTAATATATTTTGTGGAATACAAAAATATTTGGATATATTTTATACACCAATGGATGCGGCTTCCAAATACCTTTCTAAATGATAACACATAAAAAGAATTAAAAAAATACCCTTTTAAAAATGGTTCAGATCACGATCATCAAAAGAACCGACATATATTGGGAAACATAAAACAAACCAAGGTTTATTTTCAGGGGGTAACAAAAACACTTTTTTGTCTCTCCTAGGGTCGCCTTAATGTACATATTTATGTAAACAAAATATTTCTAGAGTTAATTGTTAATTGTTTAAACGGCAAGCCGTTCTAATAAGTGTAGAAACACAACAATGACGGCAACGGGCGGTTTGCCTTCATTGATGATTGCGTAAAATAAAACTATCATTCTTATTTTTCATTATTATTTGTTGTAATTATCATTTTTAATATATAAATACTGTTATATTTCAATTGTTTAATTTAATTTCTTTAAACAATTTCCATTTTCTCTCTTTGTTTAATTTTCTTTTCTTTTTTATAATGTATTTTTTCATAAATGATTGCAATCTTCTTAGAAAAAACCATAGAATACAGTCAAGAAAATAAATTGAACGGCTTGTCGTTCAACGGCAATGAAAAGTCAAATTTGTATGGAACAGCCATTACCGTCGTTGGTTGTTTCATCACCGAAACCGATCTTGTTGAATTTTAATACGAAAATTATCGAAATATATATAATATATCGGTGGACTTCATAAACGCCATTTCAGCCGATGGACGGACGGTTAGACGGATACCATCCTATCGACATCACTTCTTATAGGGATCCAGAAAATATAAACTTTTTTGCACTCCGACGAAAAGTGTGGAAATTACAAACGGAATGAAAGACCTATATATACACGTGAGGTGAAGGGTATAAAAAGAAAACTAAAAAAAAAGAGAAAATGGAAATTCTTTAAAGAAATTACATATATATAACAAATTAAATATAATAATATATAATTTGGCAATAATCTCGCCATTCCGCTGTTGTTATGTTATTTTTTTTCTCAATTGGAGGCAAACCGTCCCATTGCCGGCGTTGTTTTGTTCCTAAACTAACATTTTTTGATTTCAACATTTTATATATGATTTACGCATAACTAATTTTCGTAACTTCTAAACCAATCAAAATATGCTAAAACGGTTTTAAGGGTAGATGAATGCCAAAAAAAAAATTAATAAATAAAACAAAAAGTAGAAAAAAGTCGGATCATTTCCAATGAATTTAACATAAACTTGTCATTGGAAGATGTTATTATTTAATTTTTTCTTTTGATACCTATTCGCTGAGAAAGAAGTCATGTTCTCGTTTTCATAGAAAATAGCAATGAACATCCAAATTCTTTTTTAAAGGCTCAAGGGAATTTATTTTAATTTGTACATAAACCAACATAAATATTTTTCTATAACAATATTTTGCATAACAATATTTTTAATTTCTTTAAAACAATTATTTTTACCAGCAAGTATTTCCAAACATAAACGATTATTAACGTTTTATAGCTGTTATCATAGTGCAATAAGAAAATGACCTCGCAAGCCCAGCTAATTTACAGTTTTTTCATGCACATACCGCACGAAATTGTCAAATTGTTTTTATATTTGTATATAATATTTTTTCTGCATTTATTTACACTCCTTCCTCTTAATTTTCTCATATTTTATTCATAGCATTTTGACATGTGCAGAGGTTTTACACTAACAAAATACAATTAATTATTATTTTTGTAGATTTGCGGTCCCTATAGTCCAATAAAAACATTTATCTTTCAACACATATGTGGCATATACTCTCGAAAATCTTTGTATTGAAATTCAGCGAAATCCGTTTAGGGATGGCAGAGTGATAAATAATTTTCTAGAACAGCCTCAAAAATTTTCCAATTTTATGCACAAATACAACAAGTCTGGATTCCTCTATACACAGAAAAAAAATTCATATATTTGAAAATTTTTTTCATAAAAATTATGAATCGAACAGGTGACAACAAACACCCTAAAATGGCAAAATTCCAGGGAAAATCTGTAAAGAAATATTGTTTAGAAATTTGCTCGCATTCTGCAGCACATCATTTTGATAAAAAGCGTTTCTCTTCTGTTCCTATAATGTAGCTAAAAATTATTAAAAGCCTAAAATTTTCCGAAGAAAATTTCAAACATTTTTTTTACAAATTGAAAACATAAATGAAAATTTAAACAATTTAAAGTCTTCTTGACTTTTGATTCATTTCAGAAAATGTAAAAAAGTGTTAATATTTAAGACTTTATTCTTAAATATTATGAACTAAAATCAATGAAAGTAAATTCTTATATTTATGCACAAAATTTTTTCTGTGTATAGCCCGCAATGTTAAATTAAACAAAAACTTAGACGCAACGGACAATAAACAAAAATTTTATTTCTTTTCTTACTTTAAATATTTTTTGATTTTGTTTACAAAATTCATATAAATTTTTAAAAATATGGTAATATTTTCTGTGAGAAAATGAAAACAACAAAAAATCCGGAGAGAATTTAAAATAAAATTTATTTTTAAACCCTGCCGCATTAGGCATTTTCTATATACAAATTTCTATAGAAATTACCGGACCGATCTTGTTGTGTTTAAACATTTTCTTTGACCAAATTTAATAATATTTTCTATTTCGCATATCATAACATATACATTTTTTCTGTTGGAAAGTTGTGATATTGAAAAGTCTAGAGGAAGTGTTCTAGACTACAAAATGTTAAGTCTGAGTTTGTGTAAAACAATTTTACGAAGTCCTGGTCAAGGATCACAAGGATTAAAACGCAACTCAAATGCAAATAATAAAATAGTTCTTGTCAAATTAAATTTTTTAATAATGAATATTTATATATATATATATATATATATATATATATTTATATATATATTTATACACTGCCTGCCACTTGAATAAGGAATCAAATTTTTTTTAACTTTAATTAAGTATATCTCCTAAACTAAAGTCCAGAAAAAAATAATTTTTTGTGCAACCAAATTTCAAAGTGTTGGCTTTAGTTTCCTGAAGAAATAAAAAATATACATATTTTGTTATACTAAAATTATGCATTTATTTAAAGACATGTATTTCTGTGGTACTTTTTCGTGTGTCACTTGAATAAGGAATATTTTAAAACTAAGCAAACTTTAATTTATTTTTATTCAACTAGCAATGAGTATTGCCACCATTTTTAGAAATAACATCAAAAATTGCGATTTGGCATCAAATGAAATATAACCCAAATTTGTATGGGATTTTTTTGGACGATTTTTCATTGAGTCATCTTGCTGCACGCAGAGAAAAAATATAGTTGTAGTAATCATAATCAAAGAGCAACATATTATGATTGAAACATATTATCACAGCGAAAAATAGAAATGATTATAAGTAATAAATATCATGATTCCACTTTGTCATATTATGTCCGATTTTATGGTTTATTTTTTTTTTTCATGTTATGATTCTAGTTTTACATATAATTGAACAATTTTTCTATATAATTACCCCGTTCTGTTAGATTATGATTTGATGTTATTATATTATTATTCTATCTCATTATATTACTATAACACATTGTCATATTATGATTTCATTTTATCATATTATTATCTCATGTTATCATATAGTTATCCTATCTTATCATATTATTATCTCATTTTATATTATTATTCCAACTTATCAAATTATTATTAAAAATTATTTTGTTTATACATTTTTGATTGAAAATAATATAGAAAAGTGTTCATTATAATAAAATTTTTATTATACTGAACAAATATTTACATATTATTTGTTCATTAATTATATATTGTTTCGATTACTCCGACTATAATCAAACCTTGTCTATTTATATTTATTCGTATATATATATAGATACTAAATGAGAATTACATTGAAGTTGAAAAACAAATATTAAAAATAAAATGTATTTAAAAGCAAACAAGTATTGAAGTTTTCCAGTTTGTGAAAAGGATAAGTATTATATTTATTTCAAACATTTTATTGTCATGGGAATAATAATATTAATATGGTTAAAAACAGAATATGGTTTAAGAATAAGGGAAAAAAGAAAAAATGATATTGCTCATATTAATAAAATTTTGTTTAAGATAAAAATATTTAAAAACATATAATTTTTGCAGTCAACCATATTAAAATTCTTATTGAGTGTAAACATTAAATGACAAAATTTAAACAAACTCATTGTTATCACGAACAGAGTGTTATGAAAATTAAAAAAATTAACAATAAGAACATAATATTGCTTTAATGCGTTTTAATGATAATGCTGTAACCATGTTTCTTTTCTCTGCGTGTGGGTGTTGTTTATAAATTTATTACAATTTCTTTAGAAAAATATCTAAAACTAATGAGAACGAAAAAAAAAAAATAAGTTTCTTAATTACAAAAAAAAAAACTTTTTTCCAGATTTATTTATCTTTTAGGCATTTAGCCTTTTTGATCATTTTTAAAGTTCAATTTAGTCTCCTTTTTCTCGTCGCCTGGCATTACTGAGTGTACTTTCTTTAGTAAAAATAATTATTTTTAGTAAAAATAATTTATATTTTAATAATAATTTTTCGAATAACTTGAAAACCGGTTTTCTAAAAATGTCGGTTTTTGAATACACTACTGCTAATATTAATAGTTTTTTACATTTTATCTAGTTCTCAATGTTTTGTTTTAAATCATTAACCTTTTGTTTAGAAAATATACAAAAAACTGCTAATTTCTTTTCCTGCCAACAAATAAACTATCAAATCAGAATAAATAAGTAGAATCCACTTTCCTACCTTTCACTTCTCATCATTATCATCAGTGATAGCTTGACTCATTTTGAGTGCTTTTCTTGTTGATTCTCATAAGGGGTATCTTCTGCCGTTAGGCTAATTTTTATAATATATATTTTTTTTGGGTAAATGCCAAAGTTAAAGGTTTTGATAAACTTAAATTGTTTGCGAAAATTTTGGAACAACGAAAAACCTTTTATGTTTTCTGTAAGAGCGAGTGGTGTATTGTTGATTAAAGTTTTCCCTTTATTTTATTTTTTTTTGGTAAATAAGCAGGCTTAGAAAACAGCAACAATGGGCAAAAGAAATGAAAACTATAAACTTTAGTAACATTTTGGGAAATGATGTGGAAAATGTAAATGACGTAGAATAAAATATGTATGAAAAAAAAAACAATTTTAAAGCTTAGTAATAGAAGCTTAGTAGAAAAAAAGGAAAATAGAAATTAAATATCCCTTTAAGATCTTTAAAATGTTGAAAAAATACGATACGCCATTTAGGTGACTTAAATCGAAGGACGTATTGCTTTCTTATCTTTGATTTACTGATGGTTAAATATTGAGTTAAATTAAGTAAATATCTGTTGATGATAACAAATTTTGACTGTTAGTATTTAGTGCTAAAGGAATGTCTTATGTTTTAAATAGATATTTAATGGGTTTAAATGTTTAAAATAGAGGTTATTGGTTTGAGGTAAAGTATATTGAATGTGAACTATTTTAACAGTTATTGGTTATTAAAGAGAAATTTAAAATATAATTAAAACAATTTAAAGGAGGAAATATTAACTTAATCATGATTTAAATCCTAATTGTTATTGAATATTTTTATTTGTCATTTTTATACCCTTCAATCTATATATCAATATGAAGGGTATATAGATTGCTTATATTCAAAAGGGGCTTTTTGCAGATTTCCAAAAATATTTTTTTTAAATCTTTTGCAGTGGTATTAATTTTGAAAAGAGACATTAATTCTAATACATTTTGTTTTTGCATTTTTATTTTTGGGCTATGTACAAGACATATGGGGCATTATTAATCTTTTATTTAATCTTTAATAAGTTTTGTATCAAAACTATTTTAAACAAATGGGTCACAAGACTTAAAATCATAGCTCCTATATAAAATCGACTTTCGTGTATCAGGCGTATAATAAATATAATTTAAATGGTAATATCATGATATTATTTCATACACATATGTTTTGCAGAAATATAATTAACTATATGATACCCTACATCTTTTAATAACCAGTTGACAATTGACCATAGGTCCCATGAAAGACCCCCTCCACAAGTATTTAAAACGCAAAGTGTAGGGTATCAAATAGCCGTATCTTACTGACACCATGTTTTTTACTTATCTTTTCAAAAAAATTTTCTGGAGTTATAAAAAATATAAAAAAAAATCGCATCTCTAGATCATCTTATTATATTATTTACGCCCTTTTACTTGTTCTCATTTTGATGCATTACAACTCACAAGATAATAAATATTTTTGCAATATGAGTAAATCTTACACAAATCTTAAATGTCCTCTTCATGTTCCGAAGTTTGTATATCAGTCTCATACGGGATTGTACCCTTTTTATTCAAAAACATCTAAAAATCGAAGAAAAAAATTAGTATGAAGAAATTCCATAAAATCGTGTCTTTAAAGTAATTATTTTCGGTGAAGTTGACAGATTTTTAAAATTGTTTCTATACCAATACATGTAAATGTATTTTGAGAAAGTATGCTATGCATAATTTTTTTTATTAAAAAATATGTTTATTAATATGAAAATAAAAACTTATTTCCTTGCGCTGATAAAAAAGAATTTTAATGTTCATTCAAATTTTGCATATAGTAATAACAAGCCTAAAATTAATTTTTTTTTTTTTTGGGATAGAGCTTTTAATAAAATGCCACATTGTTATAACTCCATAAATACTTGTGCCAATAGAAGTTTTGAAAAAAATACCAATATTAGTTTTGACTTTTATGACAAAAATCATTCACAGCAGCATTATGTCAAAAAATTAAATTGTTTTCATACAAATGAGCGAAAAAACTGAAGATGAGCCCTTCTTGAAAGAATTTGAAATATATTATATTTATAAAAAAAAAAACTATTTCTAGATTAATATAATTAGGGCTATTTATATGTTTTACATGTGTTACTAAGACTATTCGGTTAATCGAAAAATTTGTCATTAATCAGTTATTAACCGATCAACTAGTAATCTCGAATAACTATTTTTCTAGTTAACCGATTAATATGAAAACCCAAATTTTTGGATAGCCTAGTACAGGGGTTCTTACAAGATCCTGCTTCACGACGCCATTTTGACATTGCAATGAAAACGTGACCCACTACAAATTTCATTAGTTTAAAAATGTTATATAAAAATAAAATATTTTAAAACAAGAAGAAAGAAATAGTCGGTCAAGATCGACTATATGATACCCTACACCATTGTGTACGAGCATAAAAATTCGGTAAGGGGACTTCTATTACACCTTTGGCCAATTTTACTAAATGTAAAATAAAATATACAAATACAGAATATTGCGTTGATTCTAACATCTAGATGTTTTTATGCACTTTAGGGCGATTCCTGGAAGTGGTTTTATATGGGAGCTATGGTAAATTATGGACCGATTTTCACAAACTTTGACAATATTATTTCTACTTATATAAAACTTATTTGTATCGAATATTAACTTGAAACTGACATTCGTATGGGATTTATGCACGTTAAAGTGATTTTCGGTAGAGGGGTTTATATGGGAGCTATGGTCAATTGTGGACCGATTTTCATAAAATTTGGTGCAAAGATTGACACTTCTTATTTTTAAGTCATTTTGAGTGCTTAAACTCTATTCCGGGGGGACATTTGTATGGGGGCTAGGTGAAATAATGGACCGATCACAACCAATTTCAAGAGGCTTTGTCCTTGTATCATAAAAATCCCACGTACCAAATTTCATGAAATTATCTTTAACATTGCTACCCGTACTTTGTGTACAAGGTTTACATTGGCAGGCAGCCAGACGGACGGACGGACATCGTTAGATCGATTTGAAAAGTTATTCTGAGTCGATTGGCATACTTTAAGGTGGGTGTTGGATAGTTTTTTCTATGCGATATAAACATCAGCACAAACATATAATACCCCAGCCACCTATGGTGGTGTAGGTTATAAATATTATTAGTAATTGCGACATTGTTTTTTCTTCAAGAGATCTTTAATATTAAGAAAATTTTTCTGACAATGCATAACTCTGCGTCAACAAAATATCGTTTCTTTATTTTGATGGACAAAGGAGCGAAAGAGATAGTTTCACATAAAAAAAATTTTTGGTGGGAATTGTTCTAATAGTTTTAAGGTTTCGGAGCGTATAAGCGGATAAACTTTGCTATATTTCAACTAAAATGCTTTAAAATCTGATAATTCAAAATCAAATTTAACACATAAGTTACATGTTAACTCTTTGTGAAATAAATCTGGTATTTTATCGATATTCATATTGCAAGAATTTTTCGTGTTTAAATTTTAAAGTTATTTAAACTAATTTCCCCCAAATTTTAACAATTTTATTCCACAGGATGTTATTCTATAGTTAAAATTGGGAAAAGGTATTGAAACGACTTTGCAAAAAAAGTACTTGGCATTATATATTTATATAGTGCCACATCGTAGTTTTCTTTATATTGTATTATTGGACAGTATCACTTTATTTATTTAATCATTGTTGCTTTTATCAAGCATAATATTTTCAATCGAAGCAAAACACGGGTTCCTTCATTGGTTTTTCTTGCAGCTAGTGCTAGTTGATTCTTAAAAGAATTCATTTTAGATAAAAAATATATATATTTACTTTTGTCTTTAATTTGGAAATGTTTTTATAAAGATTTAAATAGTTTCATACTTTCATTGGAATTTTGATTTAAACTTCTAAATAATATTTACATTAAAAAATTATGTGTTCAAGAATGTTTTTGAGGATCTCTTCGCGACCTCTATGTATATCCTTACGGACCTCTTGTGGATCGCGGACCTGTATTTGAGAACCCTAGTAGGTACCATTTAAGAGTATTTCTCTTGAAAATAAAAAGCCTTTTTAAATTTTTTTTCTTTTTGGCAGCAATATGGAGGCATGTATTCTAAAATCTGTAGTGTCAAATTGTTGTTTATGTTTACAACCTTTGTTTACATTTTTTGTTTACTTTTGTGTTACTGCGTCTTATTACTTATTTCATTGCGTGAATTGTCAAATATATTTTTGTTTTTTGTAAACAAAGATGTAAAATGTCAAAATTAAAGTTGACAGATAACTCAATGCAAAAACAAAATACATGGAGTTTTTTTTGGTGTTGTAGTTGTTGTCGTTACCTTACTTTTTATGCCATAGTGTGCATTATGTAGGGTATTTAAAGACGCCTCAAATTCATAAATTTCAAACTCATTTTGTTGCGCTCTAAAGTGAACACATACAAACAGATATTCATGGGTTGTATTTCCTTGCGCTTATGCTACATACGTATTTTAAATGTCAATATTACCAAATGCATACATGAGTCCTATCATGTCCTGACTGTCTGTCTGTTTGTCTGTCTGTCGTTTGGTATCAAAATCCAAAACTAATAAAGCTTAATGGTCAATGGATAGAGCAAAATTTTATATGTAGAAAAGGGGAATGTGAGTAGAGGTTTTCGACATGTTTGTGTCATGTCACCTCAAACTAAGAAAATGAAAACCAAACATAATTACAATAACCATTGATGCTTTTAAACGTTTTATTTATGTGCTTAGTGACACCTTCATAGTTTATTTTTCTCATTTGGTACGTAGTTTTTCAGTATCATTTTATTTTTTGTAATTAAATAAATTTCACAATCATATGATTTATATGTACATATGTATGTAATGGAGTGTAAATGTATTTGCATTTAGTTTCATGGAACTAAAACTCGAAGATACTTAAATGTTTTTTGAAATTGACTGTTTGGCCAAGATGTTGGATGTGTAAAAGGTTAGTCAGTAGTCAATCAGTTGGTTATATGAAGGGATTACTTTGTAAGGCAATTTTTACATATGTATGTTATTTATAATTGTTTAAATTTTGTTATGTATTGAACAAAAAGGTCAAAGCTAAATGTTAAGTAAATTTAGCTCTGAGAAAGAATTTTAAATAATAACATTTATTTCAAGCTAAACTTTGTTATTTATTTTTGCAATATCCTTGATACTTACTAGATTATACTTGGGATGCTCCCCTACTAGGTAAGTGTACAAAATAAACTTTTAGAAAAATAATGAAATTAAAATTTATAAAGTAAATGAATATTTTTCAAATATGTTTTTTCTTAAAAAAACTTCATAAATTCATAATACAAAAACAAAACTCTCTCCTTCTTTAAAGAAAAGAGGCCAAATAAAACTGGTAACTGTAATAACTATCCTCCGTTTTGGGGATTTTTTCAAGTACGACGATTTTTTTTTTTCGTTCCGGGTTTTATCGATTAGGTATATTTCTTTGTTTCGTCGTTTTTTGTTTTTGGGGTTTTTTTCGTTTTGGCGATTTTTTCCGTTTTGGCGATTTTTCCCATTTAGAGGACTTTTTACTTTAGCTTCTTTTATTTAAGCGACTTTTTTTCATTTTGTCGATTTTTCATTTTGGTGTTTTTGTAGTTTTTGCGTTTTTTTCTTTTTAGCGATTTTTAGCGTTTTTTCGTTTTATTTGTGTTTTACAGAACTGTCAATAATATTACGAAAATAACTTGTATTTCTTCGAAAAAAAACTCACATAATAATTTTTGGCTCGGCAACGTATATATATTTATATATATATACGAGTATATATATAAAACAAAAACAAAACAGCTTTCAAGAAGAAACACAAATTATTTATTTTTTCTACTTTTTTCTTATACTAAAAAAAAATAAATAATAAATAAATAAATGTAGTTCAAAGTATTAAACTCCTTTCTATTTTTTTATCACTTCTCTCTTACAAATCTCTCAATTAAAAGTGCAAAAAAACTCTAATTCACCGTTATTATAACATTGTAACTTCTTAATTTTTTTGTAAAGAGGTAACAACAATGACCCTGCTTTGAATGAGAGAATTGTCTAAGACATGAGAAATAAAATAGAGAATAGTTTGAAATTTGAGACGCTCTTTTGTTTGAGGTTTTTGCACATATATATTAATTTTTTTATATGTATTAGTAGCAACTTTTACTACTTATAACTTATCCTGTACATATTTTAATAAAATTTATATTCCTCACATCCATGATAAAATAACTTTCTAATGGTATATTTTTTCGAAAATAGAGATTACAAAAAATGTGTTTGCCTATTAATTATATAGACTACTATTATCTTATTTTTTGATTTTCCTTATTTTCAATTAAATTCTTTAATAAGCTTTAAATTTATTTAAAAATCATTTTTAAAATTTTTTTAATATCCCATTTATTTAATATAGTGTACATAAAGAAAATATTTGTGTTTAAATTTATTATTTTATAATGTTAATATAACTGAGTATAATAATAAAATTTGTGATTAAAATACAATTATAGCCATTGTATGTGTGTCTGGTTAATTACTGCCACAGTCTGTAAAAAATCCATTACAAAAATCATTCTCATTTATTTAATCATTCTCATTTATTTAACAAATATCTTACTTGGATCATCATCCCAACCACTTTGTACATCTAACTCCTTATTGCGAGCCTTAAGCCAGACATATAATGGTCCAAAGTATTCCATAACACCCTTGCCGCTCAAACGTTTATCGCCTGTAGCCTTTTCCATAATTTCACGCCAGTGTTTGGTGGCGCCCATTTTCATGGCAGATCTGAAATATCGAAAATATATTTATTCGTTTGAATTTTTATTGTATGAAAAGTATTTACTTAATTATGTCTCCTGCCGCTTTACTGCCATAGAAATCACAGTTGTATAGAGGAAATGCAGCATTTCCCGGCTTATATTCACCACTTGCCAAACAGAAACTGCGATAGAAATTGAAACCCAAAACTTCGGATAGAAATTTGCTGGAATTAAATGATAAAACACGAAAAAATTGGAACAAAATTAAAATTTAAAAATTAAACTGATATTAAAAGTTTTAATACAAAATTCTTGTAAAAAAGAGATCTGTGAATAGTACCAGATAAGAGGAAATTTTCGGATAATATATTTTTATTAATTTAACAGAAACTTGAGAGTGGTCGATTATTACAAGTCAATTTTATACTGAAATCGACTTTTAGGCCTTGATTAATCGAAAAATCAAACCTTCACAGTGAAGTAATATTTTGTACAAATAAATTGTAAAAATTTCAAAGGAAAATTTTAAACTCTCCAAAAAGTAAATATTGGAACAAATTTTTAAAAGATTTTGATAAAAAATTTGTAAAAATACAATTAAATAAATTATTTTGTAAAAACATCTTTGAGTACGAGTTATATAAAATCCACATACACAAGAGAACGGTGCGTTAATGTAGTGCAGACAGTCACATAGAGAATGCTCGTAATCCTCAATAAAACAACTTCGACAGAAATCCTTTTCTCAAGCCTCTATTTGGCAGTGCGACCAGAGCAACATGATCATTCGACTATGTTTACGTTGTATCGGTAGGCTACCAATTTCTTTCGCACTCATTTCCCATTTCGATCCCATGAATACTATGTTACTCAGGGTATTCTAAGAAGTATAGATAGAAATTGAGTACAGTTGAGTATTCATTACGACTTCATTAAGCCTTAATTGTCTCATGACCTTTCAAATAAAAGTCGATGGTCTATATTTTCCCAAGCAAGTGCCCCGTTAAGCAGAAAATATAAATTTTTCACGTCATCTAGTAAGTCGAACTTTTTTAAAAAATCGGTACCAATGATCTGACTGGTTATGTTTGCAATAAGGAAATTCCAGTCAAACATTCGACTGAGGCCAAAAGATATTTTTGCATACGTCGTTCGCCGTATTTTTTGATTTGTGTTCTGTTTGCCGTGTATAATCGTGGAAGTAAGACAGAAATGTCAGCTCCAGAGTCGATTAAAAAGTTTGTATTTGTATTGTTGTCAAATATCATATGGCAGGTCAGAAGTGCAGGTTAGGTTTTTGGTTTGCTAAACTTACATGGGATGCTGATTTTTTGAGCTTTGTTTCCATATTTTTGATGATAACAACATACGTTTGATGTTGAAGGGGCTGTTGCCGCGTTCGACTGACTGACGCTTCATGTTTAGCAGCTTCTCAAAGTTCTTTTCAAGGCGAGACATGGTTAATTTTCGATAATGCTTCTTCAGTATCTACGTTGCAAACCAGTTGGTAATCACTTACTTTCATAACCTTGTCGGTTAGTTTAGACAGCTCTAACATATATAAAATAGCTCTTACGTTTGGCTAGAGCCGTTGGAGCCACAGTGATTTCAAGAAATCTTCGTTCACTTTATCCTTTGCCAGCTCGTGCAGTTTGCTGAGGGCCTGGCTTGGTCGACGATCACCTAGTTCCATATCGGAAAGTAGTTACTGTTTCGTTTCGCTGTTACTGAAACGTTGTAAGATACACTTTTTGAGGTTGTCGTATTTTTCCGTGTTGGGAGGCTGCAGTACCGCATTAGAAATTTGTGCTAAATCATTAGTCTCTATTGCCGCTACAACGGTGCTGAACTTTGAAAGATCACGTACAATGTTTCCCATATCGAACTGCGCTTCCACTTGTGTGAACCATATTTCTGACCGTTCGAGCCTAATTGGGGGAACCTTTTCCGATATAGGATTTATTGCTATTTCTGCATTCGGCATAGTGCTTGGCATCTTCTGCAGTGTCGCTTGGCATCTTGAAAAACAACTAAGATCTTGTCGGGATCACCAATATGGGGTTTATCGATTTAAATAAAACACGATCCAAATTAAAGTAGCTTAAAATTTTTTTTATACAAATGAACTTAGTAATTTTTTTACTTTTACAAATGTTTAGTTAAGAAATAAATGTCACCAAAAGCATACATTTATCGTAAAAACCATGAATTCATGCAACATAATGACTAAATTTCAAACATCTCTTTAATTCGATTATTATCGCAGTTTGAAATTAACTTATTATAATTTTCATAACTTCATCTATATTTTAGTATAATAAATACTTCTGTGTGACTTATTTAACTTTTTGGGAACTAAATGCTTGCTGTGAAAGGGTTAATAAAAAAAACGTTAGTAAAATCTTGATATGAGACATAAAAATTATATATATATATATATATATATATATGTATGTATACCGTGAATACCGAGATTGGACAAAAAAAAAAAAAAAACTTGGAAACAAAATTTCGGGATTTACTGGCATAAATAGAAGTAAAAAGTTAACTTTTTTGTTGTCGCATATTATAGCGTTATTAGTCATACATTCACCCACCAACGCGTTCACCATTACCTCAAAGGGTTCTGAAGTTACAAAAAATTTTCTTCGAAAAAAATCACTCTTACTATTTTTTGCTACATATAGGACTTTTGTTAAAAAACAAGATAAAAATAAAATACAAACATAAATTTTAAAAACAAGTGGAAATGCTATGTACGGCTGGGCCGAATCTTTTATACCCTTCACAAAATTTGTATTTCATAAATATATAAACATATTGGAATTATCTCTTATCTTATGAAAATGTTTGTTTTAATCTAGAAATATACTTAATATTTGTAAACTGATGTTAAACATGATATCGGAAATGTGTGATATAAAGAGTCTTCGAAAACTCTTTGGGCGTATGACTTATGAAGATCACTCAGAACATCTTTGTTGAAGTGCTGAATAAAGAAGAGATATATAAATTCCTTTTTAGTTTTCTACCAAAATTTTTTTCGAAAGAGTTACCTTAGAATTAGATATTATAAACTTGGATTAGATATTTTAAAATTTTCAGAATTTTTAACTTTGGGGCTCTATGACGCAATTTCAACAGTCATGATATGTTATCTTATTATCTACATTTAAAAACCTAAAACACAATTACAGTAAAGTGATAATATTTTATGAAAAAAAAAAAAACATTTCAAATACTCAAATATACTTACAAACTTAAATTTTCAAATTTCAAATGTATTCTACCAGGATACGAACCACGGCTTGAAGGATACGAACCACGGCTTCCACTAGACTATCTATACTCATAGAAATTTTGTTATACTCCCCATTTATGTGAACAGTATAAAAATCAATTCTATAGTCTAGAATACTTCCCACAGGCTATTCAATCTCACAACTTTCCAATGGAAAAACATTTAAAATTTGATAATATTTTCTATTATATAAGAATCAAACATCTTTCATTTCATTCACCCTAATATACATACATACATATATACATACATGTATCTGTTCATTAAACGAGAATGAATGTTTAAAAAAGGACAATTTTTTACACAGAGTAATCAGATTTTGCTCATATTTGGTACGCATATAACGCATACAGACATTTTTCCTTTCTTATTGCTATTTTTTTTTTCAATTTTAAAAAGTTCGCGACATTATTCCCAATTGAAATTTTTATAAAAGTTGAGAAAACCGACAAAGTAAGTAACTTCAAATTATCATATATCTTTACGATGTAGTCGGATTTTATTACGTCAAGGCTCTAACGAAGGCCAATTGAGACCTCTATGAAGTCAATAATTCAAAGATAAAAGGTTTATATAAAGATTATAATTTTGGAAGTAATACCAGAATAATATAATTTTCATATGAAAAAATATGATTAGGTTTTTAGAAAAAGTAAAATTGTACATTATAGACCTGTGTGTCTCAAAAAAAAAAAAAAAAATTGATTTTTATTTTTAATTAAAAATTCCCTACTTTATAAATATGTTAATAATCAAAAATCTTAAATAGAATATTCAGCGAAATACGCATTTGCATTAAAAAGCGTTTTTCAAAAATAGTTTTTATTTGTGAAATATTAGTATTGAAACGGATGCAATCACAATCCAAAATTCACAGAGCCTTCCCAGGTTTTAAAAGTTACATACTTTAGAGATTTTGGAGGTTTTTTAGAACGAGAAAAACCATAATAAAACCGAGAGTGCAATACTTTATAATCTATTCACTAAATTGGATGAAATGAATCATTCATCTTTCAGTGCACTTTCAGCTAGATACTCTGCTGTTTCATTTAATAAATTGAACTGATAATTTACCCTTAAAGCCATCACACCGATCACATTTATCTCATAGTAGTATTTAAATAGCTTATCTGTTTTTCTTTTCATTTCAGTCGAAGTATTTCGATTGAAAATCTTTTAAGTATATCAAAATTGATACACTAAATTAATTAAACTTACGCTGTATTAGATTTCTCTGGATTAAGACCACGATAAAACTTATAATCCGGATCGAAATGTTTTTCACTGCGTCGATGAGGTGGCACTACACCGGCAAATTTATATTGTAAACGCCAATAAGCACAGTTATACTCATGAGGAGCAATACGACCATCCATCACATCCACAAGAAATTTTTCATTAATAAAATACTGGGGTATGGCCAATAAAGTATGGACTCCCTATGAACAAAAATTATTTAATAATCTATGTCAAGTTATCACTTTGTCTCCACTTACCATGCGGAACAAACGATTCATGGACTCCTCAGCTGGTAAACTGTCATTGACTAAAATATGCAAACGATTCAAGTGACGCGGAGTACCCGAGGCAATAACCGAGGATTCGCCCAAAGCACTGCCAAAACCGGGACAAGGTTCACGATCCAAACCAAACGGTAAATCTTTTTTATAAATATTATATTGCAACTCAGCCATATAACCATGCATTTGCATTAAAACTTTATAGTCCAATTTGGGGCAATAACGCAAAGCAACATCGGGAGGAAAGTAATAAACTTCAGATTTACAATCAGGACCAACTTCATCATCATTCATGCGACGAGAGAATTTTTGATAAAAGGCACTAAATCGAAAAAGGAAATGTGATATTTTTTTATGGTGATAATACTTAAGGTACGGTCAGACTAAGGAAATATTTCACAAAAAACTGACAAATATTTCTTTGCCGTAATGTGACCATAAAATATTTTTGTATGGCAAACAAAAAATCAGCTGATTTTGGTTAAATAAAATTATTTAGTAGCAAAAAAATTTTTTTTTTAATGTGAACACAGTGTGACCACTTTATGGAAAATATTTGCCCATTTTTTTGGCAAATAATTATTTTGTATTGAATCTAGATCATTAAAATGTAAATAAATATATATAAATAAATGAGGAGTTTTAAGCAATCAAATCTGCAAATACAATATTGTTAATAATTTTAATAATTTAATTTAGGTAAATAACATAATAAAGCAGGATATATATTTATATTTTATATCCTTAGTTGGTGCTCCAGAAAAATTATTCGAAAAAACGATTTAACACATAAATTGTTGGATATCTGGAAGTCTTATACATACTGCTAAAAGTTACCGATAATCAAGTGTTTGCTTCACGAGTTATTCGCGGTAAAGATGCCAAAATCAGTTTTTTACATATATCTCGCTTATTATCTATCGTACGTGTTTGATGCTATTTCAACATTTATGTAATATAAAATTTCTGACAATTTTGTTGAAGTACATTTTTATGCGCAATCACTAGTTTTGGAGTTATAGCGCATTTTACGTTAGATTTAATGCTTTTTAGTATCCGCTATATTACAGGACGATATAATTAAAATATAAGGATAATTATACCGACCATCTTCTAAAGATATTCACTTACTACAAAGTAAAATTACAATCGCAAATTAAGTACATAACTGAACAAAAACTTCGGTCAAATAACTGAGCAAATCAGAGGACTGTCCCTACAAGTTTTTGTTAAAATCGGACAATATTTTCAACGATAAAACAGAAAAATTATGATTTCAATCGACTGTTTATATGCAACCAATTTTAATAAACGTTATAGGGACAGTCTCCTGTCTTACACAAGTATGTACCCGAAGTCTTCTCAGTTTGCTATTGAAATATTATCCTATAGCCTTTTTAAAAATTTTACATTTACGGACACCCTAATATAGACCTGGAAGACCTTTTTCGACAATTTGTATAATAAAAGTTAAGTACATATCTTTAGAAGATGGCTGGTATAATTATCCTTAGAATTTTGCTATATCGTCTTGAAATATAGCAGATACTAAACAACATTAAATTTAACATAAAATGCGCAATAACTGTATGAAGAGTAGAGGAGTTTTTAATTTCCTTATTTCATCTTAAAAACCCACTTCCGAACCCATTATCTCTTTATTTTCTTCTTATTTTTTTCTTCCTCTTCTAAATGCGTAATGTAACCAAAAAATAAAACACGTATTACTTTGGAAAAATTTTATGTACATTCGAGCGAACAATTTCGAAACAAACACTTGCCTAATCTGATCGTACCTTTAGATAAACTTACTCTGACATATGATTTAAACCTAAAGACTCAAAAAACTCAGCCGCCTTTTTATTGATAATAACGGGCGTTACATAAACCTCCTCCAGCCTCTGCTTCACAGTGGGCAATTGTTTTTTTGGATAGGGTGTACGAAATACTGGACGTGGATGCCAGGCTTGCATTAACATTTGTTCCATTACTGGTGCTGGTATAGCACCATCTGAAGCCGTTAATGAATCACTGTAAGTTTTACGTGCCCAATAGCGTAAGTATGCATGCAATTCCTTGTATATTGGCATTATATCCCAAACCACATCTTCCAATTCACGTTGAAAATTCTCCGTTTCGTAATATAAATACCAAGTGCGAGATGGTGTAACATGACCTGAAATTAATTATATTTATTCAATTGTACTACTATGAGGTACAAATGCACAAAATATGTATAAAAGATACATAAGTGCACAATGTATTTTTTATACGTGGTTGCAGGAAGGGCATTGTGTATCAGTCAATGTGCAAATTAACACATAAATGCATGCATGACATATGTATGTTTAAGAATAGAATTAAAGAGTTGGCAAAAGGAATACTTAAAGATGAAAAGATGGGGTAAAGTTTTTCTCATAGACTAACATAGATATGAAACTTCGTTTTAAAAATCTTTAGTCGGTTGTTAAAAAACCTAAGTCCAAGAATGTGTTACTAAAAGATTTCATTAAAAAACCAATACTAGTGCATGTGCTTTTTTGAGTATTTGTTTTTAAGTTTCATATCTGTGTTAATCAAAGGTTTTTTTTTTCGGCTGTTTTGGTCATACGAGTAATTAAAAAGAGTTATGAATGAAAGATGCAAATCATGGAATTTAATTAAGGAAAAGCAAAATGTTTGTAATAGATACAATTAAAATAAATTTAGTTGTGACACGAAAATGGAATAAATAGTTCGCAATATTTTGTAACAGTATAAGAAATTTTTTAATAAACATATTTTTTTAAAATATACATACAAACATACATATATATACATATTAAATTGTCAAATTGTTTGGATGTGTTTTACTAACAATATTTTCAGTGATTTTTTATTATTGATACGTTCAATAGATCTTTCATTAGCCAAATGCTTAACAAGTATTCACACACACATAAATATTTATATTAGACTGCTCCAAAATTTTACCGACTTTTGAAATTTAACTTCAACTCCCCCTAGAATCGTTCATTTTGATGTAAAAATATATTGTGTGAAATATTAGAGAAATCAGATATCGTTAAACCATGCCGCATCCGACCTGAAGTTTGTAAAAATAGTTATCTAAACATAGTTATCTATCAAACAAGATATACAAACAAATTTTTAATTTTTTGAGAAATGCTTAAATAAAATGCTATTTTTAATTGAATTTGAACCATAAATACGTTTTTGTTTCTGTTGGATAATTCAAACCCCTTTCTACGATTGGTTCAAATATGTTGACTTTTTTAAGACTTCTTCAAAACTCCAATTTCAAATTTTTAAACATTTTGTTAAACAAAATTGGAAAAAGTTCAAATAAAAATTTGCAGACAGATAGCCAATACCACAGGAAATCAAACTAAAAAGGAATTACGTCAAAATGCTGCAATTTTAATTCCACGGATTTCAGCAAAAACACATTTTTTTCAGTTTTTTAATTATAGTCAATTTTTTTTGAACTGATTTTCATACTAAACAAAATTAGATAAACCATATCTCAAAATATATATTCTGAAGTTTTTAAGAAAATTGGATGATACCAACATGGTAAAAATTTTGATTTTAACTGATGTTTACACAAAATTAGAGAAAAGAAAAGTATTTTTTTTTTACTAAAATATATGCAGTTAAAGTTAATATACTTCTTCACAAAAAATTTTGAATAAAAATTTATATATATATTTTTTTGAGCAGCGACTTTGAAAATACATAATTCATGCTGTAGACACTCCAATATTATAAATATTAAAAATTTTGTTATTTGAAGCCTAATATCCCTTAAACTGAATACGGCGATATTTTTGTAGATCTCGAAGAGCAGAATTCTCCTAAATAAAAGATTGTTTTTAAAACTCGCCTACACCTCTACTGTCACTGTGAGAAATTTCATTGAAATCGTAATAACCGAAATTCTAGAATTATTTCCATTTAATTTTTTGAGTCACAGTGTGCGATTCAAACATAACTTAAATTATGTAGTTTTTCCTTTTGGCCTCAGATTTTTTTAGAAAAAGATATTTTATTACGTTTTGTTTTATGAATACAGTATAATCCAGATAATTGATTGCAGACTCCAATTCGGATTATCAAGAGATCGAGAGGACTAGGAACCCTTCTGTTAAAAAGAACTTAAAAAAAACTTTTGCTTGATGCCAAACTGAGCAGAGCACTCAGTGTTCAATAACAACTTACTTCCTTCATTATTCAATAACAAATAACTGCTTTCTGTTTTATGCAATATGATCGTAGCCCAATTCATTCTCTCTATTCTAATTCTCAAGTCAACCCACACTAACCTTTGTCCCTTGTTGTCATTCGAACAGAAAATATTCGATTATTCGAGGAACAAATTTTTTATTCTTTTCGAACGAAAACATTTTTAAATTTAGAATAAAAATTTATTCGATCAATTTTTAACGATTAATCGAATAATTTTTTATTAATTCATTGGAGTACAAAGCAGTTTAATGGTTTGAGAAATTTGAAAAACAAACATTATAGAAAATACAAAAAGGTCCGGTATGTTACATGTTATATAAATATATATATATATATATATATATATATATATGTATATATATATATATATATATATATATAAAGTAATATGTATACACTTACACATAAATATAACTGCATATATCTGAGTAAATATTTATTTACTTCACAAAAATTTTAAATAAAACTAAAATATTTTTAAAAGTCCATATATCCATAATTCAAGCTATAGACACTTTCCAATATTATAGTGCTATACAGTATCACATTTTGCCAAATTAGAACGACAAAAATACGAAAATAAAATCTCTGTCATTGAAATATTTTTTTCGTATTTACTGGTAAACATATCTTATATTATGCAGTTTGTCCAAATTTCACCCGATTTTTTGGATTTTTTTTATTTTATTAACAGTAAATAGCAAAAGTTGTAAAGAAAGAATATTGAAAAAATATTGACAGAGCCAAAAGTTATAGATATTTAAATCTGAACTAGAGAAAAGTCGATTTTTTTCCGTTCTTTTTGCGAAAAGAGTGGTCACATTCTGCTTTTGTTATATAAAAGTTTTCCAAAGTAACATATATAATATTTATATTTTTCTGAAAGATAACTAAACACAAAATATTCTAAACGAAAAAAAAATTTTTTAAAAATAAGTTTTACGAGAATCAGGGTTTCCCAAATTTAACCTATTTTTCCAACAAGTTTCGAATTTTCCGACCTAATTTCTCAAATTGCAAAGCTGTAATCAAAAAAAAAAAAAAAGTTATACTTTTTATATAATCCAATGTATTTTTAATTTTATTATAATAGAATTTTTTGCTCCCCAATATCGGTTGAAAAGATATAGCAAAAAAGTTAAAAGTTCCATTTTTGGACATTTTTACAGTTTTTTATTTTTTTTGGTAATTGCGGAATTTCTGTTGATAAATTAAAAAATATGAATAATGCTTGCAATTTAACATCAGGTGTAAAATTTTATTCAAAAATATTTATTAGCAAAAATTTTATTGCATAATTAAAAACGAATAATATGCCCAGAATCCCAAAATCAATATCTCTTCCGCATCTTTTCTTGAAAAGTTTTCAACGAATTTACTTATTTTAAATATTGTTATACATTTTTGAAAATAGTGTCTTATTTTCAAAATATATAACTTGAAATATTATTTAAACAAAATATTGTTTTATAAAGGGAAGAACAACACTATTGGTTTCTGCTATATTTTTCGATAATCAATATACATATCGGTTTGAATAATTTTCGTACGCATTGCATACCGAATCGTATACCTACGACTTTTAATATTAATTTAAAACCTAAAAAACGGTCTCCTGAAAACTAATAAAAGACAATTATGTGGGGTTTCATATTCATGATATCTTTCATCAAATTTTTTTCTTTACTTTGGAATTATACTTATAAATAAGTATTAATCATGGCATCGGAAACTCTTTTCTTGGGCATATGACTTAGGAAGATTGCTTATTGATTGCAAATTTAAAATTCCTTTTTTAGTTTTCTATCAAGAATTTTTTTCGAAACTGATACCTAGGAATTAGTTTTTTTTTAAATTTTCAGAATTTTTGACGTTGTAATACTGGTTTCGAGACCCGATTAAAACTAGAAAATTATTTGGTAGCACCTGTCAAGTATTTAAAAAATTTATATTCCTCTTTTACTTAAAAGTAAAATAAACCCAGCAAAAACTTTTTGGTTTTCGGTAATGACAACTACTTATTAAAGTAGTTTCTTGGTAATGAGGCGTCATTATTATTTGTCTACTCTGTATTACATTAATAAGTACTCAATAGTATAATAGCACAGTAATACTGCAATCACGTGGATGAGTTGGCTAGAGCGCTGGATTAACAACCAGAAAGTTATTGGTTCAACCCCATTATGAAGCTGTTAGTTTTTTATAACAAAATGTCTAAAAAGATATTTTAAACTAAAAAGAGTTTTTGTCGCTTAGGAAACTATGTGTGTACTGGGTAAGACGTTAGTCATTAAAAACGAATAGTTAGTTTGTGTCCAAGTTCGAGTCTCACTGACAGCAAATTTTTTTTTATTTTTGTTTTCATTTAGGTACATATTTGTGAAAAACTCGAACAAAAATAACTAGTTATTCAGGCAAAAAATAAGTAGTTTATTTTTGTTTCCAATTATATGTGCTAGCTTACCAGGAAAGCAAAGATTTTGCTGGGAACTTCTTCAAAACTCCTCTCAAAACAGTTTCCAGAACTACCTGGCTCTATGACAAAAATCTACCAAACATACTTTAGTTACATAGTGAAATAATTTAACTTATTATCTACATTTAAAAACCTAAAATACGATTAAAGTAAAGTGAGAATTTTTTAAGAAAAAATATTTCACATAATCAGATTTACTTGTCAAACGTATTTTTTTTTTCATAAAAAATATGCTCATATTAAAAAAAAAGACAATTGGAAGTGTTATATTCGGCTAGGCCGAATCTTTTATACCCTTCACAAAATCTATATTTCATAAATATATGAACGGACTGGAATTATCTTTTATTAAAATTTTTGCTTTAATCTAGAAATATACATATATATTTATATATATATATATATTTGTAACATAAAAAAATGCCCGAAAACTCCTTGGTTGTATGACTTAGAAAGATCGATCAAACCATCAGAGGTATGCAAAATTGTAAATTCTTTTTCAGTTTTCTATCAAATTTTTATTTTTTAAAGGTACTTTAGAATTAGATATTTTAAATTTAAATTAGATATTTTCAAATTTTCAGAATTTTTAATATTGCGGCTATAAGACATAATACCACCAAACATGATATGGCATCTTATTACTCGTATCTGCACTTAAAAACCTAAAACACAATTACAGCTAAGTGATAACATTTTAAGAAAAAACATCTCACATACTCAGATTTACTTGTTAAACTTATTTTTTTTACGCAATTCTACACGGATACCAACCATTACTTGAAGCCTTGTAATGTAGAACACTTCATCTATACTATACATAGAAATTTTGTTGACTATATGTACTCCTCATATATGTGAACAGTATAAGAATCAATTTACAGCACTATATGTTAAACGTATTTAAAATTCAACAATGTTGAAAAATATTTTTTTATACAAATTAAAGTAAAGACATTTTTTGAATTTAGAATTTCAAAATGGAATGTGGGCTAGGGGAAGAGAATTCAAAGCTAGGAGTTTTAAAGTTTTCGTATTTTTTTTAATTCAATTTTTAATTAATTAAAAATATATTTTACAGTTGCTTAATATAAATTATAAACAAGTTTGAAGGGTATAAAAATAATAAAGTTTTCTTAGCAAATCTTTTATTTTCTGTATAATATATTTTTGTTCCATAACTTATTATTTCTTTTTATACTGGTTTTAATTTCAAATCATTTTTCAATTTAATTTCAATTGCTTTTCTACAAAATTTTTAACTTCATTGCGTATGATTTTAGTTAATGCTAATAATTGTAAATCCAAGCTTCTGAGAAAGAAGCTCCAAAATATACGATACAATTAACCTAATTGTAATATTATCCTAACAATATGCAGCAAGAAAAAAAAACAAAATTCTTTTTATCACAGTTGTCATGAATATTAAACAACTATCGATATGACCATATACTGACATATAGTACAGTTAACCCTCGATTTTTGCGATACTTCATTTACACGATTTTCTTATAACACGATTCAATAATAGTCACCACTTTTTGAGATACGCGTTTTCATTTAAAGAAAAAAAAAAAAAAAACTGACCATAAACAAATGAATTTCGAGACAATTTAAAAGAAAATAATTATATGTAATACAATTATAATTTGAGTATGTATAACGATATTTGCAAAATGGTATATGAACATAATAAAAATAACATGATTGAACAAAAAGTTTAAAAAAATTGCGATTACTTGAAACAACCTGAAGACGAATTTTTAGTTATTAATAGCATTTTCACGAAATTGATTAATCAAGAAGAATCTTCAGTTGATTTAAATGCCACTGAAACCTTTCCATCATATTTTAAATGAATTAGTAAAGGATGGTATGAAAATCGATACTAAAAGGTGCTATGTGTTGAAATATAGAAAATAGTTGCAAAAAGTATAAAAATAAATAATTTCATATGTATTAATTTAATGCGATATATAGAAATTATTGTTCCAAAATATAAGTTTTTATTTATTCTGAACAATGCTTACCGACTCGCTTTACAAGTCGCGTAAATCGAGGGTTACCTGTATATGCAAAATTTCAAATTCTTCATCAATGCCTATCAAGTGTTTTTATTGTTTTTTTTTTGCTGTTCTTTGCTCACTCTTATTATTCCAATACATACACACATGTTGTTAGTAACTCACCATTATATGTGGCTGCAATACGCAGCAATCGTACAAAATCGATAAATGTCGATTTGCCTAAATCACGTTCAGCCAAAGTCTGTCTCCATTTGATCCACTGATATTCCAAATCCATATAGTTTTTCGTACGCACAATATGGCCTACTATTGTTGGTACCATGGCCCACTGTTGACTGCAATCCTGTTGGACACACACCAAACGTGATGTTATAAATGTTTGCATGGTGTGTAACAACTCCTTGGACCGTTCAAAGTCTCGCCGTTCCAGGCCATATAATTGCAATTTCGATAGACGTTGCACCTGGCGACGTAGTGTTGCATTTTTTAATTGCTGTACGGGAATAACGCTGAGATTACCTGCCAATTCGTATACTAGGTTATGATATTCTCTGTCTATTTCCTGTTTGATGGGTGCTTGATTAACGTTGTATCCTCTGCCTTGTGTTAGACTATAGAAGAGTTCACGTTTGCGATTGTAAATGGATTGCATGTACTTAATTGCCGTATCCAATGCTTTTGAAGCATGAGCTTCATAAACGGCGGAATGATGGTATTTGTCAGTGGTATTTGTAGCATTTATCTTTGCTGCTGGTGATGCATACTTAATGTTGTTTTTTGATGTTTCATTCGATGAGGACAAAATGGATAAGGTTGAATTGGAGGCGGTGGTTGTTGGTATAATTTGGAACAGGGCCAAGTTAAAAATAACAAACTGTAAAGCAATAGAATAAAGTTTTGCATAAAAGTTTTAAATGTTTAGGAGGAAATTCGAAAAAAATATATAGAAAATATCTCTTTAATAAAGAGAAATTTTCTATAGAAAATAGCTTTTTAATAAAGAGAAATTTTCTATAGAAAATAGCTCTTTAATAAAGAGAAATTTTCTATAGAAAATAGCTCTTTAATAAAGAGAAATTTTCTATAGAAAATAGCTCTTTAATAAAGAGAAATTTTCTATAGAAAATATCACTTTAATAAAGAGAAATTTTCTATAGAAAATAGCTCTTTAATAAAGAGAAATTTTCTATAGAAAATAGCTCTTTAATAAAGAGAAATTTTCTATAGAAAATAGCTCTTTAATAAAGAGAAATTTTCTATAGAAAATAGCTCTTTAATAAAGAGAAATTTTCTATAGAAAATAGCTCTTTAATAAAGAGAAATTTTCTATAGAAAATAGCTCTTTAATAAAGAGAAATTTTCTATAGAAAATAGCTCTTTAATAAAGAGAAATTTTCTATTGAAAATAGCTCTTTAATAAAGAGAAATTTTCTATAGAAAATATCACTTTAATAAAGAGAAATTTTCTATAGAAAATATCACTTTAATAAAGAGAAATTTTCTATAGAAAATATCACTTTAATAAAGAGAAATTTTCTATAGAAAATATCACTTTAATAAAGAGAAATTTTCTATAGAAAATATCACTTTAATAAAGAGAAATTTTCTATAGAAAATATCACTTTAATAAAGAGAAATTTTCTATAGAAAATATCACTTTAATAAAGAGAAATTTTCTATAGAAAATATCACTTTAATAAAGAGAAATTTTCTATAGAAAATATCACTTTAATAAAGAGAAATTTTCTATAGAAAATATCACTTTAATAAAGAGAAATTTTCTATAGAAAATATCACTTTAATAAAGAGAAATTTTCTATAGAAAATATCACTTTAATAAAGAGAAATTTTCTATAGAAAATATCACTTTAATAAAGAGAAATTTTCTATAGAAAATATCACTTTAATAAAGAGAAATTTTCTATAGAAAATATCACTTTAATAAAGAGAAATTTTCTATAGAAAATAGTTCTTTAATAAAGAGAAATTTTCTATAGAAAATATCACTTTAATAAAGAGAAATTTTCTATAGAAAATAGTTCTTTAATAAAGAGAAATTTTCTATAGAAAATAGCTCTTTAATAAAGAGAAATTTTCTATAGAAAATAGCTCTTTAATAAAGAGAAATTTTCTATAGAAAATAGCTCTTTAATAAAGAGAAATTTTCTATAGAAAATAGCTCTTTAATAAAGAGAAATTTTCTATAGAAAATATCACTTTAATAAAGAGAAATTTTCTATAGAAAATATCACTTTAATAAAGAGAAATTTTCTATAGAAAATATCACTTTAATAAAGAGAAATTTTCTATAGAAAATAGTTCTTTAATAAAGAGAAATTTTCTATAGAAAATAGTTCTTTAATAAAGAGAAATTTTCTATAGAAAATAGCTCTTTAATAAAGAGAAATTTTCTATAGAAAATATCACTTTAATAAAGAGAAATTTTCTATAGAAAATATCACTTTAATAAAGAGAAATTTTCTATAGAAAATATCACTTTAATAAAGAGAAATTTTCTATAGAAAATATCACTTTAATAAAGAGAAATTTTCTATAGAAAATATCACTTTAATAAAGAGAAATTTTCTATAGAAAATATCACTTTAATAAAGAGAAATTTTCTATAGAAAATATCACTTTAATAAAGAGAAATTTTCTATAGAAAATTTCTCTTTAATAAAGAGAAATTTTCTATAGAAAATATCACTTTAATAAAGAGAAATTTTCTATAGAAAATATCACTTTAATAAAGAGAAATTTTCTATAGAAAATATCACTTTAATAAAGAGAAATTTTCTATAGAAAATAGCTCTTTAATAAAGAGAAATTTTCTATAGAAAATAGTTCTTTAATAAAGAGAAATTTTCTATAGAAAATAGTTCTTTAATAAAGAGAAATTTTCTATAAAAAATAGCTCTTTAATAAAGAGAAATTTTCTATAGAAAAGAACTCTGTAATAAAGAGATATTTTCTATAGAAGAGCAATCTTTAAGAGAGAGAAATTTTCTATAAAAAATAAAGAGAAATTTACTACAGAAAATAACTTTTAATAAAGAGAAATTTTGCTATAAAAAAGAACTCTTTTTGAAGAGAATTTTTCTTTAAAAATTAACTTTTTAGTAAAGCAAAAAAATTTTCTATGGAAAAATTAAAACTTTCTCTTTAAACAAAGAGAAAACGTTTTATAAAAAATTTAAATTGAGATTTTTCTATGGAAATAGAAACAGATAGAAAATTTCTTTTCAAAAATGTCTCTTTACTAAAAGCAGATTATTTTCTATAGAAAAACCCCTTTAAGCAAAACATACTTTCTTTAGAAAATGCTAGAATTATTTTTCCTTTTATGTTTATTTAAGTTTACTTCCCAAACTTTCGTTATTATTCACATTCACTTTCCTTTTGAGAATATTTAAATTATTTTTAGGTAATCTGCTCTGAGCAATTTTCGAAAACTTACCGTTATTTTTAAGAAGATGGATTTCATATTGTTCTGTATCTAGTATTAAAACTTGCTTATTCTGATATTTTTTCTTATTATTTGATTTATTTTATTTCACTTAAAATTTTTTTCTTCATACAGTTTGTTCGGATTATTTCTTTACAGAAATTATTGCAAATAAAACAAAAAAAATGTTTTTATTTTCTTGATTATATTTAATTTTTTTCTATTTCATAGTTTATTCACACTACCAAACAAATACAAAAACATAAACAAGATAAGAATTTCAAAAGAAATACACCATCATCTATCCATTCATGTGAATGTTAGAATTTAAGAGTGCTGATGTTCGCGATTCTATGTTGAATATAAAAATATTTTTAATTTATACATTTTTTTAAAGCATTTGTAAATGTTACAAAAAAAAAAAAAAAAAAAAAAAAATCACTCTGACCTTGATCCAGAACTGAATGACTTAAATATTTTTATAGTGTCTTTTTAAAGACAAACAAAAATATAAAAATTGTTTTGTTTTTGTAAATTAAGCTTTCATACAATATTCCAATAGATTTTCATGATAAAAAAAACTGTTAAAACCATTAAATATATACACACGATAATATTTTTAGATAATTTGAATGACAGTTTTTGAAAAAATCTTTATTTTTTATCCTTTCCATAAGTAACTACTTCTCTTATATTTATTATTTTATTTGTATGTATAACGATCAACATCTCACGCTAGACTGAGTTTGAATTGTAATTTTTGAAAAATGTGTTAATCTCAGTGTTGCTTTGAGTAGACACAGCCAGGCAGAGCTTATCTTGGTAAAACATTTAAATATAATCTTTTCTCTCATTTAGAAATTGCGATTTACTCGGTTTTATTATAGAACAAAAATATGCTTCAGCATAATTTATACGAGGGCGCACACAAGGCGTTTTTATATATGTATATGTAGGATATTGCTAAAAGTACAGCTGTAGATGTTTTTTAAATGTTTTATATAAAAAAAAAAATAAATTGTCACTCGAAACGGAAAATAATAAACTAAACTAAAAGAACTGCAATCACATAAATAAAAGTTATTTACAATGCAATTTTCTACAAAGAACTTCACTTTGTTTAAAATTTTTCTTTAAAATACTCTCTTTTATTTACGCTTTTTTCAAACGAAATCTATATTTTAAATATAGAAAATTGGTCTTTTTCAAAGAGAAGTTTTCTATAGAAAATTGGTCTTTTTCAAAGAGAAATTTTCTATAGAAAATTGGTCTTTTTCAAAGAGAAATTTTCTATAGAAAATTGGTCTTTTTCAAAGAGAAATTTTCTATAGAAAATTGGTCTTTTTCAAAGAGAAATTTTCTATAGAAAATTGGTCTTTTTCAAAGAGAAATTTTCTATAGAAAATTGGTCTTTTTCAAAGAGAAATTTTCTATAGAAAATTGGTCTTTTTCAAAGAGAAATTTTCTATAGAAAATTGGTCTTTTTCAAAGAGAAATTTTCTATAGAAAATTGGTCTTTTTCAAAGAGAAATTTTCTATAGAAAATTGGTCTTTTTCAAAGAGAAATTTTCTATAGAAAATTGGTCTTTTTCAAAGAGAAATTTTCTATAGAAAATTGGTCTTTTTCAAAGAGAAATTTTCTATAGAAAATTGGTCTTTTTCAAAGAGAAATTTTCTATAGAAAATTGGTCTTTTTCAAAGAGAAATTTTCTATAGAAAATTGGTCTTTTTCAAAGAGAAATTTTCTATAGAAAATTGGTCTTTTTCAAAGAGAAATTTTCTATAGAAAATTGGTCCTTTTCAAAGAGAAATTTTCTATAGAAAATTGGTCCTTTTCAAAGAGAAATTTTCTATAGAAAATTGGTCTTTTTCAAAGAGAAATTTTCTATAGAAAATTGGTCTTTTTCAAAGAGAAATTTTCTATAGAAAATTGGTCTTTTTCAAAGAGAAATTTTCTATAGAAAATTGGTCTTTTTCAAAGAGAAATTTTCTATAGAAAATTGGTCTTTTTCAAAGAGAAATTTTCTATAGAAAATTGGTCTTTTTCAAAGAGAAATTTTCTATAGAAAATTGGTCTTTTTCAAAGAGAAATTTTCTATAGAAAATTGGTCTTTTTCAAAGAGAAATTTTCTATAGAAAATTGGTCTTTTTCAAAGAGAAATTTTCTATAGAAAATTGGTCTTTTTCAAAGAGAAATTTTCTATAGAAAATTGGTCTTTTTCAAAGAGAAATTTTCTATAGAAAATTGGTCTTTTTCAAAGAGAAATTTTCTATAGAAAATTGGTCTTTTTCAAAGAGAAATTTTCTATAGAAAATTGGTCTTTTTCAAAGAGAAATTTTCTATAGAAAATTGGTCTTTTTCAAAGAGAAATTTTCTATAGAAAATTTGTCTTTTTCAAAGAGAAATTTTCTATAGAAAATTGGTCTTTTTCAAAGAGAAATTTTCTATAGAAAATTAGTCTTTTGAAAAGAGAAATTTTTATACAGAGTTTTTTTTCACAGAGAAATTTGATATAGAAAATTCGAATTTTTCAGTGAGAAATTTTGTGAAGAAAATTAGTCCTTTTCAGTGATAATTTTTTTATGTAAACTTTAGTCTTTTTCAAAGAGAAATCTTCTATAGTAAATTTGTCGTTTTCAAAAAGAAATTATGGAAAATAATTCTTCTTTAAAGAGAAATTTGCTATAGATTTTAAGACTTTTTCCAAGAGAAATTTTTTATAGAAAATTACTCTTTTACATAGAGAACTTTTCTGTAGAATATAACTGTTATAAAGATATTTTTCTTTTTATAGAAAATTACTTTTTTGAAGAGAAGAGAATAGAAGAGAAGAGAAGAGAAGAGAAGAGAAGAGAAGAGAAGAGAAGAGAGAAAGAATGTGTTAGTATAGGAAACCTATACAAATTTTCTCTTTCTTCAAAAGTTAATTTCGTTTTTGCTTTCAATATTTTTATCGAAGAAATGTTTCTTTTCTTTTAAGAGTTAGTTTTTCTAGATAAAATATCACTTCGTTTAACTGTATTTGGTTTTTTTTTTCGTTAAAAAGTAAATTTTTATAAAAAAAAATACTTTTATCCGAGAGTGAAATTTCTAGCAAATTTCTCTTTGTTTTATTAATTTTTTAAAAGTAATTTTCTCTGAAAAATGCCTTTTTATTTTCTTTTTTATTCAACAGAACATTTGTATGTAGGAGAAAACTTTGATTAAAGAACAATTTTCTATATGAAATTAGTCTTTTCTTTATTCCCTTTTTTAAGGTTTTATTTCTTTTTTAAAAAACTTTTTCTTTATTTAATAGGATTTCTGTACAGAAAATGTACCGTTATTTCACCCTTTTTGTTATTCTCTATAACAATTTTAATCTATAGTATTTTGCTACAAGAAATTATTCTTTACTTGAAGAGTACCTATCTATATCTACTTATATCTATTTATCCAATTTTAAAAAGAACTTTTCTATATTTTGGGAGTTTTATTATTTAGTAGAAAACATTTTGCAGAATATAGAAAAAACAATTTTTCTTCAGTAGAAGTTTTCTTTCGAAAATATCTCCTGAAGAAGTTTTGTAAACAAAAATATATTTTATATTGGAAAAAAGAATTTATAAAAGTTATCTTTTGGAAAATTTTTCTTTAATATAAACTTCAATATTAACATAGATATCTTTTTACGATAGTTTCTTAAAAATTTTTATTATCTCTTATTAAAGCTTGTTTTCATATTCATACAACTAATGGCACATTTGGTATTTTGATTTTTGTTCTCGATTTAATATTTCTTTTAAAATTGTTCATCTATAAAAGTACTGGTTTCATTTGATGTTTTAATTCGTCGGCATTCTGAAAAAAAATTGTGTTAAATTAAAAATATTCATAACAATCAGGTAAATTGAATTATTTAGATAAAAATAATAATAATAAAAGAAAGGTCTTTTCAACAGCAGTTTGTTAGATCAATATAAACCGCAAACGTGTTAAATTAAAATCTTAAACATTTTCAAATGGTTCTTTAACATTTATATTCTATTTAATCTTTTAAATTGTTTATTTATTACTTACGATCTGTTGTCATCCAGCCAACATGTAAATTCTTTTCCAAATTATCATCCCCAATCCAGGTGTGTAATGGTTCATAGTATTCCATGATGGGTGTAGCTGATAGTTTTGATCGTTTCTGTATGGCAAAATGTTGAATAATTTCACGCCAGGTTTTGGTAGAGCCAGCTTTCATCATGTCTCTAAAAGTTTTTTTTTTAATATTTCTTAATATTTATTTTTCAAATTTTTCTTACTCAAAAACTCACTTAAATAAAACGCCCGCATGTTTATTATTATCAAAATCACAATTGTGCAAAGTCTTGTAGGCATTGCCTCTCTGGTATTCACCAATCTTTAAACAGACACCTCGATAGATTTGATAGCCCAAAAATTCTCCGAAGAGTTTTCTAGAGAATAAAAGAAAATTTTTAATATTTTATTTTATTAGAGGATTTAAAATACTTACTTGGTGCTACTAAATTGATCGACAATACCCTCATAGAATTTATAGGGCATATCATAGGCATCGGCATTAGTTTCTACGGTTCTTTGTACACCCATATATTTTTCCATAAGATTCCAATAGTGACAATTATACTGTTCAGGTTTAACTTTTTTGTCAATTATGTCCAACCATAATTTTTCATGTACAAAGTAAGTAGGTATGGATAGCACAGTATGAACGGCCTTGAGGAGTGAAGAAAAATATTTAAAATAAAGCAATAAATATACATATATGGAAGAGAGAGGGAGAGAGTAATAGATAAGATTATTTAATACTAACCAAACGATACAGTCTATTTAAATTCAATATATCATCATAGTCATAATCTTTCAATAGACCAAGACACTCTTGCAAATGTTGAGGTGTTGACACCGACAAGATTATAGCCTCACCCAGAGCATTGCCAAATCCGGGACAGGCTTCTTGATTTAAACCCACACGCATATTGTTCTTCAACAAAGCATATTGTATTTGGGTGACATCACCATGGGTTTGCAATAATTTCTTATAGTAAACCTTCGGGCAATAGTTCAATTCAATTTCACCATAAGTAAAAATACGGGACTTGCAATCAGGACCTCCCTCACCCGCTTCCATTTCAATGAAATGATCACGCACAAAGTCTCTGAAAAAATTTTATAATTCGATTTTATAAAATCGAGTGTGTGTTTTTTTATGCTGCGATCATGCCTAAACCTCTGAACCGATTTTAATGAAATTTAAAATATTGATGAATTTTAAGGTGGAAGGAACTACAGGAAATAAATTAAAATGAAATTAATAAAAATAGTGGAAATATTGCTGTTTTTTTAATTTAATTTTTTTATTTTTTGATAAAACTGGTAGCTTTAAAAGAAGAAGAATTATGGAAAACTTCGATATTTGAAAATAAATAGGCAAACTGTATTTTTACGTTTCTTAATTTTTTTTAATAACCTTTTCTATTCCATGCAACGCAGAGGTATTCAGTTAGTTAGAAAATGAAATTAATTGATTTCATAATTTTTAGTCGAACTTAAAGAATTTTTAGAATTATTTGAAAATTATTATGGCTCAAGTTTAATGAAATAATTATGGAAGAAAATTATTTGGACACTCGGAATATATTTTCTAGTCTGCACGATCGTCACCAGTACTCTCCAGAGATTGCAATTGCTTTGTTGTCTTTGTTTGGCAGTACCAAAGCAGAGTTTGTGGACTATAATTAGAGACCAGCAGAATGGAATACGTATTTTCTGTGCAGCTACACACTTCATCAACATTCGTGATGTCTTAACCATTTTGAGGGACTCAATTAGCAGCGCCTTGCGTTTGGGGCAAGTAAAAGAGAGACTGAACCTAGCGTAGTAAACGCTGATATAGATGTGGTTCCAGTATCCAGTTCGAAGGACATAAACAAGATTGCAATTGTAAATTGCCTTGTTGTCTTTGTTTGGCAGTACCAAAGCGGAGTTTGTGGACTATAATCAGACACCAGCAGAAGGGAATACGTATTTTCTGTGTCGCTACACACTTCATCAGCATTCGTGGTATCTTATCTACTTTGGTTTCGTTGAAACTTAAAAACATGATTATTTGCTTAAACTACTGCTTTAACTTTTTTGTTGAAGAGTTTTTAGCCGTAGTCGAAAACTATAATTTTGAAAGTAGTGTAGTTTTTATAATTTTATTACTACTGTTACCTTCACATATAAGTAGTAATAGTTTTACCTATATTCATAAAAGAAAACTGCTACTGTATTTGCTTAGTTTTAAAGGTAGTAAATAGAGTTGCAATAGAAAACAGAGGGTGCAGCAGAGGTAAAAAGTGTTCAAAAAAGAGTTTAAAATATTGTATTCTAAGGAATACTAATAAATTCAATTTTATTACTGACAAAATAATTTATTTACAATAATTTTTATTATTGCAAAACCAAAGAATTACTCATAAAAATAGTTAAAATTGTTTATTTTAATAATAATTTTATTTTAATATTTATCTTTTTTTAAATTATTTTGTACGAGGTCTTTACTTGGACTTCAGTCTTACAAATCCTCGTCTAACAAATTTAGGATTGAAAGCATGGATTCACAAGTATTGACCTTAAGTCTGTTGGATAATTTGTGTTTTATTAGTAACAATTTAGAAAAAAAGATGTTCCGCCGAGGCTCCGCTAAGAGCCAAGGTAAAACATATTAATTAGGATATAAACATTCGTCAAATTTATTATATTTTAAATAGTTGTTCATAAACTTTATCATTAGCTATAGTTTTCAACAGATTCAGTTCATTTATATATTTTTAGGGGTCAAAATATGTAAATGAAAATTTCAAAATAATTAGTTTCTTTGTTGGGTCGAGATATTTCAAAAAACTTAGTTTATCTTTAGTTAAGACGTAGTCTTCAAAAGTTTCCATTTTAAAAAAGGGACCAAAAGAGTGGCCACGTGATTCAAAAGAGGAGCAATTGGTGACTAAAGTCGCCAAACGGTACATTGGGCAGCAGTAAAGGTAGCAATTGAAGTTGTTTAATAAAAACTGAAGTGGTTTAAAAATGCAAATGCAAAGTATAAAATTTAAAGTAATGATAAATAATATTTATTTATTAAATATAGTTTTTCATTCATTTACTCTTTTTTTTTTTTTTGCATATTAATATCTTTTATTAATATTTATCAATATCATATTAGTTTAAAATTTTAAATGAAAGTCCATAAAATTACTTTTGAAATATATATTAAAATGAAAGAATTTATTCGCCTTTTTATTTTTTGTTTTATATATCTTATTATTTATAAAGAGTTGTTTTGAAATGGTTATTAAAAATGTTGCCAGATTTTTTACATGCCTCAATATGTCATTACATGTTGTAAAAATTCCACAACATTTTTTTTTTCAATATTCTAATTTTTCTAGCAGCATAGTTTTTAAATGATCAATCCTTTTTGTTCTTTCAAAAATTTACGTATGAAATTTTATATATAAAACATTTTTAGTTAAAATATTTTCATGATTATAAAATAATCACAATATGTAACATTTGTTTTAAAGTTTACTTTTACAAAATGTAAACTTTAATATATTGGTATTTGTGTAAATATTTGTACATTGCCCTCCATTTTACAAATATATTAAAGTTGCCATCTGAGTTGTCAGCATTTCATATAATAAAATGATAGTGTACAAATCAGAAATAGAATAAATCCGGGTTCCTGGTTTTTACTTACAAAATGTTGAAAAAATTATGTTTATATAACTTTTTTATAAAAAAATTATTTTTTTTGGTGAAAGTAAATAAAATACATTGAAATTTATCAAATTGTAATTTTCTTATGAATAATTAAATTTTTTAAAGTTTTGATTTTTAGAAGTAATTATTAATAACTTCCAAAGAAATAGTAAAGTATGCACTTAATTCTAATTTGGAAGTAATGAAAATGCCCATATTTAAGGGGAACTTGATCGTATTTTTGCTGTGTTATTTTCATAATATTGAAAAAACCTTTTTTAGCATTTTGTTTATTTTATACAAATTTCATAAATATGTAAAAGTACGACTTAAATATTTTAAACTTTAAATATGACTGAAAAAATAAAAATATTCAACTAAAATAAATTTCACATAAAGTTTAATGCCACAGAATACAACTAGAAGTTTATGTGAGAGGCAGTTCATATTAAATTTTCAAAAAATTTACTCATTTTTTTTCAAAACACAAAAACAAAATATATGTGACTACATGTATTTTATTGTTGCTTGATAACTGCATTATGTTTTTGTCTCTCACATAAACTTCTAGTTGTATTCTATTTTTAATGCCTTCTTTGGTGGAAACCAAAATCAAAAAAGGGATATTTTTTGTTTTTTAGTTCATAAAATTTTTAGTCTGATTTATAAAATATTTAAATATAGTAAGAAAAATCTTAAAAATCCATACAATGCTATATTGTAAAACTAACTATCTTTATGACAAATCAGTCTAAAGATATATTTCTTAATTTAAAATTAAAATTTTATCAATATACATTATCGAGCATAAAAAATGCAACGCTAGGCAATATGATTTTTGAACGCATTGATTAGAGCTATATCGTTATTAAATTAGCTAATTATATTGTGATTTCATTCTTTGTGGTCTTAACCAATTGTATGTTATTGTTATACACAGGAATAGTTATTATAAATTTTGTTAAAACGGTTGCACAGTGGGGCAGAATCGAAAATTTTTGGAAATAAATCTGTAACTTCTGATCGGCTAGTTGGATTTTTATGAAATTTGGTACAGGCGTAGCAGAGGAGCGTACAATGTTAAGTTTGGACGAGGGGCACAACAGACCCCTCAGGAGCGGAGATAAGGGGGCTTAAAGTTAGGTACCTCTGACATAAAAAATTTGTAATCGCTTGCCAAATTTTTGTTTCTCGTCCGATTTCAAATATTTTAAATATTGTTGTAGGCCCTGATAAGGCCTATAAAAAACATGCTTACATGTCCTATTTATCTCTTATAGTTTTCAAGTTATTTGCGTTTGAAGTTTTAAGCACCATAATTTTGCATATTCTTGGTCCAGTTTTATTCCTATATATCTACTTTTTCTTATCTATTTAAAGAACAAAATTATGAATTGAATAAAAAAATTTGAAGTCGATACCTTTACCGAGTCCTAAAATAAACGATTTTGAATTTGAAAATTGCAAAAAGACTACTTTTTGTTTTTTTTTAGCCGAAAAAGTATCTACACTCTTTTTTATCTAAAATTAAATTTTCTTTAGTAACGTATAATAATTTTGCACTTTTCTGATAGGTAACTTCACAGAGATGACTTTAAGATAAAAAACAAGTTTTGATTTTAGACCATATTTTCTCAAATCTCAAAGCACGAATCGACCATTCAGTGAGTGAGTGAGTTAAGTAAAGACAAATTAACTTCCTTGGCTGTATATTCTTGTACATTATTAAATTGTGCTGTATAAGTGTGTAATTTAAGTACATGTGTATTGGAACACATAGTAACTATTTAAACGGTTATTGTTGTACATTTTTAAATAAAATAAAATAAAGAGTCTTTACAACTTTTGAACTACTAAACTGCTTTTATTTGCAGTCAAAGTATACGGGTTATTTAAAGGAAATAAACCACCATTTTTCAAATGTAAAAACGTAACAATATAGTAGCGGGAAAACCTTCTAATATGCCACATATATTTATTAAAATCAAACTAGCAATTTTACTTTTGGAGGCTGCTTAATGCAAATAAGATCCTATTACGACAACTTGAATTAATTTGACTCTAAATGCATATATTTCAAATTTAGACTATGTAGATAGACATATTTCCATAAATATTAATTTCCAATAGTAGAAAAGTGCAAAAGTCCAATAATCACGAAGGATGAATTTGAATTATTTGACATAGAAAGAGTGTCAAAATAGGTATAATTCCTAATTGTCTTTTCCTGTGTTAGAATTTATTCCAAAATGAAAATCAAGGGATATTTGAACATTATTGCGTTACTGGGCATTAAATAATATCATATCATAGGAAAAAAATTATATTTAGCTGTTGATTCCAACACAATAAGGATCGAAACTGGTCCAAAGCTCTTATACAATTATGAATTATCAAATTAAGTCAAGAATATTTGATAGCTTTTTCATAGAGAATTTTTATAAGATTTCAAACTAATAAATAAATAACATAAAATATAATTCCAAAAATATCAATCCCTATAGAAAATTTTCAAAAATAGTTAAGAAAAATAGCAAAATTTAATAGAAAGTGGGATTATTTGCTAATCTTTATATTATTTGAAAATTTCATGTATTTTAGTCTATAAGAAAGAATATCAAATCATGGTACTTAACAATACTATAGTTTTCAAACTTTTCCAACAATGATTTTTATCAAATATTTAAAAAATCATGTTAATTTTCCTAAAATTGCACTTTTTTCACTAACTCAAATTTACAACTGCTTTTACTAAATGTTTAACAATTTACCTAACGTACAAAAATATTCAGAAAAAAAAAAATTGTATACAACAAGAGTCTATGGCCACAAATATTAAAATCCCAATAGTATTATTACATCGGGTTAAGCTATAAGCAAAATATGTTCGAACATTTTTGTAGTTTTTATGCTCGAATTTAACGTAACGTATTTAAAGTAAAAAAAATAGTCCTTCATATTATAAATTAAAATTGAAGAAATTGAATAGTCCAATTAATATATATATATATATATATATATATATATATATAACGTTATATATATATATATAACGTTAAATTCTTTACTAATCACATACCGTATCGAGCATAAACATCGAACACATATATTATAAAAAAGGCAACCTTATAAAAACCCAACACAAGTAAAAGTGACTGGTTTTAAGTATTATTGCAACAACAACGTATTGTGTCCACTTTTGTTTAATTAAGTTCAAATTTGAGAATGATTTGAAATCAACTGCTTTGAGAATAATAACATTCTCAACAAAAAGGGATTTTTTTTTTGCCAAATTTGATACAGATTTGAATTAAGGTTTGAATTAGACTTTGATATCAAAAGAAAAGCACATAATTTTTCAGACCTTTGAAATACGATGACTCTGGGTTTCCTCGTTGTTCTATGTTTATTGCTGCTTCAAAAGCTACTTTTTCTACTACCTATTAGCTACCTCCTCTGCAAGTTTACTGCTAACTCTCCTGGTAGTATTAACTACACAGTGAAGGTATCTGAAAAAAAAAAAAATATTGTAAGTGGGGTAGTTATAAAAATTAAACTACAAATGGAGTGGTAGCCAATTATTTTATTTTTGAAACTACTGCTGCATTTGAACTATATATATTATAGTTTCTGCTCCATTTCAAGTTTTATTTTTTGAGAGTAGCTGTATTTTTAGCCAAACCAAAAGACTTGGTAGCACTTGGAGTTTTTTAAACTCTGTTTGCTTTAGCCACTATTTTAATAACAATGAAGCAATGTCGTTGTTATTTTTCTGTTCCTCTGTTTGTTTCTATATTTAGAAAACCTAAGCAGGGATGTCAAGTAACAATTTTACACTATACCTGGTGAGATGATTGATTAATTTTAATTTTTAGTCGAACTTTAGAATTTTTAAAATTATTTGAAAATTTATCGGTCTCAAGTTCAATGCATTTCATTCTGTCGAGTGTCCAATAAACTTTTACAATGTATTCTTCCATAAATATTTCACTAAACTTGAGCTCGAATAATTTTCAAATAATTTATAAAGTACAACCTTTAACTTTCTCGCCATAACTTACTGTGTTAAATTCTCAAATCCTAATGTATTAAAATAGTTGGCACTCATATTGACCAAATCAAAGGGATAATAACCAAATTCATCGATTTCCACTTGTAAATTGGGCAGCTTTCTTTGGGGGAAGGGATTACGTAGAACGGAATCTTTTTTCCATGCTTGATACATGGCCTGTTCTAATAGGTGATGTGGTATAAGACCATTTTGTGGTATAATGCTGTCACCATAACGAACTTTCAAAACGTGACGTAAATGAGCATGCAATTCACGATAGAATGGCCGTATTGTGTCCATTAGTTCCTCCAATTCATCAATGAAATTTGGATCTTCATATTGATCATACCAAATGGCCGAGGCAGGCATTTCTGGTGTCGACATATTTTGATAGTATTCAATATAATAGTGGAAGGCATCTTTTATATCTTGAGGCATTTTATTGCGCCACTCCTTCCAATACCACTTGATATCTTCCAAATTATCGCTGTTGGTGAAAATACTCTTAATATGGTGTACGAAAGCCATTTGACATTTGCGCGGTCTATTCTTATCGCAAATGTATTTTCTGCGGGACATAGATTTCAAAATATTAGTGGCTTTTTTGAAATTATAATTCAAAGGTGGATATTTGGCTCCCTTTAATATAACCTCAAATTGGCGTCTGATTAGAGGATTTTTAAAATTTTGCCAATCAAACTTTTCCATAGTCTGATAGTAAGGACGTAATTTTTCACGCATTAATATTTCAGGCGATAAAATATCATCGGCAAATTTACGATATGCCGTGGCACTCTTCCAATACATATCATTGATTTCCAACAGCAATTGTTGGGCACAACTTTCATTCAAATATACCGGTTTGGTGTGATCATAAAAACTATCGGCCCTAGTAGCAGCAAAAAAGCCAACAAAAACAGTAAAAAACTGCAAAGCATTAGAAAGTGAAATTTAATTAAAAATATAATGTGTGTATGTAATTTTAAAAATTACCCTGAGTATAATGGTCATGTTTTTTCCCTATATTTTTTATTCCTAGTTTCTGGTTCAGCCGCCAAAAGAAAACTGAAATGCGTTTAATTAATCTGGGTTTTTATTTTTCTGCTTGTTTAAAGTCTTTGAACAAATAGTCAAAGTGAATTGTTAAAAAACTTTTGATAACCTTTGCGTAGACCTTTTCCATGAAACTCATAGTAGTGCTTGAATTTAATGAGATAGGTATTTTATTATAAAAATGTAAAACAATGTTTCACGAAACAGTAAAGGAAAACCCAATAGATTTTGCAAAAGATTTTTAAATTTTTAGACTTAAACTCGAAACTATATCGAGAAAACGAGGTTCTTAAACTAACCAAATATATAAGGTTGAGAACATACAACATACGGTTATACATGTATATCTGAAATGGGTTTGGCTAGCTGTCCATGTAAACCTTGTGCACAAAATACGTGGGACTTTTATGATACAGGAACGAAGCGTATTGAAATTGATGATGAACGGTCCATTATTTCACTTAGCCCCCATATGAATATCCTCCCGGAATAGGGGTCTAACAATCATAAATGCCTTAAAAATAAGAATATTTTAATAAAATTCGGAAGAAGTTCTGTTTATGTATCAATCTTTTTACTAAATTTTATGAAGATCGGTCCATAGCTCATATATAAACCCCGAAAATCACCTTAACATGCATAAATCCCATACGAATGTTAGCATCAAATTAATATTCGACACAAATAAGTTTTATATAAGTAGAAAAAACATTGCTAAATTTTATGAGAATCGGTTCATAATTTACCATAGCCCCCATATAAACCCACTTCCAGGAATAGCCCTAAAGGCATAAAATTATTTAGATGTTAGTATCAGCGCATTATTCTGTATTTTTATATTTTATTTTAAATTTAGTAGAGTTGGCCGCAGGAGTAATATAAGTCCCCTTTTCGAATATTTATGCTCGTACATAATGGTGTAGGGTCAAGATCGACTATATCTTTCGGTATCTTTTATTTTTTTTTATTTTTTTTTTTTTTGTAGAAAATATCTTTCTATATAAGACAAATTTTCTATCACAAAATTTCTCTAGCATTAATTTTCTCTATAATATTTTGCTTTGTTAGAGATAAATTTTATGTAGAGATGAATTTTTATTAAAGAGAATATGTCCGTAGGAGAAAATATATAATATAAGAAATTTGCTGTAGCAAAATACAGTTTGTAAAGTTGAAATTTTTTCTTTTTGACAATTTATTGATAAATTTTTATATATAAATATACCTTGGCTGAAATTTTTTATAAAAAGCCACTCTCTATCGACGTGATTTTTAAAAAAATGGTTCCTTGTTGAAGAGAATTTTACTATAGAAAACTTTTTTTTCCTAAAAAAAATTCTATAGAAAACAGTTTTTTACTTAAGATTAATTTTCTATAGAAAGCTACACTTTGTTATGGAGATATAATCTTTGCAAAAAAATGTATTTATATAATTTCTCTATATTTAATAAAAATTTTTCAAAAAAAAAAAAAAAAATTCTCTCTATTGCAAAAATATTTAGAACAAATTTTCTAGAAAAAATATTTTTTATTAAAGCATAATTTTCTATAGAAAATTCCTTTATATTTGTCTCTAATTAGGAAAGATTTTGAAGATTCGTTTCTATAGAAAACTTTTATTTTTAAGAGGAAATTTTCTACAGAGAACTTTTATATAAAAAATTGTTTAAAGAACATTTGTTTTTATTTGAGATATACTGCTATGAAAAATTATCTTTATTAAAGGTTTTCTATAGAAATTTGCTATGTAAAATTAATCAAAGAAAACATTCTTATTAAAAGATAATTCCTCTGTAGAAAGTTGCTTCTAAATAAAGACAAATATTCATTAGATAAATAAATATAGAAAAGTTCTTATTTTTATCTCTTAAAAACAGTAGTATTTTAAAGAAAATGTATCTTTAACAAAAGTAATTTTCTATAGAAAACTTCTTTTTAACAAAGATTAGTTTTCTATAAATAAATCTCTCTTAATTAGAGACAAATTTCGTTTGGTTAAGCAGTAATTTTCCAAAGAAAATTTCGGTTTGTTTTCTGTAATTCCTCTTTATTTTAGAGTAATTTTTTGAAGAAGATTTCTTTTTGTTTAGAATAAATTTTTTTATAAAGAATTTCTTTTTTCTATTTTCCTTACAAAATGTCCCTTTATTTAAGAGAAATTTTCTATAGAAAATTTTTGTTTATTTAATAATAATTTTTCATAGAAAATTTCTTTTTGTTTACGAGTAATTTTCTACCGTAGATCTTCTTATGCTTAAGAGAAATTTCCATTGCCTTTCTTTCTTTAAGAAAAATTTCTGTAGAAACTTTCTTTTTGCTTAAGAGTTATTTTATAAAGTAAAATTTTCGATATTTTAGTCTTTTTATACCGGAATTTCTTTTTATTTAAAGTGTAAATTCCTATAGAAAATTTTTTAATTTGCAGTTGAAGAAACTTCTCTTACTTTTTGGGAGAAATTTGAAATAAAAAATTTCTCTCTCTCTCTTTCTTTCCGTTTCTTTTAAGGAAATTTCTTTCTGTTTAGAAAACATTTTCTATAGGAAGTTAGTATCTCTTAGAGTGAAATTTTCTATAAAAAACTTTAGTCTGTTTAATAGATATATTCTAAAATATTAGAATTCTTAATTTTCTCTCTAATATATATTATTGTTTGCTTAAAAAAAATTAAGAAACTTCTTTGGAAACCTTCCCTTTTAATGTCAAAGTTTTACTTTTTTCCTCCTTATTTAATTGGCCTATTTAGTTGGTCAGCTTTAAATCTCCTTTTGACATTTGTAACACTTGTTTGTGGTAGTGTGTTATTTTGTATTGTCACAACTAAGTAGGTATTTGTATTTAAAAGATTTTTAATACAAATGTCATGAATTTATATTAAATAAAACTTTATTCTGTGGCGTTTTACATTTTAGTTTTTTTGTGTTATTATTTTATTTTTTTTTTTTTTTTTCATTCAAAATAAACAAATAATTTAATTCATGATTGTGATTAGCATGAGATTAGCAGTCACACTATTTACTCTCATATATACGTTCTTACTCAAACACACACTTCAATGAAGTGTTGCCAGGGTAGCTTGGAAAAAGTTATAGGTTTTGTCAAAAACGTTTTACAGTTTTTTCTAAAAGATTACATTTTCTGAATTTGAGAAAACAAGTGGCCAATAGGTATTTATTTTCTATTCAAAATTTGGAAGATAATAATATATAAATTTTGGTGCAAATCAAGATCACAAGCAAGCACACTTGATTTGAAAGTAATGTTGGCAAAAATTCAGTAGTACAGTACACATGTGATTCAAAGTACGTAAAAATACCTTTCTAATGATATAAAATATAATCTTTATGAGGAAAGAATGGCATTTTTATTGATATTACCGGCACTTCCAAAATTTTTAGATTTCTAAAAAAAGTTTATTCAGCGAACTGTTCGATATACATAGAGTAGAAAGTCTTTGAGCCCGGCTGAAGCCCTGCAACATAGAGAAACCCTTAATAAGGGTTTAAAAAAATATTTTAATTTTAACAGTGCTGGAATCTTGATTTGTTCCAAAATTTGCTTATAAATTATTCATTATTGATATTGAATTATTGCACAAAATGTCGTAATCGTTTATAATCAAACAGAAAAATTGCCAGTTGCTTCAACAAATCATCTAAATTTAATGAAATTGAGAAGGAATATTAGACTTACAATTTACAATACTTCTAAAATAACATAAATTGTACACATGCACAGTGGGTCAGAAGCTTAATTTTTTGGAATAAATATGGAAATAAATATGTAATGTAGCGATAAATGTGGCAATTATGAAATCGTATAATTAATATTAATGCAGTAATATGTATATGTAATATTTTTTTCCAAATTTTTTAAACCATTTAACGAGGGAAATTTTATTGTAATTTTTGTTGTGCTAGTTACGATGTTCTGATTTTATAAGTTTTGTTAACTAAATATTCACTAAACATATGCATTTTAAAATAACCCAGCAAAAACATGATAATGGTATGTAGTTACGGCTGTGGTTACTTTTCAATGACAACAACATACCGTATGCTTTACATAGAAGTAGTTTTGTAACTACGTATTTTTAAACCGATATGTAATTACTTATTTATGATCACATACTACTTTTTACTGATTTTTTTAATTTAGTTCACTGATTTGTATATTTCAAAAATGGATAAATTAAAAAAAGGCAAAGTTTTCATATGAATTAACTTTTAATCTAAAATAGTTTTTAAATTTTTAAATTTTTGGCTAAAAAAATATTTATTAGTTATTTATAAACTATAATGTTACTAATTCCTTTCATTTTTACTAATAATGACTCAAGTAATACTTTAAAACCAATAAGTTATTGATTAGCTTGGAAGTAATTATTTCTTGTAATGACATCAAAGTACTGACATTCTAAAATGACTACTTGTAATAATATTAGGTATGTGGTTGCCTCTAATGTCATGGGTTATTCAGCTAATGTGTATGTAGTGAAGAACCATTATATTACCTTCATAACTCATTACATGGCAAACAAAGTTTTTGCTAGGACATATTGATTTTTATTTTGTTGAAGAATGGCAATAGTTTTCGGCACTTAAATAAGGATATAGTACTAATGTCTTGTTATCTAGAAGAATGTGCTGTCAAAAATTTCTCTTGAGTAAAACTTTTTAAAATAGAAAATCCATTAAATAAATCAGTTGTGCCCCTTCAGACCAAAATATCGGGCCTTGAAAAGGTTAACTATATTTTAAAAGAATTATTGTTAAAATCAAATGTAATATTTTTATTTATATAACAAAACCACTATTTTCTTAAGTGTGATAATTCATGTGGATATTTTTTATATGATGAAAACTTCGCAAAATTTTTCATTTTCACAAATTTAGTTTTTAAGCAATTCAATAGCACATTACTTAAAGCTCTACACTTAGTGTTTCTCCAAAAAAGAAAAGAAAAAAATATTCTTATATTTTGAATTAAAAAAAATGAAATATCTGATTTTATCTGCCACGAAAATAAAAAGATTTCCACGTACAAGAAAAGAAAATATTTCAAATTTTGTACTTCTCAACAGAAGCGATGTGCTAGGAGGTAAATATTTTTGCGAAAGTCGCAAAAAACTTCCAACTGTTGGTAAATATTTGCTTGACCTATGTACATCAATGATATAATTTTTATACATAGTGTTTAATTTTATTAAAGAGATCAAAAGCTACGAAAATGCGGTTATAAACAACAAATTATACATTACGTGTAGCGTTGAAAAGTTAAGAAAAATGTAACAAATGTAAACAAATGGCAACACTGCACTTCATGCTCATTCAAATATACACGTACACATACATACAGGTACCTACATGCAAACTTTTAACCATTTATTTTAATATTTACCGTTATATTTGTTGTTGTTCTGTTCTATTTTGTTTATTATGATTTTTTATTCTTCTAGCTTTGATTATCCAATTTTTCTCACCTTATTTGTGTGTGTGGGATTATGTGTTGAGTTTCCTGTGCTCATTTTTAGATGTGTTAGTGTAACCCTAAAACACATGCATGTACAGATTTACACTCTTTTATATAGAAATATATTCCCGATAACATCATAATATCACATGTTTAAGTAAAATTGTAAATTAATGTGCTTTTTGTCGTTGTTGTTTTCTTAATATTTTTTGTGTTTTGTTTTTGTTACTAGATTTTCTGAGTTTGTACTCCTGTGTGTGTGTATGTGCGTGTTTTTACTTGTAATTCTTTCATGTTTGCCCTTATTCCCAGGTTTACAATGCAGGAGCATTATAGGGGGATATTTATTTGACTCTTAACATTTGGTATTTTTAAGTGTATCGCTCTCATTTTTTCTCTTTTTTGAAGAATGTATGTGATAATTTGTTCAACTCTATTACCATTACATAGTTACATTTATTACATTAATGCCGGTACTTAAACAGTAGTGTTAAAAATTAAAATAGGGCGATTTTTTTATAGAAAATTATTTGAAATATTTGTTTTCATTATTTTGATATATTTTTGTATAATATAATAATTTTAAAATGAAATGTATTCTTTACATTTTTTAAACAATTTTTATAATTTTTCCTTCTTCGCTAGTTAAACTTCAATGTTAACTCAATTGGCGCGTGTCTCTAAAATAACGACCACACAAACAATTTTCATTTAGGTGAGGTTAGGAAACTACATCAACATTATAGAGCAGCAATAACACAAGCTACGATAACAGCAACAGATTTCGTGGCACTAACAAAAGCTGAGCAAAGTGATAACAACAAAGAGCAATAATATTTAAATTCTCATACAGCCTGCTAAGAACATAGATTTTTAATTAAAAATGAAATAAATACGAATTGATAAACACTCTATAAAGAAATTTAGAAGTTTAGTTATGATATCCAATAGAATTATTTTTGTTTTTTAAACAGAAATAATATCCTGAAAGAACTGAAATTACTCAGGGCTGAAAAAAAGCTAATTATTTTAACTCATGACTCTCATTGCTGTTTTTTTTTTTTTTTTTTTTATAAATTTATTAGAAATAATTATTAATTTTTCATGCTAATACATTTATTTTCACTTATTGGTTTTAGGGTATTATCTTCTAAAAAGTGAAAAATATGCATTTAAAGTTGTGAGAATGTACTTTTTAAAAGCACTTGCTCTTTTTTTGTGGCATATTGCAATATAACTTTTATTTAAAGAAATCATCTTACTTCATAAAATCTTTAATTAAAATCAGCATAAATAATATTGATTTTATAATAAACGAATCACAAATAATCCCAAAATGCACTTGATTTTAGATATGTAGATCTTGAATCAATCCCAACTGCGATTGTTTCAAGAATTTAAAACTTATTTTATGCACGAATATATACTTGATTTGAGCCCTTGTTTCTAGAATTTAATATAAAATTAATATAAGCTTAAATTGAAATTTTGTACTTGGAGAAATATCATCCTTTTGGTTTTCCCTCGTCGCTTCTCGATATGAAATAGTAATACTGAAAAAAAGTAATAAATAAATGTTACAAATAGAGATTGTCGTGCATTTAGCGTAAATCCAATATACATTGATTTAGTCTTCATATTAATATTTTCATTTAAAATCGTCCTTCAACCAATTTTCAACTTTGGAGTCGACCAAAATGGTGTCTTCATCGATGCCAAACTATATTTATTTAAATTAAGAAATTTAAGTAAATACAATTTATCATAATTAGACAGAATTACTTCTAGCCTTTTTACAAATTTTACTGATTGTCAACTCTTTCTCTTTTATTTATTATTAAGAAATTTTGTCTTGATTTAAGTACAATTCCTACTTACATATTTATACATGTATGTATGTATGTGTGTATGTATTTATGTATGTATGTATGTATGTATATATGTATGTATGTATGTATGTATGTATGTATGTATGTATGTATGTACATTAGACTGCACCAAAATTTATCGACTTTTGAATTTGGACTTTAATTCCCCCTAGAATCGCTTATTGGGAAGATATTATGTAAAATATTAATAAAATCGGACCGTTTGTATAGGGAAAAATTTGTTTTTTTCAGTTATTAGAAACATTTAGTTATTAAATACTTTGCTTTGTTATGTTAAAAATGTTAAAAAATTATAATCTATACATAAGTATCTATCAAACAAGACATAAAAAAAATCGGTTAAAAAATGTTAAACTTATTACGAATTCTCCAGATTATTAAGTAGTGTGTGTAAGTAGTGTAATTTTTTTGGGAAATGTTTAAATGGAATTAAAGTGTTATATTCGGCTATTCTGAAACTCATATACCCTTTGTCCATGTTGAGATGTATTATAAGAAATATATTTCTTATATTGAATGTAATTACAAATATATTTACTTATACTATATCTATTAACACTAGGGGACTTGAAGGACCGAAGTGAGATGAAAACCGTTGTGTTGAAGGTCACCTATTCCACTAGCTAACTACTGTATCTATATAAACACTAAAAGCTTAAAATAATTTGCATTTTTATATAAAGTTGAAATAGAATCAAGATTTTATAGATCGTTATATCATTATATATATTATAAAAATGAGGTGGGAGTTTGTTTGTTTATTTGTTTGTGTATCAATCATGTCTAAACGAATAAACTGATTTGCAAGAAATTGACACACAGGTAGTACCAGTGCCAGAGGTAGTTATAGGCTTTGTTATATCTCGATCAGTAATCACATCCACATTTTACGCCTACTTTAATTTTTATCTTTCAATTTTATATGTTGCTTGCACTGTAGAATGTTATAGGTTATGTTGGATCGGATGTCGGAGTCGGATGCCACTCTAATATTTTACTTCCACTTTTTTAAAACTCTCAAACCGATGATCCAATTGGCTTAAAATCTGAGCACGGGGTTTAATATTCCCTCATATAAAACAAATATTCATTATGGCATATCTAAGGAACTATTACAGTGAAAGTCTTCAAATAGTTTGGAAACTTTATCTACGAGGTCGGATCAATAAGTCCGTGAATTTTCGAACTTCCCTTGTAGTTATATGAAATGCAACACTATTCCCATCAAGTACCACCTGTTAGTAGACTACTGTCAAATTTTGAGCAAGTGTCGGCATTTAATTTACTTAATAAATAGGATTTTTCGAGGTCCTTAAAATGGGCATTTGTTTGGTCAATAATTTCATCTTTGGAGCTGAATCTCTTTCCACCGAGCAGTTTCTTTAGGTTTGGAAACAGGAAGTAGTCACTAGGGGCTAAATCCGGAGAATATGGTGGATGAGGTACCAATTCGTAGCCCAATTCATAGAGTTTTACCTTTGAGACTGCACACGTTTATGGTCAATTGAGAGCAAACGCGGCACCCATCTTGAAAAAAATTTCTTAAACCCAGCTGATCATTTAAAATCGAAACCACACTACCATATGAAATGCCTATGACATCAACAATCTCACGCACTTTTATTCTTTGGTCGGCCAACACCATATCGTCGATTTTTTCGACATTTTCGGGTGTACTGACTTCAGTTGGCCATCCAGAACGTTCAACGTGATTTGTATTTATGCGACCACAACGAAAGTCAGTAAACCACTTTTTTACCATTGAAATCGATGGTGCTGAGTCCCCATAGTATTTATTGAGCTTTTTCTTGGTTTGATTGACGGTTTTTTTTTCGCAAAAAGTAATGTTTAATGAGCACTAGAAATTCACTTTTTTCCATTTTTAGAAAAATACACGAGGTTGTATGATTTGAACAGCTGCTAAACGCAAAGTAAATGACGACACTTGCTCAAAATTTGACAGTAGTCTATTAAGAGGTCGTAATAGATAGGAATAGTGTTGCATTTCATATAAGATTTCTGGAAAACTTTCTACATCTGGCATATGATTTGAAGTATTGAAGAATATCAGGAAATGAAAATAAATCTGGAAATAGTTGAATGTGAAGAAAATGAGAGCAAGCGAGTTGGAGGAATTTAAACAACAGACTGGACTAAAAATTAATAAACCACTCGTAGGATATGGAAGTACAAACGATAATAACACAGCTCGGCATTTTTCAAATAGTTTTTGAAAAAACTTCAAAAATTATAGTAATTGACATTGATTTACTACTAAGATTCAACATAATTTATTACCATTAAATAAACCGCAAACAACAAGTTAATTCAACAAAATTTTTCGAAAATTTCAAAAACACTTTCTGATATTTCAAAACCACTTATAATATTGTATCCTTGGAAATTATATAAGTTATTATGCCATGGAGAAATAATAATTAAGCATAATATTCTTGCTTCCATGGTTATAGACTGTGCTTCTACGTTTGCGAATCTTCTTTTAGGAGTAGTGGTAATTTTGAAGAAAACCACAAAAAAAAAAACTCATCTTAAACAATATCATATATAATTTAATCAATCACCGTCTTAAAACTGTTAAAAAATTTCGATTTGTCTCAAATTTGTTTGTTTTTTTTTTATTTGGTTTTGAACCTTACTTTTATTTCGGCATTTCCTTGTGGAGAGATGCCAAACGAAATAATAGTTATATACAATCGTTTAAGAGTACTTAGTAAATCACACAATCGTTACTGCAAACAACAAAAGCTATTGACAAGTTTAGCGATTGTCGAATCGTTAAAAGTTACTGAATCGCTCTACTGAGTTGATTTTTTGATATCTAATTTTAACTGTTATTCACATTTTTAGATTTATCAATAAAAATCCCTCATTTCCCAAAAAACTTTAATAAGTCTCAAATATTAAATTTTTTGCTTTTAGGAAGCAAAAGTTTCTACTAAAAAAATTAAAACCACTTTAGACTATACAAAAAGTATAACGCTTTTTTTTATTCCAGCTTGAGAAATTAGGGCAAAAATTCTAAATTTGTTGGAAAAATAGATCAATTTTGAGAAACCGTGATTCTCCCAAAAATCAATTTTAAATTTTTTTTCCTTTAAAATATTTTGTGTTTAGTTATATTTCAGAAAAATATAAATATTAAATATGTTACTTTTTTTTGCAAAAAAAAAAAGGTAAAAAATCGACTTTTTTTTCAAAGTTCAAATTTATATGCCCATAATTTTTGACTCTGTAAATAGTTTTTGAAAATTCTTTCCTATTTGTTGTTAATGAAATAAAAAAATTCCAAAAAATCGGGTGAAATTTGGACCTACTATAGCGAGAAAACTTCACCAAGGCAGGCCACCAAGTAAAAATTTTAATCTTGGAAGCCAAATGTTCCTTAAACTAAAAGATATAAGATAAGAATCCGACGATGATTCGGGTAAAATTTGGACCCACTGTAACGAAAAAACTTCATCAATGCAGGCTAAAAAGTAAAAATTTTAATCTTTTTTATAGATTTCGACCTGCAAAATCTTCTTATATAAAAATCTTTCAAATCAGTTGAGATATAAGGAATCAGCATCGTTTTAAAAAAAATTATACCCAAGGTGTCTAGCTTTAGGACCCCGTGGATTCGCCCCATGTAGGTCACTACTTATTTTGTTGTTTATTAGTTAGTATAAAATGCATTTTTAGTATTCTATGATTTTTTTTGTAGAATGGTAATGTCCGTCCTTCTGTATATTGGGGTTAAATGTGTCAAAAACTGTACTTACTTCAAGAAAAAATGACATTAGTACTTTAGTGATCACGTTTGATTATCTTATTATTATCTTATATATATATATATATAAATTATAACTGTGTTCGACTATATTAAGAAGTAATATTGCTTTGTTTATCAAAAATAATTGTATAAAAACTTGTCAAAAAATAATAAAATAAATCAATGAAAATAAAGCAAAGAAAATAAATAAAAAAAGGCCGCACTTAATGTGTTTGTTGTTTGGGAGCAACATGAGTTTTTTCACAAAAATGTTAATTTCTAAAATCGAGCCACAAATGGGCACTATTTCTTTTTGCAGTATTCAAGTAGATAATATGTACTATTTTGCAGGAAATTTTCAGGACAAGCATCCTGTAGCATTTTAAATTTCACTCTAAGAGACTTGAAAATTAGTGTATTTTAGGACAATTTTCAGAAAAAAAAAAAAATAAAAATATTAGGACAAAAAATTATATACAAATACTTGCAGAAAAGTATACTTATATCTGTAGTTGATGGTTCTATTTTAAATTGCTTTGAAAGACTTTTTATTAAAAAAAAAAAATACACCGAAAATTGATGAAAATTTATTTTTTTGCTCTTTTTCCAAAATATAAAAAATTTTTGAAATTTGACAGCTCAGTACACAAAAACAACGCAACCTAGACTGTTAATTTTTATTACTGTTAATACATAATTTCTTTTATTTTTTTCGGTATCCAAGTTTATTGCAAAAAGTTAATTTTCGAAATTCAATTAATCGCCACTTTTGACATATTTTACCCCAACGTGCAACGTAGAAAATTAAAATTCGGTTTACTTATATAATTATTTGTCTTATAAATTCTAACGCAGCCAGATTTTGAAATTTGTACCAGAGATCGACTATACCCGGACTTATATATAATTTTCTAAAAATTTTTTCTCTTTCCAGAGCTTTTTGAAACTCTCAGACGACGTAGCAAAATAAAATTTGGCTTACTTATATAACTTTTCATCTTACAAATGCAAAAGGAGCCATATTTTGTTATTTCTATCACTGATCGGAGATATTAATATATATAATTTCCTAAGCCTTATTTCCCTTCCCAGAGCTTTCTGAAGCTCCCAGGCGACGTGGAATACTATTCGTTGTACAAATCCTAACAAATTCAGATTTTGAAATCTCTATCAGGGAGCGGACATAAGCAGATTTATATATAATTTCTGTGTCCAATTTCTTTAGTGTAAACTACATACTATTGTAGAACTTGTGTTCAATCAATGTGTCTTGTCGACAAGTGGTGAAACCAACTTCGAGAAAATTAGAAAATTTTCGCCATTTCGAGTATTGTAAAATAAAGAATGGAGGTTTATTGCTCTTGTGATTATGAATCGTCTAAGATGCATCTCGTTAATGTGCCCTCAATAGTAGCGCTACAGGAGGTGCCCAAACCTTAGCGAGAAAAAACATGAATGGCCTTTTTCCCAAGTCACACTCGCAGAGTAATTTTAATGAAGCTAAAGTACTACGTGATCGAAAAAGGTTTCCAATTTACATTTTAAAAATGTTGTGGCGCGATAAAATATTAAATTGTAAAAACGTTATAATTCTTTAAAATCGATCTAAAATGTTTTATATTTTATTCGAAATTATATTTATAATAAGAACATATATTCTGTTTTAGTTAAGCGAAAAATAGTTTTCAACAAAAAAATTTTATAAAAAGTATTCAAAACTTGAGATAGCGGTGTATTTAATATTTCATAAATCGTCGAGACACACCAAAGGCGCTAATTGAAATCGGTGAAAATGTATACCAATCTGCAGCTGTTATTATAGCTTATATAGGAATAAAGTGGCAGTCATAAATAATTACGCGCTTGAATTTAATGCAACTTAACATTTTTGGGTGTGTATTTATGTTATTGATTTTTTTTTATAATTCTATAATTAATATTTGCAACTTTTTATTTATTAACATCATTTAAATTTTTTTGTAGTTGGATGTAAAAAATACATCAATGAATTAAATGCAATTAAAAAAAATTCAAAAATCTATGCATTTTGTTTTTTCCTCGATGTTCTAAAGGTAGGTTAGATCAGAATTATGGTCCCGATTATGCTAACTATTATAAAATGTATTGATGCTCCTTTAATTTGTATTTTGTATATGTTTTTATACATTTATTTTTGATGTCAGACTTAAAATGGAACTTTTTAATTTTTTTTTTTAATTTTTGATTTTTAACTACTATAACAATAAAAAGCTATTTCTTGTCAATTAATATCATGTTAAAAGATTTTTTGATTGTCAAATATTAAAAATATATTAACAAATAAAAAATAAAAAATATACATATTTTGTTATTCTAAAATTATGCATTTATTTAAAGACATGTATTTCTGTGGTTCTTTTTCGTGTATCACATAAATAAGAAATATTTTAAAACTAAGCAAACTGTAATTTATTTTTAAATTTTAGGTTATAAAAATGAAAGTTTTTATCTTCTAGAATTCAACTAATAATGAGTACTGCCACCATTTTTAGAAATAACCTCAAAAATGCGATTTGGCATCGACTTGTATAATGACGAAATTGAACTCCATGCTTCCCTTATTGCATCCTTTAAGGATTATATCGTCTCAAATTGTTTTCCTCCTTCATACATTTTTCTTGCAAGCCAACCCCAGACATTTTCCATTGGATTCAGGTCTGGTAAATATGTGGCCCAATCCAAAAGTTGAACACCTTGTTGATTAATCCATTGTTTTACTGCTGTGGCGGTATGAATCGGAGCGTTGTCGTGTTGGTACGTCCTAGGTATGGGTCCAAAGAAATCATTAAATTTTGGAAATGCTTCCTCCAGAATGTTTTTGTAAGTCGTTGCAGTCATTTTGTTGTATACAAAAACCAATTCTATGGTACCATAATACGAAATGGCACCCCATACAATTATTCCGCCTTCTCGGCTGTGTCTGCGGCTCAAAAATAATTCCTCCTTATTTAGGTCACGGAAGTAATATTTATACCCGTCGGGACCATCAATATTAAACTTTTCTCATAGGAAAATACAACTTTAAACCATTTGTCGGACCATGTCATTGTATTTTTGGCAAACTGTAGACGTTGTGATTTGCGTTTTTCATTTAGTGGTGTTTTTTTTGCAGTTTTCGTCGGACTGTGTATGGGCACGACTTTCAAATAGGGTGCACTGTTCTTAGACTGGTACTGACTCCACTTTTTTCACGTATTTTTGATACCGACATGGCTGAATTTTATGCAATTCTAAGAATTTTTCGTTTTTCTTTTGGAGTTGTTGCCATTTTTTTTCGCCCTTTCATGTTTTTTCCATATCTTTCCACGTTATTTAAATAATTGCATATAACTGTCTTTCCTCTATTTATTTTCCAATTCTCAATGTTAATTTAATATTATTTAGATAATTTTAGGATTAATAGTGTACTTTTTTCCTAGAAAATGATGGTATAATTCAGTGGGATAAGTAAAAGTGGAAATTTTTAAAGCTGGACGGGATGAATTTCTAGGAACACTTCACTATTTAAAATAGTTCACTTCTATAAATCAATAAATAAAAATGGTCACGGAATAAATTGCCAAAAATGTGATTTTGGTGGAAAAAAATGGACTGACATTATAATTTTGACTCATTGAAAAGTGCACTCTTCAGCGTTTTTGTCTATAAAAAGATCAAATGTAAAATAAATAATACAAAACGGTGCACGTAAAAACACCTTTTGATAGTACATATTTTAGCTAGTAGTAGCATTAATAATATTTTGCATATTTTATACTTAAAAGCATAATTTTGCATATAAACACTAAAGAGCATATTTTCGCAAATTTTACGCTTTTTCTAAATAATTTTCAAAATTAGCAAAATATATTTTTATGACAAATTTGCATCAGGTATCTTATTTATTATTTTGGAAATTATGCAAAAGTGATTAAAAAAATAAAATAAATTTTTCCGTGTCAGCTAATTATGATAGTATGGAGAGTCATTTTGCATGTAATAATAGTTCTTCACAAGATTTAAAAATTTTAAACTTTAAACCGTGATAATTTTAGGGCCGCTCGCCCTATAAGTTACGGGGTTTAAACGCATTATTACTTTTTGCTCATTCAAAGTGCTGTCAATCTGCTAATAAAAAAGACCGAAAAAATGTATTTAAATTTAAAAATTTTTTTGCTTTTGCCCATATAAAATTTTTTAATTTTATAAATATGCATCCAGAATCTCAAAATGAAAAATATTCACGATTGTTATGATTAAAAATAATATTTAAGAAATGTTTGTCTCTCTGTCTGGATGTCTGTCTTTGTGTTGAAATGGATATTTTCAAGTCCATAGTTCAATAAATACATTTATTTTTTCATTGAAATTCATTAAACGCCGTTCTGGAATGGCTGAATTACAAACGATTTTCCAAAGCAGCTTCAAACACTTTTCCAATTCTTTTTCAATTCTTTTTAATAATATCATACTATACAAATTGTTCTATAATTTAGCTTGAAATGAAAATCTAAAATTTTGAAACGTCAGATAAGGAACTGTCAAATACTTTTTATATATTATGAATTCCAGAAGAAATCGATGAAAAAATATCGGTTGTCAGAAACCGAAATTTTTGTGTCCCTCGATATTCATAAATGGTCAGAAATATACGAAGTAATAAGATTTAAATATTCGTAACTTTTTAAGCTGCAATCCAATTTCACTGAAATAAAAAGCTAACTAGAAGGAATTATGTCCTCTATATCAAATAATTAAAAAAAATATTGCTTTTTAAAAAATATCCATTATAATACAACTGCATTTTTAAGATGCATTTTTGAAAACGTTGTCTCCCTTCTGTTTTTAATTTGTTCATTTAATCTTTAAAAGTGATTTATTGATTCAACAATTTAATTTAGGCTTTCTTTGTGACGGAAATTTTTTACCATTTTTAAAAATATTTTGTAAAAAATATCATCATTTTTTCTCTTACAAAATATTAAATTTTTTTGATATTTAAACTTTACTACGTTTTACTCAAAGAATGTTCAACTATAAATATATAAAACTTCTGGATACTTCTTAATACTTAGATGTCCGATTTTGTTGATTTGGAAAACATTTAAACTGCTCTTTTATACACTTTAAGATAAGTTTGTTAACAATGCAAAATTTGCTAAAAATTGCATTAGATGTATTAATGCATTTATACAATTTTGTATTCAAATTTGACAGTTTTTCTAATTACTTAAATATATTTTCATTTCGGCACACATTTCCTCAATTTTTTAGAAATGAACCAAACAATAACGTATTAAAAGTTGTTTAGTTAAAATAAATGAGTTTTTGTATGGAAAAATTTGCTGGCTTTCTTTTCATAAAAAATTCTTACAAATTCTATAATTTTCCATCACATAAAGACCGAAAGTGAATTATTGAGTTAAATTACCAATTTTTAATATTATTCGAAAAAATAAAAAAAATTGTAGGGGGGAGGGTGGGGAATGCATCCGCATTTGAAATGCATTTTTATAAAAAATGAATCTTTTTTATTATTATGATATGTAAAAGGAAACGTAGTTTCCTTTCTAATACCGTCAAAATTAATGAAATCAGATATAATATAAGGATAATTAAAAATATGACTTTCTAAAATATTTTATCTCATGAAATTCATCATATAGATTTTAGAAAGGGTAAAATGTTTTATTTGTGATTTGTTTTTTTTTCTGTAATAATTTCCGCTTATGAGGTATATTGAAATTTTTAAAAATGGTATGATAATCTACTTACCCATACCTTTAAACTACACTATGTTACATTCCAAGTTATTTATTTCTTTGCCGGCTAATGTTATATGCTTTGATTTTCGCGAATAATTTTCATGGTATAAGTAAGTTTTTTTAAATTTCCCGTAATTCCTGGAAAATTATCATTACTTTATTTAGTTATTTTTAAAAGTCGGGCAACTCTTAAATTAATACTTTGACATAAACTTTAACATTTAATACTTCCTTATAATTTCTCTTGCAACTAATCATAACAGAGTAAATGCAAGATATAACAAGTAAGAAAGATATAGCCGGTCAAGCTCGATCATTTGATAACCCACACAATTGCATACTCGTATGTCCATCGAAATTTGTGGAGGGGTCTTATATTAGACATGTGGACAATTGTAGGCCGATACTTTTACTAAGTGTAAAATAAAATATAGGAATACAGAATATTACGTTAATACTAACATTTATATGAACTATGGTAAATTATGGAGCGATCCTCATAAAATTTGTTACTGTGATTTATATTTATATAAAACTTATTTGTGTCGAATATTAACTTGATACAATCATGTGTAGGTGATTTATGTACGTGATTTTCGAAAGAAGGTTTTATATGGGAGCTATGGTCAATTATGGATCATTCTTCATGAAATTTATCACAATGAACTCGTACAAAACTTCCTTACACCGAATTTCATTAAAATATTGCTATATTTAAGGCATTTATGACCATTAAACCCCTATTCCGGGAGGACATTTGTATGGAGGTTAGGTGAAATAATAGACCGATCACAACCAATTTCAAAAGGCTTTATTTATCCTTGTATCTTGAAACTCCTACGTACCGAATTTTAATGAATTATCTTCAAAATTGCGACCTGTACTTTGTGCACAAGGTTTACATGGACAGCCAGACGGACGGACGGACGGACATCGGTAGATAGACTCAAAAAGTGATTCTGAGTCGATTGGTATATTTTAAGGTGGGTGTTGGATGATTTTTTCTAAGCGTTAAAACATCTGCACAAACGCATAATACCACCTATGGTAGTGTAGGGTATAAAAATACTGTTAAGAGAGAAATACAACAATTCGTTTGTTACTCTTAGAAAACAAAAGGGCCAACAAATACGGGGAAATTACTAGTTTTTGTAGCCATAAGGATTACGTCAATCGGAAAAAGTGTTCAGTCGCCGACGAGCTATTAAAAGGAAATGTTGTGTGCTTAAAAATATACAAAACTAAAGAAAATAACATATAAAGAATAAAAAAAGTTAAAATTAATATAATAATCAAAAGAAAATAATAAAAAAAATATACTAGAAAACAGAAGAAAACAAAAATAGTTAAAAAATAATAAAATAGAAAAATAAAAAATTAAAGTTTAATATAAATATAAATAAAACATAATAGTTTATATAAATAATGTATATAAATAATTAATTAAAGTTAAAAAAGTAATAATAATAAAATATTTTCTTTTCCTGGTTTTATTTTTATACTGTTAAGAAAAAAAAAAACTAACCTACATTTCCTACGCGGCAGCTCTACTTCTTTTTTTTTTTTGAAAAAACAAAAAAAAAAAAGAAAAAATCGTGCGCTCTCGTTACATTTTAAATTAAAGATTATATATAAAAATTAAAAAAGTACAAAATAATACAAAAAAATTAACAAAAGTGAGTTTACTCTCTTTTTAGTGAAAAAGGGAGAAAAACAACGGCAAATACTCATACATGCCTTAAGCTTCGTCCTTATACACACCCATACGCACGCAATAATATTGGATTATTCTAAAACCAACATGAAAACACAACAAAACGGAAAAAACAGTAACGATGTAAAATAAGAAATTTAAAAATACAACAAAACACGCAAACACACTAACACATTTACAACACGAAGAAAAAATAAATGTTGCATACCAGCACACGAAACAGGATAAAACGGCAGCATAAAAACAAATATTCGTTCGCATTTATTCTGGTGCTCACTATTTATACTCTCATGCATTCACTTACACAAACATATGTATTTACGTATGCTCAGTGGCTCTCGTGGCGAAAGAGCTATTTCGTGAACAATGTTGCAAAGTTGCTTTTTGAAATAGTTTTTTTTTTTTTTTTTAATAAGGCAATTTTCTTAAAAGTGTAATTAATAACAAATTTAATTTTTTCTTAAAGCAGTTAATTACACTCTGTTACAAAATGACACTTTTTATTTTTACTTGTTAAACGACCTAATATGGGCTGCAGATCTTCTTGAGGACATCACAGAACAATTTTCAAAAATCTCTAGGTTTTGATATATTACTGTACTGTTAAAAAAATCTTGTAGCTCCCTTAATTTTAAATCAATTTCAGATTTTCAAATTGATTTGGAAGCAGAAGAACGTTTCACTTTTTTCCCTTTTCTTTTCCAAAATTTCGACTTTCATGTACATTTTTTTGATATATTTTTAAAGACTAAACCTAAACATATTTGCACATAAAGTTTAAATGCTATTTTATTAAGATTAAATTCGTAAAAAAAAATCAAAACGTTATTAAACTTTTTCTAAAGTTTGTCAATAAATTATTCATGTATTTCAAGATGAAGTATTTTATTTGATGTCTCATTTACTGCATACTTTTGAGGGCGAAAAATAAGAAATGTATGGAAAGTTTAAGTAAGCAATTCCAGGTAAATTCTAGTAAGTTGTACAGTTTTTGTTCGATTTGAAAAAAGAAAACTAATGGCCTGATTCAGTACGACAATCAAATTGTTTGAAAATAAAATTTGTATGAAAATTACTCATTTTTTCAAATGTTTTTTGAGTAGTTTTCATACAAATTTTATTTTCAAACAATTTGATTGTCATACTGAATCAGGCCATAAAGCTTGTTATGTTTAAAAAAATGTCCTTAAAAATAATTGCTCCGTTGTGTGGGCTTTTTTTAGAAAATTTTCTAAGAAATTGCAGTTAAACTCGAAAAATTGTGGAAAAATATTTTATTGATGTTCTGTGATAAAAATATCTTTGGAAAATATGAAAGATTTGGTAGTGCCTGCAATTTTTAAAATAATTTCGGTTTACTAAATTATAATGAAGATTCAAAGATTTCACTGAAAAAGATTCTTTCCGAATTGCTAAAATTTTTTATTGCATTTTCTAAAAATTAAATTAATTGTTTTAAATACTTGGATGATTTTTTTTAATGAAAATGTTCAAATAAATGAGTGTGTGTTTGTCTGTTGATCTGTTCTGTTAATACCAAACAGCTAAATGAAAATTGGGAATATTCTGGGGACATTAGTGAAAATAGTGCAAAGTTGGATTTTTAGTAAAAATCATATATTTAGATAAATTTAAGCATTTAGAAAAAATTAAATTTTTAGTAAATAATCGGATTTTTTGTGAAAACAATGGATTTTTTAATATCGATTTTTTAAAGAAAAATCAGCTTTTCAGAGAAATACTGAATTTTTAGTGAGAAATCGAAATTTTGGTGAAAAATCGGATTTTCAGTAAAAAAAAAAATCATTTTACATAAATGCCGTATTTTTTAATTGAAATTTAAATTTTTAGTGAAAATTATGTTTTCTGGTGAAATTGGACTTTTAATAATAAAAAAAAAACACGTATTTATAGTCGAAAAATAAGTTTCTTTTGCAAAAAATCGAATTTTAAGTCAAAATCGTATATTAATGAAAAATCTTATTTAAGTGAAGATTTGATATTTTGATAAAGTAATTTAATTTTTAGTAAAAATCAGTTTTTTTTGGTGAAAAATCGAATTTGAAATTAGATATTTGTTAAAAAAAAATTCATATTTATAGTGAAAAAACTGGATTTTTAAGCTATAACCAGTTATTGATGAAAAGCCACACTCATGTAAAGATTCGATTTTTTAATAAAAAAATTAATTTTTAATAAAATTAAAGACTTTTAGTGAAAAATCGAATTTGAAGTGAAAAATAGGATATTAAGTGAAATTAGATTTTCTCTAGAAACTACTATTTTTAGTAAAAGATATAATTTTTAAAATCTCATTTTGTGTAGGTTTTGAAAAAGATGTAATTATTAGTAACAATAGGAACTTATTAGTAAAACATCGGATTTTAAGTGAAATTCAATTTTTTTTTTTGATATTTTTTCTTTTTTTTGAAATCTTAATTTTTTTTTGCATTTATTGACTGATTTTAATGATTTTCAATAGCCAAATTTTGATTTGTTTAATAGGCAAAAATAAACAGAAAATTAGAAGTTAATTTAAAGGCTACAAGAGGGCGCTGAACTAATAATATACATATTAGTAAAAAATTTCCTTTAATATAAGCAAAATTTGGGGTAAAATAGTGGATAATTTATTAATATTTCTTTTTAAATCTTATTTTATTTTTTACTTTAGTACTTTATTTATTTTGAAAAAAAAAAAAAATTAAAAATCAAAATCAGTTTAAACAAATATAAATAAATTCATTTTTAATTAATTTTCAAAAATATTCAACAGAAAAATGTGTTAGTATATATATATATATATATATATATATATATATATATATATATATATATATATTTATTTATTTATTTATTTATTTGATGCTATTTAATTAAGTAATTCAATTATATATATATATATATATATATATATATATATATATATATATATATATTATAAAAAAAACTTCTGTCAGTTTTTTGTAAAAGTGGCAAAAAACTCTCTTTCCATTTTTTTCAATGGAATTAAGGCTTTTTAATTAATTTTTAAAAATAGCCAAAATGTGAAGTAAAAAGTAGAAAATATATGTATTAATATATTTTTTTAAATTCTTTATATTTTATTGAATATAAATAATTATTTTATTGACTTGTATTTAAAAAGACAGCTGGCTGTTTATTTTAAGTATTAAAAAAACGCTATTTTTTAAAGATATAAAAAAGTGTTAAAATGAAATTTTGTCAGAATTAAAAAGCAAAAAAGCAAAAAAAAAAAACACAAAAACGTGGAATTTTTATATTCGGCTGGGCCAAACCTTTTATATCCTTTACAAAATCTATATCTAAAATTCAGTATATGAATTTATTGGAGCCTTGAATTACACACATAAATAAATAGTTATGCAAGAAACTAGAGATCATACGTAATAAAACTACGTACTTCGTTTTTTACCAGAATGTGAAATTTTCTCCCAAAAGACTTAAAAATTACATAAATATTTTTAAACAAATTTATAAAATAATTGCGAACACCATATCAACTCCTCCAAATGACTTCAAAATTTCGAAAGATATAAAACTGTTAAGAAAATTATGGACGTGAAATTTCCTCTGAAATGTCGAAAAATATAAAATTTTAAAAGAAAGTATAAAATATTTAAAAAATTATGTCAATACTATATGGACGTCAAATTAAATCTAAGAATAATAATATTTCCTTAAATGTTGCGGTACAAAAAGTTAAGAATATATATATATATATATATATATATATATATATATATATATATATATATAGATATATATATATATATATTTAATTTGATATTAATATTAATTTTTAAAAAATTGGTTTTTTTGTGTTATAAAATTTAAGTAAACAATTTTATTTTTTATATCTAGAATTCGTTGCTTTGAATTTTCTAAAGTTTCTAAATATCATATCAACTGTTGCATGGCTCTAGTTTTATGCACACATACATCGATTTCTGATTTCGATTTCATATTTCTTATAAACATTTTTATTTTACTGTGGAATCTGTAATATAAAGAGTCCCCCAAAACTCTTTTCATGAGCATATGACTTAGGAAGATCGCTCAAACCACCTGTGTTGAAGATCTAAATAAAGAAGTGGTATAAAAAATTGTAAATTCCTTTTTTTTAGTTTTCTACCAATTTTTTCGAAACATATACCTGAGAACTAGCTATTTTGAACTTGAATTAGTTATTTTAAAATTTTTAACTTTGGGGTTATGGGTGCGAGCCCATATGAAAGTTTTTAAATAATTTGGTTTAAGGTTTAGAAAAAGCTTTTTAGCTGTAAGAATAAAAATTACTTGACAGCTACTGTCAAAGATTTGTATTTTTTTTTAGTTAAAAGTAAAATAAGCTTCTTAAAAACTTTTCCCCAAAAAGATATAAGAAGAGCCTGATTCTAAGATACAAATCCCCAAAATATACTATAACTACATACATACACACCTCTACCATGTTTATACATACCTCTTGCTCGTAACGAAAAATATTGTGGAATGAAAATTTTGCCGTATAAACGGTCAGTTAATTTTTTATTTGCAAGTTATTAGATCACGAAAAATAATCGTGATTAGTGATACAAATTGCAAATAAAGTTTTATTTTTCCCATTTGTGTATAAACAGTGAATTATTAATTTGAAAGTTATTTTTATTTGCAATAATCATGCGTATATATATTTCAAAACCCTAAAATACAATTAAGGTAATTAAGGTTATGTGATAATGAGAAAAAAATATATATCTCACACACTCAGATTTTCTTAACAAACGTATTTTTTCATAAAAGTATGCTCATATTAAAAAAAAAAATAATAATAATAAATAACTGGGTTTCTGCAAGGATACGCACTATGGCTTGAAAATTTGAAGTATAGAACACTTTTACTATACTATTAATACCCATACGAATTTTCTTGAGAAACAATTATATACACCCTTAATATACGTATGTAAACAGTGAAAAAAATCAATTTACGATACTATATTTTGAATATATTTCAAATTCAATAATACACATAAGAGCAACTATGTGGAGGAGACCATTGCCAATAAATCAAAAGTGCGTTTTATGATACAATTGTTACATAACTTTAAAAAGAATATTTTACTACGCAAAGTTTGTTCACAATGCTAATGTGTGGCCGTGATTGAAGTACATAGTAGAAGAAAAGTTAAATAATTTTCAAATTAATAAAATTTTCGTTTTCTTATAGCATTAGAGTCAGAAAGTATCATTTGACATTATAATAAAAATAAAGATTTTTTTACTATTTATGAATGCAAATTTTGTTAAGAACTAGTGCAAAAATGTTTGTGCGTGGTCAAATTGACAATTTATCAATATAATAAAAATAATAGTAAATATACTATTATTTTTTTGTACGTTAAAAAAAATAAATAATATAAATATCCAGAATTATCCATAAATTTTGCATACACCTTAAAGATAAGAATGTTCAGTTTTATATTCCATTTTAACATTTTTCTAATTTTTGCGAATTTCAACTTTAAGCCATTTGTGCAGCTCACAATTTCGAAAATAATTTTTGAAACAAGAAAAGTTACTACTAAAATTATCATAAATCTAGCATTTCACCTAGCTTCCATATGAAGATTTTCCCGTAAAAGAAGTTTTACGGTTATAAATGATATGTATAGTCATATTTTTATAAAATTTAGCAATATTACATTTTTGGGACCATAAATTACTGTACCAAATTTCATAAGAATTAGTTCACATTGCTCATATACAGTACTTTCTAAAATTCACTTCAAGTACACAAATCACATAATAATTTTAATATCAGGTTCAAATTTATTACAATCAGCTTTTATTTATAAGAATATAGTTTAGGAGGTATCGGAAACGGTGGCAACACAGTAGTATGAATACAAAAAAAATTATATTTTCCCAAATTTATAATTTCCTAATATGTTGAATGCACTTCAGATTACTATAATTTTTGGTTCGTATTTAGACCTATTTTTAATTATTGAATAATAAAATAATATTTATAAATTTTATATCCACTAAAGAGAAAAATTAAGAAAAAAAATCTGTATAATATCAAAACATATTTAAAATCTGGAGAAAAAGAAAACTTTTTCTAGATTTTAAATATGTTGATACCAATCACTTACGCTAAAATACCTCAAATTTTTTAATGGCAAGTTGTGTATACCTTTGCCTCACATCGTTGTGTTGAACTTTAATAAATTTATTTCTTACATAAAAAGCCTAAAAGGCAACTCAAAGCTAAATAATATTTATTTTATAACGAACAAATCACAATATACCAAGAAATTCTTGTTAAATGATTTTTTTTTTCAATAATTTAAAAGTTTTTTTTTTATATATTTTAATATTTTTTAAATAAAACATAAACTTACAAGGAGTCGCAGGGATGCAAACTCAGGCTTAAGTCTAGTAGTCAACCTTAAAACTTTGCGATAAAAATACACTTAAATATTATTACATGTTAAATAGAAAATATTATTTAATTTGGTTGAAGAAAATTTGAAATTTGAGGCTGTTTTAGAAAATCGTTTGTAACTCTGCCATTAATTTCAATACCAAGATTTTCGAGACTATATTCCACATATCTGTTGAAAGAGAAATGTATTTTTTGGACTATGGGCTTCAAAAAATCTATTTCGACACACAAACGGACAGACATCCAAATGAATAGATGGACGAATATTTACCAGTTTGTGGTCCTGAATGTATATTTGAAGACTTTCGTATACAGTGACAAACTTATATATACCCTTCATTTTAAGTGAAGCGTATAAAAAGAGGAATATATTTTTTTAGTTTTTTTTTTTTTTAGATTTTATTTAGTTAAGTAATTCAGTTATTTAAGAGAAAGATACTTTTTTACAAAGCAGTTCTATTCCAATGGAATTAAGTTTTTTCAATTAATTTTAAAAAATAGCAAAAATTTGAAATAAAAAAGAAGCAAATATATTAATATATTTTTTAATTGCTTGGATTTTTTGTTTTTTTTTTCAAAATTAGAGAAAAACGTTATTTTTTAAAGCCGTTTGCATGTAATAATTTTATAAAATTGGCAAAATTTGGAGAGAAAAAAGTGTTAAAATAAAATTGTGTCAGAATTTAAAAAAGCATAAAAAGGCCTTATTCCTTAAGATAATTTGTATGTTAATTTTTTTTTAAATAGAAAAACTTTGAGTTAAGAAAAACAGGAATTATGTAAATATTTTCCAACTTTTTCTTTCAATTTTATTTATTCTAGTGGGAGTGCCTCTCATAATGTCAATGGACTTTTTAACATAAAAAAAGTGTTATAGTCTCCATGACCATAATGACACATCTGAAAGTCTCAAAGTCTAAGAGAAAAATGTTCTACAGTCCATTGCATGCAATTAGTCATCCTATTCGGAAAAACTTGGATTTAGCAAAGCCAGCATCTGAAATATAACAGAGTTGAAAACCCCTGCGTCCGTCCCAGGGGCGACCATTTTAATATAGACCAGAATCCTATCCAGGTTAAAGTTAAAACTATTTTCATTTTGAGGAAGACTGAAATTATATAATATAATGTATTAATTTTTATGCCAAAAAGTGTATAGTGTCTAACTTATTATCGGAAAATTGAACCTGCCAAAATGTGGTAAACAAATTTAATATTTTTATTTGTTTAATATTAAATATAGTGTATGAGCATTATCTATCAACTCTATTCGTTCTTAATGAGAAAAAAGAATAATTTTATAATTTTAATATTTGATTTACTATGCCTTGGCAACACTGTTTTCAAAAACATGTTTAGCTACAAAGTTTTCGTCAGTCACTATGTCAGGGTGTCTATAAGTCACCAGTACTAGCTTGTTAGTAGTTCATCTCTAACTGTCCAACATCTAAAAGAAAATAGAAGAGGGTAAGACAAAATTAGATAGAGTTAGCAATACACCAGCTAAAGCAACAATTACTGTTGTTTATGAGTTAGCAACATTCTTCAATTGTTCTTTTTTATAGAAAATCTACCCTGTTTTTTATAGTTTGGTGGCATGAAACTTATATGTAACATTGAATATGTTTAAGGCGTAAGGGAAACAAATTGAAACACAGTGGAGTAGAATAGAAAAATGTTTAAATAGTTGTGTGAAGAAACAGCCAGGGGTATTAATTTTGAGCCTTGAAATGATTTTACAATTTTCAAAATTTTGTTAACAGAAAAAAGTTTTATATAGTAATCTACTCCATTACACAATCTGGTTCCAATTTCAGAGCCACCTGGAATAAAGAAAGGAAAAATTCTTCAGAATAAAACAATATATTGTATATTTTGTGACTTAATTTAATTAAAATATTTTCAATATTACAATTCATAGTGGGACTGTATAGATTGATGAACATCACTAAATCGAATCAAAAAGTGAAGTGGTATATTTATTAAAGTACAAATCAACAAATCATCTAGTTTGATAGTATATGTTATAAAAATATAAAATGTCAAATCTGTTTTCATTTATATATTTACTTTTTATTAATTTAAAGGAATTTCGGGAAAAGCTACTTGTTAATTCAAAATTTGATAAAAAAAAAAAAAAAACATTTTTTGTCTGGCTTAAATTAAATTAAACCGAAATATTATTCTATAGAAAATACAAATTAATATTTGAAAAAATGTAACATTAAAAAAAAAATCAAAAGTTTTCTCTAATGGGAACTTATGTTCAAAATTTGATTTCTATAGATAGTTTATGTTTAAAATTAAATCTTATCTTATTAATGAAGGGTATATATAATTTTGCCTTTTTATACGAAAGTCTTTAAATATATATCCAGGACATCAAATTGAAAAATATCCGTGATTCTTATGATTAAAAATAACTTTTGAGAATATATGTCTGTCTGTCTGACCGTCTGTCAGTCCGTATGCTGAAATTGATTTTTTGAAGCCCATTGTCCAATAAATACATTTCTCTATGAACACACATGTGGCATATAGTCTAGGAAATCTTAGTATTGAAATTCAGAGAAATCCGCTTAAGAATGGCGGTGTTATAAAAGATCTTCGAGAACAGCCTCGAAAATGTTTCCAATTTTCTTTGCCCTAATTTAATAATATTTTTTATTTCACATACATAATTGTTATTGTATTGGAAAGTCGTGGGATTGAATAGTCTAGAGGAAGTGTTCTAGACTACAAAGCGTTAAGCCTGAGAAATATCAGGTGTAATTATTTTAAAGCTTTTGAGTTTTCAACAACATTTTTGCAAAACAATAGAACTTTTAGTGCCAAATCATTATTAATATATGAATTATAAACGTATACCATAATAATATTCTCTACCATTATCCCCATAAGGATACATCATCGCACATAATTATTTTTCAATGCGGGCAAAAAAATATGGTCTATAGTATATTTGTCAAAATTTTTTTTAAATTGCTCAAACATTTTTTTCGAAACTTTACTTTTTTAAAATTTCGTTAACGATATTTACTATTAAAAACTGAAAAAGATGAGAGTCTTTGATGATCTTTAATTCCAAGAACTATTTGTATCAAAAAAGATCTATAAAATAGGAACGTCAAAAATATTGGAAATAATTTGAAAAGGTTCAGGGTAAAAGAAGTAAAAAATCTGCTAAAAATTTTATTAAGCGGAGGAATTTTAATGCCATTAAGTCGATTCAAAATTAACTTGGTAAAAATTTTTTCTAAGAATATGAAAAGATAATTCGTGGAAACTTAATTTATTCAAAATACCATTTTTCAAAGCCATGGTTTTATAATACAGACCGTGAAGAGCCATAAATAAAATCAAGGAAACACCAACTATTTATTTTATATATGAAATGTATTAGTTAATTTTGATGGAAAAATTTTCTCAGAGATCCAAAAAATATAGAATTGAGAACATTTTATATCCTTTGTACAATTAAGAATAACGGTGTTAGTAATATAACGGTATGGGTTACTACTACAACAATTTGTCAGGGCGAATTCTCAACATCAGGTAACTCTAGAATGATCTTCCAGAGAAATAATGTTTAATCCAATTGTATTCTTATATTCTTGTAAAAAATTTATGTTCTCAGTAGATTTTCAACCGACTTAATAAAATTAAAAGTTCCCGCCTTGATAGTATTTGTTAAAGATTTTCTGTTCCAGAAGAACTTTTTTTGCACTAAACCTTTTTAAATAGCTTTTAAGTGCTGCCTTTTAATCAAAAATAAAATTTTTAACTACAATAATCGATTTTGGTACTTAATAGTTATTCGTACCTTCGATTTTCCTCATATTTTTGACGTTCCTATTTCCTAGTTCCTTTTTGAAACAAATAGTTCTCGGAATTAAAGATACTCAAGGATTCTCATCTTTTTCAGTTTGCTAATTGTTAACATCGTTATCAAGATTTAAAAAAAGTAAAGTTTCGAATAAAATTTGGAAAAATTTAAACAAATTTTGACGAATTTACTGCTGACCCCATTTTTCTCTCCGTTTTTTTGAAAAAGGACTATTTGCACTCGAGTCGATGTACAGTTATTGGGATAATATAATACAATATTTATATAATAATATAATATAACATTTATATAGTTTAATAATTCAATGTATTAGCAATGCTTTGGTACTAAAAGTTTTATTTTGTGGATAACTCAAAAGCCGTAACTGTAAAACTTTTCATTATATAAAAAAAAATAATTTGACAAGAATTTCTTTGATGTGTTTTTTATAAAAAAGTATTATTAAGTTGCTCTAAAAGCTTTTTATAAAAGTAGTAAAGATAAATAGTAAAGTTCAACATATCGATGTGATATACCGCTTGGGTTTGTGACTGAAAAACTTTAGGTCCTGAGTTTGAAAAATTGTTTTATAATTTATCCTCAATATTCAAATTAAATTTTCAAACAAAAAATTAAAATTTTGAAATATTAGACTAAGAAATTGTCAAAGATGTTTTTAATTAATTAAATAGCATTTTGAAGTTATGAATTAAAAAAATAGTTTAACTTTAATTTGTGTAAAAAATAATTTTTCAAAATCACTGAATTTCAAATATATTCAACATATATTGTTGTAAATTGATTTTTATACTATTCACATATATGAGGAGTACATATGGATAGAGATAATCTAATAGAAGATAGAGATAATCTACAAGCCATCGTCATAGAATCCATTTGATTTGTTCTTTAATAAGGGCGTATTTTTTGTGAAAAAATAAGTTTGGAAAGTAAATCTGAGTATTAGAGATGTTCACAGATTACAAGTATTAAGTATATTTCCAGACTAAAGAAAAAAAAATTATAAAAGATAATTCCTATATGTTTATATATTTATGAAATATAGATTTTGTGAAGGGTATAAAAGATTCAGTCCAGCTAAATATAACACTTACTCTTGTTCCCTATTAGTTTTATTACTTATCAGACTTCAATTTTGATATTCGAGTGGGATCTCGCTAATACAAAAATCAGGATTTAATAAATAAAAAAGTCTTTAAAATTTCCATTTTTAACACGTTCCATTTTACCGCAATATTTTTCATTTTATTCAAAAATACTCGTAACTGATTTGAAAAACGCCAAAAGGGCATACCAAAAATTTTATTATTTTTATGCAGAACGTTAGACAGTAATCCATTCTATATATAAGATCCTTTGAAGGGTTCAAAAAATTATTGGTTGGTATTTAATTGAAGTTAGATTAAAGTATGCTCCACTTTACCCCAATCCTTCCTAATGATTTATTTAATATTTTTTTTAATATATTTTTCTTGTCTTTTTTAGAATTAAGATTTTAATACAAAATTTTGCTATTTTTTCTTTAAGATTAAAAATATTTGTATATAAGTTTTTAAATGTTATCAATATTTGAAATCTCTTAAAAGCTTAAACAGTTAGTAAAAGATCCTCATATATTTTATTTGATTTTTGAATTGTTGCATACCTTTTGGGGCAAATGTTCGGAATATGTATATGAAATTTTAAGTTCTTAAAAATCTTCTAAACTTTCTTAAAAAACTCTGCACTTATTTTAAAATAATGTATTTTACTTGATGTTAAAATTGTTGCATACTTTTTGGGGCAAAAATGAGAAATGTATAGAAATTTTAGCCAAGCTATTTCAGATAAAGTCGAATAAGTTCTACAGCTTTTGTCCAATTGTTAAAATTTTAATCTTATTATGTTTACAACAAAAATATCTTTTAAAATTATTGGAACGTTGCGCAGATGGGTGAAATTGCGAATAATGGCGATTATTTAAAATTGAAAATGAATATTGTGAAAAAATAATTTATTCTGTGTAAAAATGGATTGAATGATGCGTCGTTAAAGTCACACATTTTTTCTGTTTTTAATCACAATGGTAAAAACTGAAAATTTAGGTTTTTCATATGTATATTTTTGTGTTTTATTTTATAATAAGTAGTTTTTTTTTTACAATGGAGTTATTAGGCACAGGTATTTAGAAACATATTTACACATATTTTTTTTAGTCGGTCTAAAAACGGGTATTTTTTACTTTTATATAGAAATTCAAAAAGCTTTTAAACGAACTTGGGTGAAAATAAAAATTTAGTATTTTAACTTAATATGAGTGCTATGAAAATGGAAAAATAGAACACTTTGTGGATTTTTTGCGATTTGGAAGAAAGAAAAAACAAAAACATTTTCCAAAAAACTTTCAAAGTAAATATGTTTGTTTTCATAACAAAAACTAAATAAAATTAAAGTAATAAAAATTTAAAATAAATATTTTATTAACTTAATTATTTGTATTATTTAAGAAGAGAACTATATAGAATTTTCGGAAAATACTTAAAACAAGTATAAAAGTAGCAGTAGAGCAAGATTACCATATTAAGTCAGTCACTGTAATGCACAAACGTAATTATGAATTTGCGTTGACGTGACAGAGTCTTATATGGAAGCTATGTTCATTTATGGACCGATCCTTCTAAAATTTAGCTGTAAGATAAATACTTAAATGAAACTTGTTTTTACTAAATTCTATATTTATGTGATCATTTATACAGGAATTATGAACGAATTAGTATTTTCCGGAGAGGTTCCTGTATGGAAAGTACGCCCAATTTTGGACCGATCCTCATGATATTTGATAGTATTGTTTTTGTTTAGATAAAACTAGGATTTAGTTTGAGAATTCACGGGCGAGAAATCCCGGGATTTCCCGTCAAAATACTCTCGAGAATTCCCGCGAATTAAAATACTATGGCAAACCTTAAATCAATGAAAGATTGACGTTACTCATGGTACTTACAAGAGTTTAACGCATATAATACAACAAGAACGTTATCTGAGAGGAACGTTAATGTTGCATGAATTATATTTTTGACTATTGAATTAGGGTTTCTTCTATCAAATATCTATGTATTTGTTTATCTATAGTTTAAAAAATTACTTCTAAGTCGTTTTACATGAAATTTTAAATCAACTTTATTTTTGTCATGTTCAAATATTAGATACTTTAGTTTTACTCTAGATTTGTTTAAATGAACATTAAATAAGTTGAAATAAGTTGAACTTCATTCAAACACAACGTTGTTTTTTTTTTTTTTTTTTTTTTTTTGAAACATCGTCTTTTATCTAAGCAATATATATGTAAATTTTAGATGTAAATAGTATAACTTCAAAATACTTATAAAAAACTAATCTTATGTTGTATTCATATGTGTATGAGATTATTATCATTAGATTTCTGAACACTATGATTGATCCGAAAAAAATGTTTGAAAACCAATTTTTACTGTTTTTCAGATTTATGTTTAATTTGATAAGAATTAGTAAAAAAATGCAAGTTAGAGAAATAAAGTGAAAATCAACTGCAAGATATTTATAATGAAATTTATGCAATAGATTATTGTATATTTTTAAAAAGTTTAGCATCAAAAACACTTAAACGTAAAAATCTGAAACACAGTTTCTAACATAAATTTCGAAAGGTACTATTTTATTTATATAAAATATTTAAATATATTTTAATCTTAGAAATGGCGTTATATTTTATATTATTTAATTTTTGGTAATTCAATTTGATTTAAAAATGTCTCTTTTTGTTTTATTTAATAAAAAATAATATTCTTAGTTATTTTTTATTAAATTCTTTATTATTTATTTTTTTTATGGATTTATTTCTTATGCATAAAATTTTAAAAAATTCTCGGGAACGAAAAATTGATATTTTCTTTTCCATTTCCCCAAACCCTAGGTAGAAGTCATATGTGATGAATTTTATTTAAATACGGATATATTTAAGATATTAGTGAGCATTTTATTTATTTTCGGGAAAATAGGGGCTGAGTGAAATAATGATTACATTTTAACTAATTTTATTACATTACGTTATGACTCAAATACCAAACTTCCTAAAGTTACCTTTAAAACTGCGACCTACAGATCAGGAGGCATTATGGTTTTTGTTGCAGGAATAGCCGGACGGACAGAAGTATATTTTTTTTTGTTTTTTGACCAAAATATAAACAAATTTATACGGTTTACAGGTTTGATTCTTTTATTAAAAAAAAAAAATTCTAAAAGAAAAAACCAATAACAGAAAATGTTTGCTTCGCTGTTAACATAATTATTTGCAAAAGTAAGAATTTAATTTTAATCCTAAAAATCTATAGAACTAAAATAAATAAGTTAATGATATAAGCATGTTTTTTCTTTACATAATCAAGGTTTCACAAAAAAAAAAAAAAAAAAAAAAAAAAAATGAAAAAAAAATTATTGGAATCAGACTTTTTTGGTAAAAGTAACGAACTCCTAAATCTTTTCAAGCTCAAGGAGGTAAATTTTAACATTCTGGTCTTATAACAGGGTGATTATGAAATAATTTTTATGATAGTTTAAGTCCTCCTCTACTGCTTTTCTATACATCACTTTTGTTTAGTACATACATATTTATTATGTTTTTGCGATAGGCCCTACTGTGCACTGTGTTGTTGAAACCACAGCTTCATCACATTAAATCAATTTAACCCACTAACCAATAAATCATCTGTTAAAGTACAACTTCTATTAAAATTTATTTTTGTGTAAATACACATTTTTGATCCACTGTTTCCTTTATTTATATATAATGTTTGTATGTATGCATTTTATAAGTTGCTAGAATAATATTATTTTTTTTTTTTTTTGTTATTTTCTCTTCAAATATTTCAACTGCAATTAAAAAAAAAAAAAAAATTGAATATATGAGAGTTCGTTTTATACACACCAAAAAAGCAATTGTGAGAGTTCATGTGTAAGTGTAAGCATATTTTTAAAAATAACGGAATTTTGTTGTATTTTTATCAAACTAGTCAGGCATAAATAAAATGCACATTTGTGTCGTGTGTCGTGTGTAAGAGAGTATGAGTATATAATATGAATTCATGAGTCAATAAGTGCATATAGAAAAATAAAATGTATGAAAACACAAGTGTGCGTGTAAATATAGAAATATATTTAAGAGAGTGTGTGCAACATTTGCCATAAACTTTTGGTTGTGTGTTAATAAAACTACAACAATGTTCAGTTAAAATATGCAGTATAATTCTGAGTTCATAACAATGAAAAGTGAAAATAATCTAAAAGGAATATGAGTATATTTAACAGATTTTTTATATATATATATTATGGTTATTTTTTTCTTTCTTGCAGATATAAAAATATTAAAAAAAAAAAAATCTTTAAACATGAGTGTATTATAAAGAAAATTGTATAAAAGAAAAATAATAAGAAATATTTAAATGAAAAATAAAAACTACGAGTAAATTAAAAATAATCGGATAAAAAAATTATATTGTAAAAAATTTAAAGATGTTTTCTTCTTTCTCTCCCTCTAATAATTTAAAGAGTTTAAATTACATTAAAATAAACTTACATATATTAATTAAATAACAAATACTTTAACATAATAATAACAAAATAAGTAAAAATGTTTAGTTGTATAATATATTCAGTGTAAATATTAATGAAAAATGTTGCGGTAAATTAATAAAATACCAATCTTTAAATTGAAATTAAAAAACTAGAGAATTCTAAAAAAAATTTTATTAAAAATATGTATATAAAAATGTTAAGCAAAAGCTCAAAATTCATTAACAACCAAAAGCACTTAGTGCATTTTAAACAAATTAATTTTTAATTAAAGTGGTTTTAGGGCAAAAAAGTAATAAAATAACAAAATAAAAATTATAAAAAACTACAAGCTGCTACTTAACTGCTGCAAATTATTTTAATTTTCAAATAAACAAACAGAAAAGGTAATTATGAATATATAAAAGAAAAATAGTTTAGTGATATTACTTAACTAGTTTTAAGTTTTAATTGTATTAATGCCAGTTTTTGAAATTTTTAATTTATGTAAATGGATTTTTTTACCTTTCACATAAAATGAAGGGTATATATAAGTTTAGCATTTTATAAGAAAGTCTTAAAATATACATCTAGGACCTCAAAATGAAAAAAAAAATGTGAACATAGTTTCGAAAATCTTAATATTGAAATTCAGCGAAATCGATTCAGGATTTGCGGAGAGCAGCTTCAAAAATTTGTCAGATTATTGCAAGCTTCTGCAATAACATATAAATATTTTTCTATTGAAATGTGAGTACGAATAGTATAGAGCAAGTGCTCTAGACTATAAACCGTTAAGCCTGAATTCGTATCATAGGGGCTTCTTGCAAGCTTCTGCTTTTTCTTAAAAAATAATAAAATTTTCATTATTAAAAAAAAGTAATTAATTTGACAAGAATTTCTTGAACACATGTTACTGTATTCTTTAAAAAAGTATTATTTAGCTTTGAATTGCATTTTATGTTTTTTATATAAGCAATAAAGATATTAAGACTCATCGATATGGTGTACTATTTGGGCTTGTGACTTAAGAAATATAGGTTCTGAATTCGATCACGGGTATAGACTTACATAAATTGTTTTATAATTTTTCTTGAAAAACAAGAAACAAAAATTTTGAAATATCAAATAAGGAACTGTCAAATATTTGTTATTTAAAAATACTTAAATTCCCTTTAAAATTTATTAAGTAAAAATTGCTCTTGTATTCTGCAGGATTAGAGTTGATAAGCTCACTTAGGAACTGGCTTCGAGTTATTACCCCCTAGGCCATAGGGCAACTTGAAATTTTATACCCATAAAATATTTTTGTTTTATTTTGTTAGAAAACAAAAATAATAATAATAGTAATAATAATAATAATAATAATAATAATAATAATAATAATAATAACAATTTTTCAACATTGTTGAATTTTAAATATATTGAACATGTAGTGTTGTAAATAGATGTTTATACCGTTCACATATATGAAGGCTTAGATGTTCAAGGTATTGACCTAATTTTTTTTATTATTTTATTTCCTGTAGTGTTGTCTAAAAATTTTTCAAAGCAAAGTATTTAATAGCTAAATTTTTCTAAAAAATGTAAAAAGGCCATATTTTCCTAATATAAACGCACCATACAACTTCAGGTTTAATGAAACACGGGTTAACTATATCCGATTTCACAAATTTTTCACACAATATATTTTTACAATTCAATGATACGATCAAAAGTAAAAAGTTATTAAATTTTGGTGCAACTACTCCCCTTCGACAAATCCGCCCTATTCAAAATTTAATGTGAAATTTTTTTCTATAACTTTTTAAGAATTTCACTAAAATACTACTTCAGATATGCGAAAATTAACCTTTGCTTTGTGTAGAGGTATTGTATCGGGGGTACCATTAGAGAGGCCGATCTCCATACAAAAAAAAAAAAAAAAAAAATAAGATACGCCAGTCAGCTTTTCCAAAAATTAAAAAAAAATACTGAATTTTTTTGTTTTTTGTGTTTAGCCCTACCATTTTAAGTCCGATCGTATAATGTAGAATATCTGTTATCTTGAATACTTCCCTCAAATTTCCAGTTTTTCTATACGTAGGGAAAGTATACTTTTACTAACTCTTGCTTTTACAATATTTCATTTTATGCATAAATAACAAATTTGCAGATAATTTAAAAACATTTTCAGTTTAAAGAAATTTTACTTAACAAAATTTAAAACATACAGAAGTTATACTAAATTTTTTTATGCGACAAATATTATTTATTTTTACTTTGTTTCATAACATAATCACAAATAAATAACATTTCTCATATAATATATTTCTCAATTTTTAATATAACCACTATTTTGAAAATTTTTTTAAGTGAAATAGACTTCAAATTTAGTCAGTTTTTAAAACTTTTGCAAATTCATTATTAATGCATAAAATAAAACGCTTTAAAAGCTAGAGTCAGTAGGTTTATTAAGGGCTTTGCTTTCGATTGAAAATAATTGGACATTTGGGGGAAAGTATATGAGTATCCATGCTACAAAAAAATATTTTTGCAATTTTGGAAACGCCATTAAATATGTTTTCATTCTTGGGTGTGGCATAACATTTTCTTCGACCCACCGTGGGGTACTATTCTACCTGGTCCTACCCGTCCCATTTTAATCTTAAATTATGTAGATTGATTAGCAAGTTATTCATACGAAATATTAAGAGTTTTGTCGTATTAATTCTTAAGATACACAATACTTAATATTTTCGTTATATGGAGGATACTATTTCCCTTGGTTCTATAAGTCCATTTTAATTCTTTGGAGGTTGGTGAGAAAGGTATTCCCGTTAAATTTTAAGGCTTTTGCTGTAAGAGTATTCAAGTTATCCGATAACACTGTGTGTCAATCATTTTCACACATGAAAAAAAATCGATATATGCATCAAACTAAAGATCATACGTAGTAAAATTACGTACTTAGTTTTTGTCCAGGACGTCAAATTTTCTCTCAAAGGGATTTCAATGTTTCGAAGGATACACATTTAAAAAAAAATTGTACAAATGTTTACGAATATTATATCAGCCAAATGTGGGTGTCAAATGATAGCTTAAAACCAGTGCAATATATTAATATTTTTTATTTATATAGTGCAGCATGAAAAGTTAATAAAATATCGTCTTGAAAATACTACCTTTGGCTATTTATTTTCAAATATATATCAGCCTGCGGCAAACATTCTTGTACATGAAAAATTCGTTATATGGATAAAACGCTATCCGTAGTAAAACTGTGCATCCAGTTTTCCTCTAGGATGTCATATTTCCTCTCAAAAGGACATCAAATTTTGAAAAAATTAGAAATTTCAAAAATATTATAAACTATTTGCTAAGATTATATCGGCCCAATATGGATGTTAAAAATAAGCTATGGGTACCTGCAATATAATAAAATTTTTTACTTAAATGTTGCAGTACAAAAACGTAACAAAATATCATTTAATACCATATTTATTATCTAACTATATACTTTATCAAAGTATATTTTTTTCACAAATTGGTACTGCAATATTTAAATAAAAACCTTCGTTATATTTCTGGGATTCTTAGCTTTCATTCGACATCCATATTGGATTGATATTGTTTTTTTTTTAATATTTTATATATATTTTTTTAAAGTTGTGTATTTTTCGATTCTTTGAAGTTGTTTTGAGAGAAAATTTGACGTCCTGGAGAAAAACTGAGTATGTAGTTTTATCATGTATGGGCTCTAGTTAAATACATATACCGATTTTTTTATATGTGAAATCTTTTTTGGGAAATTGTTGCACAGTGTAATAAGTATTTTCTTTATATGGTTGATACTATTCTTCCTGGTTCTATCATTTCAATTTTCAATCCAATAATAAAGGATTGTTAGTTACTTGCGGAAATAGTTCTTGATATATACTAAATACTCCATTTTAATTCAGGAGTTAACAGGATGATATTCTAAAAATTTAAAGAAAATCATACTTGGGGGATTTGTGTCTAAGAGCTGGGGTTTCTGGGATCTATTTGGGAAGTAATTTTAAAGAAGCTTATTTTATTTTAAGTAAAAGAGAAATATACATTTTTGAAATACTCGGAGAAAAGCTCTTAAATAATTTTCATTTACAATCAAAAAGTTTTTGTAATACTTGAAAAAAATAAATAGTTTTCATCAGGGCTCGAACCCATAAAATTCGGAAAATTTAAAATTTGTTTCTTCACAATAAGTTCAAAATACTTAATTCTTAGTTATCTATTTAGCAAAAAATTATTGGTGAGATCTGAAAATAGAATTTATAATATTTATAACTCTTCTGTATTCGGCTCTTAGCACTGATAGTGTTAGCGATCTTCCTAAATCAGATGCCAAAGAAAACAGTTTTCATGGATACTTTATATTACCAGTTCCCTATATTACGGTGTTTTTAAATTCAACAATAATATAAGGTTTTAATAAATTTATATTCTGAATTTATTTATATATTAATTTATTCAATATAGATTTTGTTAAGGGTATAAAACATTCGGCCCAGCCGAATATAGAATTTCCACTTGTACCAATTGATTTTGTGTTTATATTTTATTACTTTTAATAATCCGTTTACAGTAACCAATTTCAAGATTTTAGTAAAACATCAAACATCGTGGCTGACCCATATGGTCTGATTTCATAATATAGTTTTTTAGCTGTAATTTTGAGAAACTTTTAAAAGTCTTGCAATGAGCTGAAGGGGATATTTTTTTCTAAATCACATTTTTTTGTTTCTCTTTCCAATCACTAAAAGAATCCTTGTAAGACAATAAAGTTTCCCTCGTTAAATGGTTTAAAAATGTAGATCAAAATATTACGTATACGTGTTATGGGGTTCATAATAGGGTACCTCTGGCATTTAAAATTTTAATCCAACCAACAGATTAGAAGTAACAGATTTATTTCCAAAAAATTTTTATTCTTCCCCGCTGTACGTATGTATTATTATAATAATATCAATCGTACGTCTTTATAATATGTATATATCAATGCGCAGAGGGGCAGAATCGAAAAATTTTGGAAATATATCTGTAACTTCTAATTGGATGGCTGGATTTACATAAAATTTCGCATAAAGCAGAAGGGTGTACAATTATATGGAGTGGGGCTATGTGGTCTTAAAATAGGATACCACCGACATAGACAATTTTTATCCGCTTGTCAAATTTTTGTTTCTTATAGGATGCTTACATGTTCTATTTACTCTTGCAGTTTTAAAGTTAATTGCGTTTAAAATTTCAACTATCTGAATTTCGTAAAATCTTGGTCCAGTTTTTTTAAATATATAGCCCAATAGTTTCATCCGATTTTGTAAAATCGATCTTTTCCGATCTTTTCTGAGCCCAAAAATAATCGATTTAGAAATTGAGAATTGCAAAATTATGATTTTTTGTATTTTCTTTTCTCTCTACAATAAATGTTTTCTTAAAACAATATAACAAGTTTATGCTTCTCTGAAAAGTACCTTCGCGGAGATAATTCTAAAATAGAAAAATTAAAATAGCCATAGAGCTAAGTATAAGCCCTCCCGAATGTGAAATTTTAACTTTAGTTGATATGTTCTTAAATCCCAAAGCTTGAATCTGCAAGCAGAATGCAGTTTCAGAATCTCCGATATATTCTAAAAAGCATGTGCAGGCGTTGTTCATAGGACATGGACTATGAACTAAAAATTTTTTCAAATAAATTGTATTAATTCTAGCTATCGCAATTATTAATTATATATAAAGAGACTGAAGTAAATTTCTTTTATAGGATTAAAACTATGCCGTTTCAAAGTTTAATAATTCACGAAATTTTCCAAAACTATAGTAGTATTGTGGATGTTAAACAGTCATAAGTAATAAATAATTTATTGCCTTAGCCAATGCTTGAAGGTTTGTTTCAAAATTGTAATTTTTAGTGAAATATTATATTTTAAAGAAGCGTAGTTTTGGTTCTATAAAAGATACTGACTTAAATTTTTTTGTATGTAATTAAAAATTATATCAGCTAGATAACGGAATTTATTTGAAAAAATGTAAGTTCAGAGGTTTCATAATTTTTAGAACTAAATAATAGAAATAGAAATAATAGAAATAGAACTAACGAAAATTTCAGTGATTGTTGTCTTTATTATTAAAATGATGAGATTTAAAAAGAATAAAATTTTGGCAAAAAAAAAAAAAAAAAACCGACGAAATTCCTAAAAATGGGACTTTCTGAATCAAGCCTATAAGATCCACAATTGTTGTAGGTCTGGAAAAATCCATTGGCAAACTCTTTAGAACACACCAGAATTTCCAAAACTGCATTCCATTTATAGATCCTAGTTTTGGCATTTTAGAACATATAGACTAAAAACAAATTTTGTTTTTACAAAATAGGTCAATTTCGGTAGAATCTGTACTTAGACTTATTGGGTGATTGGGCCAGCTTTTAATTTTGAGAATATCTCCATGATGAAACTTTTCAAAAAAAAAAAAAAATGAAAATCGCTATATGTTTTTAAGAAAAATTTTATTACAGATATAAAAAAAATGTGTGAACACAAAAAAAGTCCTATTTTGTGCAGTTTCAAATTTCAAATTCGTTTATTTTTGTATTCGATAAAGATATCAATATTTAATAAATCATTTTCTTCTTTAACTAATTGGAAAAAAAATTATAAAATCTGATGAAAATATTGATTTTGTAAAATTGAGATTGTTGAAATTTCAAATGCAAATAATTTGAAAACTATAAGGGACAAATAGCATATGCAAGCATGTTTTTCATAGGTTTTAGCAAGATCTTTAAGATGACAAAAAAAATATTTGAAATGGGATAAGAAACAAAAATTTGGCAAGAGGTTTTCTAAGTCAGAGGTAGCTCACTTTGAGTCCCAGTTGCTACGCTTCTGAAGGATTTGTGGGGCCCATTTTTCCAAGGGTTTAAATTTTGCACTTCTTTGTTATACGTATGTGAAGAAGAATTTCTATTCTACCTCACAGTGCAATGTAGATAACAATTTACCTTGCTGCTGTAAATACAGATGAAACTATTAAAATAATATACATATGTATTTTAATATTAATCTGTTACTGATTCGTTCAAACGAAATCATTATAAATTTTACATATTTTTCACAACACTTTTAAATTGGAAAATCATTTAAAATTGTATTTATTTTTAAAAGTCTAAAAAAATATTTTATCCACATTGTTGCATAAATGTGCTAAAGGAACATAAAAAATACTGATGTTTTATTATCAACTGCATTTATTTAATTGGAAGTGAAAGCTTATTTAAAAATTTATATATAGTGAGTGAATTTAAATATTAAAATCAATAATAATTTGTTATGAATTTGAGTGAATTTTAATTGTTATATATATCCAATATTTTTATTTAACTGGCTAAATAATTCTATTTGTAAAAATACTAAAATAAAGAATAAAAGTATAGGATTTTTGCAATGTTATTTCTTTTAATTTACATATATAAAAATTATATGATTCTCTTTTATTTTTTTTTTTAAAGGAAATAATTTAAAAAGCTGTTGTTTCAGGTATTTCTTTCATAAAAAAATGCTATTTTATAAGTCTTTATTTTTGTGTTTATAGGAGTATTTAGCTGCTTTATATTTAGACTTCTATTAAGAACGTTAAGACTAAAATCAGGTTAAACTCTTTAAGGTTTGTTTTGTTTACAAATATATGTTACACAAACAGACAGTTGATATTCAAAAAATTGAAATGAGTATTTTTATTATACTTTTAATACAAATAAATTTTGTATTAAAGATTTACAGCTGTTGTGTACTATTACTTGTAGCAATTTTTGAATTTGTTAGATGTATGCATTAATTCCCATCATTTTACATTAGTTTGCTGTGATAGTATTTTTTCCAATCGCTCCTTTTTGAAAAATCTGCCATATTAAAGTACTGTCACTGGGTATGTTTTATTCTGCTGAAATATAACACAGTTTTATTAAAAAAGGAGCATTTAAAGAAAGTTTTATTTCATTATTATATTCTAAAAAAGAACAGCTACATAAAGTCACATATTTTGGTGGAAGATTGTGGGGATGAGATAGATTGAGACGATTTAAAATGATTTCGATGAGCATGATAAGGACTAGCCAAATAGAAAAGTGTGAAAATAATCTAAATAATAAAGACAATGAACTAATTAAGTCACCAGCCAACTCGCAAAGGCAAACAACGGCCAAGTGTAAAAATTTAACACCACAACAGCAAAAGGATTTTAGCGACAAACAATGTGGAGTTCGTGAAATTTGTAAAATAGAATATGATACTCTTACCATACATTTGAAAACGAAAGACCATGAATATTTTGCCAAAAACTCTCAAAACTTTATGGCACTCGATTTTTTAATACATTCCTCGACGGATGTGAACAAGTTTTTGTATGAGAATCGTTAACTGAAAATAAAAACTGAACTAGAAGAAATGGAGGTAGATCATGAGGGTCTAATAAATTTCAAACAAGATCCTTTGTAAAACAGTGAGAAGAAAAATGAATAACAAAATGAAGATTATGATGAAGATGATGAAAATTATATTGACAAGGAAGATGAAGAGGAGGAAAACGATGAATCGCACAAGTCATCTTCAACTACCAAGTCTAAGTCGGTGGAGTCCAAATTATTCCCTCCTTCTCTAAGAGAAAAATCCAAGAGATCCACTAAAGGTAAACACTTTTCAGAGAAATTTAAGAATTGTACTCTAACTATTTCTGCAAAATCACCAAAGACTCCTAGTCCTCAGAAACCTTTAACAGCTTTGGACAAAAAAATAAAAAAACAAGGATTTGATCTTTGCTAAATGAAATAAATGCTTCCATAATTATAAAAAGGAGATCAAGCAACAATTGCCAGATTTCTAAAAGCGCTTAGATTCATACAAATGTACGAAAATTAGATACCATGAGTACTAAAGCCAAGGGACGTCGAATGGCATTTTGCATGTATGAAATGAGGCTGGAACGTCACAAAACAGTGTCGTTTCTGCATCGAATTTTTACTGGCGATGGAAAATGGATTCATTACAATAATTCAAAGTGCAAAAGTAAGTAAAATAAGCCCGAATAACCTAAAAATTGCACACCAAAGTATATCTGTCGTCAAGATTATGCTCTCTTTTTGGTTTCAATTATAATAAGCTGTTCAAAGTGTGCGATTAAAATAATGAAAAAATGAAAATAATTATGGAATTTCGGAACGGTTGCTCCGATTTCAATGAAATTTCACATACTGATAGTAAGGGCATGGACGAGTTAAAGTTTTTAGCTTGGACCATATAAACCTAAATGGGGCGGTTCCACAGGGTATGTCGGTATAAAATTTTTCAATAATGATTCTGATGTCTTAATTCTGATTCGATTTGAAAAATTTTTCTTTAGTACGATTCCTCATAACTTATCTCTTTTAGTTTAAGGATTAAAATTTAAAGCAGGATAATGCTTCGATGAAGTTCCAAATTTCATCCAATTTTTTGGAATTTTTTTTGTTTCATTAACAACAAATGGCAATATTTTGAAGAAGGAATTTTGAAAAAAAAATATTAACGGAGTCAAAATTAAATTTCATTTCATTTAAATTTTAACTTTGAAAAAGGTAGATTTTTTCCTTTTTTATTATTAAAAAAGGGGACACATTCTTTTTCCTAATTAACATGTATGATATTTATATTCTTCTGAAAGATTACTGTAGGAAATTGTGTGAAGGAAAAAAATTGTAAAATCTTTAATCATGCGAGAACCAGACTCTCCTAAATTTTACCTATGTTTTCATGATTTTCAAATTTTTACCTTAATTTCTGAAATCGCAAAGCTGGAGTTAAAAGAAATTTATATTTTTTACAAAGTTTAATGTATTTTAAATTTTTTTTAGTAATAGAAATTTTTGCTCTCCGATATCGGTTGGGAAGTTATGGCAAAAAATGTAAAAATCCCATTTTTGGAAATTTTTAACAGTTTTTTTGAGGATTGCGTTATTCCTGTTGATAATTCTGAAATAAATTTAGTTTAAAGTCTGAATAGTTGTAAAATTTCATTAAAATATATATATTAATAAAAATTTTATTGCATTATTCAAAATGAATGAATAATAGCACAAAATCTCGACTCAATTATTTTTCGATATATTTTTTAAATTAAAATTAAATTAAATTAAATTAAATTAAATTTAAATTAAATTAAAATGTTTATACATATTTGAAAGGAAGACAAATTTTTTTTAAAAATGATATGTAATTTGTATTTTTTATCTCTCTGCTGGAAGTAACTAAAGGATATGAATTTAGCAATATGCTGAAAAAAGAAAACCTTGAGGTTTATTAAAATATTTCTTGCTACGTCATTTTCACGAATGGCATTACCAATCATAAAAAATGAAGCAAAATTAATCAAATTATTTGAAATTATTAAATTCTTGAATCCTTTAGTTGTATACGCAAAATGATGACGTGGACGTTTTATACACCAGTGTATAGGAAATTTTGTCTTCTTTTCAAATTTATATAAAAATGTTTATAACAAAAATCTGTATTGAAGAATTTTGCAAAAAGTTGTCGAAAATTATGTAATAATGTTTTTATTATTACATATTTTTGAACGAAGTTTTACAGCTGTATATAATTTTTGATGCTTAATTCGAAACTGAAGTTATTTTTTTAGATTTATCAACAGGCAGTTCTCAAAAAACTTAAAAAAAATTTTCAAAAATGTAATTTCTTACTTTTTTTTCCCATGTCTTTCCAATCTATTAGGGAGAGCAAAAATTTCTATTACCAAAAAATTAAAACACATTAAACTATGTAAAAAATATAACCTTTTCTAATTTCAGCTTTGTGCTTTGAGAAATTAAGGTAAAAGTTTGAAAATTATGAAAAAATAGATTGAATTTAGGAGATCCTGGTTTAAATTTTCCTTCATACAATTTTCCTTCATACAATTTTCTATAAAGTTATCTTTCAGGCTAGTATAAACACAGTATGTTTATAAATAAGAAAATTTTTATAACTAAAAAAGAATGTAACTTTTCTGGCAAAAAAATCTACTTTTTTTCAAAATTCAAATTAAAGTGCATATTACTTTTGATTGCGTGAAGATTTTTTCAAATTTCAATTTTCATATATTTTTCACAATTTTGTTATTTATTGTTAATAAAATAAAAAATATTTAAAAAAATGGGGTGAAATATGGACCCACGAAAAAATTTCACCAAGGTGGACCAAAAAGTAAAAATCTCTTAAACTAACCGAGATAAGCTACACGTACGTTACCTTTGTTTTGTACACCTCTTTTAAATCGGTTAAGATATAACGAATCTTGTGAAAAGTTTTCGAATCGAAAAAGTTTTTCAAATTCTTGTACGCATCCAGTTTTTAACAGAATGATTCACATAATATTTAAAGTGAACATTTAGCGTCAAAAAAAATACAGACGATTTAATATTAATCACCCTGATTTTAGCAAGACAGCTATAATTTTGGAATTAAATTTTTCTCACAAAGTTACAGAACACGGGTATCAGTTTTTAATATTTTTAATACTCTAGATATCGAAATTTGGGACCCTGTGGACCTGCTCCAGTTACGTCTATATCGTCCAAACTCAAAACTTGAAATCGGAACAGCCGTTTCAAAATTCCATATTTCCATTTTATTATTTTTTTTATTTTTTTGAATCGCACACTGTGTGTTGTACCGAACAGAATTGATCAATTTAAAGAAAACATTGTACGGAAAACAGCCAGCATATGCCACCAGATAAGAGTCCAAAATTTTCCATCGTGATAATTCTCGGTCTTATGTTGTACAAGAAATTAAAAGCTAAGGCTTTGAGAAGTTTTACCCCACCCGCTGCATAGCCCAGATATTGCCCTTACCGATATAAAAAATTGGCTTGATTGGTTTCCTTCCTCAAAAAATGAGAAGTGGTTTTGGATGGAATCAGTAAACTGCCAGACAAATTGGCAGGGATCATACCTTACGACGGACAATACCCTGAGTAAAATACTCTGTAGCATTATCTTGAAAATAACATAAATATTTCATTAAAAAAACGATGGAAATTAACACATACACCCAATATATTATTCAATAGATCTTCCAAATTGTTGTTATTAAACATTTCTATAAAAATTCTCTACTTTAAATTCTATGTAAATATTTGTTTAAAATTAATATACGCAACACCACAGCGTGTATGCGTGATAATATAATTTATGCACTTAAATTGGTCACCACAACGTATACGTATTATAAATTATGCGCTCCAACACTCATACGCCTGAGTACATTTTTAATTTAGACATTATGTTATGCTTATAGTATAGCTAAAAATAACATAAATTCCATTGAATAAATTGAATAATTAAAGCGAATATAAATCTAAAATTAAATAAACAAACAAAATGTAAAAAGTAGGCGTAAGATTTTTAAAATTACAGATTTGTGCTTATGCAATGTTGAAAACAGTTTAATGTAATATTTTTAATTGTGTTTATTTTTATAAAATTCTGTATATTGTTAGAATTTCACAGTAAATTTGGGATTAGAATATATGAAAAAAAAGAAATAAAAATAAACATATTAAACAAAGAAATAAAAAGAAATCCTAATTAAAACATAAAAAAGTTATTGTAAAATTACCAAAAATGAAAAAAAAAAAACAAGTGGAAATGCTATATTCAGCTGGGCCATTTTTTTTCATAAAATCTAAAAATATTGCATAAATATAAAAATTCCGAATATAGATTCATTAGGACTTATTATATTGCAACTTTGTTATATATACAAATATAGTGAATCTATTAAACAATATCTATGTGTTGTTTTTTTTTTTATTTTTTTTTCTGAAAAAAATATATGTAATTAAAGAAATCTTAAGGAACTCATTCACATTTATATTGTCAAAATGTTTGCTTGATAAAAACTAAAAAAGAATTAGAAAAACTTTTTATTTATAAAACTAAAAATTATTTGATAGCTTCTTTAAAAATATATATTTCTTTTTACTTAAAAGAAAAATAAGCTTATCCAAAACTCCCTATTAAATAGATCCTAGAAAACCTAGGCTGTAAGACACAAATCCCCCAAACATGCCATACTTTCATAATGAAATAATTTGCCTTAATATTGGTATTTAAAAAAAAATAATACACAATTAAATTTAGGCGAGGATACAAACCATGGCTTGAAAATTTGTAATCTAGACAACTTCCTCTAGACTATCTAACCCTTAGCAGTATTGTTGAAAACCGATTTTATGTACCTCTTATATGTGAACGGCATAAAATTAATTAACAACACTATACGTTGAATATATTTCAAATTCAACAATTCAACAATGCACGTAATAACAACTATATGGAAACCATTGGCAATAAATCAAAAATTGTTTTTTATGATACAATTGTTACATAACTTTAAAAAGGACACTTTACGACATAATGTTTTTTCACAACATTTGCCGTCAATGTTTAGGTGAGGTCATGACTGAAATCCAAAATGAAAGAAAAATTAAATACTTTTAAATTTTTGCTTTCTTATGGCAAATATGATCAGAAAATATCATCTGCCATTATAATAAAAATAAAGATTTTTTATTATTTACGAATGCAAATTTTGTTAAGAAGTAGTGTAAAAATCTTTGTACAAAAACGCAGTCTCTACTTACTATTATTCTTTTTAAGTTTTAAAATTTTTAAAATCAAAAAAGTAATATAAATATCTAGAATTATCCATAACTTTTAAGTAAATCTTAAAGATTAGAATATCCAGTTGTATTTCGAATTTTAATTTTAAGCCATTTTGAAAAGTTTAATATATCTTTGAATTTTATAGATCTGCAGCATACAATTTTGAAAATAATTGAATGAAATTTGGTGTCTATAGTTTTTTTTGAAGCAAGTAAAATTGCTGCTGAAATTAATTATCGTCAGTCCATTATTTCACCTAGTTTCCATACAAAGATTATCCCGCAAAAAATTATTAACAGTTATAAATGAAATGTATATAATCATATTTTGATCAAATTCAGCAATACTACATTTTCGATAACAGTGCTCATTTATAGCACTTCCCGAAATTCACTTAAGGTACCTAAATCACATGACAATAGAGAATTTATTCAACAAAAAGTAATAAATCGGAATTAAATATCTGTCAAATTTAATAGTTTTACAGGGATGGAAAAAGTCTTATTTTCTATTATACCAACCATATAAATGAAATGTATTTTTTCGACCATACCAATTTTGTCAATATATTTTAACTACAAAAATTTAAATAGAAATTTAATAATTTAAATTTAAATTATTTTAATATTTAATTTAAACAATAAACGTTTTTTTTATTAAATAATTTTAGTAATAATATTACGTGAATTTTTAAAACAGCAGCAACAAATTTGTTGAGTTCAAATCGATGCAGCATTGGCACTATTGGCAATAAATTAATAATCAAAAATGTGTTTTATGATACAAATGTTAGACAACTTTAAAGAGGACATTTTTTTTTGTTCACAACACTTGTCGTCAACGCTTATGTGTGATTGCGCCTGAAATTCAAAGTGAAAGAAAAATTATTAATAAAATTTTTGTTTTCATTACATTTTTTTTACATTAGAGTTAGAAAACATAATCCGATATTATAATCAAAAGAAAGGGCTTTACTCTTTATGATAGCTAATTTGTTTTAGAACCAATATAAAAATTTTTGTAGAAAAATGCAGTCGCCACGTAGTCAAATTGGCAGTTTATCAATGCAGTATAATCGCTATTATTTTTTTGAAGTTTTGAAATTTCTAAAAGCAAAAAAAAAAAAAAAAAAAAAATACAGAATTATTCATAATATACATATTTAAGATCAGAATGTCCAGTTGCATATTCTATTTGAACATTTTGCGAATTTCGGTTTTAAAACATTTGAAAATAATTGAATGAAATTACATACATAATAGTGTATGTATGTATGTATGTATGTATGTATGTATGTGTGTGTGTATGTATATATTTATGTGTATGTATGTATGTATTTTTTAAACACAATATATATATATATACTCAAATTGGTTGTGATCGGTCCATTATTTCGCCTAGTTCCCTTACAAAGGTTTTCGTGGGATATAGGTTTAATGGTCGTAAATTATATTACAGATTTTGATAAAATTTAGCATTACTACATTTTTGGTAACCATATATTACTCCACTAAATTTGATAGATACTGGTTCACATTTGACCACAGTGCCCAAATATATCACTTTCCAAAATTAACGAAAAGTGCATAAATCATAAATTAATTTTAATATCAGGTTAAAATTTTGCATAACTGGCTTTTATTTATAAGATTATAGTTTAGGGGGTATCGGAAATTTTGGCAACATAGTGGTATGCATGGAAAAAATTATATTTTTCACAATTTATAATTTTTTAATACGTTGAATAAACTTTATAATAGTATAATTTTTGGTACATATTTATACCTATTATTGAATAATAAAATAGCATTTATAAATTTCATATTCACTAAAGAAAAAAATTAAGAAAATAAAAAATCTATATTTTCATTATATTTTCATTAAGCTTGTTCGGTGGATTATAATATTAAAACATATTTAAAATCTAGAGAAAATTATCTTTTAAATAATACCAAGAATTTATATCATAATATAGAGATTTATTTAATGTTACGTTTAGTATACCTTCGCCCCTATGTGGAATGTTGAGAAATTTGTTTTCTATACAAAATAAAAGAAAAGTATTTTATGAATATCCAATTCCAAGAATTCTATGCCTATGGGTTCGAATTCTAGCGAACAGAAAAGGAATTTTTATTTAAAAAAATGTTCATAAATATAGGCGGACATTAATCATAAAGAGCATGTATATTTTAAGACTTTCGTATAGAATGACAGACTTATATGTATCCTTAATTTTATGTGAAGGGTATAAAAAAAAGTAATAATAATAATAATAATTAATAATAGGGATTATAAATTTATTTTCATGTTAACTGCAAATAACCACAAAAGTACATTAAATAAAAATATATAAAAAACACAACACTAAAAATTGTGAGAAATGAACAACAAAAGAAAAATTTATTTGAACACATAATCAGGATAAAAGCAATAAATCTAATAGAATGAGATCAAAACATCACTTTCATAGAAAGCTCACATAATCAGAAATTGATTAATGGTTTGATAGATAAACTAATAAATGGTTGGCATCAAAATGTAATAAAATGAACCAAGCCATACATTTTACAATAACATGTATGTATAGATTATGGATTTTTATTTCTTGTTCATTTTTTATACCCTTAACCGCCATAATGGTTGTTGGGGTATTAAGAGTTTGGGCTGATGTTTGTGATATACAGAAAAAAGTCTTTGGGTCCACACCATAAAGTACAATATTTGTATCAAATACAAATGTCCTCCTATAATAGGGTTTTAACGCTCATAAATGCTGTCAGTTAAGTAATGTATTTATAAAATTTAGCATAAGTGATAATATTGTACATAAAGTTTTATACAAACTTAATTCAATATGCCAAGTTTTACAAATATTTTCTCATAATTGACCATAGCTCCCATATAACACTTTCTTCCGAAAATGACTTTAACGTGCATAAGTATCATATAAATATTAGTGTAGAGATGATATTTGATTGGGGTTTGGGGTTTCTAGCAATATATCTTTTCCCGAGAAACGGAAATGAAAAAAATCAATTTCCTGAGAATTCCCAGACATTTTTTAAAGCTTTAGATATAAGAAAAATATCATGATATCCTATAAAGAAAAGTATTTTTTTATTAAATAAAACAAAACGAAACATTATAAATTATATTGAGTTAAAGAAAAATGAAATAGTATAAAAAATATAGTGAAATTTCTAAGATTAAAAAATTTTAAATATTTTATACAAATAAAATTATTATCTTTCGTATTTTATGCAAAAAACTGTGTTTCAAATTTTTGCGTTATTGTGTTTTTGATGCTAAAACTTTTTAAAAATATATTGTAATCTATTGGATAAATTTCACTATAAATTGGCGTTTATTTTCACTTTATTTCCATTATATTTCTCCAACTTACATTATTATTATTATTTTTTTTACTAATTCTTACTAAATTAAACATAAATCAAGAGATTACTAATTAATTAATTACTAATTCGCAGTAATCATACACTCAAAAAATTTTTTTTATTTTCTAACTGTAGTTTAGTTATTTAAAAAGTTTTTCATTATATTGAAAAATAAAGAATAATTAGTTATTTCACAAAGAAAATTATTTTTTTTTTACATTTCATAAACGTTTTTCAAAAAAAAAAAAAAAAAACTAACAGAAAAAACGTATTTTTAGTTACAATTAATATATTCAGTAATTTTTTCGTCCCATAAACAAAACTGAAATATTTAACTGCAAATTATATTCAAAACCTTTATTGTCAAATAATTAAATAAAAGTATAAAAAATGAATGAATTAAAAAAAGGAAATAATAATTACAGTAAAAAGAATAATTTGGTAAGGTCAGTAATAAAGTATGAATCTTCGGAATTGGTTAAATACAATAGCTATTCAAGGATATAAGAATTACTATTTCGATGGAACAATTTTTTATAATTTTAGACTTAAAGTTAAGAGAAAATACATTAAAATGTCTAAATTAGTGAAAATGTGTTGTACATATGTGTTTATTTAACAATTTACAGGAATAAAAAACAAATCCAAACAATGGTTTTTTTGTTTACTTTTTTTGGTTGTTAAATAGCAGTATATAACAGTATATATTACTAATTTTGTATGTTATACAATGTTAGTTAAAAGAATAGAAAAATCAGTAATTTTTAGTGTTTTTGTCAGTTAAAAAAATCAATATGTAAAATTAATTGAAATTTTCATTTACTTGAAAAGAAATGTAAGCAGTCCGTTTTTAAATAAAAATATATATTTTTTACTGATTTTTCTGTTAAATTTACTTACATAATTTTTTGAGTGTAGTGTTCAGAAATCCGAGGAAAATAATCTCATACATATGTATGAATACAACATGAGATTAGTTTTTCTATAAGTATTTTGAAGTTATAACATTTACACAGTGTTGCCAGTTTAGCTTTTTAAGACTAAATCTAGTTTTCTATTTTGCTTTTAGCCTTAAAATTTTTGTTTTAGCTTCTAGCTTTTTTTCTAGCCTTTTTTGACTTTCAAGACAAACTTAGAAATAAAATGTTATTATAACAACAAAGAAGAAAATAATTTCTTATTTGTTATTACTAATAATATTTTTACAGAATTATTAATTTATGCAGTTTCGCATATTTATTCGCACAAAAAAAAATCGAAATTTAAGGAATTTTTATAATAATAAATAACAGCTAATAATAAATTTCGCCTGCGGCGCTTTATTCTTCAAATTAGAAGTGCTTTAGCAAATTTTTTGAAATTACTGAGTCAACAATAGAAAATGTTTTTGAAAATAATACATTAAAAACTTTGAAAATACTTAATCAAAAAAGAATTCCAACACAATTGGATAATTTTTCATATGAAATATAACCCAAATTTGAGTGGGAATGTTTTGGGCGATATTACTGGATTCTTTAGAAAAATATCGAAACCTAATGAGAACGAAAAAAATAGTTTCTATTTTTTTTAATTTTAACTATTTTTTGTGAATCTAGCCTTTTTTTAACTTTTTAAAAGTTCAATTTAGCTGCTTCTTTTTCCCATCTCCTATCTACACTGCATTTACAGATTCATTGCTTGAATAAGAGATGCTGTTTTAAAAGAAAATGTTGTGCTAGAATGAAGAATGTCTCAAACCAAGTTATTTTTTTATAACAGCATATGCATATATCTATTTAATATTCATTTACACGAATCTATAATTAAACTAAAATATCTAAAATTTTAACAAGACAAAAATCAAGTTGATTTAAAATTTCAAATTTCATGTAAAACAACTTCGTTAAACCATAAATAAACAAATACATAGATATCTGATAGAAAAAAAACCTGATGCAATAGTCACAAACCTAATTCATGTAACATAAACGTTCCTCTCAGATAACGTTCTAGTTATTTTACATGCATTAAACTCTTTCAAGTACCATGTTTAGAGTAATGCCAATTTTTTATTGGCAAAAGGTGTTAAAAATAGCAAAATATTTGATATAGAATTTTAAAAGTACGAGAATTCTTAATTTCTCATTTTCCCGGGAAATTTTTAAATAATACCGGGAATTCCCGAGAGTATTTTGATGGAAAAACCCGGTCAAACCCTATATTGGACAAAAAATTGTTTTATAAGTGTGTAAGACACTCTTCTAAATTTTATGATGATCGGTCCATAATTGATCACAGCATAAATCTCATATAAATATAAATAATACGATAGTATCTATTTTTTGGCACAAACAAGTTTTATAAGTTTTTAAAGTGCCTCACGAAAAGTTACAAATGTACCTCTCCGGAAATGAAGATTAGTATGTTCCATATATGATTCCCAAAATATTACATCTGAATATTTTCATTTCCTTGAGCTTGATCGGAATCTCTGTTATAAGAAAATTAACTTCAAAATATAATAGAGACATGCTAACACCCGTAATATCTATTTAAATAATTTTTATATCTCTTTTCGTTCTCAGAATATTACAATTACATTAAAATCAATTGTCATATTTTCTTTATTTAAATATGTAATTTTATATATTTATTTCGAACATGTTTCAACACATATTGTCCTGGTGCTATTGAAGATTACAGATAATTAATCTTTTAACAACAAATGGGTTAATTTTAAGCATTTGGCTAAAAGGTTAAATCAACAATTTTTGCAAACATGTTGCACAATAAAAAAAAATTAGTAATCCGTACTTAAATCAATCCATAGCAGTGTCAAAAGTAGTATGTGAGTACTGATTTTCTTTAGCTCTATTTAAGCCTAATTTGGATTGAATTAATCCAAAATATTTCTTGTTTCCAGAAATTTTATCTTGATTTAAGTTAATAAATAAAGCGAACGCAAAATAAGATTGATTTCAGAATCACAAGTAACGCAAAAATGCACTTGATTTAAAAAATATAAATCTTGAATCAATCCCAGTTGCTATTATTTCAAGTACTTAAAAATTATTTTAAGCTCAAATATATACTTGATATGAGAATAAAAATATTGAATTACGAATCATAAGCTTAGTTCGAGTTCGAATTCATAATTAAATTAATCCATAAAACGCTTGTTTTTAGAATTTTCATACTTACTTTATACGTAAATTTAAATTGAAATATATATTTTTTTAATTTATTTTTTATTAAGTTTTCATTATATATTCACCAGATCGGTAGCTTTTGTACCTGGAGTATATAATTCTTTGAAATGAAACAGTAATTCTAAAAAAGTAATAAATAAAAAATTATAAATATAGGTTTTCGTGCTTTTAATATAAAAAATTTATGTTGAATCATTTAATCATAAAGTTTTATCTCTAGCCTTTTAAAACATGTTAATTTTTAACTCTTCCTCTTCTTATTTTTTATCAAGAAATTTTGTCTTGATTTAAGTACAAAATATGCCTGTATGAAATAAATGCAATGCGCAAAAACCTTCAAAGAGATACAATTAAATTTGCTTTACTCTTCCTCCTTCTGTTAACATGATAATAATATGCCGAAAAAAACATATATGCCTTAAACAAAAAATATGTTAGAAGAATTTGTACTTAAATCAAGATATAATTTCTTAACAACAACTATAATTTTCACTTACCTTTTAAATAATCAAAATCAGGTTGTAAATTGAACTCTTTAAGGCGGTGGAGAAGGCGTAAGTCGTCACTTGGATATTGCTTCAATAGAAGTTAATTTCACTAGTCGGTCACACATTTGTGAAAAAATACCACTTGAAAAATTAAAAAAAACCAAAATATTTAAACGCGGCACAATAAAGGTCTAATGCAAATTGTATGAAAGCAACCTGTAGACAAATTAAAAGTGAGAACGTAAATTTCATTTCGCTCATATTCTCTCACAGTCTAAGTTGAATAATTCCAATTTCAAGAATGAATTTCTTGATTTAAGTACAATTTATACTTAATGTTAGAATTTTCATACCCAAGTCAAGTTTAAATTACGCAATTAATTTTTAAATGAATACCGTTTTGTACTTGTTTTAGGTACGATTTTTGCGAAATATAAAAAAATAAACTTTATTTTGACTTAATGCGGTTTATCTTTCTGCGTATTACAGGTCCGCAACGAATAAGTTTTCGCCGCACTTGCAAAGACCGGCATCGAATATATTTACTACTCGTTCTCTGTCTCCTTCTGAGAGCACAAGTGAAGTATAGTAAACGGTTGTTTGTCGAATAACTACGAATAAGTAGCAACAGAAAAATATGTTCCGAAAAAATTTAAGACATGAAAATGTAATAAACATAGAAAAAGTACTACAAGTATACTGTTCACTTCACATGATACCTCAAGTTTTTTCTTATTAAACTAAAATATGATAATCATTGATTTTAAATAAATTGATCTATATTATTATAATATTTGTTATTACTTTTTTTTAGAATAAATAATTATTTATTCTAATAATTTCTACTTTAAAAAATAATATTTTTTTAATGTTGTATAACAGAAATTTTAGACGATTGTAGCTTTTTTTAATTTAAGCATTAGATAACAGTTCAAGATCCAGTTATTAAATTTTGTATATTTTATTTTTCATTCTAATGTGCCGTTTCCTAAAGGCCACTTTTTTAAATGATTTTTTTTTAATTTGTTGGATTTTTTTATAAAGATTTCTAAGAAGTAATCTTTTCCAAGCTAAAGTATACAAATTAAATTCAAAATTTATTTGGTTACTATTTTTTATTTATAAAATGCCGGATGCCGGTCTTTACATGTGTGGCGAAAACTTATTCCTTGCAGACCTTTAATACACAAAAATAAAAATTGCATTAAGTCAAAATAAAGTTCGTACTTAAAACAAGTACAAACCGGTATTAATTTAAAAATTAATTGCGTAATCTAAACTAAGTAGAATGAAATACTTGAATTGAGTTTGCAAATTCTAACACTAAATACAAATTTTACTTAAATCAAGTAATTGATTCTTGAAATTGGAATTAGTCTAGTTTAAGAAGGGAGAAAAAATTTAAATATATAGGTTTTTAATTTAATATAAAAAATTATTGCATTTTTTTGGATGTCTTGTCCGTTTTTATTTAAAATTCCTGCATATAACTTTTCTATTTTATATTTTATTAAATAAAAAATATGTTTTAAATTAATTGTCATTTTATATTTGAAAAATTATAACTTATTGTAGGAGTATCGATTTTTCTTTGAAAATCAAATGACAATAATACAAATAAAATTAAAAACAGTTTTTTCTCCTACCAAACTGAATATTGTATACGTTTAGTTTTAATTTCGCATCATAGTCGACATGATCTCGCTTGGTATGTTCCAATAAAATAGAATATATCGGCAGTATTCATTTTGAGCGGACACAGCAAATAACAACAATTTATTCGACAATTTTGTTGTTCACAAATATGTATACACTTTTCGTTTGCAACAAATATATTTATGCAGATTTCTAGTATATATCAATGAATTTATGAAAAATATAATAATTTTTTTAAACCGCTGTAATGAACGAATAAAAGAGAGCCTTTAAAATTTAGTCACTATTTTACATGAATTTATAGCTTTTTTGATAAATTTATGCTTCTGGTGACATCTATTTTCTCGACTAAATATTTATTTGCCATAAAAGTTAACTTAACCTATTATGCACCGGTGATTACAAAACATTACTTTTGTTACTAAAGGGTTAAATGAATACATGTATATATATATATATATATATATAATATTGAATAAGACCTTTTCAATGATATCCTAAAATCTAAATTAAGGATGAAACTATGCCAAATATTCACACTTTAATAAAATAGTATTTTAAACTTGAATGAAAACAAATTTTATAAAAAGTTTAGCACTTAACTAATTTTTGGAGGTACTTTAAAAGGAGTCCTACTCACGAAAGCAAAATAAATGAATCGAAATATTGTGGGGAATAGTTTATAACATATCAGTCTTTAAATTTTTTGTTCCTATACAAATCGAGGCATTTCAAAGTGTACAAATCATACTTCCAAATTTGTCAAGATTTGGTGTAAAATTGATCACAGGTCCTATATAAGATCCTCCTATAAAATCATTTTTATGCATATACATAGTGGTGTAGGCTATCACTTGTTTTATTTTGTTTTTGTTTAGAAAATACAAAAATACCCGTTTTTTAGACTGGTGATACCATATTTGAAGCAGGTAGCTCCAGTAATGCGTTATTAATTGTATCTCCCATATTAACCTTTTTCGCTTTACCGGTTTTCATGATTTTAGGTTCTTCTCATAGTACAATCGTACTTGAAATGAAGTTTAACTACATACGTACACTTACACCATATACACATACCCAGCTGACCATAAATTTCGATAACATATCACGTTCGAACATTTCGCAAACATTTCTCTGACAAAACATTCGGGAACGACTTTTGTTGGCGATCCGAATATAAGCTTCTTGAGCTCACTTTGTTGCAACAAATCTTTCGGTATCGAAGTTTGTATTAATAGTGAACCTTTAACGATATCAATAGCGAAATGTAAAAATATTCGTGATTCGTTTATGATATCAAAAAGTATGAACATTATTCGATAATGATATTCCTAAAGACTTGTGTTTATTATCATTGACAATAGTTCGAAAATTATTGTATTTTATTTTGTTTCATATACATTTTGTTCCCAACCTAAAATTAAAAACTGTTTTCATTTTAAAAGTTTTGTTTTATTTTAAACTTAATACAATATATTAATATAGGTACATAATAAATTACAATTCAAAAATAATAATTCATATAATTCATTACATAAAAGTGGTAATATTTAAAGCATTTTGTCCAAGAGGAGTCATCAATGTTTTTTCTCTCAATGTTTTTTATATCTTGTACAAATTCATATCTTTTAGTGCAAAATTTTCTGAATTAATCTGAAAAAGATATATTAACTATTTAGGTAAATGTGATATTTTACAAATCTATTTACTTACTATTTTTTCTAAAATTTTATTATATTATTTTTCTTTTATTAAAAATTGCTGAAAATTTAATTAACATCATAAATTTTATAGCGCAATATTTTAAAACTGATCGCTATGAGCTACGACTAAAAAATGTTTGTTTCGCTTTAGTCTTTTGCATGCACAAACAAGAAAATACGTGACATTTTTACTTACATAAGAAAAGCTCGAGAAATTTAATAGATTAGAAAATTTCTCGAAACATTCATTTTCGATAGAAAAGTAGATTATTGTGATATCGATATTTTTGAAATTCTCGATATTTAATCTAATGTTTACTATCGAGAAAAGTTCAATGCCACGAACATCATAATTAATTTATCGAATCGTTATTTTGTCCAACATATTTATTTCGAAAATTCTTCGTTTCTAGCGAAAATTTGCTAATAACGAAACACAGGTCAGGCGGGTAGTCTCATCCTCTTACTCTCCTTACTATGAATTTGTTCATAAATTAACACTGGCTGCCATGACACCAAACATACATACACACATACATACATATATATATTCTTTGTGTCGTTTAACTACATTCCTCATGCTTATAATACACGTGTACTACCCCATTGTACATGTATTTAAAATGGGATGCTTACACATGTATTGGTATAAAATTTACTCATATAAATGATGTACATAGATACATAAATATATATGTATGTATGTACATTGCACATTAGACTGCTCCATAAAAACATAGTGTAAAACATAAAAAAGTGATCGGATGTCGCATACACGCACCGTGTTGACTTTAAAGTTTGTAGGGTGCATTTTTTTTGCGAAAATTTTTACTTTTCACAGTTTTTTAAAAAATTTTGTTATTATCGATTCTTGGTTGTAATTTAATATAAGGAAATCGCAATCAAGATATAATTGTCTATCAAACCAAATAAAAAAATGAAATCGATAAGAAAATATTAAACTTATTAGAATTTCCCCAAACCATTAACGTGTTTTTGAACACTTGTGTAAGCAACGTACAGATAGATTTTTATTTTTTTTTTTTTTAGAAATTTTGAAATAAAATTTGAAGCATAATTACTTAAGAATAAGCTTTAACTCCTGCACGATAATATAATCCCCTTCTTGTGCTTTATTAAAAGATATTGATTTTTATCATGGCTGTTTCAAAACTTCAATTGCAATTTTTGGAAATTTTTGTGAAACAAAATTCAAAAACGTTAAGAAGGTAAAAATAACGAACATAACTCAATTTTTTTTTATTTTTTCTTAATTACAAAGCAATGACTTCTATATTAAATTCTGTTATGTTAGAATGGCTTTCCCTGGCAAAACAAGTCAAGTATATTTTCCTTTGCGCATGATATTATTTAACAAAATTTACTTTGCACATAATCAAGAAACGAGGGTGTTCCAAAGGATATTGACCCCAAGTTCAGTTGAGGGTTAAGTTAAGGGTTTGGCTGTAGATATTATTTATTACCTTTAGCTTTTATATTTGTAAAATTACATTAAAATCTAGCTAAAAATAAATAATATTGAGTTATATTTTCGTTAAAAATGTCAATATTTGAAATTCCTGATTTAAGGTTTAGCATTATTCAAATTCTTTAAAATTTTCGGAATATATTTTCTACAATTCATGTTATCTCGCTATATTATAATTTTCATTAATCTGTACACTAGTGCAAAAAAAAAAGATTGACTACAACAAAAAAATCGCCAAAGAAATGGATTTTTACCGAAATCGAAAAAATTCAAATCTATGGTACGGTGAGCTTATAAGAGATGTCGACCTAAATTTTTCTAATTTTTACTTTCTGTGATGTTGTCTATACAACAGCACAGTTTTATCATAAGTTTTTTAAAATTTGTTTAATAAAATTTCTAAAAGGTTGGAATTGGAGTTTTGAAACAGCCATAGGTAAAACCAACGTTTTTTTTAAATAAAGCATGAGAAAGATGTTATATTATCATGCAGGAGTGAGTGTTAATTTTTCTCTAAGTGTGATTCAAATTTGACTTAAAATAGCATTTTATTTATTTATTATTTCTAAAAAATCACAAATTGTCTCTACGCTGTTTACACAAGTGTTCGAAAATAGGTTATTGGTCGGGGGAATTTCTGATATATAAGTGTAGCCTACAAACTTCAGGGTCGATGGTCACGTGTTCGACACATCCGATTACTCTAAAATTTTGCGCTCTATGCTTTTACATAAAAAAAAGAAAGAAAAAAAGAAAAAGAGAAATTTGAAAGTTGGCATTTTGGAAGCATTCTAATGTATATTGTACAAGTGTGATTGTTTGTTTGTACACATTACTGCATCCAAGTATATGTATGTGAATCTACATTTTTATAGCACTATTTTTGTGGGTCATTTACTGCCTGTCAACATTTTAAATAAAAATACAATTTACGACAAAATTGTTTAAATACAAAAACAGAAATGAAATGAAAAGAAGCAGATACAAAAAAAAAAAAAAAAAAAAAATGCCAAGTGTTAAATGAGATGGAAATAAGGTCATCATCATCACCGTCTTCATCGTCGTCATCACCAGCATCAACAAAAGTTTTAACTGTTGCAGAATAAAATTAAAAAAAAAGTGAAATAAAGTAATAGAACAATATTTTTCTTGCACCTCAATCAACTTGTTTATAATTAAAATATAAAATTTAAATATATGTGGTGGAAAGAGGGTATTTTTTACTTTATTATTGGAATAAATGTTAGAAATTTTTGTCTTTATTAAGCTATTAGTAAATTATATTAAATTAAAAATAAAAAAAAAAAAAATAATATCAAAATGTATTTGCGAAAATCATTTATATTATTTGAAAACCCTGTTTAATGTTTATATTGTATATCGAATTCACCTGCCATTCATTTTATAAGATTTTATTAAAACGATTTCTTTTTATATTTTATAAGCAGCACAAATTTCTATATTAAAATGTTGACATAAAAATAAAACATATTGACATCAGCGATATTTGAGAGTCTTTATCATTCCAAATGATGTGTGCAAAAAGTTTTTCTAATTATTTTGTTTCAGGCGAGGCACTTTGGGAGACATTTTTCATTTTATGATCCCAAAGTCTGTAATTTTTTAACCTTTTATATAAATGAACACAAATCTTGTACCAACAATCTTGAGAATATTTTCCATAACATTATTCAATATAATCTAAAAACATTCGCATATTGTTCGATTATCTTTATCATTATGTTTATTTATAAAATTTAGGGGAACACAAGTTGGGCAATTATTGCACTGGACTTAAAATATATTTATTGATATACAAATTTTCGTGATGATAATCTAATGATTTACTGAGATATTAATAACGACATTATGTTAAATAATATATTTTATTATGAATAAAATCAATGAGTAATTCCAAAAAATTTCTTTGCATATCAAACTCGTCAATGTGCATTTTATGACGTATGAATCTCGGTAATTTTTGCAAAAATGAACAAAGTTTAATCTAGAATATTCGATTGTTATCATTAGAAAGGACTATAATTCCTCTTTATTATAAAACCATAAAAATTACACATATTCCTAGTGTAAAGATCTCTTAAATGAAAGAAAAAAAAAATATTATTCTTCCTAGTATATGATGAAATAATGTCTTTTGATTTTTAATTATTTTTTTTACACAAAATATATAACCGATTTATCGTTATAATATAAAATTTAAAATTGGTATCTCAATGATATCAAAAGGTATAACAGTTTTTCTATAGCAGTTAATATATATATATATATATATATTTAAAGAAAAATTATGTGCTTTCAAGTACTTTTATTTTTAATTTACTTTTTCTTTTAATTTAGAATAAAAAGAAGTAGATAAGAGAATGAAACTTCTTTATGTCAAATTTTATCTTCATATCGACATTCATGTGAGATTGATGCATGTATCTAATTTTATTAAATTATTCTTAAAATCAGCAGGTTTTGTAAAATAGTTTGAAGTGAGTTAAGGATCTGTTAATATATTCCTGAAACTTCTAAAATAATATCAAACCATTTTTTTGGAATCTGAAATGTGTTAAAAATACAACTTATCTTGAATAATTATTGATATTTTATATTAAATTTTTTAGGTGTGTAACAGAAATTTTTCGGAAGTGAAAATTTTCGTATAGTCGAATTCGTAACGTTTTTGTTTTGCTTCTTCAGCTTTAATACGTTTTTGCAAATCCGAAAGAAATTAAAAACACATTTTTCCTTAAGAAAATGTGGCATCATTACATAACAGCTGATTAATAAACAAAGAAAATTAAAACAAGATAAGGGAATCAACAAATGAAATTGAAAGTGATATTTGTGTTTACTATTAAGAAGTTAATTTCAAAAGTGTAACCAAAATAGTTTTATAGGATTTTAAATATGCCTGGCATTTGAATTTTGGCTGTATTAGAAGAAATAAGAAATTAATATTTCCTTGAAAAACTGAGGCAAAAATCAGTAAGGGACGCATCAGATCCTTTGTCTTATCCAAGTGCAAAGTAGGTAAAATAGTTTAAGCTATGTATTTACAGAGATTATAATATTTACTAATTTTTACTTATAGTTTCATCAGCTTGTACCGATTAAACAAAGAAGCTTTTGTTATGGTATTAGAAAGAATTGAACCATCGCTGCAACGTTCTTCAATACCGGCAATTATACAATTAGCAACAGCACTTCATTTTTTTAAAGTGATTTAATTTTTTTTAGTTTATAAATATTTACATATTTGACTAACAAAATGATAAATTAAATTTAAATTTAAAAAAAAAAATGTCGCTTAAATTTAAAAAAACTGACCTTTTACTAATTTTCTTTTATTTGTATTCTTAAACGATATTACCAAATCGTATTTGTTTCCATTTTTCTTAAATAGATATGGTAACTATACAAAAAAACTTTATTGGTAGCACGAAAATTTTTATTTTCACATTTATTTGGCCACATAAAATTAAATTTAAGAAAATTATTAATTTTTGGATAAAATTAGATTTTTTAAGTGAAATTAATAAATGAATAATTCACTGTTATTTTCATTAACTTTTTCTGTTTTTTATCTGTAAAGCGGTGAATTTCACTTTAACAATTTAAAGTGGATTGAAAACGAAATTTTTTTTCGTTTTTCATTATCTGAAGAAGCTAAATACGATTTCATTTTCACTTTCATACGAATTTGTGTTCTGTGACATACCAGTATATAACTGTATTAATAAGCATAACAATGAATTTATCAGGTATGTAATGAAAACCGATCTTTTTCAAATCGAATGGATTTGAAAGATTGTGATAAATTTCGATCGATTTCAAGAATTATTTGTGCAACAATGTTTTATTTTTCTTTTAGAATATACAGCCTATTTGAAAAATAAACAAATAATTTGAGAGAAATATAAAAGATTATATTATGTGATTTAAAACTAACTTTAATCAATAACGAAAAAGACCAAATAAATACAATACATTTTTTTTCGATTTCAAATCAATTCGTTTTCGAAATCATTTTCTATCACATACATAAACATCTTAGAGAAAATGTGTTAATTCTCTGGTGGGAAAGAAACTAACACAAAGCATGGCACGTGACTATTTCCTAACACTTTTGTATGAATGGAAACTTTCACTTTAAAATTGTTTTGGTCTAGTAGGAAGAAATTTATACTTTTTTTTAACTCTCTAGTACAAAACAAAGAAAACAGAACTTTTTAAATCTGTTGAAGAGAAGAACCATATGAACTAGTCAGAAAGTAACATAAAATAATCAAAGTAAATCCGGTACTTGAAGTAATAGTCCAAAAATACTACCAATTTAAAAAAAGAAAATTGTTCTATTTACACCCTTTACATAAAAGGAAAAAAAAACTAAAAAAAATATATTCCTTTTTTTAAACCCTTCACATAAAATAAAATATATCATTTTATACGAAAGTCTTCAAATATATACCCAGGACCTCAAAATAAAAAATATTTATCATTGTTATGATTAAAAATAATTTTTGAAAATATTTTTCTGTCCATCTAGATGTCTGTATGTCTGAGCGTTGAAATGGATTTTTTAAGTTTACAGTTCAATTTCTCTTCAACACATATGTGGACAGTTATAAACGATTTTCCAGAGCATATTGCAACACTATTTTTACCTGATTTTCTCTAAATAATTCTTCGGTTTCAGTTTAGCGAAATAGCTACAACTCGCGATTTTATTTCACTGTTTTACTTTCACAAAAACCCCAAAAAAAAAAAATCAAAAGTGTGTAACTTTAAATATCAATATCTCTAGGAAGGCATTGTAAATTTTAATGATTTAAACGGTGTTTGAATTTAGCCAATGTCGGCTTTAATACGAATATTTCGAAAGTACGAAAGATTTTTTAAATACATTTCAATGCAATTACATTTTACATTAAATATGTTTTTTTCAAATTTTTGTTTAATTATTAATATTATTATTAATATATTTGGAAAGTATGGGACTTAACATTAAAGTAAGAATCTAGGAACATATTAAAAAAAAAAAACATTTTTTTAAAATATGTTCCAAATTTTTCGTATAAAAATAATAATATTTTTTCTCATATTTTAACAAATGATTTTAATTTGTATAAAAGTTAACCAATTGTAGAAAGCGTTCAAAATCAAATACTTATTTTTTAAATCTATTGACGTATTTATGTAATTAACAAAGTTTATGAAAATACCATTGTCTTTGTTTTGTCTAACTCAGTCAGTACCTTCAAAACATCTTTTTCGTTAAAAAATATTTGAAAAGTATATGCAAATTTATATACGCATTTTGGACAATTGGCTATTCATTAAATATTAATTTTGCTTCATGCGTATTTTAAATTGCTTTGTTTGCTAATAAATAACAATATTAGTTAGCCCAGTACATAAGCCCATTACATAAATTAAAAAAAAAAAAAAAAAAATATCCCAATACATTTTTTAAATAAAATATGTAAACCTACTCATATTTTAAGAATAATATAAAAAAATATATATATATATATATGAAACAAGTAGATGTGTTACATTCGGCTGTTCCAAATCTTTTATAGCCTTCACAAAATCTATATCTCATAAATATATATATATACATATTGGAATTATTTCTTATCAACATTTTTGATTTAATCTAGAGATAACTTAATATTTATAAATTGGCGTAAATTGGTCGTAAAAAACTCCTTGGACATATACCTTAAGAAAATTGATCAGACTATCTGTTTTGAAGAGCTGAATAAAGAAGAGATATGCAAAATTGTAAATGCCTTTTCAATTTTCTACCAACATTTTTTTTTTCGAAGAAGAAAGCTTGAAATTAGGTGTTCAGAACCTGCATTTGCTATTTTGAAATTTCTAAAATTGTTAACTTTGGGGCTCTAAAACACATGTCCACTAAACATGATATGCCGTCTTACTATCTACATTTAAATACCTAAAACACAATTATAGTTAAGTGATAACATCTCACATACTCAGATTTACTTGTCAAACATATTTTTTTTTTCATAAAAAAATATATCGATATCAAAACAAAATTCAAATGGACTGTACGAGGTTGCGAACCTTGACTTGAAGATTCGTAATACAGAATACTTCGATTAGACTATAAATACCCATAGAAATTTTGTTGAAAATCAATTATATGAACAATATAAAAATCAATATTCAACACTATATATTAAATATATTTAAAATTCAACAACTTCGTAGGGGATAAGAATTCAAACCCAATAAGTACTCAAAAAATTAAAATTCAAGTACTTGAAATTTTATTTGAATTCAATTGTAATTTCAACCTATTTTTAACATTAAAAAAGAATGTTTATTACAACGACGAAACATCAAATTTTTTTTAAATCCATAGAAGATATCACAACCATTCAGAGACTTGATTTTATTTAATAATAATCAGAGTATTGATGCTCCAACGGAAGCCATACGGGAATATATATTAACTGAACTGAGGATCTAAAGTCATTTAGTCACAAACTCAAAAGGTATACTACATCGTTATTTTGAATTTTACTGTCTTGTTTGCTTATATAAAAAGCTTAAAAAGCAAATCAAATTTAAATAATACTTTTTTATAAAAAACACATCAAAATGTGCCTAGAAATGTTGGTCAAATTAATTTTTTTAATAATGAAAATATTTATATATATATTTTTTAGGAAGAGCAGAAATTTATAAGGAGTCTTCCTCTAAACTATTCAATTTCACAATTTTTCGATGGAAAAATATTTATATATTGCTGTATGTGAGATAGAAAACATTATTCAATTTAGGCGAAGAAAATTGGAAAATTGTTTGAGGCTGCTCTGGAAAGTCGTTTATAACTCCCTCATTCGGGAACGGATTTCGTTGAATTTCAATGCCAAGATCATCGAGATTATATACCACATACGTGCTGAAAAAAAATATATATTTATATGACTATGGGCTTGAAAAATCCATTTCAACACTCAGATGGATAGACATCCAGACAGACAGAAAAATATTCTAAAAACCCAGCAAAAACTTTGCTCCTTATTTTTTTTGCCTGAATAACTAGTTATTTTTGTTCGACTTGTCCACAAATTCATGTAGTTATTTTTTGACTCTAGGGTACCTAAAGGAAAAAAAAATAAAAAAAAGAAAACAAAAAAATTTTGCCGTCAGTGAGACTCGAACTTGGACACAAACTAACCATTTGTTTTTAATGACTAACGTCTTACCCAATACACCATCTCCCACATAGCATCCTGAGCGACAAAAGCTCTATTTAGTTTAAAATAACTTTTTAGACATTTTGTTATAAAAAACTAACAGCTTCAGAATGGGGTTGAACCAACTAGCCAACTCATCCACGTGATTCCAGTATTACTGTGCTATTATACAATTGAGGACTTATTATGTAATACAGAGTAGGCAATTAATAATGATGCCTCATTACCAAGAAACTACTTTAAAAAGTAGTTGCTATTACCGAAAACCAAAAACTTTTTGCTGGGAAGTTATTTTTAATAATGATAATCACAAATATTTTTAGTTTTGAGGTCCTGGATGTATATTTCATGATTCTCGTATAAAATGACAAACTTATATACGAGTATAAACTTCATTTTACGTGAAGGGTATAAAAATATTTTACTTATAACAAAAGTACTAATATCTCAGAAACCAATTAAGCCATCATCAGGAAATTTTATGGGGGATTGGATTTTTCAATGCTAAGCAATATATTATTTATTATGTCCGTTTGTATATCTTTCCACAAACTTTACCTTTGGTTCCAATGAGTGTTCTATTAGCCGTGCTTAAATTTATTAAATTATCTCTACTGATACCTTAAGCCAACGGTTTAAGGCTCTTATTTCCCGAACCGCATTCCTTAAAATTTCATAAAGATTTAATATCTTATTCACTATAATAACATTATACATTAAACGTCTACTTTAATAAAATATTACCGAAAAATCTGCTAATGGATTTAAACGATTATGAACGATATATTAAAGAAAATATTCCCAAGATTATTGGTGCGCAATTGTGTTCATTGTTCATGGGTGTCATCAATATTGTTTGCATATAAATGTTCTTCTGGCATTACAAGATTTATATACGAGTATTTTAGTTATTTTCTTATTAGGTCCTTTGTTGTTGTCAACTGAAATAAATTTTAAGTTCAGAAAATATCATTTAAAGAGTGATTTTGTTTATAAAATTTAATATTTTATACTTAAGTATAAGTTTTTGTTATATTCATTTATTTGATTTTCCATACGTTTTAAATTTTTTTTGGAATTTAAATACGTATTGGATTGCTAATGCCTCCATTATTATTTTTTGCTGTGCTGTTGTTATATCTGAAATAATAATTTAGTTAAAAATATAATAAAAATAAAATAATACATATTTATACTTATTAGTTTGTTTTTTAAATAGTTGTTCTAAGTTATTTTCCGCATGATTCTTTTTCCATGTTTCGTTTGTTGTAAGTCGATTTCATTTCATTCTCTAAAACTGAAAAAAATAAATCATTTACATAAAAATATCCATGCAAAAGTGGTATTAATAAAAGTTTATTTTGGTAAGGAATATAAAATATTTTATTTGCTGTTGCAATGATTGTAAATTCTTCTTCCAATGAAATTCAATCAAATAAACAAATTCTTGATTTCATAGATTCAATGCGATTTTTGAACAAAAAAAAAAAAAAAAAAAAAAAACTAATTTTGTTATTAAATTTATTTCGTAAGAAGAAATCCTTTTGCTTATTGAAATTCTTTCTTAATTTTAAATGACACACTGAAATTGAAATAGCACATGTTGTCTGGGTTTTTAATATCTGAACAAAAAATCATATTTTAAATAATATTGCCGTTTTTATAAAACCTTCAACATTTTTGTTTATATCCTCAATTTTTGTTTTCATCCTCAATTTTATTAAGGATTAGTTGCAAGATTTTATTAAATTTATTTATATTTGTAAGTAATTTTCAAAATCGTAAGCAGAAAATTTTTGTAGAATTCCAAATTCATTCATATTTTTAATTAAATGTAAAAGGTTGTGTGTGTTATGGGTAATTGAATTTTCTGCAAACACAAATGAAAATATAATATTTTGAACCAAGTTTTTTAGTGTTGACAACAACCTACAAACACAATGTTACAAAAGAAGTTCATACCCACCTGCTCTGATTTTCGATATTAGCGAATGTTCGCTAAAAACGAAGAATTTTCGAAACGAAATGTTCGACCAAATGCGATATCATTATCGAAGTTTATGGTCAGATTTAAATATTACCCATCTGACCACAAAGTTCGATAATGATATCGCCTTTGATCATTTTTCTGACAAAATATTCGAGTAACAAATCTTTCGTTTTCAAGGGTTCAGTTATCGTATTAATAGTTTACCTTTAGCTACATTAATAGCGAAACGTGCGAATATTCCTTAGAGATTCCTTCCAATTTAAAACTAAAAGCTGATTTAATTTCCAGTTATATTTCATTTCAATTTAACACAATATATAAATAAATCTATATAAAATGAGAACGGCTGGGCCGATTTCTATAAAATGTTTTGTCAGTTGTTCGTATTTTCGAGGAGAAGGTTTTTACGGAAGAAAATTTTGGAAAATCCCTCCGGAAAAAGTCGGAAAATTTTGTATGAAATTTTGTGTGAAATTATTCCTTAATGGCTTTTCAAATCAAACGATAGAAAGTTCTTAGCGTAAATCATGGAAAATCGCGGAAAATGCGAAATGCGGAAAATTGGAAAAATCGAAAATTGATTGAAACAAATCGAAAAACATTGTACATCAAATCGCTCTCTACTGATTCCATTCAAATAAATAACATTGAAAAATTAAATATTTGTGTTGTATTATTACTCTAAAGTTTGTCTGAAGGTTTAAAATTGGGGCGACGCGAAGTTCGCCGGGTCCGTTAGTAAAATAATAAAAAATTATGCAAAATAATAAATTATATTTCAAAGATTATAATTCAGGAGCAGTAAATAATTTAAACACTTTGTATAAATTTCAACTTCGTCCAGAGGTGTAATAAATGTTTCTTCTTTCAAGAATATTATTTTTCCTGCTGCTCAAGTTCACATACATTAAGCCACCCATATACGCATATTTCAAAAATAGGACTACGGGAGCCTTTGTAGTGCTAGAAACAGTGGTGAGGGGAGAGGGGTTCGGTCCTTTCCTATGAATCCGCGTTTTCTTTACATATTCTTATTGTAGACTCCATATTTTTGTTTTTTTTTTTCACTTTACCATGTCAGGGACAGAATGACTAGAATATATTACTTGTTCGTGACCTAGTCTAGTCATAAAAATAATCATTTAAATAACAAAAAATATGCCAGAAATTTTAATCCTATAATTATATTATTGAGAGATGAAGCCTCGTAACCCGCGCCTACCATGTTTCAATGGCTAATGTTTTATGAAACACCTAAACTACACTGACTTTACATATCTTGCACTATTTCCCTATATATGTATATGCCGAATGAAAACACCGTTTAGACTTTCCAATTATCAATTCAGAATGCTGGTAAATAAATTTATTAATAAAATAGGCATTTAACAATTAAAATATTTTGATATTTTGAAAGTAATTATATTTCTAACTAAATATATATTTCTAACTAAATATATAATATTTCATATCTCTGATATCTCATTATTAACTAATAATTTTTATAATTAAATAATTAACAAAACCGAATTAATAATTATAAAAAAAAATATATAATAATAATTTATACCCTAATGGCTTATATATGATGATGAATGTAAAATTTTTGGCAAAACATAATAAATAAATACTAGAGGAGCAACAACTAAAATTAAGTAAATTATAAATCATATACTGTAATTGTTACTAACATTAATCATTATTATATTAACTTGAAATAATGTTAATAACATACAGAATTCTTTATGGTTTCTTTTATTTTCGTGTTGATTTTATTCTTTTATTTCTTTATGAATGAATGAATTACAAAATTTATCCATCCCCAATATAATTTAAGAGTATTTTGTACTCATTAAACTAATTAAATAGAAAAGATTAATTATTAATGTTCTTGTAAGATTCTCATTAGGGTTCTCTTTATTTTAACTATTATTTTATTTAGTTATTAATTCTTTAGTTATGTAAATTAAATGCAAGAATATGAATATGTCTGAAATAAATAAAAATTGTGATCGAACTTACTCAGCATTACTTGATGATGTGGGTTTTGTTAGGTTGATGCTGTGGTTTGTTACAGAAGTTCTTGCATTATATTTTTATGTAGTTTTGACAGGGTATTAGTATATGATGTTATTTAGTTGAATATTTATTTTACATTTAGATATTTAAATATTTATTCTTAGTTAGCATTAGTATATATTTTATAAACTTAAGTTTTAATAGTAATATACACTGCCTGCCACTTGAATAAAGAATCACATTTATTTAACTTTAATTAAGTACATCTCCTAAACTAAAGTTCAGAAAAACATAATTTTTTGCACAACCAAATTTCAAAGTGTTGGCTTTAGTTACTGAAGAAAAAAAATATACATATTTTGTTATACTAAAATTATGCATTTATTTAAAGAAATGTATTTCTGTGGTACTTTTTCGTGTGCCACTTGAATAAGGAATTCTTTTAATATTAATCAGGAAGGCTATGATTTGAATTTCTTTCAATATAAACGGCTAAAGAATTTTTAATTGACTTGTGATGAAAGTTTTTAATAACTTCAACAAAAGAAGTTCAAGCAGACCGTTCCAATTCATTCATTGAATTTAGGAAACTGTAATCTTTAATTAATATTTTTATTTGTGGACCATCAAAAACTCCCGCTTTTATCTTCTCCAAGCTTTGTCAATATATAAGAGAAACAATGGCCATTTTTATCTAGAGCTTTGACAAACTGCTTCATAAGACCTAGTTTATTGTGCAAAGGAGGCAATATAATTTTTTCTTTTGGAACTAAAGGTGAATTTATGATGTTATGATTTCTAACCTCACGTACTGGCCAATTTCGTTTTTCCCAGTGTAGGTGCTTGACCCGGCTGTCCCAAAGACAATAAAAACATGGATATTTGCTGTCCTAATAAGAAATTAGTCACTTTAAGATCAACACAAGTAATCCATTGGTGCTCGCTATATTTGATTTTGTCTAGCACAAGTGCGATATTTATGTATTCTTCTTTTAGTCTTGTAGAATGGGCAATTGGAACTGAACCATATGTATTGCTATTGTGTAGAAGTACACACTTCAGGCTTCGTTTGCAGCTAACTATAAATAGGCGCCATTCAATTGGCTGGTATTCGGAAAGACTCATTGCCAGAATAAGGCCTTGCACATCAGAACAAAGTACAATATTGTCTTCCGAATGAAAAAATTGTAGTAAGTCTTGCTCTCTTTTGCGATAGTATGTCACTTTTGTATGTGAAGCCAATAAGTTTCTTTCTTTTAGTCTAGAAGTCAATACCTCTGCAGATTCCTCAGGTAATTCAAGATCTCTTACCATATCTTTAATTCTTCTTGTTTAAATGGTTTGGGGTTTGATTGTTTCTTCAAAATCACTATCGCTCATTTTGTCAAGGATTTCTTCAAAGAAGGATTCATTTTTAGAGCATAATTTTGGAACACGTACTTCCTGGGAATGTGGTAGATGTCTTCTGGCTGATTCTACGATTGGATAAATAATTTTTTTTCAGATTAATTCCACGTAATTTAGTACAGCAAAAGTCAAAGTCATCTAAGTGATTTTTTTTTGTTCTTTCCACTGCATATGCACTCTGAATTTCATACAACGTCTTTGAACATTCTTATACTGTCTTTAATATTCATAGCACATTTTACAAACCATTTGAGGAATCCATGGCTTATTTTTATCCTCAATTTTCAAATCAAAATAAGAAAAATAAGCACTTTTTGTAAAATCCGTTATAGGTTTTCTAAACTTTCATTGAGACAACTTCTTCGCGACGACATGTTATGAAAATGAATTTATTAAACAAAATTAGCGACAGGGTTTCAAGCTGGGCCGAAAAAAGTACGTTGGACAGCTACTATTAAAAATTGACATTATATCCAAAACTACACGTAGGAAAAAATTTTTTTCACATTTTTAGTATTACAAGTGTCGGCATGTTACAGAACCACTAACGGTTTCTCGACACCATTTAACTTTTTTTAATTTGTTGACTTGTGTTATATTTCAAATATTATGATTCAGTAGTAGTAAATAATTGAAGCATTTTGTATAAACTTCAAGTTCGTCCAGAGGAGACACAAATATTTTTTTTCTTTCAATAATATTATTTAGAACAACATATGCTGAAAAAAATCTGCAAGAAAATAAATTACATATTTAGATAAATATGCTAGTTTTTGGAATATCTTTAGACAAATGACAACATGAGCTGTGTATTGTTGCTCCCGCTGAGTATTAACGTTGACTGTTAGCAAAAAAAAAATAACATTAGCCAAATTTTGGAGCACTTTATATTTATTTGTAAATTACACTACAAAATTTACACGTTTTTCTTTATAATCAACAAATTTTTTATTTCAATTTAATTTTGTTTTTATATTTTTTCATTTCTTGCCATTCTTATTTTCATGATTGTATTTTTGTTCACAAATTGATAGCACTTTTATCGACGTTAAAGTTAACATATATTATTCTATACATTAACTTCTAACGTTAGCAACAAAACATATCAATTACTTAACAATTTCTCCAAAATTCTATTATATAATTTTTTATTAAAAAATTGCATAGAATTAATAAACATTATGAATTTATTGTTCAATTAGTTACAACCAAATGAAATGGACTATGAATCAAGAGTGGCACTTATTTCTCTTTATTTAAGTATTTTGAAAACAATGATTGCAGTTCGTTTAAAAAGTTTTTACTAAAGCTAAAAATTAATGAATATATAGTTATTTTATTTTAGCTTTTTGTACACGTTGTTAAAAAAAACTACCACAAAAAAAAAAATATTTTTTGTAGAGTTAATACTACAATACTATAAAAGGAAATAACCTTTTTCTTATATATCATTTTAATTTTATTTTTATTTTTTTTACAAAAGTTTCCTTTTTTTTTCTCATTGAAAATATTTTGTGAAAAAATGCTTGAAAGGTTTTTGTTGTCAAATAAAATTATAATAAAAAATATTTTTATAAAAATTTCGAAAAAGTTAAAAATACATATTTATTGCAAATAAAACAAAATAAAAGATTTCGTCCAGCAATTTTATTAAAAGTCTTGGTGTGCAAAGTTTTTCAAAAAGAAAAAAAAAGACTTTTTTAAACATGAACTCAATGCTACTTTCATATCTCTATAGGTTTGCATGCCGCTTTTCAGGCCTTGAAGGCCTTTGCGGACAACGGAAAACAGAGACGAATTTAAAAACTTTGGACTCGAATGTTATGAATTTATATATTATTTATATATATTAGATACTTTTTATTTTATAACTTATAGATTTAAGTGTAGATGTGATTTAATATACACTACAAATCATATAACAGTATTTATTGCTATTTCGGCTGGTAATTTTTTATGAGTAAAAATAAATGAAAAAACCGTAGTTTTTAAGGCAAAAAATTCGCTTTTAATGTTTTATATTTTGAAAATTTGGAAGTTAAAAAAAAAAAAAAATAATAATAAAAAATCATTTATTATTAGAGAACTTGTGGGTTAAAAAATCAACATTTAAAAATAACGGAAAAACACACTAATTTCAAATGAAATGTAATAGGGCATTCAGACCGACGGGAAATTATGTACTTTCGTGATTTCGGCCGAAATCACGAAAGTGATTTTGACACTTGCGAAATTACAAATTTTGTGTAATTTCGTCGAATTTACATTGAAATTACGATGCCCATTTCCGTGCAACTCTGTACATGGTTGGAAAAAATACTTTTTTCAACTATGTATTGCATGTTTCAATCATGAGAAGAAAAAAAAACAATTGACAGCTGATCTTAAATTTAAACACAAATCTTAAAATTAATTATTAAAGTGATTATGCAAAATGAAACCTATTCTTTTTACATTTTTAATTGTTGCAAATTAAAAATTTTCAATTTAGTAAGTAATTGTTTCTTATTTGTTTCCACTTCAAAATACTTTATTTACCTCTATAACAATTTAAAATGTAAACAATAAGTATCAGCTGTTCACGAAATTACATTAAATGTTATCTAGCCAGTATGAACACTCTAGATTTCATTCGTAATTTCGGCATGAAATTTCGTAATTTCACGCCGGTCTGAACAAGGCTTAAGCGATTTTTTTCTTAAATGAAATTATATTTGTTTCTAATGTTTTTTCATTTGAATTTACTTGCATATTTTTTTTTTAAGTGCAATAAATCCTCGAAAAATTTAAAAGAATAATTTCTCGAAGAATTTAGTTTCGAGACTTTGTTAAGAAAAGTTGAATATTACAATATCGTTATTTTGAAAATTCTGGGATATAACGCAAATTTTTATTATCGAAAAATTATCGAGAAAACTTCATTGTTCTGAGCATTCATATGTAATATATTTGCTGATATATTCTCGAACATTTTGTTTCTTCTTTTTTAGCGAACATTATTTACGAATATCAGGTCATAATAATATTTGGTGGAATTCTGTTGTTTACCAATTTAAGGTTTGAGTGCATTACACTATTGCACTATTACATTACACGAGATGCATGCTATCAATTGGCACTTACGTTATCATTTTAATTAAAATCTTTTCAAATGGGATTTTCTGAGAATGAATTTTATAATTCCTTTCATCAAAATTTTGATCAGTTGTCAATGCACCGAATTTTGTAGATTAAGTAAGAACGTTGTTTATTTTTTGCCTTCTTGAAGACACAGGAAAGATGCGTGGCCAGCGATTTCACATATAATAGATTTTGATGACGAGTCAAAATTTAATTTTTAATTGTATCAGTTTCCCTTCGAGCTCTATACCGCAATCAATTATATTTTCCATTTCGGAAATAAACTCATATAAATATTTAGATATGGGCAAAAATACTAAAATTTTAAAATTCGACTAAATTTTTTTTGTTCATACTTTAGCGTTCAATGGCGTGAATCACTTTTACGAGGGATCCAAAAGTTATTGCGATTTAAATTTGAAAATTAAAAAAAAATCTAAGAAAAACAAATTTCACTTATTTATATCATAATTTCTCACATTGTAAAAAACTTGTAAAAAATACTGTCACCTCATGCTGAGTTACATAGAAAAATTATTTCTTTTTTTTTAATTTTTGCACAATTTTTTAAATAATAAAAAGATATCAGGTGCAATTTTTTTACTTTTAAGATTTTTTATTTAGCGGAAAAACTAAGTTAATATTTTTAATGGTTTAAAAGATACAGGGGTTTAAACAATGAAAACCCTATATTTGCCCTGAATATTTTTTCCAATAATTTGTAATAAATTTAATACTATTATTTTTTTTACTTGATTTCAACAAGTCTTTTATCTTTTCTAGTATTTGGTCGTGTTTGTTTAACTTGCCAACCAAAACATCCTGTTAGAATTTTTACACTAAAATATTTTAAAGAAGATGTTAGAGCAACGTTCAGCATCCTTTTGAAGTTCTTCACGATATTTGTGGAATTTTTTATATTTAAAACTATTTTTGGATTAAACCAATGACAAATTTTTTAAATCACTCAAAAATCGGTTTTAAAAAAGATTTTCTAATGTCATCATTTTGAAAAATGCATTTTTGTCTATAAATTCGTGATTTTTTAGGACGCTCTTGATTTTAGGATAAATCTTGAAAAACCTTGCAATTGAATAACATTTTGATAGTTTTTAAGCCGGGCCTTGAATATGCCCAAGCAAAATGCGTTTAGATAAAAGTATCTCGTTTTCCGCCAAAACTAATTTATCTTGACAAACGTGCTTTATATAACTCTAAAAATTTTTTCGGCATCCAAAAATGCTGAAGTGAAATCTGAAAAAAATTGCAAAATTTTTAAGAAGTGTTTAAAATTTTTGCAATTAAATGTTTTAATGCGCCCCTCCGACCATGCGATGTTAAAGCCAAAAAGGCTCAAGTCTCGCCGAAACCGTTTTTCTGAAATTAGTCCTAAGAGTGAGATAGGCGAAAAAATGTACCTTTTCAAAATTTACGATTATTTTTTCAAGATTTGAAGAGCCTAAACTCTGTTATTCACGAGGGCACATTAATGGAATACGTCACAAACGAAGCAGAATTACTTCGTTCTTAAATACTCGTATATGACATCAAATTGCAACTTCGTGGAGGGGCGCACATACAGTGACCAAAAAGTAAAAAAAATATTAAAATTTTGATTTAAAAGTTTACCATCGTATAACTTTTGACCAAATAGCGATAGAGTCATATTATATAAAGCTCTCTTACACAACTCTAACACCAAAAATGTGAACTTGAAAAAAATCAAAAATTTTAAATTGTGGAAAATAAAAATCAAAAATATGAAAAAACTCTGGTTCGTTTCAACCACATTTTTTTAATTTTTTTCAATTTTAAAGAAATGTAATTAATAACCACAAAGATCGTGGACCAAAAAATTTTGCAATTTGATTGCTTATAGTGTTACTGATATAATGTTATAAGCAACGTTACGATTAAGGTCGCCCAATGGTAACGCTGTCTTAAAATGGAACTAAGACTAAGAAGAAATTAATTATTTTGATATTTTTTTTTTTTTATTGAAATTAAATATTCGTTACAAAAAAATTTAGTACCTCAGCGTCCATTGGACATTATTGAAGCCAGTTGGCAAAATATACAAATTATACAATATACAAATTAAAAATATTTAGTATTCAATAATGAAAAATTAAATTAAAAAATTAAAATTAAATAAAAAATTTATATATATATATAAGAATGAGATCATTAAAGTAGAAGCATTTCTATATTCTCTAATAAATATTTCTTTATTTCTTTTTTAAAAATCGATATTCTTTCAATATTTTTAAAATTTTCTGGAATATTATTATATTCCAAACTACCCAAGTGTTCAACCCTTTGCTTGATAGTCTCCAAACGACATCTCGCAACTCTTAAGTTCCACGCATTTCTTGTATTAAATGTATTTTGATTTCTTCTAAATGATATAGTGTGAAAACCTATATTATTTAAAGTTTTATAAACATACAATAGAAGTTGCATTTTGTGCAAACCATAAACAGGGAGTATTGTAGTTGACACATCTTTATATAGAGATAATGTTGAAAAAGTTAACGGTAGATTAAAAATAGTTTTAAGTGCTTTGTTTTGTGCTCTCTGAAGTGATTTTAATTCATTAGTTCTGTTATACCCATAAACAATAGCCAAGTAGTTTAAATGACTTTGAATTAGCGATTGGTAAATAATAAGTTTCGTTTTTATGTTGAACTTATTCTTAAATTTGTAAATTAAACCAGTAGCATTCACGACCTTAGATTTTAAATGTTTAATGTGCATGTCCCACGATAAATTACTTTGCAAGTATATTCCAAGATATTTTGTAGAAATTGATTCACGTACTTCTTTTCCATCAACAAAGATGCTAAAATTTTGATTGTGAACAAGATATGGTCTAAATCTTAACAATTTGGTTTTATCAGCATTTAAACACAATTTATTTATTCTAGAAAACTCTGCAATAATTGCTGCATCATATTCCATTTGAATTTTTATAGATGTTTCGTATTTATATGGATAGAAAACACTAATGTCATCAGCAAATATGCATAATTTTCCAAAAAGTCGTATATTCTTTATATTATTAAAAAAAACTTTAAAAAGTAACGGACCCAATACACTACCCTGCGGGACTCCATAATCAACAGCACCCATGCGACTCTTATGACTATCAGCCTGAACATATTGTTTCCTATTTGTTAAGTAACTTCTTAACAACGCTAGTGCACTTATATTTAGGCCGTAATAAGAAAGTTTTTCGATAATTATATTGTGATCTATCAGATCAAAAGCTTTCGTAAAGTCATAAAAAACACCTGCTACGCCGCTAAATCCATTATCCAATCCTTGACATATATTGTTCACTAAATTAACAACAGCCTTTCCTAAAACCATATTGACATTCATATAACAAATTATTTTCATCTAAATAAGATGATAATTGCTGGTAAAGTATTTTTTCGAATATTTTATCAATTATAGGAAGTAAAGCTATTGGTCTAAATTGTTTTATTTGCATAGCGTTATTTTCTTTAGGTATCGGAATAATTTTTGCTATTTTTAAATCTTCAGGATATATAGAAGAATCGACAACGTTATTGAAAATATTCGTGAGATAAGGAGATATAATATCTTTGCACATAAATAACATTCTTGGTGAAATTCCATCATAACCACAACATTTATTTAAATCAAATTTCGAAATAATGTTATCAATTTCAAAGATAGTTGTATGACAAAATTTAAAATCACTTTGACATCGGTTTAGCGTTCTCCAGGTAAACATTCAATTTGTAGCCTCAAGGTCCTTGGAATTTGAAGAAAATATTCGTTCAACATGTTATTTTTTTGGTTGTCTGCAACAAGATGTCCATTAGCATCACAAATTTTTATTTCTCCCTTTGGTTGCCTACCAAGATGTTCATTTAAAAATTTCCAACATTTTTTGGAGTCTTGTTGAATTTGATTTAAATTTTAATAATAATAGTTGTTCATATTTTCTTTACACGCCTTCCTAATTACACGACTTATCCGCTTCAATCTGTCCTGAACATCACTTTTTCCTTGTCTCCGAATTTTAAGTAGTTTTTTCTTGTAATTTATAAGTTCCATTAAATTTTTATTCATCCAAGGTGTTAGTTCATTTTTTACTAATTTGCGTTCACATTTTTCAGTAGTACTATTTTTAGCTGCAAGTGCAATATACTGTATTAATTGGGACATATCTTCTGAAGGATTTCCGGATTCTTGGTACAAAAGCAAAGTGTTGTTTAGAATTTCTCTAGCTTTTTCATAATCACAAAGTCGTTTAACACTTTTAACATAATCAGAGTTTTTAATATTAGTTTTAAGTTTACACGAAATTATATTGTGATCAGTCAAACTGCAACCAATAGTATCTATAAAAATTTCTTCTAAAATGTTACTATATACATTATCAATACATGTTTCAGATCCAGGGCTTGTTATTAATTCATGACAATTTTTATAATTAAAACTTGACAGCATATTTATTAAATCTGAAGATAATGGGCTTCGTAAAAAATCAATATTAAAATCGCAAACTACAATGCTGGGATGTCGACCACAAAAAACAAGTAAATTTTCCAAAAATTCCGAAAAAGTGTTAAAACAGCATTTTATTGTTTCACAATGTTATTAAAATCACCGGAGAATTTATAAATGAATTGAAACTGTTAGAAACTGAAACTAATGATAAAGTTTATGAATAACTATTTAAAACATCAAATGCCGAAACGTTTTGGTCTGAATTAGGAAAATTAAAAAAAAAGAAATAAATAAATTAAAAAATTAAAAAACAGATGAATACTTAATTTATATTTTTACTTTGCCTCGACAGAATGTCTTTATTTTCTAAATTATCACTAATGAAAAATAAACCATCCAGCAGACTTAAGGTCAACACTTGTAAATCGATGCTTCCAGTTCTAAATTTGTTAGATAGGGATTTGAAGGACTGGAGTTCGAGTGAAGATCTCATGCAAAAGTACAGATTAAATTTCTATACTGCAATAAAAAGATTATTTTTTATTAACTATTTTTATGAATTTATCTTTGTTTTTACAAGAATAAAAATTTTTATAAATAAATTATTTTGTTATTAATAAAATTGAATTTAGTAGTTTTTCTTAAAATACAGTATTTTTTGTTTTTATCAAACAATCAAATTTTAAGGAGTTTTTTAAAGTTTTGAAGCAATTGGCTCCTTTTTTTCTGAAATCCCTTTTTTTTGACAGTTTTTAAAAATGTTCAACACTAACGCTGGTTATAAGTCATTTTTCCAAAAAAAAAAAAAAAAAAAACGTGTACGAAATTATTATAACATTAACTCGGTTTTTTGTGTTTTTGCCAATATATCATCCGGTTTATTTATGCCTAAATAAATTCTTTCACGTTAATTATTCGAATGAGGATTCACCACAATTTATTGTTTCACTCCTACCAAAATTTTATTTATCCGTACTTCATTTAAATTATGGACAAATTCTCCATTATTTTTGAAAATTAAACGTCGTAGATTGCTTTTACTTCTAATTCTTATTTTCACTCAAATTGTTTAAAGCTTTGATGTTTACTTTCATTAACTTAATTAAAATTAGTTTATTCATATTTATGTAATTATGTTCACTTAAATCTTGTTTGTAATTTTATTTCACTATTATCATTAAACGTATTTTTTTATTACACTTTTGTATGCGTGTGTGTTCTTTTTTTACACTTGTTTTCTCAATAACAATATAAATCCAACTGTAAGATTAATGATGAATGACATTGCATATGAAAAATAAGAGTAATTTTAAAGCATACACTTATCCATAGAATACAATTGGAAATTTATTTGAGAGCCAGTTCAAACTAAATTTTCAAAAAGTTTACTCATTTTCTCTCACATAATCTTCTAGTTGTATTCTATGCACTTTTCCCTCATACATGTTTTTCGTTGTACTGAAAATTTTCAACAAAAACTTTTATAAACCATGGCGAAATGAATCAGGTGGTAGCAGTTATAAAAAAAAAACAATACAGCGAATTCATTCAGTTTCTTTTTATAAATGTGGTGTTTGACACTTCAGGGGGTAAGCAGAAATTGTGCTTATATGGAGTTTGGCTGTTCAAAGTACTAAAAACACAATCAGCTGATAAATTCGCCTTGTTATAAACATAAACATATTTTTGTCAAGACAAACGTCAAAATCAAGGCGATTTTACTGAAGGTGATGTCCGTTGTACAAAAAGAACAATAAAGCTATTTAATAATTTTTTATATAAGCAATTTAACAGCTTGATTTTGACGTTTGTCATGATAAATTGTTTAAGACGAAGCTATATGCCAAAATTCGCTTCCCTTCATCAAATTCCCAGGTTGATCAGTTTTTTTATACCCTACATAGGTGGTTCGGCATTATGCGATGTCCGTCTAGCTGGCTGTCCATGTAAACCTTGTGCACAAAGTACGGGTCACAATTTTAAAGATAATTCAATAAAATTTGGCACGTGGGACTACTATGATACAAGGAAGAAACCTATTTAAATTGGTTGTGATCGGTCCATTATTTCATCTAGTCCCCATACAAATGTCCTACCGGAATAGAGTTTAAAAACTCAAAAATTCCCTAAAAATAAGAATATTTTAATAAAATTCGGTGCAAAGAAGTTCTGTATAAGTATTAATCTTTGTACCAAATTTTATGAAGATCGGTTCACAATTGACCATAGCTTCCATTTAAACGCCTCTTCCGAAAATCACTTTAACGTTCATAAATCCCATACAACATTGCCAAATTTTATGAGAATCGGTCAGTAATTTAAGGAATCGCCTTAAAGTGAATAAAATCATCTAGATGTTAGTATCAACGCATTATTCTGTATTTGTATATTTTATTTCACATTTAATAAAACTGGCCATAGGTGCAATATAAGTTTTCTTCCCGAATTTTATGCTCATACAAAATGGTGTACGGTATCATATAGTAAGGCTTGTCCGACTATATCTTTCTTCTAATTTTTTTTTGTCTTATTTTTCTGAGTATTTAAAACAAAAATTTTAAAACAAAGCATTTTATGTGGAGCAGAAATGAAAAATGTAAGCTGTGTTGCCAGTTTAGCTATTTTAAGGATTTTAATATCAAAATTTTCGTTTTAGGTTCTGGCCTTTTTTGATCCTTAAAATTGCTTTAAAAAGGCTAATGTTTTAGCATTTCAACAACGAAAATAGTTTATTATCTGTCATTATTAATTTTATTTTTACAGAATCATCCATTTAAGCATTTTTGTGTGTTTTAATTATAAAAAATCGAGATTATTTATTCTTATTATTTTATTTATTCTTCAAATTAAAATTGCCTTTTCTCATGTTGTGGAGTTACTAAATGGATTATTCTAATTACTTGTTAATATTAAACTAGAAACTATTTATGAAAATAATTAAAAAAAAAATCTTATTAATGCGACAAAAGCTTTTGGTTAGGTTAAGAACTGAATTCAAAAATGAATAAAATTTACTTCAAAACACTGGGTAATTTTTCATATGAACGATTAAGTCAGTTTGCTGTGTGTTATTTATAAATTTATTTCAATTTCTTTAGAAAAATATCAAAAACTAATGAGAACAAAAAAAATTGTGTTTTTAAATTAAAAAAATATATAAATTTTTTGTCTTTATTTTTTGGGGCATTTGGCTTTTTTCGACCTTATTTAAGTTCAATTTAGCTCCTTTTTTTTTCTTTACTCCTGGCAACACTGAATGTAAGGAAAGTTTAAGTAAATTGTTCCAAATTAAATCGAATAAGTTCTACAGTTTTTATATTGTTATATTTTCAACAAGAAATAGTTTGAAAATTATTATATCATTATATAGGCGTTTTTAGAGAAATTAATAATAAATTGCAGTTAAACTCGAAAAATTGTGGAGGAATTTTTTCCGTTATTTTTTTTAGTGTCGTTTAAAAATTGGCTTTGATTATTAGTCCAAAACATAAACAAATATATACGGTTGCAAAGCAAAGAATGAGGAATATATTTTCACCAAAATCTGCCCAAAAAGTTCTGAGGGTTTATTAGAAATTTTAAAAACTGTTTTATGATGTTCTCAAAAAGGCCTATAACGTATGCTATGACTGATTTTTCACTGTAGCAGAGAGTAAATATTTGATGAAATTTACATCTACAGTCGGAATTTGATTATTCAGGCAGTGACCTGATTTATTTTTATAGCTGTGAATTTTTATCAGCAAAACAACATCAAAAGCGATATTTTTAAAAACACATAAAAAGTGTATGTATTTTTGTTTATTACTGAATGTTATTGTTTTAAAAAACGAAAAATAAAACAAAAATAAATCAAAACTAGTAGAGTTCATATTTTTTCTTTTATGTGTAAAGGAGGACAACAAGTTATTTGAATCTATATATATATATATATATATATATATATATATATATATATATATATATATATAAATATTGTTGTATCTAAAAATTGTTGTTTTCTAAAAATTTCATACTATTGGAAGTAGTAGCTTCCCTGAAGGAAACCTGGGAGCAAGTGTCTCCAAGTCACTTTGATGAGAAAAAAAATGTATACACAACAGATAAGAGTTCTAATTCGGCGCCAAAGCGCTACTATTATTTCTCGGTGGCATAATTACTTTTATTAATCTAGTATTTTTTCAATTGCGCTATAATAATTATTTAATTATAAATTAATTATAAATTTAAAAAGTCATACAAGAACCAATTTTTCATGTTTTGTATTTCTTTTGTTTATTAAAAATTAAGAGCTGACGAGTTCGGCGGCAGCAATTTCGCCAACGTTTTTAAAGCTTTAATAGGTGAAAAGTTTCATATTTGAGTTCTCAAAATATGTAATATTTTTGTAAATGATTTTTTGTTTCTATATCCAGATGTTGTATCAGGTTATAATGAAGTAGCCGATAAAACGCTAGGAGGAGCATTGCAGCGCCAAATATATATATATATATATATATATATATATATATATATATATATATATATATTAAGCAAATGGCCGAAGCAAATCTAAAATAAGTGAAAACATTGAATTTGAAGGCGATTCTTCGAGCAAAGAAAATTAATATTTTATGAATTCCTTCATATTTTAATAAAACATGATGACATTCATCAAACTTTCTTCAAAATTCTTCTACCATCACTCCTACCATTAATCACATTTATTTTTAGCAAAATTATTATGACATGCGTTTACCCACTAAGATGGGAGCAAGCTAAAATACTTCCAATACCAAAATCGTCCAATGAATATCGGTCCATAGCTATACAACCATATCTGTCAAAAGAATTATACACAAACAAATAACTCAGTATTTATGTAATAATAACCTTTTAAATGAGAAACAATCTGGTTTCCGAGCGAAACATAGTTGCATTACTGCGTTAACTGATGTAGTCGAGGATATTAGACATGAAGTTGATAATGGATGTGTTGTGTTGTTGGTGTTACTGGATCATTCAAAAGCGTTTGATACTGTAGATCTTACGATATTGATTCAAAAACTTTAAAAGTTTATGCATTTCTCCTTCACTTCCTGTAAACTTATTACTTCATATCTTGAAAATCGAACACAACGTGTTGAAATCAATGCCTCAACAACAACACTTTTTCTTCCACTTATTAGGAGTGTACCACAGGGTTACATTCTTGGACCTCTTCTTTTTCAATTTACGCAAATGATCTTCCTGATCAACTACTTTACTGTAACATAAGAATGTACGCTGATGATGTCCAGCTATATATTAGTAACAAAAATAGGGACTTTGAAGAATGTGTAGCAAAACCAAATGAGGATTTGGAACGAGCTTCGATATGGGCAAATATAAACGGGCTAAGCTTAAATCCTACAAAATCTAAATGTTTAGCAATATTGACTCATGTAACATATGCATCAATAATCAGCGAATTGAAATTGTAAGCAAGGCAAAATCTTGACGTAATTTTTAATGACACTCTAACCTGGACAGATCATGTACTACAAGCTTGTGGTAAAACTTACTCGATGCTAGGAATTCTATGGTCCACGCAGTACTGCACACCAATCAAGATAGGATTGTTAATTGCAAAGACGTATTTAATACCAATTTTAACCTATGGCTGTGAAGTTTTTGAAGTTGTGATAACACCAGTAAATTAAAACTAAATTCTACCTACAACAATATCGTAAGGTATGTTTTTGGACTGCGAAAAATTGACGCAAATGGTAATTACCAGAGTATCACGCCTTATTCTAAGAAAATATATGAGGTGGAGATTGAGAACTTGCTGAAAATACCAGTCCTAATATTTCTTCATAAAATTATAACAACTCGTGAGCCATACCAACTGTTTAATAGACTGAGATTTAGTACACTTGTAAGAAACAAAAATCTTATTCAATTTCAATACCATGCTTTAATATCGGAGTGGCAATTCTTCATTAACGCTATTGGTCTTTGGAATAATATTCCGCCATCATTTAAAGTTATCAGCAGCGCATTACAATTAAAGAGAAAATTTTTCGAATACTATTCATAACAAATTTTTTTTTTTTAACTTTTATTAACATACCAACAAATTTTACACTACTTTAAAACAAAATTTATATTACTTTAAGGCCAAAATTTGTATAATTAATAACTTATGTTTTTTAGTATGTAATGTTTCTTTGTTTAAGTGTTTCTTGTATTAAATGTATCCATATTTCTCTATAAATCCATATTTCTCTATAAATAATAACATCATAAGATTTCTACTTTTTAAGACGAAAGTTTTGTTGTAGAAGTTACAAATAAAATAAAAATAAATAAATAAACATTAAATGTTAACAAGAGTTTTATTAACAACGTCTATTTCAGAAAAAGTATCAAAAGTGTAGACTAGAATTATTAAAATAAATATGTAGGCAATGTCTACATATGGGCCCTTACTCAATAGTACCAGTGTCAGTAGTAGATTTCCAATGACACGCACATGTTAAATGTCTATAGTAAAAAAACATTGCCGGGGTATAATAAGCTACTAGTACTTATGACTGTGTCGACAGTGGATCAATGCAGATTCACTATTAGAATTTACACCATAAAAGTACCAAAAGTGTAGACTGAATTACTAAAATGCACTAGTGAATCTATGCTGACAATGTCTACATATGGTCCCAAAAGAACTACCTACTCAATAGTACTAGTGTCAGCAGTATATTTCCAATGACACGCACATGTTAAATGTCTATAGTAAAAAAGCATGGTCGGGGGTATAATAAGTCACTAGTACTGGTGACAGTGTCAATAGTGATTCAGTACTGATTCACTAGTGACATTTCCTACAGGGTTTCGTTATTGTCGTTATAACATATTAGTATTTGTAAAACAACTGCACTTAAAATATGAAAAGTACTCGTAATATCTGCTAGTAGTAGTTATGTTTTGGTATAATTAATAAATAAAATAAATAGCTTTTTCGCCTTCACAAAGTGATAAATATTGTGTTCATATGAAAAATGTATCTATATATTTTGCAACATAAAAATAATATATGTCCATATTTATACAATAACGGACAGACATACATGTTCATATACATATAAATTGCTATTTCAGTATAAAAATAAAAAAAAAATGTGGAACAAGTTGTTTGGTTACATTTTATATAGGTATGCAGGTGGTATTGTAAATGTTTTTTAAAGCTAATATTTTCAAAAAGGAAAATTAAATTATTATTATTATTATTTTTATTCGTTTATTACTTTTCTGATAAGATTTCTTTAAAATATTGCACAACAACTTTTCGGCATACATTCAACTGTAGCTGGAGTTTCTCCCCCATAACATTTTAAAGTAATGAGCATTTTGCATCTGATGTTCTTCTTCCTTTAAATTCAGTAAGTAACAGATTTTATTATTTATCAGTTTACCCTCGTATGTAGTTGATGATTGTTGAAACGTGTCTAAACAATGATTGAGGCAACAGTAAATTGCTTGTTGTTACTGTTATAGCAATAGTATTTGTGTTTCAGTTGATTTGTTTATTTTGTTTTTTCCATTTTCACTTATTTACCTCACCTCTCGTCCTCCTCTCTCGTTCATCTTTCTTGCACTTACAATTTAATGTTATTTTTTTTTGCATTTTATGCTTATATAACAAGTAAGAACGTAATATTCAGTCACGTCCGCCTATATGATATCCTACCTCATTGTGTATAGGATTTTCGGGGAGGTTCCTGTGGACCAAATGTGAGCTAATTCTTGTAATAAGTGTTATTTTTATTTTTATAAAATATTTACATACATATATGGGATTTATACATTTTAAAATGATTCCCGGAAATGGTCCTTATGTACATAAGCGATATGGTCAATTATAAACCGATCTACATAAAATTTATTACCGTGCTTTCTACCAGTATACAATTACTGACATAAATATGGGATATATGTACGTTCAATTAATTTTCAGAAGAGTAATTTATATGATCGCTACAATTAATTACGAGCCGGTCATTAAGCTTGTCATTAGGATTTGTAGCCATGAGTGATTCCCTATTAAAAAGGACAGAAAGCAGTCATTTTCGAATTTGAAATCTGCGATTTCAATAAAATTCACTAAAAACATTGACTATTGGAAGTGTTTCTTAAAATGTGATCTTTTAGACTCAACACCCTTTTTGGTCAAAAAAATATGATGTTTTGGAAAACAAAACAAAAAAACAAAAAAGAAGTTTTAAACTATACAAAGATGTACTTATTTAATTGCTTATGGTAGATCTCTATTTTTAGTAACATAACTTCTAAACTATTTAAATTTAAATTTTACATGACTACAAAGAAGAGGTATGTCATCATTATATAATTTTTGTTAGGAATTTTGATAATACCACTGTTTGAGATGTATTGGTTTGATTATTATATGTCCAACTTTGACCTTTGAACTTTTTAAGTAATTAGACTTTATTTATTATCGTTATAAAGGTAATATCTTTGTCTTTAATACGTAACTAAAAACAGAAATCTACCATATTTAATTTAGAAGTTATTAGTAAGTAAACAAGTACACCTTTGTATGTGTGTGTGTTTTTTTTTCTGAGCATTACGAACATAATACTTCATTTAGCTATAGTGATGTAGGGTATAAAAATGGCAGCTGATGTGATTCTGAATGCATAAATATATATTTTTTATTTTTTGTTTTCCGACTTTCTTTATTTATTTATTCAATTTGCATACAGTTTCCCTCGTTGCTGGTTATTAAATGTGTTTTTCTTTTCCTCTCGTTGTTGTGGTTGTTGGCGCTGCTTGTAGTATTTACTTTAGTTTAGTGTTTTTGGTTTTAGATTTTTTTTTTTATCTAAATAGATTTTTTTAAAATTCATTTAAATAAATTGCATTTTTAACACAAGTCAAGTTAAGTCGAGTGTGTATTATTGTTGTTTTTTTTTTTATTCTATATTTTTTATATAAAAAGATGTAGAAATATAATTTTAAAAATATTCTGTGCTAGTTTTAAAGGTTTTAAATATGATTGTCATTTTCTGAGGTTTTCCAAAATGCCGTATTAAAAATCAAATTGAACTTAAAGAGATGAATATTTTATTTTTATTTGCATATAAAATCAGTGTCTAGTTTACATAATTTTTCTATGAAATATTTCAATCACGTTTGTGTAAGTATATAATATAAAATAATTTATAAAGAAATATGTATTAAGTATACGTGATAGTGTACTTTAATGATCATTAGCGTAATAAAATATTATTATTATTATTATTATTGTTGTTGTTATTATTATTATTATTATTATTATTATTATTATTATTATTATTCAAATAATTGATTTATATTAGACATAAACTATTTTATTATCACGCAGTGTTCTGTGACTTAAAACGCTCATTTAAATGGACTCCATTGTTGAGTTTCAAAGAAAGTATACAGACTGAATGTTAGGATAACAATGAGGTTTGGTGCGTCTTTAGGTTTAGCTTTTAAGTTGTTTAAGTAATACTTACATTTTAACAAGAAATCGGATTACAATAAAGATAAGAGATTTTTCATCATAAAGCCGCTATTTTACGCACAGAATCGATATATCGTCATAATAAATTTTCACATAAAACCGATTTATCAACAACAAATTTTGTTCATGATTCACTGTGGGAAATGTTATAAAATATGAGCTGATAATAAATATTTTCTGAAAATTTTTTAAATGTTATAAAATGTTAAATGTACTGTAAAGCTGGCATATCATGAACTATTGTCCAAAAATATTGCGAAATTCCAACTACTATAACTACTATAAAATATTTGTTAAATTTTGTATATTTAAAATAAAAAATTGTTTAACAAATGTGCTAGTTATATTTTAAAGAGTATTATTTTCGTGTTTTAAATTTTATAGAATACAATTTACAATTTTAAATGCAGAACTTTACATAGATTTTATTTTTAAAATTCTTGTATAATTAATTAAATTAAAATTCTTTTACAGATTACATTCAGATATTTTGGGTGAAAGATAATTTTTAATGTAATGGTTATTTGCTATTCCTATTACCTCCGCTCTTAAATTAATATAAAACGAGAGATTGATATATTGTGTGTTATTTTTTTAAAACTTTATTTGCGGATATCTGAGGATGTAGCCACACGATAACTAAACTCTTTATATGAGCCGGACGTACAAACGGGCGTAATTATAAAATGGTTTAAAATAACATGAAAAATTTATATCTGATACATTGCTATAACGGTAATAGCTCTGTAAATTTTCATCATGATTACTCAATTGATTTCTGAGTTATTAATAAGTAGAAGTGTTATTTTTAACGGCTAAGCCGAATATTTTATACCCTTTACGAAATCTGTATTGCATTAATATATAAATTCAGAGTACAAATAAATTCATTAAAACTTTAATCATATTATATAACATTCTTGTTGAATTTACAAATATCGTGAATTTAATAAATGTTATTTATAAAAGAAACCTTAATAAAACATTTTTCCTGAAAAAATATACGCAATTAAAGAAATTTTATACAATTTGTTCATTTTTGCTTCATATTTGTAAATAGGCGTTAACCATAACATCGGAAACTTGTAATATAAAAAGGCCACGAAAAATGTCTTCTTGAGCATATAACATATGAACATCGTTCAAACCATCTGCGTTGACAAGCGGAATAAAGAATAGAATACGAAATTGTAAATTGTAGATTCCTTTTTCTGTTTCCTAACAACAATTTGTTTCGAATCAGGTACCTAGAAATTTGCTATTTTTAATTTAGTTTAGAAAAAATATGGCATTACAAGTGCTAAAAAAATCTTTATGCTATATAAATAATAATATATGAATTTTTTTTTTTGTATTGTCGAATGAAAATTTTACTTCCTTTTCACGTTATTTTTTTTCAACTTATATATATTATTAAAATTTTTGTTTATTCATATTTGAATGTAAATTCAAATTTGAGTACTAAAGTTAACGGTTAGATGTAGGTAAAATATTTACAATAGTGTGAGAATAGCTTTCGTTACGTTATCCATCCAGTAAAGTATTTTCATCATCTACAGTTTTTTTTTATTATTTTTCTATCCTAGTGTGTGTAAACCAATGTATTCTTTTATTAAGCAATTGATTATGTACAATATCTGGACATATAAAAAGGCATTTCATCGGACCACAAAGGGTTTTCTTTTGCAAAGTAAAGCACATTAAATTTTCATCATAGTTGCATATCAATATAATGAATTGCAACATTTTGTTTTAAAATAACAAAAGTATAAAATAAACTTAATCATTAATCAATTAATTGATTTAAACGAAAGAAGAATGTGTGCCAATAAAGGTTATTATTATACTTGCCTAGTACATAATTTCATAATTCGTGAAGCCATTTCCATGAGGGTAAATTTTGTTACACATTTAATATATATTTTATTATTCTTACATAACTTACTTTATATTTAGATTTGGCACCAAATTAATAATCTAATTTTTTGATAGCTTTTGAGTCCAGATATTTTTATAAAACAGAAATATAATAATTATTGAACATAACCTAACTAAGGGAACAATATATACAACTCCTGTACCATAAATAGGCAAATCTATTTGAGCAAAATATTAAAAATAACAAATTCTTTTTAAAATAATCTAAAATTCGTATTTAAAATTAAAATTTCAACATTCAGTGAATATCCTTAATAATGAATCTTTAATTTTACAAAATCTTCTGAAATATCTCAACAATACCTTCTTCCTATGTTGATATTGAAGAGTTAAATACTTAAAAACAGAAGCTAAAAAAAGGAAAAAATTAAGGAAAAAAAACAACAAAAATAAATTATGTACAAATGTCACAAAAAAAAAAAACAAAATAAAAATTTTATATTTTGTACATAACAAATATAAAATTTTATATTAATTCCCTTTTCCTTCTCGTATTCAGTACATTGCTGAATGGCCATTCATCGATGGAACAAAAAAAAAAAAAATCGTAAGTAAAGAGGAATAAGATTATTATTGATCTACTTGTAATCTTAACAACCTATTTAAGAAAACATGAGAAGTAGTAAAATGTAGGAAAAAAAATCAAATAAATGTAAAAATAAATGTAAAGTGAAAATAAAATTAACATAAAAGCAATCCAAAATGTAGTAAAATAATGTTTTGTTGTGAAAATTTCTAGTGGTGATAAATTGTGATACAATTATTTTTATTATAAATTTCAAATATTTGATTGTGCAGTTCTAAAAATTTCAGTAAAAAGAAAAGAAAATATAAATAAATTTAATGAAAAAAAAATATATATATTTTTTCTTAAAAACATATAAATATTCATAAAAATACCCAATAGAAAGAAAAATAATAATAGAATAAGAAACTTATTGATACATTAAATTTTAAAGCCTATAAAAGGAATTTTTCCCCCTTTTTCTTTGTGCAATTCGTATTTTAATTATAACAAAACGAAAAAAAAAAATATCCCTTAAATTTACTATTAATTTTCATTTTGGCAACCATAATCGTACATTTTTTTCTTATTAGTTTTCGGTTTGTTATTTACATTCCATTGGAAGATCATATGTTTTATTATATAGTCAACGACCTACCTCAATGTAACCTAGTTTTGAATTTATATATTAAATGTTACAGGGTGCGTAGATATTTTCGCGATCAATAGAAAATATATTATCATAAATAATGAATTATTAATATGTATATTCATTTTAAATTTTTATACTTTGAATGAATGAAATGTATATAATGTATTGCTAATTAATAAATAATTTTGATTGTTTCTGTGATTAACACATCTAAGGTAAACTAGCGAAATATATATTAGGTATCATCAAAGGAACAAGGATACGGCATTTGATGATGAAGGTTGGGTAGTGCAATATGTTGTTAGATAAAACCTATAACAACGTTTATATAAATTTAGCTGCAATTTAGTTTTTTTTTCAGAATATATCTAATTTTCATGCATTTTAAAATAGGTATATCTATGTCTTTATTTCTATTTACATTGATTTCATATACCACCCGAATAGCTGACGAGCCAGAGCCGGATTTGCATGCTACATTTAAAATGTATAATAACAAGGATTTGACCCTGAGTTGTATGCTACAATTTTATTTAAGGATTGGATTTTTCTTTTTTTTTTTTAAGAAAATTATTTGGTGGATTCTGTCAAGTATTTCTAAAATTTATGTTTCTCTTTCACTTAAAAGTAAAATAAAACTTACTGAATAGAATATTATAATTATTTTTATACCCTTCACTTAAAATATACATTTGTTATTCTATATAAAAATCTTAAAATATAACTCCAGGATACCAAAAGGAAAATTATTCATGATTGTTATGATTAAAAATAACTTTTGAAAAATGTCCTTGTGTCCGTCTATCCGTCAGGATACCGTTTAAGTGATGAAATGGATTTTTTCAAGCCCATTACACAATAAATACATATTTTTTTAAATATATAGGTGGCATATAGTCTCGAAAATCTTGGTATTGACATTCAAAGAAATCCATTCTGGAATAGCAGAGTTATAAACGATTTTCTAGAGCAGCCTTAAAATTGTTCACAATTTTCTTCGTCCAAATTGTATAATATTTTCTATTTAACTTGCAATAATATATAAATCATTTTTCTATTGGAAAGTAGTGAGACTAATAGCCTGAGCCTGAGTTCTGTTTCTGTTTTTCCTAAAAAAAAGTACGAGAATTTTCATTATTATTTATAATTTAAATTGACAAGAATTTCTTGGCATGTTGATGTGTTCTTTACATTATTTAGCTTTGAGTTGCGTTTTAGGCTTTTTATATAAGCAACAAAGATAATAAATAAGATCCACATTTCCTGCAAATTTCATGAAGATATCTTTATAAACAAATATGTTATTACAATTAAAAAATTTGTATTTTCTACAAAAACCCCAAATTGGGCCTTTTGTTTGGTTTATTTCTAAATAGCGAAAGAAATTTTAAAAATATTTATTCCAAATTAAGCTTATCCTTTAGCATATATAATTTCCGACCTTTTGCAGAAAGATTCAAGTCAATATCATGCCCCATTTCAGAAATATGCGCCTTTAAACTTTTATATTTCCAATTTATTTTATATATAACTATATTTTTACAAACGTGCAACGTTTACCTTTAGTTTTGCGTGAATAACTACTTAGAAAATTATGAATATTTCTGTATACTTTTACCAATATCTATACACAAAATATTTTTATAAAAATAATTTCCCAAACTTAAATAAATCTTTATCCTTTTCTAAGCATTCATATATTTCTATTAATGAATTTAAAATAACAAAAGAAACATAAAATGTCTATTTTAACTTAATCAATAAGTATTTTATTAGTTTACATTTATGGTGTTTACCTAAATTTAGCAAATGTATTTATCCATTGTTGATGGTTAAAAATTTATATAATTATTATCTACTGGCAATGTACAGGTATACTTTCCGGTGATACCTATCTGCAGCATTTATCTATTACTGATGGTTCAAAATCTATATTTTTATGAGCTAGTGACAATGCACAGGTAATGTCCTTTCCGGTGATATCTAACTGCAACATATAATATAAATGAATTTTAATAATAATAAAATAAAATAAAATTTCAAACTAAAATGCAATGAATTTTTAAAAGCTGTATAATTGTAATTTCCCGTTTTTCCGGAAATATAAGCTAATTTTTCCAAGGAATCCTAGTTGGTCATTTTCCGAGAATTAGCGGGCGGGAATTTCCGTTTCCCTACCTATAACGTACGCTCAAGTGATTTCTTACTATAGCAGAGTGTACCAAGTGCTGCATTTATTTAGTATTTCTTATGTTTTTTCTTCGTTGTTAATAATTTTAAATTTTAAAATATTTCAAAAACTTGTATGCCTTTATATTAAATTAAATTAAATTTAAAATATACATATATTAGCAATTAATTGTAAGTCATACAGCTGATACTATATTTTTTAAAATATTTCAAAAACTTGTATGCCTTTATATTAAATTAAATTAAATTTAAAATATACATATATTAGCAATTAATTGTAAGTCATACAGCTGATACTATAAGCTTTTATATTGTATGACAACAATTTATTTAAATATGAAAGGAAAGTTAAGATGTTTTTTTTATTTCTTATTTTAATTTTATTATTATATTTCAATCATAAATTCAGTTTAATTAACTTTTTAATAACAAAACTTTTTTCCTCTCATATCAAATACAGCAAATATTATGAATATATATTGTAAATATTTCAATTAATTTTTTTTTTTTTTACAAAATTAAACACAATTAAGAACTGTTAAGTGTTGTCTAATATAAGTACACTAAATAATTTTATTGTTAATATTTAAAATTTTTTTTTAAAATATGTAAATTAAACCTACGTATGAATAATGCTATTTAAAATTAATAATCATAAAGTTATAGAGATCACCGCAGTTTTATACAAATTAATTAAAAACTGTAAGTGTTTTTTGTTGAGTTTTATTATTTTAGATAATACATCACCTACAATATTTGCTTAAGAAAAACTTTAAGTATTTTTAAGTATTCAATTATTTCTTTTATTTTTATTTCATTTATTGTAAGAAATATTAAAACATTTCACCATAAGGTAATCTTCAATATTTTCATTATTTTTATTCTTATTACTACCATTTATAATTTCTTGCTAAATAAAACAATAAATATTTAAAAGAACATAAAGTTTCTAAAGAAATTAAGTTATAAAATCAAAGTGTATAAAATACAAATCTGGGAAATTATTTGAACAAACACTATGAGTAAATGTATAAAAAGAAAATACAACAATAAAACAATAACAATAAATGTGAACAAAAACAATCAATAATAACTACGACATTTAACATTTAATATACATGTCCTTGAATTGTGCAACACACACATAACACAAGCACCGAGAGACAATCAAAAGCGAAAAAGTAACAAGTATTAAAAAAAAAAAATAATAATAATATCCCTGCAAACATTTTCTATCGAAAGCGTAACTATATCGACACACCAGGAAGTTGATATGCGTCGCTTTTACTATCGAATTCTGATTTACTTAGTAACACCGTTCGGGAAAAACTGTGCCACTAAGCGATAGTTCCTTTTGAGTAACGCTTTAGTCAGTATTGAATGTCACTAATTCGAATCTTCAAATCCCCACTAAAGCGTTACTCAAAAGGAACTATCTCTTAGTGGCACATTTCTTACCGAACGGTGTTACTAATTAGATCAGAATTCGTAACGCTTTAGTAAATTTTGTACGTCACGTATTAAGATCTACTATATCGCAGTAAAAAGTGTCTAATAAAAAAAATCCTAATTCGAATCTTCCAATCCCCACTAAAGCGTTACTCAAAAGATGCTATCTCTAACTATATGAGAATTCGATAGTAAAAGTGAAACATATCAACTTCCCGGTGTGCCGACGTAGTTATACTTTCGATAGAAAATATTTGCAGAATTTTAAAACTATTTTGCATAAAATTTTTAAAATAAAAATAAAATAATAAAATAATAATTTCTTCAAAATATTTAATAGCAAGAACAATGTTTGAATTCTTTTCAAACTTTTAAAAAAAGTTTAATTTAAAAATTGAAAAGTGCAAAAATTCAGATCTACTAAAAGATTTCTCGGATACTCTAATGTAATGTATTCTCAAAATTTTGATTGCTATATATACATATTTTAATCTTCTACAGAATAGACTTGTAAAATTGAATTTTTAATATATTCGTAATTTTTTGTTCTATAGAAAATTATTCTGAAAATTAGCGACTTGTGCTGCATGTAATACATGAGTCAAACTCCCACACTTTTAAAAAATGTTGTTTCAGTTATCAAGAATTTTATATAAAACTGAATTTTCTATCCATATTCTGGCCCTCAAATTGTTAATAACATATTTTAATTTTAGAGAAAATATTTTCCTAAATTTGTTAGCTTGCCCAGAACTAGTTAAAATATTAATAATTTCTTTTTAATTTTGATACACGCTTACCTTATTTTCTTAATTTTCCTTTTATAAGTAAAATTTATGAATTTTTTGTTTCCCTATCAGCTTACATAAATAATTTTAGTTAATGTCAATATTTTTTCACTCTAATCACTTCAAAACTTATATTTTTACTAAGCAAAACTATATTGTTTCTGCTTGTTCTTTTTCTTAAAAAAAAATCTTCTAAATGCTAGAAATAGTGATTAAACAAGTCACGTTTAGAAAATTCAATTCGAATACTAATATATTTTGTTGTTGGAAAATTGAGAGAAATCTTCTATTGAACTTTCAAGGGTGGCGAAGAAGTGAGCTATTTCGAAAAAGAATTCACTAAATGCTTGCAGGGATAGTATATGTACACGCAAATGAATATATGTGTGTACATAACAGCACTTATACATATACATTTAAGTAGTAGAATCAAATATAAAACTTTTACCCTGCAAGCATTTAGTGAATTCTTTTTCGAAATAGCTCACTTCTTCGCCACCCTTGGAAGTGCAATAGAAGATTTCTCTCAATTTTCCAACAACAAAATATATTAGTATATTAGTAGATTGTGGTAATTTTTGGTTAAGTAGCGGTATTTATTTCTAAGTTTCAAAAGTCTTAAATATTGACAAAAATTATTGAAATGGTACATCATCATTAAAATTGGTAATAAAGTATGGAAATGATGAAAAGATCATATAATTTTTAATAAAGGGAATCCCCTTTATAAAAATGGAAACATTTGAAAGAGAAATTAGAGAAGATTTATTATAAATATTTTTTCAAATATTTCCAAAATTCTTAATAGTCAGCTATTTGTTCAGCGAGAAAGTATGATTTTAGAAAAGTATATAGTGTTCGCCTTGTAAAAAGTGTAATACATTTGTTCTTTAATTATTTTAGAAAAACTGGCGATTTTAAAAAAAATTAACCAAAAAATTTTAATTTATTTTAATTACATAGAAAATTCAATACAAAATTAAAATAAATAGTAATGTAGTCTGTTAACATTTAGAAATCGTGTATTATTATGTTACTAAACATTTTGGAAATATTAAATTACACATTTTATAATGCGAACATCATAACCTTTCTAAAAATCATACATTGTCGCCGAACATACTAATAACTGCAGCAAATTTTGCAAATATTCTAATAGATGTAAAATGTTCATTTGAATTCAAAATCTTTTTGTGCATTTATATTAATTGTTTTCTGTAGTAAACACAAGGAAGAGTTATTTTTGTTATTTAAAAAATAAATTAGAATATTAATAATTATTCTTATTTTATTACATATATCTACTTTATTAAATTTTAAAGAAACAAATTTTGTACTTAATATATTTCTTAGTATTATTTTTTAATTTATTTTTTAATGTTAATTTGAATTGAAAATATTGTTGTGTAATTAATTTTATTGCTTTCCATAATAAATATCAGAAAGAGTTAATTTTGTGATTTAAAAAATTTTAATATTTTTACTTTTGATAATTTTGTTCATTCCTAATCCTTTATTTTAAATTGTAAGTATTACTGATATTATTATTTTAAAAATTTTATGCAAAATAGTTTTAAAATTCTTTAAATATTTTCTATCGAAAGTGTAACTACATCGGCACACTGGGAAATTGAAATGTATCGCTTTTACTATCGAATTCTGATATAGTTAGGGATAGCATCTTTTGAGTAACGCTTTAGTGGGGATTGGAAGATTCGAATTAGGATTTTTTATTAGACACTTTTTACTGCGGAATAGTAGATCGTAGACGTGACGTACAAAAATTACTAAAGCGTTACGAATTCTGATCTACTTAGTAACACCGTTCGGGAAGAAATGTGCCACTAAGAGATAGTTCCTTTTGAGTAACGCTTTAGTGAGTATTTGAAGATTCGAATTAGTGACATTCAATACTGACTAAAGCGTTACTCAAAAGAAACTGTCGCTTAGTGGCACAGTTCTTCCCGAACAGTGTTACTAAGTAGATCAGAATTCGATAGTAAAAGCGACGCATATCAACTTCCAGGCGTGTCGATATAGTTACGCTTTCGATAGAAAATGTTTGCAGGGTTATATTCACAACCCATACACTTACAAACATACAATGACATTAAAAGAAATGACTGGACGGTATAAAAAAATATGTATATGTATGTGTATAAAATCTTTGTTTTCACACTGTTGGTTATTGTGTGTGAGGTTGTATAAATATAAACACACCACATATTTAAATATTTCAACAAACATACCAAAAATGCTACCAGGACCTTTGGAAATTTTAAAACTAATAAAAATTAAATACGGAAAAGGCTAATAATATTAGGAATGCACTTAGTATACAAAAGAAATATTAAAGAAGTTTTAAATAAATAAAAGTGTTTCGAATATTTTATTAAAAAACAAGATTAAGAAACTATAATAATTATAATCTAAATTTCAGAAGGTACGGTTACGTTTTTGCTGTTTTCAAAAAGGAAGGTTTATTTCCTTCAAATAAACCTGAGTTGTTTTATTTGCAATGATAAGACGTCAGTACAATTTGCTTTTAAACAAACACTATTGAACTTCAATGACTGTCAAACTTAGAACTGGGGGGCGGATTAACATGCATTTATAGTTTTAAAATAAGCACCTAAAATATGCTTTTAGAAATTCACACTTACATAGGGCATATTTTCAAAAAATTTCTGCATATTATAGATTTTTAAAAATATATTTTAGAGGCTCACTTAAACAGCATTTCTGATTGTTTCAGGTGATAAATTTAATGCAATTTTATTCAGTTTAAAATTTTTTGCAAACTTATGCAAACTTTTTTGAAATATTTATTTTTAAAAAAACCGGTACAGTGTCACATTTTTCAGTTTTAGAATGACAAAAATCCAGTTTTGGAGATATTGGACTGAAATGTTATATTCTATTAGTAAACAAGTCCGTAAATATTTCCACTAAAAATGGTCGGATAGAATCACTGCCACTGCCTTACTGAAAAACATTTTTTTTGTATGAATTTCGACCATTTTTATAAATTTTATTAAAATAAATAACACTTTAAAGATAATCGTGGCAGGATCTAATCACACCAATCTAAGTGTAATATTTTCTTAAGCAATTTTTAGCCAATACCTAAAAATTTTGAAATAATTCTTAACAAATTGCCAATATGATTTACTGCACATTTTTTCTAATATTTTAAAATAGCCCACCTTTTCATGCTTCACGGACTCTTTTGGAAATTTTTGTTTTTTCGCGGACTCTTGCCACATATTAATTTTTAATGTAGTAGAAATTAAAAATAGTAGAAACTCCAAAATTATTAATTTTAAATGAAATTGCGTTGCCAAAATTTATTTTTAAAAACAATAAATCTTTAAAAGCTTAAAAAAAAATAAAAAAATATTAAAGGCCGTATTCATAATAACAATTTTAAATTTATAAGTAATCAATCAAATTTTTGGAAATTTTTTCTATAAAGCTTTGAAAAATTTAAAATTTTTATTATGAATAAAATAGAAGTGTAATAAAAATATCTTTGTTTTTACTAATCTTTTAGTATTAGTAAAAATTTCCGAAAGAAATTTCTTACTTCATTTTCTACATAAAAATGTGATCTCAATTTGCCTTTAAGCCTTTTTAAAAGAAAAAAAAAATTGCTATAAGTTTCCTCTTGCTCTCATTATGTGGATACTTGAGTATTTCTGTTTATTGCAATAATATTATAATTAAAGACAAAATCATAGTTTACAAAATCCATATAGTTATTTCACAAGTCTTCTTATTTTGTACCATTTAAAACATTTAAAAACTTTCTTTCCTTTGACAAATTTTAATCTACTGAGTATTTCATGTATAAAAAAAAAGTTTTATGTTTCCAGAATTGTTAATAAAAAAAGTCACTTTTTACAACTTTAGCAAATAACAAAATACAATTGCGTTTTATTTGTATTCCTTTTAAAAATATTTGTCAATTACTTATTAAATTTTCCCAAACAATTTTATTTTTTTAAAAACTTGCAATCTTGAAAGCACAATTCGTCTTATTTATATTTGTTTCCGGTTTAAAATAAAAATCACAAAATCTTCTTGAAATATTCCACTTGCTGTTACAAAGGAAATAATATTTTAATATTATATATAAAAAAAAAATAGAAAGAAAAATGCAAACAAACAGATGACTACAAATTGTTGCAAAGAAATATTATTTCAAATAGTTTTTGTCGAGTGTAGCACTTTAAAACATAATAACAAAACACATAGTGACACGGTTTGTATAGATTATATAGCAAACCCCGTGAACAGGAATAAACATTTTTTGAAAAACATAAACAAAAAAAAAAAAAAAAATCAAACTATAACTCAGATTTTTCTGGGGAAAACAGAAAGCATTTTATAACACAACACTGATTCTATGGCACAGGATATTTTAGTTATTTCCCATACATATGATCATGGAATTATAAGAATATAAATCATTTATTTTTACTCTATTTCACAAGATAATCTTTGTAGTAATATATTAGGGGAACGTTTTGTCTGATTTGGTTTAATAAAATACCTAATATTTCTAATTTAAATTATCTCCATCATTGTTTAATTTGTTTAATAGTTTTGAAAATTTTATCAAAAAAAATTACAAATTTTTGACTTTTCGAAAAATTAAAAAATCAAGTAGAAGTGCTATATTCGGCTGAACCAAATCTTTTATACCATTCACAAAACCTATATTAGATAAATATACAAATTTATTAAAACTTTAATCTTATTAAACTACATTTTTGTCGAACTTACAATAAATTTACTAATACATGTAGTTTTTTCTAAAAAAAAAACTAAATAAATAAATAAATAAATAAATAAAAATAAACGCAATTAAAGATATCTTAAAGAATGTATTCATATGCGTATTATCTCATATTAAAATTTATGGTATAGTGTTGAAATAGACGTTAACCATGGCATTGGAAAAGTCTCCGAAAATTGTATATCGCTTAGACCATCTATGTTGAATAGCCGAATAAAGAAGAAATATAAAAAATTTTAAATTCCTTTTTCAGTTTTCTTTCAACATTTTTTTTTTATTGTTTTTTTATTTTGAAACAATAAAAATTTTCGGAATTTTTCACTTTGGGTTCGAGCGCTGATAAGATATGTTAAATAATTCCGTTTAACGATTGGAAAAACTTTTTAATTGTAAAAATGAAAATTATTTGATAGCTTTTGTAATTTAAAAGCTTATATTTCTTTTTTGCTTAAAAGAAGTACCTGGCTCTAAGACACAAATCCACCAAACATGCTATACCTGCATAATGCAATGATTTACTTTATTATCTAACCAGAAAAAAATTTACTTACAAGATAAGCCACCATATTACATTACCAAAAGGCAGTAACTATTTATAATTCGGGTAAAAACTCATTACTTTTATAGGGCGATGTCCACGAATTCATGGATCTCTATTACTAAAGTACTTATTTTAGGCAATCAAATAAGTAATTAATCAAATAATAAAAAACTACGAAATTGCGAAAAAAAAATAATAAAAACAAAAAGTTTACTAAACTTAGATTTGAACTCAGGCAAAAATATTTCTTCATACTCTTCAAAGATTCAAGTAGAGATATTTTTTTCAATAGCCTTTTTTTGACAGATCACGTGTGAGTCGTGTCATGCTGTCTTGTTATTTTTGTTTAGTATTGTTTGGCATTTCATAGTGGAAAGACTTACGCCTGAACAACGTTTCCAAATCGCTCAACTTTATTACGAAAATTCACATTCTGTGAGGAATGTGTTTCGTGCACTTCGCTCAACTTATGGTCAACATAATCGTCCTACTGAGCGTACTATTCGCAACACCATCACCCATTTTAAGACCCAGCATTTATTATTGGATAATATTCGACCGAATAGACCAATCCAACACGCTGTGAAGAAAATATAGCGGCCGTAGCTGAGAGTGTACACGAAGACCGTGGAGAGTCGATTCGGAGCCGTTCGTAGCAACTCGGACTGACGTATGGTACGACTTGGCGCATTTTACGTCGAGATCTTAAATTGAAAGCGTACAAAATACAGCTTATGCAACAACTGAAGCCGCTCGACCTTCACAAGCGACATCGCTTCGCTCTATGGGCTCTTGAAAAGTTCCAAGAAGATCCGACGTTTTCGAGGCAAATTTTGTTCAGCGATGAGGCCCATTTCTGGCTCAATAGGTATGTAAACAAACAAAATTGCCGCATTTGAGCAACCTGAAGTGATTCAAGAATTGCCACTTCATCCAGAAAAAACAACGGTTTGGTGTGGTTTGCGGGCCGGTGGAATCATCGGTACATATTTCTTTAAAAATGATGCCGGTGCTAACGTAACCGTCAATGGCGATCGTTATCGTGCCATGATAACCGACTATTGAAATTGAAGCTCATGATCTCGGCGACATTTGGTTTCAGCAAGACGACGCCACTTCAAACACATCAATGGATTTATTGAGAGAATACTTCGGTGAGCATATAATTACACGTTTTGGGCCGGTCGATTGGCCACCAAGATCAAGTGATATCACACCGTTAGACTTTTTCCTGTGGGAATATGTAAAGTCTAAAGTTTATGCGGACAAACCCGCTTCGATTCAGGCCTTGGAGGTAAACATCACGAGTGTCATTCGCCAGTTACCAGTCGAAATGGTCGAACGAGTCATCGACAATTGGAGTCAACGGATTTACCATCTGCGACGTAGCAACGGCCAACATTTGATAGACTAATCTTAAAAAAATAAATGCCAAAGAATGTTCTTTCAAATGATAATAAACATTTCCCCTTAAATTTTTGAATGAATTTTCTGTGTTTTTTCTCTAAAAAAGTAACCTCGAAATGGATCATATATATATATATATATATATATATATATATGGATATATGGATATATATATACATTTATTTACTGGTAATGAGAAAAATGATGACAATTCATTATCAGGTAATGAGTCTAGTAAATAGTAGTCATTACCAAATGTCCAAAAATTTTTTCTGGATACATTTTAAAAACCTAGAACACAATTAAATTTAAGTGATAATTTTTTAAGAAAACATATCTCACATACTCAGATTTTTATTTAATAAAAATTTCGAAAAGAAAATACATTTTTGAGGTTAGAAAGAAAGTATTTTGGCAGATGCTTACTGAACATTTCAAAAACCTTGATTTTTTTCAAGCTAAATTATAAAACAAATTTTCGATGTCTTGGCCAAGGATCGAACTCTGGACCTGCAGTCTTAAAGGCACAAAATCAAGCGTAAATTTTACTATCTTTATTGCCTGTATAAAAATTCTAAAACACTTCTATTTTTGTTTAAAGAATATATCAACATGTTAAGGAATTATTGTCAAATTAATTAATTTCTTTTATTAATAATGAACATTTTAATATTTTTTGAGAAAATCAGAAAATTACAAGGAACCAAACTCAGACATAACGGTTAGTAGTCTAGAACACTTCTTCTCGACTATTCGTGCTGGCAATTTTCCAATAGAAAAATATTTATATATCATTGCATATGAAATAGACGTTTCTTGTTTTTTTTAATCATCAGAATTACTAATATTATTCTTTTTGTGGTCCAAAAGATATACCTGCAGAATCTCTTATAAAATGACAAACTTAAAAGAAAACAAATTTTCTAATATTTGGTTTCTTTGAGGACACGAACCATTACATGACTGTTCGTAATATAGAACATTTCCGCTAGACTTTCTATACTCAAAGGAATTTTATTGAAAAACCATTATATGTACAGTATAAAAATCAATTTACAATACTATGTGTTTTATTTGTTTAAAAATTAGGAGAATGTAAATGTAATTTTTACTCAATAGATTTCAAAGAAACATTTTTAATTAATTAAAAATATATTTGACAATTTCTTAAACTGACATTTCAAAATTTTATTTTATTTTTATTTTTTTTTATTTCTTATTTTTTTGAAAATAAATTATAAAACAATCTTTCGAAATCTTGGCCAAATATCATAAACCCAATATCGATATGTTGAAATTTACTATCTTTAATGCTTATATAAAAAGCATGAAAAAATTTTTGAGGCTGTTCTATAAAATTCTTTACAGCTACGCCATTCCTGAACATATTTCGTTGAATTTAAATACCAAGATTTTCGAGACTATATGCCACGTATGCGTTGAAAGAGAAATATATTTATTGGACATATATTCTCAGACATATATCTTTAATAGTCATTTTTAATCACAACAAACACGAATATTTTTTAAACTGAGGTCTTAGATATATATTGAAAGACGTTCGTATAAAATAACAAAATTGTATATATAACTTCATTTTATGTGAAGTATATAAAAATCGAAAATTACCAAAAATGCTCCTTTTTCTCCACAACCATAAAGCTAAACGTGTTATATATGTATATATTTCTATATACTTCATTAAAATCGATAAATATATGAGAACTTAATTCACAATTAAGTGAACTTAAAAATTATAGAAAATAGGCAAAAGTCCTATATATGGCTTATCCGAATCTTTTATACACTTCACAAAATCTATATTGCATAAATATATAAATTTAAAATATAAATTCATTAAAATTTTAATTATATAATTTTATGTTTTTGGTTGAACTTACATACATATATCCTGAAATTATGAAACAATATTTATAAAAGAAAACTTAATAAAACCTTTTTCTGAAAAAAAAAAAAAAAAAAATAAATAAATCTTAAAGAATGGATGGATTCATATGACTATCATCTTTAATTAAAATGTTTGCCTTACTGTGGAAGTATACTTCATGACATTGGAAATTTGTAAAACTGTTTTCTTAGGCATATGACTTAAGAAGATCAGTGTTGAAGAGCCGAATAAAGAAAAGATAGAAGAAAATTGTAAATTTCTCGAGTGCTGATAAAAAACTGTTCAACAATTTTGTTTAACCCTAGAATACTAACGATATTTTTTATATATTAAATCTAACGATACTTAAATTTTACATACACATGGCTATTCCTCTAAAGCACTTTATTTGTCGTTGTTTTATTAGATGATGAATTTTTATTATTTATTTATCTTTGAAAAGGCTAAAAGTGAAGAAACAAATTAAACAAATAAGAATAGAACATTAAAAAACGCTTAAAAATATAGCAATATTTTATTTGTGAAAAGTCATGATAAATTATTATTTGGTGTTCACCAGACTTGAAATGTTTATTAAACATGACAACATGTTCTAGCCTTTCGTTTTTTTGCATTATTGCTATATTTTTAACACATTCTTCTTTCCTCTTTCTAGAAAGTTTTTAGTATAACGATAATTTTAGCAGTTCATAATTTTCTTTCAGTTATTACATTCAGTTTATTAAAAAGTTAGAATTGACTAATATATCCACCAAATTAATAATAACGTTAGGTAAAATTTAAACGTTTATAAATGTATTATGTTCTTTTTAAAATATGTTTAAAAACACTTAATGAAATATCTTCTGGAATTTCATACCGTTATACAGAAAAAAAATCGCCAATCATCAATGTAATTCATTTTTTTAAATTTGCACCTAACACGTAAAATTTACGTACATTAATATTCTAGGGTTAAAGATTAGAAAAACATTTTAGTTGCAAAAACTAAAATTATTTAGTAGCTTCTGTGAAGTACCATGGCTTGAAAACTTGTAGTGTAGACCACTTCCAATAGAATTTTGTTGAAAACAATTATGTATATATATACCCATCATATATATGAACGGTATAAGAATTATTTTACAGCACTATATGTTGAATATATATTCAAAAATATTGAAAATTATTGTTTTTATACAAAATAAATCATAAGCTTATAGGTTCGAATCCAGACGAACAAAAGTGGAATTTTTATTTAATAAATTTTAAAGAAAAATTATTTAAGTACTCGTATATACAAAAAGAAATTTGACAGTTTCTATTTCTTGTTTTAGGCTGAATGTTATAAAAATTTATTGAAGTCTTGTCTAGGGATATGAACTCATACCTAATGCTTTGTTGTATAGAACACTTCTTTAAGACTATTCAATCTCATAACTTTCCGACGGACAAATTTTTATCGGTATTTTTTACCCGGTGTCTTTCAAATTCTATAAAAATTTTTATACACAAACTCCATTAAACCATTTATCGTTTTCAGTTTCGTGAAATTGCGAAAACTCACGATTTTATTTCGCTTTTATATTTACTCAAAAACCAAAAAAAAAAAAACAAAAATTGAAAAGTATGTGTCTTTGAATATCAATATATCTGGGAAGACTTTGTGAATTTTAAAGATTTAAACGGCGTTTTAATATTGCCTATGTCGGCTTGAATTTAAAGAATCTAAAATTTTTGGGACGCGCACATCTATTATGCATAATGCGAATTTTTAAATAAATGTTCAAAACATTTCATATAAAAATAATATTTTTTATATTTTTTGAAAAAAAAAAAATGAATTTAAATTTTTTATAAAAGATAACAGAATATAGAAAGTATGTATGCAACTTTAGATATTCATATCTCTTGAAGTTATTGACGGATTTGCGTAATTTAAAAAGCATACGAAAGGCTTTTGTCTTCTTTTCGAATAATTCAGTCATCATCTCAAAAACGCTTTTAGTTCAAAAATATATGCAAAATGAAAAAACTGTAAATTCATTAAATTTTAATTTTCCTTTGCATGTATTTTAAATTGTTTTGTTTACTATAAATTGCAATATTAATTAGTCTAGTACATAGACGTTTATTATTCTTAATAAATTTTAAGAAACTATTCTAATACTTTTCTATACATTTCAAATATCAAAAGAAAAATCAAAAATTTCAAATAGCATATTTATATAATATAATATATATAATATATTTATATAATATAATATATTTATATAATATAATGCATTAAAAAAATGTAATTGGATTAAATGCATTTTTTAATATTTTTTCTTTGTGAAATATTTGTACTGTGGCGGACGTAATCAAATTTCAAACGTTGATTCCATAACGATTTCCCAGAAATACAATTATTTAAATTTATATATTTTTTAGTTTTTTAGAAAGTGAAAAAGCGAAATAAAATCACGAATTTTCGGAGTTTCGCGAATCTATATATATATATATATGCGGCAGCGCGTCAAAATTTAGTTTGTTTCAACTTTTTTATATGGAACACGCATCCGCGAGAGAAAACAAGATCAGCTGATTGACATTCGTCGCCGAATGCCACGTATATTGATCTTTTATCATAAAAAATCCAAAATTTTAGGTCATTCACGTAAAATCTCCTTGAACTACAATCATATAATCAAAATATATAATCATATAATCATAAAATATGAAAGAAAGCTGAGTTAAAACTGTCAAAGATTTTTTGATTCATTTAAACTTTGCACTCGCAATTTACATCTTTTAGACTCAAACCATTAACCAGTAACCAGGATAACTATTATCATCTGGTGAAAAGTTAAGCGGTGAAAAAATGAAACCAAGAATGCCAAAAATTTATGATTTTTTAATTTCGCAGTTTTTTTTTTTTTTTTTTTTGATAGAAAATTGGAGCATATCATTGAAATTAAAGTTAGAGAACAAAATTTAAAAGGTGAAGTAATTTTCTGCAGTTTGAGGTATATCTAATTGATGTCAAGAAACCACGCATGGGATAGCATTATCACATATAGCGTAAATATTAATAAAATGTATGTTTTTGTAATGCACAAATACTGATTTTATTGAAATTGTCCAAAATATCGTAAAAAAAGAGTTTATTAATAAATAACACCTCAGAGTCAAATGGCCGTTAAACATTTTTTATATGTAAAAATTTGTTGTAATTTTTAAAATTGTCGCCAAATTTCCAAATTCTGTTCCGCATTTTTTCAGTACAAGATTTGACAGATTGAAAAATATCTGTAAAGAACGATTAACATTCATAATCAGCCTGTTTATGAAATCCGAAACGGAATTGGATTGGTAATCGAATTCTAATTCAATTCCAATTTAAAACGGGTTTATGAAAACGTCACGAAATTACTTTGTCCGAAAGTAATTTTTTTTGCATTTTTAAAATTAAAAAATATATAATTTTTATTAAAAAAAAACAAGTTAAAAAGATATAGTCGGTAAAGCCCGACCATATGATACCCCACACCTTTGTGCATCTCCATCAAAATTCGTGAAGGAGTTTTATATTAGACATGTGGACAATTGTGGACCGATATTTTACTAAGTGTAAAATAAAATATACGTATACAGAATATTACGTTAATACTAACATTTATAAATGCACTTTAGGGTGATTCCCGCAAGTGGGCGATCCTCATAAAATTTGTCACTATGATTTCTACTTATATAAAACTTATTTGTGTCGAATATAAACCTGATACTAACATGCACGTGATTTATGCACGTTAAAGTGATTTTCGGAAGTGGGTTTTATATGGGACCTATGATCAATTATGGAACGGTATTCTTGAAATTTGGCACAAAGATTGATTCTTATACAAAACTTCCTTACACCGAATTTCATTAAAATAGTGCTATATTTAAGGCATTTATGATCGTTAAATCCTCATCACGAATTTCAATAGGCTTCATCCTTGTGTCATGAAAGTCCTACGTGAATTATTCTTAAAATTGCGATCTGTACTTTGCGCACAAGGTTTACATGGACAGCCAGCCAGCCGTTCAGCCAGCCAGACGGACGGACGGATATCATCATATCGACCCAAAAAGTGATTCTGGCCGATTGATATACTTTGAGGTGAGTGTTGGATGATTTTTTCTGTGCGTTACAAACATCATCACAAACGCATAATACCCCAATCACCTATGGTGGTGTGGGGTATAAATAGCTGATACTACATTTTATTGCAAATAAAATGAGTTTGGTAAAATCGGATTAAAACTGTAAAATATACATTTTTCGATATTTAATATAATATATATTGAGGGCCTATATTTAAAACCCTCTATTTCGAAAAATACAACTTTTCAGGAGAGCAAAAAAAAAACTGTTTATTTTTCTTATTTTGCAAGTATTCAAACAATTTTCTTTTACAATATTTATTTAAAACTGCAACAAAATCTTGCATATAATTTGTTTTTAAAATTTTTCAATATTGGCAACTTTAAAGGAAGATAGTTGGTTTTGCACCTTTTAAATATTTAATGTATATAAATAAAACAACGATATAGGGGGAAGTGCATTGTAAAAAATACATTTAATTACCATTTAATATATTATTTTTAAAGTTTTTAAACTAGTTAATGACTCAAAAAACCAACATCATGCAAATAGGTTACTTTATTTTGGGATCGATGCACGGGGAATAGTAACCCCATACAAACAAAATAATTATTATTAGAGTAAAAATTATTTATCGCTTAAAAGAAAAACTGTTACAGCAAAAGTTTAAAAATTATGTGGAAATAATTTCCTTATAAAGTATCATAACTGATATGAAAATAGGGCGGGCAGCTCTAGGGGAAGTGTTAGCCCCCATACAGATAAATCTTAATTATCGCGCATCTAAGGAATTATTACAACGAAAGTCTCGAGATTTGCTGGGAATAATTTTCTTGTCAAGTTTCACAATTGGTAAGAAAATAGGTATGGTAAGTTTACAAGGAGTAGTGGCCACCATACAAAGAGAATATTTATTATTGTATATCTACAGAATATGTATAAATTAGTCAGAATTGAAGTCAGAAGAGAATATAATGATATCAAAAACACAGCTTTATGAATCTCTTAAGGACATAATTTTATGGACCAAAATACAAAAAAAAAAACACTCAACCAAAAATGCACCCTTATATATTTCGAATTATATTTCATTAAATAAGCAACAAAACAAGTTAAAAATTTTGCTAAAATTCACTTAAAAAAAAAAAAAAATTTAAACCACTTAAATTTTTCAGCAGACTACCCGAAATATATCTTATTATATTATTCATAATTTTTAAAAATTTTAAACCAATAGCGTTTCTTTACTATTTACTAAATTATGCAAAAAAATAAAATTAGAAACTTAAATCTCGAAGATTCTGTAATAGTATTGACATGTGCTGATAACACCTTAGAAATGATTAACGCAAACAGCATTTGTATGCATAAATATTGGTTACTAAAACCACAAATCGACTTTATTGTCACAAAAAAAAAAAAATAAATAATTTTTTTTTTCACATTTAAAAGTTTTCAAATAACAAGTAGTATTAATGTTGATTACATATAAATGACATTTTTTATTTTTCACTCTAAAAACGGTCTAATGTTGACTGTAGTTTCCTAAAGGACATCACATAATAATTTTAAAAAATTTCAAAATACCCTCTAAATTCTAAATTCTAAAAGATCTAGTATCAATTTTACATTTTCAATTAGACAGCAGTAGTATTTTAACGAACTGTTTTAAATTAAAAATTTTTTGCACATACTCAAAATAAGTAATGACACAGGTCAACACTAAAAAAAATTAGTCGCCAGCGTTTTATAGAGAAGGAAAAGTGTAACAAAACTGTAGAACATACGATGTCCCCTACCAGCTCTACACAGGCCCTAGAAGTCCTTAAAATTGTCAAAATCACACAAGTCGTATGGAATCCTACTATGCTGGCAGACTATTGCTGCTTCTTAGTATGAGAAAAAATAAAAACATGGTTCTTCCTTAGATTCAAATTTAAGAACAAAAATTATATATATATATTGGAATTGGTATTATATATATATATATATATATATATAAGAATTGGTATTATATATATATATATATATAAATATAATGATTGGTAAACTAAATTAAAAAATCATTTTCAAAAATTTCATCATACCGGGTTATAAATAAGTAGTTACTAAAGTACTTCTGTGTAATGCTGTATTCTGTTGTTATTGGAATGTTACTACATCCGTAACTACAGCCCACTACCACATTTTTGCTGGGGATATCACTATTTACAAAATTTAAAAATTAAAAAAAAATATAAATTACACATTTATCAATAAATTTTTCAAATATTTTAAGAAGTATTTCATTTTATATTTTATTTGGTTCATAGTTCTTGGACCACAAAGATGTATAAAAATTTATGTATATTATTATTGTTATTATTATTATTATTATTATTATTATTATTATTATTGTTATTATTATTATTATTATTATTATTATTATTATTATTTTTATTATTATTATAAATATTGAACCATTTAAATGTTTAAATTGCAAAATATTAAATCTGATTATTATTTTCTCAATTTAATTTCACATAATTGTTTACTGGTTTATATGTATTTGGTTACATTTTTTGTTGTTTTTGCTTTTACAACCAACCAATAGATTACAAAGAATGCTCAATATCAATAAATTTGTAGTTTTGTACTTACAAAAGCAGCAACCTAAACAATCTTTTGTAAATCTTAAGAGTATATGCTATTGAATTCAATTGATTTGTTTATTTTTCATTTCATTCACTCATTTATTCCATCATTTATTCATTCATTCGTTCCTTTATTAATTCATACATACATTAAAGGTATTTGTTTGTGTGTTAGCTCATTTCATTTCAATGTATTTGTAGGCTGGTTTACTTAGCTAAGTGTGTGTGTTGTATTCCGTTTAAGTGTTTGTATAGATGTGTCTATAACGATATATGGGCAAAAACACAGAACTTTTAAACTTCGATTAAAATTTTGTTTGGATTTTTTTCTCGGTACATTTGAAAGCTTTGAATGAACAATAAGCAATACTTCATGTTTTAAAGTCCGTTGGCGTAAATCACTTTCACAAGGAGACCCAAAAGTTATCGCGGTTTAAAGTTCAAAATTTAAGAGTTTTAAAAATTAAATTTTTTTTTTACATTATAGTTGGACACATTAATAAATTTTGTGAAAAGGTATTGTAGTGACGTAATTTATTTTAATTCTTAAAACACTTTATAATTTTGAACGTCTTTTGTCAATGAGAAAATTTATTAATAAAATTACAAAATCAAAAATTTTTTTATTTAAAAACTAAAAACAATGTTTGCCTTTTTAAAAATTATAAAGTGTTTTAACAATTAAAATAAATTACGTCACTACATCACTCCCCTTTTTGGAAGAATTTTATCTATAGCAAAAGTTACAGTATTTTTCTTTTTATCAATAGTTAAAGATTTCGTCTCTATAAACGCTGGTTTCAATCTATCTATTGCAACATTCTTTATCAATGTATTAAATTTAATTTTAAAAAAATTAGAGTTTTTCTATTACTTCAAAAGGTCCTTCATATGGATAAGTTAGACCAAGTTTATTTGAATCGTTCCTAACAAAAACTTATTTGCAATCTTATATGTGTTTGGGAATGTAAGCTTTCATATTATTTCTTTGATGAGATATATTAGAATGAATTTTTGAAAAATATTTCCTGATATTATTTAAAAATTCGGAATTGTTAAAATCCTATCCAGATAAAAATTTTTAATTATAAATGTATCATTCTTCGAATATAGCAGTAAGGATTGAGGGTTGCCAATGTAGTTCCGTTTTAAATAAAAAAATAATAATTTTTAACTTCTTTTAGCAATGAGAAAATTTTTATTAATAACATTACAAAATCAATAAATTTTTTATTTTAAAACTAAAACCAATGTTTGCTTTTATAAAAATTATAAGGTGTTTTAACAATTATAATAAATTACGTCACTACAGTATCATTACATGCAAAAAGACTGAAAGATATTATATATATATATATATATATATATATATATAATTTATATTATAAAAAAAATTATTGGCATAATTTTTTTGAAAAGGAAATTTTTTGGATAAAATTTAATTTGTGGCAAATTTTTTACTATTCAAAATTTTTATTTGACTACATTATTTGATTAATATAACTACTTTAACATCCGGATATAACGACGTCATTATTTTGATGGGTGGTAAGAATCTCTAATTTAAGTAAAAGTGAAAAAAATTAAAAATCTCCAAATAATTTTAAATTAAAATCGATTAATAAGTTTTGAACTTATTGAATTGAAAATAGGAGAGTTTGCAGAAACTTTTCAATAAAATTGCATGGCAAACTAGAATATAATTGCTAAATAACAGGTTGGAAAACTTCCAATATCGAGTTTTTAAATTTAAAAATTTTTAAAAATTTAAAAATTCTTCAGAACTGCTCCAAAAGTGCATAAAGGTGATATGAATTTTGGAAATATAAAAATAACCCAATAGGTCATCTTTTGAAAAAATAATAGAATTTTAATTTTTTGAGAAATTTTAACATTTTTAATTTTGTTGCAATTTTATTCCACCCAAATTTTTATAACATTAACTCGGTTTCATTTATTTTAAAATTTTTGTGCTTTTGCCCATATGGATTTATATTAGAAACTATCCATGTATGTTTGTATATGTTTGTATAACTATACGGCAGCACGACATGAACAAACATTGATTGTTTTCAAAATAGTTTTCTTTGCCAACACAAAATACGAATCATATAAGAAACGTTGTTATACCACAGGCGTTTGTTAACGAAACCACAAATAACTAAAATGAAACAGAAACAACAATACCTATAACTACAACAATAATAATAAGAATAGCAACAACTTGAATATATAAAAACTGCATGCTTTCACGACAAAGCAACGGAAGTCGACGAAAAAAAAAGAAAAGAAAAAAATTTTTTGAAAGTTCCTACTCTCTCACCATTCATACTCACACTTACATTTATACAAGTATAAAGCTATAAAAAGGTATAAATACAACTATGAATGATGAATGAATGTGTCAATGAATCAATAAATATATTTTAAAGTATTGTGGAATTATTGCTATATATATATATATATATATATATATATACATATATTCTTTTTTTTATTTTCTATCAAAATCAATGAATATTTCCTTTATTGCGAGTAAAAATTTTGTCTAAAGTAAAAGTGAAAAACTTTATGCATTAAAAATTTATTGAAAATAAAGTGCAAACAAAAGTGAAATACAGCTGTATATTTATAAGCACATACATCTGTATATACAATATGTTTGTGGCAAAAACAAATTATATTTATTATTGCAACGTATTGGTTAAATACAGAAGAAAATAAATAAGGAATTTTAACATTAGAGACTAAGTGGGGACTAGTATGTGTATTTCATATAAAATATTTAAATAAAATACTTTCTTTATGTGGTCACAAATTTGACCTGTGTTCTTTAGTTTTAGAGATTATTAGAAAAATATAAATTATGTTACTATTAATTTGTTATCATTATTATTTTTTTTAATTTCAAAAACTGCGCAACTTTGTCGATGATTTAAATTAAAAAAAATGTTAAAATATGTAACCTTTCGTGTCTCTTTACGTTGCACACGGATTTTTTATTTAAAGCTGTAATGTAAGCTTATTGAGGCCCCTTTAAAAGTAATAATTCAAAGATAATATGTGTCTGATTTAGAAATGCACTTGTAATGAAAATTCAATTTTTAGATGTATTTTTGACAAATTTTGTTTTACCTAATATATTAAAAATTAATGTTGTTACGTTTTTGACTTTAGAAACATTGGTTTGTTTCCTTTAAAAAAGCAGGTTATTTTCACTTGCAAATAATATTGAATAACTATTATTTTACACTTACAAAACGACTTCTCTGTTATACAAACTAACTTAAACCCAACTGACATACAGATTGCTACATACGTGCTATAATATTTTAAGTTTGAATTAAGAAAATCTGAATTGATTTTGATAAAAATTGAGAAAAAAAAAACAATATTGAGAAAAAACAAATTGATTGTAAGCAAAACAAAATAACAAGATAATGAAAAGGAATTTAGAAATTAAAATTAATGTTGAGTATATTAATGGGATATATCACAAATAGCCCAAAAGTAAAAAAAAAAAAAAATATTAAAATAGGCAAAAACTTGGTTTTAAAGTTTGCAATCGAATAACTTTTGACCAAATACCGATAGAGTCATAACATGTAAAGCGATATTGTTCCTAGATGCTCGGAGAGCTATTCACTTATGCAATTCAACCAGCAAAAATTTTAACTTGTGGGAAAAAGACAATATTGAGTATATTCAAAATGAAATTAATAAAATTAAATAAATATTAAAATTAAAATGAAAAGAAAGAAATAGGAATTGATATTGGGAAAGTGCTAATTGAATTCAGAAATTATTATTGAGAAATATATAAAAAAAAAATTGTGTAGGGAAAAGTTTTGTCTTTTAATTAACAAAATTTTTCTTAAAATAAATATTTATTTTCAAGATTTCATTTTTAATTTTCTCATAATTAAGATAAATTTTCTGAATTTAAATATGTTATTTCTCAACATTAATTTGTAGTTCTAAATATCGAATTACCTTTTCCGAACATTATATATATATATGTCAAACTACATATGTATTATCATAATTATTTGCCAACTGGCATATCTTCCAACTCAATTGCTCTTAAGTAAAATGTTATGGAATATTGAACTAATCTCTTCTTAATAAACAATACGTTGTTCACAGACACCATTTGGAATATTAATGCTTTTATTTTTGACCATATATATTCAATTGGATTCAACATTGGACTGTAAGTGTATAACCGAAGAAGAGTTGCTGGTAGTTTTTGAAAATTAACTTCTATTTGTCTATGGCAAGGAGCGTTATCACAAACAATAACTAAGTCTTCTAAACCTCTACTTGCCAACGATCACTTAACTATTCCCTGGCATACTGCGCCGTAAAACATACCAGTTTTCACTAAAATAACGCCCGAAAATGATATTTCTCCATTCAGATCAACATTTAGGCCTCGGAGAGTTGATACTTTTATTATTGCTCTTGTACCCTTTCTGGACTGTTGACATGTACTTTTACAGAACAATTTGAAATTAGTCTCATCAATTCATATACTTGTTTTCCGCTTCGAATTAAACTATTAAGGTCTTCTACATACTTAGCTTTTTTCTCTTTGTTTTTCAAGTTATTCATCGTTACTGGCTCGTAGTGCAAGGATTTCATTGAATCTATTTTGCCATTAAAGTTATTTGAAATTGTTGCAATGGTTATCAATTTTTGAAACTCAGTTCGTATTTTTATCATTCAGTTGCTTGAGCGTAATTGATGACTTTTCTTCCATCTATTTCAACATTATTTTTGTTTCATCTTTTGATAGAATTTCAGGTTTCTGTGTTTTCAGTCGATCAACCATAATCCATAATTTACATCCAATGTTTCTGCCAATGTCTTGTAAAGCTGTTTCAACCACCATCTTTCTATCATGGTTGTTATATTTCTTATATTTTTTCGCTCTAAAATATCGTTATGTATAAATAATTTTTTTAAGGAATATGAAAAAGAAATTGCAACTAACTAACCATGAATTTCTCCTATTATGGAGCAGATGATGGAATAATCTTTAAAACATCACCCCTTATCATCGATATTTGACAAATGAAACAATTATCTTCGCAAATAAATTGTTTTATTAATATTCACAATAAATATTATTTGATATTTGAGTCAATGCTTTGTTGTTTTCTTTTAAAGATTTATTACCAAATGAAACCAAGTTTACATATTTTATAATATAAATTTAAAACTTTGAAAGATTTTAAAATTATGAATATCTGAATGTCAATTTATTTATTCATATCATTAATTTATATTTTATTAATTTAAATTTTTTCTTTCTTGACAATTATTTGGATTTCAATTTGTATTTTTCCAGTATTAATTTGAATATTCCAATTTTAATTTTTATTTTCCCAATATAAAGTTTGATATCTTAAATTCAGTTCATTATTTCTTTATATGAATTTTGAGTTCGTATTTTCAAACTATTTTTTCTTATTTTCAATTTATGTCTTCCCAATTTTTTTTTTATTTTCTCAATTTAATTTTACTATTTCTTAATATTAGTTGGAATTTCTAACCTTCAATTATTTTCGCAATATTAATTCGGATTTCTCAATTTCAATTGATTTTTTTTTAAACATTAAATTAATTTTCTGAATTTTAATTTGTTTTTTCTCCATATTAGTTTCGATTTTCTCAATTAGAGCTTAAAATGGTGTAGTGACTACAACTGTTATACATCTCTGCAAGCATCTAGTAATTTCAAGAACGTGACTAGATTTTATAATCTTTTGGGATTTGGGATCGTTATACTGCTGGAATTTTAATGAAGTTTCATTTCACAATCACCAAACTAAGAAGATTTCTATAGATTGGTCTGTCATTTTATCAGTAATATGATGAATTTAATTAGTCTCATGTCCTGAAAAAAACCCATACACCATTCCATTTTTATTTTTTCACTATCGCACAGTTAACCCAAAATGCTTTTTTTTGAAAATAATTCTGTAACTTATGATCCATTAAATATATCTGAACACAATTTGACAGCAGGTTAAGTGGCAGTAGTTGGACCTCCAAAGTTGGTCACCTTGGGTATATAACTTTTTTTAAAAATGGTTGAAAATTCATTTATGATTTTGTTGTAAAGAAATTTTAACCATAAACTTCTCCAAAAATACTCTTATATGTGTAGGTTATCTAGTTTAATTTAAGAAATATTAGACTGAAACAAATTCCCTCACTTCTGACACAGTTTATAAATTCTTTTAAACGTGGCAGGCTTAATTTGGTTCCTAAAATTTTAAAATATCCACTAGATTTCTTATAAAATTCTAAATAATATTGCTGCAAAAAACATATAAATATGTGGCTCCGATAAAAAGTTATATTAGTCTGAAGTTGAAACTTAAAAAAATACATTTTTGATTTTTGACTTCTAAAATATTTTTTTTCTGCCCCATACCATTTGCTTAATGTGTTCAATAGAAATCTTAACAAACATGCATGTAAAGTAAATTCGGACAACATTTGAGCAACAGTCTCCCCACAAGCCCTATCCAAACTTTGTCAATTTTCACAAAAATATATTGACTCTACATATTAACTAAGCACACAAAAAATATTTACTGATAGACAACTTTTATAAGTCTAATGGTAGCGATTTCAATGAAATAAGTCAATTTTTGAATTTAGGTATTTTGGTACAAAAAAGCAGGAGTTTCTTTAATTCTCTGATATAAGTATAAGTTTATATATATTAAGCCCAAATTTGTCAAAAATTTTATTTCAATTCAAATATTAACATTATTTCTGGAAAAGCAAAAATAATAAATTTCTTAATTTTAAATTTTTCGGGTCGTGGTCTGAATAAATTTGATCGAATTTGATTTATTTGTATTAATTACAATTCTTTATATTCTAGCGATTCTCATGGTACCAAATACTTTCATAAAAAGATTGTATTTTTGCTTGAGAACTAATAGAAACTTTGTCTCCTTAGGTAATTTTTAGCTAGTAGCAATGCAATGCTAACTCCTTCTGTTACGAGTGCCTTTGCATTACACGGATACTTGTAAAAGGACGGAAGGCTTGTTGTTATTTTTATTTTTAGATGTAAGTTTTATATAAAATTATTTGTATCTCTGAACTAATAAGAATATAGAGAATTATGATAAATGCCATCAAATTTCTTCAGATCTTGACCCGAAAAACTATTTTTTTTTTTAGAAATAATGTTAATATTTGAATTGAAATAAAATTTAAATGAACAAAGATATTCTGTTAAAATTTTGATATAATATAGATAAACTTGTGTTAAAATCAGAAAATTGAAAAACTCCCAATTTATGCAATAGAATGTTCAAAATCGCAATCCGGGAAAAACATGTTTCAAAAATTTATTTCTTTCATTAAAATCGTCATCCTGTCGTTGCAAAAGTCGGAAAATATTTTTAATGTGTTTAATCAACATGTGACCTAATGCATGCTTTTCTTTGCGTTTTGAGAGTTTCACAAGTAAATTAAAAAAATTTTTGAAAATTTCCACAGTTTGGATAGGGCTTGTGGGGAGACCATTGCCCCAAAGTTTTACAATGATCTCAAAAGTTATAATTCGTATCAAAACCCACTAAATTAACTATTATTGTGTATATCAATTTCCATATGTAACACACATGCTGGCACATGCTGTTTGTGTAACAGGACCATATTCAAAATAATTGGTTGAATATATGAAATATTCTTTCTATTTGAAAAATTGCAAAATATTTTCTTTTTTAATTTTTATACTATTTTTAGGAAAATGAAAGTCTAATACTTAGAAATAGTGGTAAAAGTGTCATGCTAAAATTCTTTTTTATGTAATTGAAAAAAGTCTTTTGAAAATTTAATTTTTTCATAAAATCTATACTCCTGCTTTTGTTTTGGGTCAAGCGGGAGGAACTTCACTTCCAAAATGATTTAAGTGTATATTTTTTAACAGAGTAAATAAATTTGAAAAAAACCTAGCGTGACATTTGTTTATTGATCGATGAACATATTATTTTCTTTCCAAAATTCATCACTTTCGACCAATGCTGGAAATCGATCGATCGAAATCGATTTCTTTATTAATCATTTATGAAGCCTTTACGTTTGAAATGTGTAAAATAAAGTTTTTTATTAAGAAACTTTGAGAAAAGAGTGAAAGAATTGTACTAAAATTTTTGACAAAAAAAAAAAAAAAAAAATCATAAGCTAATTTCAGATTCAGACGAACTGAGATAATAAAAAAATTGCATATTATTTTGAAATATATTAGAAATTATAGAATATGTCTAAAAATTGTTTTCCCCTATAGCTCAGGACTTATTCCCGAAAATCAAAATAAAGTCGAGACAAAAAATCAAAAATTGAAAATTCAAGCATAAGTATTCTGTATTCTCGTGAAATACAGGTTTATATGTTTATATGTATATATATATATATATATATATATATATATATATATATATATATATATATATATATATATACATTATAAACAATAAAGAAACAAAAATATTAGATAAAGAAACACAAATATTTAGGGAGTATAAAATATATGCAAAGGTGAAAAACTATCTCAGACTGTTTTGATCACATCTATATATATTGATATATTATTTTTAAATCGTCACCATATTTTTTTTTTTATTGCAGCTGACTAAAACATAAATGTGGTACAACGGGTCGTATGGTTTTTGTATAATTTCTACAATTTACATAAATATTACTCATACGTTAATTTTGCTCATAAAAATTTGCTTTTTATTTTAATATGTCGTTAGAAAATTTCTCCATAAAAAATCATAAGAAATTTAAACTTAATATATTTTATTTTTTTATTTTCACAAATTATTTAATCAGCCAATTTATAAAAATTAGATGAAGAACAACCCAACTTAGCACTTAAATTATTATACAAATTTAATTTGTTCAGGCAAAAGATTAAAAAAAAAAATGTCGCGTTTGTGAATATCTAGCTGTTGGCAAAAATATTTTCTATAACATTACAAGTCATTTCAACATTACTTTTTTTATCTACTAAAAAGTTTCTGAGTTAATTAGAAATTATTGTTGACAAAATTTCATGCAAGATTTAAATTTGTTCTTATTATTTTTTAATTAAAAATATAATCTTTTACCTAATCATAAGATCTGTATGTTACGTATAAAATTGTATTTCATAAAAATGTGTGTGACATACACGGAGATATTGCCTGTAAATATGAAAATTTTTAATATATGTGACTAGGTAATTGTAAATAAACTCAATATGTTTTTCCTAGTATAGGACTTACTCTATTCGTAGTATACCAAACTTTATGGTAGAAGGTTAAAAGCAGAAAAACATTTTCCGTTTTCATCTTTTTAAAGTCCTTTTAAGGAGAAAAAATTCTTAAATTTTTCGCGAAAAAAAACTGACATTAATATTTGAATAATAGCAATATAAGAAGATCACTACGTGATAGAAAAAAAAAAGCAGATTGTTATTAAGCACGTCAAGTTCCATCTAGCTCACTTATTTTTGTTTCAAGGAAGATTTCTTTACCGACCAGTGTAATTGTAGCTTTAATCCATAATAAAAAATTAAAAATGAAATTTTGATGTTAATGTACAAAATGTTTATAGAAAATTTACATACATTTCAATAGACATAACTAGATATAATTTCCCAGAAAAACCACAAATTTTCATCAATATGTTACGAAGTAATTTTATTAATATTTTTTTTCTGAGCTTTGTCCATAAATTCATAGATATTTTTTTTACCAACATTTTGCAATAGCTAAATGTCAATTGATCCATAATGTAACAATTCCTGGCATAAAAAAACAAGAAAAAAGAAATAAAAATAGAAAAACAAAAACACATTGACCTTAATGTTGATTCCGTTTAAGCTAGAAAGCTAAACAGCACATGCACTCACACACACATAATATAATATAAAGTTATTGGAGTAGAGCACATAGAAGGAAGAATTGTAAATAAACTTGTTTCTCTTTAAATCCATCCATCTTCAATGGATTTATATCAATCTAGTTTGTTTTTTATTCTACATCGTAGTGGGACCAATCGTAAAAATTTTAGTTACAAATCTGTATCTACTAAACTGGTCGACGAATCCAATTGAAATGTATGGAATAGTTGTAGAAGAGGACTTAGTCTTTTCGAGAAATCATCTTGTATTCACTTTGTAATAATATGAGATAAGCTACAAGGTGCCAACGTTCAACTTTAACTGAAGTAAGAAAAATTCTAAAAAAATTTGTACTTCTACAGATCAAGTCCGAATTCAAACATTTAAAAACTCTTGAAAAGATCTTGTTGAGATTCCTACTCATCTATGATATCTATTATGGCCGAAAAGATATTTGCACTTAAGTTTTGAAATTTCGAGTTTTTGCCTTCCTTTTTTTGATTTTTTATCAAATAATTTCCGTAATATAGGAGTGAATTTTTTTTTAATATCATAAGATTCGAATACATTCCAAAAAAATATGTTGATAATTTTTTTAAATTATTTCAATTCGTGAAGCCGTGAAAAATTATCATATATAAAATTTAAAATTCACTTCGAAAAATTCTTCTTTTTTTACAAAAAAGTGGTCCGATTCTTTCACTTTTTTCTCAAAATGTTTTTAATAAAACAATATTTTTTCACACATTTCAAAAGACAAGTCATCAAGAATTGTTAGTTATTTAGGTTTCAAAGAAACCAAAATGGATAAGACACCACGAATACTGACGAAGTGTGTAGCGGCATAGAAAATACGTATTCCATTCTGCTGTTATCTAATTATAGTCCACAGACTCTGCTTATAATTGCAAACTTGTTTAACAGTAATGATATGAAAATGGTAAAATTTTTAGAATCGTATATATCAAGTGTACAATTAATATATTAAAATTAATTTTTGTTAATTTTGTTTTAATATGAATATGTTGTTTTAGAAAGATAACGATCAAATATAAAAAAATTATTAAAAATTATAAATACTATATTCTCTTCCAATTTTTGAGTATGTAAACAATATAAAAGTAGATATAATTACCTATCCACAGGTATATAAAATGTCTATTTATATCATTAAATGTAGTAAATGTAGTGGCATAAATCCAGCAACTAGAGTTAAATTACTAAAAATACTTTCATGGAATTACATTAATGTGCATACCATCAGTTTCTGGAGGCTGTCTTTATTGACTACTTTGAGTCACCATTAGTGATTTTATTAACTACGTGACTAGTCACTTCAATAAGGGTATGTCCTAGAAAGAAGTCAGTTGCCATCTCCTCACCTACGTGTTGGCACTTTTTTGCACATACAATCACTTTCATGACTATCAAAGGGTTAGTGAAATACAAATCGCCACCTCCACGACTACGAGGTGGCCCTTTTTTTACATGCAAAATTACCTCCACGACCAAAAAATTTTACTTTTGTGCAAACACAATCATTTTATTGGTTACAATGAGTCAGTAAACATCTTTTGTAATTTTCGTTTCATCTTTTTCCCGCTTACCGTAGGATCAGTATAGTGGCAATTGCCATCATGCTCATTGGTGACAGATAGGAGTGTGATAGGTAGCTCTATACTGACGAACCTTACAGTTCATCTACACGTAACAAAATATCTAAGATTTTTCTATTAGAGAGGGAATTATCTCACGTGTAGATTAAAATATTAGTATTGTAAGAAGTATTATGAGACTGTTGTGATGAAATTTCCCTACATAACTATCTTATAACATGAGCTGTCATGCGTATTTTGGAAATTACTTTAAAAACAATGTCATTTCGTAAAACTGTTTAGTTTTAATGGTTATTTTACATTTAAAAGAATATTTTTTTTTTTCAAATTATGCTAAACAAGTGGAAGTGTTATATTCGCCGAATCTTTTATACCCTTCGCAAAATCTATAATTCATAAATATATATACATACTCAAATTATTATCAAAATTTTTCATTTAATACTGAAATACACTTCATATTTGTAAATCTGTGTTAACCATGACATCGGAAACATAAAGAGTCACCGAAAATTCCTTGGCCGTATGACTTAGGAAGATTTATCAGCCATAGAATATTAACATAGATAGGAATCTTAAAAAAAATAATTGCAGGAAAATGACTCAAAAAACTACACACGCCACAAATTTTTTTGTTTTTGTGTTTTGAAACCTTGTGCTAACATATTCTTAGTTTTAATTTTTTTTTTTTTTTTTTAACAACCGACTTAGGTTGACTCAGACCATCTGTATTGAAGTGCTGAATAAAGAAGAGATATGCTAAATTGTAAACTCCTTTTCAGTTTTCTACCAACAATTTTAGTTTCGAAATAGATACCTTAGACTAATAAAATTTAAACAAACATTTTCATTTAATCAAAAATATATTTTACAGTTCTAAATCTGACATTTCAAAAGTTCAATTTTTGTTTGTAGATAAATTATAAAACAATTTTTCGAAAATTTGGCCAAGGATCGAACTCAGGACCTAAAGTCTTTCAGTCATATCGACATGTTCAAATTTATTATCTTTATTGCTCATATGAAAGGCTTAAAATACAACTGAAATCTAAATAATATTTTTTATAGAAAACATATCAAAACGTGCATAGAAATTCTTGTCAAATTTATTTTTTTTATTATATATTTTAGGAAAAAAATTTTAAAAGGGGCCCCGTAGATACGAACTCAGGTTTAACGGTTTGTAATCTAGAATTTTTCCTCTAAACTATTCAATCTCACAAGGAAAATTGAAATTTTTTTGAGGCTGTTCTAAAATAAATATAACCGTCATTCCTAAACGGATTTCGCATAATTTCAATACCAAGGTTTTTGAGACTATATGCCATATATGTATTGAAATATTTATTGGACTATAGGTTTCAAATAATCCATTTCAACATACAGACGGGCAGACATCCAGCAAAAAGTATTTTCTGACGGCCGCCTTTTATAACGACAGTATGACCATTGGATTGGGTTTCTTGGTGTTGGGATTTTGGGTATCAAAATTTTTATTTGAATATTTCTATTCGATTAAATTTTATTTAGTACCAAATATTATTATTTCTAAAACATATACTTAAAATTTAAATTCGAAGTTTTTCAGGTCATGATCTGAAGAAATTTGACCGTATTTCCCCACCCACTGTTATGTACCAAAATTCATAAAATACCAACCCGAAAAACACGTGTTTTAAAAATTTACTTTTTCCATTCAAATGGTCACACTGTCGTTATAAGAGACGTCTGTCAGAAAACAACTTTTTATGTTTACCCAATATATGGTGGTATTTAATTAACATAATTTTTGTTTGATCCGAACTTTGAGTATTTCACAAACAAATTTTTAAAAAAATTTGAAAGTTGACAAAGTTTGGATAGAACTTGTGGGGAGGCCGTTGCCCCAAGCGCCTTAGGGTTTACTTCTCAAGCATACATATTAAGATAAATATTAAAAAAGACTATATAGGTCAAAACAAAAAATTATTTTTATTAGTAAAAAAAAAATATTGCCACCTTTTTTGAAAAAAAAACCCTAAAAAATATAAAATTTTTTAAAGTTCCAAATTCAGATTAATATAACTATTTATCTAATCCATATATTTATATGATTCTTACAGCAATATTATTTAGAATTTTGTAAGGAATCCCATGAATATAAAAAAATAGAGTCAATATCGAGACCGCCAAGTTAAAAAAAATATCTGAAAAAACGAGAATAAAAATCAGTAAATATTTTATTTCGCCTAAATGTCTCTTAAACTAAAAGAGATAACCTACATATGTAAGCATATTTTTTTTAGGGATTTACAAGGACTATCTACATATAAATTTTTAAAAATGGCATACCGCAGATGACCAACTTTTGAGGTTTACTCACTACCCTCTCGACCCGCTAGGAATATGTGCTCCTTCGAAAGCACCTCCACGAAATACCTCATATCTGGCTAGTTGAAATTTTATTGAGATATTTTCAATGATTCACAAGTTACAAAATTATTTCCAAAGAAAAAGCGTTTTGTAATAACTATGCTTAAGAGATATCACAGGTAAGTAAACACGTTTTTTCTTCATTTCATCAAGGTCTTTTCAAAGCTTTTTACATCTTTGAATTCGGATTTGGTTTGCAGAAGTTATGATTTTTGGAACTTTTTCTTATTCCAGATGATCAACTTTAACACCCTCTAGCTTATCTCGTATTATTACAAGGTGATTATAAGATGGTTTTTCTTAAAGATCTTCCTCTACAACTCTACCATAAATTTTAATTCGATACGTCCAGTATTCAAGGAGATACACATTTATAACCAAATTTTTTTCGATTAGCCCCATTGTATGCTGCTGATATTGTTGTTCTACTTTTTTTACTTTCAATTTTCCCCAATATTACTGTTTATGTGATAGTAGCCAAATGATGTATGTAGTTAGTCTCTGTGAAATGGTAATTGTTTGTGTGTTTGTGTGTGTTTTTTTTTTTTTTTTTTTTTTTTTTTGTTTTATTCCATATAATCCTGTAGCAGCAACAAAGCTTTGAATGACATAAACATTGACATAAATTAATCAAGTTTTACGTTGTCGCAAAAAGAAAATAAACACTTATATCTGTATATACCAACACACAAGGGAATCTGGTTATTTATTTATATTATCAATTTCTTTTCTATCAGATCTGGGATGAAAAACACAATGATATCAGATCTTTTGGTTAGAATAGAATCTAAAGGAAAAATAATTTTAAATGTTTTACAGATAAGACAAGATTGGAAATGTTTTACAAAATTATTTCTCTTGTATAATTAAACACTTTCATGAGTAGTTTATTGGGTAAATCTCTATAAAAGAGAGGAAGAGATATAGAAAGTAGGGAGAGTTCCTTAAGTGACATAATTGACCACTTCCATTAGAGTGCGTTTTGTGTTTTTGCAATTAATTTTTCAAAATTTTAGTTAAACAATTTGTTAATTAAGACAATTATTCAGGTGTCAAATTGTTTAACTGGTTCAAAAAAATTCAGTACAAACAAGGCCTCATTACTCTACCGTAAATATAAAAATGTAAATATAAACGTAACTTAAACGTAAATTAAATAGCAATTAATCTGTTTTTGTTTTTTTCAAACATCAACACAAGTGATGTCATTCATGCATATTTCCAGTAAATCTTTTAATTGTTTAAAAGTGAGAGTAAAAACGACATAAAAGATATAAATATTTGCTTTTATTATAAAAACAATTTATTTTTATTCTTATGAATTGTGTTACTTTAATTAAATTTAAATAAATTCAATTTTAACCGCTTTTGTTCGTTTATGTAACCGCAGTTTAATCGCATTTAGTTTTTTCTAGTTGTGGCTATTATGTGGAAAAAATATATTGAAATTCATTTGTGGTTTTTAATGATGAAAAAGTTAAACATTTGTGTGTAATTTAAAAAATAAATATTGATTAAATGTTTACCAAATTTTTTATTTATTTTTTTTTTTTTTGATACATTAATAAAGGGTGATTCCATATCAAAATGAACAAAGAATCATATTTGACATCCCCGATTTCAATGAAATTTACTTCAGAGTTAAAATCATCAACTTTTAAACTCAGAGCCATATCCGACCAAAAATTTTGGAAAATAATAAAAAAAAAAAACAATTTCACAAAGGTGTACCTACTTAAATAAATGTAGCATCTGTAAATTCTGGTAACATAGTAAAATCTACTTGAAAAGCTAAGCAAAAAAAGTTACTAATTTTTGCTTTTATGGGTTGAAGCTAGGATATTATGACATATATTTATTAACCCTATTTATAAATGTGGTTACTCATAAGATTGATGTGGTACAAATTATATCGAGACTATTCACAAACGTGATTATCGAAACAATATTAATATTATTAATAATAATAATATTAGCTTCAATACATTCATTAAAAAAATTCAAGCATGATACCTTGAGCTTGTATTCCAAACAGTAATTGAAACTTTACATAGAAAAAAGCGCTAAGAGAGCTACTGTTTCTAATAATATATGTCGAAAGAAAGATTATACCGATCGTAATACGATCTTAAGTTTGCTACTTTCATCTCTGTGTCAATCATCTGATTACACGATTTGTCTTGAATGGGAGTAAATTAGGGGAGGTATGCTCTGACAAACTGGGTGTTACTTGTGGGTCATTTCTAGAGCACTTGCAATGAGTTTCTCATACCGACGTTAAATTTTTGTAGATTTAAGGGTGTAATGGTCACATATAAATTTGCCATTTCATTTTTAATTTCTTCAATTTGTGTCGGAAAGCAAAAAATTTTATATTTTCTGGATAGGACTATGGTGTTTATGAAGCCCACCGATATATATTTTTGTGAAAAATGTTTTTTTTAAGGATAACTATTTTGTCCATATTACGGATATCTAAACAAAAATATTTTTAAAATATTGAAGAGATCTATACTTCTATTTTATTTTTTGTTCTAAATTTTTACTTTCTTGAAAAACATATTAAAAACTGGACAAATACTTTATTATTAATAAGGTTTGCTGTATTCTGTAAATAACATGTTAATTATCTGCCAGCATTTTAAACATACAAATAATATTCACCTTTGCTTCTGTCTTTTTTTATTTTTCTGTTTTTATATCGTTCACATAAAATAAAGGTACTATACAAGTTTGTAATTTTTAACGAAAGTCTTAAAATATCGTATATTTATATTTTAAGACTTTCGTTAAAAATCAAAATTAAAAATATTTTTATGATTAAAAATAACTTTGTATTATATAAATCTGGCGTCTGTGTGTCGAAATTGATTTTGTGAAGCCCATAATCTAATAGATTCATTTTTTTTTTTTTTCAACAAATATGTGGCATATAGTCAAGAAAATCTTGGTATTGAAATTTAGTGAAGTCCGTTCATATATAGTTAATATAAACGATTTCCTAGAATAGCCTCAAACATTTTTTCCAATTTTCTTTATCCAAATTGAATAATATTTTCTATTTCCAATGCAATAATATTTAAACACTTTTCTACTGGATCGTTGTGAGCACGAATAATCTAGAGAAAGAATTCTAGACTAAAAACCTGAGTTCAATCTCGGTCCATGTTTTTGGTAAATTCTTTCAAAAATCAACTTGAAATTGAATTAAAAATTTTGAAACGTCAGATAAATAACTGTCAAATATTATTTCCATACTTAAAATTTCTCTTTGATGTTCTTATTAAATTAAAATTCCTATTATATTCGCCAGGATTCAAAAACATATGGCAACTTGAAATTCTGTATTCAAAAAATAGTTTTATTTTATTTTGCATAAAAGAAATAATTATTCAATATTTTTGAATTTGAAATATATCTAACATATAGTGTTTTAAATTGATTTTTATACCATTCATATATATGAGGGGTACATGTAATTGTGTTTCAACGAAGCTCTTATGTGTGTAGGTAGCCTAGTGGAAGTGTTGTAGATTAAAAATTTTCAAAACATGGTTTGTATCGTCGCAGAAACCAATTCATTTTTTTTTTTTTCTTAAATAGAGAATATTTTTTATGAACAAATAAGTTTGACAAGTAAATGTATTTGAAATGTTTTTTTCTAAAAATATTATCAGTTAAATTTATCACTTTAGCTTATTTTACTTTTAAGTAAAAGAAAAATACAAATTATAGAGATATTTACTTGACAGAAGTTATCAAATGATTTTATTTTTGATAACTAAAAAGCTTTCTAAATCTTAAACAAAATTATTTAATATTTTTCTCAGGGCTGGAATCCATAACTCCAAAGATAAAAATTATGAAAATTTAAATATAACTAATTCAGGTTCAAAGCAGCCAATTCCTAAGTATCTGTTTCGAAACAGATCTTTGGTAGGAAACTCAAAAAGAGTTTACAGTTTTTTATTTGACTCTTCAACACAAATAGTCTGAGCGGTCTTGTATTGCAAGTTTCCCATGTCATGGTTAATTTTGACAAAAGATAATATGAATATGAATCCATTCTTTAGAATTGCGTATTTTTTTTTTTTTTTTTTTTTTGGAAAAATTATTTTTTAAGTTTTGTTTTATAAATGTCATTTAATATTTGTAAATTCTACGTGAATGTAATATAATATAATTAAAGTTTGAAATTTATATTATGGGCCCGGTTTTGTACCGTTCCCGTAGTGTATTATTTAAGTGCAAACTTAGTTAAGAAACATTTAAGATAAAGGTCACGCTTAAGTAATGTTTCGTATTACACTTTAAAACTTAAGCTACAAAGAAGAGCTTTAACATATATATATATATATATATATATATATATATATATATAGAACCCTAAACACGGTTAAAGCACGGTGTAAAGTGTTACTTGACTTCCACTATTAAAATAGAAAACAAACAGAAGAGACAAATCAACATAACAATAATATTGTTCATTGTTACTAAGTAAGTGGCTAAACAAAAACAAATCATACATTGATTTACTACTTAACTGGTAGCTTTAAGCATATAAAAACGATAATAATTGAAAAAAAAGAATACATAAATAATTGTAAAGAAAAAGTTTATCGTAAACCATTCGTTTTAATTAATAACATGTAGGGAAAAATAAGTTACAGATTCCATTTCCCAAAAGCTGTAAGTTAAATAGATGATGTTTACAGAGAACATCATGGTGGGAAGCTGAAGAGTGCTGATGACGGTGGTGCAGGACTAGAAAATACATTCCATTCTGCCGAGTGGTCCAATAAAACTTTTACACTGTATTTTTCTACAATTATTCAATGAACTTAAGCCGAACATGCATAAATTGAAAGATGTAAGGAAATCTTAAGCATATTGGATGTAAAATTAAAAAAGTGTTGGTGCAAAATGAAAACTATTTTGAAATCTTTTTAAAATTTAACATAATTTTGTTATATTTTGTATTTTTGTTAATTTTCAAGAAGTACTTTTTAAGAAGTCAAACAATTTACTTAGGAAAATTTAGGGGATTGAAAAGATGTTTAAATTTTCAATATTAAAACAATTTTAGAACTTGAGCAGAACTGTCAGATATGGCGATTTTTCGCCAAATGTGGCGTTTTTAATTGCTTTTGGCGATTAAATTTTCCGTTTGGCGACATGGCGTTTTGTTGGCGACATGGCTAATTTTCAAAATTTGATTAAATAGGCAATTGTGGTGAAAAACTATTCAATTTTTTAATCAGAAATCGACTATTTTTAGTATTTGTCTATCGGGCAAAATTAAAAGAGTCTTAATTTGTAAATAACTTGAACTAAGTTTACAAAATTTTAGCCCCAAAAACTATATTTTTTGTATTAAATGTCTGATAATATGTTTTACGTTATCTTTTAAATATATTAAGATTATTAATGATTTTGGTTACAATGAAATAAACGTTCATGAATAAATTAATTCCTTGAAACCATTTGAAAGTTTAATAGTATCAATGTTGTTGTATAGTGTCAGAATTATTCTTTAAAAAATATAATAAAATCCAACAAATTTTAAAAGTTGGTCACCTAAATAAGAGCTTATGTCAGAATAGTGTTTTTTAAGTTGTTTTTTTTTTATATTCAATTAGATTCGAAAATGAGACAAAATTTTTTTTTTTTAATGTGGACACCCATTGGGTTAAACTTAATCGACGACGCTGAATTTAGTAGTGTTAAACATTTTTAAAATACGCTAGTTTTTTGAGATATTTAATTTTAAAAGGCTAAACAATTTTTTTGAAAACTTAAGTTTTTTAGCTTAAATTTAATAATTTACTCTCGTATTCACAAACAACTTTTCAGTTTAAATGCATTTTAAATCAAATTTTTCATACAAATTTTACCTCTAAAATGTATTTTAAATTAGAAATTTGTTTGTGAATACGGGTGTTATTTTTTTTTAATTTAAACAATATAAATAATTAAGATTCCATTATTGTGTATAATAATGAATTCTTATTATCAAATATATTGTAAATACTAATAAATAAAACTTTAAACTGGCAAAAAATATTACTATAATTCTGTAAATAAACTAACTAGTGTTACTTATCAATGAGCAACTTTCCTATCAAAAATACAGAAAATTTAAAATAGTGCTAAAATTGATTTAATTTATGATTGGAATATATATAGTAAAGCTAACTTCGAAAAACTTCTGTCGCTGTTGAATTTAGCTTACTTGAATTTGTTTCACAAGTAGGGTGCTCAGTTTGTTAAAATTTTGCAACTAGCTTAATGTTATTATTAGCTATTGCAATTATCATTGGCTGAATTAGCTGAATTTAAATTACATTTTAGGTACTAGAAATTATACAACATTTAAAATTATAGTTAATTTTTTAATATTTCTTTAAAGAACTAAATAAACTTTAAATTTGGCGAATTTTGGCGATTTCTGATTAACAATTTGGCCATAGAAGCTCAAAAAGATCTGACAACCCTGAACTTAGGTACGATTTTTGTCACAAAGTGAGCAGTATTATAATGGGGCCTGATTTTATATATCTATCTATGCAATACAGATTTCGCGAAGGTTATGAAAGATTCAGCCCAGCCGATTTTAACAGTTTCAATTGTTACATATTAATTTGCCTCGTAATTTCATTGTATATCCTTAAATAATTCAAACAGTTAAATAATTAATTTTCAGAATTTATTTTTTATTTATTTATTCAAGAAAGTAATTACGTATTTTTAGTATTGGTTTTCCTGTTCTCTTCTCTTCTCTTCTAGTATCTCTATCTTTCTCTTCCATACTTAAAAATGTAAAAAAAATATACGATCAAGCTTAACCGTATGATACCTTACACCATTGTGTATGTTCACCATATTTCAAAGAGATGTTTTATAATAGACGTATGGGCAATTTTGGAACGATACTTATATTAAGTTTGAAATAAAACATACAAATATTTAAATATTGCTATATTTATTACATTTGTATGGGGCTGGGTGAAATAATTGACCGATCATAACAAATTTCTATAAGTTTCGTCCATATGTCAAGATTATTATTTGTGCAAAATTTCATCGAGTTATAGTACGTTGTTCAAAAGATTTACATTTACACACATGTATATTGTTAAATCGATTCATAAAGTGATTCTGAGTCGATTGGATCTGTGACAAATATTTTTGTGCGTTACAAACATCAGCACAAACACATAATACTCCAACCAACCATTGTAGTGTAACGTGTAACAAAAGACCACAAAACTAATATAATTAAATTTTATATTCTGATATAAATTGATTTAATTACACAAATATAAAGTCTTACAATATTCAAATACATTTTAGAACATCAAGATCTTCGTAATCATGTATCAACGTCATTTGTAATGCAATTTGTAAGACATTTTTTGTATGAATAGTTTATAAAACTTTTCACATTTCATATAAATATAAATGCATAAGATTTTTACAGTTATAAGACAGAAAAAGAAAAAAAACTTTATAAAATGTACTTATAAACAAGGCCTAAGAAAAGAAATACAAAATTTAAATTCAGCTTGACATGAATGCAGTATTTGCTTGAATACATACATACAGATTCCTTTACTCTTTAGCAATTTATACATTGGTTTTATCTAACTTTTTTCTTTTACCATTTAAAGAAAGCAGGAAATAAAACATCATCTTGTAAGCAGAAACAAACCACTTGAAAACGATTTTAACATGTATTTTTAATTAGTAAAAATGTTCATTGACAGAATACTAAATTGTAGTATTTGTAGCATATGTGCAGATAATGGTAACAAACTAAAACCTTAAAAGGATTTAAATAAAATACGGGCAAACAATATTACTTACACATTTATGCTGGAGTATGCACAAATACATATATATATATATATATATATATATATATATATATGAATATGCCCTGCAAGCATTTAGTGAATTCTTTTTCGAAATAGCTCACTTCTTCGCCACTCTTAGAAGTGCAATAGAAGATTTCTCTCAATTTTCCAACAACAAAATATATTAGTATACGAATTTAATCTTCTAGACGTAACTTCTTTAATCACTATTAGAAGTTGTTTGGATAACAGTTACAGTTATCCAAAAACGAAAACACTATTTTTCAACACCTTTTCTAGCATTTGGAAGATTGTTGTTTACCAATCCACATAATCTGTCGAATTCCGCACTCTAAGATGATTAATAGTAGAATGTGCAAAACTTTACAAAAACAACACACATTAGGTTCGAAATTTTATCATAAAATCATGATTTTGACGATTGTTTACATTTCATAATGGGAAAAAGAACAATCAGAAACAATATAATTTTGCTTAGTAAAAATATAAGTTTTGAAGTGATAAGAGTGAAAAAATAAGCTGATAGTGAAACAAAAAATTCATAAATTTTACTTATAAAAGGAAAATTAAGAAAATAAGGTAAGCGTTTATCAAAATTAAAAAGAAATTATTAATATTTCAACTAGTTCTGGGCAAGCGAATACATTTATCAAAACATTTTCTATAAAATTAAAATATGTTACTAACAATTTGAGGGCCAGAACATGACAGAAAATTCTGTTTTATATAAAATTCTTGATAACTTAAACAACATTTTTTAAAAGTGTGAGAGTATGACTTATGTATGATATGCCCGCAGCAAAAGTCGCTAATTTTCAGAATAATTTTCTATAGAACAAAAAATTACGAATATATTAAAAATTCAATTTTACAAGTCTATTCTGTGGAAGGTTAAAATTTATATATATATATATATATATATATATATGCAGCAATCAAAATTTTGGGAATGCATTGCATTATTTTTAGTAGAGCTGAATTTTTACACTTTAAATTTGAATTTTTAAAATGTTAAATTAAATTTATTTAAAAGTTTGAAAAGAATTCAAAGATTGTTCTTGTTGTGTAGAGTAGATTGTGGTAATTTTTGGTTAAGTAGCGGTATTTATTTCTAAGTTTCAAAAATCTTAAATATTGACAAAAATGATTGAAAAAACTTTCAGGGCCAAGATAAAATTTAAATAATGATTTAAAATGGTACATCATCATTAAAATTGGTATTAGAGTAAGGAAATGATTAAAAGATCATATAGTCTTTAATAAAGGGAATCCCCTTTATAAAAATGGAAACATTTGAAAGAGAAATTAGAGAAAATTTGTTATAAATATTGTTTCAAATATTTCCAAAATCCTTAAGTATGATTTTAAAAAAGCATATAGTGTTCGCCTTGTAAAAAGTGTAATACATTTGTTCTTTAATTATTTTAGAAAAACTGGCGATTTTAGAAAAAAATTAACCAACAAATTTTTATTTATTTTAATTACATAGAAAATTCAATACAAAATTAAAATAAATAATAACGTAGTCTTGTAATATTAATAAATCGTATATTAAAAACATTTTGGAAATATTAGATTACACATTTTATAATGCGAACATCATAACCTTTCTAAAAATCATACATTGTCGCCGAACATACTAATAACTGCAGGAAATTTTGCAAATATTCTAACAGATGTTAAATTTTCATTTGAATTCAAAATCTTTCTGTGCATTTATATTCATTGTTTTCTGTAGTAAACACAAGGAAGACTTATTTTTGTTATTTAAAAAATAAATTAGATTCAATAATTATTCTTATTTTATTATATATATGTACCTACTTTATTAAATTTGAAAGAAACAAATATTCTTTTCTAATTTTGTACTTAAAATATTTTTTAGTATTCTTTTTTAATTTATTTTTTTTTATGTTAATTGGAATGAAAATATTGTTGTGTAATTAATTTTATTGCTTTCCATAATAAATATCAGAAAGAGTTAATTTTGTGATTTAAAAAATTTTAATATTTTTACTTTTGATAATTTTGTTCATTCCTAATCCTTTATTTTAAATTGTAAGTATTACTGACATTATTATTTTAAAAATTTTATGCAAAATAGTTTCAAAATTCTGCAAATATTTTCTATCGAAAGTGTAACTACATCGGCACAATGGGAAATTGATATGTATCGCTTTTACTATCGAATTCTGATATAGTTAGAGATAGCATCTTTTAAGTAACGCTTTAGTGGGGATTGGAAGATTCGAATTAGGATTTTTTATTAGACACTTTTTACTGCGGAATAGTAGATCTTAATACGTGACGTACAAAATTTACTAAAGTGTTACGAATTCTGATCTACTTAGTAACACTGTGCGGGAAGAAATGTTCCACTAAGAGATAGTTCCTTTTGAGTAACGCTTTAGTGGGGATTTGAGGATTCAAATTAGTGACATTCAATACTGACTAAAGCGTTACTCAAAAGGAACTATCGCTTAGTGCCACAGTTCTTCCCGAACAGTGTTACTAAGTAGATCATAATTCGATAGTAAAAGCGACGAATATCAACTTCCAGGCGTGTCTATATTGTTACGCTTTCGATAGAAAATGTTTGCAGGGTGGTTGGATATATGTGTAACTAAAGTTAGAGAAAAATTTCAAAATAAAAATAAATATTTGAAAAAGATTTGCTTTTTAAGAGAAATTTTAATAGTGGAGAACTTTATTGATTTAATTATTCTTCTTCATTTAAAATAAAAACAAATAGTTTTTAACATTTTCCAATAAATTCAATTTAATTAGCATAAATGTTATTAAATAAATAAATATACTTTGTTTTTAAATAAATTGGCTAAATTGCTCAAAATTACACTCTATATGATAAATATTTATAAAAATTTCCCAAAACGATCTTAGTCTCGATCATAAAAACCATATATAAAAGCTATTTCTATTAAGAAATAAGTCAATCGTTTTAATATTGTATTGGGTTTTATAAAATGTAATTCTTCAATAGTAATTTACTTAAATTAGTGGCGTGAATTTTCTAACAACAAATTATATATTTTTTTCTTATTTGTTATAAAATGTTGTCACTTTAATTTTGCTTTTTAAATTTACCTTTTCTCCAAAATTAAATGTCAAATATTGTGACATTTAATATCCACTCAGGCGTAGGAGCATTGACATAAATAATGTTTATATTATGTATATGGTGTGTAGATCATAATGTTGCTTTTAATGCATAAATTATATTTGTTTTATAAAAATATGAAGCTTAACCCATTGTCGACCATAGTTGCGTTTTCAAATCAGTACCTTTACCTATACCTTAACTAATTTATTATGAGGTTAATGCTAATGTTTTATTTATACACATTTAGTTTGGAATGTTGACTAAATAAATTAGGAAAAAATAAAAAAAGTCTGTAACTTGAGAACTATTGGAGATATCTAAATAGAATTTCACAAGCTCAGATTTGATGTATTTTCCAATTGATGTGAAGGAGCATAGTTCCCTAGCGCTGCACGGTATTATAGGGTAGACCTCCAAAGTTGGTCACCTCGGATATGTATTTTTTTTTTTAGAAATTCACCAAAAATTAATTTATGACTTGAATGTAGTCCTTATAAATCTCTACAAAACACAGGTGTTACAGGTGTTAATCATCTCTTTTAGTTTAAGAGATATTTAGGTCGAAGCAAATTTTACCCTAATTTTTGGCCTAGTTTCTTTTAAGTTTTTTAAACTTGGGGACCTTAATTTAGGCCACAAAATTGTTTGAAAGCATCCAGTAGACTTCTCATAAAATTCTAAATAATATTGCTGTAAGAATCATACAAATGTATCTATCTGATAAAAAGCTATATTATTAATATTATTATATTATTAATTTGAAATTGAAGCTTTAACAAAATTTTAGATTTTTTTGGTTATTTTCCCAAAAATGAGGTAATATTTTTCCACTTTTAAATATTTCTTTTCTCTCGGACTGTTGAAATTTTGTAATGGTTTCCACAGAAATCTTAACGCAAATGCATGTAAAGCAAAATCCTAAACGCTTTGGACAAAGTTTTCCCCAAGACCTATCCCAACTTTGTTAAATTTGAAAAAAGTTTTTCAATTTTTTTTTTGTAAAATTCTCAAAGCTGAGATCAAAAAAAGGGTATATTGGCTATATAACCCCAGATGTTGGTTAAACACAAAAAAATATTATCTGAGTCACGCCTTTTACAACGACATGATGATTTAAGATAATAAATTAAGGCCCCCAAGTTAAAAAAAATATAAAAACTAAAAAAACTAGGCCAAAAAATTTTCTTCGACCTAAATATCTCTTAAAGTAAAAGGGATAACATACACGTGTAAGCATCTGTTTTGAAGAGTTTTTCAAGGACTACCTAAAAAATATGTAAAATTAGTACTTGTATAAGTATATGTAAAAAAATTGTGATGTTAAAATTATGCAAAATAAAATAGAAAATATTAAAAAAATATTGTTGAACAACAAATAAGAATTTTGTGGAATTAACGAAGTTTTTGTGCTGTAGCCTTACAATATTTTATTACTTTATATTTTTTATAACTTATATTGTAACGTTACTGGTAAATGTATATTTTTTTTAAATTGCTACAACGAATTTAAAATAAAGCATCGATGCTACCTTCAAATATAATGCATTTTGTAGAGAAATAATAACCTACGGAGTATGATATTCGAAGACTTACCTGAACTATGAAAAATATGAATAACTGAAAGGATAATAAATTTCCCACAAACATCATAAAATCTGATATTTTTAAGATGACACATAACTGTTGTACATTATTTTAATAAAAAAGTATTTATTTAAAATATATTTCGAATTCAAAATGTTCAGTTCAACTTTATATTTTAGTGGAATTAAGTGAATAACAAATACTGAGAAGTGTTAAAATTTTACAAAGTAATTTACACATAATAATTTATTTAAAGGTGCAAGAAATAAATACCCAGAGTAAAATTTAGAGTGTAGTGGATGACTTATCTGATGGGGAATGTGCCCACAGCAAAATATGCCTTATTCTTTGACAGTAATTTTAATTGGAATAACTACATCAGATTATGTTCCACTACATTTGGTGATTTTGTAGGATCTAAAATATAAATTTTCTATTACACTATCAAGTAATACTGAACCAATTTACCTAAATTTTATATTCGAAATAATGCGTATTGGTGGTCATTATGGAATAATTTCATCAAATTCCACGGTGAACTCGGACAAAATTTGTTGCGTAATTGCCGAAAATAAATCATCAATGAACCAACTTTAAATCGAAAATGAAATAGCTAAAGAAAAGCTTGACATCGGATTAGGACTCCTGTACGAGAGACCAAAAAGTGTCAAGCTTCATCGTTTCTGACCGAAATATATAAATGCCAATTGGGATGGATGATGCACAAACAGTTAATCGTATGAAGTGTTTCTTAATATCTCAAATATTCGAAGTATAACTTATTTCAGAAAGAATCATTATTTGTTATTCCTTATAACAAATTAATTAGGCTTACACCGTAAAATTCTTTGAAGCCTTTACTTAGTTACTAAAATACCTTAAATTTCCGTTGGAATATTTCACCTCCAATTTTGGTGTTTCACACTATATATATTTAATATACAAATTATAAAATTATAATAAAATTTAATTTAAATGACAAATAATAATTTTTTAAAATGTCTGCTTCTTATATGAACGCAACATCATACCCTCAATTGACCATTGATGCGTTTTCGCAATACCCAACATCTCGTAAACTGAAAAAGCTATCTACCAATATCTTTCAATTTTATTATTACAGTTGCTAAAATAGTCCTTATACTAAATTTTATCAATTTATCTTAAATGTGGTAAAAGTGAAAATGTTGCTTTATTTTCATTTGAAATATGATCTAAGGTGGGCTACAGATTTCCTTGGGGACAAACGCTCTTTAAATTTTGAGATATTGCTACACTAAAGATCTCGGAGTTTCCTAAATTTTAAGTCAATTTTAGGTTTTATAATTGACTTGGAAAGCAAACATAAATATGATATATTTATATTTGCTTTGCTTTATATGTATATTCGAAACAGCTTCGATAGATATTTGGAATTTATTCTCATATATATTTAATACAGTTCAAAACAATTGAACTTGGCATTCCTTCGAAAATAATTTGAAGGCTTAATTCTTTGGGCTTAAGATTACTATGAATTATTTCTCTAGGGAATTAATTCCTTCCGGAATGGAAATATATATATATATATATATATATATATATATATATATATATAAATAAAGTAGACCCCACAAGAATGAAATTAAAGGAAAATTTAAACATTCAAATTGAATTTCCATTCCGGAAGGAATTAATTCCCACAAGCCCAACCCAAACTTGTTAATTTTCAACATTTTTTTTTTTTTTTTTTTTTTTTGTAAAATTCTCAAATTGCAAAGCTGGGATCAAACAAAGCTTTTGTTAATTAAATGCCTCCATATATTGGAAAAACACACAAAAATTATTTTCTGACGGACGTCTCTTATAACGACAGTGTGACCTTTGGAATGGAAAAAGTAAATTTTTAAACACACATTTTTTCCGGGTTGGGGTTTTGGGGATTTTGGTACAAAAGTAGTGGATGTGATTCCTTGGTGTTATGGTAAATCTATCATATTATGTCAAAATTACATTTTAATATCTCTTCTTGTTTAAATTTAATTTAGGTCCAAATATTAACATTTTTTCTAAAAAATATACTTAAAATTTAAATTTAAAGTTTTCAGATCATGATCTGAATACATTTTACTGTATTTAATAAACTTTAAATAAAGAAATTATATATATGGTAACAGTTTTAGTTATTATCCCTCATGTCATAATTTATTGATACTTTAAAATACGAAATCATATATCTTTAATGTCCGTTTATTAATTGGACAATGAAAAATGTTCATTTTTAAAATTAATCATTTCTTAACTAAAAAAAAAAAGATTTATGTAAATTTTAAGATTATGGCCAGCATTCCAAGGACTAAAAATATAACAAAATTATTCAAAAACAATATTTTAAATTTTCTAATTTAGCTTCACAAAAAATATATACGTAATTTTTAGTGAAACTTGTATACGTATTTCTGTATAAAATTAATTCTAAAATCATCCGTTCGACATTGGATTTTAATTTTAAACTATTTAATAATGTTAAAAACAACCAAAATACTAATATCGTGTAAATGTCTTTTAAATTTTTTTAATTAGCATTCCTAAAATTTGCAACACAAGATTTTTTTGAGATCCTTCTGTAGTACAATGAGTTGTTATAATTTACAGCCAAATTTGATCTCGATACTAGCATCTTTATAAAATATTTGCAAAAATGATTTTTAATGGACGCTTATTTGGGCCGATAGTCACAAAATTAGGTATCATAGTTTGGGATAACATTTTTATCACAATTTCCACGAAATTCACTTGTGTCCTCCTTAGAAAGGAAGTTATTTATCAAATTTCATTAAGATATCTTGCAAATTGTAAACTATAGTTTGATCAGATCGTTTACATTAATAACAGTTGGACGGACGGACTGACAGACATCGCTAAATCTTTTTAGTAAATTATTTAGCGCCAACTTAAACACAATATGTTGGATCAATAATATCGCTATTGATCGTTATAAATATTATTGAAAATGCCATAGGACTGCGTAACTTACAATAATACAATTCATAATTAAAAAAAACCTTAGCGTCTTTTTTTTATTTCGATTTTTCAAATATGACATATAACTTTTGTATTATTTTTAAGTTGCTAAAAATTTTTTTTCTTGTTATAAGAACTGTAAGTTCTTATAACAAGTTAATGCCGCAAACCCCCTTTTTTGTCTCAAAATGCAGTGTTTTAATAAACATCTTTTGTGTGTTTATTTTTCATAACATGTTAATATTCATGGTTTTTATTATAATTACATATTTTGGCATCTATTTCTTATACATGGTGACAGTTTGTTTTTGTGTTTTTCGAAATAAACAATAAATAAATATTTAACAAAAACTTTAAAACAGAGAGCAGAAATTATGAACTGAAAATATAAAATTTTAGGTTTTCGCTGGAAAAAATAAAAAACAAAAAAAAAAAAAAATTAAAAGAAACATCTTAAGTGAAGTTAAAGATAATTTTGTACTTAAAAAAGAAAATGTTTCTTTTTTCTTTACATACGAAAACATTTTGCAAGATCATTAACATAAAGAGTAAACATATTAATCAGTAATCAATAAGCAACTCATACTTCCATATTATACTTCAAGCGGTTTTTTATTGAGCTACTCCAAATTTGAAGAAATCGCCAAAACTACAATTAATTTGTATCTTTCTGAGTATAACTGAGTATACCACATGCCAGCAACCGTACGCAAAAATACTATTTCATGGAATGGATATTATTGATATCTGTATTTTTCCAATAGGTCACTTATTTGAAGAAGGCAATTATACATTAGAAAAACGTCAAGAGTCGATAATAATATGGATTTACTTCATTGACTTGAAATTTTATCATCTGAAAAAGAAACCCCCACCGAAATAATCTAAAATACTTTTAACAATACAAACAATACAACAACAATACAAACGGTATCACCTAATATTAGTATATATACATATGTCAAAACATATTGCACAGTGGTCCCAGACCACTTTTTTTTGGAATTAATGTGGCTTGTGAACCGTTCGATGTATCCAGAGAAAACGTCAGAGCTAAGGTGTATTTTAGTTGATTTGAAGGAGCACAGATCCCTAGTGGTACACGGGTACACTTCTAAATTTTTTTTCATTCACCAAAAATTCATTTATGACTTAAATGTAAAAGCTCATAGTCAAATTTAAATGTCTTCGGACTATATCCTGAAAAATTTTAAATTAAGATTTTAAGTATATTTTGTGAAATAATGTTAATATTTTGACCCAAATAAAATTTAAAGAAGTGGAGGTACTACAATGAAATTTTGGCCAAATACAGAGAAACTTGTTCTAAAATCAGGGAATTAAGAAAACTCCAACTTTTTTACATCGAAGCACCCAAAATCCCATTCCGGGAAAAACTTGTTTAAAAACTTGACTTTTTTTCATAGAAATGATCAAAAAGCCGTTGTAAAAGACGTGGCTCAGAAACTATATTTTTAATGTTTAACCCACATATGTGGGTATCAATATATATATATATATATATATCTACATAAGTAAATAAAACAATTAATAAATAAAATATATATATATATATATATATATATATATATATATATATTAGAAATTGATGAATAGTACTCCATTTTTGGAAAATAACCCCATAAATATGACTTTTTTCAAGTTTTAAATTCAAATTAATATAACTTTGTATTGGCTAGCTATATTTATATGGTTCTTGCAATATTATTTAAAAATTTATGAGAAATCTAGTAGATATTTTCAAAAAATTTTACGGCATAAATTAAGTCCCCCCAAGTTTAGAAAACTTTAAAAAGGCCAAAAATTAGGGTAAAATTTGCTTCAACCTAAATATTTCTTAAACTAAAAGAGATAATCTATCTCTAAGCATGTGTTTTGTAGAGATTTATAAGGACTATATTCTAGTCATAAATAAATTTTTGGCGAATTTTTACAAAAATAACATATCCGAGGTGACCAAATTTGTAAGTCTATCCTATAACCCCGTGACCGGCTAAAAGCCAGTGTTCCTCAAAATCAACTCGTAAACACCTCTTCTCTTATCATGTGAAATTTTATTTAGATACCTCCAACAGTTTAACAATTACAGAATTATTAAAAAAAAGGTCGTTTTGGGACCACTGTGCATTGTGTTTAATAAATTTAACAAATCAAATTAGCACGAACAATAAAGAACAAAGACAGCAGTAAAACTGCAATGACAATGAAATATAACAATAAGTTTTCTGAAAAGGATATTAAGTTTACAAACATACACACATACTAAATAAAAATATTTAAACATTTATACAGAGCAATGACGAACTTACCAAACAAAAACCTGTGAACTTGAGTGAATTTGAACATGTGTTTAAATTATGTTTGACAGAATGTCTAAACAAGAAAAAGAGATGAGATATTTACACGTATACTCATACAATAATATGTACACAAATACTTTTAAACAAAAAGAAAAAAAAAACATATTTGGTAACTCAGTAAACACAAAGGTTTGTTATCAAATTGAGAGTGATTTGAAATCAAGTCCTTTTTTAGATGTCAAAGGTTTGAGAATTATTTAAAAATAACTTGCAAATAATAGTTTTTTCAACAAAAAAGGGAATTAGTTGTCAAATTGAGAAATGCTGTTATTATCAGATCATTGTTTAATGTAATTCTCAAACTTTTTGCAAATGTGGATTGTGACCACATATGGATCATAAATAAAAGTAATTTGTATTTTTAATTTTGCGTCAAGTTTTCTTTTGTATAGACTTGTAATTTTGTCCTATTGATATAAGTATTCGTTAAGTGAATTATATTTGATCAAATATTTTATTCATTTTTATATAATTTTTTAAAATATATAATTTTTAAATATATTCTTTCAAATATCTTTAATTGAGCAAATACAGTTTTTTCAATTATTTGTTAACTATTCTCTTTTGATTTATGAATGACTTGATAATAATATTTAATATCAAATTAAGAATATACTATTTTTAAAATAGTTTTAAAGTTACCTTTAGGTTTGATAATGATTGAATAATAACAATTTGTTATCATTTCAAGAATTTACAATTTTTCAAACGTTTTTACTCAAATTATTCTCGAGTTAAAATCAGACCCCTACCTATATTTGAAACAAGTTTAGAAGCACGTTGGATATCACATGTTAAAGTCATCATATTTTAAACGTTTGGCATCGTGTTTGCTGGGAAATTTACCTAAAACCACAACAAAAACCAACACAAAGTTAAATAATTTTGTTTTTTACTTTTATGTTTCTTGTTTGTAGGTAAATATACGTAAATACCCAGCGAACACAAATTTTTGATATCAAATTGAAAGTGATTTGAAATCAAGCCCTTTATCGAATGTCAAACGTTTGAGAATTATTTGAAAATAACATGAAAATAATAGCCTTCTTAACAAAAAGGAGAATTAATTGTCAAATTGAGAAATGATATTATTATTAAATCATTGCTAAATGTTATTCTCAAAATTTTTTCAAAGGTGGATTGTGACCACATGTGGAATATAAATAAAATTAATTTGCATTTTTTAATTTTTTGTCAAGTTTTCTTTTGTATAAACTTGTAATTTTGTCCTATTAATATATGTGCGTACTAATTAATTGGAAAATATTCAATTAAATAATTTTATTTATTAATTTATTTATTCGTATAAAATATTTCAAATGCTTCTTTTAATGTATTATTTCAAATATATTTAAGAATGATTTGGTTCGAATATTTGATAGCAAATTGAGAATATACTATTTTCAAATATTTTTAAAGTTATTTTTAGGTTTGAAAAGATATTAATTTGAGAATGTGCAGTAGTTCAAGCGTTTTCTCTCAAATTATTCTCAATTTGAAATCAAACTTAAAATTCAAGCCTCTATCTACATTTGAAACAAGTTTGAGAAACACATTTGATATCAAACGTTAAATTCATCTTGTTGTTTTATTTAGGTAGAGAAGAGAGAATGCTATTTATAAAAGTCTTAAAGAGATTTTAATAATTTTAATTCTGTTCCAGTACTCGTCAAATTTACAGGTTCTAGTCAGAAATTTTCAGAAAAACAATAAAATACACATAAATTCTTAGTACGGGAATGCTTTCCTGTAAATTCTGACTAAAATTTGCAAGTTTACTTGTCAAACTTGAAATTTTTTAATAATTTTTCTGTTAGGTGAAGTAATATTTTAAGTTTTTATAGTTAACAATGACAGATCATTTTTTATTATTTTATCATCTAATCCTATTTTATAACTCTCCTAGGAATATTAATCTTATTATCCCAAATTTTCTCGTTTATTCTTCATGTATTATACTTATATTTTTGTAACAGTTTTTTGTAGTTCAGCATAAAAGCGAAAAGGAAAAAACAGTGCGACAAAAAAGATAACTTTTTTTGCAACACAGGATTTCGCAATCAATAGATACTCTTGAATATGAAGTTCTAAGCTTACACTTTTTTTTAAATAAAGCATTATATAGAAAATTAATGAGGTTGCACCACATGTTGCAATATAACTCGGGAACGAAAAAAATTCTAATTCGTATTAGCTACAAGTTCTGCCTAAATCAGACAAATTGTTCTCCAAATATGTTGCAATATGGAGTGCAACCTCATTAATTATCTATATAAGGGTTTATATCGAGAACTGGAGTTAATTCAAAAAAATTGATTTATAGACATATAATTCCATGCCACAGAATCAGTGTTGCCCTGTGTTATTAAAGTTGAAACTTTTAAAGAAAAAATAAAAATTATATTAAATACTTTCTCTATAGAAAACTACAAAGTATAAAAATCAAAAACTAAAAAAAGGTTAAAGTTCAGAGTTTGTGTGTGAAAAATATAACGTAAAAGAGAAACATGAATTTATTACAACAATCTTTCTATTTAACTTAAGAGTGTCAGAACGTTACCACAAAAGCAGCATTATGTTAGCAACATAAACTTTGTAAAATAAAATGTAAATATTTATTTATGCTCAAAACTTTTCAAAGAGAAAATAAGGATACATATTTTCATTTTCTTTACAAATTATTTTATGTATGTATATACTAATACAGGTGAAAAATTCCTAAAAATATATTAAATATGACACATTATATTTTTAAACTTAATGGTTTTCCCTAAAGAAATTAAAATTCCCTTCATAAAAAATATTTTGATAACTGTTAGACTTTTGCCCAAAACTTTTGTATATATACTTAAACAAAATTCAATAAATAATTTAATTATTTATTTCTTAGACTTAAGACTAATGGACATATTGACAAACTATTGTTTTAGTTTTTAATGAAATTTGATCTTTTGATACCTGATTGTTTCAATAAAACACCATTACTTACAATTTAGCTAATGACAGGAAAATAATTAACAGCAGGAAGTTTTAAAATCAACTTTTATTTACTTTAGCACCTTGTAAATGTAATATGATAGGAGCTATTTATATTAGTTTCCTTGTTAAATAAAATTGACAGGAAGAAAATTTAAAATAATAAGATTAATAAAAGCATTATAATATGAAGGAAAAAAAAATGAGAACAGGAAAGTACTATTAAAATATAAATGTCATAGTAAAACAAATTTTGCATTTTGGGAAAAAATAAATAAAGATTAATTTCTTAAGAAAATATAAAAAATATTACAAAACAAACATTTTTGTTATAGACTTCACACACTGTCGGACAAAATAAAGTGCGGTTTCCTAGTCCTGCTGTTTACTTCATAATAATTGTCTTCTAGGTGCGTCATGGGCTACTTTTTTGATGTCATTTTATATTGTTTAATTTAATAAAGAAAGTTTTTAAATTATTTACATTTCGTTTTTCGGGTAAAAGTATTGTGTTTGTTGGTCGTGGATTTTGTGCGACAAAATAATGTGACATTTTACTAAATTAATTAACTTAGCTTCCAATTTTAAAATTTATTGTTTCAAAATGGAAAGTAGATGCTTAAAAAAAGCTCAGTTTTATTATTCTATTCGTTATTATTGTGAAGTATTCGAATATTACACTTCAACTTAAATTTCTATATATTATTCTTTACTCTGAATCTTTCTTTTTCAGAAATTTACAATAAGTAATAAAATCTTTACCTAAAATTTAATTAATGTTATTATTATTAATATATAGAAATATAATTTTTATGTTCTGTAAATCAAATTGAAGTGAAAATGTTTCAAAGACATCAGATAATGAAATATATTTGAATAAGGCTAAAGCTGAAGTGCTCGATTTTAAAGATTTTATCTTAGATGACATTTTTTCTCTGTAAGTTTATTCCAATAACAGGGCCACATTATTCAGATCTTCATATTTTACGGCAATATTTAACCTGAATAAAATCATTTAATGAATTGGTATCATATTTAATCCTTCGTTTTCGATATAAAAATTACATTCTATGAGCTTTGCACTAATTAAAAAATAAATAAATTTAAAAAATTTGAACTTTAGTACTCTGAGGGTAAAAAGGACCCTTTGAAATTAATTTTTATACTGAAAAGTATTTTAATTTTTTATTCCTAGCTCTAAGTAACTGTGATAACTCTCTTCCCATTTGGGTACTTTTCATATTGATTATCTTTCCCAGTTTGAAGACCTTTTGCGTCCATACTTTTTTCCGAATTAGTATTTATTTATTTATTTTTTGAATTTTTTGCGTTTTGGTGATTTATTCCTTTTTGGCAATCTTTTTCATTGTAGTTTTTTTATTTTAGCGATTTTTTTCTGTTATGATGATTTTTTCCCCGTTTAAAAGATTTTTTGTTTCATTTTTGCGTTTTTTCCATTTTAGCGATTTTTTCAGTTTTGGAGATTTCTCTCAGGTTTGGCGTTTTTCTTTTTTCGTTTAGAAGATTTTTTGTTTAATTTTTCCATTTTTTTGCTTGTTTTTTTTTCGGCGACTTTTCTTATTTTGTTGTGTTCTTCGTTTTTACAACTTTTTTATTTTTTACTTTTTTTTTTGAATTTATATGACGAGTCCATATAAGACGTAGGTCTTAGCTGAAATCTGCTAAAGCAAAAATCTTTGTAGGTCCTAAAGAAAATGTGATTAAAACAAAGTATTTTTTATGTGCGACCAATAAATAATATTAAATTTACAAACAGATGTACCAGAAAAACTTGAATATTGCTTATATCTGTACAATGAAATCCCAAAAAAAGCTATTAATATCAATAAATGCGATGCTACTACAGGAAAATAGCAATATTACAACAACTGATTTCGGTTCAAAATGGGAATTAACGAGTCTTACTAGGCACTGAGGAAATATGTGAAACAAAAGGTACCAATCTTGACTTTGGGAGAAAAAATTAACAGTTTCTGGGAAATTAATGTTGAAAACTAGTACAAACCTGGAATATCCAAATATGCAGGATCAGCAAAAATCAAGGTCATTTAAAAGTTTGTGGGATGAAATTTTGTTAAGTCATAGTAAACATTTTTATTTTTTAGAATATAACATGTTAAAGATTTTATTCGGGAAAAGAGAAAATATTACAAACATTTATTTTTTATAATTTCATAGAAAGGTTAAATCTTAATATAATTTGTTTTTTATTTTATTTTATTTTTTAATAACTGAATTGTTCGAATTTGTTTACATTTGGCAACGCTGTTTTGTATTATTTTGTTAGAAACTATATGAATATATATATATATATATATATATATATATAACAAAATAATACAAAATAGTCAGATATATTTGATAATATTTCTCCAAAACTAGGTTAATGTAATAACGTTATACATATTTTAAGAATCTTTAAAAAGATTTGTTTGGCGATAAATTCAGATTTTGAGGATATATTGAAACTTCTAAATATTGTAGAGCATTTAATCCACTCATCATGCTCTAGAACCAACACTAGGTCTCTTTAAGAGTATATAAAATTTTATCCATTTTGTAATAATAATAATAATTTAAACTTTAGATAATAACTCTTTCTCGAATTTAGATTTTCAGTAAACTATCTGATGAAGTTTTTTATCGCAAAGCTTTTACTAAGCGAAAATCGTAAATCAGAGTTTTAAAGAAATTTGGTGAAAGCATTTCTCTTCTCCAATGTTGAAAATAATGCTAAAAATCAGCTTTCAACAAGATGATTATTATAAAAACCATTTAGTAGAATTTTTAAAATAAATATATAATTTACTAAACCATTCTGATAAATTCAGTAGAAAAAATGCTAAAATGGCAACACTTCTGCCGTATATAGTATATAAAAAAGAGAGCCTAAATTACTTCCTTGTGCCTTTGTGTGAAAAAATCACATATTCGATATAATTTCAAAAATCTTTTTAGTATATAGTTTTTTTTATTAACTTATGAATGTTCTGTGGCAGTAACATGGTCGTTTTATGAATTAGTCCGGAATAAGATTCTTTTTGCAGAAAACTTCAATTTCACAAAAAAAAAAAAAAAAAAAAAAAAAACGAATAAAATACAAATTTCACCAATGTAATGAATTATTTAGAACATTTTATATTTAACTGTAGATATAGATTATAAAACTTTTTTTTATTTAACAATTTATTTCTAAAGATAAAACTCTCATCATGTGTATTTATAATTAAAAGTTCTAATCTTTAACAAAATTTTTATCAATTCAAGGCTAAACGCATTAATTACCATTCAATTTTAATCACACTTAAAACCCTTATAATCTTGCTCATAGTCATGTTGTCTTTATTATGCTGAAAACGTTAATCGAATTGTTTGAAATAGATTAAATTGTCTTCGTTTCATTTGGTAATTGTTAAGATTTTTCTTAGTGTTATTATGTTTATATCATTAGCAGCAATATTGCTTACAAATTATCACTGTTTATCTTGATAATCCTGATGTAAATTTGCATAATTTTGTCATCTCAGGAGAGATTCACTGGGTTAAATTTCCTTTTTTTTATCTGTATTTTCGGTAGACTCATCAATGATTTAGTAAAACATTTTCATTATCGTTTGATAATGAGAAAGGTTTACCAAATAAAATGTGAAAAAAGAACAAAGGTGCAAAATAAATCTACTGGACGAAATTTTTTAAACAAATACTTGTTTATAAGAGAAGATATAAGGAACCACAGAATACAATTAGAAGTTCTTGTGAGAGCAGTTCAAACAAAATTTACAAAAATTTAAATTTTTTTTCAAAACACAAAAACAAAATATATGTGACTACATTTATTTTGTTCTTGCTTGAATTAGATTTTTGATAACTAAATTAGGTTTTTGTCTCTCTCATAACTTCTAGTTGTATTCTATATAAGGAACATGCATATCTGTATACACAGAAACAAAAACTAAATAATAAAAACCGATTTCAATTACAAAATTGCTTATTTCAATTTAAATTTTGTTTGAATTCATCAAAATTTCATCAAAATGGTAATCTTAATTAAGTAAAAATAATTGATATATTATATAAATTTCAAACAATTTATTAATCAAATTAATAACATTTAAGATTGAAACTTTGCTTAAAATTAATCAAGATAATAATTAAATTGATTCAAATGATAACAAATTCCGCATAATTACATACAAATAAAATATAATACAATTTAAAAAATTTCAAATAAAATATTTCTTGCAAAAATTATGTTTTTGAAATATATACTATATTGAGTTGTTGGCAGTATTCTTTAACATACAGGAGTGCTAGTTCTTTGGAAACAGTAGAGCAATTTGGGAGGTGAGTAAGATTTCGGTTGTTATGGCGTAACCTTTGAAATCTGCATAACAAAAATAACAATAAGCTTATGTGAGATCATAACACGAATAGTCTTACACACATATTAGATGGTAAATCCAATAGTATTGGTATACATAATAACGCCCTCATGATTTAATGTTAAATTCCCGTTTCTGTGTCGAAATTTCTGAAATAGTACTAAAATTCCTAATAATTTTTAGTTTAGTAAATATTAAATAGTTTTACTTACCTTTTTACTTTTATACAAATTCGCATATATATATAATTCAAAACTTCGTAATATCGCATTTTTAAAATATTTTTCCATTTATTTTGAATTTCTTTGAAGAGCAGTCAATTCTATCAGTAATAAAAACTATTCCAATAATTTTTTTAATTGTATCAGTAATTCGGTTGATTAAAATTCAAATTTTCTAATATTTTTGTTACTAAAAATAAAACAATTTATCTGCTTTCAATTATTTTTCTTATTGTATCAATTGATGTATTAATTAATTATAAATAAAAATAAGTGATAATTTAAATAATTGAATATAATATATTTTTCATAGGTTGAATTTCAATTAATAAAATAATTGAATATGTATTATTCGTAATTGAAATTTGACTTTAGATTTTTCTATGTAAAATTTGAATTTAACTTGTTAGAATATTTTGAGTAATTTATTTAATTATAAAAATATTTGAAATCATTTTAAAATTCTAACTATTAACTGAATTGAAATTTTTTCGAAAATATTTTTTTCTATGTAAAAAAAAATATAACCAATCAAACAATTAATTTTATTAATTACTAACAAATAATTAATTTTTTTTACAAAATGAATTAATATATAATTATAATTTGGAACATTTTAGAATATTTTCTCCGTGTATGTATTTATTCAAGAGGAATATTTATGTGGTCTTTTGTTTAGATTTTTTTGTGAAAACACGCATTTTAGGGGATAGTACAGGGCGGTATTCGCAAAAATGTTTTAAGTGCAGAGTAGAAAACTTTACAGGAGAAACACATCTTTATATATATTCGAAAAATTACGCTTAAGATAAAATTGCTTTCGCTATAAATCTGAAACGGTATTGGATTCGTCGATGAAATTTTGAATTCTGAATTATAGATTTTCATTTCGAAAATGTTGTCAGTTAGGGCTCGGTATGTATCTTTATACTATAATCGGATAATCTTTTTCATTACAATTTATTAATCATATAAAGTTTTTCAATGAAAAAAAAGTAAAGTGCTAAAGGTTTCTTATAGAGAAGTTTAATCCGATAAAGTTTTTTCTATAGAATACTGTAATCGGATAAAGTTCTTCTATAAAAAACTTTGGTCGTATAAAAAAACGTCAATCGGATAAAGCTTTATAGAAAATTTTATTCGGATAAAGTTCTCTATAGTAAATATTAATCTCTTATAGAAAACTTTAATCGTATAACGTTTTTCAATAGAAACTCCAATCGGATAAAGTTTTTCTATAGAAAAATTTAATCGAATAAATTTTCTCTATAGAAAACTGTACTCGGATAAAGTTTTTTCTAAAGAAAATTATAAATAGACAGTGTTTTTTAATAGAAAATATTAATATGATAATATTTTACCATAGATAATTAGTCGGAGAAAGTTTCTCAATAGAACTTTAGTTGAGTAATGATCTTCTATTTTCCATAGAAAACCATAATCGAATAATTTTTTTATAATCAAAAACTCTAATCGGATAAAGTTTTTCTGTAGAAAACTTTAATCGAATAAAGTTTTTCTATAGAAAACTTTAATCGAATAAAGTTTTTCTATAGAAAACTTTAATCGGATAAAGTTTTTCTATAGAAAACTTTAATCGGATAAAGTTTTTCTATAGAAAACTTTAATCGGATAAAGTTTTTCTATAGAAAACTTTAATCGGATAAAGTTTTTCTATAGAAAACTTTAATCGGATAAAGTTTTTCTATAGAAATTTTAATCGGATAAAGTTTTTCTATAGAAAACTTTAATCGGATAAAGTTTTTCTATAGAAAAGTTTAATCGGATAAAGTTTTTCTATAGAAAAGTTTAATCGGATAAAGTTTTTCTATAGAAAAGTTTAATCGGATAAAGTTTTTCTATAGAAAAGTTTAATCGGATAAAGTTTTTCTATAGAAAACTTTAATCCGATAAAGTTTTCCTAAAGAAAATTATAAACGGACAGAGTTTTTATATAGAAAACGTTGGTAAATTAATGTTTTGCCATATACAATTAGCCGGATAAAATTTCTCTATAGACAACTGAATTGAGTAATGATTTTCTATAAAAAACTTAAATTACTTAACATTTGTTTAATAGAAAATGTAATCGAATAAAACTTTCCTATAGAAAACTTTATTCGGATAAAGTTATCTATAGAAAGATTTAATCGGAAAAAAACCTTTTTAGAGAAAACTTCAATCGGATAAAATTTTCCATGGAAAGCTTTAACCTATTTATTTTTATAGAAAACTTTAATCGGATAAAGTTTTTCTATAGAAAGTTTTTCTTAAAAAAAAAATGTAATTAAATACAGTTTTTCTATAAAATACCTTCTATAGAAAAACTTTATCCGATTGAAAACTTTTAAAGTTTTTCTTCAGGAAATTTAAATTGAAAAAAGTTTTTGATAAAGTTTGTGTGTAGAAAATTTTAATCGAATAAGGTTTTTCTATACAAAATGTTTTTTATTGAAAACTTTAATCGGATAAATTATATGTGGTCAAATTAATGCTTGTGGTGAAAATACGTATTTTTGGTTGAAATGTGTATTTGTGGTGAAAATGAGTATTTGTATTCTTATTCGTAACGAAAGCGCATATTTGTGATGAGAAAATCTAGGTTGTGGCTAAAATACGTATTTTTGCTGAAAACAGGTAATTTTGTGTTAATACATTTTCTGGGTGAACTACGACATATTTATAGTTAAACAGAGAATTTTTGTTTAAAAATTTTAAACATTTCTTTAAATTATTTTATAGATAAAGTTTGTTATTTCACCTAATGGGATATATTCTCCTTAATACGATATCGAAATATAGTAGATTATGTTTGGCTTGATTATTATGATGCATAAGAGACTGCCTAGGAGGTTTTCTTTTGAAATAAATATAAATAACACAGACACAAATAGTAAGAAAATTTTTATAAAAAATAGAAAACTACATTCATATAAACACAACCTGAGGAAGAGATCTCAAATCCCAAATGTCATTTGCACACTAATGTTTTTTCTATGGAATAAACGTGCCCTGACAACAAAACATCTTCTGTTTCCTCTTCATAAGTATTCACTTTTTCCTATTAATATTTAAGAAAAAAAAAGCAAAAAGAAAGTAAAAAGAAACCTTAAAGGAGAACGCTAATGAAACTTTGTATTAGTATTTTTTATCTATATATTTTTTTCTTTTTAAGGTTTTTAGTGTGCTGTTTGCTTTAACTGTAATTAAGAAAGTTAAACTTTGAGACATGTTCACAATTTATAACTACCTAAGCGGGGGGCCAAAACAAAACATAAATTGAAGGAAGAAAACACAAAAAGAAAATATAGATAACATGCATTTGTAATATTTTCAAGGCATTTAGGTTAGCTAGACTTTACTAGATTTTGTTTCATTTAAACTCATACACAAACAATAATATTGTCTAATGTATATATACATTAGACTGCACATAAATTTATCGACCTTTGAATTTTGAACGTAATTACCCCTAGAATCGCTCATTGCATTGTGGAATGATATTGTGTGAAATATTATATTATTATTACAGAATACAATGAAATACGACTCAAAAATATATTCTGAAGCTTTTAGTAAAATTGGACAAGGGTAATCTTTAAAATACGAAGGTCAAGATTTTAAATATTTGAAAATTTGAAGGAAAACATAACAAAAACTTATTTATTTCTAACTGGATTTCAAGGAAATTTTATGATAATTTAACTACAATAATTTCGTTTATATTAGTAATAAAAATATAACTTTAAGCCTCAACTGAGCTTGGATCCAGTATTTTTTTAAATGCACCTATTCTTAAATATTTGTAAAGTAAATTTTATTAATTAATATCATGGGCAAATTACAAGATAATTACCTCATTCTGACAAGCACAGTCATCTTAAGCTGTCAAAATTATTACTAAAAAATAATTATTTTTCGTGATGTTTTCCTTAAAAATTTTAAATATTTACAATTTTGACATTTGACCATTTTGTTTTTTATTTTTAAGAAAATTGAATAAGGATTAACTTATCCTCATTTTCTTAAAAACTTCAGGATATATTTTCTGAGATATGGTTTATCTTATCGTGTATTAATTTTGTATAGTCTGAATATAAGTTAAAAAAATGACTTTAGCTAAAAAACGGCAAAAAATATCTTTTTTCCGAAATCCGTAAAATTCTTAGTTATACAAGTTATAGACCTAATTCTTCTTTAATTTTATATTTAGTAGTGTTGTCTATAAACCTCCATAGTTTTATTCGAATTTTTTTGAAATTTATTTAACAAAATTTTTAAAAGTTTGAAATTGGAGTTTTGAAACAGTCTTAAAAAAAATAAAAAATTTTTATTCTAGCATGAAAAAGGTTTTGAATTATCTTGGAAAAACAGAAACGTATTTTTCAATAATTACCCAGCAAAAACTTTTTGGTTTTCGGTAATGGCAACTATTTATTAAAGTAATTTCTTGGTAATGAGGCGTTATTATTATTTGCCTACTCTGTATTAATAGTATAATAGCTTAGTAATACTGCAATCACGTGGATGAGTTGGCTAGAGCGCCGGATTAACAACCAGAAGTTTGTTGGTTCAACCCCATTCTGAAGCTGTTAGTTTTTTAGAACAAAATGTCTAAAAAGATATTTTAAACTAAATATAGTTTTTGTCGCTTAGGATGCTGAGTAAGACGTTAGTCAGTAAAAACGAATGGTTAGTGTGTGTCCAAGTTCTAGTCTCACAGACGCCAAAATTTTTTTGTTTTTTTATTTTTGTTTTCTTTTAGGTATATATTTTTGAGTACCCCTAGAGTCAAAAAATAACTACATGAATTTGTGGACAAGTCGAACAAAAATAATTAGTTATTCAGGCAAAAAATAAGTAGTTTATTTTTGTTTCCAATTATACCTGGTAGATTACCAGGAAAGCAAAGTTTTTGCTGGGTATGGCTAAAATTTAATTAAAAATAGCATTTCATTTAATAATTTCTCAAAAAGTTAAAAATTGGTTTATACTCTCCCTACACAAGTAGTCAAAAGCTCACGAACGTCTGGGGAATTCGTAATAACTTTAACGATATCCGAATTCACTTATATTTCAGACAATATATTTTTACAACCCAGTGAACGATCCTAGCAGAAGGTACGGTCAAAATTCAAAAGTCGGTAAATTTGCTTGCAGTCTAATATACATATTTATGTGTGTGAATACTTGTTAAGCATTTGGCTAATGAAAGATCTACTGAACGTGTCGATAATAAAAAATCACTGAAAATGTTGTTAGTAAAACACATCCAAACAATTTGACAATTTGATATGTGTGACACATAAAAACTTTTTTCTATTTTTCTTTTTTTTTATTTTTCTACAAATTTTATTAACTTTACTTTTGTCATGAAAGACACATTTAACAGAAGAATTTTATTGAAAGATTATTATAGATGATGAAAAAAATAAGTAAAATTCGGAATATAAACTCATTAGAACTTTAATCATATTACATTACATTTTTGTTAAATTTATAAATATCGTGAAATTATCAAACGATAAACGGCATTCCCTAACTCATTACAATTATATTTCGGTTTAATTGCAACTCTATACCCGAATTGAATATAAAACCTAATTTTTCGTTTCATTTTTAGTTTAGATTGAAAAATAAATTAGAATTATCTTATAAGAATTGATTGTGGTTCAATTCATTTATTTTCAGTTAAGTATTATTTCAAAATTGTTTTCAGGAAAAAGAGTTCATACAGTAAAATAAAATAAAATCTCCGAAAAAAAATTGAACAACTTTTAGATGAAAAAATTTAACTTAATGCTTTTTTAATTGTATCGTATAATAAATAACTAATACATATACAGAAAAAAATGAAAACTATTTTAATTACCAAAATAGTTCATTCATTCAGTCAAAAAACTATTTAAAATTGCATCTCCTACAAAAATTATCATATTATTTACCAAAAGTTATAAAAACTGACAAACTGCGATTTTTTCCAATTAAAATTTTTAAAGTTTATTTAAAAAAAAAATTTGAAAAAATTCAAACTTTAATTAAAAGAATCAAAAAGTTAATTGAAAAAAAAAATAATATTTTAATAAAATCAATAAATTGAATGAATACTCGTAAAAAATGTTAATTGAAAAAAATATTTTATTTTGTTTATTTTTTCTTTTTTTGACTTTATCAAACAAATTTCTTCTTATGTGTTTTACAAAAAAAAAAATGTCATTTACATAAAAATTGTCATTTAACTTTTATTTTTTTTTTTTTTTTTTGTATTTTGTGTATCCATTCATCCATATCAAGAAAGATTTTCCGTGAAGCATATCATCAAATATTAGGATATATATTGGAAAATTTTGGATGACGGTTAATTTGCAAATATGAGTAGCGGACATTTTCAAATAGTTATCTTCACAGTATCTAGGAATTGGCGAATGAAAATCTGGAAGTGAGAAAAGCCAACAAGTGGATTTATTTATTTTATTTTTTTGTACGTTTTATTAAACTTTTAATTTAGTCATTCAGCGAGTCTTTCCTTCTGCTTGATGAGTGCGCCTACAAAATTAATGAATCACTTTACAAGAAATATTATATATAATGTTACATGTGTATGTATGTATATATGTATGTATGTACCCATACAAACTTAAGAAAGATGTTAAAAATATCGAATTCCTACTGCATCCAAGCCCTTATTTTGTCCACGACAAACACAATTAAACAAATTTTCAATGCTTTTTATTGTTAATTTTAAATTATTTCCATAGACGTTAAATTTTTTTCTGTTTTTTTTTTAACTTTTCTAACCAATTAAATAGTAAATTTTATCAATCACTATTTTAATTAAATTTTAATATAAACTTAAAAAGCAATAGTAATCGAAAAATTTTAGGTATTAATTTTTTTCTATATATATTTTAGTAGTTTTTTAACAAATCCTAATCCTCTCGATAATCTGATAATCCGGATACTTATATAATACGGATTAAAGTATGTAATCAATTAGCAGGATTAGCAAGTTTATACTGTATTCATAAAAATAACGTAATAGAACATTTTTCTGACAAAAATGTACGTAATTAAAGAAATTAAAAAAAAAATTATAAAAATGTTTGTTTTACTGTGGATTATACTTCATATTTGTAAATAGCCTTTAACCATAACATCGGAAACTTTTAATATAAAGAATCCCGGAAAACTGTTTTCTTGGGCTTATTACATACGAAGTTTGCTCAGATCATCACTGTTGAAGAACCGAATAAAACAAGAAATACAATAATTTTAAATTCCTTTTTCAGTTTTCTATCAAAATGTTTGTTCCAAACAGATACAGGAATTAGCTATTTTTAAATTTTCAGAACTTTTAAACTTACGGTTATGGGTTCGAGCCCTGATAAAAACTATAATTTTGGTTAAGGATTCGACAAATTTTTAGTTGTAAAAATTAAAATCAAATGTTTGACAATATCTGTCAATTATTTAATGAATATATACTTCTCTTTTACTTAAAAGTAAAATAAGCTTCTCAAAAACTTCTCACCAAACAGATCCCAGAAGACTCCGGTTCAAAGACACAAATCTACCAACAAATATATATGTACCTCCATAATGAAATAATTTACCTTATTATATATATTTAAACACCTAAAACACAATCAAAGTAAATTGATAAATTTTTAAGAAAAAATATTTCACATAATGGGATTTACTTGTCAAACGCTTTTTTTTCATAAAAAATATGCTCATATTTAAAAAAAAAAAAATAAATCAATGGGATTCTGCGAGAATGCGAACAATGGCTTAAAAATTTGTAATCTAGAATACTTTCAGTAGACTATCTATTCCCATAAAAGATTTTTTGAAAATAATTATCTATAAACACAATCCCCCCCCCCCCAATTTTGCAGAAAAAGTTTAATTTTACATAGAAATTTAATTATAATTCATGCAATTCGAGTACGATATTTTTCTCATTTAAATTTTTAATTCATTTAATCATCTACTTGATTTAATAAACTTTTTAATTGTAAAAAATTTTTTGGTTTTTCATTTTTTACAATTATTAGTAATTGATTAGTGTATTTAAAAAAAGATTATATTTCCAAAAAACCAGTTTTCGAGTTATTTGAAAATAATTTTTTTCTAATCAAAAAAGAAAGTAAATATATATATTTCTTTATTGAATTCTAATAATGCTTCTTCTGATGCAACTCTACCTACATATGTATCCATTTTCTGAAATTCGCCTTATTTTGGAAAAACTAAAATTGACTTTTAATCTAAATTTTGTCAATAATAAATTTAAGAATATAATAATCTCAGTGTTACTCAAATTGGTACTCAAGGATAGTTTTTTTTGTCAGACTTGGGGCCGTTGGTGGACGCATTTTATTCACCGTGAGGTGGAGTCACGAAAAACCTTCGATGTTGTTACTCAAGTTTCAAATTAGAAATTTTAAAACTTAATTTATAGCTTTATTAAATCATAATATAAATGAGGAACACTTTTAAACAATAATGGACCTGATTCAGTATAAGAAGCGAATTGTTTAAAAATTAAATGTGTATGAAGACTACTAAAGAAATTTTAATTTTCATAACTATTTGATCGTTTTAATGTATTAGGCCCTAAAAAAGGTTCCCTAACTAAATATAAAAATGGTAAATATGGGTTGATTTATTAAAGATATAAAAAAGAACATTTCACAAAAAACCGCTTAACCGAATGAAAAAACCGATATGTCGAAAATCGTTTAACCGGTTTCCAGTTTCGGTTTTTAAATACACTAATTTTAATTCTTTTTGAATATGCGTTGAAACACTTAATTTTTCATGATAAATTTTACATTTCTATAAGAATCCAATTTTGTATATTTTTCAAATTTATATGAAAAAAATTACCAGTTTTTAACTTTTACTCAAATTTAGTAGGTTTTAGAAAAAAAATTGATAGTAAAATTTCCATAACTACATCCTTCAGATAAAATCAAGGGTATATTTAATTTTATCATCTTGAATGAAAGTCTTGAAATACACATCCAGGACCCCAAAATGAAATATGAGAATATTTTGCCTCTCCGTCTGGATATCTGTCCGTCTGAATGTTGAAATAGATACTTTCAACATCACAGTATAATAAATACATTTCTCTTTCAACACATATATGACATATAGACTTGAGAAGTTTGGTATTGAAATTCAGCGAAACCACTTTAGAAATGGCGGAGTCATAAACGATTTTCCAGAGCAGCCTCAAGAAATTTTCCAATTTTCTTCCCCCAAATATAATAATATTTTGTGTCTCATATGCAACAATATATAAATATTTTTTTATCGAAAAGTTGTGAGATCGAATAGTCTAGAGGAATTGTTGTACGCTACGAATCATTGAGGCTGAGTTCGTATTCCCAGGATTTCACAAAAAAAAAAAAAAAAAAATATATGAAAAAATTTTCATATTAAAAAAAATTACTTTGAATGAAAATTTATAGGCATGTTGATGGTTTATTTATAAAAAAAAGTATTGTTAAGCTTTGAGTTGCATTTTAGACTAGGAAAGGCTTCGAAAAATTGTTTTGTAATTAGGTTTGAAATAAAAATTTAAGTTTTGAAATGTCAGATAAGCTACAGTCAATATATATATATATATATGTACTTAAAAAATTCCTTTTTGATATTTATTGAATAAAAATTCCTCTTGTATTCGTAAGGATTTCAACCCCTAAGCATGCTTAAGAACTTTTTGCTTCGAATTCCTATCCCCTAGGCAATATGGAACTTCAAACTTCATATTCATAAAATACTTTTGTTTTATTTATAGTCTGTGCAAACGATAACAAAGTATGTAGGAAAGTAAACTTTTGACAGTTATGAGGTGAATAAAATATACATAAAAATACATATATTTTTAACAAATGAATAAAAAAATTTAGACAATCATAAAATAAATAATAAATTAAAAAATTTTAAAACTTGTTTGTGCATTTTAATGTTTATTTTATCTTTTTCTTAAAAAAAAATCCTAAAACTTTCATTAAGTTTTGTTATCGAATTTGTCAAAATTTATTATGAATAAATAACTTCTATTTGGCTCAGCAAATGTATAAAATTTTTTCACCATAGGAAAATTTTAATTTTCCAGAGAACTTTGTATTGTTTGGCATATGCTCTTTGTATAAAAATATATTTTTCGACACTGCTGAATTTGAAAAATGTATCTATATTCAACATAGATTGTTGCAAATTAATTTTTATACCGTTCACATATGAGTCGTACATATAATTGTTTTTCAACATAACTCTTATGGTGTATATGTATGATCTAGTGAAAGTGTTCCAGTTTAAAAATTTATAAGCCATTCTTCGTTTCATCGCAGAATCCCTGTAATTTTTATTTATTTATTTTAATATGAGTACACTTTTTATGAAAAAATACATTTGACAAGTAAATCTGAGTATGTGAGCTGTTTTTTGTTAAAAAATGTCACTTAACTTTAATTTGGTTTTGGGTTTTTAGAATATAGATAGTAAGCAAAATAATTTCATTAAGTAGGTATAGCATATTTACTTTGTGCCTTAGAGCCGGGCGCTTCTAGGGTCTTTTTGGGGAGGAGTTTTGAAAAAAAATATTTTCTAATCATTAGACAAATTTATTTAATAGTTTTTATCAGGGCACGAACCCATAATGTTGTTAAAAAATTTAAAAAGCAATTTAGAAATTTTTATATCTCTTCTTATTCAGCCATTCAACACAATTCGTGTGAGTGATCTTTCTAAGTGCTATGCTCAAGAAAACAGTTTTCATGGATTCCTTATATTGTTGTTGTTATATTGTCCTATGTCATGGTCAACGTCTATTTATAAATTTAACGTTTATTTATAAAATTATATTCCACACTAATAACGCATTCAGACTGACGCGAAATTATGTAAATTCAATCCGAAATTACAAATGAAATCCAGAGTATTCATACTAAATAAAATTTGATGTAGTTTCGTAAATAGCTGATAATATTTGTTTAGACGTTGAAAAGATATTGCCTTCGTCAATAATATATATATATATATATATATATATATATATATATATATATATATATATATATATATATATATATATATATATATTGTTTATAAAATCACTTTATTTATGTTTACTTTTTTGTTCTTATTGGAAATTATTTTCCAAACTGCATACAAAATTATCTCTATCACGGCCTCTACAAAATAAATAAGTCTCCACAAACTTGTAACAAATTATTTCTTTAATATTTATTAAATGTGTTTTTATTAATTCCATGACCAAATTATTGGAAGAGACTTAACGGTTTAGTTTTTTTTATATACCTGAATATAAAGATCAATGTAGATTAATTGTATATAACGATACTCATATAATAAAAGCAAATAAAAGTAGGTTTATGTATGCGAAAACAATTTATAACAGGCCATTGGATTCTTACTGTCACCAGAAAAACAAGTATTCACAGAAAAAAACTAAGATGGATTTCAATTACGAAATTTGTTATATCAATAAATTTTTTGTTTGATTGTGCTCCAATCACAAAATGATATTATTAATTAACCAAAATAATTTTTTTCGTTTAAATTTCCATTAATTTGTTTAATTGATTAAGTAAGAATTATAATTAAAAGTTTGCTTAATATCAACTAAAATATTTATTTAATTAATTCTATAATTAATTAAATTTCTACTATTGCACAAAATCATTCCCTTGACAATAATACAATAATTTCATCCAAATTATTTATTTTTATTTTATTATTACACAGAAAAAAGTCATCAATCAATTAAATTTGAACCTCGCACCAAAATGATCATATCAATTACTAATAATAGTGGAAAGTGAAATAGAGAAAAAAAATTTATTAATTTATTAATTTATTTTTACATTTTATTTATTTTATTTTTCTTTAAAATATTAATTAAATTGTGGTGTAAAATGAAACATATATATATATATATATATATATATATATATATGTGTGTGTGTGTGTACTTTTTGTACGAATATTTAAATAAAAATTGTTTTACAATAATAATACATGTAAATAAAAACGCATATATAATGAGCCCTTACCCCCAAAATAACTTATATGCAGTACACAAAAGTTTTTAGAAGAAGCATTTTTGTGATTGTTTGCACATTTTATATCAATATTAAACCTATAGGTGGGTAATGAGCATTTAAGATTAACTTGTTTTTGCTTAAAATCTGACACAAATTTGGAAAATGTTGGCGGTTAAGATATTTTCGCGGTAAGGGTCCATATAAAAATCTATGTAATGTATTGCACAAAATGAGCGTACCGCATGTATGTTTATAATATCATGAACATATCTTTAAGAGAATATATTTATTACAAAATTATACTTGATTACCGGGAAAACTCATATAACAGCGGTCATCTTGATGGGACGATCCAACAAATAGATTTGAATTATCGCCAAATAGACTTTACAACATAGAAAATGAAATAACAATAAAACCAATAAACAACATATGACACCCTACCTGAAGAAAAACGAAATTTCGTCGCTATAAACTTACTCTATTCATAAATATTATTCCAAATTCAAATTTGGGCTAGACGGGAACATCTAAAATAACACAAAAATAATCTTATTATTTTACTTATAGAATATTCTCAAATTTTGAAAACTTATACTTATCGAGTAATTATATATTTAAGTTATCTTTGGTAAATCAGGAAATCTTCACAGTCTGCATTACTCGGTAGAGTTTTTTTTTTTTTTTTTTTTCTTAGATTCCAAGCAGTTGGAAATCTTCCATAAATGTATAAACACAACAAGTCCGGATTTCTTTACATTAGTCAAAAAAAAAAAAAAAAATGACAGCGGAAAATAAATATTTTTTTTTTATTTTCTTTTGATTTATTTTTTAACTTCAAACTTTTTCCAATTTTTAAAAAATACGTATAAATATTTAACAAATATGACTTTTTTTGTGAGAAAATAAAATCATCAAAAAATCCAAAAATTCGGAGAGAATTTAAAATAAAATTTATTTTTTAACCTAGCCGCATTGCGCATTTTTCATATAAATTTCCGGACCGGGATTGTTGTGTTTATACATTAATTATCACAAAATTGTATTCTGTTTCAAAATGTTTTTATTTTATTTATTTTTTTATATCTTACGATTTATATAAAAAAATTTCATTCAATTAGAAAGTTAATTACATTAATAAAATATTTTTATTAAGTTTTAATTAAAAACGAAATAACGAATTAATTGAAATTTTTTTGGAATAATTTTTTCTGTGTTATAATATGAATTAAATGAATTTAATAAAGTGAAATAAAAAATTAAACTAAAAAAAACATATAAGCGTTTTTATAACGTACTGTTCTTTTGTCATATTTTAGCGTTAAAATTAAAAAAAAAAAATTTTAATTTTACTATTTTTTTTTCGTATGTGAAAAAAAGCTGTCAGCTGTTTTTTACATCTCACTGTTGAAATATGTTGTACACAGTTGAAAAAAAAAAAAATATCTTTTTTATTTTTAATAATAATTTCGCAACTGTCAGAATGCATGGGAAATTACGTAATTTCAATATGATCACGTAATTTCGCGCCTGTCTGAATGCCATATAAGCCAAACAATTTGATAAGAGATACTCGTAATATGCATATGAATCCATTCTATAAGATTTCTTTAATTGCGTGTAGTTTTTTCAGAAAAAGGTTTTATTTTATTAATAAATTTACGATATTTTTAAATTCAACTGAAATGTAATTTAATAAAATGAAAGTATTAATGAATTTGTATATTCATATTTTGTGTCGAGTATAAAAGATTCGGCCCAGCCGAATTACCATTCTAAAGCTCAACAATATCGTAACGTTTGGTGTTCATTTAGTCATTTTGCTGTTTGTACATATTTATAAACGACTTCCGTTTTATATTTCAGTATAATATTTTGTTGGCTAAAAAGTATTATAGGAGAAAATTTTAATTCTTGAGGAAAGGAAGATTTTAAATTTCATTATACACAAAACATGGTAAGAATATTAAAATATGTATGTAAATATGTGTGGAAAGAACACAATTTTATTATGTATTAATAGAATAAGGAAAAAATTCAAACAAGTAAATTATCTTGCAGGAAAGAATTGTTTAATGTTGATTAACTAATGTAACATTACGTTGTAAATAAAAAAATAATAGGACATTTATCTAAAAATTTATTAATGTAAATATGTAGATTTTTATTTGTTTTTTTTTTTTTTTTTTCATTATTACTAGATAGAAGTACAAGGTACAATATATTAATAAGTTTTGGTAGAATTTTATACTAAAAAGAGTTTTTGTTACTTAGAAAACTAAGTGCGAGATGGTTTACAGACGATAGTCATTAAAAATTAATGTTCAATTTGTGTCCGGGTTCAATCTCACTGACGTTACGAACTAGAAAATTTGAATACGTTACAAATTAAACAAAATCTAATTTTCGTAACAATATTATTCCTTTGGCAGAAATATGAAAAAATAAATAAATAACTTTTTTCATTTTGTTCTAACTCACGCAAATATAATGCAAAAACAAACATTTAGGGAAAAGTTATCTTAAAAAGAAGTAAATTCTATTTTGAGCTGGTAGCATCGATATCTTATATTATCTCCATAAAAACGGTGCCACACTATTTTGTTATTAAAAATTATCAATAAATTTTCTTTCTATAAAAAATTTTTGATGAATTTTCTTTTAATTTAATTTTCTATAATCATGTAATTTTTACATAAAATTTTTTAAAACAAAATCATATGAGAAATTTTCAAACAACGAACATATTACAGTTTTTTTTTTTTTAAAGAAATTTTCGAAGAAAAAAAAATTATTTCATATACATATATTTTCGAATTACTTTCCACAGGAAATTTTTGCAAAATTTAAAAGAAATTTTTGGTAAATTTTCTATTTATAATTTTGTTTTTATCAAATTTTTTTTATAAATTTCTCAAAAATTTTCTTTATAGGAAATTTCAACTCAAAAGATTTTTTATAGGTAATTATTGAAAAGTTGCATATTCTACTAAGAAAATTTAAAAAAATTAACTTTTTAGGAAATTTCTTAAAAGTTTACTTTTTATAGAAAATTTTCATTTTCGAAAAATTAATTTTTTATCGGAAGCTTAAAAAAAAAGAAAACAAAAAAATTGTTTCCAATATACTATATTCGAAAAATTTACTTTGCATAAGAAATTTTTGAAAAATTAAGTTTTTTAGAAAAATTAAGAATATTTTACAAAATTTTAAATTTCTAAAGAAATTTCTATAATTTTTTGGAAAATCAAAAAGAAAATCTTTACATTTTTTTTATCTATAGAAAATTTTTTAATTTGACTTTTTAGAAGGTAAATATTTCCTTTTTAAATTTTCTGAATTAACCCTTTTGAAGGCTTTTTAAAAATTTATTTTTAAAATTAATATTTTTAGGGAAATTTTCCAATATTTTTTTTTACAAAATGTTCAGAAAATTTGCGTTCTGTAAACATTTTTCGAAATTTTTTTATACTGATTGTTATGATTAAAAATAACTTTTAAGAATACATATCTGTCTGTCCGTTTGAATGTTGAAATGGTTTTTTTTAAGCTCATAGTCCAATAAATACATCTCTCTTTAAACACATATGTCGCATAAGGTCTCGAAAATTCTGGTACTGAAATTCAGAGAAATCCGTTTAGGAATGGCGCAGTTATAGACGATTTTCTAGAACCACCTCAAAATTTTTTTAAGTTTAATAATATTTTGTATTTAACATACAATAATATATAAATGTTTTTCTATTGAATAGTTGTGAGATTTAATAGTCAAGAGGAAGTGTTCTAGACTACAAGACGTTAAATATGAGTTCGTATCACCGGGACTCCTTATAAATTACTATTTTTCCTAAAAAAATATAAAAGTTTCCATTAAAAAAATATATATTTGACAAGAATTTCTGGGCACGTTTTGATGTTTTTTTTATTTATAAAAAGGTATTATTTGGATTTGAGTTACGTTTTAAGCTTTTTATATAAGCAATAAATATAGAAAATTTCAACATATCGTACAGTTTAGGTTTGTGTCAGGAAGATTTTTGGTTCTGAATTCGATCCTTTGCCAAGACTATCTTCATACAGAAATTAAAATTTTGAAATGCCTATTTTTTAATTATTTAAAACTGTTTCTTTGAAATTTATTAAATAAATATTACATTTCTATTCACCAGGACTGTCACCCATATGAACACTTTAAAACTCCTAAGTCTGAATTCTTACACCATAGGCCACATGGTATTTTGAAATTCTGAATTCAGAAAATAGCTGTGCATTAATAGTGTGTGACAAACGGTAGAAAATTTTTTAGGAAAGTAACATTATAATAAATATGAGGTGAATAAAATTTCACTAGTTCATAAATTTTTGACAAACGATTAGATTTGTTTTTTTTTTTTTTTTTTTGATACAGGCTAATATATTATTGATTAAGAAAAGTAAAATATATTGTTTTTGTCAAAATTTATCATGGCAAAAATTTTCATTTGGCACATCGAAAATATATTCGACTTATAGTTCATATGTACAGCATATAGTTCATATAGTTCAACATGTTCTAAAAATGTTAAAATAGCTAACTCAAGTTTAAGATATATATCTTCTTTCTTTAGCTTTTCAACACAGATGATCTGAGCGATCTTCCTAAGTCATATGCCCAAGGAGTTTTCTAGGACTATTTATGTTACAAATTTCCGATGTCATAGTTAGCACCAGTTGACAAATATTAAGTATAATTCCAGATTAAAGCAAAAAAAAAAAAAAAATATAATAGGTAATTCCAAAATGTTTTATATTTATGAAATATAGATTTTGTGAAGGGTATAAAAAAATTCGGCTCAGCGTAATATTAATATTAATATTAATATTTTTTTTTTTTTTTTTTTTTGAAAAAAAAATACTTTTTTGGAGGAAATTTTGGAAACATTTTTCTTCTTTAATTTTAGAAAAATTTTGTGTTTTAAGAATTTTTAAAGATAATTTTTTTTTTTAAGTCATATGCCCAAGGAGTTTTCTAGGACTATTTATGTTACAAATTTTCGATGTCATAGTTAGCACCTGTTGACAAATATTAAGTATAATTCCAGATTAAAGCAAAAAAAAAAAAAAAAAAAAATATAATAGGTAATTCCAAAATGTTTTATATTTATGAAATATAGATTTTGTGAAGGGTATAAAAAAATTCGGATCAGCCTAATATTAACAATAATATTTTTTTTTTTTTGAAAAAAAAAATACTTTTTTGGAGGAAATTTTGGAAACATTTTTCTTCTTTAATTTTAGAAAAATTTTGTGTTTTAAGAATTTTTAAAGATAATTTTTTTTAAATCTATTTTTTGTCGAAATTTTCTAAATATTTTTATAAGAAATCTGTGATATATTTACTTTTTAGGGAATTTTTACCGAAAAGGAAGGAAGCTTTCTAAAGTTTTATTTTCTAAGAAGGTTTTCTAAAAGTTTCATTTTTTTAAATGTAACTTCTGCACGCTGAAATTATTTTGAAATTTTCTGAAAAATTTTATTATTGAGACGATTTTTAAGGAACTTCAATTAGATAGAAGTCTAAAGTTACCCTTTTCCACATTTGGACTTTTTTCAAATTAACATATTTTATAACTAGGGGCCAGATTTTCATGCAAATCAGGAACATTTAAAATTACCCAATGTAACGAAAAATGGCATCGATTTATTAGTGCATATTCTTGCATATATTTTCTTAATAATGCATATTAATTCTCACATTTTTCAAATATTATATTTTTTTTAACTTTTTTTGATATTATAATTTTATTTATTCATTTTGGGGTAGGACAAGCACTACAGGTGCTCTAGTGACTTTAAATTTTCATTTAACCGTTATTATTGCGGAAGGAACTGGAATTTTAATATGACAGCAATGACAAGATACTGGATAGATATAATAAACTGGATAAATATAATAAAATAATACAATGTATTGGTATTTAAGGTGTGCGTTTGAATAAACCATAAGATAAAATGTTCATAATTTAAAATATCTTTCTAGACTGTAATATCTTCTTGAGACACGTCAGACTTAACGGCAGATCGAGATCTTAAAATCCGATCGTTTGTCGACATGCAGATGGCAGTCCAAGAAAAATTTATAAAATAAAATTTGATTTTTTTTTAACTTTCTAGAAAATGTTGAATGAGTAAATTTAGACGTAAGTATTACATTTGAAGGTAATACAAAAACTTTACAATGACCTAAAGAATTGAGATGAAACTTGGTTCAGAAAGAGAAAAAGTCACAAGAATAAATTCCAAGCCCAAAAATAGAGAAGCTTCTAAGAGCTATGCCAAACATTTCGACCGCGTAATGACACGTTCTGATCATTTCTTCCAAATCAAATATGAACCATGTTAAAGCTATGACTAAGCTTCCGCCAACCAATGCTAAAATAATTTTAAATAAAAAAGCTGAGAAGAGCTCTGAAGCATAGAATGATCAAATCTCAATAATAAAAAAAATAAACATATTTTCAACATTTTGTATTAGCCTGGAAAACATATATTATTGCTGACTTTTCTCATGATACAAGGTGAAAGTTTTGTATACAAAATAATCGAGAAAGTGGTCCTGAATAGTATCGAACTAAAAATATTCTACAGTTGTAGTAGTTGTGATAATATGTTTATAATAGAATTACAGTTATTATAACTTTATGTTAGTTATTGTAATTAATATTGATCGGTTAATAGTGAACCATAAACATTCGGGATTAACAACCAAACTGAATTCATGTATTTCCACTAAATATTATTATTTGCTATTAAGAAGGTGTTTGTATTAGAAAAATTTGAATGTAAACTATATTTTCAGTTACTGCAATCACTATAATACGGTTATAATAATAAAAAGTAAAAACATTTTGTACTAAAAAACGAATCAAATATTATAGTTTTCATATAATTTATAATTTTATATTTCAACATTTTTGGGAAAATTCGTGTATTTTAAAAAGAATTAAAAATAATAAATACATAACAGAATATAAAAATTATAAATTCCTACACATATATATGTATATATAATTGAGTGAGGAAATAAATTATTATTAATATATTATTGGAATGGGTGTGTATACACTGCCTGCCACTTGAATAAGGAATCACATTTTTTTTTAAATTTAATTAAGTATATCTCCGAAACTAAAGTCCAGAAAAAAATATTTTTTTGTACAACCAAATTTCAAAGTGTTGGCTTTAGTTTCCTAAAGAAATAAAAAATATACATATTTTGTTATACTAAAATTATGAATTTATTTAAAGATATGTATTTCTGTGGTACTTTTTCGTGTGTCACTTGAATAAGGAATATTTTAAAGCTAAGCAAACTGTAATTTATTTTTAAATTTTTGGTTATAAAAATGAAAGTTATTAACTTCTAGCATTCAATTAGTAATGAGTATTGTCACCATTTTCAGATATAACCAGAAATAATTTATCGAAATTGAACTCCACTTCCGTTATTGCATCCTTTAAGGATTCTATCATCTCAAATTGTTTTCCTCCTTCAGAAACTTTTCTTGCGAGCCAACCCCAGACGTTTTCCATTGGATTCAGGTCTGGTGAATATGGTGGCCAATTCAAAAGTTGAATACCTTGCTGATTAATCCATTGTTTTACTGCTCTGGCGGTATGAATCGGAGCGTTATCGTGTTGGTACGTCCAAGGTATGGGTCCAAAGAAATCATTAAATTCTGGAAATGCTTCCTTCAGAATATTTTTGTAAGTCGTTGCAGTCAATTTGTTGCATACAAAAACCAATTCTATGGTACCATAATACGAAATGGCACCCCATACCTTTATTCCGCACTCTCGGCTGTGTCTGCGACTCAAAAATAATTCCTCCTCATTTAGGTCATGGAAGTAATAGTTATACCCGTCGGGACCATCAATATTAAACTTTTTTTCATCGGAAAATACAACCTTAAACCATTTGTCGGACCATGTCATTGTATTTTTGGCAAACTGTAGACGTTGTGATTTGCGTATTTCATTAAGTGGTGTTTTTTTTTTTGCAGTTTTCGTCGTACGATGTATTGGCACGACTTTAAAATACGATGCACTGTTCTTAGACTGGCACTGACTCCACTTTTTTCACGTATTTTTGATACCGAAATGGCAGAATTTGATGTAATTCTAAGAATTTTTCGTCTTTCTTTTGGAGTTTTTGCCATTTTCTTCCGCCCTTTCATGGTTTTTCCATATCTTTTTACGTTATTTAAATAACTGTGCACAACTGTATTTTCTCTGTTAATGTTTTTGGCTATTTGGATCGGAGTCTGACCCTGAGATTTCAAAATCAGAATTTTTTCTTTTTCGGAGTTATTAAGAGCCTTACCACGTCCCAATTTGAATAGAAACTATTTAAAAACTATCAAATTAAAAATTCTCTAGCCGTTTATATTGAAAGAAATTCAAATCATAGAATTCCTTATTCAAGTGACACACGAAATAGTACCACAGAAATACATGTCTTTAAATAAATGCATAATTTTAGTATAACAAAATATGTATATTTTTTATTTCTTTAGGAAACTAAAGCCAACACTTTGAAATATGGTTGTGCAAAAAATTATTTTTTTCTGAACTTTAGTTTAGGAGATATACTTAATTAAAGTTAAAAAAATTTGATTCCTTATTCAAGTGGCAGGCAGTGTATTTGTTTATTAAAAGAAATGTGCATTAGCATTATTTATTTTAAACTTTCAGACTTCTGCCAAAAACATATATTTTAGCTGAAAAACTTTTTAAACACCCTTTTAGTGATATTTTTACTTATTACATTACATTCACTTTCATTAGCTTTAACAAGTTGCTAGTTGTTTAGAGACATAAATCATTTTTTTTTTTTTTTTTTTTTGCCACGATTTACGATTATCACATCAGTTTTCCTTTGTTTGAGTGTTATGTGACTGTCAATGGTATTTCATTTATTTAACGTCTAAGGTGCTTCCAGATTTTGAGTTGTATAGGTAAAAAATGTATATTTTACAATACTTTTAAACATTTATACACTACACCACCTAAGCGTTTTTAGCGTAAAAACAAGAACCACATTCTGAGACAATTAAGTATCCATCTTCTATGTGAGCATAAATCTGGGTCCAAGTTTCAAAAAAATAGGTCCTTAATGGCTCTCATATAAGTCCTATTTCCGAAAATAACTTTAATATGCATAGTCCCATATTAATTGTCACGAGAGTATTGCCCATCACTGATCAAAGTTGGCATATAAGATCCATTTCAAATATCACTTTGAAGTATATAAATTTCATATACAGTTACTGGTGAATGTTGTTTTGCTTAAAGTTTTGTCGAACACTTATTGTTTTGTCCGTTATTTTCCTAAATTAAATTTTTAATTGGTCCACATTTGACCATAGGTCCCGGAAATCTTAAAAATCACTTAAGCGGGCAAACACAGTGTTGTAGGATAATATTATGTGATTGAACTTGATTGACTATAAATTACTTATTTACTTATCTTATTTATTTAAAAATGACTTTATTATTTATAGGATAGTCAACGAACTTTTATCATTACTCTCATCAATGCTCTTGTATCAATTGTTGAAAAAGGCATCATCATCGTTGCATCTATAAATAACTTTAGTTTAGTTCGTTCTACTAAAAAAGCCCGATTAAATGCTTATGATCCAGCACGTTCTAAAACATACTTACATTTGCTATACGTTTATATGTACATACAGTGATAGTCATATCACACTTGCTCAACAAGAGGGTATTAACATAAAATTTTCAGTAGAGGTCAAAAACTGTTTGTGGTTACATTTAAAATGAATTGGAAAATCCGAATATATAATAGTAAGCAAATTCCACTTGGAAATATATTTTCATTGTTTTTATTTAAAATTTTTGCAATTATTGCAAAAAAAATCTATTTTTTGAGTTCATACCATTTTTCTGATACTTTGTTGAGTCACTACACTATCACGAAAATGGTCTCAAATGGGGTTTTAGAGTTGAAAGAGTAATTGGAATACGTAGAAATTTTTACGGTAGATAGATATTGATGCCCTTAGTTGATTTCTTGCAAAAAGTGAAATTTTAAAAAATTTGAGTTAATACCCTCTTGTTGATCAATTGCGATATATAGTTACACTTTTTTAAATTTTTTTTTTTAATTTGGAAAAGAAGTCAAATATTTGTGTTGTTATAAAATATTTTGAAATAATTGTTTTGTTGTTGTAGAGCTTGAAGTGTGTAGAGTAGATTGTGGTAATTTCTGAAAAAATAGCGGCATTTATTTCTGCTAATAAAAAATACGTACACATTTTTCATTTCAAATGTCTTTACACATATTTTTATACCACAAAAATGATGAAAAATCTATCAGAGCTAAGTTAGGATTTAAATGAATGTTTAAAAAGGGACATCATCATTATGGTCTGGAAAAAGGAATGGGAATAGATAAAAAGTGTTAAATAGTTAAAAATTGATATAATTCTTAGTTAAAAGATATCATTGCATGAAAATAAAAATAATTTAAAGAGAATTTAGAGAGAAATTAGGAAAAATCTCTCAGAGAAATTTAACATCGCTTAGAATGTTTTTAAAATTTCTGAAGTCATTAGTATATTCGGCGAGAATGCATGATTTTTAGAAAGGTTATGGGGTTTACATTATAGAAAGTATAATGCAATATTACCATAATCGTTTTACTGTAATATAATTTTCAATTTCTAAATATTACCAAATTATATTTTAATTCAAATAAATCAAATTTTTGTACTTAAATTTTTTTCTAAAATCACGAGTTTTACTAAAAAAAAAAAAAAAAAAAACAATTATAGAACCAATGTATTACACTTCTTATAATGTGAACATCACTACCTTTCTAAATATCATACTTTCTAGCTGAACAAATAGATAACTACTGTAAATTTTGCAAATATTTTAAACGATGTTAAATTTTTATTACATATTTTTGCTAATTTCTCTTTAAAATATTTCTATTTTCATATAAGAGATTCTTTTTATTAAAAATTACACGATTTTTTAACCCAATGCAAACTGTTTTTTTTTTTTTTTTTTGATGTAACATTTTAAATCTTTATTTAAATCTATCAGCCAATTCGTGTTTCGAAACTTTTAGCGATTTTAAATTTATTAGTTTTTCAAAAGAAATTTCTAACTCAATAAACGCTTTTTTTTATTAAATTTAAAGCTTATCAATTTTCTTCTTTGGCCAACTTTTGCACTATATATCGTCGGTGCGCTGACGAAAATTCCTATGTATTTTTTTACTGCTTGTCAGGGGAACAAAAAATCGTTTTATATTGTAAATTCGCAACTTCTTTTAATTTTGGATTTTTTTATATTTTTGCTAGGACATTTATCAATTTTAGATTTGAAAAAAAATCGATATATTTTGGCGTCCGCGAATGGCTTTTTTGAATATGAAACTTTTTATTTATTGTTTAATATTTTACGTTTTTGTTCATCAAAAAGTCTTGCTACACAAAAAACAATAAGAGTTTTTCTATTCTCAAGAAAATCTACACACAGAACCTTCTGTAACTTCGAAACCGGTTGAGATAATGGAAAACGCTAATAACGATGTGTATGTTTATAATTTTTAGTTGGAGATTTTCAATTAATTTTTAATATATTTTTCACCTTATCAGTCATAAATTTGACAGTAATTTCAGTTAAGTTTTCATTCGTTTACCCTAAAATTTGTACTATCCAGTAAAAATTTTTACTGGATTTGCATTCGCGTAGCCAAAATCCAGTAAAGAGAGAAAAAACTGAAAGAGAAAAATTGCGTTTGCTTGAAAATTCAGTAAATCATATGGTAGCGAAAAGTAAAGAAAAAAAGTAAGAAATTGTAAACAATGAAAGAAAAATTTTGGAAAAATTAAAAAAATAATAATTTTGCATTAAATTTTTTTTTTTTTTAAAGTCCATTAAACTACAATAAACATATTTACAACAAAACAAAAACGTAGTTGTTATTCACTATAGTGCATATATTTTGGTAAAAGCTCTGATTTTTTTTGTTGTTGTTTTACGTTAATTTGTTTTGAAATTTTTTACTGGATTCGACAAATTTTTCGTTCTCGTACTTCGTTGTTTATTGAGAGAAAAATCTTAAATTTACTCAGTAAATACACAGTTTACTGATTTTACGGGAAAAGTAAAAGAACGGACTTATTATCAAATAATTTTAGTTTAAATTTTTAAAAGTATTACATATTTCCCGTCTGGCATCCCTAGTATCGACTTTTTAGACATTTAAATCAGATTAACTGAAAATCATCTACAGAAAAAATAAAGTTTAAGTTGCAAGCTGTGATTAAAAAATATAGAGAATTTAAGGCAATTAAAAGAAATAAACTCAATTATTCTACATTTAGATGATATTTTGTGTTTAAAAGAATACGCTCTTTCTGAATTACAATTACCCAAAAGCACACCTATTACAATTGTTTACGTAGGAATGTAATTTTCTATGTATTTATAAATTTTTTTTACGCCAAAATAGGCAATCGTTTACATCTGACTAAAAATATTTTGCTTGTGAGTAATTCCATTTCAAATTTAAAAAATATTGACCCTTGGTTACCGATTTAGATAAAATTTGGTGCATATGTAGAGCAGGATACAGAAGCATGTAAAATTAATTTTTCTTATTTTTATTTTGAGAACTATGGCAACTCTATATTTAAGCTTTGAATGTGATTAATATATTTATTTAAATATCCATAATTTTACTATTATATAAAAAATATAAAAATAATCTTGGATTTGTCAAAGCTTGTATTTTAAGATGGAATATAAAAATTTTGAAAATATTTTTATTAACATATTTTTTTGTAAGAATTTTCTTTAGTGACGTGTATCCAAACAAGTCCATCTTTAATTTTTTTTTTTATATTTTTTGGTAGAAAGATCTATCGATATACTTGCTACAGAAAAAATTTCAAAGAAGTCAAAATTTTTAAATTTAAAATACAATTACTCTTATAATAATAAAAATCTATTTTATTAAGTTTGTATCAAACTTAGTGTCATGGACATAACTTTTAAAAAATTAAAACTTTAAAAAGCACAAGTTAAAAAAAGATACAAAGAGTAAATTTACTACTTTAAAATATAGTTTTAACGTTTTAAAATATGACATATATCTCATTACATACTTTACCATGGACTGATTTTTATTTAAATTAATAAATAAAAGCGCATATATTTAAAACCTTTAAGACTATTTTGAATTTTTTTAGTGAATTTTTTAAGCGCATATTTTCAAAAAAATAAAATAAAATAAAATAAAAAAATAAATGTATAAAACTTCTTCCTCTATTTATAACAATATTTTGATTTTAGCTTTTTTATTTACTTTATAGATGTTATTTATTGAATATCTTCAACCTTTTATTGTAGCAAATAAAACTTTTGCAGAGTAAAGCATACTTGTATAAATATATTTTTATATAAATATATGGAACTTAACATACATATTGGAAAATGTACATAAATAAGAAGTATCTACATTTTCCAATATGTGTGTTAAGTCCCATATATTTATATAAAAAATATTGCGTGAAAGTTTATAATTTTCTTTCTCGCAATAACTTTACTTTTTTCTGTTTTCATTTTCATCTTTTATTTATTTATTCAATTAAATCTCACTGCATAATGGGGCATAATCGAAATTGTTTGGAAATAAATCTGTAACTTCTAATCGACTTGTCGGATTTACATAAAATTTCATATAGCCATAACAGAGGAGCGTACAATTTTATGTTTAGAAGGGAAACCCTACAGAGTCTATAGGAGCGAAGCCATTGCAGCTCAAAAAAACATAGGTACATAAAAAAACAAAGAAAATTCTTAACCACTTATATGGTTTTTATTTATTATCCGATTCGTAAATATTTGTTATAGTTTTCAAGTTATTTGCATCTGAACTGTATTTAAAAATCTGGACCAAGATTTTACAAAATTGATGTAAAATCTTGGTCCAGATTTTTAAATATATATACTTTCATTCGATTTTGTAAATTTTTTTTATCGAATAAAATAAATATAACATTTGGAAGTCAATATCTTTTCAGAGTTCGAAAATAAAGGAATTTGAATTTAAAGATTGCAAAAAATATGATCTTTTGTGTTCCTTGTTTTCTTTTTTTTTTGTCGAAAAAGTGTACACTATTTTTTCCCCAAAATAAAATTTTCTTTCAGAATACATAATAGGTTTTATATTTTTTCTGAAAGGTATTTTCACGGAAATGATTTTAAAATTAAAAACCAGTCAAATCACCTCCCGAATTCGACCTACTTTGTACTGAAGTTTTTATTTCATTATATGTGCTAAAATCTCAAAGCTTAAATCTACAAACAGTATTCAGTTTCAGAATCTCCAAAGTATTCTAAAAAGTTTGCAAGCATGAATCATGGGTGATTCACACAGCAAATGTGGTCTTTATGGCCAAAATTCCAAAAAATGCCATTTTTGGAATTTCCGCCGGTTATCCTTTTTTTTAGTAAATCTCTAATCTTTTTACACTTTGTCCCTTAAAATTATAAATTCTACAATCATCGAAAACTCCGTTGAGATATTTTAACTAGCAAAGAATTTATTACGAAAAAAAAAAATTTATATTTTTTCAAAAACCAATTTTTTGCATAAATTTTTTTTAAATAAAATAAGTTGTCTAAAAAAAAGTCAGCTATAATTTCAAAATCATCTCCATAAATATACTTATAAAATTATTATACGTTTTGAAAGAAAGACACTTTCTTGGCAAAAAAAGATATTTAGTTTCGGAAAAGATATTGACTTCAAATTTCTTTTATTTGATAGATAAAAATTTGGCAAGTGGTTAAAAGTTTTCTTCGCTCCTGAGGAGTCTATAGGTTTCAACTTTTAAACTTAAAATTGTACACTCTTCTGTAATGGCTATGTTAAATTTTATGTAGATCCAAACTTCCGATTAGAAGTTAAGAAATTATTTTAAAAAATTTTAGATTCTGCCCTACTGTGCACTGCAAAGACGTTTTTAATATCAACACTTGCATACTTTTAGGCATACATCTACAAGCAAACACTTTTTCTTTTCATTCATAACAAAGGCATACATAATTATCTGGTTGTATGTTGCGGGTGTATTTTACCCGCTTGACCAGAGATAAAAATTATTGAATGGTCACAGAAACGAGTAATTTTCGAAACAAATATTAAATAAAATGTCAATGTTCGTAGCACCACAACTTACTCGACAATTTTTCGATAGTAACCCTTCGAGTAATTTTCGAGAATTCTTAAAATATCGATTATCGCAATATTAATTTCTTTTCCGATTAAATATCGAAAGTAAATGTTTCGAGAAATTATCTATTCTTTTTAATTTCTCGATATTTTTTACTTAAATCAAAAAGCAACATATTTTCTTATTTGTGCATGTCTTATTTGTTCTTATTTGTTGAGTCATAGTTCGTATCGATCGGTTGGAAACTATTATTCTTTAAAGTTTATGATGTTCAGTTCAATTTCAGGAACTTTGTTTGTAAAAAATAATATTTTAGTTTTAGAAAAATGATAAGTAACTTTTCTACTCTTCTAAAGATATTTGCAAGAAAGCATATTTATCTAAAGTAATTAATTTATTTTCTTGCAGATTAATTTAGTAAACTTTGACCTAAAAAATGTAGGTATGAACAAACCACAAACTAATATTATTGAAAGAAAATATTTTTGATACTCTTAACTTCCTTTGGGACTTTGTGTAACTTTTTAATTGTTTATATTGTTAATTAATATGATATATATAGTTAAATTAAAAAAAATTAAACATGAATTTAGCTTTTAATTTTAAATTGAAAACAAAATGAAAATGAAACAAAGTATCGTACTATCGTTCGAACTATTCTATCGTTTTCGAACTATTGCCTACGATTCGTTAGCAATATCGATATCGAACAATTATCGATCTTTGTCGATATCGAAAACGATTCTCTAAGGAAAATTTTCTCGTTTCGCTATCGATATCGCTAAAGATTCGATATTGATATCATAATCCAACCTTCGATATCGATTAAGTTCATTCTCAATATGCCTTCTGTAGACGTTCTCGAAGGTTTTGTTAGAGAAATGTTCGCGGAATATTCGAAAGTGATATCACTATCGAAGTGTGTTTTCAAGCGGGTATAGTAAATAGATGTGCACATTACTACATACACATACATAAGTATATGAGAAATTTCAGGAATTTTCGAAACTCTTTGTAACCGATGTTATGTGTCTTGTATTTCTAAAGTTTGTTTTAAAAACAGAAAAATTGTTGATGAATTTTGATAGACCTAACATATAAACTAAGAAGTCCAAAATTTTAGATCATTTTTTGATTTATTTCAGTTTTTCGCAGAAAATTTACATCTTTTATATTCAAACTATTAACCAGTCGAGAAACAACTCATAGGAAATTCATATGTTGCTTAACAAGTAAATATTATGCTGTGATAAATAATTAAACCGAAAATTGATAATTTTTTAAATTTTGCAGTTTACATTTTCTATCATTGTGTAAATCTTTATAAAATGTCTGCTTTCCGCTACTGAAAATTACCGTTTTCACAAAAATTGTCCAAAATATAACGTAAACAGATTTTCTTAAGAAAAAACACTTCCGAGCCAAAGGGAAGTTAAAAAATTTTAAAATGCAAAAATTTTATGCACTTTTAAAAATTTTCATCAAGTTTCCAAATTTTGTTTCGCATTTTTTAAGACCAGATATGACTTTAGAATATTCAAAAGCATCTATAAAGAATCATCTTAATGGTTGAAATTAATAATGTGAAAAAAATTAAGAAATTAAGAAAATTTATACCGGCTACAGCGGCATTTTTCTCCAAATACATTTCGCTGATAACTACCACAGAGTAAAAATTACGTTAATATTGATGACAAATGAAAGCATTTTATGTGCTTAATTCTAAAATTCAGGTGGTGTGAAAATATTTTAAGGACTTAAAATTTTATGAACCAAAAAAGATTTTCTTAACCTAAAAAATCAGTCCCACAAATTTCGTATTATAGTTCGAGTTTTAAAAATAATGAAAATGTTTAAAATTTTTCAAAAATTAATTTTTTAAAAAATCTAAAATCGCGCTATTTATAAGGATTATTATCATGAATCGTAAGGTATTGATATTCATTTGATTTTTTCAGCAAAATATACCATAAATATGTCTACTATTACCCACAACTTTTAGAGATTATTGGGAAAAAAATAAAATTATTTTTTTTTTTCAGTGTATTTCCATAAATATTTAAAATTCTGTAGAGTCTTTACCATGCGCTTATAGCTCTTTAGAAGTTCTAAAAAATCGCGTTGTTTTGGTTTCGATAAAGCTAAACCTCTATTTTTAAGATTTTGTTGAAATTCAATTTTAAACCTCAATAACTTTTGCGCGCATTGATCAGATTTTGTGTGCATAAATACAAGTCGACGTTAGTATCCGAAAAAAAAATGTTCCAAATATTTTCACTAAAAATTTTCAACAATTTCTAAATTTCTCATATATGTTTATATACGAGTATGTTATATGTTATCTGTATTATTCTTTTGAAAATGTAACTGTTTTGTCTCATGTGTAATATATTACTTCTTTTCTTCTTTTTTTTCTGCTTTTGTTATTGTTTTGTTTATGTTTCATGTCATTCAATCTTAGCACAATAAAAAAAATACATATGTATGTATATTATACTTACACATACAATAATAAAACAGCATCATGACAAGAAATCGTGGCAAATTGTTGGGGGCCTTCTTTGAAGAAAAGTGGCAGACAGACCGACAGATAGTATAATGGGAGTATCGAAGGGATAAAGGGAAAAGTTAGCAAAGTAAATAGTAAGTGTTTCTTATACATACCCAGCAAATAGGAAGTGAAAAAGAGCTGAAAAAGTCATGATTTTAACATTGTATTGTCATTCGAAGGTAGTACTTAGTGATGAAAAAGAGCTGCAGAAGTTTTTTTCTTTCATTGCTTTTTTTTTGTCATTGCTTTTGAAGTACTTCTCTTAAAAGTGTATTTATAAAATTTTTAATAAAGATATGGTTAATAGATAATAAAAAATACTTTTCTATTTGTGAAATTTTTATTTTCTTAGAAATTATTCACCACTTTTCCTGCTAAAAATACATTTGTAACTTTTATTAACTTCCAAAAAAGTGTAAAATATGTACATAGCTCTACTTTTGAAGTGGTGAAAAAGTTCTTTTTTGGAAGCACTTGTTCGTTTTTTGCTGGGTATGTATGTATACGAGTATATAAATATGTTAATATGCGTCTGTATAGCAAAAGTATAAATAACAACTTATTATACTTTACTGTTTTATAGTTTTTTTTGTGCTTGTCAATGTTTATGTTGCTGTTGTTGTTAAAACATTACTGAAAACATACTTGTTCAAAAAAAAAAAAAAAACAAAAAAAATAAAAAAAAAAAATAAAAAAAAATACAGTTTGCATAATTTTACAATTCACGTTAGAGTGTGTTTGTATATGTATTCAAGTGAATATGTTAGAGTGTGTTCACCTAATACTTCTACCCAAATATCTAAACATATATATTCAGTAAATTCCCTTACAACATTTTCTATCGAAATTTAGTTCAAATTCATGTAGTAAATAATAGTCAAATATGATATAATTTTCTTATCGAAGAAAAATCGCCGTTCGAGAAGATGACACTTTAGATGACACTATTTAGTGCATTCTTTGGGTGTCCAAATACTATCATTTAGAAGTGTAAAAAAGTTCATCAAGAAAGTATCGAAATACAATGAGCTGAATGCTTAACTTATATTTAAACACACTGTAATAAGTTATTATAACCTTGAACTAAATTAATAACTCACTATAAGTTTAAATTAAGGACAAAAATTAAAAATTAATAAATTTTTATATTAACACATTTTTTGTTGAACACTATAAGCAGCAACATTGATCACTTTAAAAGTTATACATATACTGAGCGAATTTATGTCGTGATTGTTCTTTTTTTTTTATCGAAATTCAATATTAATGTTTTCTGTTATTGAAAATTTGTATATTTTCTACTTTTTAACATCCAAGAGTGTCAAAAAGGACACTTTTTAATGGATGGACAAAAAAACTCTCTTCCAAATGCTGGTAGGGTTCAGAGCGACACTTACATAAATATGCACACATTTTCATTTAGCCTAAGTGAACTATAATTTACATTCACTCTGCGAATGTATCTGTAAGTTTTTTAAACTTTTAGCTATAAGAATGATGAGTATAATTGTTGAAAGAGGCTGTTGGAGACATTATATAAAAGGAAAGTTAATTTAAAAAGAAATCAAACAAATTTTTTTAAAGAGAATTCAACAAAAATTGTATATGCAAGTAAAATTGGTTGAAAATTTATCGAAAATTTTATGTAAAAAGAAAATTTATTAGAAATTTTCTAAAATAAAGAATATTTATCAGAAATTCTTTAACAAAAGACATTTTCCTATAAAAATAACATTTATCGATAATTTTATATAAAAACAAACTTATCAAATATTTTCTTTAAAGAGGGAATTTATTTAAAAAATTACTATCAAAAGAAAATTTATCGAAAACTTTATAAAAAGAAACTAACAAAAATATTCTATAAAGAGAAGTTATCGAAAATACCCTATAAAAAAAATTATTGAAATCTTTGTATAAAAAGAAAATCTGTCGAGTATTTTCTATAAAATTAAAATTGATCAAAAATTGTTCAAAAAAAGAAAATTTATCGAGAATTTCAATCAAAAACTAAAAATTTATATAAAAGTTACTTTTGTCGACAATTTCATATCAAAAGAAGATTTATCAAAAATTTTCTATAGAAAGGCAATTGACAGAAATTTTTTGAAATTTATCGAAGATCTTTCATAAAAAGAAAGTCTAACGAAATTTTTTATAAAAAGAAAATCAATCGATATTTTTTACAAAAAGAATATTTATTGAAAAATTATTAGAAAAAACAAAATATGTTGAAAAAATTTTTTTTCTTTTTTTGGTAAAACTACTTATCCAAAATGTTTTTATAAATAGAAAATTTATCGAAAATTCTATATAAAAAAATTTTTTTTAAACTCTTAGAAAACTTATTCAAAATTTTATAAAGAATTCATTGAAAATATTCTATAAAAAGAAAATTTGTTAAAAATTTTCTATAAAAAGGAAATTTATGGAAAATTTAATATAAATAGAGAATTTTCTATAAAAATAAAATTTGTCAAAAATTTTTATAATAAAAAATGTCCATATATATTCTATAAAAAAAATGTATCGAAATTGAAAATGTATCGATTGTTTTCCATACAGAAATATATATATATATTTTTTTTTTTTTTTTATTGTCTATAAAAATAAAATTTATCAATAATTTTCTACAAAGAAAAAATTATCGATAATTTTCTGTTAAAGAAAAATTTATAAAAAGTTTTCTATAAAAATAAAATATACTGAAAACATTATCTAAATAGATAGTTTTTTTTTTATGAAAAGGAAATCTATGAAAAAATTTTTACAAAAGCAAAAAAATAAATAAATAAATAAATAAATAAAAAAAATAGATAAATGAATAATCGAAATTTCTCTATAAAAATAAATTTATCGATATCGTTTTACAAAAGCAAAATTTATCGAAAATTTTTGTAAACATAAAGTTTGTTGAAAATTTTTTAATTAGACATTTTAAAGACTGTTTGTGATGAAAAATGGGGGGAAAATAATATAAAAGAAAAAGGTTTTGTCGCATAACTATAATTTGCAAGGTTTATTTATTTAAGTAAAATTGTATTCTTATAAGTACATGAGCTTAAATATATGAGTAAGATAGACCATGATTTACCTTGTTTAGAGTTTATTGCCATTTCAAGAGCTTGCCACAATTAAATACAACAAAAATAAAAGAAATAATTCACCTGGAAAGAGACAATTAAAAATAAAAAATTTATTCAAAATAATTCATAAATTTAATAAAAAGAAATAAACAAAAAATATGTTATCCTTCTTACAATAAAATTTTAATATTATTTAAATTTTTGTTAATAAACCGCTTTATAAATTTAAAAATTTGATTACGAATAAGAAAAATAAATTATTCATAAATATTATTTATATGTAAGTTTTTTTTTTTTGTCTTCTTTTTTCGTTTAATAAAACAACCTTGATATTTTATTATGATTTTATATTATTTAAACTTTTTTATACAAATAAAAAATCATAAATTATTAATGGTGATTTGAAAATCTGAATAGAGTTCATATTGTATTCATCAAAATAAATAAAATATGAAAATATATAAATTAAGAGGAAAAGCCAATGGGAAAAACTTTTTATACAAAAAATGACACTATTGTTCGTGCTAATATGCTTGTGATAAATAAAGAATTTAATCAGGGTGAATAATGATTTTTTAGAAAAAAATTTGCCAAAACTAATGAAACTTGAAGAGATAAATAATTAACCAAAAAAAAGAAAAAAGAAAATCACCAGTTGGTTGTGTTATAAATCAAATGTTGTGCTGCCATCACAAACGTACTTGTACGCATATACATACCTATGCAAACCAATACATGCACATTTTACGAATGATTGAAAGAATGACAGGATTTGTTTAACCAAAACAAGAGACTAATGGGACTAAAATCATCAGTAAATACACTATGGGCCAGATTATTAAATGGTAACACAAACTACTAAAGCCAACATTAATAAAGGACATTTTATTTAATTTGCGTGGGTGTTTTGGTGGCCTTGTGTGTAAGTGTATATAAATGACTTGTTAACTTGGTCTGTAATTAACAAAACATTGATTAAATCGAAATTTATAGGAGGATATTAAAAAGATATCGTTCATTATATAAACAAATTAGCAGATAATAAACAAGTACAAGGACAATCTTCGAAGTGCTATAGAAGATTTAATATTTTTTCTACTTTTTTTTCCACTACACTATTTTAGAAATAGGCAGCTGGAGTTTTAATACTAACAGTAATATTGGCATACTATATAATTTAAAACAAATGGAAACGCTATATGCGGCTGGATCGATTCTTTTATTCCCTTTACAAAATCTATATTTCATAAATATACAAGTTTAGAATATACATTCGTTAATACTTTAATTATATTACATTTTATTTGAATTTACAAATATCTTGAACTTATCTAACTATATTTATAAAAGAAAACTTAATACAATTTTTTTTCTAAAAAAAATACACGGAATTTAAAATAACTTAAAGAATTCATATTCATATTATCTCTTATTAAAATTTTTACTTTACTATGGAATTATACCTTATATTTGTAAATAAACGTTAACCATGCTATTGGAAGCTTGTAATATAAAACTGTTTTCTTGGGTATATGACTCAGGAAAATCGCTCAGACCATCTATGTTGAAAGGCCGAATAAGAAAAATATATAAAAAATTTTAAATTCCTTATTAACTTTTCTACCGACAATTTTTTTTCGAAACAATTACCTTGCAATTAGCTATTTTAAATTTGAATTACAATCTAAAAAATGCATGTAATACTACTACTATGAATTGAGTAAGTTGCTGTTTGAAATTACAGAAAATGCGTAAATTTAAATACTAAATGTGTAACAAAATTAGTTACACACTTTTGTATACAAAATTATATAAAAATATTATTTTGAATTTTGTAAACATGTTTGCAATATCTTAAACGTTTTATATTTATAATTACAAATTTTGTGTTTTCAATTTATGTTTTATACACATAGTATGTATTCTTACTTGTTTAAAAATAGTTATAACAAACTGTCAAAATTTTGTTTTAAAAAATATTTGTTAAAAGAACATCATTTTTCACATACATAACAAACAGATTTCTTTAAAATTGTATTAGATAACAATAAATTGGAGCAACAGATTGTGCAAAAGATATTTTAATTGCTGACCTAATTGAATATATGAAGAATGTGGAAATATTATGGCTTATCAGTAAAACTGTCGAGGATGGTTCTAAGATTATTGTCTCCTTTTTTTACATAAGTACACTGCAGTGCATTAATCAAGCCTTAAACCAACATTTTGATGTCCTATTAAAAGGATTTGCTTCGATTAAACTTAAAATTAATTTTTTAATATCGAACGGATTTATCCACATTTAATTTTAATTAAAAGAGCACAGAATGATCTAACATCTCAGCAATTATATTGAAGGTGTAAATGATTTAAATTTAATAAAATTTCCTCAAAAACAATCAATGGTTTTCATTTATTTTCAATGGTTAAATATAAAATAACTTGTGGGAATACAACATATCCGATTTGTACATATAAGTAGTTTATCTGTAATTTCTCATATTATTACTGTTTTTTAGACACATAATATGTAAAAATAAATTAAAATGCATTAACATATCTATAGCTTTGTTCCTGTACTCAAAATTCAGAAAGTTTCATTTATAAAAACTAAAAAAAAATAAAATTGTATTCACATAGGAATTTTTAAAACAGATTGATGATTTATTTTTGGGTAAACAATTTCGATTTTTGTATTCTCGTACTTTTATACGTTGTTGTATTTTTGTTTGAGAAAAAAAAAACTTTGCTTTTCCTCATTTTATCGTACTTCACCCAAAAAGCACGAAAAAAACCTAATAGATACGAGTGACAATACACATTTTGCGTGTGTTTTTTTTTCTTTTTACTTAAAATATATGTATTTTGAATATAGTCAAGTTACCTACCATAAATAGAGCAAATTTGAATGAAAATTTTTAAGAGTGTAGCTATTTTAAAATTCTCAGAATTTTTAACTTTGGGGTTATGGGTGCAACCCCTGATGAAAACTATTAAATAATTTTTGGGCATGTTCTAGAAATTGAAATGAAGTGGATTTAAAATCGAACAAATTTTAGAAACGACCCTATAATGAAAGTTCATAAAAATATTCCTTTTTATATATTGCATTCTTTGAGTACTAAAAATCCGGAAAAACTACGGTAATTTTGTAAAAAATTTAACTAAAAATCTCGTTCGATTTCAATTTCACTTCATTTCAATTTCTGGGACATGCCCGTTTTTTTAAGAATTAGAAAACATTTTAGTTGTAAAAATTAAAATTACTTGATAACTTTTTTTATTTTTATTTCTTTTTTACTTAAAAGTAAAATAAGCTTCTTAAAAATTCCTCCCTAAAACGATTCCAGAAACCTCTGGCTGTCAGACATAAATCCGCCAAACATTTTATATCTACACAATGAAATAATTTATCTTATCATCTACATTAAAAAAAAAAAACTAAAGCACAATTAAAGTTAAGTGTTAATTTTTTACGAATAAACATCTCACCTTCTCAGATTTACCTGTCAAAGGGATTTATACCCCACACCACCATAGGTGGTTGGGGTATTATGCGTTTGTGCTGATGTTTTAACACACAGAAAAAATCATCCATCACCCACCTTAAAGTATACCAATCAGGATCACTTTTTGAGTCAATCTAACGATGTCCGTCCGTCCGTCTGGCTGGATGGCTGGCTGGCTTGCTGTCCATGTAAACTTTTTGTACAAAGTACAGGTCGCAGTTTTGAAGATAATTCAATGAAATTTGGCACGTAAGACTTTCATGATACAAGGACGAAACCTATTGAAAATGGTTATGATCGGTCCATTATTTCACCTAGCCCCCATACAAATGTCCTACCGGTATAGGGGTTTAACGATCATAAATGAATTAAATATAGCAATATTTTAATGAAAGTTAAAGTTATTTTAAAGAAAGTTTTATATAAGTGTCAATCTTTGTGTCAAATTTCATATAGATTGGTCCATAACTGACCATAGCTCCCATATAAAACCCTCTTCCGAAAATCACTTACACATGTTAGTAACAGGTTTATATTCGACACGAATATGTTTTATATAAGTAGAAGTCATAGTGACAAATTTTATGAGAATCGCTTCATAATTTATCATAGCTCCGATACAAGCCCACTTTCGAGAATCACACTAAAGTCCATAAATTCATACAAATGTAAGTATTAATATTCTGTATTCGGATTCTGCGAGGATACGATTCATGACCATTTTGAGTCTAAAACACTTTCACTAGACTATCTATTCGAGTATCCAATTATTCGGGTTTTCATATTAATCAGTTATTTCGACAAATAATTATTCGAGGCAAATTATTCGATTAACCGATTAGTGATAGTATTGCATGTAAAACATATAAATAATATTAAATTTAGTCTTAATATATTGAAACAGTTATTTAACAAAATATAGATCAGGTTCTTCCATAAATGGTTCATCTTATTAGATCTCTTGTTCATTTGTATAAAAAAATTGCATTTTTTGACCTTATGCTATCCATAATTAGTGCAAATCCGTATCATTTTCAATGAATTTAATATAGGCTTGTCTTTGGAAGATGTTCTCTTTTTTGATACCTATTCAGTGAGGAGGAATTTATGTTCACAGTTTTATGAAAAATTGTAATGAATATCCGAATTGTTTTTTTTTTATCGGCACATGAAAATTAGTTTTAGTTTTTACATAAACCAACATTTATAATTGAAAATATATTAAAAACAGTTGTTTTTAGTAATAAATATCTGCAACAATAACAACAAAATCTCAACGTTTTTTAGCAGAACAATTAATTTGACTCTTTTTTTAATAATATATTTGAATGCTGTTTGTATTACTTCTTAATCACAAGAAATTTACACTTACTGATACTGTAAAATTAGTAAAAATTTACTTCCTGAAGATTATTTTTATTTATTTTTACAGTTATATAACAGACATTAAAAAAATGAAATTAACACAAATGTATCTTACAAATAAAAAAAAAAATAAAATAAAAAATAAAAAAAAAAAAAATTTTAAATCCAGAAAAAAATTTCAGTTCATCCGTTATTCGAAACAAATTATTCTGTTTATTTCTTATTCGAAAATGGACTATTTTAAATTATTGAACTCCAAAATTAATCGGATAACTGAATGACGGTTAATCGATTGGATAGCCAACTATCTATACCCAAAGGCAAACCGTTGAAAAACAATTATATATACGCTTCATATACTTATGTATGTGAACGGTATACAACTTATGAAATTTCAAGTTGCTATATAGCCTAGGGGGTAAGATTTTGAAGCTAAGAGTATTTAAGTGTGCGGATTGGTTCGAATCCTGGCGAATAAAAAAGCAATTTGTATTTAATATATTTCAAAGAGAGATTTTTTAAGTATATAAAAAAACATTTTGACAGTTCCTTATCAGATGTTGTAAGATTTTTGATTTTTGTTTGTTCTAAGCTAAATTATAAAACAATTTATCGACGTCATGATAAAGCATCGAACTCAAGGCCTACAGTTGTAAAGTCACAAAATCCAAGTGGTGCACCACATCGCATTACCTAAATTTATTATCTTTCAGTGCTTAATTGAAAAATTAAGGTGGAATAAAATTAAAATTAAAATTTATTATTAAAATTTAAAGAAAGCTAAAAATGCCTTATACATGAAAACATATTTAAACTCAATAAGAGTTAAATACGTTTAAAGTACAAAACATCAAATCTTTTTGTTTTATCAAAGCTTTCATATCCCTGGGATACGAAGTGAGTCTTAATGGATCGTAGTTTAAAATACTTCCTGTAGACTATTCAAGCTCACTACTTTACATTTGAAAAATACTTACATATTGTTGCATGTAATATATATATATATATATATATATATATATATATATATATATATATATAAGAAAAATGGGCTTCAAAAAATCCATTTCAAAATACAAGCGGACAGACATCCAGACAAGCAGATGAACACACAGACTTCTATTCTCAAAAGTTATTATTAGTCATAACAATTACAAATATTTTTCAACTTGATGCCTTGGATATACACTAGGGTGGTAAAAAAAAAAAAAAAGTTGTGCCAGTCACCCCCTAGAACGAAAGAATAGTTCGTGAGTTTTCCAAAAATGCAAAAATTATTTGTATGCTATGCCCCAAAATGTCGCCCTTTTTGTTTTTTATGTATAAGTACGATTGTAAAATGTGATATGTTGTTGTTAATGGTTTGACAAAAGCTTAAATTTTATTTCTGTTGAGTTAGCAACGACATACCACATTCTACAATCGGACTTAAAAAGGTGAACGTTATACATATAAAATTAAAAGGGCGCCATTTTGGGGCGTTGCAAAAAAATAATTTTTTGCGTTTTTGGAAACCTCATGAACTATTCCTTCATTCTAGGGGGTGACTGACATAACTAATTATTATTACTCTTTTTTTGTATGGAGACCGATTCGCTCTAATACACACCAACGACCAAAATAAAGTGCGCTTTCCTACTCTTGCTATTTGCTTCATAATAATTGCCTTTTTGGGATAATTTTTGGTATCCAGGTATTTTCGTTTTAATTATATTATTTAATTTAATAAACAAAAGAAGTTTTTGAATAATCTGCATTTAGTGTTTGGGGAAAAACGTTGTGTTGGTCGTGGATTTTGTGCGACAAATTAAATAAGTAACATCTTACTAAATTTTTTGATTGAGCCAATTTTTCAATTTTTTGTTACAAGGCGGGGGGGTAGATGCTTTAAAAATAATAAATGTTAATATTCTATTTATTAAATTCTTTTCGAATTATCATTACATTTGAAAAATAAAAATAGATTCGCCCATTATTATTATCGCATAATGCACCAAGAACACAATTATTATGAAGCAAACAGCAGGAGTATGAAACCGCACTTTATTTTGTCCGACAGTGTATAGTTAAAGAGATTCGCTTAAAATAACAAACTTATTTGTAAACATTTACAACTCTTCAAAGCATTCAAAAATATTTAGTATTCTATATAAGAATACTTGAGATTGGAAAATTGTAGTTGCCACGACATTAAATTTATTTGTTTTTCATGCAGTTAAGCCTTTACAATTATCGTTGTATATTTGAGATAGTTATCCTATTGAAATGTCCATGAAAGTTTATGGAAACATTACAAAGCTAATATGTTCTCCGTAAATTGGCGCAGTCATTTGATCATTAATACGAAAAATTAGATCTATTTTTTGTCCAGAAAAATACCTCCACGGTATTATATTTTCACCTATGTGCTTCACTGAAGCATTTGTGTAATTAAGAATAAATTTTTTATGTATAGGGCACCGAGCTCTAACTCATCCATCTGATCCCTAGAGGTTGAATTTGAACTCATCAGACTATAGGCAAATTTTCCATTGCTATGTAGTATAATTTAAGTGAGTGAGAGCAAAATTAAGATGCGCCTTTTGATTTATGTATCAGTGAAATTTCAGAAAAAATATTATCTATTAAAAGATTTATCAAAGCAAAAATTATTCCAATTATTTTTTTAATTGTATCGATTAATAAATTAATCAAATATAAATAAAATAAGTGATAATTTAAATAATTGAATATACAATTTCTATTTTAGGTTGAATTTTAATTAATAAAATAATTGAATATGTATTATTCGCAATTGAAATTGGATTTTAGGTTTTTCTATGTAAAATTTTAATTTAATTTGTTATAATACTTTGATTTTGAGTAACTTATTTAATCATAAAAATATTTGAAATCATTTTAAAATTCTGATTAATAATTTAATTGAAGTTTTTTTCGAATATATTTTTTTTCTGTGATAGTTAAAATATTTAAAATTTATGATATTATAGTTTCACCTCTTGTGGGAAAAGTTTCTGAATATTTGGTGAAAAAAGAGAAAGCAAACAAGAAATATATCTGAGTTACAATAGCTTTGACCACTTCTTAAAACTGACTTGCTCATATACTTAGATATCTTTATATAGATATCTTTATGTCACACTTTAAATTCTGTTGTTCGTCTCACAAGTGTCTGGTCTTAATCTTGATTTGGTCCTAATAAAACGTTATCATGTGATCATGTAATGATTCTTATTGTGAACTAATAAGAATATATATATATATATATATATAGCCAATTTATAACCACAATATTTACATTCCGTGTATTACGTTATAAATGTTTAACTATTTATATTCAAAATTTAAAAGACGTTTAGGGAAGGAAGATTTTTCAAAATTCAGCAAGTTATAAACAAATATTCAATAAAACATAAATTTAATCAAGACTGTATTTGACACAATGATTTCTTATACAAATTTACCAGAAAACTGTCAGCTTTCTAAGGCATGTGGTCTTACAAGACAGACGTCAAGTCAAAAATTCATTAAAGCAACAAACATATTTGGTTACAATTACCAAACATAATACAACATACCCAGATATAAAATTCAACAAAAAAATATATAAACGAAATCATTTATAAAAGTCACATTCAGATTTAGAGTGTTTTTTAATTAAATGCAACAAAAAGAAGAAATCACTTGTTCTGGATGATTGTAAAACAAGACTGAGAAAATTTTATTAAATTGTTTGTAGATGAAGACAAAGATGCATATTAAATATATGGATGGCTTAATACAGAAAAGGCGTATTTAAACTTTTCGAAATTTTCCGTGGAAGAAAAAAATTTAATAAAACCTAAAAAACTTAAGATGCAAATTATTTTTTTTTTTTGCAATTCTTATTCAAAAGCATGAACAATTTCAATGTAGTTTTTAATTTTTTTTTTTTTTTATTTTTTTATTTTAGGTATTTAGTTTCATATTATGCTGACTTATTGCTAATGACTGTTTAGCATATAGTTTACAACAATGTTTTTCTTTATTCCCAGTGCCTACAAAAATATCGTGCCAAACTTGTCATCAACTTCCATAGCATTGGCGAAGTCCATCTTGAAATTTTTTACAATACTTGAAGCATTTCAGGTTTTACTCTCAGAACACTAAGCTTTAAACAATTGTGATTAAATTTTTTGTAAGCTAATTCAAGAAAAAATCCTTTTATACCCTTCACATAAAATCAAATGTATATTTAAGTTTGCTTTTTATACGAAAGTCCGTAAATATATATCCAGGGCCTCAAATTAAAAAAAATTTTGTGATTGTTATGATTAAAAAGTAGCTGTTGAGAGTATATGCCTGCCAGTCTGTTCGTCTGGATATCTATCCATTTGAATGTTAAAATGGATTTTTTGACGGTCATATTAGAATAAATACATTTCTCTTTCAACACGTATGCGGTACATAGTCTCGAAAATATTGGCATTAAAATTCAGCGAAATTCGTTTAGGAATGGCGAAGTTAGAAACGATTTTATAGAATAATATAGAGGAATTATGCTACATTGAAAACCATTAAGCCTGAGTTAATATCCTCGGTACTCCTTATAAATATGTATTTTCGTATATATATATTAATTACTAAAAATAAATAGATGTTTTTTTATAAAAAAAGTATTATTTAGATTTAAGTTGCATTTCAAGCTATTCAAATAAAAAATAATAGCAAATTTAAACATATTGATACAGTACACCGTCCTGACTTCGATCCTTGGCCAAGAATTCGAAAATTTGTTTTATAATTTATCTTCAAACAAAAATGCCAGACTAAGAAATTGTCAAATATATTTTTAATTAATTAAAAGTGTTTATTTGAAATTTATTAAAAAAAATGCATTTCTATTCGCCAGGATTCGAACCAATGTAAACACTTTAAAACGCCTATCTTTGAATTCTTATCCCCTAAGCCACGTGGCATTTTGAAATTTTGAATTTAACAAATAGTTCTACTTTAATTTGTTTCAAAAAAATAATAATAAATAAATAAATAAAATATAATAAATAAAAAAAATTATAATAGTGATAATGAATTAATAATAATAACTGTAATAATAATAATAATAATTATAATAATAATTATAATAATAATTATAATAATAATAATTATAATAATAATAATTTCTCAGCATTGTTGAATTTTAAATATGGCCATATTTTTTGTGAAAAAATAAGTTTGACAAATAAATCTAAGTATAATTGTATTGTATGTTTGGTGAAATTGTATCTTAGAGCCCCAAAGTTAAAAGTTCTTAAAAATTCTGAAAATTTTAAAATAGCTAATTCAAGTTTAAAATATCTATTTGTAAGGTATCTTTTTCAAAAAGAAAATGGTTGAAAACTGAAAAGGAATTTACAGTTCGGCCCAGCCGAATATAACACTTTCACTTCTTTAATGTTAAATTATAAACAAAATTAAATTAATAAATTAAATTTCATATGATTTAGGACTTTTCTTTTTCAGAATAAAAAACCTTAATGAGTTAGGGTTAACTATTTAATTTTTTTTTAAGAGTCGTGTAATTGAATGTGTTCTACCAAATTACATTAAAACACAATTTCGAACACAATATAGACACGCCTTTTCTATATTAAGCCAACGATATGTACTTGTACTCTTACAATCTTATGTATACACTCACACTCACATACACTAATATATACAATGGCTAACAATTACAAAGAAACTGTAAAATTGGATTTAGGTCGCTTAGTATTTTCCTTGTTTTTCTGTGTATAACTAATACAATTTTACATTTAAAATGTAATCCCAGCTGTAATCCTTTAAAGGATTCACCAGTGACTTTACTCACAAAAAAGCAAATTAATAGTAGTTATTTTTCTTTCTGGCTTTAATAAAAATACGATGGAAAATGGTTTAAAAAAAGAAAGAAAATTATTAAAAAATTTGGCTGATTCAGTTATTTTTTTCTAACAACCAAGGCAAAGCCGAAGAAAACGAAAAGTTAAATGAAATTATGTGTAGGGATTTTCTGCAGCAGATTCTCAAAACCTAAGTTACACACACAAATGAAAATGCAAAGGTCTTACAAGAAAACAAGTCTCAGAATAAAAATAAATAAATAAATGAAAATTTCAATTGAATTGTAAGACCTTCACAAGGCTGTTGTTTTACTAGAAGCAAGAGAATAAGGACATTTTTTAGCCCCGATGATATCGTTATATCTTTCAGCATAAATATCTTCAAATTTATGAACGATTTTGCTTAGTTTTTTTTTAATAATAAACAGATACACTCTCTGTGTATCTGTGTATTTTAAAACAGCAATTGCTTAGAGATATGATCATAAATAAATAATGTTTGATTATGGCAAGAAGACTAAAGCCAAGCAAGAAAAATAAAATAAAATTTATATCAATGAAGGCATGGAAACAAATGAATATATTTGTAGTTCTGTCACGTGTGAATACAAACATCTTTAAAAAAAGAAGAACAACTCATGTGTCTAGATTAAATTATCAATATTCAAAGATTAAAAAGGATTTCTTTTGCGTTTTGATATTGAAAACTGAAAAAGAAATATAAAACCAAGAAACACGTTTAGATGATTAAGTAATTTGAGACTTCTGTGAGAAAGAAATTTATCTTTTAACAAAGTTTCGAAATACAGATGGGCATTTCTTCAAACTCGTTTACTTTTGTGGTTAAAAAGCAAAAAAAAAAATTAAAAAATTAAAATTGTTTTGTAATGACACATCAACGTTATTTACTATCAAAATTAGCTGGATTTAACCCGTTAATGACTTCTATCAAATGGCGTCTGTGTTATGGAGGTCTAAGGTAAAAAGTTATACAAAATTGTCAAAATTCTATTTTCAATAATTATTAAAAAACCCACATCAATATGTCTAAAGTGCAAATTAAAAGTGATACGATAATGATTTTTTAATATTTCATTAAATTTTTTACGCAAAGATATACAAAATACAAATTAATAGGTTCGATAAGTTTTATATTAGTGAACATAATCATTCAAACCTCTGTTTAGACCTCCCTTCAGAATAACGAATAAAAACCAAAGTGTGCATAAACTTTTTAAAAAATTTTTTATTGCATTAAATTCGCTAATGTGTTTTACAATCGCCCTTAAAAACTCTTCAAATGACGTAAATATATAATATACTTATACTGCAAATAATAATTATACTTATACTAGCGTATAAGCCTGCCAATGACCGGAAAAATATTGCAACAATAATCCTTAAAAAAATATGTAAAGCACTTTGAGCCTTTTCCTCTTTATTAACTGAAGTTAAAAGATTTGAAGACGTTAGAATAATGCTTAATGTACTGAATTAGTAAACTTAGAAAATACTAATAATAATCGACATAAATGCGATCCCTGATCGAATTAAAAAATTAGTTTGCGAGAGGATTTAGAGAGCAAATAAACCAACTTTAAAAAATATTTAAAAAAATAGCAAAATAATAAAAAATAAAATAAATCAGTATATCCACACTTCCTGATACAAATTTCAAAATCATGCTCCGTTAGGATCTGTAGGATGAATAGTTTTATAAGGAATACGAATTTTCAGAGAACTCTGGAAAGAGAAATCATATTTAGGAAGTTACATATATATAGAATCCGTGTATGTCCGATTTAAAAATCTGGCTCCGTTAGTATTTATAATACGAATAGTTTTATAATAAAGCCGAATTTTCAGAGAGGTCTGAAAAGAGAAATCATGCTTATATATATATATATATATATATATATATACATATATATAGAATCCATGTATCTCTGCTCCCTGATAGTAATTTCAAAATCTGGCTCCATTAGGATTTGTAGGACGAATAGTTTTAGTTTTTAAAAGCAAGTCGAATTAAAATTTTCTACGTCATCTTGGAACTTTAGAGATCTCTGGAAGTTAAAAATTTGCTTAGGAAATTATATATAAATGCGCATATCTCCGCTGTCTATTAGAAATTTCAAAATCTGGCCCTGTTATAATTTGTAAGAAGAATAGTTATATAGACAATATGAATATTAATTTTTATGTTGTCTGGTAGCTCCAGAAAGCTCAAGAAGAAGAAAACACACTCAGAAATATATATATATATATATATATATATATATATATATATATATATATATGTATTATATATATATAATATTCTCCAAAAAATGTTTAAAGTTGCATTAAATCGAAACACTTAATTATTCCGATATAAGCAGTTAAAAACTGATATGTATTTTTACCGATTTCAATTAATGCCTTGAGTGTGAACTCAGGTCATGAATAATTTTTATACATTTTTTTAACCCATTTTTTCTTAACCTAAACAGAATAGATGTACTCATTCTAAATATAATTTCACATAAATCGTAAAAAAATGCCAATATAAAATACGCAAAATTTTAAATCGATTATAAAGAGTTACAAAATATATACAAATTAATATTTTATCGTGCCATAATGATTTTTAAATGTAATTTGGAAATGATTTTTAAATGTAATTTAAGGGTACGATAACGGGATATATCTCAAACGATTCATAACTACAAGAGTAATAAACCTGGATTCTCTGTTTCGCAATATTGAAAAGGGTGCGTTTTGTCTAATCAATATAGTGCAGAAATTTTAAATTTCGAAAATTTTCGTTTCATCAATTATCCACAATATATTTTTACATTGATCAATGATACACTGATTGAACACAAGTTGTTCTATTTCTACAAGCATTTGTAGTTTATATTAGAGGAATTGGACATATATGCTAAAATCTTCGATTACAGCAATCAAAAGAAAGAAAAAAGCCTTGTTATTTTCAAACAATTTTTTGTGGATCGTTTAAATTTGCCTGCTTGCCGGTATCACACAGAAATATTCCTTGTCCTGGATTTTTGTGGTTTTACTCCCAAAAGGTGTTGTTAATACAACTGCACCAAACATCAAAATATTTGAGGTTTAAGACAGGTTTCTTAAAGGTAAAAGTAAAAAGATTATTCCCCATATTTACATATAAAATGAAGTTCAGTAATCAATATTTTGATTTTTGTAAAAAAAAGTACCTAATTTAAGGAAAACTTTTGCAAGTCTAAATTTAAAAGGGGAAACATAAAAATAAAAATGAAATAAATATTTCATTTCTTTTGAATGTATTAATCATTCAATGATTACTTTTTAAAAAAAGCCACAGATGCGTTTTATTAACATTTTACCAATTTAGGCCAGAAAATATACATCTGTGGATATTCTGGAAATTCATTGCTAGGTTAAATATAGTTAACAAATATAGTTAAGAAAGTAAAGATTGACAACGTTTGAAGTAATTAATCATTTAAGGTAGTACGAGATACCGTAAAAACTACACTGTGAGTTTTGAATAAAAAACAGGTGGTGCAAGCAATAAAATACATCAATTTTATTAAGTGTGATCATCATCTATCATTGGCCCTTTCATTGTCTAAACATCTTACATGTAATTGTATATGCACGGTGGTAAATCCCAGCCAAAAATCAATAACTATTATTTCACAATGTGAACAAAATAATTTTCGTATACAGATAAAGAATGTAATGCTTTGTTCACAAACCTATTTTTACTGATACCAGAAGGAGATGGCCGGTTAAATAAGAATAACGAAATTTATGCTAAATTCATACTTTCATAGTTTAAACGTAAAAATTAGTTAAGTAGATGAATAGAAGTAATTTGCATAAAAATAAAACAAAATAAACTTAAAAAGTTGAAGGATATAGATAACTTCGTGGTAAGTTCAAAATTTTGTATTGTCCAGTGTTATCCTTTCTTATGCGGTCAACCCCTGTAAGGTTGTTTGTTCCGCAATATTATTAGTTATATAGGTACATATACGTTTTTACTCAAAATTATTTATATAAGTTAATAAATTATAAATACGCTTCAAAAATTGTGTGAAATATATAAATGAGTTGCCTAATTTAGTTGTAATAAAAAATTTAGAAAAAGTTAATTACACGTATTAAAAAGGGCGGATCAATAAGTCCGTGATTTCTCGAACTTCCCTCGTATTTATATGAAATACAACACTATTCCAATCAAGTACCACCTATTAGTAGGCTACTGTCAAATTTTGAGCAAGTGTTGTCATTTACTTTACGTTTAACAGCTGTTCAAAACATACAACCTCGTATATTTTTCTAACAAAGGGAAAAAAAGTAAATTTCATGTGCTCATTAAATATTATTTTTTGCGAAAAAAAATCGTCAATCAAACCAAGGAAAAGTTCGATAAATACTATGGGGACTCTGCACCATTGATTTCAATGGTAAAAAAGTGGTTTACTGACTTTCGTTGTGGTCGCACAAGTACAAATGACGCTGAACGTTCTGGATGGCCAATTGAAGTCAGTACACACGAAAATGCCGAAAAATCCACGATATGGTGTTGGCCGACCGAAGAGTAAAAGTGCGTGAGATTGTTGATGCCATAGGCATTTCATATGGCAGTGTGATTTCGATTTTAAATGATCATCTGGGTTTAAGAAAGTTGTCTGCAAAATGGGTGCCGCGTTTGCTCTCAATTGACCATAAACGTAAAAGTGTGACAACTTCAAAGGATTTTTTGGAGTTATTTAACCGCAATCCGAATGAGTTTTTGCAGCGTTTTGTTACCGTGGATGAAACATGGATCCATTACTGCACCCCGGAGACCAAGCAGTCTAGACAATGGGTTTCTCCAGGTGAACCTGCTCCGAAGAAGGCCAAGGTAAGTTTTTCGGCCAATAAGGTGATGGCAACAGTTTTTTGGGATGCACGCGGGATAACCCACATCGATTACCTTCAAAAGGGAAAAACAATAAACGGCGAATATTATGCCAACTTATTAGACCAATTTAATGAGGATTTAAAAAGAAAACGACCCCATATGGCCAAGAAAAAAGTTCTTTTTCATCAAGATAATGCTCGGGTGCACACGCGTGCAGTCTCAATGGCAAACTCTATGAATTAGGCTACGAATTGGTAGCTCATCCGCCATATTCTTCGGATTTAGCCCCTAGTGACTACTTCCTATTTCCAAACCTAAAAGATGTAATTATTGACGAAACAAATGCCTATTTTAAGGACCTCGAAAATCCTATTTTTTACGCAAAGTAAATGACGATACTTGCTCAAAATTTGACAGTAGGCTATTCACAGGTGGTACTTGATGGGAATAGTATTGCATTTCATATAACTACGAGGGAAGTTCGAAAAGTCACGGACTTATTGATCCGCATTGCATCAAAAGTTATTCCACTCTAAAATGAACATTTTGTGTATCAGTCTAACCACAGTAAAGTAATAAGTTTATTTTAAGCCCATAAATTCGGCTATTATTTTAAATTTCTTACCAAAAAACATTTTTCAATCTAAATTTTAAAATTTCTTTTTAAATTTAAAAAACGCTTTCTTTGTTTTTGTTTTGGAAACTTATGAATATTTTGTTTACATTATTTTTATAAATTTTGCTCTGTTAATGTATGAGCTTTAAAAAGCTTTTAAAATAGTTTTTTTAAATATTTCTATTGGTGCGAAAACAATACTTTTATTTTAAAATAGATTTTAACAAAATTGAAATTTAAAATTTTTTTGTGTTTAGTCTATAAATTTTTATCAGAACCTATACTAATTATGTCGTCATTAATATAACGTAATTCATATTTTAAACTATTGAACTTTCAAAATTAAAAAAATTCCTCATTTCTAATAGTTCCTAAAAATGGAGTGGTAAGATGAATATCAGGTAGTAACAATTAAATCTACATACAGTATAAAAGAGTAACGTTAATGATTTGCCTATTAACTGGCAGATTCATGATCTCACAGCCCAAATGCCTAAATATAGAGAGATAAAATTTGGACCGTTAGTTGGTTAGTCGCCAAATAGACCCACTAAGATAAGATTTTTGGAAACTCGAATGTTTAGGGTGTAAAAAAGAAAAATCGGTAACCTTATATTCCTTCAACTAATTGAAACACAAAAAAAATAGTACCTATTATTCATTTAAAAAATAAGCGGACAGGTGTCTGATACTTTCTTGAAAAGCGGCCTTTTCAGGGAAAACTATATTTGGAAATTTACATCACATTCGTAATTTATCGAAAAGCGACAAAAAAGATTTGTTACTTTTTGAAGATTCGAATGTTTTATGGGTACAAATTATACCTATATTGAGTACTTTTTTCATAAAGTATTTCTTCTATTTATTGATATCTACATGCGAATATTTTGCAAAGGATCCTGAGTGCATAAGAATTGACAAAGGGGACTTTGTGGTACTTTTTTGTTCTTCCAAATATAATTTTTCAATTTTCAATATTATTGAACATAGAAATATGAAATTAAAGATATATGGTCTTTTGTAGAAAAAAATTCAAAAGGGAAGACTTTGTGTTATGTGTCACCCTTCTGGTGTTAAATTTCTGTAATATTCGTCGTAGAAGTATGGAATTGAATATAAACGAGCCTAAGTGAACGGGCTTTTCGGAATTTTTTCATTATTTTTTAGCACTTTTTAAATTTTCTTTTATATTGAATCTAGAAACATAAATTTGAATATCTGTGATTCCAAATGAGTGAGAATCCACAGGTGGGGGACATTGTCGAAAAAAAGAAAGAAATTTTCAACAGTATTATTTTTTTCATCACAAAAACATGTCCATGTCGTTGGTACTTTTGAAAATCCTATTACTTATTGAACTTTGAAGTTCTGAAAATTTTAAAATTGCTAATTAAAGTTTAAGACCTAAATTTAAGGTTTCTTTTTCGATTTTTTTTTTGCATATCTCTTCTTTATTCAGCTCTTCAACACAGATGGTCTAAGTGATCTTCTTAAGTTACATAACCAAAGGATTTTACAAATTTCGGATGTCAAGGTTAACATATTAACATACATATATTAAGTATAATTCCAGATTAAAACAAAAATGTTGACAAGTGATAATTCCAATATGTTTATATATTTATGAAATGTAGATTTAGTGAAGGGACCTACTCCAAAAATAACAAAATATGCTATAAATATGCACCAAACATCGCTAAATGCAAAAATATTTCCTTGAGGGAAAATATGCAAAAAAAATACACTTACAAATCAATGCTAAAATGCTTTGTTTGTTCTGAAATGGATAAATATTTTATCGATGGCTTCTCTCGACGTCCAGGAAAAAAACAATTGCATTTGGTATGTCATAACCGTGTTTCGCCGCTTATGACATGCCGAAACACATCGTGCCGATATATCAATTAAATAGAAAATTAAAATCTGATCTTTAAAAAAATTATAATTTTATATTAAGTACAATTTCTGAAAAACACTTTGCAAACTATTATTTCAAACAAACAAACAAACAAACTAGTTCTATTTGCTAAAACAATTTTTCGCTTCACTTTCTTCAAATAAAAGTTTTCTTTACCATTCTTCTCTTAATTTCAGGTACAAAATGTGAAACTGACCAGAATAAATAGCAAACAAGTGCAAAAAAAGCGAGAGAAAAAAAAAGAACAACAAAACTCAACTGCTAAAAAACATACGTTGAAGTTATTGTAAACATATAATTGCACTTGGAAAATAAAATTAAATAAAATAAATATCTAACTTTTCATTTTCACATTTAACTCACCCCCCACTCCCCCCAACATATCTTGGCAAAAACCATTTAATAGAAACCAAACTAACAAAATGTTGAACAAATATTATAAAAAACATCAGCAACAACAACAAAAATATAACCAAGGATACAAACAACAAATACAGCAAAAGCAGCAATTAAAGTACTACAACCCTAAACAACAGCAACAGGGTGCTGAACATTTAAAACTACAAGGACAACTAGAACAGAAGCAGCATCAGCAGCAACAACAACTAAGACAGCTTCATCAGTGTGAGGAGACTCTAGTAAAATATCAACGAAAATTTACATTTAAAATACTCAACTAAAACCGAAACTAAACTAAATTAAAATAATAAACAAACAAAAAAGAAAAACAAAACCAAAATTAGAAATTTCCATTTCGAAGTGAAAGAAAAGAAACCAAAAAATCTAAACGACTTTGCCTATAAACTAAAAAAAAGAAAACTATGATAAATGAAAAACATGTAACGGATATGTAAATAAGTATTTCTGAGAATAAAAAAAAAGCTAAAACCGAAAAGAAAATAAATAAACAATAGAATAACTACTAAAATAAATTAAAGCCCCCCCTATTTAAATTAAACATGAAATCTACAAGAAACGGAAATATTTCATAGTGATCATAGAAAATTCCTAAATAAATTACCAAGACAAAGATATAAAATTCTAAATTGCAAAGAATTTGTGCAACATTAAAAAAGACTTTTCTTTTTATTCCTGACTTTTTATTATCACATATTTTATGTTTGGTCTTCTTTTTTTTCCAATCTAACGAATACAAAATCTAAAAATCAGCCACAACGAATCATCAAATTTTAACACGTAAAATCCATCAAGATGAGTAATAATGATACAACACCAACATCAAATGATGATAAAGGTAAGAGATTTCTTTTGTTTTCTCTTTTATTCAAGTAAAAGTTATATGAAGGGAAAGGAAATTTCATACAGATTATAAAAATAAACTCTAACACATATAGAAGAAAAAAAAAATAAATAAATAAGTGTAAGTTTTTTAAAACTTTCTTAAATTGGTATAATTTATATAAATTTATTTAGTTTTGTTTTATGTACTTTCACTACCAGTAATCTTGCTTATTTTGGGCATAATCGGTATATTTAATCTTTATAATAACAAGGTGCTACAAATGTTTACAAAAACATGGCGCTACAAAATAAAAATAAAAAAATTTTATACACTTGGAATGTTACTTAGCGTTTGTAGATATGGCCGAGTATATTATTATAAAATTTTTAGAATTTATTAAAAAAAAAAACGATTTTTCAGATTTCGCGGCTTTAAAAAATTTTATCTCGAATACCTGTTAACAAATTTAAGTTTAGAAAGAAAAGATTTTATACATTTTTATTGATAGTAAAACTGTTTAAGATATTAAGGACACAAACTCAATTTTTTATTTCTATTCTTACTTTTTGAAATTTCCTGTAACTTTAGACCCACACCTATTGGAAGACATATTTTTTCTTATGTTTCCGTAATACTAATTCTTGTTATTACTAAAATGGGCCATCAGTTAGATTAAAATTGTACGAGATATAGAGAACCTATATTCAAACCCCCTTATCTCGAAAAACACAACATTCAAGGAAAGAAAAAAAAACTGTATATTTCTCATATTTTGCAAGTATTCAAAACTTTTTCTTTTACAATATTTATTTAAACCCACGACTAAATCTTACATATAATTTGTTTTTAATATTTTACAATATTGGCAATTTTAAAGAGTGATCGATGGCTCTGAATTTTTAAAATATTCAATACATATAAACAAAAAACCCTTTATATCGTTATTTTTATAAAATTCACATAAAACGAAGGATATATGTAAGTTTGCAATTTTATACGACACAATTTAAATATATAACCAGGTCTTCAAATTGAAAAATATTCATGATTGTTATAATTTAAAATAACTTTTGAGAGTAAATGTTCGTCTGTCTGCCGTCTGGATAGACATCCAGATGGTATATGGTGGATTTTTTTTGAAACCCATAGTCCAATAAATGCATTTCTCTTTCGACACATATGTGATATATAGTCTCGAAAACAGTGGCATTGAAATCCAGCGAAATTTGTTTAGGAATGACGGAATTACAAACTGTTATCTACAACAGCCTCAACATTTTTTTCCATTTTCTTCGCAAAATTTTAATAATATTTTTTATTTCACATACAATAATATATAAATGTTTTTCTATATAAAAGTTGTGAAATTGAATAGTCTAAAGAAATTGTCATAGACTACAAACCATTCAGCCTGATTTCGTATCCCCGAGACTACTTGTAAATTTCTGTATTACCTAAAAATAAAAAAATATATAAAAATTTTCGATATTAAAAAGAAAAAAATAATAGTAATTTGACAAGAATAAAAACACACGTTTTGATGAGTTCTTTTATAACAAAGTATTATTTAAATTTGAGTTGTGTCTTAAGCCTTTTATATAAGCAATACATAGAGCAGATTTTAATATATCGATGTGGTACTTCAAAAAATTGTCTTATAATTTATTTTTTAATCTTCAAACAAAAATTAATATTTTGAAATATCATATTAAGGAACTGTCAAATGTATTTTTAATTAATTCAAAATGTTTCTTTGAAATTAATTAAATAAAAATTGCATATCTATGCGCCAAAATTCGAACTCATACGAACACTTTAAAACTCCTAGGTTTGAATTTTTACCCCATAGGCTATATGACATTTTGATATTCTGAATTCAAAAAATACTTTGTGTAAATATAGTATGAGTATTGTAAATGGATTATCATACTGTTCACATAAATATATGAGGAGTAGATCTGCATATGTGAGATGTTTTTTCTACAAATATTATCATTTAATTGTAATTGTGTTTAGGTTTTTCCTTAAAAATTCTTAAAACTTAAAGTAGCTAATACAACTTTAAAATATCTAATTCTAAGGTTTCTTTTTCGATCTTTTTTTTTTGGAGAAAGCTGAAGAGGAATTTAAAATTTTTGCATATCTCTTCTTTATTCAGCTCTTTAGTGGATGGTCTATGCGATCTTTCTATGTCATTTGCCCAAGGAGTTTTCGGGAACTCATTTGTTAAATATTACCGATGTCATGGTTAATATATATAAAATATAATATATATATATATATATATATATATATATATATATATATATATATATATATATATATATGTATGTATGAATGAATAGATTGCATGAAAAATTAAGTAGGCTTAAACAAACAGGATTTCATAAAATTGATAACTCTTTCTCCCAAATATGTGCATCGGTTCAGTAGTTTTTACGTGATGTCGTTACAAATATGTATTATGGCAAATAAATCATAAAACTTTACGTACAAAAGTGGGCGGAAAAAGGTGCATGACATTTAATGAAAAGGACGTGTCAGCATCAGTGACTTCTGTAATATATGTGTATCTGAACCGATTCAGTGTTGAGTTAAAAAATTAAAAATGTTAAGCATATTAATTAGTTTCAAAAAGTGAGTCTAACAAGAGTTCGCATAAAATATGTCATATAAGGCACAGTTTATTCGAAACTCTATTTAATACAAAAATGTAAAAAATTATGTTAAATGTATAATTAAGGCTTATAGGCTTTAGTTCCTTCTGAGCTATATGTGTTCAAAATTTCATGTGAATTCAATCTGGAGATGTGTCAAAAAAGGCAGAAATTGAAGCAAACAATTTGTTAGAAAAAGTAGGCATAAAATGAGGTATGGTATCTAATAGAAAATTGTATAAGCTATAATTCATTCAAATAGAATTTTCTGAGAATTTTTTTTAAATGCTATTTTATTAGAGTCTAAATATTTTGGAAATTTTTTATAGAAATGATATTATAATATATTTTATTTCATTTTTGACTCATCCCTATTTTATTAAAATGTGAATATTTTTTTTAAATTTTTTGCGGAAATGATATTATAATATATTTTATTTAATTTTTGACTCATCCCCTGACTCGATTTACGTTAAATTAGGCGCACATATAGTTCAGAAATAACATACATTTCTAAGACCTATTTTTCGTTGCCGCACTTTTTGAAATAAACTACTTTATCTAATTTTGCAAAATTTTTTTACTCATTCACTGAATCGATTTACATGATATTTGGCGAATTATAACTTATACAATTTTCTATTAGAAACCAGCCTCTTTTTATGCCTACTTTTTTTTAACAAATTGTTTGATTTAATTTTTCGTTCTTTTAACACTTCCCCTGAACGGATTCACATGAAATTTGGAACACATATTGCTTACATGGAACTAAGGGCTATAAGACGTATCTATTCATTTAGTATAATTTTTCACATTTATTTATTAAATAGAGTTATGAATGACCAATTTTATATGATAAATTTTCACTCCTATTTTTTGAAACTAATTAATATGCTTAACTTTTAAAATTTTTTTTAATTCGACACTGCATCGGTTCATATACACATATAGTACAGAAGTAACTGATGCAGTTACGTCCTACTGATGAACATATTTGGGAAAAAGATTTATCAGGTTTAACAAAGAGTGTTTGAAGCCTACGCAATCTCTACTTTATATATATATATATATATATATAATTTATATTTCATAAATAAATAAACCTATTATTTGTTGTTAAAGCCGACACAATGTCCTAAATAAATTTTACTTTAGATATCCCTCTCTAGAAAAGGTAGTTTATAAAGAAGAAGATTTAAGTACTTGGGAAATAGGTTTTTTGGTACCCCGTGTTATTTAATAAGGACCTTATAAAGGGCTACGAAGTAGTACGGTATCGCACTACTTCTATATTCCTTATTTAAGTATAAACCTCGAGGCATGAAATTAGATTCATTAGAAGGTGGGATTGAAATGTATGTTATTTATTTCCGTAAGACATCAATATTATAACTATTTTTTGGATTTGTTTACTTTTGGTATTATATTTTGATTTTTCTAAATAAAAAAAGCTACCAAGTTTATATCTGGTTTAATAAAAAAAATAAAAAAAATTTTCTTTTTAAAAAATTTTCTTTAATATATAAACAAAATTAAATTAACAGAATAACTCTCCATGCCTAGAGCACGAGAACTTCCCTAATCGTTGGTATGCCTCTTATATATTCCTTTTCAAATATAATCAAATTATGTCGTTTATAAAAATCACCAGTTCTGATTTTGAATTAAGGTATTGAATATGTAAATATGTATGTGAATATGTGGGAAAGAGATTTTTTTTGTGGGTGGGTTTTTACATCATGAAAATATAAAATCTTGTCTTTAGTATTGTTTCATAAATATACTAGTATCGTATATACGTCATAAATGTGTACATTATAAATGTTATCCTTTCAACTTCATCATTTGAATATGATACTTTTGTATTGTTTGAAAAGATAACTTAACTTAACTTTTTTAGTCAATAGTTTTTTCTTTTTGAAGTAATTTTCAACGATTTCAACTTACTTACCTAAAATTTCAACGAAAATGTTTAGAAGTTGAGACAGAAGCCTTAAAATTGTACGTATTATATCATGATATATTCATAAAGTATGTAGAGCTTTTTTTTAACAAAGGTTTAAAAGCCAAATTCTATTTTATTTTACGACTTTTTGAATGGTATAAAAGATTTGATCCAACCGAATATACCACTCTTCTTTGTTTTTTTCTTACAAGATTTTAAAATTTTCTAAGAATTTTTTATTTATTATATTTTTTTTACACAATTTTTTTAATATTTCCGAAACTATGGGGTAAAAATAATGTAAATATTATTTGGTGATAATTTAAATTGTAATGTTTTAAATGTTACTAAATTATATTATACAATTCGTCATCTCATTATTTTCTAGATTATCTCGAGAACTAGAGTCAATTCAAAAAAAAGTGATTTGTAGTTTTAGAACTCCATAATTATGTAAATCCAAATTGACTGAAAAATTCTGTTATGAAGAATCAATCTTACCGTATGGAATTATTAGGCTAGGGATTTGTTAAGGCATATTAATTACCCTGTAACACTCTATAAAAATTAGAAGCTTAAAAGACCAATTAGATGACATTAAAGCGATGCATTTTAAATACATATAATAGATTACATGATTAAAAATATATTTTTCTTCTATAAATTTAAATCTTTATAACATATTATCTCTAAACCAAAAATCCCTTTTAAAAATAACAGCACACAATTTTGTTTTATTACTTTCAATAAAAAATAAACGAGTTTTTTAAATTTCTTCTAAAGCTTAAATGAAGCCATCAAATATTTTCTTTATATAACTCTTCATAAGAGTAAATAATATTAAATATTTAGTTGAAATTTCGTTTTACTTACCACCTAAACCACAAATAAACACATACTCATACAACCACAAACATATGTATATATATATATATATAAGGAGGGAGAAAGATAATACGTAACATATTCATATACATACATATAAGCAGATACATATATATATATATATATATATATATATATATATATACATATATATATATTTTTTGCAACATTATACTTGATTGTTTTTGATAAATGCGGAAATACTTGTACATACCTTAAATTCATACCATATCCTTCCGCTTTTCTAGTAAATTGTTTTCTGATGTGAACATTTACGGCAAGAACTAACACACAAAAGATGTTGCAATATAAATAGTATTTTTTTAAAATTACATAGAGATACATATGCATATTGTAAATATGTAAACAAAAATATACATATTTAGATACTAAAAACGTACATAAAATGTAAATGTATTATGAATGTATAAAATAGTAACAACTAATAATGGAATCGACATGAAAATGTATAGAAAATAACTAAAGCAAGAGTTACATTACATGTCGTAGGCTTTTATTATATGTATAAGTACTAGGCATGAAAATATAATATAATCAAATGTGTTTTTAAACTGAAAAAATAAAATATATTTTCTAAGAATAAAGCAGCCACTTTATAAAAGATTAGATCTTGATCTAATAGGATAGGAAAATGAAAAGTTATTTTCTTTTCTTTTTCATTTTATATTTTATAAGAAATGAAAAATGAAGAGTAAATGAAGTAGAAAATAAGTATGTAAATAAATCAAGTGTAAATCTTTATCACACACACATACATACATACACACATGCATACATACATACATGCATACATACATAGAAATAAATAAACTTTAAACTATTATACAAACACGAATAGACTAGTGGAAGGTACAGGAAAGGGAAAATTTAAAATTTGTTAGAAGTAAAAGCGAAACTGTACCAAAGAAATGAATAAAACTTTATTTAATATTATATCGATTTGATGCACTTAAAAAAAGTACAGGAGATATTGGAAAGATTGTTAAATATTTGAAAATTGTTTATAATTCTTTTCACTTTTCAAACGGACTAAAACCAGTACCAATGTAATCATCTCAGTTAATAAGTAGGGAAATATATACATTAAGGCGACTCACTCGAAAAAGTGTTTTTGTTACCTCTCTGAAAATAAACCTTGGTATGTTTTATAATGTTTCTCAAAATATTTCGGTTCTACTGATGACCGCTCGCGTGCTACACCGTTTTTAAAAAATATAATTTTTACAGTTTAAAAGTAAATGATACTTTACTTTAAGGGCATTTGGAATGGATGCGGTAAGTATATAAAATGTATCCAAGGGTGACCTCAATATTTATATATTTCACATAATATACTTCTATTACTAGTTTTTTTAATATTATTTGTTATTTTTAATGAAAATTAAAATTTTAAAATTTTTACTTACTTTAAGCTATAAGTTGCTGATGTCTGATTGATTTTTATTTCAATATTCTTGCAATTACATAGTTTATCAGACATGAAATCTGATATTAAATTTTACATAAACATAGTCAATTTGGGTATCAAAATTGTTCTTCTGATAAGATCTACGCGTTTAAATTAAAATACTTAAGAAAATTGCAAAACTATTAGTAAAAATAATAACAGTGAATGGAAAAAGTACAAAATACATTAAAAAATATAACAAATTAATGTACTGAAAATGTTCATTGATTTTAAAACGTTAAAGAATATTTGCGCCAACACTTGAAGGAGTTCCATGATTCTAATTCAAAAAAAATAAAAACAAACAAATATCAGGTAAAAGAATATTTATGAATTTTAAAGGACTCAATTAATATGTTTTTGTTTTTATAGTAATATTTTTGTAACTTTCGTAAATATTTCAATTCAATTAGTTCTTATCAAATTTGAAACCCATATTGTCTATGTTTATGTAAAATTTTACCTAGAAATTGGAAGAATATTGAAATAAAAATTAATGATACCAGCAACTTATATCTTAAAGTAAGTAAACATTTTAATTTTCATTAAAAATAACAAACATTATTAGAAAGAAAACTTGAAAAATAGGACATTTTGTGGAATATGTAAATACTGGGGTCTTCCATGGATATGAAGATTTATATCCAAAAACTTTTTAAATGATACTGCATTTTGTAAGTGTTTCTTTATGAGAAAATACAAATATTAAAACAAAAAAACTAAAATAAAGACTTTTTTTAAAAACGATCCAGCTCACGAATGGTCATGAGTAGAACTGAAATATTTTGGGAAACATTGTAAAGCACACCAAGGTTTATTTTCAGAAGGGTAACGAAAACACTTTTTCCCTCCCATAGGAAGTGTGAGTCGCCTTAATGTACATACATGGGAAACATTATTTCTTAATGTATATGTATATATTTCATAACTTCACCGAAAATACAAGACAACGTAACATCCAAATTTTTAAATTCGGGTTTTTGATGGAATATATTTAGTTCACATTTTCAAAATACATATGTACCATTATCAAAAATTTTTAATGTGGCTGAAATTGATTTAGTCTATAATAAGTTTTGTGGCAATACTATTTTTAACAAAAGGTGCAAGAATGCTAAATTTTAGCACCATAAGTTTCATTTTATAATCATGATTGTTGTACTTAACTTTTTCCCATTCTCTTAAACTTTTTGTTTGTGTGTTGATATTTTTGGATCTCACGCGATCTTATGTAAACTAATGGGAGTTTGTGGATAAATTCTACACCATCTGTGTTGTTCTGCAGACTTTTAACACTTACATACAGGGTAATCAAATTTTGATGACAAAATTTTTTAGTTTAAAAAAAAAATTTTTTTTTTTTTGCTGTGTATGTGCGCCCCTCAACGAAATACAAAATAATGATTGTAATTATGCGTATTTTACGCTATATCTCGTTGATATACCCAAAAATTCAGAGGAATTGATGGTCAAAAAATATGGAAAACAAGAGTGAAAATTTAAAAAAAAGACAGCTTTTAGCGAAGCACATTTACGGTTTCTAATGGAATAGCATGTATTACTGCGTGAACTTAGTTTTCTGTTATTTTACACAAGGAAATTTAAAGAAAATTAAAAAAAAATTTGTATGAACTTTTTGAAAATTACGCACAAATTGCACTTTTTGATTTTGTATTTTTATACATTAAATTAAAATTTGTAATTTGAACAAATCTTGGATATAATTGTATTTTTATATAGCAAATTGTAATTTGTACAAATCTTGGATATATAAATATAAGAGCAGCATTAAATATAATAGGTCGGTACCCTAAATTTAAGTCATATACACAGAAAAATTTATTACCGTACATTTTTCAATTAACACAGTAGTTTCATTTTGCATCTAGATTTTAAAAATACATTCAAGTAAATATAAAATAAAAATAAAATTTAAGTAAAATCTTATTTCTCACTTATCAATTATATTCTTGTTTGGTTTGATCAATTTTTTAATTGGACAAATTTTTATGGTTTTCATTTTTTAAAGTTTTTAGTAATTGATATAATCATTTTGGTGAGAGGTGCAAATTTTGAATAATATATACTAATATATTTAGTGATTGGTAACTATTTTCTGTGAAATGAAATTTTTTACAATTTTACAAAGAAACCCTAAAATATGCCAAACTAATACCATCAAGCACTGAAAATATCATACATTTTATTTAAATAACTTAGCAGGTTTTGACATTACCATAATAGTATTTATAGTTTGTAAAAATGTTTATATGTTCAAATTAAAACCGCTATAACTTTCATGCCTCCTGCACAAAATGATTATCCTAAACTGATTCTATATGCATTCGAGTCACTTTATTATACTACAAATGGATTTTAATGTTCCATAAAAAGAATTAAGGCCTGAAATTAAAAATTTTTAATAATGGCCCATATAGTGATAGACTTAGGTCTCCAACAAAACGATTATATTAACGAAAATCCAAACAACATTCTAACAATTGAATGATTTGCATAACTCAAAATAACGTAAAATTACATTTTCAAAAAAATAAACAAACAAATAAATAAATAATATAAAATATTTGAATTTTTTTAACGAATTCAGATTTGTTAATCACTAAAGATATGAAAGTTATTCAAAGATTGGAAAAAATAGTTATGAAAAAGAATCACTTTCTTCTTGTTACAAAATTATTTGTTTGGTAATGCTATGTTCACATATAGAGGTTTTTTTTCTCAAAAAACATAAAGAAATTGTTTTGTTTTTTTTTTATATATATTTCAAAGCCAAAGAACATATCGATTCGTATTGTTTAATTATTTAACACACAAAAAACATACTAAATTTCCATCCAGGGAAGAAATTTTTAGTATTTTTAGTACATAGAAATTGTTGAAAAAAGATTTTGTAAAAATTGTCGAACAGTTAAAAAACAAAAAATCAAAAATTATGAATGAAATTTATATTTGTTTAAAAATTTAATTTTTTTTATTATAAAGTGTTTCTGTGTAAAATTTTTATTTAAATCAAAAATTTGTGAAAATATTTTGAAAAACGAAAAACAGACCAAAAGGAAAAACACAATATTTGAAATTTTTTTGATAGATTAAAAAAAACATATAAACTACTTCATTTGCTACCAATCTTTTGATTATAATTTTTTCTAAATTTTGTAATGATGTCACGTATTTTTGGTTTCAGAAAACACGCATCAAAAAAAAAAAGTTGCTACATAACAGGCAAATTATTTAAAACAAATAAAAATATTCCTCATCTATATATTGGACGATATCTTGGGATGTAAGAGTTCAAAAATTTCGTTCGTAGAATGATTAAATTTGAAAGTTTTTGTTCCCCCTACAATGTTATGAAAAGTGATGTTACGTTGTTTTGCAGTTTCAGTGACGATATATGTATATAAATCGATGTAAAAATATTTAAAGAAATTGTTTAAATTTATCTTCAGTTTCCTAGCAGCGCAATATGTGAGATTTTCATATTCCGAGTGATCAAAAGTCCACATTTCTGTAATTAAGAATGCTATACTGATGAAATTTGACATAAGCAATTATCGTAACACTAAACTGGTTTTATGAAGAAGTGGGCGTAATCGGATAACTGCCAAGCATACTTTTCGCTTAGTTCAAACAAAACATCCTTAGATGTTTTTCTTGTAAAATATTGACAAAAGTTTTTACAATCTTTATTTCTTGCCTCCTGAGTTTCTTCGGATATTGACCTATAAGTACAATACGTTATTCGATGGTATCTTTCCCGTGAAATTAAATTATATGTAGTGTAGCGGGCATATCGAGCCTTAGTGATGAAAATATAAAACTCAAAATTATTTACATCATCTGTTGAAATTTCATCAATTTATTTAGAACCATTTCAGATATATAGCTAAAGCTTGGGTTGCCAGACGGCCTTGAGGGAACATGATTGTCAAGATATTAAGAAGTTGTCAAGTTATAAGTTCAAATGTAATTTGTCAAGTTGAAAACAATTTGTAGTTATAAAGAATATATATATATATATATATATATATATATATATATATTTATAGTGATAAGCCCGAAGCATGTTTTTAAATTTTACGGGATACAACGTCTTCTGCCTTATTACACCCTGGAAGTGAAACTTGCACAAAAATACACAACATAATGACTGAATTTTAAATAATCTTAGAAACATATATATATATATATATATATATATATATATATATATCAGATATACGAATCAGATTACACAGAATAGGACTGATTTAAATTTAAGCAAAGTGATTACGATACTACTGTTTTTTTCGAAACTTATTTGAAAGCACATTCGTTTATACGATGTAGTATTTTTTTTTTAATTATTTTGATTAAATGTTCAAAAGTAATATTAATGGATATTGAAATATTTGTATTGGCACAATATAAAGACGCTGGGACAAATATTACTTTACTTTTTTAAATAGCAATTGCAAAAAATCTAATACTGCATTTTTTAACATTTTTTCATGGCCTAAACAGATATGCTACTGTGTAATCTCTTATTTTTGCAAAAATGTTAAAAGTTATATGCCTATTGCACCGTCGTTTTTATATACCTACTCTTATATATGTAAGTTTCACATAATTAGGATCGTTTTATACTGTTGCCTCAGTTTATACTTAAGTGCAAACTTAGTTAAGAAATATTAAAGTTAAAGCTCACATTTAAGTAATGTTTCGTTTTACAGTTTAAAACTTAATTTGATAAGAAAATAAATAGAGAACTTTAGGTTTTTATGCATTTACAATAAGTTGGTCCCAACTTTTCAAATATTTTTCTTTAACTAAAAATCACAGATATATTTTATTTATAGTAAAATGCTTCATATTATTTATGTTAATTTTTTTTATTGAATATCCTTTAGTTTAGATTACTATTTACTTACGGTAATCCCAAAAACCATTATAAATATTAAACTTCCTTTTTCGGGCTAAACATTTCTTGATGCCATCCTAATGTGGCATCAAAAATAAATAAAAAACCAATAATTTTAAAAAAATTTTAAATAAATTTAAAGATGTAAAGAAATTTTAAGCTTATAGGCTATAAAATTAAAAAGTGGTTAACGCAAAATATATAACCACAAAGAAAATATAAATTTAGAGCGTATTTTGAAATATTTTTAAAATTTAAAATAATTTTATTAGATATTGTATTTTTATTTATTTATTCGTTTATTTATTTATTTTCAAGAAATATTTTTTAAGACGTCAAATAATTTAAAAAAAAAATTAAGATATTAAGTACGATTTCTCCACTAAGTTAGGAGTATAATACCGGGCCTTAGTAAACGTTTCTTGGTGGAAGTCGATTGTTTTTTTTTTTTTTTTTTTCTGAAATCCAGCTCGTTTTTCAGGAATGTCAAGTTAGATCACACATATAATTCGAATATAGCAACCCTAGATAAAGCATTTTAGTCACTAAAATGTTTCTTCTAAGATGTTTTGAATTCTACACTTAAGACATTTTTGAGGCTAGGACTTCATATATAGCAGTAGTTGAGATCACTAACAATTTGCCATCAGTACCTGATATGGATTCATAGTTTTTAGAAGATCTTGATGGAATTGAAAAACTTTTCAAATAATTAATTGGCCTACCACAAGTGTTTAGAGAAGGAGATAAAAACATTGATAAATCTATTTCTTTAATAAACCAATTTCTATATGTAAAAACGGAGGTTCTATTCTTCTCGCTAACAGCCATTTTGAACCGATTTTATTAACTATTTTGATATCAATAGTTTTGATTAAACTTGTACTAACATTTCCAGAATTAATTTCAGAAAGATGAAAACTTTTCTTGTTCTTTAACGCAAGCAAATAAACATCAAACACTTTTTTCGAGAAATACGTTGACATATGATCAGCAATTACTTTACGAATTAAAAAAGAGCAAGTTGGAGCAAAATTTTATTACTGATTTTCGAAGACCATCTAACAGCGATTATAACAGTATCATTTAAATAATGGCACTTTGTGGGACTTATTAGTTTCTGTCCAATAAAAATTAATATAAAAATAAAAAATGGCAAAAAAGTTGAAGATTGAACAGTCTCTAAGATTTTTTCTTGATTAATTTTTTCAAATTATTATTATCCTCTACGCCAGATAACACAACAGTCTTTAAAATGAAAATATATTCATGAAGATCTTGCTTAAAATAAAAAAGTTTTCACAAAAAGAAAAACTACTTTGTGTTATATTTGTCTTAAACTACAGCGCTGTTCAAGGTGCCGTTACTTAATAACGTTAACCGTTTGTTTAATATTTTCTTTATTTTCCAGCGCTGTGCAGCGATTGCAAATCTCAATTCTAGTACATTTTGGCCAAAAAACAATTTCGAATTTTTTCGGGAAATAGGTTTCAAAAAATTCTTAATTTTTAGCTTGTTATGGAAATAATATTTTTTTAAAATTTTTTCCCATGGAATTTTGTTACGTTAGAGCAGAGGTTTTCACAAGCAACAAGTTCACGATCTTTTTGAGATATTACAAATCGAGGACAACCCCCACTATTTTTATATAATAAGTAAATATTTTAATATTTTATTTTAAATTTTAAGTTTGATTCTAATTGTGGTTCATTTTACAAAAAGTGTTAAAAAATCGTATTTTATTATCTTTATATGAAATGTAAATCTCAAATCATTCTAATATCTGAAAGTATATATAAATGAATATTTGATTTTTTTTATTTTTTTAATTTATTATTTATTCTCATACCTTTGCCATTTAAGAAAAAGTTTAATTTTATATATTTAACTTACATATCAAAAAACATAAAAATGGCGATTAAAGTACTGTCAGTTAGTCTGCCCTGTTTCCTATTTGGAACTAAAAATAGGTAATAATTTTAAAGGTAACTTCTTAAAAATGAAATTTTTCTACCAAAGTGTGAAATCAATAATAGATTTTAGTTCTCATAAATTTAAAACTTCTATAATACTAGAGCAATCAAATAGTTGTCTGAGTCCAGAAAAGTCCATTTAGGTGCAAAAAGTTCCCCTTAGCATAAGTAAGACTTGTGAAAATAGATATTATAGTACCAAATATAGTGGGGATAGGATTATAAATACAATCTTACTTACTTTTGACGCCAATATGAAATGATAAAATTATTGAAATTTTTGCTAAATTTAAAGATTTTTTATAATAATGTAAATAGAAGAAAAATTTTACATTATTGGCTTTTAAATGAAAAAATAAAATTGCCCCCCTAAAATATTTGTATGCATCCCCATTTGACAACTGTTGCACTAGGGATATTTCTAGTGCATTTTGGTGAACAATTTTTTTTTTTTTTTAAATGCATACTACAATGCAACTTTTCAATATTCTACACATAAAAGAAACAAAATTATAAAATTTTTATCCATTTTCCAAAAAAATATCGAACTGTTTTTGCATGATGTACCAAAATTTCTATGAAAAAATGCTTTAATATTTTTTTTCATAACAGGCTCAAAATTAAAGGTTTTTTGATACCCATTTCGAGACAAAACTCAAAGCGGTTTTTGGACAAAATATTCTAGACCTTTCAATCGCTGTTAGGAAACATAAGATCAGTTTGAATTTTTTAATATTTTTTCCATATTCAGCTCATTAATATGCATCGTTTGAGAGGTTTTTACTTTTTATTACTTTTTTTCTACACTAATGTATATAAATGAATATGAAAATGTATTATAAGTTGTAAAGGTGCAAACAAAATTTTGTTTCTTTTCAAGAAAAAAAAAAAAATCTTAGAGATGAACTATAATATTTTAATGCAACTTAAGTATTTACACATACTTTTACATTAAGGTTACACTTGCACACACGCAACAATGATCAGTTAAGTACATAGGTATAGCAATATATATATATATATATATATATATATATATATATATATATATGTGTGTGTGTGTGTATTGGGTAATTGTAAACAAAAATAAAATACTTATTTATACGCGCACATATAAATTGCTAAAATTTGATAGAGACTTAAATGGAATTTATTTTATGCACCATAAATATTTTAAATAAAATATATAAAAAATCAACAAATATTGAAATATATAAATAAAATAAAATGGATTTGATAAATGTTAATATAAATTGTATTGTATTTGAAGTACCAAATTTAAAAATTCTAAGAACTATCGAAGGCCGAAATAATTAATTATGGAAAAATACCCGCCTCAAACAATATGAGAAAAAAATAGTAATAATGACCAAGTATACATATTTTCTTATTTAATACACATAAATTTCACACACTTTTGATTATTTGCCCAATTCTGTAGAATTTTGACTTGTTAAACTAGAACGATGTTAATTTTTTTTTTATAATTTTCATAATTATTTATTGCCGCAATAATCATATTCATATTGCGGAAGTTACCTCCATCGGGAGAGATTGTGCGTTACAGGTGATACACCTAAGCAATAAGAAATCAATACGCCTGGAAGAAAAATAGGCAATATTGCTAGATAATCATCCAGGTGAAAAAAAGAAGATACCGCCAGATAATTTTCTGGAGGATGTAATAAATATATAGGAAAATTATCACTCAATAAATCCTGAAATAATATAATAAAGAAAAATTTTACATCTTGTAAAGCAACATGCACATAAATCTTAGCATTATAAAGCACGAAAACTGAAACGCTCACATAAAGTAACCATTTTTTGTTAAAAGACAAACAAATTACTTTAATATTTTTTCATTTTTGAACATTTTTTCGACAACTAGAAAAATTGTAACTGAAAAATAAAAGTATTGCATTAATTTCTTACAGATGATCTCAATGGAATATCATCAATTTATTGCGGAGGTGATAATCATCTTATTGAAAAAGGGCGATATTTTATAAAAATAATAAAAAAAATTTAAATTTTATAAATTTTTTGTGCTTATTGCCTAATTTTCTTTAAACTGATACAAATGTAAAAATATTATTCATCCAAATAATAAAAAGAAAATATTGCGTAAATTTCTTCCAGGAAGATATCTTCCAAATGTTTATAGGGTTATTCCAAAAATATGAATCTGCTTTTTCAATGAAAGATTTTGAGCTTATTTTAAAAATTATTTCCATTAACTCTAATTTTATGTGAAGATTGTGCAGTATACACTTTTAAAATATTACATCCGGTAATTCAGTCAGTATTTCACAAAACACTTATAGATTAAAGACTTCACAAAAAACATAAACGTAGATTAAGGGATTCCGATAAACTGTTTTCTTTTTGCGATTTCGATATAATAAGACCTCCCAAATATTTTGATGAACTGAACACAGAAAAAGTATTTAACAATTTTTAAAATATTAAAAATTTAAAATTACGATTCTAGTAGATTTGGCAAAAACAAAAATATTTTCATACTGTTTATGTTTATTTTGATATTTCAAACTCGTAATGGAAAAAAAAATGTTTATGCATATTCTTCGCATTTTGTTTCTAAATGAAAGTCTTTTAGTCGATTCTGGTGATTTTTTTTTTCTAACATACTAAGATCAGAATCATCATAAAATATTGAAAGGTGTCAATTTTTAATATTTTTTACTTAAGCTATTAAAGTCCTTTACTCATGATGTATTTAAAATCCTCTTCTGACCGATATATATATATATATATATATATATATATATATATATATGGGATTTTTATATTATTAAAGCTTGACGGTTTTTAATTTAAACACAAATTATATTATTTTTAATAATAAATTGTGTATATTTTATTAACTAAAAACTTAAAATTATTTTACACTTTAATATAGTGGATGTCGCTGGTCAACTTTAATTATTTACTCATAACTTCTTTGCACAACGTTTTAGAAAACTTTTCAACCGATAATTCTAACTTCTCAACTTTTCAACTTTCACAACTTGAATTTAACTCAAACACTCTCAACTCAATTTTTAAACACTACCTTTTATATTATTCTCCTACACTACTCGCTACATTTCAAAGTACCAGAAAGTTCCCAGCGAGTTAACCCTATAACTCTCCTTGTCTCGTCCATTAAAAGTCCGTTTATCAAAATACAAGTCCCCATCCAGAATGTTCGTCTTTCGTTATAAGATGTCTCGTCCATAATTTGTCTGTAGCCTACGTGACTAGTTACTATCTTATTCTAGAATATTTTGTCCGTTAGTAATATTAACCCGTTCGTTACCAACGTCTGCCAGATCTGGTGACGCGACCAGGCTCCAATCCCACATATATATATATATATATATATATATATATATATATATATATTATATATATATATATATTTCGACCCAAAATTACAGTCCTAAAAATTTAATATCTTCGTTTTTTTAATTTCGCGTGGTTATTAAACTAGTATAAATCAGTGCCTCATCATTTACGGTTCATGTTCTATGGACCTCTAAAGTAGGACACTCCGGGCATTTTTGTTAAAAAAGAACATAGTTTAAGGTTAAATAACTTTTATAAGCATTATTCAATTTCAACAAATTAGGTATCAATCAAAAGACCTACAAAATTAAAAAATATCCGTTATCCTAGGATATTTTGAAAAAGCGTCCTTTAATTTTCATTATTTTTTGACGTGATATTTACAATTAATTAGTCGTTATATTTTAAAAATTTTAAAATGAGATCTCAATGGGACTAGAAGTTATAACAGTTTATCAATTTTACTAACAAATTAATATCTTTTTCCGTATTCTGATACTTTTATTTTAAATTTGAGCCAAAAGAAATAGGAAAGGATAAACACAAGCGTTGTTAGTCAATATCGATCATACAATACCCTACATGATTGTGTATATACACTAAAATGTTTATCGGTAAAGGGCCTTATATGAGACTTATGGTCAATTGTAGAACGATCCTTATGAAATTAATTACAATAATTTATGCGTATACGGAAATTATTTATATAAAATTTCATTTTGATATTGACATTTATGTGAGATTTATATACGTTTAAGTATTTTTCGGAAATGTGAAATTTAAAGTGCGATTTATACTTGTACAAAACTTAATTGTGTTAAATTTTATCTCAAGATTGTTATTTATGTGAGATTTATGAAAATTTAATTAATTTTAGCGAGTGAGAACTACATGGGAACCATGTATAATAATGGACCAATTATTGTGAAATTGTGAATAACGACTAATACTTATATACAACTCATATATACACGATTTTGTATTGATGTTCACATTAATGTGCATGGGACCTATATTTAAGATATAATTAATTATGTACCGATTTCCATAAAATTTGGTACAACGATCTATATTAGTACAAAACTTATGTGTGCTGAAATTATATAAATTCGTCATATTTAGGATATTTATATGTATAAAACCACTATCTTTAAAATTGTCACAAATAATTCAGCGGATTTTGTAAAGTGGGTTAAAGATCTGTTAATGTGCTTCCGAAACTTCTAAAATAATATCAAATTATTATTATTTTTTTTTTTTTTTTTTTTTTTGATCACTTTATATGCGACTTTTTTCAATAAATACCCAATATGCACAAAAACTACTTAATGTCTAATATAAATGTGTTAGCTAGTAAAGAAAAATTGTCGTAACTTTTGATTTCATTGAGATCCAATTTTTAAATTTTTACACTAAAACGACAAATTGATTGCAAATATCGTGTGGAAAAATAATAAAAGTTAAAAAACCCTTTTTCAAGATATCCAAGAATAAATAATATTTTTTTCATTTTAGAGGTCCTTGCGCTGGGAAGATGTTGTTATGACTTTATGATAAAGAAGAATCTCAGTCCTTTCCAATTAAACCAAGCTTGTTGAAATCTGATAATGTGCATAAAAGTCACTAGTGATTAAATTTTTCTAATTCTTGACAAAAAATCTCGGGGTGTCCAACTTTAGAGATTCATAGCGATATGGTGCAGGTTGATACGTCATATGAAGCGCATAGAATTTATCTAGAAACTATGCTTATAGAGCTTTTAGTGAATTTAACTTTAAAATATATTTACAAAACATAACGGGAAATTAACTTTTTGAATTAAACATTTTTTTTTTTTAAATTTAAATTCAAATGTCAGTATTTATTAAGATAGGTTTACACGATTTGTTGAATCAGCATATTAATGCTGAAAAATTTGTTACCAGTGCCAACTTATCATGTAAACTCAAAACATATGTATGTGGACAGCATATGCGGACATGCCAACAAACGTATATTGATGATTTGGGCATATTGTCTAAGCACAAAATTATAATTTCATAATATATTTTCTACGTTTGCTGACAAATATAATATTTGTTAAAAAGTGTTTGCAAGCTTTTTAGCATATAAGATATTTGTTAGCACATAGAATTTATACTTCAAAAGTATGTTTGTTACAAGCAGCAAAAAACTGTTATTCCTTTTTTGTACCCTACACCCGCAAAAAAAAACCTGTACCTTAAGATTTACCATTCGACTCAGAATCACTTTCAAAATCATTATAACTATCCATCTTTCTGACTAGCTCTCCATATAAACCTTGTGAACAAAGTGCATGTCGTAATTTTAAAGTTATTTTGATGAAAATTGTGTTAAGGATCGGTCCATAATTTTACCTACTGCCCATACAAATATCCTATCGTAATGAAATCCAATTCCACTTGTAAATTTCTCAATTATATCAATATTTTTATAAAATATGGAAAAATATATGTTACATATTTATTAATCATTTTACGAAGATCATTATATAAGTGACCATAACTTGCATATGCGGCCGACTTCCGAAAATTACTTTAACGTGCACAAATCCCATATAAATGTTAGTATCAAGATAATAATTGACACAAACAAGTAAAGTATATAAATGACTACATGTACCATATAACACCCTCCCCAAAAATCTCGAAAATGGCCAACTATTTTCTTACTGGTTTGAAGATATATATGACTTATATTTAAAAATTCATCCCTTTTTATTAATTTAATTAAATAGCTGTTTATTATTGTGAATTTTTTACATATAAGAAAAAACTATTTATTAGCTTAATTAAGATTTGAAACCGGTGCAAAAAAAGTAAAAAAAAATATTGGCTCTGTTGAGATTTGAACCCACGCAACTTCAACATTCGAAAAATGTTTATACGACTCAACATATGCTTAATTTCATTTTGATATTTTTTTGCTGACATATGTTGAAACAAAAAAATTTGTTACTTTCAACAAAACGTCTAAACATTTAAAATATAGAATATGCTGACACAGGCACTTGTTAATACTTTTAAGCTAATGAGTTTCAACATACATATGTAGATTAAACATATCGTCTAAACTAAGCTTTACATAGGTTTTCCCTAAAATAAAATGTTACTTTTAAAACCAGTTTTTTGTTAAAAAAAAAAAAAAAGGTTTATTCGACATTCGAAAAATTAACATTTTGAAATCACCGACAGCTCTAAAATCGAAAAATCGGTTATAAAGCCGATTAAAAAATCGAGTCGATCACACTAATAATTGTCATCGCAAATGTCTGAAAATATTTTAATTCGTTATAACAAAACTTAAGTATACACTTACTTAATAAACAAGCTTTCCTTTATAAAAATTCTTTTCATTACTTTCCATTACATATACGTGCATATATTTGGGTGCATGTATGTATGTATTTGTGAAAATGTTTTTATTTTTATGCCCCATATAAATACGGTCATATGCACTCATTCCTTTATATCTTGTTGAAATATTTCTACATTTATTTCAGTTTTACATATTATTATTTTACAAACAATTTATTTTGTTTTTCCATCTTTAACAAAACCACCGGAAAAAATAGTAAAAAATGAAGGTATGAATAAGAGTATATAAATAACTAGGCATGGAATATACAAAATGACAACAATACATAACTACTTATAAATAATAAAAAAATCTCAATGATGTGGTTGAATAAAAGGATGCTATTATTTATGGGATTGTACCTTTATTATGTATAATAAAGTAAATTATATAAACTGTTATAAATTAGGAGTTTGGGATTATTTTTTTTGTTTTACAATAAAACAAATTTTGTAAAGAAAACCTTCGAATCGTACTTTTACTAAAATTACTTCTAAAGCTAAATTCTGATGATATAAAGTTTTTCGGGATCTTGAAAAAATACAAAATTTTGTTAAACAAATAACATATATAAACAGGAAAAATACATTTAAAATTTGTTAATTAATTCACTACTTTACATGCTATCAGTGATCTTAAGGGTAACTAGTAAACTGCTTAAGTAGCAAAATCTAAAAACTTAACTAAAAATAAATTTTCATACCGGTTTAATAATTATAAATAGAAAAAAAAATTGCACCTAAATACATATATACAAGCAAAAATACATATAAAAGAAAAAATATCAACAGAAAAATATGAAAATAATATCATCAGAAAAAGAGTACATAAAGAGAAAAAAGGGGGCAAAACAACATCTTATTATACCCTACGCCACCATGGTGGTAGAGATATTCTGCGACTCAGAATTACTTTCTAAGTCGATTTAACGATGACTGTCCGTCGGTTCGACCGTCTAGTCAGCTAGCTGGCTGTCTGTCCATGTAAAACTTAGGAACAAAGTACAAGATGCAATTTTAAAGATATCTTGGTGAAATATTGCATGAATAATTATTTTGACACAGAGACAAAGTCTATTGAAGTTGGTTATGATTATTTCCAGTACAAATGTCCTTCCGGAATAGGGGTTTAATGATCATAAATATAAATATAGCAATATTTTAATGAAACTCGTTGCGAAGAAGTTTTGTATAAATGTCAATCTTTGCTCCAAATTTCATGAAAATAGTTCCATAATTGACCAAAACTCCCATATGAAAACCTTGTCCGGAGATCACTTTAACGTGCATAAATTCCCAACAAGTGCTAGCATCAAGTTGATATTTGTCAAAAAGAAGTATTACCATAGCTCCCGTATAAGGCCCGCTTCCAGGAATCACCGTAAAGTGTATTAATTTATATAAATATTAGTGTTCGTCTGTTTTATATTACACTTAATACAAGTTTTGGTCCACAATTAGGTGCAAGTCTAATATAAGACCCCTCTTCGAATTTTGATTTACATACACTATCATATGGTCGTGTTGACCGACCATATATTTCTCATTTATTTTTATCTTGATATCGTTGCTGTTGAAACTAAAGAACATATTTTATGACAGGCTTTATCAACAACATCATTATCATCGTCATCATCATCATAATATGTAACCATTGTTGTTGCGTTTTGATTTAAGTTGTTATTATTGCTGTGTCACTGCTGTTGTTGTTATTCTCATTGTAAACAACATTATCTTATTCTCTTGTTATTTTACAATTGATGCTATTTTCTGTTTGTTTTTCTGTTTGTTTGTTCTTTTTGGTCTTTAATACTAAAATAAATATACAAACAAATAAGTTCAGGGATCATAGTGTCATTTTGGTTTAATGTGAATTTCACACAAAAAGACTTACACACACATATATATTCATATAAAAAAACATAAGAACCTTTATATTTAAACACACGATAACAAACACATTTACTATTAGTAAAGCTAAATTTACAAAAAAAAAAAAAAAAAAATAGCATAGCGGCATAAAACTATAAATTTCAAACAAAAAAGGGTCAACATGATTTTCTTTAACTAATAATATATTCTAGGGTCTTCTTTATGGCAAATTTTTAACTTTGTATATTTATATTTAAAGAAGAAAGGTAGGTAGGTGTTTTAGTCATATTAAAATTTGAGTAGTTAATATCGATGAATGGGTTGGTTACTTATTTAGGTTTAGTATTATTTTGCTTAAAAGCACTTATTTAAAATATTTTCTTGAAATACATGAATGTCAATATGTACATTGTATATATATATCCGGCGTCGGCCATGTTGGGTCAATTTGACCCGTACAATTTTAATTTACTTGTAATTTTGCATCGTATTTCACAACATTGCTAAATTTTGTAATAGTTGGAGTTAGCAATACGTACCACTTTTCTATTTTATATTAATTTTGTTAATTTAAATTTAGATTTTTGTTACTTTTTTTTAACTTTTGTTATCTAGGGATTTTCTGTCAGTATGATTTTAAAAAATTTAAGATCTACGGTCACGTGTTAGTTATATAAAATACAAATTTCATCTCTATACCCACTGCTTTTTTCCATGGTTTATGAAGATTAATTGAGAAATTCTTGATTTTTACAAAATTAAAGACTTAGTAGCTATATGTGGCACGTTGGAGGCTTGACTTAGACTACATGTTTGTAGCACCATTTTTTATCTATAAAACATAAATGAATAATTTGCTCTACTTATTATTTAGAAAAATATATAACCTAAAAACTCCACAAAGAAGCATATTTTCTTTGGTCCTCAATGAATTAAAATTGTGACGTGATGGAAAAGTTTCATTTAACTTTCTACACTATATCAAGCATAAGGAATATACAATAGTTTTGCTGTATTATTCGTGACGTACATTTTATTTTGCGATTTTCTTGACCTGCGTCGTTAAATAAAAACGTAAAATAATATTAATAATACCGAATAAATAAATGTCAAAAGTATCATTCAACTATAGCTCACCAATAATTTTCTTAAATTTAAAAACTTAAGAGATTATTGAAAAAGTGTTCGGGTCAATATGACCCAATCTGACCGTCCGTATAACTTTTAGACATCGACACATACTGGGTGAGAATCCCCGAAAATAGCGCTTATTTCAGCGCTGTCTTGTTAATTTTGTTGCAATAATTAGCTCATTAGTACATCGAAAAAATACTTATTGAATTTAAAAATATTTTTTCCATAAACTTCTGCCCGTTTGGCTGTCCGTGAATCAAAAACCATTACTTATGCTAATCTGTAGGCTTGAAAAGATATCCTAAAGTATCTTCATCTGTAATACCCTTCGATTTTAATATTTTCAAAAAACAAATCGAAAAACTTGAAATATTTAATACAAATGCGTAATATGGACTATTTTCAAAACTAACCTAGTTCAAAAGTTGACATAGAAAACAAGTATAATTTAATATGGAGTGGATAGAAAACATTCAAAAATATTGAAAATAATTCATACTTATGTTGTTTTCCTTTTTTCTTGCGCTGGTTTTGCCCTGGTTAGGAAATTTTTGTTTTTTTTTCCAAAGTTACACAGTTTTTTCACAGTTTAGAAGTAAATATTTTGAGATCTTAATACACCTGTTTATTAAAAGTAGCCAGATATCCGATTTTTTCAATTTTTTTTTCGAAACCATCTAAAATTATAAAAATACTTAAAAATGTTCTCGATTTTAGAGTCGTCCTATTTTATGCGCATTAATTCACAATAAAAGAAGAGAAATATAATAAATGCCGAAAGTCTTAGTTATCACTTGATGTAAATTTGGTTATTAAATTTTAAAACAAATTTTTGGACTTTCGCTTTCACTAAACAGTTCATTGTGAGTCGGGTTAAATAAGTTTCATTATATTTCTTTAATATTATAAGCATAAATCCTAAAAAAGTCATTTAATATCTCAATAAACGAAATATAACATTCCGCGATTTATTTTCATAGCAAGGAAGAAAATATTTACATTGAATTCATCTTGAGACATGATATTGTAAGTCTAAGCAACAAAGTGCTTTTATTTATTAAGTGAAATACAAGGCGTATGATTATTATAATTGATCTCACATAAATCATACGCACCGAATGTTTTCTTTATTACCAAATAAACCTTGTAAAAACCAATACAATATATATATATATTTCACATAAAATGACATTTTATACTGAAATCTAAAAATATACATCCAGGACCTCAAATTGAAAAATATTTGTGATTTTTATGACTAAAGGTAACAATTGCAATTACGTTTATAACATTTACTTATATTATCGTAATAATATATATATATATATATATTCACCCCGTATAAATGCATCCTAAAATATATATATATATATATGTATATATATATGTAAGTGCATTCACCCCGTATAAATGCACCCTAAAAAAATCACTTCCGAAGCGGCACGAGTTAACGATATGCTATTTTACTAATATTTGACACGATTTATTTTTACATCCTAAAAATATGATTCTAGGGGGTTTTATGGTCAAAATTTAAAAGTCAGAAAATTATGGTGCAGCCTATGCTACATAGATGTTGTAACATAGTAGAAATCGCAAAGTACATGCCGTAATATGTTGACGACCAATTTTAGCTGATCATTAAAGCATATTAGCCGGAATATCTGCCTTAAATATAACTAGGGTACACTCTCCCAAATCCATAAGTTTTTTGTTTTTGGTTTTTAAGAAAATCTTCATATAACAACTCTCGTAAAATATTGACATTGCTCATCATGTTTTTAAAAATTTTCTCTGATTCTCATCCTTTTGTTTTTCCTTTTTTACAACTAAAAAGTTTTAAAAATCAGGCCCGTCATAATTTTCAATATAATTCTTATTTACATTGTCACACTTTTTACTTTTTACTATAATATTTTCCCTAAGGAGCTTTAGTCCTTTTATATACAAAATGTGTCTCGGTATTGAATACCTTTTTCCATATGTTTTTAGCTTTATTTCTCATACATATTTATACAGCAAGACAGCTAGTTTCATAGTTTTTTGCAGTATTGGCAGGAGATGAGAAAAAAGAAGCTGAATTAAAATTTGAAAAATGTCAAAAAATGTCAAAAAATTTGCATATTATTAAATTTATTTATTTATTTATTATTTTTTTTTTTTTTTGTTCGTCCTCATTTATCTTTTGCTTTATTTTTTAAGATATTGCAATAAATAAATAACTAAAACACAAAATGGCTGCCAGTAAAAATGTCTCAATGAAAAATGGCCCAAAAAATTCCCAAACAAATTTGGCTTATATTTCTAACGAAAAATGACCCAATGTTTCGAAAGGATTTTTTTATAATTTTTTAACTAAAATTCCTTTTTTATTAAGCATTTCCAAAATTTTGGGTGATTTTTCGCTCTTATTAGTTTCTATGGTAAAACACGAAACTACAGGGAAACGACACATCGCACTAAATTCTAAAAATAAATCAATTAAACATTTTAATTTCGGACTTTGACAATTAAAAATAAAAGGAACCGCTTCAAACATTTGTTACATAGTAAACAAGACTTAAAGATTTTAGAATCATCATCGATGCATACGTTCAATAGATCTTATCATAAATAGAAAATATTGATGCTAAACATCGATGGGCATTTTTATCTATTATGTTCTCAAGTTTTCTTATAATTTATAAATGCGTCAATTATGTATTATATGATTACAGTTGAGAACTTCATAATCTAGCTTTAAAAATTTCCAATACACCCCGAAAATTTCGTGTTATGCTAAAAAAGTTTTTTTTTTGTTAGGTCTCTATTAAAAATGCATCCATAATATTGTTTTATTAAAATAAAAGGATCTGGCACTTCTGCCATGTATATTTTTTATGTTTTGGTCAAATATTAAAATCAAATTTTAAATAGAAATAGTAAAATTGTTTCTAAAAATTTATAGAGTTTTAGTGCGATTTATTACAATTTTTTCTATAAAAGCCTATATAATTTTATAATAATTTTTAACGGTATTTTTAGTGTAAATATAACGATATACATTATTTTAAAATCGTACAAAAATTTTAGAACTTATTTGATTCTATCTAAAATGGCTTAATAAAATTGACCATACATTTCCCATTTTTTCTCAAAAAGTAAGCACAATATGAAAAACATAAAAAGATATTATGCCTTGAAATATATGAAGAAATTTATAATAACTTTAAGGAAATAATTAATAACATTTTCAGTGTTTAAGTGATTTTATAAGGGGTTATTTTATCCTTAACAAAATAGCATTTAAAAATGTGTATATAGATATGTTTAGCCTTCAAAAAAAAATCCAAAAAATTTTCATCAAACTTAAAATTTCGAAAAAGATAAGGAAAATAAATTTAAAAATGTTGAATATATCAGTAATTGGAATGTATATAAAAGATTTTAATATAGTTAAATGCTACGTTCTTCTACTTTCTAAGGCAATTTAAAAATCTTAAATTTACTTAAAGTTCAAGTATCTACGAGATCTCTAGTATTCTAAAAACATTTTTAAAATATACCAAAACTAAGGAGCTCTTTCGAAACTTTTTAAAATTGTTATGTTCCAAAGAAGATCTATAGCCCTCACTAGATTGTTTTTCGAGTGAAAATATAAAGTGTCCTTTTGTAACAACGTGTACTTATGTACCTACTGAGTTGATTATTAAGTACATAAATTAGTTAAGTTATTTTGGATTTGGAGAACAAAGCGAATAAATAGACAAAAATTCCTTAAATGGATGATTCTGTAAAAATAATAATATTAATAGCAAAAAAGAAATTATTTCATTCGCTGTTGAAATAGTAATATTTTAGCATTTTAGGAATCACAAAAAAAGGCTCGAACAAAAGCTAGAAATAGAAACTAAAACCAAAATTTTGAACCTAAAAAAAATTAAAAAATGCTATAAACTGGCAACACTGTTTTTTTTATTACTTAGCAATAAACATGAGATACTTATAGATGTATTTAAAAATATGTAAGTGTGTATGTTGTATGTATATATGTATGTATGCATGTATGTATATATATATGTATGTATTTAGGTTTATTTATACACTTAAGTGTCAGAATAATAATTCAATATCTTTTTTCTTTTCTCATCATCGTTATTTTTGTGGCTTGTTGCTTGAATTTTTATGTAGTTATTGTTGTTATTTTTAAAATTTTATATTGTTTTTAGGTCAATATTATAGTGCAAGTGACTGTAGTAGTGGAGACGGTGGTAGAAAATTTCAAACTTATCTGACAAATGAAAGGAGCAAAACTACAATAAAACAAAATCACTATTATAACATACATAATTTAAGTTTTTATATAAATAAATAATAAATATGACTACAGCTCAGAGATGCTTAAATACTGGAGTAGATAAATATAAACTAATAATGTAACTATAGTACGAAAAAAATGTAAGAAAAATTGAAGAATATAAATATAAGTCTTAGGCTGCTGTGACTTACAGCTATATAAGTAAAGTAAAGTGTTTCATTATTTGTGGCCTCAATATATTTTTTTACGACTGCAATAATTTTATTTTCCTTGAAACTGCTTATATATGCTTGGAAATAGTTACTTTTTATATCTATAACTTAAAGATTTATACATAAATCTTATTAAAAGAGGAGGAAAAAAATTAAGGTTATAGAAATAGTTAGAGATTATGCTTCAAATAAGTGATTAAAATCGAAATGATGTATGATGAATTTTATACTTTAAGTTTTTGTTTATTTTAAATATAGAAATATTATTTAGCTTATATAAATATAATTACATATACATAAATGAAATACTTTTATTTAATTTTTGTTGGTTATAATTATAAGTATCCCAATAATGAATATTCTGTGATAAAATCAACATCACTATTTCATATTTGGTTTTACTTATATTAGCTCTTTTTCAGAGCTCGTATAATTTACAGGTTTTAGTTAGAATTAGTCGCAAATTGTTAGAAAATTAACAAAATACACATAAATCCCTAGTACGCGAAAGCATTCCTATAAATTCTGACTAAAATTTGCAAGTTTGACAAATACTGGAACAGAGCCATTATCACTGTTGAAGTTTTGTAAAAATTTTACTATTTAAAATAATATTTTCTTTTAAAATGCTTAATTTTTAACCTAGAGTTGATTCATTAGATCAATCGCATTTTAATATATGTACTATTTGGAATTACGTGAAAACCACAAACAACGGAAAAGATGAACATATGTTCTACTTTGGTTGACATGCGGACAGCCGGAATGTTGGTATTTTAATCAAAAACAGGAAAAATACAATTTTTCCTTTTTATGTTTATGTTTATGATTTTATTACAAAATAGCTTATCCTGCAAAAAATATTATCCTGTTCCAGAATTTAGTTTATATGTTTTTAAAAAGCTATATTGGCGTAGTTTTTAATTTCCGAATGAATTCTAACATCCGATAATGTGAACTTTTGTCAACAATTTACGCGTAAATACAAAAAAAATGTTCTTTCTTGAAATCTGTTTGTAACGGAAATAATACTTCAAAGCTACTTTAAGCTTTGAAGTAGGGTCAAACCTACTTTAAAATATTTAAAGTTAACAGTGATTTACTAAAGATAAATTAAGCGAATCATCGTTTTTGAATATAACTTTAAGGAATTTTGCTTAACTATGATTTGTAATGCTGTACTAAGATTTTTGAATGTGACTATACATCTTTAAATGAAAAGTTAAAAAAAGTATGTACTTAAAAATAATTTATATAAAATTTTCTGCACCAAAAATTATCCTTAAGCATATAACCTAATCATGTAATTTTGCTCTTAACATTTTTAATCATTGCTCATCTTTTATATTAAAATAAAACTAAAATTTATTTTAATTTATCTTAGCTAAATCTATTTTATTTCTACTGTATTCTTATTAAAGTTGATTACAAAAGCAAACAACTGGGCCAAACTTTTTAAAATTTAAATTCCTCATGAAAATCAAAATGTTGCTTTTGCTTTTTATTTTTTATTTTTTTTATTTTTTTTGTGGTAGCTAAATCTCCGTACTTAAATGGCTAAATTACCATTTTGCATTAGATCAAATATTGTATGTGTGTTGTATGTTAGTAGTAACATTTTTTAGAGTATTATTAGTTGCTTGACATGTACATTCCATTGCATATATTCCAGTAACAATTTTTCAACTAATAAAACATTCACAGTCACATGAGCATGTATGAGTATACACATGAATATGTTAATTTTTATATAAAAAGAACGTGGTATAAAAAAGTCTATAAAAATGTCCAACTTTTATAAATAAAAAAAAATTTGACTAAATAAATAAATTAGCGAAAATTTCCTTTTTATAGAATATTAAAAAAAATATAAAAAATTTTTTTGAAAATTTTCTATAAAAGGAAAATTTAATGAAAACTAGAAAACAATTTTGCATAAAAAGAAAAATTATTGAACATTTTCTATTAAAAGAAAGTTTAATGAATGAAAATTTATCAAAAATTCTATAAAAAAAAATTGAACCTAACGAAAATTTTTTTACAAAAACAAAGTACAGAAAACATTTTCTATAAAAGAAAGTCCTGTAAATGAAAATTTAACGAAAATCTTCGATAAAAAGAAATTTAGAAATAGTTTTTTTATGAAAAGAAAATTAAATGAACATTTTCTGTAAAAAGAATATTCATCATTAGTTTTATATTAAAATATTCCCTACAGAAAGAAAAATTGACAAAAATTTGCAATAAAAAGCAAATTTAACGAGAAATTTCTATAAAAATAAAATTAAGTGAGAATTTTCTAAAAAAGATAATGTATCAATAACTGGCGAAAATTTTCTATAAAAAGAAAATTAATAAACATTTTCTTTAAAAGGATATTTAAAAAAATAAATAAAAATATAACATATATATATATATATATATATATATATACTTATTAAAAATTTCTATAAAAATAAATTTAAGCAAAATTATTTTTAATATATTTAGATAAAAATTTCTATAAAAAAAATTTTTCGAAAATTTTTGGTGAAAAGTGTTAATGTTATTTGTAAATTTTCTCTCAAAGAAAATTTATGAATGTTTTTTAATTTACCCTAGTTAACATTTGACCAAATCTGCATACTGTTTAGGTCATACTTGCATAAATATCTACATATATGCATATCGTCGGTGCGCTGACGAGAAGCCCTATGCGTTTTTTTTTTTTTTACTACATTTCAAGAGAATGAAATAAAAAACATTTTATTTTGTAGATTCATATAATTTTTGATTTTTTCACTACAATATCTAAAAATTGTATGCCTCGAAAAAATCGATATCTTTTGGTATTCGTGAATGGCAATAGAATTTAAAAACAATCTACTCATAGGATTTTTTGTATAATAAACTTTAATCAATTTTTATTTTTTTTTTTTTTTTTTGTTCTTAAAAAGTCATATGTGAGGTAAAAAACGAAAAGAGTTTCTTCTCAATGAAATATACACAAAGGACTTTTTGTAACTTCGAAACACGTTGAGATATTGGAAAACGCTTTGGTGGGTGAATGTATGACCAATAACACCGTGTAAAAATTTCCCAAAAAAAATTTTTTTCATCCATGAAAAAAATGATATATGCACTAAACTAGAGCCCATACATAATAAAGCTACGTAGTCACTTAGACTTAAAAATTTACACGACTTTGAAAAAAAAAATGTTTACCGAATTATATCAACCCAATATGGATGTCATATGAAAGCTAAGAATTCCTGCAATATAACAAAATTTTTTATTTAAAAGTAGCGGAACAAAAAGGTAATAAAATATCCTTTTAATTACGTATATAAATAACTAATGAATATAATACTAAAAAGTTAATTTTTCTAAAATATATTTCTATATTGATATAATCTTCGTAAATTTTTTATAATATTCTTAAAAATTGGTCATCTTTTGAAACATTGAAGTCCGTTTGAGAGGAAATTTGAGATCCCGGAGAAAACTGGGTACACTTTTTTGCCGTGAATAATCTCTAGTTTTATCCATGATTGAGAATGATCGTTGAAGACTGACAAAAATGTGGAAATAAATAGTAAAAGGTAAAATTTCCAAAATAATACTTTCTTAAGTGTTTGTGCTGCAACATTTAAATAAAAAAAATATTGTTTTCTTAGCTTTCATTTGACACCCATATTACGTTGATATAATATTGGTAAATATTTTATTTTATTTATTGATTTGTTTTAATGTGTATCCTTCTAAACTTTCAAATGATTTTAAGAGGAAATTCATGCATGTATCGAATTTTTCATTTATGTATGTGTAAATAAAGGTGCTATAAAAAAATAAGAAATAAAAAAATTAAACATAATACTCTTCGTCAGCGCATTGACGATATATACATATGAGAATGTATTGTGTATTTGACCCTTCTGTATTTGACAATTCTTGTATGACATGCATGTATGAATATTAGCGTGTTTTGTATGCAAATGAATTGAATGTGTACGTAGTTTTTCAGTTGTAGCTTTTCATGTTTATATTTTAGTCTAGATTACTGTTACAATTTTGCAAACAAAAAGATTATTGTTTTAACATTACTCTGATATTTTTTTGTGACCAATATTTTTTTGTTATGGTATTGTTAGTTAATTCATGCATGCCTACATGTATAGTGATGAAGTTTGGCCTAAATATAAAAATCTTGCTGCTATGCGGCAAAAAAAAAACATACACACACAAACGAAAGTATAGTGAAAACAGCTGCAACAGTTACACAAATAATAGAAATGAATGTTTATACCCTGAACCACATTTCTTTAATCTTTCATTCCATGGAAAAATAACATACCAAATATTTATATTGGGTCCTCATTCAGTTCTCTGCTACTTAATTTAACCACATTCTCTTTGCCACTACGGAAGTACGAGTTTGAATACGAAAGTCCGAGTGTGTGTGTATGAGTGAATTTCTAACATGATTTTGATGATGGTTGCTAATGTTGCTGTTATTGTTTTTAATACAAAACAACTATAACAAGAGTGAAAAAAGTGACTTTATGGTTTATGCCTTAAGCTACGTAAACATCCACAAAATATTATACAAATATACACTCACATTCGTAAATAAATATTAACCCTGCAAACATTTTGTATCGTAATTTGAATTAAAGCGACACCTCATGTAGTTAATAACAATCGAATATGATATGATAATCTTATCGAATAAGACTCGCCGTTCGGGAAGAAATGTTACTTTTTATATGACACTATTTAGTGTAATATTAATATTAATATTGTTTGGAGTCTTGGATGAAAAGAAAACAAAAAGTGATTATTTTTTATTTTATTTAAATACAAAAAATGCCTAACTTAATTTACTTTCACGATTTCGTGTACACTTTTGTAAGCATAGAGAATAAAAAATCCAAAATTGATAAATATAATTATAAAATCTTTTAAACAAATTTCGAAAATATAAACAAATAAAAAATGACAAAAAATTAAAATGTTTGTTATTTTTTGTTAAGAGTATAAATTTGAAATATTAGTAGTCGGTATCAGCAATGCGATTATTTCCACGATTTTTAGCAACTCTGCATTTTTTGATCTTTTCTTCTGTTAAATTTGTTTTTTTTAGTCTTAAATAAAATTTATTAAAGAAAATTTATTAAAGGCTCCAAACAATATTAATATTAAGAAATCACTTTTTTTCCCCAAACGATGGCTCTTCTTCGATAAGTAAATGATATATATGATATCACTGTTGTTAATTAGTACATGAAGTTACATACGAAATGTTGGCTGGGTTTGGAATTTTTTTTTTTTTTTTTTTGTATTTATGTATATATGTGTAAGGGAGTTACCATAGTAAAAATAGCATGTCATGCTTTAGTGCAATTTATAATGTATTTTTCGGATACTTTGCGTGTACTTTATTAAGACTTGTTTTCTGTTTAATTTTTGTTTTTAAATGTCTATTATTTATAAATTATTTCACCTATTTTAACAACTGGTCATAACTTTATTTTTGTCCTACATTGAGAATTTTTCATTAACACTGCCTTAAAAAATGCAAAACAAACAAAACAAAAACAAATAAATAATAGAAAATAAATAAAAAAAATAGTTATAAGATTTGGAGCTTTAGAGGGTTTCAAAGATATGTGTGAAACCGGTATGTGATACACATATATTTTTAATAATAACTAATTAAATTACTCCTATCATTACCAGTAGATTTCGTGGTCCAAGTTAGGAAAACCAAAAATTTAAAAATGATAAAGTCCTTAAAAATGTTTCAGAATAATATTATAGATTTATTAGAATTACTTTATACATTATACAATTATGGTCTTAACTGATTTGAATTTATTTAAAAATAACAAAAGATACCTAGACAGCGACATATCTATCTGAAGTTTTAAGTCCAAGTGCTATAGTATCTGAAAGTACGATAAGACTTTGAGCAGATTTTAGATTCGTATAATTTTCAGTCTATCTAAGTTAGATATTTTAAAGAGTGTCTTTTATATTTCCCGCAGAATATATTAAAATATATTTGATTAACAATGACATTATTGTTTCTCCAAGTAATCTCCATTTATCACTTGTAATAATTCCAAAAACATCTTTCAAAACAAATAGTTCAACATTTCCTTGCGCAAGTCTACGATAGCCTTTTATAAACGCTTGTTACATTATATGAGATCTAAAGAGAAAAATGTTCTTGATGCTGAAATATTATGCAATATTAAATACACGGTAGTGGAAATAAAGGAAGTAAATAATTCCACGACAGCTCATTAGTTCGTGCACAGCATCATATTTTTTTTTTACAAAACAACCATTTTTGGACGGATTTCGAGAAATTCGTCAAGGAACATAAGGCGTCCATGAGTGAATTTTATATAGTAACTACATATGGCCACATATGGAGCTTTATTTCCAAAACTTGATGAAAGTTAAGCAATGTATTGTTGTTATTAGTGTAGGGAAATCATTTAACAAAAAAAGATTTTTCTTTTAAATTTTGTATCAAAATTTTCTGAAAACATAAGGTTTTATGGAGCCCCAACGCCACAGGGGCAGATCAGCCATTTACCTTGAAAAAAAGGATAATTTCTGAGGCACTAATCGTATTTCTATTCTTTTCCGATGATCTTTCATCCATCCAACTTTGAAATTTTCAATTTGCATATAACCAAAGACGGATGCGATAAATTGTTTCTTCGAAGCCCTCGAGCATATATTTTGCTGTCAGTATTTTTATGATAACTTTTTTAGCTTTTGAGATTAAAAAAAGATATTTTTCAGTGTTATAAACTTGATACTAATAAATTAATTTAAAGTATGAAAAAATTATCGTTGGTGCATAAGACTGGAACCAACTTATCCTTCAAGAACATCCTAATTAGCTACAATGTAATTATTTGATTGAATATTTGTTACTGTACATAAAAACCCACAAAGCCACAAGTTCGATTTTTTGGGAAAAAGTTCAATTCAGGTAGAGGGAAACAGTTTGTACAGATTTGGAATCTAAATTTTTATATCAATGCAGCTTAAGAGATCAGAGTCAAAATATAATTTTTTATTTTATTTATTATAAATAGTTTATATACATAATTCATAAATACACAAAAACGTTTACTTAAATGATATTAAGTTAAAGAAAATTTCTAAATAAAATAAAATAAAAAACCGTAACATTATAAGGCAGTTTTATATAAAATAGTAATATTTTTGTCAAAAATATGATTTTGCTCTAAAATCATGAAATTTCAAAGCCTAGTGCAAAGCAGTGCTAAGAGATATTTCCATAGTATTATTTATATCTATATATCTATATCTAAGCTATAGGCCTTTAATTAGAGAAGGCCCTTTAAACCTCATTCATTCGTATTGTAAAAAAATTGTGTAAAATTCCTTTTGATAAATATTAAGAAAACGTAAATGTAGAAAATATATTGTTATATTAATTTCTGATGATTTTAGATCAAAAAATGGAAAAAAAATGGCGAATATAATATGGCGACAACAATTTTTTATATCTTTATGTTAATAAAAAAGTCAATTTATAAAATGTTGATTACAATTGTTCACATAAAACTTTAAAAATAAAAAATACGAATCCAATATGGCGTTAATTTGAAAATAAGTCTTTGGATTAAAAAAAAAAATAAATAAAACTATTCATACGCGCTGGAGATCAAGAACGTATGGGCATGTGAGGATATTAAGTTTAATACCCCCGCAATTCTGCGGTGTCGGGTCTGGTGTCTTCTCTATCGATCTTGGAATTAGACACTCATATAGACTCCCTGACGATGCAAGCGTATTCCAAGCGGAAATACTAGCGGTCAGGGAAGCGTGCAAACTAATTCGCGATAGAAATATTCAAGGGAGTATTGGTTTGTCGACAGTCAAGCGGCAATACTATGGCTCAAATCACCCAAAACTACCTCTATTCTAGTCAGACAGTGTAAAGAGGAACTGCTAGGACTAAGTCGACTGTATCACATTACTATAGTCTGGGTTCCTACGCATAGGGATTACTATGGTAATGAACAGGCAGACGAATTAGCCCGGGCAGGCTCTGCTATGAATGCCTTCTTATCGGATTCTGTCGCAATCCCGTTAGGAACAGTCAAAAGCAGTATCGAAAAACACTATCTGAAAAAGGCGAAAAATATATGGCGAAATCTGGACAAATGTAAAGTCGCGAAAGAAACGTGGCCTACCTACAACGAAAAACGCTCAATGCAACTCATTGGCTACAAACGTAAAGATATCTCAAGACTTATAGCATTGTTTACAGGTCACTGGACGATCGGGAAACATGCAAGCAGACTGGGTCTCCCTTACAATGAATACTGTCGTAGCTGTGGCAATCGCGTTAAGGAGGAGACGGTATATCATCTTCTATGTGAATGCCCAGCCTTGAACGCAATCAGACATAAATTTCTGCGAAGGTACAAATTAGACAACCTCTGTGAGATATCTGACACTAGACTCAGTGACATTATTAAATATCTCAATGCTACAGGCTGGATCTAATTAATTTATGTTCTCATTGTTCTTCCCTACACTTCTATCTCATTACCGACTCAATACAACTCATTCACCTGGCGAGTAGTGTGGTCCCATCAAAACGGATTCTAACGAGTCTAATTGATTGCCCGTAAGATTACGGGGTACCACGTGAACCAACCAACCAATTCATACACGTGAATTAGAATATTAAATAAAAATCTACCTAAATGCAAAATCCGTCATTTTGATTTTGTTAGTTTATCTTGAATTCGTTGTTAACAACAAATATAAACTATATATACACATACATATATTTCTTGACATTTAAATACAATATTGGTTTATAAAGCGAAAATCCCTTTCATCTGATTATAATCAGTTGTATTTCTTCTGTCATTTCGAATTCAAAAAATAAAAAAGCAACTTCATATTTAGTGATCACAAATCTGTCAAATGTTAAGTTTTTAGTTAAGCTATAAAACATATTTTTGTTCGCCATATTAGATCCGCCATTTTGAAGGTCTTATTTTTTTATTACAAAATCGCAATCTGCACAATCTAGAACCTTCTACGTAATATATTTTTTACGTACACCAAGTATTCTAATTGTGCCCAAAATTGAGAAATCGTATCCCATTTCTATCCACCATATTACTTGCGCTTTTCCGAATTCGAAAAATCAAAAAATAAATTCGTGTTCAAGGGCCACAAATCTGTCAAACGTTAAAATTTCGTCAAATAATAATAAAAAAATTTTTTCCCGCCATATTGGATCAGCCACACAGTGGTGTAGAATCGACAAAATAGCATTTAATTCATGGAAGGTGTATAGTGTTTTGTTTGTAATTTTATGGCAATAATTAGTTCATTAAAAAATCGAGAAAATACTTTTTGAATTTTAAACATTTTTCTTTAGCGTAAGCTTCTGTTCGTACTGCTATTCTTGCTTAAAAAACCATAATTTCCTCTAATCTGTAGGTCGAAGTATTAAAGGTTACTTTATGAAATTATTTACTTGAGCCAACAACAAAATTGGTTAAGATGTAATCATTATATCACTCAGCACCCGTATTAAAATTTTCCCAAATATAGGTCAAATGCTCATAAATATCTTAAATATATCCGTATTTAAATAAACTTTATCGCATATGAGTTTTATTTAAGAAGAAATCATACTATCAAATTTCATGAGGATCGGTATAAAATTTACCGCACTTCCTATCCAGGAACCATTCCCGGAGTTACTTTTTTGTTCATAATTCCTATATAAATGGTCGCGTAAATATAAAATTAGTAGAAATAAATCTCATTCTTATAGCCGAATTTCAAAAGGATCGGTTCATAAACGACCATAGCTTCCATATAAGATCCACGGTCCTAAGCGGGTAAGAATACAAGAGGGGGACTTTGTGGTACTTTTTTGGTCTTGTAATGGTAATGAAAATTAAAGACACATGGTCATATATGGGTAAGAATTCAAGATAGGAGACTTTGTGGTAGTTTTTCGTTCTTTTTAAACTTTTTATAATTTTCAATCTAAAAATATGAAATTAAAGATATATGATCCCAAGTGAATGAAAATCCATAAGAGGGGACTTTGCTTTTTCTAATGTTAGTTTTTGAATTCTCTGTAATATTGTACCAGAGAACTGGGGATTAATCGCATATCAAAATTTTGATTAATCTGTATACTGATTAACCAATTAATCGATTAATCTACAAATCGAATTAGTTAATTATTTAAAATTTTGTTTAATCAAATTTGAATAATTTTATTCAAAGTTCAAAGTCAAACAAGTGAAACAAAAAATTTTAAAAAATTGTGTGTAGTGTAATATTTGTGCTGTTTGTTATTTTAAGCACCAACTTTTTATATTTTTTAATGAGGGTACATCAAATAATTTTTAAAATTTTTTAAATTATAAATAAAATTAAGAAATAAGTAAGTCAAATGATTCTAAAATTATTTAATTATTCAAGTTTTTAATTATTCAAAATTCTAATTAATTGATTAATCATAATTTTGACTAATTGATTGATAATTTTGAATTAATCAAATTGTTGAATAAATCTAATAATAAATCTAATAAATCACACATCTCTACTAGAAACATGAAATTAAAGATACATGGTCCTATGTGAGTCAGAATTCACAAGGGGAATTTTGTGGTACTTTTTTGTACTTTTGATAACACTTTTCGAATTTTTGTTATAATTCACTTAGATATAGTTGTATGTGGATAAGAATCCACTAGTCATTCTCTTGTACTAAAAAATAATAACAGAAATAATTTGGTAGTTTTTGAATCTTTGAACGTTTAGGATGTAAAAACTTGGAATTTTTTGTACCCTACTAATCATCTAAACTAAAAAAAAAAATAGAAATAAATTTGAAATAGTATTCTTTCTTCATCACAAATATATCAAATATTTCATTGATTTTTTTCGAAAATTCTATTATTGATTTTACTTTTTAAAGTTTATTGTTATTAATGCCGTCATCATATCCCGTAGAAATTGTATTCTACATATCTCTCCCCCAACAGTTTTAGAAATTTGGAGTCATGGAGGGGTAAAAGCGTTTAGAAAAGGTACTTTTTACATTTCGTAGACTTCGAAATGTAAAAAAAAAATATAATTTTTTTTCGACCGTAAAAAAATAGCTGGAAATTTTTTTAAATCCGATTTTTTAATTGGGTAATTTGGTAATTTTTTGATACCCTGTTTTATTTAATAAGGAACTAATAAAGGGTTACGAAGTGGAACGATACCCCACTCGTTATATATTTCTTATTTAAATATAAAGCTGCAGGCATGAAATTGGAATCATTAAAAGGTGAGATTGAGATGTATGTTATTCACTTTTTATTTTATTATATCTGGTCTCAGTAGGAGTTTCGTAAGTCTGCAGTAGCAGCTTAAATGCTAATAAGAAATAAAACAATATTATTTTATAAATATGAAATTTAAAATTGTTTTATAGCCAAGTGATTTGGGAGTTGGAGCAAAGAAAGAGATAGAGGGTTGTGGGTCCGAATCGTGACAAAGGCAACGTAATTTTTAAAATTAAAGGAAAGGATTTTTGATATGTGCTGTCAAATTTTTCTAAAATTTTTATTCTATTTCAGTTAAAGTAAAACAATGTTTTCGAAAACTTGTGCAGAGGTCAAACTCAGAACTACAGTCCCTAAATCAAAAACAAAAGCTATATACTACATCCATGTTTTAAATCTTATTAACTTATTTTCTTTATATAAAAACTTCAAACACAATTTAGAGCTACGCAATACTTTTTTTCTGATAAAACATCTAAAATGTATTTTTTTTATAAAAAAAAAATATATATTAAAAAGAAAAAGAAGAATCTGTCTAAAACAATCAATGGGTTCACTGTTTGTAGTTCAGAAAACTTTCCTAGACCACGTGTGCTCATAAAAAAATACTTATATATTATTGCATGAGATATATAATATAATATAATATAATATAATATAATATAATATAATATAATATAATATAATATAATATAATATAATATAATATAATATAATATAATATAATATAATATAATATAATATAATATAATATATAATATAATATTCAATTTGTGCAAAGAAATGAAATGAAATGAAAAATTTTCCACAAAACAATTTTGAGGCTGCTCTAAAAAATTATTTATAACTCAGCCATTCCTGAATGGATTTCGCTGAATAGCAAAACCAAGATTTTCGAGACTATAAGCGACATATATGTCTAAAAGGCAATATAATTATTGGTGTATGGGCTTGGAAAAAAACATTTCAACACACAGACGGACAGATGGACATTTCTCAAAAGTAATTTTATTTATGTTTTTAATCATAAGAATCACGAATATTTTTCTCTTTGGGATCCAATATGTATATATTGAAAATTTCATATATAATGATCAACTTATTTCATATTTGTGAATGTTATAAAAAGAGCTAAATAATTTAAAATTTCTATAATAAGATTACAATATGTATAGAGGATAGTGTTGTATTTGGGGACAGCTTTTTCACATACTCGCAATTAGGATCCCACTTCAAATTTTGTAATTTTTTCTACACAAAATTTCAAAATAATAAAACTTACAACTTTATTTCTTGCTGTGTATATTATCTACTTTCGCCTATTTTTTATTAGTATATATATACACGTGTTTGGGTTTATTTTGGAAAATCTATGTATGTATGTATATATGTATATATGTATGTATGCATGTATGTATGCATGTATGTATGAATATAAGTTTTCCGTATGTTGTCTCGCTTAGTATGTCACGGCATTTGATGTTGATTTTGATATTTCTTTTTCATGTTTTATATTTTATTTGTAAATAATGCCCTTTTATGGCTCATTGCCAGCAAAGCAACAACATGAACTTTTAATATTGTATATATATAAAAACGAAATATACATATATACAATTACACGTTGGTTATTTAATTGCTCAGGCAAATTTCAGACAGGTTAAATTAAATATTACCTGATTTTTGTTTGGACACAAATTTTAATATTAAATTAAGCTAATAATAAATATATTAAGAGAATTGGATTAAGAGATTGGAATTTGGCGATAATCACCAGCTGATTGATGATTAATTCGCTTAATAAAGACATTCTTCATAATATTTCCCTAAATAAAAATTAAATGGAAATGAATTTTAACTATACTTTTTCTTTTCTTTTTTAACTCGAAAACATGTGTTATTTTATACATTCATTTTTATTTTAAAAACCAAAGTGTGTGCATTAGCACTACAGACATTTATACTACATATATATATATATATATATATATATATATATATTATAAATATTACGTGCATATAATTCTTCTAATATTATTTATATGGATTTTCTCTTTTTAAATCACAATGCATCATCATCAGCAGCTTATTTCCTTTTTTTTTTTTTTTTTTTTTTGCAAAAGGAAAACTATAAATTTTTTATAACTAGTTTTCCATTTTATGTTTGCAACGCATTAACGTAATCGTGAATAAACTAGTTATAAAATTTATAAATTTCATTTAAAAAATTGTGAGAACTTCAAATGAAAATGTAAAATAAACAAGAAATATTGGATATTTTTTGGAGTGATTTTTTTTTTTTAACTCAGAATAAATAAAATGAAATACAAGTACAAAATGTTCAAATAAAAAGGACAACTGACAGCAACGTGTACAAACAGAAAAGCCTTAAGCCTTTACCTGAAAACGAAAGATAAATATATTAAACATTAAAGGGCTTCCCTCCAGGTTTGTAGTAAAAATTATTTTTTTAGTTAAGAAACACTATATATATATATGTATATATATATATATATATATATATATATATATATATATATATGGCTACAATTTAAACATAAAGCACGCAATAAATAATACAAATTGAGGGCCTATTTTCAAAACCCTCTTTCTTAGGTTTTTATTAAATTGTGTTCTTGTTGCCATTGTATTCCACGCTCATCTTTGGTGTAAACTTCAAATTAAAATTCCAAGTTTTTCCAATTTTAGAAATAAGACCATGTCTAATAAAGTGAACAATATTATGACAAAAATGGGCGCAAAAAGGTTGTGGTATTCAGCAAAAACCTCATGTAATAATGGTGCTACTTTATAAAATAACAAAAACATATAGTAATATTTGGATTCGATAATTTAAATGTCTTTTATTTCCAATTTCAAAAAACTTCGAACTTATGAGGCCATTGAACCGAAATTCTAAATAACTTTAAAAAACAAATTAGGAGTTTTATTAGACTACTGTTAAGGTATCAATTTTGTATTGAAATTTTTTCTTGTTGCTTATATATAGATATTTTATTTATACATATTAAATATTTTAAAAGTGCTAAACCATCTATCTCTAGTTAAAATTGCAAATATTGTAAAATATTTACAACAAATTGTTTATAATTGTTTGGTCTTATTGTTAAATAAATATTGTAAAATAAAATTTTTTGAAAATTGCAAAAATAAGAGAATAAATAGTTTGTTTTTATATTTTATGTTTTTCGAGATAGAGGGTTTTGAGTATAGGCCCTAGAGATATTGTAAATCAAGAATCTCTTCATTCAAAAATTACACAAACTCACACACATTTATGTAGACCACTTAAGTATATGTATGTTTACTAACTTCTTATATACAACAATAAATTGATTTTGTTAAATTTTATTTTATTTTACCTTTGCATTTCCTATGGAAATTTAATATTTTTCATAATAACATTTTACACGTGAGTGCCCTTTAGTTACTAAATGTTTTGGAGTCAAATAGCAACCACAGACAAATACATTTACACTAATTCTTATACACACATGTGTATACTGACATATTGTAAATGTTTAATAGTTTTGCCTCTAATGAAAGAACCTAAAGCAAATGTCAAATCAATAAATATATAATTATAATTATATAAAAATTTTATTAAATTGTGTAAAGTTTTAGAGAAAAACAGTTGCATTAAAGTGTTGGCAAATAATATTCTATAGAAAATGAAACGGAAAATATAATTGCAATGTTGTTATCGATGATGATAGTGCTGTGCAAGTATTGAGTAGTAAGTATCGCGTACCGATTATTTGTTCCCTTTTATTGGTATTCAATAATTGAGTAACTCTTTACTCAGTACTTTCAGAGTTAAGTTTATTAATGATATCGTGCTAAAATTATAATGGTTGAAATACAACTCTGTATAAGGAAACAAATTAAATTATAAACATGTGAAAAATGTATGGATTTTTTATTTAAATAAATTCATAAAATTTCATTGTAGAATGGCAGTTGAGCATAATTTTAATTATAATGAAGTCATGTTAAATGAAGAGAGAAAGAATACTTGTGTCGCGTTCCTAAAAATTCTAATGTAAGGTGCATGAAGTTTAATGAAAAGGACGTATCCTCATAAGTTACTTCCGTACTGTATGTGTATATGAACCAATTAAGTGGTTGTTTAAAAAAGGAAAAGTTAAATACGTAGTAGCGCACTGTATGTGCGCCAAATATCATGTTAATCCATTCAGACGATGCGTCAAAAAAAAAAGAAAAATTAAGTCAAATAATTTGCTAGAAAAACTAGGCGAAAAAAGGGCATGGTATCAAATAAATAAATTGTATAAGCTATAATTCATTCAGAACTAAATGTGTGTCAAATTTCATGTGAAGCGATTCAATGGTGGAATGGAAAAGTGAACAAAATTAGGTAAAATAATTTGCTACAAAAAGTGGGCGTAAACAGGAACGTGGCGTTTGATCGTGTTATGGGCATAAAAGGGTTGTGGTATTCAGCAAAAACCAAATGTAATAATGGTGCTACTTTATAAAATAATAGAAACATATAGTAATATTTGCATTCGATAATTTAAATGTCTTTAATTTCCAATTTCAAAAAAAAAATTCAAACTTAAGAGGCCATTAAACTGAAATTCAAAATAACTTTAATAGACACTTGAGGAGTTTTATTATATAATTATATAATTTTTCACAGTTCCTCCTGGGGAACAAAAAGAATAACAAACAAATAAAGAGTCTTTTTGAAAATTCAAACGTTTAGGCGTCAAAGTGGGACAAAACCGGTAACCTCATATCTCCTAAACTATATACAACTTAACAGCTATCGTTATTCATTTAAAAAATAAACTTTTTTGAAAATCAGGCTTCTTTGGCCGAAAATGCGTAAAAACTGTATTTTGGTACTTTTTAAACCAGCAAACATACAAATAAAATTTACATCACATTCATAACTTTTTAATAAATGATAAACAGAAATAATATTTTTTTTTTTTTTTTGAAATTCAAACGTTTAAGGGGTAAAAATTTTACTTTTTTCATAAAATATTTTTTTTCTAATAATTGACATACTTATATGTGCATATATATGAGTATTTTAATATGAAATCCCACTATAATTTATTGGAATACAATGCCTGATACATCCTTGGGGGAAAAAAGTATCAAAAAGGAGTAAAAACGAGAAATTACATTTTATTCAAACTAAATTATGAATTTTCTACAATATTAAACCTAGCAACATGAACTTAAGTATATGTAGTTCTAAGCGAGTAAAAATTCACAAAGGGGGATTTTGTGGTACTTTTTCATTCTTCCAATGCTACTTTTTGAATTTTCTATAAAATTTAATATAGAAATATGAAAACAAAGATATATGGTCCTAAGTAAATGAGAATCCATAAGAGTAGACTTTGTAGTGCTTTTTTTACTCTGGCACTTTATTGTACCCTACGAATCCTTTAAACCAAAAGCCACAGAAATAAATTTAAAGTGATATTTTTTCTTTATTACAAATGTATGAAACATGTCGTTGGTAATTTTTGAAAATTCTATTACTTATTTTATTTTTTGGTACTTTTTTCAACTAAAATAAATATTTAAGAAGTTGATTGTTGTTATTGCCGACTCAATGTCCTATAGAAATTGTACTGAAGAAATTTTGAATCTTGTCGTGTAAAAGCATCTAGAAATTAGGTACTTTATACATCTCCTAGACTGTAAAATGTATGAACAAAATTTAAATAGTTTTTCTTTTTCAGTCAAGAAGAAAAAATGGATTAAAATTTTTTAAATCTAGTTTTTTTCTTTTTCGTAACCCATTTCTTATTTAATGATTAGTTTTAAATCGAAAATAGTTTTTATTACTTAAAATTTCGAACTGTAACAAAAAATATATAAGGACGCTTTTTGAGGTTATAAAATTATTTTTTGGTCCATACAATATTTTAATTCCCACTGGATTTAAGTATTGAGCAAATGAAATGCTTTAATTTTACATCAATATTAACTTAATTTATACTTCGCTTTAATTGTCAGCGTGTGAAATATGTTTGTGAAGGAATGCCGCTGTAGTCACTAAAAATAATTTTTCTTTAAATCTCTTTCATATTTTCAATTTGACTAGTAAGTATTATTTATAAAAAAGTAATATTTTAGATAATTTCAATAAAAACGAAAAACATACATTTTACTAATATTTATGATAATTATAAGGAAATGTGGGATAATTAATTCAAAAATTCGTAAATTTATGGTTTTATTTTTTATCTCCTCATAACATTTCACCAATAGTAATATAGCAACTATTTATACAACGTTTGAATTTCCTAAGTCTTTTTGTCTGACTGGTTAATGGCGTGGATCTAAAATATGAAAATCCTTAATAGTTTTAACTCATTTTTTTATTTTTTATACCCCACACAACAATAGGTGGTTGAGGTATTATGCGTTTGTGCTGATGTTTGTAACGCACAGAAAAAATCATTCGACTCAGAATCACTTTCTAAGTCAATCTAACGATGTCCGTCCGTCCGTCTGGCTGGCTGGACGGCTGGGTGGCTGTCCATGTAAACCTGTTGCACAAAGTACAGGTCGCAATTTTGAATATACAATAGTGTGTGGTATCATATGGTAGGGCTTGACCGACTATATCTTTCTTACTTGTTTAGCTTTAAATGACTATAGTTTTTGGAGATTTTAGATTAATGACCTAATATTTTGGATTTCTTATAAATCCACCAACAGTTTTTCTGTTTTTAAAACAAACTTTAGAAATAGTGGTTTCAAAGTGTTTCGATTTTTTTTTTTTTAAATTACTCATATATATATTAAAGTGCTTTGCAAAAAAAAGTTGCAAATGTAACCCTCTAGAAATGAAGATTAGTATGTTCTTGTATGATTCTCAAAATATTACGTTTGAATGTTTTCATTTATGTGAACTAAACCAATTTTAAAACATTTATAAAAATACTAATTTCTTTCAACAGAATTATAAAAATTTTCGTTATAAGAAAATTAATTTAAAAATATTTCAGAGACATACTAACACTTGGAATATGCATTTAAGTAATTTGTACATCTCATTTCTTTCGTGAAGTATTAAGATTTTATTAAAAATTTTTGTTATGTTTTCCTTATATAAACATTACAACAATATATACAACTAGTATTTCGGATATTTTTCAACATAATATTGAAAATTACAGATTCTTAACCTTTTAAAAGCAAAGGGGTCAATGTTATACACTTGGTTCCCAAAATGTATGAAAGTGTACTTAAATATCAATTAATTGATGAAAAATATAATTCATTTAAAACTGCGGTAATAATCGAATAAAAGAAAGTCTTTGAACTTTAGTCACTATTTTATATGAAATTATATTTTTTTTTTTTTACAAATGTATGATTCTTGTGAAATTTGTTTTCTTAACTAACTATTTATTTATCTTAAAACTTAAATTAACCTATTATGTACCGGTGATTCCAAAAATATTACTTTTATTACTGAAGGGTTAAAGGAATACATATATTAATAGTACTGACTAGGATCATTCCAATGATGCTCTAAAATCGAAATTACACTGTAAAATATCAGAAATATTCAAACTTTAATATAATAATATTTAAAAAATACGAAGAAAATTTTACTAAAATCTTCATTTCATGAGAATGAAAACTAATTTTTAAAATTTATTTGCTGATTATATATAAGTCGACATGTAATTATTACATGCGCTTTTTTTTTTTTTTTTTTTTTTTTTTGCAAAAAGTTTAAAATTGTGTACACTCTTTATCGAAAACCATATTTTTGGAGGTATTTTAAAAATTATCCAGCTTATGATAACGAAATAATTGAACTGAAATATTTTGGGTATTAGTTTATAACATATCAGTCTTTAATTTTAATTTGCAACATTTTTTGTCGTTACACAAATCGATATAATTTAATGTATATTATTTTTAAAAGAAAATCTAAAATTATATGCGTATTTTGTTTAAATAAATAAAATATTTAAATTTGCTTCAATAAAATCTGATTATATTTTTTTCCACAAAAATATAAGCCAGGGATTGAATTTTTAAATAGTACTAAACACCTGTTAAAAGTGTACTTTCCTGATCCCAATTATACCAAAATACAAAATTTTTATAAAAACTATCACTAAAAGCTCAAAAATACAGTACAATTCCCGAAACAAACTAAGAAAATAGCTTTATTTTGTTTTTCGAAGAATTATAATTTTATTTATATAAATTTCGATAAAAATTTATAATCCATACCAATAAATGATTTTATTTCTACTTTACTCCTGTCATAAATGTCCTTCTTAATCTCTTCATGATTTTTATTAAACAATTAATAAAAATGATCTTCGAATATTAAAGAGACTATGAGACCCCAATACATTTTATTTTAAAATACAAAGCAGAGACTGTATATCAATAGTAATCGTAGTGCTTTATCTTAACTAATGTGAGATTTTTGTAAACCTCTTAGCAATAGAAAATCCATGAAAAATCATCTTATTTATAGAAAATCATCTTATTTAGAGTGCAAAGTTGAATAATTTTAATTTATAAAAGGTTTTAAATATGAAAAACTAAAATTATGAAGAAGTTTAAATTATACCAAAATAGGCACTGGTGTACTGTTATACCAAAAAAATACAACTGTACAAATCTTGACATCCCTGATCTAACCACACAATATTTTCTAAAACTTGAAAAAATAATCAATTCTAGCAGCAGCAAAAATTTCCATTTTGAAAAACAATTTTAAAAGGAAACGGATGAAACCAAATATAACCAAGTAAAGTTGTAAAACAAACATACATATACGCATGCAAGATAAAATCTATATAAGTGTGTGTAAATTCACGTTTAACTGTTTGTGTTCCTTTTGTTATTTTTGTTGTTGTCAGACGATTAGCATGTTGCGTGTGACCACAGCTGTTTGTAAACATACACAAACAGAAAATGTATACACACACACCCAAAAACAAAAACAGAAAAAAAATAACAACGAAGAATATTGTAATCGAATATGTCGAATATATTGTACCCTTTCGTAAACATCAAGATAGAAAAATTGAGTTTCCCAGAGGAACGTCTAAATATATTTCGATGATTTTATAATTCTATAAATCTCCAAAAATATGTTTGCAATGTTGTTCCTTTGTGTTGTCACCAATATAAAAAATTTAATATACTGTTCATAATTTATGTTTCTAGATGTAAAAGCTTCAAACGTGTAGAGTGTTAATTTCATAACATGCTACAAAGTACTTTTTACACACATATGTACATATCCTTGTACATGAATATCCCTATTTTACAAATGTGTGTATGTATATATGTCTGTGGTACGTGTTTCTACTTTAAACGTGCTACAAAATATAAAACAAAACGAAATGTTTTTGTAAAATGAAACCAAGGCAAAAATGCAAATGTCGAAACAAGTATAAAAAAAACTAATTTAAATTAAAAAAATACAAACACAACCACTATCAACGTTCTCATCATAATCATGATAAAAGCAAACGGTAGTAACTAATATAATATAGAAAAATAAAAAAAAAAACAGAATGGGCACATTGAATGTCACCTGGGAAAAGTGACCAAAACAGAAGCATGTCAGCGTCTACATACATTAAAGATAAAAGCAGTCACTATTTTTATAATCTTCACCAAAGTTTTAAAGGTTATATATAAGTTTGTCATCATTCCATTTGTAATTTCCACAATTTTCCTTTGAGATCCAAAAAAGTTAATATTTCCTGGATCCTTATTAAACAGGAAGTCGAAATATATATATATATATATATATATATAGGACATCGTTCTTTGCACAAATGTCACATATATTTTCTTAATTTCTCAATTTTCTCAATTAACCAAATCGATATATAGGTAACTGAGTCATGGGTAAAAAACTTCTATGAATGAACATTATTCGAACAACAAATAATTCGAATATTTTTATGTTGGATATTCGAATAAAACGAATTATTTATTTTTATAATTTTTATAAAAAATATATATTTTATGCTAAATTTAATTAAACGCACCTTTTACAATTTCGGTAATCTCAACGACTACCAAAACAGTATTTTTTCCAAATTTTATAAAAACAAAAGAACGAAATAATAGTTATCAGTTTTATTATTTTACAATAAAGTTTTTAATTGAACTTGTAAAATCCTAAATAATTTACTTTATTATACCCTACACCATCATAGGTGCCTTTGTGCTGATGTTTGTAACACCCAAAAATATTAGTCTAAGACTCACCTTAATATATACCAATCGGCTTGGAATAACTCGATTTAATGATGTTCGACCATCTGTCCGTCTGTCAATGTAAATTTTGTAATAAAGTACAGGTCACAATTTTGATAATAACTTAACGAAATTTGACTCATATGTCTTTTATAGTCCAAGGGCCAAGCCTATTGAAATTGCTCATGATCCATCTATTGTTTCACCTATTCACCATACAAACGTCCTTGCAGAATTGGCGTTTAATGATTATAAATGCCCATGTATAGCAATATTCTAATGAAATTTGGCAAATGTAAGTATTATATAAGCATTAGTCTGTGTGCAACAGTTCAATAAAGTAGGTAGATAATTGATTTAATTGATTTAATTTGTTTGGACTTGACCGACAATATCTTTCTTACTTGTTTCATTTCAATTATTCGAATAATTCGAACAATGTTAAATACGTGATCGAATAATTTGAACAAACTGAATTATGTTGTTGGAATAACACATTTTATTCGAACAATAGAACAAGTTAGAGCACTATATTCGACTGTGTCGAATTTTTTATACACTTCACCACTTTACCCACAAATAATAGAAATAATACCTTAAAATATGTATTATTATTTTCAAATTTATACTCTCAAAAATAATCTAAAATTTTTCCAAATACAAATAATACAATATATATTTACACCGCAAAAAAAACTGAAAAAGAGTTGAAAAAGTCATGATTTTAATATTGTGTCATCATTGGAAGGAAGTACTTAGTCTTGAAAAAGAGCTGCAGATTTTTTATAACCAATTTTTGTCATTGGCAGCATGTTTTTTATGCTTCTTGTTCATTGCTTTTGAAGTACTTCCCTTAAAAACTTTTTTTTTAATGTTTTCCTTTTTTGGAAACAATTGTTATTAACTTGGCTTCCCTTCTCTTTAACCAACAACAAAACTATTCAAAATCGTTACAAAAACAAGATCAAATTCAAAAAATAATAATAAAAATTCATTTAGTTATGTTAAGAGATTTCTTTGGCATTTTAGAAGGGCTGCATCAGAAAGCGAATGTATGAGACCTTGACCGCGATGACATCGCATGTATAAAATACATAAATCTGGAATTCACCTAGAAGGAAGGTCTGAAAAATGGCCTCTTTTTATCGATGAGTTGTAAACGGAATCTATCAGTGTTTTTTTAAGGAAGTGCTTACTATGATAGCTTTATTTTGTGTTAATATTTATGTAATTTGGCCAAATTAATGCATACATTAAGGCATTAGTTTTTTATTTGATGGTAAAGTGGTGAAGGGTATAAAAGTAACGTATAACGTATGTCAAATATTAACTTGATACTGACATTAGCTTAGGATTTATGCGCGATAAACTGATTTTCGGAAAAAGGGCTTATATGGAAGGTATTGTAAATTATAGACCGATCTTCATGCATCTTGGCACACAGATTTATATAAAACTTATTTGTGCCGAATTTTATTAAAATATTGTTATTTTAAGGCACTTATGTATATCCCTATTCCGGGAGGACATTTGTATTTTGACTAGGTGAAATAGTGGACCGATCATAACAAAATTTCAGAAGGCATCGTCCTTATTTCGTAAAAGCCAACAATTTATTAAATTATCTTAAAATTTGCGGCTGTACTTTGTGCACAAACTTTACATGGACAGCCAACTAGCCGTCCAGCCAACCAGTCGAACGGACATAGTTAGAAATATACCAATCGACCCAAAAGTGAAAGCTAAGAATCCATAAATTATACCAAAAGTTTTTATTTAAATGTAGCAGAACAAAATATTAAGAAAATATCCTTTATATAAAGTATATAGATAACAAATAAATATAATATTAAAGGATTAAATTTTCAAAAATATACTTTCTTAACTTTTTGTACTGCAATATTTAAATAAAAGAGATTCGTAGCTTTCATTTGACATTCATATTGGGTTGATATAATCTTCGTACATTTTTTATAATATTGTTAAAAATTGCTTATCTTTCGAAACTTTGAAGTCATTATGAGAATAAATTTGACATCTACGAGAAAAACTGGGTACACATTTTAACCCTGGATGATCTCTAGTTTTATCTGTACAACAATTTTTTCATGTATGGGAATGATTGTTGTAGACTGACATACATGTGAAAATAAATACTACAAGGTAACACTTTTAAAGGGGTATTTTCTTAAGTTTTTGTGCTGCAGCATTTAAACAAATATTGTAGAGATTCTTAGCTTCTAGAAATTCATTTGATATACATGGTTGATTGATATAATATTCGTAAATATTTTATATACTTTTTTTAATGTGTATTCTTCTAAACTTTTATGTCCTTTCAAGAAGAAGTTTGACGTCCTTGAGAAATTCTGAGCACGCAGTTTTATTACGTGTGGTCTATAGTTTTATGCATATATTGATTTTTTCATGTGTGTAAATGACTGTCATATGAATCTTATGATTAAATTAAAAACAAAAATCATTTGTTTCAAAATACTTATTTTATTTCACTTTATAATTGCCATGAATTCTAAACTCGTATTTACCAACAAAATCCAAAAAATCAGTAGAGTATTTCCCATAACACTTTAAAACTATTTTATACATTTTTTTAAAACCCATTTAGCATTACATTTAATTTAAATAAAACTTTTTAATTCCTTTAATACCATACTAAATAAAGTTATACAATATGTTAATTCCAAATACCAGACAGCAGCAACAAATTCCCAAGGATACACAACCATTAGCTAAATTTCCATTTTATTGGTTAAAATTTATATTTGTTAAATTTATTAAAAGTTAAAATATTTCCATTAAAATGTATAAACTAAATATAGTCATCAAATACAGATAAATTAATTTACATAAAATGTTTATGTAGAAATTTATGTACTAACGTTTATAATAGATTTATCTCTTATAAGTGTGTGTGTGTATATGTACCAACAACAATACATTATTATTGGCCAATAAACAATACAATACAATAATAAAAATTAAAAATCATTTCCGATTTATATTTATTAGCATAAAACAATAAAAATTGCAATTAGAATACAAAAAATGTTTAATAAATATTGAAACCATTAAGGAATGTATAGAAAAAACAAAAAAATAATAAAATGTTAATAAAAATTAGTTTTGCACACCCATACAATTAAAAAACACATACAAACACACATAAATTGTGGCATTAACATTAAGAATACAAATATGACATGTGTTTGTGTGGTTATATAAGCATGTATATACATTAAAGAGCCTCACGAAAAAAAAAAGTAAAATAATCGAATTAAATTGATTAATAAAATTTATTCACTATTTTACACGAACTTATAGTTTTTATGATAAATGCATGATTTTGGTGACATTTATTTTTGTTAACAAACCATTTATGGACCGGCAATTCCAAAATATTAGTTGTGAAACTAAAGGGTTAAATGAACACATGTGCCAATAGTATTGAATGTGACCTTTCTAATGATCTAAATGATCTAAAATATAAATTACGATGGAAAATGTAGAAAATATACAAAATATAATAAAATAGTATTTAAAATAAAATCATAGAAAATTTTACTAAAATTTTAATTTCGCAAGAATGAAAAGTAATTTTAAGAATGTTTTTCTCATTATGTATTAAACGTCAATCATCTAATTTTTTGACAAAAACTTAAAAATTATGTACACTGTTGATCGAAATCCATATTTTTTGGAGGTATTTTAAAAATGATTTAGCTCACATGAACGAAATAATTAAACCAAAATATTTTGCAGATCAGTTTAAAACATATCAATCTTTAATTTTATGGGGATACGATTTCAAAATTTTTTGTTTCCATACAAATGAAGGCAATTTAATATACAAATGTATGTATGCATCTAAAAATATGTATGTATGAACAATTTCTGCGAGATTTTATTGTGATTTCGAATGTATTAATTAAAGCCAACGTATATTGTATTTATATAACAGTACATGTGAGCAGCCTAAACTTTAACACACTTTCCTGCTTAGGTGAATATACACATACATATGCATTTACAGTGAAAAACTATTAATAGATTATGATCATAAATTTTTCAACTTAAAATTACATTGGATTTTTTTTGGTACTTAATTAAATCAAATCAGACAAATCGTTCTGAAGATATATTGCAATATGTAATGCATCCTCAATAATGCTATATTGAATAAGAAATTCCGTGCTGCAGAAAAAAAAACTTGTTTTTTGTCTCCTTGTGATAAAGCAGGGTCCGAACTGCTTTTTCTCATATTTGAAAAGTTATAACTCAGAAGACAATCTCTATTTTTACTTAATAATTTTACTATATAATAGCTATAAGTCCAACAAATACATGTTTTAAATCTTGTATAAATCGAGAGTATACTTGATAAAATATTTGAAATATAAGAGGAACTGAGAATATATTTTATGGTAATTTTTTATACAAATTGAGAGGGTTTTTAAATGAAACCAAATAAAATTCTTAAGTATATACACATATTCAACATAGAAATATGTTCCACATTTGTAATAAAAAATTAAAATTAAAAATTAAATCCGAAAAAAAACTCATTCGTAATTCTATAATCGTTTAACTGACTTAAACAAGTTCATGGAATTTAAATTACAAATTTGAATAATAATTTATGATGAACTATAATAGTTGGTGCATGGAAATTATATATATGTATATACTAAACTGCTCCAAAAAAACCGACTTTTGAATTTCGAGCGTAACTCCCCCTGAGCTTGTACTCTTTCATGTAAAAATGTAATAGCAAAATGTTAGACCGAGAGGATGACGCTAACATGTGCCGCATCGACCCTTAAGTTTGTAGGGTGCATTTATATGGGAAAATTTTGACTTTTTCACTATTATATATATATATATATATATATATATATATATATATATATATAATTGTTATAACAGTATTGTTATAACAATAAGTAAGTAACTGCCAACAAAAACTTTTTTCCATACAATGAAATAACACCCAGTGGGTTGGAAATTATTTCATTTTTTCCATGGGAAATTTTTTTATAATGAAAAAAGATCCAAATGAAAACAAAACTTCCAACGAAATTTTGTTGGGAATTATTTCCTGTTCTTTCACAAATGGGATTTGTAAAAGTTTCCAAGTACTCCATTTGATAATTTAATTTGGAACTTATTTCATTGTGAGTTTTTTTTTTTGGTAGAGTAAAAGGGGGAGAATTGCTATAGGGGCACATCTGCTATTGGCAATTATCTCAAAAATGAGGTAATAATTTTTATGTCACAAATTGTTTTGAAATATTCAGAAATTCATAAGAAATATTCAGGATCAGAAATACTTAAATTAAAGCCAATATATCTGAGTCTCTATATATAATAAAATAAGTCCCAGCTGAAATAAAAAGTACTCCCAAATTTTATAAATGAAATTACTTACATTTTGGAATTTCATCACAACAAAAAAAAAAAATAATAAGTAGGATAGAAGGTGGACCATTCACCACTTTTTGGTTTAAATTTCTCTCTTCTCATAACCGTAAACAATATACGAAAACTTTCTTTAGTACTAGAGACTCACATATATTGGCTTTAATTGAAGTCCTTCTGATCCTGAATATTTTTTATGAATTTTTGAATATTCCAAAACAATTTGTGACATAAAAATTATTACCTCATTTTCGAGATAATTGCCAATAGCAGATGTACCCCTAAGCAATTCTTCCCCTTTTACCCTACCAAAAAAAAAACTCACAATGAAATAAGTTCCAAATAAAATGAAATAATTCCAATTTAAATTATCAAATGGAGTACTTGGAAACTTTTACAAATCCCATTTGTAAAAGAACAGGAAATAAGTCCCAACAGAATTTCGTTAGAAGTTTTGTTTTCATTTGGGTCTTTTTCATTATAAAAAAATTTTCCATGGAAAAAATGAAATAAGTTCCAACCTACTGGGTGTTATTTCATTGTATGGAAAAAGGTTAGGGATTTATTTATTTTTTTTTTGTTGGGAGTTACTTCATGGAACCAATATAATTTCATGGTATTGAAATAGAGTGCTAAATATAATTTGGCTGTGTATGACATTCTGTGAATGTAGTAAATTAAAATAAATAAGTCTAAATGGAAATTTACAAAAAAAGAAAATAATAATAAATAATAATGTTGTAAAAATTATCTTTTCTTGTTCAGTTATTACAATTCATTTTGTACTTAAAGAATACATAATACAGGCCTATGATTAATTTGTATTTTATTTTTCATTACTTCTTACAGTCGTATGATTAATACTGATCTCCAAATAAAGCAAAATTCATATCACTTATATGTCTAGGTTGAAGCTGAAGAAAAAAATATTCTCTTTAAATTGATTAGAAATTTTTACAATTTATATTTGTTATAAGTCGCATAATGTAGACGTACTCGTATTATTAAATTTGTTCTAATAAAAACAAGTAAAGTCAAACTAATATTACTTATACGCCCAGATGTAAATTAATAAAAGAATTTTCGATTTTATGTAATTTTAAAACTATTTTCTTTGGTAATTTTGATCTAGAACTAAAATCAAATTAACATTATTATTATTTATTAATTTTATATATCCGAAAATGTTGCTTTATTTTATTTTCCACTGTTTCAAACATGTTTAAATAATGTATATTTCTGAAACAAACATTAAACATTATACCCAGTTTTATCCTCATTGATCCACTTTTCTCTTACAGTCAATTAAACAAATTGTGTTTTTGTTTATTGCCAAATATATGCAGGGCTGCCAGGTAACCCTAAAATTAAGAAGAAAAAGGAACTACCCAAAAAATCCCCAATCAACAAAGAAATATGTTTTATAAATAAAAATAATTACGTTTTTCAATCAAAATAATTGACGTTCTCTCTATAGCGTTGACAAGTACAAAGAGAGAACATACAAATCATTGTTGAGTCTGTTTAGAACTAAATTTTAAGATTTTTATTTTTCTATGACATTTGTTATGAGATTTGTGTATTTATTTCGAATTTTTACATTCTTTGTTGAGGTTCATGTTGTGTATGTGAAAAGAGCGAATACTATCTACCCCTGAGTGCTATGGGTGCCGATCAATGCTCTATAGAGATAAATATTGGATAAATATTTTTACATAACTACATATGTATTTAAAAATATAAGTACATAGATGATATAGATACTAAACTTCAGATTCACCATGTTATATATAAAAAGAGTTGGTACTTTAGAGATAAAATTATTCATTATGTTGGATTAAATTCTTGCCAACAGATCTTATTAACATTAACATATTAATAGCGCTAATGATAATAATAATGGGAGAAATTTGTGCAAAAGCTTGGTTTTACTATTGTTTATACTTGATGTATTAAAATGAAAAATTCATAAATATATATATATTAGTCTCTCTTCTTGGAGAGTATATTTAATTGGGAATAGTATTATGAGATTTTCCAGGATGATTGTTTTTTACAAAAATAACTAAGAAAACATTTATAAATCATATATTTTATAAAAAATCATTAAATTTATCATCAAAAAAGCAAATTGGAAACGAAAATTGAGAAAAATGAAACCTTAAAAAATTGCCAAATGCAACGTTGCCAATTTAGCGCTTTTTAACGAACCAAAAATCGCATTTTTCTTGTTAGCGCTTAAAAAAAATAAATAAATTGGCGCTTTTTTTTTGCATAGTGTCTATTTTAGATAAAATTTTATCAAGAAAAAATATCAAAATCAGTACCAATGTATTGCAAGTTAACATCAGTTAAACAAATGATTATTATTTTTAGTTGTTACATCTGTCAAACTGCATTGCTCCACGGAGCAATACTCATATTTCATTTTTCATTTTTCTCTACCTAGTTTCTACATTAGGCTAATTTTTATCAAAACAAACGTCAAAATCAGTGCGAATATATACAAGGTAACCTTAGTTAAACACTTGATTATTATTTTGGCTGTTACAGTTGTCAAACTGCATATATAAAAAAACAATTATGAATACACCATATTGTGGTTTTTGTGCAACTGTTGCCACCTTCCACAAATTCGCGTTAAGTTTAACGTTTGTCTTGATAAAAAAAATTCTCTAATGTAAACACTATGTTAAGTGGGCAAAATATTTGTCGAACAAATTATCATTTTTTGTTTGCCGTCAGTGTCGCTGTGCTATTTTTAAACACAGCGCCTCTTCATCCGCATACAAAAATGATATTTGATGGCAGACATCGTTGGTAGAACAATTATGCAAATAAGAACAAAACATGAATAAATTTGGTTCATACTATCCAAATGCATGTACGAATAAAATTTTGTTCAATATGGGAACGAGAAAAAAGCTCATGTATCCCGCAAATTAGGAACATGTATTTACGTCCCTATTAACTAATATAAAATAGTATTAAAGGCCCTAAGAGTGAAACGGTAGAAAATTATTGTTTTCAGTAAATTTTAGACAGCTATGAGCTGAACAAAATTTTACTAGCTCATAAGGCTAGTGGAATTTTTGACAAAAGTATTGAAAAAAAATTAATGTTGTAAAGTATTTACATAAAATATTATCATTAAATTTTATATGACCTACACTTTCATTATATTCTTTAAAATACAAGCTCGATTTTCGCGACTAATTAAAAACCAGATCTGTCGCGAAAACTGAATTTTCGCGATAACAGAACTCAAAATTTTATTGAAAATTTTTATGTAATTTTTAAAATTAGAATTGTTTTCATTGATATATTTACATAAATTTAAAACATTTTTAAGGAAATTGGAGATTTTGAGTTGCTTTTTTAGCAAATTATTTTTTAAAATAACAGCTGAATCAAGCAGTTCGTATAGTGCTGTTTTCGGCGTATCATTTTCCAAAGCCCATTGTATGCATATGTTTATCGATGTCATACAATTGTCCACTTTAATTTTGTTTTGCTCCTCATTACTTTCCACATGAAATTCTTCTTGAATCCAATTGTTTATGTTAGCATTTGTGAAAAGATGTTCCATACCAATTTGAGATACAATCGTTGGCTTTAAAATATGTTGAACTTTTCTCATATTAAGAAATGTATTTACACAACAAATGATGCGAATAAACTAACAAAAGTGAAGATCAAAATCATCCAAAAATGTTAATGTACCAAAATACGGGAATTTCCCTTTTTTTGGTTATAGACATTGTAATCAAATTAAAAAAAAAAAAACAGATAAAATTCGCGATAATGGGTAGTCGCGAATACCTAGCTTGCACTGTACTTCCTTCCTTTTAATTACTAAATGTCATTTTCCAAAATAAACTGTAGCTTTCATAATGAATTTAAAATGCAATCAAAACAATTGAAATTTGACATTCATATCTCTTGTTTTTTCTATTTACACATTTTTAACTTTTTAATGACACAATTTTAACTTGTTAATATTTTATAAAGTTTTCATTTCATACAATAAAAATAAGAATTTTTTTCTTTTCATTTCGATATGCCAAAATATAGCTTCAGAATTATTTTGTTTAAAGTGGTTATTTGTGGTGTATATCCGTTTTCCCAATCCCATCGAATAAAGGATTTATTAGCAATTTTCCAGATTCTATCAAACATATTCCATATTTTAGAAATAGCTTTTTTTGAAAACAAATTGGATGATTAAATTAAAGGTTTTGCACTAAAAGTTAAAAAAAATCTAACCGAAGTACAGTGTCACATTTGGCAATTTTAGAACGACAAAAATTCAGTTATGGAGATATTGGACTGAAATGTAATATTCTCTTAGCAGGCAAAACCTCAAACATTCCCACTAAAAATAGGCGGGTATAATCACTGCCCCTTCCATACTAAAAAAAATCTTTTAAATTTCTGACATATTTTAATAAATTTTATTAAAAAAAATAGTACTTTAAGGTAGAGGTGGCAAGATCTAACCATACATATCTTAATATACTATTTGCATAACAAATTTTTCACTACTATCTTAAAGTTTTTAATTCTTAATAAATTGTTAATATGAGTTACCGTATATTTTTTTTTATAATATTTAAAAAGAACGGAAAAAGTTACAGCCAATATTTTCAAATATAATATTATGAATGCTCTTTTATATACCAATAGTCAAATAAAAATAGAATTTCCAAAAAAATATAAATTTTTTAATATTAGAATAACTTTAAACAAAAAGATAGATTCAGTATTGATTTTTTATCTAAAAATATATAATAAAATAATGTGAATACATTTATCATTACGTACCAAAAATCATATCAATATTTGCAGTATTTACTGAAATATATGTAGTTAAAGTTAATAAACTTCTTTACAAAAATTTTAAATAAAAATATTTTTTTTTAATACCAAATTTGCAAATACATAATTCGCGCTATGAACACTTTAAAATATTCTAAATGTGTTTTTTAAATAGTATATTATATGAATACCAGTAAATTAGAAAAAAGTTTTTTCAATTGCTTTTATTTTCTAATTTGGCTAAATGTGACACTGTGCAAAAAACTGTTATGAATTTGGACTTATGTAAAAAAAAACACCAAATTTAAATTCAATTTGAAATATAATTCACTCTTTCAGTAGAAGTTAAAACATTTAGAAAATAACAGATATGGACCTTGTAATGTCTAAGTTGTTACTCTTAATAAAAAACAGATTTTCATTTAAAAAAATTAACTAAAAAATAAGAAAGGAAAAACTGCAGCTCTTTAAACTTTAAAAATAACAGACGATAATTCGCTTGTACTCAATCACATACGATCGTATATTAATGAATTAAGATGCTTCCCGAAGTTCATATTGCAAGCTATTCTAAAGCTCTTTATAATGACATGTAAATGTAACATCTTTAAAATTATATAATTTTGTTCAAAATTCCAATATTATTAACAAAATAAAAGATGCAATAATTACATACATAAAAAAACTAAATTTCAAATTCAATAATAAAATTTAAAGTCAGTAGTTTTTACTTTTTACTAAAAGAGAATCTATCAGGAAATTCGTAGAAACAAAATCTATAATTCAAAAATTGTTTATTGAAAAAAAAATAATTTTTTTTAAATTAAAATAATATATTTACTACCTATAAAACATAGTATTTGAAAATCTTTAATAATTTCAAGCAATTAAATTGTTAGAATAAAAAAAAATATTATTTGGATTTAAAAAGATATCCAAACAAGCAATTTTATGATCATAATTCCAAAAATTTTAATTATGAGATTTGTGACCGTTTTTATTAAATTAAAAAGATATCAAAGAAGTAATGGAAATATATTTTAAAATTATTAGATTTTTATAAATAATAACAAATAAAAATATTAAATAAATTATGAATATATAATATTAATACATATATTTAAAATATAAATAAAATATAAATAAAATCTCACCAACTATTCAATAACACAAGGTAACAAAATTAAACCTTTCTTGTGCGGCCTGGAACTTTATTGCAAAATTTTACTAATTTGAGATTGCTGATTTCAAATCTAATCTCCCCCAGCAAAACTTTTTGGTTTTCGGTAATGGCAACTACATATTAAAGAAGCTTCTTGGTAATAAGGTGTCATTATCATTTGACTACTCTGCATTACATAATCACGTGGATGAGTTGGTTAGAGCGCTGGATTAACAACCAGAAGGTTGTTGGTTGAACCCCATTCTGTTGTTGTTAGTTTTATATAACAAAATGTCTAAAAAGATATTTTAAACTAAAAAGAGTTTTTGTAGCTTAGGAAACTAATTGCGAGATGGTGTGCTGAGTAAGACGTTAATCATTAAAAACGAATGGTTAATTTGTGTCGATGTTCGAGTCTCACTGACTGCAAAATTTTGTTGTTTTTTTTTTATTTTTATCTTCGTTTATGTATATATTTTTTATCATCCATAGAGTCTAAAAATAACTACATGAATTTGTGGACAACTCGAACAAAAATAACTAGTTATTCAGGCAAAAAATAAGTAGTTTATTTTTGTTTCCAATTACACCTGCTGGCTTACCAGGAATGGCTCAGCAAAGTTTTTGCTGGGCCCTTTCAATTTGGAGTACCGCTGATTAATTGCCATAAATTGTAAGGGTGTGCATATATATATGTACGGTCAACCCAAACAAAGTTCCATTTTGTTCCAACATACACATGATTCACAATTTACAGTTTTCTCTGTAAATTGTGAATAAAATCAAAAGTTATGCACCGATTGCAATGAAATAAAGCTCATTTCATTCGAAATATGTTTAACTAAATGTTTTAAGACCAAAACTGTGATTTTTGTTGCATTTTTATTTTTCATGAATTTTTAAAGAACAAAAAAATTTTTTTTTTAATTGTTATTTTTTTCAAAACTTCAACGATATCTCTGATATCTACTGGACAAATTTAAAAACACTGCTTAAAGATAATATTATTGCCGAGTTTCGGATTGAATATGGTGAACCGTTTTCAAGTTATTCCAATATATGTAGTGAAAGTGCCTTAATCTTGGACATAACGATAAATCTCGAAAAGTCGAGCTGATAGAGAAAAATTTAGATTAGCGACCTCAAATTCGTAAAAATTTGCAATAAAGCTCCAGGCCGCATAATGACTGTTCCCCAGTGTAATGGACTGACACGTATAAATTTGATAGAGTAATTTAATGTTATAAATATAATTTTATAAAAACATGGAGACAAACGCTAAAAAACTTACCGGTGAATGTTTGTATGTAAACTGGACTACGAGCAATTACCTTCTTAATTTCATTTTCTTTACGACCGATACTAAGGTCTTAAGCTAGCAAGATGTTCGGATATCACTAAAGTAACTAACAATATTTTTCCGATCGAATGCTGATCTTTACGGTATAGGTCCGACAAATTGGCTGTGTGTTAGAAACATTAGCACAAACATATTGTACCCCATACAGCGTATTTAAATAACTCAATAACTATTACATACCTTGTGAAATATAAGACACCGTAAAGGGCCGTGGATAGCAGAACTATTGACTTAAAAATTTCTTCAAACGGGAAGGATTTAGTCAATAACCGCGGGACGCGCTTCGTTTTACCAATTTCTTAGAAACGCCATTAACTGTCAAAATTCTCTGTTAGAAACCCTAGAAAAAGAACAATAAAATAAGTTGCACTTAAATAACCTCCAACCAATTATTATATAGTACGAGTACATAGCTTACCTCTGAGTATCCACAAAGAATTTTATAAAAATTATTTTATTAAATGTATTTTCTTTTTATTTATTTATTGTCAAAACTTATGAAATGTCTTTAATTTTCATTTGGTTTTCAAAATATTTAAAACCAATAATGTAAATTATTAAAATCAAATAAAAAGAAAAAAGTTTGTGCGTGAATATAATAATTTACTTTCCTTGATTTTAGTTCATAATATTTAAGAATAATATTTTAAATATTAACACTTTTTTACATTTTTTGAAATGAACCAAAACTCAAGAAGACTTAATTAAACAAATTGTTTAAATTTTCATTTATATTTTCAATTCTTAAATCTATATTTAAATTTTTCTTAATAGAATTTTTGGCTTTTAATGATTTTTATGTGCTATAAAATGGCAGCAAATTTAAGCAAATGTCTAATCCTTACTTTTTAATAGCTTCTTATTGGAAAATTGCCATTTAAAGGAATTTATTATTAATATTTTCATGTATAAGAATTTTTATTTAGAATTTAAATCAAATCTAATAAAACTAAATTAAAATTTTAGCAGCATTTTGCCAAAATTCGCAAAATTATCATTAAGTACAATTTAATAGCATCTGTGAACAAAATTTTATTTTTTATGAAAAAAGTTTGAGAAAAAAATCATGTTCAGTTCATAATATTTATGAAATCAAATATATGATTTTTTTTTTCTGTGTAATTTTTTTAATAAAATTTAAATTTTAGTCAAAAAATTATTCGTTTAAAAAAATTTAGACATAATTTTTCTGCATAATTTCCCTGAAAAAATCCCAAAAATATTTGAGATATCCCAACAAATCTCCAAATTCCAAAACCGAAATTTTCTTCCTTTTCTGAAACAAATATTTCCCAAATTTGAATTTAAAACCCCAAATCTGGCAGCTCTGCATGTATATAGATGCCTACAATTGCTTGTATTTGTAGCTGTTGGCAAATATTCTTACAGAATTTATACTCGTATTTACCTCAAAATGTATGTTTTTCAACGTAGCATGTGTTATTATGTTTATAGAATATTAATCTTAAATTTCTAGGAATATCTGGATACTTCGACATACATTTTTGTTTAATAAACTTATTTAAAGAATTTGTTTACATTTTTCTTTTTTTTTTTTTTTTTTTTTTTTGTGAATATTATTTTCCACTTGTGCTTGTTGCTCCTAGAATATGAAATTGTTGAATTAAAAAAGAAAAACTTGTTAAAGCTCAACATCAAATGTTAAAAAAAAAAACATGCTTGTAATATTTAAGATTTTATAAACGTTTTGTATATAAAAGAATTAAGCGGAAAAAAAAAAACAAACCACTAAATGGTTGAAGATTATACTTCAAACATCAAATGATGATAAAGATGTTGCTGCTACTGACGAAGATGATGAAAAACCTACTTTATGTGAATGTTCATTTCATATCCTTTTTTTACATTGTCCATATAATTTTACTTTGCTTATTGCAATTGAAGTTAAAGCATTTGAGTTAGCTTTTTTAAAGTGTAGCTTAGTTTATAGAAAAGTTGGTAATCTTGGTTGTTTGTAGGCTTGGAGAGAAAATATTCGGATCAGATAATAATAAACTTATGAAATGTAGACTTAATCACTTATCCAGAAATATTTCTTCTCTGTGTCTGTAGAATCAATACTACGTCTTAAAGTAAACAACAAATATTAAGCAGACAAAAGTATAATTGTCCAATCAAGTTGGACACTTAAATTATAATTAAATTATACTTAAATTATAATTTTTATATTAATTTAAAAATATTAATATAAGATAATTGTTCTCAGTGTACGCTACTGGGAACAAAATAATCTGATAATGCCACAAATTAATGTTCTCCAAAGAAAAGTAATGTTATCGGTTTTCGTTAAAAGGCCGATGGGTTGATGAAATCCTAAAAGAATAGCGATTGGCCTTCAAATTGTAAAACTCACTTATCATCTGGCGGTTGTGCACTTAACAACTTACCATCTTCCACTTGGCACTTAACAACTTACCATCTCATCAGCTTAAACTTACCATCTTATTATCTTAAACTTACCAACTTATCATCTTAAACTTAACCATTTACCATCTTTAACTTGGCATCCTACCAACTTGCTGTCTTAACATCTCAGCATTTTATCATCTTACCATCGAGCCGTCACGATTAACCTAAATAATATTTATTCAACAATAATCATTCATCATACTTACCTTAATATAAGACCTAGATCTAAGAAATCTTGTGAAATAAAGTAGTGAAGTTTAATCGAAAATAAAAGAAGACTTACCTCAATCCTGGATTTCCCTGAAAGAAAAGGTGAGATATTGTTGTAACTAGAACCAGCTACACCACTAATTGAAACCCCCTATTTTCTTTATTCCCAAAACCCCCTAAATTATAATTACTCTTATCAAAAGAGTAATTATAATTCCTTCTCCATTATAGATTGATAAACCCCTTTTATTTTCAACAACCTCCTCATCATCATCATCCATAAGGAGAAGTTACATACAATTAGACAAAACTACCTAATTGTATTCAATACTCATAAAATAAAATATAACGATAGAGGCTTTATACAATTCGACCCAGTCGTATAATACTTGCCAGTGTTGCCGTTTTATCTACTTTTAACCAAAATTAGTTATTTTATTTTCCAATGTAGAGACGATGATTTTTTTTCCATTTTGGTTATTTTTTTGTTAAATAAAAATTTTAATTTTGCCATAAATAATAATAATAATAGAAAGTTTAAAAGCTAAAGGTTCCTATAACTTTTCATTCCAATTTTAACTGACAATGAAGAAAAAAATTTAAATCAATAGTAAATATAAAGATTTTCTAATATTTAACCAAAAAGTAAAATGGATTGTAAGATTTCTGTGAGAAAGTTCTAACGGTGTAAGAATCAACCCAAATACTTGAAATTACAAAATAAATTACTATTAAAAAAGAAATTTATATTCGGTTAAGACCGACTAAATGATATCCTACACTATTGTGTATGTGCCTAAAAGTAATCCATACTTGACAGAGAGCATTATATGGGTACTATGGTTAATCTTACTTAAGCCAAATTTTATTAATATATTCACATTTATGTAGGATTTAAGTACTTTTAACAGGTTTTCGGAACAGGAATCACATATTTCATGTAGGTATATACAATTTTTTTTTATAAAATGTTTTAGGATTAAAATGTTTTATTTGTGCTGAATTTTGTAGAAATTCACTTATATGTATTTAAGATATTTGGGATTCAAAATATTACTTCAAAAGAATATTTATTTGGGGACTAGATGAAATAATGAACCAATTTCCATCAGTTAAGGATATTCTGAGTTGACCAGTTAAGGGGTATACTTTAGAGCAAGATCTTCCAAATGTTGGTCCGTAGGAACATTCCAAATGTGTATGGAATTATTGTACGTAATATAAATATATATTTTTTTACCTTTTGTCATATATAATTATGCCAAGGTTGGATTCTACAGGTGCTTGTCATTTGGATGGAAAAAAATTTGTCGAAGCTTCGTACAATATATCATTACTAATAGCAAAAGCAAAGAAACTACATACAATTTTTGGACTTTTAACTTTTTCATCGTTGTTAGTTAGATAAGCCCACAAAAGGAAATGTCATGAGATCTCTCTGTCAGATAACTCTAAAAAAAAAAAATAATTGATGACCTGTAGTATAATGAAACGACTGATGTTTCTAATTTAAGGCAACTTTTATTTTATTGAAAGAAATCTCACTGCGTCATCCAGCGGCAAGTACTTGATGCGAAAACCTTACCTGATATATTTAAAAGTGCTCCTCAAACCAAGTAGTACGTAGACGTAGTAAATTTTATAAAAACTAGTGTTAAGAATAAAATTCTTAAAGCACTATATGTAGATTTAAATGCAGAACATAAGAAATTACTTTTTCATATTAATGACTATTGAATTTTTCGAGAGGTTAAACAATCTTGACATTAAACTACAAGGCATACAAGTAAATAAATTTATTGAATTTGATACTTATTGAATCAAAATTTATATATGGAAAAGACATTTTTAATCTCCTCTACCAAAATATTCCTCATTTCCACTGCTGAATGATATCCTGAAATCGTATGAAGTTCAAAAAGAACATATGAAAAGTATACTAATATTCATACTTAGATTCACCTCACAATGATTTTTTCCGTTATTATCTGGAGCTTAAAACCGATTCTTATCAAACCAGTTTACTTCGTAATACTTTCAACATTGCTTTGATGACATACCCGATAATTTTTTAAGAATAAGCAATAAAACTAAATAATATTTCGTGTGCCAAAGCTGACTTTAAATCTACGTTGATTGAATATTTTTGGTTAAAATATTACAAAGTTTAGACGATAGTTAGGAATGAAGCATTGAAATTTTTGCTACAGTTTGTATCTGCAAGTGGAAAGCTCTGCTTTTGGACGTTCCCCAATATGGTGCTGTAGGGTATAAAAAAAAAAAAAAAAATACCTTGTTTAGTTATTAAAACTGTGCAAGACAACATAATTAAATAAGAACAAACATTTAAAAAGGGCACCACATTATTTTATAAATAACTGCAATAAAAGTGTTCTATCAGTTCCAATGTATTTTCAATTGGACCACAATTTTATGCACAATTTTTAAATTAATTTATTAAAATTTAATACATGTGAGTGATTTGATACATGAACGATTAATATTGAATCTCAATTAAATATATTTTTCTTTAAATCTTTAGATTTTAATGCTTTTAAAAATTGAATTCATATTACCAAATGAGATAGGCTAAGCCCCTAAAAAAAGTAACTAAATTCTTTTTCTGTAAACACATAATTGTAAAAGTTAATCTTATTTTCTACTATTGCTCGACCCAGCTGTTTCGCAATTCTAAATTTATTACAATCTGGTATGCTTTCGACAACATATAATAAGGACGTGAGAAAAATTAAATTTTTATAATTAAAGTTTATATACCGACTCTCAACAAAATTGGATCAGGGACCACATTTCGATAAACATTGTTCTAAACAGTTAAGTTTAAATGCTTTTTCCTCCTAAGGACTAAATTTTGTGATTAATATGCAAAGTATTTAAGCCTAAATACATATCAGTGGCAACACTGATCCTTACAATGTTTTTTTTATTCTGTTTTCTTTCTCTTTCACAAATTCAACTGTTTTATCTCAAGCCAAGCATATTTATTTGTTTTTCAATTTAAAAATGTTTTTTTTTATATATATAAAAAAAAAAAAAAAACATTTCTAGATTTTATCAGTACATCTCTTCTGTAATCACAAACATTGAAGGCCAAACAACGTTATTAAACATAAATATCCTAACATTTTAACATACAAATTACTAACAAACAAAATTATTACCATGTTAAATGAAGAGCGTGTAAAGGAAAATTCTAAAGTTAAAGTTGTTGTACGTAATATTTGGTTGTAAAAGCGTAAAAAAGAAAAAATATATGTATATTTTATATTATGATGGTATTCTGCTTTCGCCTACATTTCGCTTATATCTTGCTGCGTGTGTTTGTGTTTATTACAGCGTATAACAAAAATCAAAAATTTTTCTCATACATGACAAATTCTATATATATGTGAATATAAGAACTTAATATAATATAACTAACTTTTCAGTTTTTAATTTCGTGTTCAATTTTCCATTTCAAAGGATTTTAAAGTTTTAAAGGATACGCGAGTTTAATTTTTTATTATGCAGCTTTCTAATTGCTATTATAAAGCAATATGGGTATCAAATAAAAGAGAAGAATTTTGACATTTTATTGGATTACCTTTTGTTAAAATAATCAAAATAAATGTTGCAAAAAATGTCCTTCGAATATTTAATCCTTTAATATCCTTCATAGTTTCCAATGAATAATTTTCAAAATAATATACATATGTAGGAGCACTAATATCTAGTTCTAAGTAGCAAAGTATTATGATTTGAACTTTATTACTTCAATACATACAACAATTTAAAAATTATTCCTACGAACAAAACTACAAATAAAATTTTCATTTTATTAACACTTCGATCATGCAAAACCAATACAACTATTTTTGAAGCCATTTTAATTAAATATTAAATAATTTTTACTTTTATTTGCAAGACTTTAAAATGTATTTGAAAGCTTAAATGACAATAAGTTGAGTAATTTTATTTATTTAATTTTAAATTGTCTTATGGATAATTAACATGGAAACAAGATGTAGTCAGTCAAGCGAGACCATGTAATAACCTGCACGTTAAACAGATTTTCAGGTGAGGTCCTTATATAGAACCTATGAAAATATTTGAACCGATGTTTACTTAATTCCATATCGCGATATATATATTTACATAAAACTTATTAATGCCAAATTTAATTCCAAATCTGGCATACATGAAATTTAGGTGCTTAAAGTAATTTTCTAGACTGGATCTTATATGGGAACTATGTCCAATTATGGATCGATCTTTAGTTAATTTTGTGGTGTGTTTAATAGTTATATGAATTTAATTTATTGTAAATAAAATCACAAGCTAAATTATTTATATTCTATTTATACGTATTAAAGTGACATTCTTGAATTAATGTTGTATGGGAGATATGATCAATTGAAAATCGATTTTTGCGAAATTTGACAGCGTTATTTATACTCAAATAAGAAATAATCATGATAAATTTTATTTCGATGCTAGCATTTTTATGATATTTAAATAATTTTCTGGAAAGGTCTTCATATGAAAACTATAGTCAATTATACAACCAAACGCTTGAAATTTGATAGTATGTATAATTCCGATAAAAATTCTATGCATTTCGAATTTCATATAAATATTTGCACATTGAAGGCAATTCTGATTACTTAAGCATATTTCTGGTAAATATTTGTAAGGGAGCTAGGTAAAATAATGGACCAATTTCACCATTTTCTAAAGGCTTCGTTTTTAAAAAAATTTTCTGTGCCAATTGTCATTAACAATGTTTTAAATTAATTTATATTTTTTGCAAACAAAATTTACATAAACACTGATAAGACATTTTTTTAAAAGCTTACAAAATTTGAACTGTTGAAGCTAAAGGAACAAAATATGCATTTAGAAATTTCATTATAATGATTTCAAAATTAATATAATTTCAGAATAATTTGTTAAAAAACCTAAAGTAAATTTAAGAATAAAGTATTTTATATATTATTATTTGCTTTTATTTGATATCGATACAGATATTGTTGAGCAACTAACAGGTTTTAAAATAATTCATAAAAAAAATTATTAATTTTGAAATTTCAAAGTCCTTTTAAGAAGATCTTCGAACACGAAATGAAAAACTGAGTACGCAGTCCTATCACAAAATGTCTCCACTTTCATATGTATATGGTTTGGGTCATGTGTGAAAGATGCTGTTGTACGGTGTTACACGTATAATGTAAAACAAAACTGAAAAAAAGAACATCAAAATAAAATCTAGTCTGATTTTTTTTTTCTTTTTTTTAACAACAAAATTATCAAAGAAATGAAACTTTTACTTACTTGCGCCTTATATTATATTATTATTAAGGTGCATATGTCTAAACAAGCAAATACTTGAGAATGAAATGATTGAAAATACAATAAATTTTAACCTGGCTGAAACCGCCTTAGAACAAACGGTTTACAGATTTGAGCTCACAAGACTTGAAACTAGTAGGATGCATAATTTAAACACCATAGGTTTCATTTTATATTCATGTTTGTTGTTTAAAATTGAAAAACTTAGAAAAAGGGCCAAAAATTATTTAACCTTTTATCATTCTCCTACACATTCTGTTCAAGACCATACAAAGAAACCTATTTTGCATGACATCGGGCCCATGGCTTCCTACTACGTGAATAGGTATCAAAAAATAGAATTTCCTTCAATGACAAGCCTATGTTAAATTTATTTGAAATGTTCTGAATTTGCACTACTTCTGGATCACAAGTTCAGAATTCTTTGGATGTTCTTTTTTTACTGGATAGTAATGCTACGAATAAAATAAGCTACGTATCATCTTATTCACAATTATGTAAAAAATACTTGGTTCACGTAAAAAATAAATATCACATACAAGTTTTTTTGAGACGCTGATTACAATTCTCTAATAAAAAATTAAAAGTGATGGTCAAAAATTGTTTTTATTATTTTACGATTTTTTAAATAATCAGGTTTTACTTCAGCATTTTTTGGGCGCAAAAAATATCTTAGAATTACATAAAACATTTGGGTACTTTCTGTATTTTATTTTTATGATAATTTTTTAGTCTGTTAAAATAAATCAAAAACGAGCTACTTTTATCTAACCACATTTTGATTGGGCACATCTAAGGCCTGGCGTAAAAACTATCAAAAAGTGACTCAATAGCAAGGTTTTGTCAAGATTTGTCCTAAAATCAAGGGCGCTCTAAAAAAAATTACAAAAATTGCAGAATTTATGAACAAAAATACATTTTGGTAATTTCAAAAATGATGACGTTATAAAATCTTCTTTAAAATAAATTATTTAGTAATCTTAAAAGTTTCTGGTTATTTTGCTATAGTTTAATCCGAAAATAGTATTAAATAGTTAGCTCTCCAAATCAAGTTTAGGTTGTCAAAAAAAGAAACACACACACACATGACCAAATGCCAGAAAAGTTAAAAAATCTGTCGCAATTATTTAAAAAAATAATAAATACGATTATTTTTATTTTCTTAAAAAATATTTTAAAAAATGTTCAGTCAAAATTAATGGTTTGTATATTTTAAACCCCTGTAGCTTTAAACCATTAAATTTATTAACTTATAGTCTGTCATTATCAAAAATTTATAACCCGGCTAAAACTGAATTTAATCCTTAATAAGTTTTAATACTAATTTAAATAAACAGGTTACAGATATAAACTCATAAGACTTGAAACTAATAGAGTGTAACATTTTAGAACCATAGTTTTCATTTTATAATCATGTTTGTTATTCCAAGTTCAAAAACTTGAAAAAAGGGCTTAAAATTACTTAACCTTTTACCATTCTTCTACACTTTTTGTTCGCACGTTTATACTTTTTGGTACCATTCGATCTTATATAAACTAATAGGACCCTGTGTAATATTCTTTGTTATTGAGCTGACTTTCAACAATTAAATACACGCTAGTCGTGTTTTGATGACAAAATTTTTTGATTTCTTAAATTCTTTGGTTTTTTCGGGTAGAGTTTGTGCACTTCTGAACGGAAAGCAAAATTTTAAATAACGACTGATACTTGTTGTAATAGTGCGTACTTTGCTCTATATTTCGTTGATATGCCCAAAATAGTCAACATAGTAGATAGTCTCAAAGTTTGGAAAATAAGAGCGAAATTTTTTCAAAATCAGTTTTTCGCGAGGCTCATTCACAGTTTTATATAGAATAGCATGCGTCAACTTAGTTTTTTGTTATTTTACATAACAAAATTGAGTGAGCATTAACAATAAATGTAATAAAAAAAAGTTTATGTACTATTTGAAATAACGCAAAAATAGCACTTTTTGTTTTTGTAGTTTTACATAGCAGATTGCAATTTGTAAAATTTTTGCTATATAGATTTAAGAACGGCGATAAATATAATTAAACAGGAATATAAATTTAAGCCGAATATCGTTGATAGTTGAAATCGGTACACTTTCTTTAAAATAGATTTTGCCATAATTGGCATAAATAGGTGGCGCTTGTAATAATTAACGGAAATGTAGAGGCGCATCAAAAATTTTTGAAATATAAAACTTTTATGAACCAAAAACAATTTACTTTGGTTAAAAAAGAATAATAGTATATAAATAGCATTTCTTTGTAGTAAATTTCAATAGAATATATATTCGTATAATATACAGAGAAATAACTTAGATTCGAAACGCATATTTGGCAACATTTTTAAAATTCGCGATTTATAATATAATGAACATTTTTTAAATTTTACTGGAAACCCTAAAATATGCCACACCAATACAGTGAAAATATTACACATTCTATTTAAATAACACATTAGGTTGTTATATTACGCGTAATTTTTATCACAATTATACATAAATTTATAGTTTGTAAAAATTGTTGTATGTTCAACTAAAACCCGCTATAACTTTAGTAGTATATTTATGTACTTTCTGGATCACTTTTTCCGTACAAAAAAATGTTAGGTTGAATTTTTGTACCCCTGGTTAGTAGGAAAATAGGCAATTCATGTAAAAAAGCTATGTTAGTAGAAAAATTGCTGAATCTAATTCCCACAAGTTGTGAAAACTTGTAAATTATGTGTTAATTTAAATTAAAGTGCATGCATGTCCACTATTTAATTTGAATAGTTTTTAGTATATTTGTAAGATGCGTATAATCACAGAAAATAAATATTCGAACAAAATGTTCAATTAATCATTTTATTTCAAATATTAATTATATTAATAATTTATTAAATTATTTTGTTAATTGTTTATTGCTTTTGTTACGCAAAAAGAGACAAATTTTGATGTACGTCACTCACAGAATATTTACATCAAATCATCAAATCTATAGAGGTTCGGCTAATGTTTTTAAAACAGTTACATACGTTTTGGCTACTTTTGACGATGTTTTTGTCTATACATTATATAATACTTCGTTTATTTTTCTTGTTATTATCCTAAAAGGAGATCACATCACATACAGTTCAATTTACACGAACTCAATATATTTTCTATTTTACATATATATATATATATATATATATATATATATATATATATATATATATATCAGATAATTTTTTAACATTTATATATATATATATATATATATAAAATCAATTATTTTACTTAATTAATATTATCATTTTGATGATTGCAGCAAAATCAAACAATTTTTTAATTGATTTAAGCAATATTGTAATATAAATCGAATCGAGAATAGTATAGAAAAATATTGTTATGTAATTGAATACCAATGAATTTATTTGAAATAACTTCTACTACTTTACGTTAGTAGCAAAAAATGCATTCCCCCATATTGCAAGCGCGTGTACTGTGCCAGCAAGAATACTTTAAATGATATTTCACATTTTTATTTATAATTCTGTTGCAATTGTATTTTTATATTTATATGTTAACTTACATAAATGCACTCTTTATTTTAAAATTGATATTTATACTTGTCTCAGTAGAGAATGTATGTCATTCTTAAGTTAAACTTGCAAGTTATCATATCTTTTATATAAAAAAGTCAAATTTATTTGTAAATATTTTCAAAAAGGATACAGTCATAATGTATCTTTAAAACGACATGTGAGATTAAGTCATAAAAATTCTTCCATGAAATGTTCTACGTGTGACTTAAAATTTTCAAACTACAAAAATTTTGTAAAACACTTCCATTTAATATATCATAGTAGAAAAATGAAAGAAGCTTCAACATACTGTAATGATTGTAAAACATATGTCATGAAACTGATTTGGTCACTTCATTTAAGCACGAATGCTCATAAAATCAATTGCAGTAAGCAATTGGATAAAGGTATTATGTGTATTAGTAATGCTTTTAAAAATAGAATCGTCGCATGTATGTTTGAAAATGATAACAAAAATTATTTAATTCCGAAAAATTGCATGACTTCAATTCAATATAAAGTCATAGAGGTGATAAAAGATATACTGAAGACATAACATACAAACATTAAATTTAATTGCAAACTATTTTGTAATTATATGTTTTTGAAAGAAGGAGTTGAAACATGAATCATAGAAATGTAATCGCATCAAACTAAAATGATAATAAATTCTACTGCAACAGCAGAAGATCTTGTTCATTTTACTCAACTCATTGTAATGCTCTAATAAAGAAAATGAGTGAGTTTCAGGAACGTAATAGTAGATGGACATTAACTCAAATATCTCATCCCCATACAAAGAAAATATAAATTTTCTCATCTAAAGGACTATTACAATGAAAGTCTCAAAAAGTTTAAAAAGTAATTTTCAAATCTTGAATAGGATCGATGGGTCCAGCGGGAGTAGTAGCTTCCATAGAAAGTAAATATTAGTTATAGTATCAAATAGGGTAGCAAAGCGCTGCGGTGGAAGCCAGTATTATTATATTTTAGCAAATTTCTCAACAATAAAAATTATTTCGATTTTCCTTACATAAGTATAATGCATCCATACTTATGTAAGGAAAATTGCCTACATTTCTTCTTTTGATTTACCACCGTGCACTGTGTTTTGTTTTCTATATGACAAATATCTGATAATTTCGTTTTTGAATTTTGGTGAAAAATCGAATTTTCAAAAAAAAAATTATTCGGCAAATGTAAAGAAAATGTTGAAGATATAGAAATCATAAAGGCTTCAAAAATTAGAAAAAATATTCTTAGTTTTTAGTCCACAACTCTACCATTTGTGAAACGACCTTTGACAATTTTAAATAAAAAATCTTACTGATAAATGCTTGCGAAACATATTAATATAATTGAAAATACGAATCGTTTTCAACTTAAATTTAAAGGAAATATTTATAAGAAAATTCTTGAGTATTAGTGTACCGTTGAAAAACATTTCGCCGAAGGACCACTCAAACGAATCGTATTGATGATTGAAATTAAAATCTTATTCAGTTCCCTACCAGCAATTGAAAATCGCGGGCCTGGTACATTTTTGCAATTATAATCCATCTTAAAATAGTTTTAAAAAATATGTTCACAAAAATTCACTAAAAAATCGTCTCGAGTATCAAAGTCCCATGAAGACAAATTTTACAATATGGTTCCCGTAACAAGTCCAAAATAACGAATTTTTAGAAACCCATTTGAAGAAAGAATTTACACTTTTTTTGCTTAAAAGTATGAGACCAATGAACTTTTAAGCGCAGGTAGGTAGCTGAAGATTAATTTAAAAATTTTTCAGTATTTTTTCTGTATTCTGCTCATCAATACGCATTGGTTGAGTGGTCTTCTTATATAACAATCTCAGAAAAGTAGTTTCTCGGGCAAGGACGTATGATTAAAATTTCCTTATTCAGTATTAAATAATACTCGTACGCATTGTGAATAATCAACATAACCATTCGTTCACATAGGTACATATGTACCCTGCCAGCATTTGGAAGACAGTTCTTTCATTCAACCACTAAAAAGTGTCTTTTTTGGACACAATTGGATGTTCAAAAGTAGAAAATACCGAAATTTGCAATAACAAAACACATTAGTATCGAATTCTGATTTAAAAAACTTGATGTTGTCGAATGAAAGGGGGTGGGTAGCTGCGATAAGGATCTACAAAACAACAATAATATTCAGTGAGATACGCCATAATGCTTTAATAAAATTAAAAAAATACTTAATTTTTGCACTTTAAGACTAGCCGGATAAAACAAACAATTTAATTGATTTAATGCTAACTTCTTGAATCAAGGACGGGAACATTTGCAATGATACTAGAATTATTAAAAAAAAACTCACCAACCATTAGAAACTTCTACTTACAGACTAATTTCCAAAATTTTTCAACTTCGCCATCCAAAACCCTTCTTCTACATTTGTAGTACGTACGATTTCTTTAAACTCAAAATAAGTGCAAAAATTTCGAGGAAATATGAAAAACACGTAGTAAATTGTTTGCTGTTATATAAAAATGTGTATATTTATTTCCAAATATTTGAATTTTTAGTTTGAAATTTAAACAGTTGACATTTTTTGAAAAACAAAAGTAATTAGTAATTAAAATGTTAGTAAAGTTAATTACTAATAATTAAAATTTTAGTATGAAACGAAATAACAAATGAACTGAAAAAATTTTTCGAATATTTTTTTCTGTGTACAAAAGCGATTATATTCGATACTTTCTTGATGTACTTTATTACACTGCTAAATGATAGTATTTCGATACTCAAAGAATGTACATGTATGCATGTATGTACGTATGTATCTATAAGGGTATCCAATCGATTAATCGTCATTTGTTTATGCGATTAATTTTGATCGATAACAAAATAATTTTTTTTATTTAATAATTAATCTTTAAAATTTATAACAGATACATATATATAAATATATATATATATGTATGTATATATGTATGTATATATATATATATATATATATGTATGTATATATATATATATATATATATATATATATATATATATATATATATATACGAGGGCGGATCAAAATCTCCGTGACTTTTCGAACTTCCGACCGAAAAGTAAAAGTGCGTGAGATTGTTGATGCCATAGGCATTTCATATGGCAGTGTGGTTTCACGGACTTATTGATATATATATATATATATATTATTTCATTATTTTTTGAAATTATTTCATTGGGATTTATTTTATTTTCTTAGATGAAAAATATTTCATTATGAAATAAAAATAAAATAAAATAAATAAAATGTTTATTTTTTAAATAATTTCACTTTTTATAGGAATTATTCTTAAAAAAATTTTGCAATTAATTAATTTTCTTGTCTGTCCTTTTGCATTATGACATTTTCATGGAATACATGAAAAGATTATATTATTATAACTTCATAAATACTTGAACTAGTGACAAAGGAAATTCTAAAAATATAGATTTGAGTAAATTAAATTCAAAGTTATATAACACATAAACATTTAAATTTTTATCATAAAAATATACGCAAAAAAACACTAATATTAATTCTGACTTTTAAGATAAAAATCATTCGTACACAGAATATAGTTACATAATTGATTTATTAAATAAAGCTGAATTAAAAGAATATGTTGTAGTAATAACTCAAAAAATGCTACTTTTTATACAAATGAGCGAAATAACTTATAAGAATAGCCCTTTGTGAAAGAATTCAATCTACATTATATTTCTAAATAACTATTTCAATAGATTAAATACTATAATTAGTGTTATTTATATATTTTAAGTATATTACCAAGACTATTCGGTTAATCGAATAATTTGCCAATATGAAATTCTTTATTTGAACCGATCAGTTTTTAACTTAGAATAATTATTTGTCGAATTAACCAATTCATATGAAAACCCGAATAATTGGATACTCTAGTATGTACGTATGTATGCATGTACGTATGTATCTACGTATGTATGTATGTATGTATCTACGTATGTATGTACGTATGTATGTATCTATGTATGTATGTATATATGTATGTACGTTTTTTTTTTCAACAACATTTTCTTCTACTCAATTATATATATTTTTAATTAAATGTCAATTTCTAATATCAAACAATTAAAAACTCATTAAATTTTCTTTTCTTTTCCTTTTTTCCTTCCAGGTAATTGCCATAAAAATCCTAGGTTTACAGTACAATTGGTTCAAACTTAAAATCCACAAAATCAACATTCTTTCGGTAGAAATGATGGTTCTCGTTCTACTTAAATCATTGTTTTGTTTAATGAAAAACAGTGTTGAAGTATTAAAAAGAAATTACTGGGACCTGAAGTTGGAAATGTGTTGCTGTGTGGTTTCTGGTAACAGATTGTTTATTTGGTTATGGGGTGATAAGGTTGGCCTAGTATGTAGTAAATCTATTTAATTTAATACTATTCGTAATTAGCAATAGGCAAACCGCATTTTATTGACATACAAGCTAAGTTATATATTGAATTAGTTAACTTGACTTTTCAATGATACTTTTAATTAAATTTTTTAGTGGAGGTAGAGGTGATTAGCAAATGGCTAATAAAACTGGCGTTGATATAACTTTGCTCTGAGTTGTATTTAATGATTTTAGTTAAACAGGAAATAAATCCTTATTTATTAAAATGGAAATTACAAATATTTATTAAAAAAAAACTAGGCCAACAGTTCTCAAATGGGATTTCGCGACCCACGTTTTAGAGGACTCCCGAAAATCATTTAATTAAAGTTACATTTAAATTTTTTTTTTTTTTTTTGGTATTTGAAAGTCGATATAAAAAATATATTTATTTTTATTGTAATTATATCCGTCTATCATATTAACTGGTCGAGCATTATAATCAGGGCAACAAAAAATGCGCTTAAAATCAGAAAATATGCGCTTAAAATTAAAAAAATATATGCTTTCAAAAATATTATTTTTTCCGGTTAAATTTTAAATTGTTAACTATTCGGGCTAAAAAAAAAACTTGATTTTTATTAGCAATTGCTAAAAAATATTTCCTTTTTGCATCTAAAAAAATTCATTGCTAATACATTGCATCAGGAAATCACAAAATTTCTACCAATTTATATGATGAAAATTATCACAAAATCGGATTTAAAAAACGTGTGTGATAGTAAAAAGTAAATTTCACTAGTGGCAAATTATGTAAAAAAATTTATTGGGTACAAAATATGCAATATTGTTCTCTAAAGTGCAAAATAGACAAAGTTAAGCCAGTAAGTGTAAGAATGATATAAAAGTGTCAAATAAATAATAAATTCCTCAAAAAGAAAATTTTATTCAGATGTTGAAAAATTCATTTTTAAATATTCTTTTGTATTTAGTTTAGATTTAGATTGATATGATATTAAATTTTGATAATATTGTTACGTTTTTACCTTTTAAAAACTGCGATTTATTTCCTTTTAAATAAACCGGATACTTTCGATTGCAAATAAAAGCAGTTTAGTGGTTCGAAAGTTGTAAAAACTCTTTATTTTATAGTCACTGTATGTTCTAATACTCACACATTTAAATTACAAACTTTCATAATGCACAAGAATTTACAGCCAACTTCAAGGCATTTAACTTATCTTTATTTAAAGATGCTTCAAATTAGACTCACTCAATCGTGTTATCACGGCCAATTAATATACACTACATTATCATCTAAATGCTTTTCGAAAGCTCTATTTCTACAATGATCTTAACGAACAAACTAGTATATTCGAATTCTTCGATGTTAATGTTAGCAGCTTAAACATTTAGTGTTGCCATGTTTACAAACAATGGAAAAACCTTTTCATTCAGTGTTGTATATTTACAGCTATGATAATAATTTCCACAGATATGTTAACATAAATAGAAAGGTTGACAAGCATTGAGAAAGGTTGAGAAGCATTATCTAACTTAAAACCAGCCGCTAAAACCGTTATACTCGTATTCATATACAATTTCGTAACAATATAAATAACTAAATATGATTATACTCTGATTAGACTATAGTATGACTAAAATAGATTCTGACTAGACTATAGTCTGACTAGACTATACTCTGACTAGATTATAGCCTGACTAGATTGTAGTCTGACTAGACTATAGTCTGACTAGACTATAGTCTGACTAGGCTATAGTCTGACTAGACTATAGTCTGACTAGACTATAGTCTGACTAGACTATAGTCCGACTAGACTATAGCCTGACTAGTCTATAGTCTGATTAGACTATAATCTGGCTAGTCTATAGTCTGATTAGACTATAATCTGGCTAGACTAGTGTCTGACTAGACTATAGTCTGACTAGACTAGACTATAGTCTGACTAGACTAGACTATAGTCTGACTAGACTATAGTCTGACTAGACTATAGTCTGACTAGACTATAGTCGGACTAGACTATAGTCTGACTAGACTATAGTCTGATTAGACTATAGTCTGACTAGACTATAGTCTGATTAGACTATAGTCTGACGAGACTATAGTCTGACGAGACTATAGTCTGATTAGACTATAGTCTGACGAGACTATAGTCTGACTAGACTATAGTCTGACTAGACTATAGTCTGACTAGACTATAGTCTGACTAGACTATAGTCTGACTAGACTATAGTCTGACTAGACTATAGTCTGACTAGACTATAGTCTGACTAGACTATAGTCTGACTAGACTATAGTCTGACTAGACTATAGTCTGACTAGACTATAGTCTGACTAGACTATAGTCTGACTAGACTATAGTCTGACTAGACTATAGTCTGACTAGACTATAGTCTGACTAGACTATAGTCTGACTAGACTATAGTCTGAATAGACTATAGTCTGAATAGACTATAGTCTGACTAGACTATAGTCTGACTAGACTATAGTCTGAATAGACTATAGTCTGACTAGACTATAGTCTGACTAGACTATAGTCTGACTAGACTATAGTCTGACTAGACTATAGTCTGACTAGACTATAGTCTGACTAGACTATAGTCTGACTAGACTATAGTCTGACTAGACTATAGTCTGACTAGACTATAGTCTGACTAGACTATAGTCTGACTAGACTATAGTCTGACTAGACTATAGTCTGACTAGACTATAGTCTGACTAGACTATAGTCTGACTAGACTATAGTCTGACTAGACTATAGTCTGACTAGACTATAGTCTGACTAGACTATAGTCTGACTAGACTATAGTCTGACTAGACTATAGTCTGACTAGACTATAGTCTGACTAGACTATAGTCTGACTAGACTATAGTCTGACTAGACTATAGTCTGACTAGACTATAGTCTGACTAGACTATAGTCTGACTAGACTATAGTCTGACTAGACTATAGTCTGACTAGACTATAGTCTGACTAGACTATAGTCTGACTAGACTATAGTCTGACTAGACTATAGTCTGACTAGACTATAGTCTGACTAGACTATAGTCTGACTTGACTATAGTCTGACTAGACTATAGTCTGACTAGACTATAGTCTGACTTGACTATAGTCTGACCAGACTATAGTCTGACTAGACTATAGTCTGACTAGACTATAGTCAGACTAGACTATAGTCTGACTAGACTATAGTCTAAATTTGACTAGACAAGAGCAATTTAATAAAGTTACTACAAAAAATATATGAAATATTCAATTAAATTAAATGTTGGAACATTAAACACTAAATAGGTCAACAAAAACACATTCAAACAAATATATTTGTATCACATATCCCCACAACATTTCGTTTGCATTTATATAACTAATATAGGAAACAAACACACCCTTTAAAAATATGAAAATATAAAAAATCAACTAGAAAGTTAATAAAAACAAATTTACATGTATTTAGTATTAACATAGAATATATTATATTATATATATATATTACATATCTATAAAAGTAAACTTTTGTAAGTCTACAAGAATATATGAGTGTTTGTTTGTGTTTACCATCTGCTGTCTATGGGGAAATCAATCTACGCCATATTGTGACTAATAAAAACAACAATATTTTTCCCATTTAAAATACAAGCAACTGTACAACTGCCACCAGTTGGACTAACATGTTCAAAGTACTTAAAAGTTATATACATATGACTGAATTGCCGGCCAGGCAGTCAGTCATTACAGACCATAAGTTCATGTATATTAAATAAAAATAATATAGAGAGACTGTTATATATATATATATATATATATATATATCTGCTTTTCAAAATTGTTTCATCGTTGAGTAATATTACGTTAGCAAATGACTGAATTCTTTATTCAATGCAAACAGTAATCAAGGCTAGGTGTATTGAGTAACAGAGTGGTAAATATATAAAAAAAAAAGAAATGCATTGAGCAGGGTTATGAAAAATATTATTGCAAAATGTGCTTAACTGCAACAAATAAAAAATGCTGAGCGAAATTATTTTCGATGGAATAAAGTCTGAAATATGTATAATTGAAAGTTATTTTTATTTTAAAAGTCTGTTGTGCCATAATATCGAAAATAAGAGTATATTGAAAACCAAATAAAAAAATAGATAGACACAATTGCATCTAATATGTGTTGGCTTTGAGTTCTTCTACAAAAAAAAAATTAAATGAGGGTATTAAAAAATAAATTAAACATTTCATTTAAATCCAATAAAAAATTAATTAGACAGTGTTACAAAATAAAAAATTTAATACACTTGAACTGTAAAATGTGTAATTTGTAGGTATAGGTGAGCAATTATTACACCATTTTTCAAATTATCAATATACCCCCAAAATGGGGAGTTATTTCCAAAAAAAAACCCGATTTTTGAGACTTCGCAGTTTAAAAATTTGTATCTCTAATACATGTTAACCAATTCAAATTTTTCGGACGGCATTAGAAAGGAAATAAATTGTACTTTTTAAAAAGTATACACATTTATATTATATACATATTATATTAGGGGCGCAAATTCAATTTCTTTATTTTTTAATTCATATTTTTTGGATTTTACAGCCATTTTTGAGCCACACTTTTTTAGAAAACATATTTTCCTAATACTATATTTTGTTGGGAGTAAAATAAGCCATAATTTGATAAAATCGAATTAGAATAGTAGAACATAGGATTTTTTCGAACTTTTAAAACTTATAAAAATCTACGCTTGAAATAATCATAAAATCATATCTTCTACAATTCTCATATGATTTTATCAAACGATAGCTTATTTTATTTCTAATAAAATGTAGTATTAAGAATAAGAATGAATATGTTTTCTTATAAAATATGCGTCAAAAATGGCTGTAAAATCTAGAAAATACGAACAAAAAAAAAAGTTTAAAATGTGTCTGTAGTTTCACTGTGAATATAATACTTTTAAAAAGTATAATTTATTTTCTTCCTAATGCAGTTTAAAAAACTTAAATTGGTTAACACGTATTCTAGATCAAAAAAAAAAAAAAATAAAGCCATGAAGTCAGTTTTTTGGATACAAAATATATATCGAAAATTCTTTAAATGGTATAATAATATACTCACCCATATCTACAAACTACACTATGTTGTATTTCAAGTGTTCTTTTTTTCACTGTAGCATCGTATTATTCTTTTAAATTTAGAATTTGAATATAGCAGTTTTAATAAAGATATAATTTCAAAATGATTTACTCATTAGTTTTATTTGTTAACAAAGAATCCTATGCAATAATTTTTCGTGCTCACTTTTTTACAAAAAGTAACATTTATCAAAAAAGAAAATATATTTTTACACAGAAAAAAATTGTCTCACTTTGCATCAAACTTTTATTATTATATTAAAAAAAATAAAATAAAATATAATAAAAGAAATATTAAAAATAAAATTCAAGTAATTTGTTTTCTCATTTAATGTTTTAATACATTCAATCATCTACTTGATTAATTTTTTACGGTTATTAGTAATTGATATAATCATTTTAGTGAGAGTTGTAAATTTAAACAATTTTTAATTGAATGAATTATTTTGGTGATTGAAGACGTTTTTCCGTGCAAAAAAGCCATAGATACTTTTGCAAAAAATACAAAATTTAAAAATAATAATAATAATAATAATAGTTAATAATTTTAAAAAGATATCATTGTTCCAAATGAGGAAAAATTTTCAAGATAAAGTACTATTACCATTTTATGAAACAATTATTTTTCAAATAAAGTATAATTAAAAAAAAGTTTGTAACTAACAAAAAACTTATTTTCTTATTTTATATTTTATACTTATTTTCCAAATAGTATGATTTATAAAAAAAAAACAAACTCAAAAGTCACTTCTCCAAAAATGCCTTTTTCTTAAAGTACAAAATTTCCATAAATGCACTTTTCCAAAAAAGCACCAATTTTCAGAAAAGTACAAAGTTTCTAAAAAGTAACAAAATTCAGAAAAGAATAAAAAATAGTACGTGCAGATTCTTAGTCTCATTTTTTATTAATAAGGGTACCTTTTCTGAAAAAGATAGAAAAGAAGTTAATAGTTTTTTTTCTAATAAACAAAATGGTATCAATTTTGAAAAATTATATTTTGTATAATTTTTTTAATTTTCGGAAAATGAAAACTTTTTTCAAAATTTTATATATATTTTTTTTTTAATTTTGTGATTTTTTGAAAACTTTTTTGCTGTTATGTAAATTTTGTGTTTTAAGAAAAGGTAATTTTTTGAAAAGTGACTCTTGTTACAAAACGGCGCACGAAAAATTTAGTGCATACAATAAAAATTAAACCAGTGGATTATTCTCTTTTAAATTTTGACTTTATTAAAAGCTGTTATACTCAAGTTTCAAATTTAATGAAAAGAAATTAATTTTTTATTCGTTTTTAATAAAATATTAAATATTTTCTGGAATAGCCTCCATAAGAGCTTTATTGTGTTTTCGGTTGCTTTATTTCTTTTTAAACTCTATTTTATTTTTTAATTAGCTGTAAGTATTCTTTAAAAATTTGTTTATTATGACCTAATACATTTAAAATGGACAGAGTTCTAGAGAGTTTAGTGGATTGACCTCGTTTGGTACATAACAGCACCATTTCTTTGATACCGCTCAGTTACTATTTTGTGGTAATAAGCAGAAGAGAGATCGTAGCAGAAATATTACAATTCGTTGTGTTTTCTAATGATAGGAAAGAATCTCTTCCTATGCCACTCATTTTCGTATATTTCTCTGTTTAAAGTATCATTTATTATGAATGAAGACTTTTTTACACGATATTTATCTGATACATTCCCCATAAGATCTGTGATATGGAATTCATGACCTGGATGTAGTAAAAAGTCCTCGAGTGCGTGCTTTTATCTCCCTTTAGGCAGCATACATATTTCTGAAAGAAATTATTCTCAATAATTTTTGTCTCTCTTTTACCTTTAATTTTTTTTCTTTCTAGCATTCCTGTTAGGAACTTTTTCACTTCATGGGTCTTCAAGCCACCTTTTTTTACTTTTCTGATAAGAGATACAAAGAAAATTAAAGAATGAGTTGCAATCTATCCAAAGAAGTATAAATTTTCTTTTAAAATTCGTATTATTTTTCTGCGATCCTACAGTCTGTAAATAAATTTTTTCTTCAGTTATCAGGATTCTCTTCGGTCATTTTAAGAAAAACTAATTAAGCTATTACAACCAAATTTAACACATGTTTACAAAGAATAATAACAAATGTAAATAAGTTAACAACACTATTTTTTTTTTTTTTTTTTGCATATGATAAAAGTTATAAGCCTTAAAGTGTGCACGGATTTTTCCGCGCACTGTCCTTATATGCATTTATGGCCTTTTGACCTGCTATGCATATGTATGTACTATGTATATTCTCTACCATTCTTTATTGTTTTTATATTAAGCAAGGTTTATTGGAATTTAAATGAAAAAGATGAGAAACAAAAAATAACACAAACATTTTTAAATGAAAAAGAATTCAATTGAAGTAAAGCACGTGTTATAGCCAACCAAAATATAAAATAATTTTTAAAATATTTATGAATGGCTTGAATTAACCAACAAGGTAAATAGTTGAAATTGATATATGAGAGAGTATTTAATGGGTGAATTTTTATTAAAATTGAATTTAAGAGATTTGGAAGGAACCGAAACATTCCAGGTAATTATACTAACTTTCCATGTTTTTTTATTTATTTCTTCTGTTACATATTAATAGAAAACAATGTTTTGAATGACATTTTGAAAATTATTTGTCCTTTTGGGATCATCTTATTACATGGAATAAGTAAGAAATGAAAGAAGGCAAATTTTTTAATTTTATAATTTATATTTACTCAAAAATTATATTAAAAATTTCAATAAAATAACACCTGTATGAAAAATTTTCAGTTTAATTATAATTTTATCATTAAATTCAATTATTTTCTATTCAACACACAGTGAGACCAACCGCAAATTTTTTCGTAATAAAACTGTATCTCCTAAACTACAGGTAGAATCGAATTAAAATGTATGGGAGAGTCTTATATGAGGGCCTAGTCTCTTAGAAAAATCATCTTGTAGTACCCCTGTAATAACACGAGATAAGCTGACCACCACGAGTATATAAAAGTTTCAAAAAATCGTAACTTAACAAATCAAGTCCGATTTCAAGGATTTGTATACTTTTGTAAAGTACTTGATGAATAAAGAAAAAATTCTTACTGATTTAAGTTATCTCTTACAGTTAAAAAGATATTTTTTGTCTCGACTTTATTTCGTTAATAGGGAATAAATACTGAAGTGTGTGAAAGAAAATTTTTTAAAAATATTCTGTAATTTCTAAGACATTTCGAAATTATATGCTGAACAAATTTTTTGATTATCTTAATTCGTCCAGCATTGAAAAATGCTCAAAGTCAGCACTTTTAAATTAGTATGGAAAATTAAATTTTTTTTAAAAACAAATATAGTACAATTCTTTCCCTTTTTTCTCAAAGTTTTGTTAATAAAAATTTTTTTTATAATTACTTAATAAGTTTAGGAAATGCAGATTTATTACCAAAGTCCTTGCGATTGGCTCCATCACGCAACATCAGCCATACCAATCAACCTCAATCTTTTTTCATGCCACATACAAACACAGAGTCAAATTTCATAAAAATATTTAGTAAGAAAATAAAAAATGCTGCTTATGGATTGCTTAAAGCTCTATGAAAATGTTTAGTTTTCTATTGATAAGTTAATGAATGCAACAGACTTGTCCAGTGAAAAACAAGCAAACGAACGATAATATTCGAAAGAGGCCTTTAAGCTAAATATATTCAGCTTTTTAATTTGCAAAAATGGAAACAGTGTTAGTTAAACTAATAAAAATGCTGTAGGGAAGAAGGTTGCTATCCAAAAGAATTTGAAAAGATTTTTAAATTTTCCACTCGCTTAGCGTAAATAAGAAATAACCAAGAGGTATTAAGTGAAAATTTTAAAATATTAAAAGGAAAAATAATTAATACTTTTTTTTGCAAGCTTTAACAAAGAGTTAAACGTACTATAATCCTTTCAACGAGCATTTATTTTCTGAAATAAAAAAAACAACGTTCATATTTTAATTAAAAGTGAATTTTTTTGCTTGGTTTTTGTTTTCTTTCAAACAATAGCAAACAGAAAAAAACTTAAAAACTATAATTTTTCAATCATCATAGAAATTTTAAACATAATCTTAAAAAATCATAGCATACCTTAAGGCTTATAATTAATTTAAAACCATAACATACATTTGGACAATGTTTCGTTTAACAAAATATAAGCAAGTAAGAAAGATATAGCTGGTCAACACCGACCATATGATACCCTACATTGTTTTGTATGTGCATCAAAATTCGGGGAGGCATGTTTTATTAGACCTGTGTTCAATTATGGATCAATACTCGTATCAAGTGTAAAATAAAACATACGAATACAGGATATTATTACGTTGATATTAAATTTATATAAATTTATGCAATTTTGGTTGATTGCGAAAGTGGGCCTTTTATGGGAACTATGGCAAATTTTGAACCGATTTTCGTAAAATTTGGCACTGTTATTTTTACTTATAAAAAACTTATTTCTGTCGAATATGAACTTTATAATAAAATTTTTATGGGATTTATGCACATTAAAGTGATTTTCAGAAGGGCTTTCTATGTGATCTATGGTGAATTATTGATTGATCTTCATAAAATATGGCGCTAATATTGCATTTTTTAGTGAAATATATGAGTATAAATATTTCACTAAAAAATGCAATATTTAAAGGGTTTATGATCGTTAACAACTATTCCGGGAAGATATTTGTATGGGACTAGGTAAAATAATGGACCGTTCATAACTAATTTCAATAGGTTTCGCCCTTGTGCTAAAATAATTACTCCAGCCAAATTTCATCAAAATATTTGCAAACCTGTAACCTGAGAAACTGATTCTGAGTCGATTGATATTCCTAAAGGTGGGTCTACAAACTTCAGCACAAACGCATAATAGCTCAACCGCCTGTGGTGATGTAGGGTATAATAAATAAAAGTACATACACAGAAAAATAAAAAAAGTCATCAAATATTATTAAAGTATTCAAAAACATGCAACTTCTTAATTTACACTATATATAATTCACATTTTCCATGTTTGGTCAGTTTTAATCATAAAAAATAAAAACACTTCTGGTATCCAAAGGACCCTCCTTATTTTATTTATTTGTATATTTAGAAGGTGAAAAATAGGGGTTTTATTTCAGGTTTTTATGTGTGTGTGTGTTTTAAGCCGATAAAATTTTCACTTGTTTTGTCGGTTTATATTTCACAACATTTTAGTACTTTGAAATATTCTAAATAGTTCTAGGAAACATGTCCTTAAAAATAAACTAAAATTTTATTGCAAAACGTGCTTAAACAAAGTTATTGATGTTAAAAAAAACATAATTTAATTCGTACTTTTATAAAAGCAAAACTATAGCGTAAGAATTTGTAACAAAGCTAAATATGCTAATCGTTTAATATTGTATGCATAACTTTAAACTTTTATTTTAAAACGTTATTTCATATTAACTTTTTTTTCGTTTTTCAATTTTATAATATTTTTTTTTAAAACATTATACATAGTTTTTAATAGTTGAGGAACTTTACTGCTATTTATTCTTCCCCAACTGTTTCTATAGCCATGTACTACAAAATGAAATAAGTATGTATTTCATATGTATAAAATGACCTAAATTTATGTTGCTACAATATATTTGACAAAATTATTCAAATAATAACAACTAGAAAAAATATGTACATATTTTTCATAAAAAACTGTATAAATTTATTTACATTTTTTTCAAAAGATTCATTAACAACAAAATGAGTGTTTTTGGAAAATGACTTAAAGGCAAGTTAAAGTTTCCTTCATTATTCTTTATACATCAAATCCTTTATTTATTCAGCCTTTCAATCATTTGGTCATGCATATATTTTTAATTTTTTTTTATTCCTTTTACAAACGAGGGTCTGTAAAAAATTCTTTGGAATTTTTTTTTTTATAATTCCAGTTCTCAAAATGTATTATTACGAAAATTATAAGTTTAAAATAACGATTTTAGACATATTTAGTTTGTAAAGTATTCAAATTTTCTAGTTTATTATATACTTCGATAGTTGTCTTCGAATAATTCGCGAACATTTCTCTAACTGAATCTTCACGAACTATCGAAGGCATTCCGAAAATGAACTCGTAGAGCTCACCTATCGTTTAGTTTGTGGCAGCAAATCGGTCGACATCAAAGGTACGTTTATGATATCTACATCGATTTTTTAGCGATGTCGATAGCGAAAAGAGAAAATGTTCGTTAAAGATTAGTTTTCGATAACGAGAAAGCTCGATAATTGTTCGATATCAATATTGCTAACGAATCATTGGCAATAGTTTGAAAACTATGGTTTTCTATTTTGTTCCATTTTCATTTTGATACCAATTTAAAACAAGTTAGAAAAATATTGTCGTACAAGCCCGATTATATGATACCCTACATCATTCTGTATGTATATCAAAGAACGAGAAGGGGTCTTATATGAGACCAGCGGAAAAGTGTTAACCGATACTTTTATTAAGAGTTCTGTATAGTTCTATGAAATGCCTTTTAGGAAGATTACCGGAAATGAACCTTATAAGAAACCTATAATTAATCATGAACCAATTGTGATAAAATTTGATGCTGTGATCTTTATTTATGTAAAATTTATTTGTGTCAAATACTAACCTGATATTAATATCTATATGGAATTTACGCACGCTAAAGCAATTTTCGGAGGAGGGTTTATATGGGATCAATTGTTAATTATAGACCGATCTTCATGAAATTCGGCACATTGATTACTACTTATATAAAATTTATATACAAAATTTCAATCAAATATTGCTATATTAAAGCAATTTATGATCGTTAAACCCATATTCTGTATGGTGGCTAGGTAAAGTAATAGAACGATTGTACCCAATTTCAAAAGGTTTGTGTACCAAATTTCATTAAATTAGTTTAAAAATTGCGACCTGTAGTTTGACTAAAAGGTTTAAATCCACGGACAGACATCGTTAAATCAACTCAGAAAGTGATTCTGAACGTTATCGTTTAGCGACTTTAGTTGCCAATTGGCCCTTTTTCAACCACCTGGTGACTTTTTTGGCCCCTTTTTTAGAATAGAACTAAATGGCGACCTTTTAAGGCTATGTGCTAAATGACGAGATACTAAGTTGTTTCAAATGTCTCCAACAATTGTATATTGATTCACAATATAGTGATGTAAAAAAAGCCCCGAAAAATGTAAAAATGAACTGAAACTGCTGATAACTAAATGCCGATTCTTTTTGCATCGGATTGTGAAAATTAAAAAATAGATTTTCTGAATGATAATATCCTAATTTATATTTTAATTTGGCTCATAGCAGTGCCCCAACGGAACGTCATTTTTCTAAATTATCACTAATGAAAAATAAATTGTCCAACAGACTTGGAGTCAATCCTTGTGAATCCATGCTTTCAGTTCTAAATTTGTTAGATGAGAAAAGTACAGAGGTTTAATTAATGAAAAGATAATTTTATGTTAACTCTTTTTTTACCAGTAAAAAAAGAACATTCGAGGAAGTCAATAAGATCCTGAACTTGTGATCCAGAAGTGATGCAAATTCGGATCATTTTCAATGAATCTAGCATAGGCTTGTCATTGGAAGATGTTCCCTTTTTTGGTATCTATTTACTCAGCAGGAAGTCATGTTCATGATGTTATGCAAAATTGACTTTTATGTACTTTTTTAATTTTTATATAAAAAATATTTTTTATTAAAAAAAATATGCATAACAATATTTTTCATTTGATAAGTAATAAGTATTTGTAAATTCTCAGCGTTTTATATCAGAAAAATTTATTCGAACGCTTTTTAATAACATCTTTGGATGATGTTTATATAACTGCTTAAGCCCAAGAAACCGTACACTTACTAAAACTTTGGAAGTAATGGAAAAGTACTTCCCTAAAAATGACTTATATTTATTTTTGCTGGGTATGAATATTTTTTTTTCAATAATAAAGATTATTGTAAATAAATTATTTTGTTATTAATAAAATTTAATTTAGAAGTTTTTCTTAAAATACAATATTTTTTGTTCTTGTTTTTATGAAATAAACAAATTTTGAGGAGTTTTTTAGGTATTGAAGCAGTTGGGCCCTTAAAAAAAAAAAGTTTACTAAAATAATCTGCAAAAAAATAAATAAATCAAATAAATATGATATTTTGGAAATATCTTAGAAAAGTAGAAAAGTTACTTACCGTTTTTCCTAAAATTTTAGAGTATTATTTTTTAAAGTTCTTAAAATTTAACTAAAATTATAAACCTTAAAGAACAATAATTTCCAACCGAAAGATACGAATTATGATTCAAGAATAACATGCACAAACAAGAAAATATGTTCTTTTTTAATAAAATTAACGTAATACTGAGAAATTAAAATGAATAGATGATAGATGAAATATATTTATATTTTAAAAATTCTCGAAAATTAATCTAATCATTACTAACTAACATTTACTAATTTCAAGTAAAGTTAAACAGTCAACAGTTAGTCGTTATGTAGTAAAGTTGCAGTCCAGTTGTAAAGTTACCATAGTGTTGTAAGGTTGACAATAGTTGCAGTTCAGTTGTATAGTATAACGTGTATATTATAAAACGTAAATAAAGAGCTGTATTTGGATATAAATGAAAATTTTACTGCAAGAGAAAGAACCCAGGTTCATTTAAAGGAAATAAACCAACATTTTTGAAAAGGCAAAAACGTAAAAATTGGTGTCAGAAGTTTGATAAATTAACAGTATTTTAGAAAAAGACAAAAAGCTGTGTAATTATATACTACATCCCATAGCTCCGCTCCTGGAATCCGACTTCCAAACTTAAACTCGGATACTTCTCTGCTATGATGTAATGAAAATCGTACTAGTTATTTAGAAATTACAGGTTTAATTCCAAAAAAAAAATTTAACTCTTTCCCACTGTGAACCTGTTCTATTGAAATAAAATAAAAACTGAGAGTAAAAGAGCTTAATATGTTTATCACTCTTTGGTAAAAAATATTTATACATAAAATGATTCTCTAGTCATACGATAACACAAAATACTGAAGCCAAATTACACTGATCCGGAAAAATAATCTCCTTTCAATTCATAAAATTAAGGGTATATATAAGTTTGTCATTTTATACGAAAATCTTTAAATATATATCCAGAGCCTCATTGTAATGACTAAAAACAACTTTTTAGAATATATATTCCTTCTGGATGTCAATCCATCCGTATGTTGAAATAGATTTTTTGAAGCCCATAGTCCAACAAACACATTTCTTCGTTAACATATATGAGTCATATAGTCTCGGAAATCTTGGTATTGAAATCCAGAAGAATCTATTTAGAAATTGCGGAGTCATAAACGATTTTCTAGAACAGCCTCAAATATTTTTCGAATTTTGTTTTATATATATATATATATATATATATATATATATATATTATATACAATATAATATAATATATAATATTTTCTGTTTCAACTATTTCACATACAATATTATAACATACGTGTTTTTCTGTTGGAAAGTTGTGAAATTGAATAGATTAGACGAAGTGTTATAGACTAAAAAACGTTAAGCCCGCATCCCCGGTACTCCTTATAAATTTCTTTTTTTTTTTCTAAAAAAAAAAATATAGAAACATTCATTATTAAAAAAAAATAATAATTTTGCAAGTATTTCAAGCCACGTTTCGATGTGTTTTTTTTATTAAAAAGTATTATTTAGATTTGAGTTGCGTTTTCAGCTTTTTATATAATCAATAAATATAGTAAATTTCAATATATCGATGTGGTATACCGCTAGCGTTTGTGACTGAAAAACTTTAGGTCTTGAGTTTTGACCCTTGGCCAAGACATCTAAAAATTATTTCTTAATTTATCTTCAATCAAAGATTAAAATGAAATGTTAGATTAAAGAGCTGTCAAATATATTTGTATTTAATTAAAAATATTTATTTCAAATTTATTAAATAAAAATTATATTCTGTTCGCCAGGACTCGAACCCATACGGTCGCTTTAGAACTCCTAGCTTTAAAATCTTACCGCCTAGGCCAAATGGCATTTTGAAATACTGAATTCAAAAAATAGCTTTACTTTAATTTGTGTAAAAAAAATTGCTTTTCATCATTGTTTAATTCTTAAAATATTCAACATAAAATATTGTAAGTTGATCACATATATGAAGCGTACTTATATTTTTGAACAAAATTTCTATGGGTATAGATAGACTGAGTATGTGAGATGTTTTTTCTTAAAATATTATCACTTAACTGTAATTGTGTTTTAAGTTTCTAAATGTAGATGAAATATGGCATCTCATGTTTGGTAGAATTGTATCTTCGGGACTCGAAGTTAAAAATTCTTAAAAATTCTTAAAAATTCTAAAAATTTTAAAATAGGAAATTCAAGTTTAAAATAACTAATTCTAAGATATCTAATTCTAAGTTATTATTGGTAGAAAACTGAAAAGGAATTTATAGTTTTGCATATCTCTTCTTTATTCAGTTCTTTAACACAGATGGCTTGAGCGATCTTCCTAAGTAATATGCAAAAAGAGTTTTCAGAGACTCTTTCCGCTGTTATGGTTAGCACCACTTTACAAATATTAAGTATATTTCCAGAGTAAAGCAAACATTTTGATAAGAGATAATTGCAATATGTTCATATATTTATGAAATATAGATTTTGTGAAGGATGTAAAAGATTTGGCCCAGCCGAATTGGGATTTAAGGGACTGTCTACTATTTTCCTTATTAATTAGGTGGTTACGCGAGTATATATCACCATAATTCGAGAAAAGTTTGTCCGATTTACATAGATAAATTAAAGCACTAAACATAAGTTCACACTACGCTAATATTTGAAGATTTTTTATTTTTTTTAGCACCAAAAATAAAACAGTCCACTTCACAATGTGAGTGGTATAAAGCTCTTAGAGTGAAATTTCTCAAAATATAGGTATATTAAAAATAACAAAAAAATTTAAAAATTAAAAAAAAATAAGCAAAATAGAATCAAAATAATGTGCGACTTTTACACAAAGTAGGAATTACTACTTTTATCTTTCTGCTTACTTATGTTATAAATGGGGCACCGTATAGTAAATATTAATTATAAATTATTAAAATCGGAAACTAATATAATGATAATCTTTAAACTTTGTTGGAATTGTCTGTCAATGTGCATAGTTGAGATGAAAATTCAGTGGTACCACTGTACAAAATAAGTAAAAAATTACTTATTACTCCATATCTATAAAACTATTACAGATATAGTCCTCAATAATTAAAGGAACAGCTTTTATATTATAGAGAAATATTGATGTCTTCTGTGTACAAAATGATACCATTTAGTGTCAACGTTATAACAATACCGTAAGTGTGCTACGTGATCAAAACAAAAACGACTGATACCTCCTTGATATCAGTGTTGAATTATTAATTAACATTATATTCAATTCCATGTTTTTAAAAGTTGTGTCAAAAATGATACTGTAAATTTTCAATGCGACCACTACCGTTGTCAATTTCCCCTCAGTATATCAAATAGCGTAGTTGAGTTTGAAATGTTTTATTTGTTTAATGCGAATAGATATTGGCAAAAACTAGTTTTTTTTTGTGTACACATAAGCAAAGTCTTTAAGTATCACCTTTTTTTCTTAGAGTGCTAAGATAATAATTTTTGATATTGGATCAACGTAATCATTTTATACATAGCTGAAAATGTATCTCTCTTCATACTCCAAATTCTATCGGTCATAACTTTTGTGATTGTAGTGATATGTTCAGTATTAACCTACAGATTCTTCTGGTGGTACACTGTGAAAATTTTTACACCATTGAAAAGGAAACAAAGGTCAAGTTTCAAAACCTTAGTTCAGATGTATTGCATAGATCCGTATCGATAATGGTTCAATATAAAAAACAAGTTAGAACGCTATATTCTTCGGCGGTGCCGAATCTTTTATACCCTTCACCAATTTTCCCACAAATAATAAAAACTAATGCCTTAAAGTATGCATTATTATTTTCATATTTATACTTAAAAAAATAATCCAAATTTTTCCAAACCTAAATAAAATAAAGCTATATATACAAACCAAGCATCAGGCGCTGCTTACATATACAAAAAACAACAACAACATTAATAGTCATTGCAATTCTTCTGTCGCCAACTGAACAGTATACATAAATAAATGTGTGTTTATAATAGGGATGTCAATTTCACACTCTTTTATTTAGCTATTGCTGAGAGTGCAATGAGTACAAAAAGCACTGGAAAAAATTTATGAAAATAAGTTGTTTTCATTTCTTTGAGTGCATTTTGTTTCTCAGTCTCTGTAGCATATATGAAAGCTCCAAAAAGAACAAAAATTCATTTTAGCCAATATTTCGAACATTCATGGGACGCATTTCCATTTATTTGCCATAAAAATTCTGAAAAATGTTTACACATTTTCTGTGAAAGAACTAAGCTAAGAACTAAGTCCTTATATAGAGTCTTCAAAAAGTCGAAAATACCTATAAAAGCTTGCTCTTTTTGAAGATATCCCCGCCATTTTTGAAGCTATTTTTATGAATTTTTATAGCAAAATTCTTGAAAGGATAACCGATTGTTTGACATATATATCATATATCTACGATATGGGGTGCCTTCATAAAAGTCATTTCAACCGAAAAATGAACAGACGGACGTGATCCTGTCGACATCGTTTCTTGTAAGGATCCAGAAAATATAAACTTTTTCGCCCGCTGACAAAAGTTGGGAAAATTACAAATGGAATGAAAAACTTATGTATACTTATTATTTCTATGATGAAGGGTATAATAGCGTTAGTATTCTAGGACTAAACCTAACTTCAGACTAGACTAATTTTCAAAAATGTGCTTTGACTAATGTGAACACCAAATATTTTAACGATACAAACAAGATAACAACTGATTTTGTACAAACAAAACTAATTTCCCTTAACTTAAAATGCGGCAAGTTTGAGCATCGTGCAAAGACAAATAAGCAAATATTTGACACTCTTTTTATAAAATTTGTATTCGATCTTGCAATATAAATATAATACCAAAAAAGGGCAACCAACAACTGATGCCGTGTTGTTTTGTGAAGACAGGGCTGTTTTGTAAATGACGTGAAGAGGAAGCTGGGTTGTTCTTCTATATAAACGTAAATTACTTATAAAAAAATATTTAAATATATATGTTTTCAAGTAATTTTCGTTAATTTGTATATTACATTTTGCTATTAAACAATTGGTAATAGCATATTTCTTTTATTATTTCAATATTTTGCTTTGCAAATTTTCTATACATTTATATCTAGAATAAAAAACATTATCACTTAATATTAAATAAGAGCGCTACAAAAATTTTGTCGATATCCACATATCAATGTCTCTCATAAAATTGTTCTTAATTGATGAAAACAAAATAAAAAATAAGATTTTCATATAAATTCATTTAATAACTGTTTTCAAATAAATTTATGGTGGTTGTTTAGTAGTTGTAAAATCATCATTTTGAGTAAAAAATTTACTTCTACTCTGAACAGGCTTGTAAAATGTAGTGTTGCCAGCTTAGCCTTTTTAAGGCTAAGGAATTATAATTCAAAACTGACGAAAAATCACATTAAAATATTGGGTAATTTTTCATTTGAAATGTTTCATTCATAAATTTATTACAATATCTTTAAAAAAAATATCAGAAACTAATAAGAAAAAAAAACAAAATAAATAAATAAGTTTTTGAATAAAAAAAAAAAACATTAGCTTTTTTCCAGCCTGCTATTTAGTCTTTTCTGACCTCTTTTAAAGCTCAATTTAGCTTCTTTTTTCCCACCTCTAGGCAATACTGGTAATATGTTTTCCCCTTCTAGTATTTTACGATATTTGATAGCTGTTTCATTAAACAAAAAATCAAATAAATGCGCATAATGTGAACAAAAAATCAACTATATATTTAGTTGCAAAAATTGCTGGAAATCACGACCAAAGATTTCGTGTTAAATATTTGCGTTATCTGAATATAGATAACGTCGTGTCTATACTAGAGAAAATTTGTATCAAGTCAAACGCCAAAATCAACGCGAATTTATGGAAGATGACAACAGATGTACAAAAACAACTATCAAGCGAATTCATTATTGTTTTTTAACATATGGAGTTTGACAACTGTAACAAGTTGCAAGTTGTAAATTAAAATGAAAAGAGCGTTAGTTTTAATTTACAACTTTTTTCTACAAATGATAACGAAAATTTCATACGACAGTTTATATTAGATTTATTTATTAATAATATTTAAATATGAATGAAATGAAAAGCTTACAATTTATAAAATTTCGAAGCCTATTTAACTTAACCTCGTACTAGCAAATATTTCTTAATTTTCTTTTCTTTTGTTCTTTTTGTACGTAACTCACAATGTGAATTTAAATACAAAATCTGAATTGCAATTTCAATGGCACTTGGCCATATGTATGTAACTGGAAATGTATGAGTATGTATTTAATTCATAGTTATATTAATATACTATTTTATGGCCAGCAGCAATACCAGTCTATGTAAAGACCTCGGTCTTATTTGCGTGCCTTCTATACAGCCTCCTGTTTTCATTTTATATATTTAAATATTTCCGTTTCCGTTTGCAAATTTTATACACACAATAACAAATAGTATATTTAAAGAGAGAAGAAGAAAAAACACATGCAATTATACTTCAACAAAAAAAAAATCGTCATCCCACCAAGCACATCAATACAAAAATGATTCACCAAACGTATTGCCTGGATGAAAAATGTTATTGCAGAAATAATCGAATTCGTATTGCGAAAGAAACTACTTGAAGAAAAGGTATGTCGACGGCAATATTCCTAAGCAATACGACGGTGATTCTTCCAGGTGATGAACTAGCAATATCGACATATAGCCGATATTGCTAGTATGAAAATTGGAATATATCGCTAAAATGATAATAGAGAGATAAATAGGAGATTTTTCCAAGAACCACACAGAAGAAAAATAAAACAACATATTTTATATTTTTATTAAAAAATATTGTTTTTTTTTTATTCTGTTTGCATAAAGCCGGAAAATTTTTTTTAATATAATCGGTTATCACGGGTATATGGTACAATTTTAAAAATTCTTCCTATAACTTTATAAGGAAACCATTAATAATAGATAACAAAGTATATTTGTAAATTTTGCAAATGTACAAAAGAAAAGAAATAACATAATTTGCCTTAAAGATTTATTGTGTGTCCTTTTATAAACCAAAAAATATTAAAAACAAAAATCAATAAATTCCAAAAATTCTCAAAACACATTATCATAAAATAAAACAATAAAAATGACAAAAAATTAAAATTTCAAATATATTTTTTCCCGGAGATACGAGTAATGGGATGAAAATGCATAATATTACTTCGATGATGCCGTGTGTTAATCATTTTCACACGTTAAAAAATCTTCACGCGCACGAAACTAGAGACCGCACGTGGTAAAAATACGTACTCAGTTTTTCTCCAGGACGTCAAATTTCTACTAAAAAGGACTTTAAAGTTTCGAAGAATAGATATTTTTAAAACAGTTTATAAAATATTTACTAATATTATGTCAACCCAATATGGGTGTCAAATGGAAGCTGAAAATCCCTGCAATATAATAACATTTTTCCTGTAAATGTTGCAGCAAAAAAAAATTAAGAAAATATCATTTTGAAAATATTGCCTTTTACTATTTATTTTCAAGTATATATCAGCCTGCAAAAATCTTTCTCACACGTAAAAAAAAACGTTACATGGGTAAAACTGGAAGCCATCCATGACAAACTGTGTAACCAGTCTTGCTCCCGAATGTCAAATTTCCATATCGAGCAAGAGGTACGAATGCCTGCAATATAATATTATTTTTTATTTATATATTTCGGCGCAAAATTTAAGAAAATGTCTTTTTGAAAATTTAATTCTGTAATATTATATTTATTACCTAATGACAATGACAGAATCTTTATTAACTTTTTGTTAAAATTAAAAAAAAAAACATTTAAATAAAAACTTTTGTTGCAGGGATTCATAGCTTTTATTCGACATCCATATTCGGTTGACTTAATTTTGGTAAATATTATATGTATATATATATATATATATATATATATATATATATATATATATATATATATATATATATATATATATATATATATATATATATATATATATTTTTTTTTTTGAAGTTACGTATCCAAGAAGATATCTTCCAATTATTTGCAGGGATGGTTTAAAAATTCAATGTTTGTATATGTACGAATTGCGTGAGTATGTATTTTTATTTGGTCCCATATTTCCGTTGCTCGTTTTCCTCAGCGATTTAACATCTGTTTAAAATTATATTAAGGCAAAAATTGTATGAATGAAATGCATATGTGCTTGTGGGTTATTGCATGAATGTGGGTGTTATATTAAAATATAAAATTGCTGCTTCTATATATGTGTTTGTGAGTATAGTTGTTATATTTATATATTTGTGGTAAAATAAAAAAATTCTTAAACGTATTATATTTGGCCACAAGTTTCATTTAATAATCATAACTTCACCTACATATATATCCATTTTTATTGGCTAAAAAGGTCACATTTAATTCTCAAGTTGATAGCTTTTATTAGTAGCAATGCAACTTAAATAATCAATTTAAAGAAATAAATTTTTTTCCAAAATTAAAATTATCAATGATAAATGGTAATAAATATAAAGTAAAAAAAAGACACAAACTTAACTTAAACTTAATGTTTTATATATTTATATATATATATATATATATATATATATATATATATATATATATACATATATTAAAAAAAAAAGAAACTAAATAAGTTATAATTCTTTAAATGGGGTTTCAATCAAGAGAAAGGACAAAAATCTGTGATCACTTATATCTTCTGTATAAGTAATAGGCAAACACATTTTTTGCAATCCCTTTTATGCTCACACCATACATCCAATTTTAATAAAATTTAATAAAAATTATAACATCCCAGCAAAAACTTTGCTTTCCTGGTAAGCTAACAGGTATAATTGGAAACAAAAATAAACTACTTATTTTTTGCCTGAATAACTAGTTATTTTTGTTCGAGTTGTCCAAAAATTCATGTAGTTATTTTTTGACTCTAAGGGTACTCAAAAATATGTACCTAAACGAAAACAAAAAATTTTTGCAGTTAGTGAGACTCGAACCTGGACACAAACTAACCATTCGTTTTTAATGACTAACGTCTTACTCAGTACACCATCTCACACATAGCTTCCTAAGCGACAAAAAATCTTTTTAGTTTAAAATATCTTTTCAGACATTTTGTTATAAAAAACTAACAGCTTCAGAATGGGGTTGAACCAACAAACTTCTGGTTGTTAATCCAGCGCTCTAGCCAACTCATCCACGTGATTGCAGTATTACTGTGCCATTATACTATTGAGTACTTATTAATGTAATGCAGAGTAGGCAAATAATAATGATGCCTCATTACCAAGAAACTACTTTAATAAGTAGTTGTCATTACCAAAAACCAAAAAGTTTTTGCTGGGATAATAAAGATATTTTCTCATAGATGTGTAGAATGTTATTTAAATCCGTTCATTTTAAAAGTTATAAGCTATAAATATTGCTACTAATATATATAAAAAAACTCACATGGATGTGTATAAGCCTCAAACAAATGAGCGCCTCCAATTATTATACTCTTTTTTTTTATTTCTCATGTCTCTCAGACAATTCCCTCAATTCACAGTAGGGACATTGTTGTTATTTCTTTACAAAAACAATTTGGACAATTTATAATGATAAAATAGAGTTTTTCGAGTTTTTTCCACTTTTAATTTAGAGATTTGTAAGAGAAAAATAAAAAAAAAATAGAAAAGAGTTTAATACTTCGAATTACTTTGTTTATTTCTTTCTGAGTCTTATGCATTATGAGATAGAAAGTAGAAAAAGTAAACAATTTGTGTTCCTTTTTGAAAGGTGTCCTTTTTATTTTTAGCTAATGCACATTTTTATGTAAAATTAATTATTTTCTTTGAGTTATCAAAGTAAGCTCACTTTATTTTTTTTTTTTATTTTCGATATTTAAAATCAGGGACCGTAACTAATATGACTTTTAATATAAAAGTCTTTTATATTCTTTCATATAAAATAACAGTTATTTGATGATTTTTATTTTTTTGAAGGGATTTTATATTTTTAGTCTTTTGTTGATAGTATGAATAAACGGAAATAAGTCGCCAAAAATTAAAAAATGTACAAAAATAAAAAAAATAGCCAAAAACGAAAAAAGCACTAAAAATAATAAAGTAACGAAAACTCGACAAATTAAGAATTCTTAATGTGGCGAAAAAAATCGCCAAATAGAAAAAAACGCCAAAATGGAAAAAATCGACCAAACGCAAAAAATTCGAAATCGAAAAAAGTCGCCAAAACGTAAAAACTGCTAAAAAAAAAACAAATAAAAAATGCCAAATTTGGAAAAACTATGGAAAGAAAAAGATCTAAAAATCCTCAAAACGGAATAGAGTTAAGTGGTTGTATTTTCTAAAATATATTCTATAGAAAAGTATTTTTTTTTTTTACTTTAAACTTTTTATATTTGAATACAATAGGGATAGCGGAGCGTCCCAGATATACTCTAGTTTCTCTTTAAAACTTTAAATTGGCTCTAGTTTCTCATCCATTCAAGAAAATGGCGAAAATCTTTGATTATTTATTTTTTCATCAAAAATCTATTTTCATAAAAAATACATGAAATCGGCTCTAATATGATTACTTACACTTTTAATCAAAATTCATGTCGATTTCAGTTCCTTAAATAGGCCTCCAATCAAGAATAGGACAAAAATCTATGATTCACCCACAATAAAAGTTAAAAAAGTTTTATTTGATTTTTAAAAATCAATTCAATAGCAAAAAAAAATAAGCATTAATTTTATTTAGGTAGTAAATTTCATAAATAATAATAAATATCATAATTGATTTTTTTTTTCTTCTTTTTTTTTTTTTTTTTCTTGAACTAATTCCATTATTTGGCTCATTAATCTTCGACATACGCATATGACTCTTGGTTTTTTTTTTCATCTTTGATATCAACACATGTTTAAATACACACATGCTTTCCTTATATGTTACCCAAACCTCTAATCTGTCATATCATGTATTTAGTACTAAAACATTTTCCACTCTATTAAATTTTTTATTTATATTATTTATATATTTTTTGTTATTTATAGAAATTTTATCTTTAAAAATTTTCCTTTAAAAATTTGTTATATTTTAAGCTTGTGAAGAATACAATATGTTTAAAAATCATGTTTACCACAGTGATATATTTTGTGGCTACAAAATTCGTTTCTTTTAATTTAACTCACTCTGTTGACACACAAAACTTTTGCTCTTCCGCTTTTTCTCTTTTATTAACAAAAAATCCCATATATCAAAATAAACTTTTTGTTTGCCTTTATTTTCTAAAAACCATTATAAAGGATTTAGTTACTAAAAAAATATTGATAATAAAAAATAAAACTTAAAATGTATCGTAAGATACATAACTAATTTAAGTTAGTAAAGAATTCATGACAGACTGCTTTTATAATAGGATCATTTTTCATTTATTTTTCATTATTGACAAATTTAAAAAAAAGGAAAATGGAAAGAGATAAAAATAATATAAGCCAACAAAAATGTAAAGAAATATAAATAAAAAAATATATTTTTACATACTGACATACAATCTTAAAATTGTAAAAAAAAAAACAAATACACACATTTTTATGTATGTGAAAACAAATACATGGTGGAGTACATATATAATATAATACTGTATGGGTTTACCTGTAAAATTACGCTGGTAGGCAAAAAATTTTTTTATCCTCCTTCAAAAAAAATATGTGGACTAGATGGATAAATCACGAATCTGATTTCAGTTTTTTTTTTTTTTTTTCATCAGATTATAATATTTTTTATGGGCATGTCTAATATTTCCCCTTGTTAAGGCGAATACACGAGTATTTTTTATCATAACTCGAGAATGGTTGTAAAAATTAGCTGACAATGAAATTATGCTGAAGTTTAATGCTTTAAATTTAACGGTTTTAAAATTATAATACAACTGTATAACATAATTAACAAAATCTTAATATCAAGAATTAGCTCGACTGGTGGTACTGGTAGATACAATTATATTTCCATTAAGCAATTTGATGAAAGTTAATTAAATGGAATAAAAGGCAAATTTTGCTAAAGCGCGGTCTTATCTTCTTAACCTCAATATTGGAATATTGGAATAATAATAAAATTAAATATAAATTTGTAATTTTTTTTGAACTTTTTATAGAATTAATTAGTTTATAGTTTTTTGTTGAACTTTTTCATATAGTATTTTTTTTTTAGAATTTTTGCATTTCGGCTTAAGTTCATTGGATAATTATAGAAGAATATATTGAAAAAGTTTTATTGGACACTCAGTAGTATGGAATGCATTTTATAGTCAGCCACGACCGTTCAGCACTCTTCAGCATCCCATCCGTGGTGATGTTCTCTGTAGACATTATCTATTTAACTCAAAACTTTTTCGGAAATGGATTCTGTGATTTTTTCCCTATATGTTTTTAAGTTAGACGAATGGTTTACGATAAAACTTTTTACAATTGTTGTATATTTTCCTTTATCGATTATTTTAATTTAAATATATATTTAATATTGATATTAAAATTACATACAATTGTTCAAATAATTAATTTTGTTATAAAATTATAACGTTACCCACTTAGCAATTATACATATTGGTGCCACCTCTTAAAGTGTAATTTCTTTTTATTCTTTATTTAATTTTTTTTTTTTTACTTCTATTAAATTAAAACCTATTTCAATAGATTTGGCACCAAATTATATACACATATACTAGTGGTAATCTACTCAAAACAAATATTATCAATTCTACATAAATTTCCGCCTACAATCTACTCCAAACCACAAATGCGAGATGTGCTGCCCAGGAGAAATAAAATATTAAATTGTCTGACAAACGATTTTATTAAATAATATCACTATCATTTGTTATCTATTCTAAACAAATACTTATTTACAACTAAAAAGATAAATGAATTATTTTGCCATCTTGAACAGGAATCTTCATCAGAAGGTTAGAATCATATATCTTATGCCATCAACTGGCTAGAATTATGCTTTACTTAGTATATATTATTACCCACCATAAAATAATTTGTGTCATGTAATAAATTTTTTTCATAAGATAGTGATAGGTTTTTGTTTCCACAGTTATTGTGAAAGAAGGATTAATTAATAAAATACACGCAAAGAAAAAACATGGTTACAGCATTATCACTACAACAATATTAAGTTCCCATTGAAAATTTCTTGAAATTTAATAACTCTGTATTCGTTTTTGTTTAAATTTTGTCATTTAATAATTACACTCAATAAAAATTTTATTTATGGTTGACTGCAACAATTATATGTTTTTAAATATTATTACCAGAAACAAAATTTTATTAATATAAAAAATATAATTACTTCTACAATCATTAAATATTTTCAGTAGTTTTCCTCGTTATTAAACCATATTCTGTTTTTAAACCATATTAACATTATTATTCTCATGACAATAAAATATTTCAAATAAATATAAAACTTATCCTTTTCACAAACTCAGTGGAAAAATTAAATACTTTTTTGTTTTTAAATACATTTTCTTTTTAATGCTTGGTTGTTTGTTCGTTCATTATAATTCTCATTTAGTTTATATATGAATAAATATAAATAAATAAGGTTTGGATATACTTCAAGCAATACAAGATATTGATTAACTACCATTAAATATTATTAGTTAAAAAATATATCTTGCATTTGAACTACATATGGTGGTACAAATGAATATAATTTATGAAGAAATAATATGAAAATATTTTTTCACTATTATTTTTTTATTTCAATAAAAAATTTATAAAAATAATTTTTTATTAATATGTTTTATTTTAACATATGATAAGATTGAATAATAATATGACAAACCGAAATTATAATATGATAAAATTGGATAACTATATGACAACATGGGATAATAATATGATAAAATGGAATCATAATATGACAATATGATATAATAATATAGTAAGATAGATTAATAATATAACAACATCAATTCGTAATCTGATACAATGGGATAATGATGTAGTAAGATTGTTCAATTATATGTAAAACTAGAATATTAACAAACCATAAAATCGAACACAATATGATAAAATAGAATCATAATTAATTATAATTTTTATATGATTATCATTTCTATTTTTCGCTGTGATCATATATTCCAATCATAATATATTGCTCTTAGATTACGGTCCCTACAACTATATCTTTTCTCTGCGTGTATGCAAAAAAAAAATAAGTACAAGTTAACAATGAAGAATGGAATTCGAGAGCATCATTTGTAGTTTCGCATCCTTATAAAAATATATAAATGTCTTCCTCTAGCTTACAAAGTTAACACAAGTCAAACGTAAGTCAAAGAAATGCTTATATACGAAATTTAGCCATCTTTACCACTATATCCCACACGCGTGAGAATTTGTTATATAAAGAAAATTTAATAGAGAAAAGAATAAAAATAAATAAAAATCTAAAGCTTTAACAGAAATTAAGAAAAAAAAACAAATCGAAGAATATTTATGATTAAATTTAAATTATATATGCGGTCAACTTTAATAAATATTTAAATAAAATTTAACATAAAATTTATTGATATGAGGGAAAAAAATAATTAATTTCGCATGCAATTAGAGATAAATATACCTATGTAGTACTAAATTCTGAATTTTAGTCAAGTTCACTTACCGACCCGAAATATAATATTAATTTTATAATTAAATAATTTTTTTTTTGTTTTTTTTTTTTTTTTTAATTAGTAAAATAAGTCAATTATAAGAAAACAAAGAAAACTTCCCGTGAAACATTGTTGTTTTCTTTACTTTTTTTCATTTATTTATGTTATATACAAAATGTTCACCGGCCTACTTAATTTTGGGATCTATATAATCTTAAAATTGTTTACTTACATGTACAGGGTGTTGAAATGTGTTTTCAAAATTTATATTGTATATTTTTTTTCTATTTACATGATTAATGTTACCACTTGAGTACATGCGTTAGGAAAACTTTTCGAGTTATTTATTGTTATAATATGTTATTTTTTCTCTAATTTCTTTTTGTGAATTATAATAAATTATACAATGAATTGCTAAAATTTTCTCATGGGATTTTTTGTGAATACTTTGTGTAGGACAAGGATATTTTCAGTAGGGATTACCTAAAATATTGACAAGGAATGCCTTAAATTGGGTAATCAATGATTGGGCTGAGCATCCTGTTTTTTCAAAGTTACCTGGAAACGACTTTGTTATATTCGGCATAATGAATAATTTTCTCTAATTTATTTCTTTTGAAGTTTCCGACCAATTTTCACTTCTACCTTTTTTTTATTTAATTTATTTCGTATGCACTTAAAATAAATATCCCTATGTAGTACTAAATTCTAACTTTTTGTCAACTTAAAATAGCTCACGAGCCAGATCTTTGGGCATGCTGGAGCTTGAGTTTAGCATAAGTTTAGGTTTATACATAGGTTGTATGCTACATGGTTTAGACAACTGGAACACTAAAAGATACAGACGAAAATTATATTTAAGTAATCTTAACATTAATTTTTATCTTCCCACCAGTTTCGAAGTTAAAGATTATTAGTATCGTATCTTGTAAAATTAAAGATTTTTTTCTTCAAAATTTTTTTTAAAAAATGAAATTGGCAAAAATGTGCAGTTTTTAATCCATTATCATAAATTACTAATAGAAAATAAGCCATGTATCATCAAAATTGATACACAAATCTTGATTTTATTCAAAATTATGTAAAAATACCCATGTATATCTACATTTAATTAGAGACACACGGCGAGCAAAAAAATTCTTCGAATCTGCTACAGTTTTTTTTTTTCTATCAGGTCTTGACTTTTTTATGGGCATTTCCCCATTGATAAAGCAATTAGAGGAATATATTTTACTATAACTCGAGGACGGATTGTCCGATTTTTGTATTGTATATAACTTGACAACACGCCCGATGTTATATATTGAACAAGCTTGACACAACAATCAACGACAACCATGTCGACAAGCTACGTAAAATAGGGTATTATGAAAATAGCATACTGAGACGGGATTTTTCTCATTCATATTATTAAAGTAGTTCCACAACAAGTATAATCTAACAACTCGGCTATCCTGCTCTATCACTTTCCCCAGTGATAATTCAATCAACTTTCTCCACCCAATAACAATCAAATGCTCAACATGGGAAATAACACTCACCACGAAACACAATCAAACGCTCAACATGGGAAATCACACTCACCATGGAATAACATTCTATAACTTGGAAAATAGCAATATTAAACAATTCATTTAATACAAAAGTATACACTCACCAAATTATTTTACACTCCATTAAAAACTCATCCATTAAATATCCTTTAACAAAACCATTTACTAATATATAAAATTACAATAACAATTTATAAATTCTCCCCATCACTATCTGATGCAGAAATATAATCCCTCTCCTCTTGAGCTTCAACAAATTCATTTAAATCGCACCATGGCTTAATTTTATCTGCAGCATGAACTGATTCAAATTTCCTTTGACTTACTTGAGATATTGTTGTATCGGCTATTAATTTAGGTTTTGGGTGATGATCGTTACCCAAAACCTTTTTAATAACATAAGGGCCTTTAAATCAAGCCAATAACTTTCGCGATTGGCCTGTAGATGCACGTTCTGATTTAATCAGTACGAAGTCACCCTCCGAATACTTGTTTGGTAAACGATGTTTTTTGTTAAAATTGTTAGTTGCTCTCTTTCCGCATTATCAATGCGATTTTTAACGATTTTCTTTAATTCTTCCGACGGAATATCATCTTCTTCATCTTCAATCTCATCATGTTTAATCTACTCATAGTAAATTGATTTCCTAAATAATTTCGTGGCGTAAAAGTGAAAAGTAATCGTTGTGGGGTTTCTGTAATGATCTTATGTTCAATACTATTAATACCAAACTGAATGACTGACTGATGTTTGATGCTGTTTTACAGAATCATCCATTTAAGCATTTTTTTACTTATTCGCACAAAAAATCGATATTATTTATATTGAATAATAAAGTTCGACTGCGGCGCTTCATTCTCCAAATAAAAGTACCTTAACTAATTTTGTGGAGTTACTAAATCGATAATTATTACTTTTTTTTAATATACTTCATCAACAATAGGAACTATTTATGAAAATAAAAAAAAATTTTATTAATAATCAAAAAGAAATTATGGTTCAAAAATGACAAAAAAATCACTTCAAAACATTGAATAATTTTTGTTTTGAAATATAATCCTAATTTGTATGGGGTTTTATTTTTTGTGATTTTTCACTGAGTCAGTTGGCTGAATGTTATTTATAAATTGTTAACAATTTCTTTAGAAAAATTTCAAAAACTAATTAGAACGAGAAAAAATAAGTTTCTAAATTAAAAAAAAAAAATGTTAACTTTTTTCTGGCCTTATCTCTTAGAGCATTTAGCCTTTTTTGACCTTTTTTTAAAGTATAGTTTAGCCTCTTTTTTTCTTATCTCCTGGCAACACTGCTCTTCACACGTTTAAATTCGTTCTGAAGAAAATTCTACTAACACATACAAATTGTTCGGTTTTTTTTTTTTTTTTTTTGACAGCTGAGTTACGTTTTCTGAGCAAGTTGGACTTCCACTTGTTGGTCACAACTCTTATGGCTATCTACATGTCAGGTCTTAATTTTGAAAACTAAAAATTATAAAATTTTAGTTTGGGAATAGAAATTTTAAGACTATAGTCACAATTCATGAATAATGAAAAAATTTAAAAGATTTTTAAAACAAATTTAAACTTAGGGTGACACAAAAAGCTGCAGATGGTGGAACTTTTTTGTGTCACCGTAATTTCTTACTTATGTATGTAAATTGGGGGTGGGCGGTAAAGTGGACGGATGACGCCCTCGACTTTCGAACTTTTTGTACCAAGTTGCATTGTCGTACCTGCTTTTATTTAGGAGATAGAGATATGTTACACACGGAATGACCCCATCTTTTTTATGGTAGATATAAAAATGGGATATAGAAAAAAGTATGACATCCTATAATAATTTTATTAAAAATAACTCATTTTATTTTATTTATTATTATTTAAAATTAAGTGTTTTTTTTTTATTTATCTTCAATTTATTTCAACCTTATATTTGAGTGGTTAACTTAAAACTCCACTTTATAATTTTTAATGATTTACTATTTAATATTGAACTAATATAACAGTAAGAACTAGTTTAGAATAATTTAGGGAAAAACGATAAAAATAATCAAAATAAAATAGTTGATAATTAAACAGAGAGTAAAATAATGCTGAGTAAAATAAGATTAAAAATATTTGGTAAAGTTTAGCAAAACAAAGATAATGTGTTTGTTAAAAGAAAATATATGTAAAGTATTAGGGATATTTATGGAATACATAACTCTATGGGTAAACACCAACTTTGAAAGAATAACTGTTATTCTTAGACTAAATAGGTTAGTACGTTGAAAGCTAGTTAATTTCTTAACTGACCACAGACAGCTGCTCGTATAGAACTATCCCGTCTATGAGAAGCATTCTCGCGTCTAAATTGCTAACCTGGATTAAATAAAATTCTCCCAAATTGTTCGATGTTTTCCTAAATAGTTTTCTACTTAAACTTATTTAAATTGGTTTAAAAGTAAAGCAATTTATAGAACAAAATCTGGGGAAACCTTTAAAAATAGTGATTTTTACAGTTTTACACTCAAAATAAAATGTTTCAAAAATACTCTGCGATTGCAGCAATGAATTTGTTTCATTTCATTTAAAAATTTCTTATTTTTCTCACTTACTAAAACTTCCCTTTAACATTAAATTCACTTAAATTTCTATAAAACAAACATCTACTCGCTTTTATAGACCAAAATAAAAGCAACAAAAATTAATGCTTTATTTAAGCTTATTTTTTATTAGCTTCAATAAATTTAATACCTACAACAAAAAAACAGCAACATAAAGCATTAACCATATGTACATTATTCATATTAGCAGGACTTTAATTTAAAAAAATATTTTTTTCTATTTTCTGTTTCTTCTTATCGTTGGTTTTATTGTAGATTATATTAAATCCATCATAATGTGATGGCTTAAAAACAACAACAAAGGCAAGAACAAACAAGTGAGAATGTTACATTCGGTTAAGCCGAATATATGCAAATTTTTAAAAATTTGATCTTATATGAGAGGTGGGTGGTAAAATGGTCTGACACGCCCATTTTTGGTTTTCGTTAATGCAGTGAGCAGATCACGACTATTTTTGGTTCCCGAATTTATATCGATCCTCGAACTATCTGTAAAAAATTTGGTGTCGAACATGCTTTTGTTCATACAGTTCAGCTGAAAAGTATGAACTAAAGTTACAGCGGACATCCTGTATTTCTATTATTTGGGCCATAACTTTTCTGCTTATTAACCGAATTTGCCCATTTTCAATACCAAACAAACCTTATATAAGCTAAATATTTGAACTAAATTTCGTCCCCTAGGTGATCCCCTCCAAGCCCTATCCTACTTTCAACAGACAGACAGACGGCCGTAGCTAAATCGACTCAGAATCCAGGAGAAAAAATATATATACCTTATGAGGTTCTAAATGATTTTTCCTACATGTTACCCATGGAATGACAAACCCAACATACCCCCATCTTTCTGAGGGTGGTATAAAAGGTTTTCTTTTATGAGCCTTAATTTAAACATTTAATCAGTTGCCATAAAAATTGGTTTATAACCAAACATTAATTTACTTAGTCGTTAAAACAACATGTTCAGCCGCAACAAATTTCGGGCAATAAATTCAATTTTCTCTTCAAATAAACAATTTGTTTGAATAAATACTTTTATTTTAAGTCTTCTAATTGTATTGTTTATTTTTATTAAACTTTATTTCAGCAATCCACAGTGGGGCAGAATGGAAATCTTTGAAAATAACCTCTAATTGCCTGGCTGGATTTATATAAAATTTCACACAGACGTAGCAAAGGAGAGTACAATTTTAAGTTTTAAAGGCAAGCCTCACATACCCTTTAGGAGCGAAACTATTAGGGTTCACATTAGGGTTCCTCTGACATAGAAAATTTTTCATCGCTTGCCAAATTTTTCTTCCTTAACGATTTCAAATATGTTTACGTATTGTTAAAGCTCTCTATAAGACCTATGAAAAGCGTGAAGTTCATAATAAACAAGTAAGAAAGATATAGTCGGTCAAGCCCGATCATATGATACCCCACACTATTGTGCATGTCCATCAAAATTCGTGGGAGGGGGTCTTATATTAGGCATGTGGACAATTGTGGACCGATACTTTTACTAAGTGTAAAACGAATACATAATATTAGGTTAATACTAACATTTATATGAATTTATGCACTTTAGGGTGACTCCCCAAAGTGGGCTTAAATGGGAGCTATGGCATATTATGGAGCGATCCTCATAAAATTTGTCACTGTGATTTCTACTTATATAAAACTTATTAGTGTCGAACATAAACTTAATTTATGCATGTTAAAGTAATTTTCGGAGGAGAGTTTTATATGGGAGCTATGGTCAATTATTGGCTGATCTCCATGAAATTTGGAAAAAAGATTGATACTTATACAAAACTTCCTTACAGCGAATTTAATTAAAATATTGCTATATTTATGATCTTTAAACCCCTATACCGGGAAGACATTTGTATGGGATGCTAGGTGAAATAATGGGCCGATCATAAGCAATTTCAATAGGCTTCATCCTTGTGTCATGAAAGTCCTACTTTCCAAATTTCATTAAATTATCTTCAAAATTGCGACCTGTACTTTGTGCACAAAATTTACATGGACATGGACGGACATCATTAGATCGACTCAAAAAGTGATTCTGAGTCAATTGGTATACTTTAAGGTGTGTGTTGGATGATTTTTTCTTTGCGTTACAAACATCAGCACAAACGCATAATACCCCAACCACCTATAGTGGTGTGGGGTATAAAAAAGGAAATCCATAGTTTTCAGATTTTTGGATTTAAAATAAAATTTTATAAAAAAAATGTTTTTTTGTAGAAACTTTAAATATTTAATCTTTAATAAAATTCTGGTTTGTTAAGAAGAATTTTCAGCGATTATTGACTTTATTATTTAAAATTACAAACTGTAGACAATTTTAAGATTTTTGTAAAAGGAATCCCACAATTACCAAAAAACCAACGAAAACCCTAAACTCTATGGAACTCATAAAATTTTTCGAAACTGCATTCGGCTTGCAGAAATTTTGATTTAAAATACAACAAATTCGGGAGGCTCTGTCCATAGTCCTGTTGAATATTTGGGTTTGTTTTTAACTCTAAAGTTATCTCTATTCAGATACCTTTCAGAAAAGTGTTAAATTATTATAAGTTCTTAAATAAAATTTTATTTTAAAGAGAAAAGAGTGTAGACACTTTTTCGGCCAAAAAGAAATCATAATTTTTGCAATCTTCGCTTTCAAAATCGTTTATTTTTTGGATTCTGAAGAGACATTGATTTATAGTTTTTTTATTCGATAGATAATTTTCTTTAAAATGGGTAAAAAAATTACAAAATCGAAAAAAAAAATATTGGGATATATATAGAAAAAACTGGAACAAGATTGTTTAAAATTGAGATAATTGAAATTTCAAATGCAAATAACTTAAAAACTATTAGAAAAAAATAGCATATGTCAGAGGTACCCTATTTTGAGTCTCAATAGCTCCTCTCCTGTGAGTGTTCCCTTCCAAAATTAAAATTGTACACTACTCTGCAACGCCTATGTGAAGTTTTATGTAAATACTACTAGCCGATTAGAAGTTAAAGATTTATTTCCAAAAAAAAAAATTATTCTGTCCACTGTACAATCTATAAAAAAAACTTTTATTAGTTGTCAACTTTAAATAAAAAAATATAAATAAAATAAAAGACATGATGAAAGTATGAGAAACTATAAGTATAAGTATTTATTGTATATAATTGTGTTTAATATTTTCTGGGATTAAAACTTTATAATACAATAAGTTGTAGAAAATTTTCAACGTTTATTAGCTGCCTTAAAAAGTTTATAAACTTTAGCCAAAATTATTTTAAACAAACAATCGTTCATAAATTAAACTGTCATATCAATAATATCAATAATATCAATAACTTATTTATGAGAGTCTTATCGATTTGGCATGATTTATACATATATCTTATAATTAATTGCAAAATGTATATGATGATGTGTTTCATAGTATTAACGGCTGCGATTATAACAATGATTATTTAATATTGCGATATTAAAATTATATATTAAAAATTAATAAAAATGTTTAAACTCGCTGAAGTTGACTTTAAACCTTAATAAGTTTTGTCGTAATACCACTTTAAACAAACGGGTTACAAATCTGAACTCACAAGACCTGAAAGTAGTAGAATGCAAAATTCTAGCACCAAAGGTTGCCCTTTATAATCATGATTATTGTTCAAAGTTCCAAAACTTAGAAAAAGGGCTAAAAATTACTTAACTTTTTCACATACATACACTGCCTGCAACTTGAATAAGGAATCACATTTTTTTAACTTTAATGAAGTATATCTAATAAACTAAAGTTCAGAAAAAATAATTTTTTGCGCAACCAAATTTCAAAGTGTTGGCTTTAGATCCCTGAAGAAATAAAAAATATGCATATTTTGTTATACTAAAATTATGCATTTATTTAAAGACATGTATTTTTGTGGTACTATTTCGTGTGTCACTTGAATAAGGAATTCTTTTAATATTAATCAGGAAGGCTATGATTTGAATTTCTTTCAATATAAACGGATAGAGAATTTTTAATTTGATAGTTTTTAAATAGTTTTTATTCAAAATGGGACGTGGTAAGGCTCTTAATAACTCTGAAAAAGAAAAAATTCTGATTTTGAAATCTCAGGGTCAGAATCCGGTCCAAATAGCCAAAAACATTAATAGAGGAAAGACAGTTGTGAACAATTATTTAAATAACGTGGAAAGATATGGAAAAAAAACATGAAAGGGCGGAAGAAAATGGCAACAACTCCAAACGAAAGACGAAAAATTCTTAAAATTGCATCAAATTCTGCCATATCGGTATCAAAAATATTTAAAAAAAGTGGAGTCAGTGCCAGTTTAAGAACAATGCACCATATTTTAAAGTCGTGTCCATAAATAGTCCGACGAAAACTGCAAAAAAAAAAACACCACTTAATGAAAAACGCAAATCACAACGTCTACAGTTTGCCAAAAAAAAATGACATGGTCCGACAAATGGTTTAAAGTTGTATTTTCCGATGAAAAAAAGTTTAATATTTATGGTCCCGACGGGTATAACTATTATAACCATAAGACATAGCCGAGAGGGCGGAATAATGGTATGGGGAGCCATTTCGTATTATGGTACCATAGAATTGGTTTTTGTATCCAACAAAATGACTGCAACGACTTACAAAAACATTCTGGACATACCAACACGACAACGCTCCGATTCAACGCCAGAGCAGTAAAACAATGGATTAATCAACAAAGTGTTCAACTTTTGAATTGGCCCCCATATTCACCAGACCTGAATCCAGTGGAAAATGTCTGGGGTTGGCTTGCAAGAAAAGTTTATGAAGGAGGAAAACAATTTGAGACGATAGAATCCTTAAAGGATGCAATAACGGAAGCATGGAGTTCAATTTCGCTAAATTACTTAGAGTCATTATACAAGTCGATGCCAAATCGCATTTTTGAGTTTATTTCTAAAAATGGTGCCAATACTTATTACTAATTGAATGCTAGAAGATAATAACTTTCATTTATATAACCCAAAATTTAAAAATAAATTACAGTTTGCTCAGTTTTAAAATATTCTTTATTCAAGTGACAAACGAAAAAGTACATGTCTTTAAATAAGTGCATAATTTTATTTCTTCAGGAAACTGAAGCCAACACTTTGAAATTTGTTTGCGCAAAAATTATTTTTTTCTGAACTTTAGTTTAGGAGATATACTTAATTAAAGTTAAAAAAATGTGATTCCTTATTCAAGTGGCAGGCAGTGTATAATTTATGGTCAATATATTTTATGGTCACCGATTAATTTTTATATTAAGGTAAATGGAATTTGAAAACTTTGAATGCGATTTCTGCAAAACTATGGAGTTTTTTTTTGAGTTATGACCTTCTTGAAGTAAATGAGCGATATGCTTTCACTAAAAAAATATGTATATATTTATATATATATATATATTAGTTTAACAACTTTAATTGATGTTATTCGGGCAAGTACTATCATTTGAAAAATAGTTTTAATGAAGATCAATTAAACTTGGCTAAAAGTCAAGTTCGTCAGCGATAAAATTTTATCCATTAAAGTTAATTTTAAATACTAAATATTTTCGATTTTCTTATTTTTATATAAAATCAAATTTGAAAAACAGTTCATGAGATATATACAAATTATCCTCAAAATATCAAAATATGCTCTAAAAATAACAAAATATGCTACAAATATACACTAAAAATCGCTTAATACTTTACTTGTTCTGTAACGGATAAATATTTTATCGATGGCTTTATTTAGTGTTCAGGAAAAAAACATGCATTTACATATTTGTGGTTTCCCTGGTTATGAGTGTAATGTATTATAACGTAGTTTTGTCGTCGGCTGAGGTAACTTAGTGGCCTCCAGGGTCTACTTACGGATCCACAAACCTTAAGTAATAAGACGTTTGTTTTACCCTTTCTGGGGTGTTAAAATAATAATAGTTTCTTTATTGAATACGTCAAGAATATTTCAAGTGCAAAATATAAAGATATTACGAGAGAATAATTTCTATAACTCCAATTCGGATACCACCGGCTTAATAAATGTTTCTGCATTTCCTTCTTCAGCAAGGCTTATTTCTGCTTATGTTGATATCGATACGGTTGATCGGCTTATATTATGTTTGTTTCGGTTAATTGGCTTGTAATAGGCTCGGCTCAGGTATTCGACTTTGAACTTTCGGCTTCGACACTCCTAACTTCGACTTTGAACTCTCGGCTTCGACACACTCAGCTGTCAAACTGGTTCGGGTTAACGGCGGGATCGGTTTCTGGTACAGGTGGCAGATTCGGGGATCGAAGATTCTGGGTTCAGCAGTAGAATCAAGATCGGCGTCGTATGTTAGGCTTCGACACTTCGGCTTATATTAGGATCGGTTCGGTTATTCGGCTTATATTAGGATCGGTTCGGTAGTAGAATTGGCTTTGAGCTTTCGGCTTCGACACTCTCGGCTGTCACTCTGATTCGGGTTTACGGCAGGATCGGTTTCTGGTTCAGGTGGCAGCGTCGGGTCAGAAGATTCTTGGCTCGGTAGTAGAATTAAGATCAACATCGTATGTTCGGCTCGATACTCTTAGCTTCGACTTTGAACTTTCGGCTTCGACACACTCAGCTGTCAAACTGGTTCGGGTTTACGGCGGGAACGGTTTCTGGTACAGGTGGCAGCTTCGGGGATCGAAGATTCTGGGTTCAGCAGTAGAATTAAGATCTGCGTCGTACGTTCGGCTTCGACACTCTCAGCTGTCAATCGGGTTCGGGTATTCGGCTGGAACGGTTTTTGGTACAGGTGGCAGCTTCGGGAATCGAAGATCGTATCTTTTTCTACAATACGTACAATGGTTTCTTAACGCTAATGGCTAGCTACTTCTCTACTACTATTACCATGCAATTCTACGGGTTAGTATTCTACTAAGAGAACGAACAACCGAAGTCACTCGTGAGAACGAACAACCGAAGTCACTTGTGAGAACGAACAACACATTTGTGTGGATGTGTATGTAGTATTTAAAGTAGGGGCGCTCAATGTAATTACCTATTACTAACACTTAGTCATTACCTATTACTAATAAAATATTCAATATGTTAGTATGAAAAGAAAAATAATTAAAAATACATAAATAAAATAGTAAAGAAAATAACTTAATACATTAAGGAATATGTACATGAAAATAGTAGTACTGAGTGTACTATTTCCACGTTACAGTATCCAAAATCCCTTGGGAATGACTTTTTAATCAAAATAGCAAAACTTTACTTTTGATGAAAAGAAAAGTTGTCAACGAAACCATAGTGCAGTGTAATAAAGGCAATAAAAAATAACTGTTATAATGAATATGATACGATAAAGTTTAAAAAAAAATAGTTCTACTCTCTGCAACAAGATGATTATTATACAGATTTACTAAGAGGGTAATATTTGAGCAATTGATATTATATTATTGTTAGTGTAATTATAATCAAGAATTTAGAAGCCTTTAGAAGCCTAGTTGTTAAAAAATTGAATAAAGTGTACAAAGAAAGAATAATAATTGAAGAAATGGAATTGAATTTATTATACTTTCATAAAAACTTAATCTTTGATATTTGCATTAACTATAAAAATGACGTAAATTATTTACCTAAAAGTTTACTGATACAAATGTTAAAACGATTTCTATATAATCTCATTTTTATTTTTTCTTTTTTTGAAAACCAATAGGAACTTTTGCTTTTCAATATCGACTATTTAGGTGAATATACCTACTCAAACCTGCATATTTACAAAGGAAATGGTTTGAAGTAAAAAAAAAGTAATACAGTTTATATTAATATCTAAAATGAAGATATTACTTTAGTGGGAATTGGACTTATTTAGGAATTTTTGGGGATAAAATTTTGCTATTTGGGGTTAAGACTCGAAAAAAATCTGGGAACCCTGATCTTTAGTAACTGCAAAACTGTGGTTCGATTTAAGTTATATTTTTATATCCCCAACTATAGAAAATTTGCCGAGTTTATTATATTTTAAAAAATTTAATTAAATATAGGTTTAAAGTATTTTATTTTAATAAATATAACCAATTTCCAACTAATCACTTTTCTGCATGTAGTATTAATATTTTCATAACCTACAATATATATTTTCTACTTAATTTATTCAGCAGCCTATCTACTCACATGTGCTACTTTTCCTACAGCTGTTAACTAAATATTTATATTTATAACAAATTTGGAACTTGTTATAAATACTTATAATTCCTAAAAAAAGTAAAATATATTTTAATCAAACCCAGCAAAATACCGTGATCACATTTTTTTAATAAAATCTTAAATTGACTTATTATCTAATGAATATTGCTTAAATTAACTATTTTACAATACATTCGATTAATCAAACTACATAATAAATATAACATATATACATACATACCTACATACATACACACATACATATATACATACATATTTATTTATTCGTATAAATACATAAATAAGTATATTAAAAAATAAAAAAATAGCAAAAAAATAAAAAATACAAAATTAAAAGTATAAAAAATCATACATCCACTTAAGCCAAAATTTAAACCACGCTTGAAGAGGTATTACCAAATATGTCTTAAAACATCTGAAATTCAAGCTAAAGAAATTCCAATTACTACAGCATCCCAATGTATGCCTTTTAATTTAATGTTTAAATTTGAATTTAAAATTTAACTATTTAAAAAAATATTTATTAATGAGTTCAAAATGTTAAATATGATAATAACAACACCAACAAAAATATATAAATTATAAAAAAACAATAATCAACGGTATTTCAAAAAACTTAAATAATTAAAAAAAAGTTACGTCATGACAAATACTTATGTAGATGAATAGTAAAAATATATAAGTTCATCAGTGTTGCCAGCTTTTAAGACTAAATCTAGCCTTTTTATTTTGCTTTTTTTCAAGTATTTTTTGATTTTGAAAATTTCCTTAAAAAGGCTAAATTGTTAGTATTTGAAAAACGAAGAAGACAACTTTTTACTTGCTATAAATCACCCAAAAAAATTTGAAAAATAACGAAAAAATCATTTTAAAACATTGAGTAATCTTTTATATGAAGAAAATTCTAAACATTGATATAACCCAATTTTTATTGATTTTTTTTTTTTTTTTTTTGGCGGGTTGTGCCGTTCTATGTTATATTTATAAATTTATTACAATATCTTTCAAAAAATATAAACAAACCAATGAGAGTGGGAAGAAATAAATTTTTAAATTGAAGAAAAATTATAGCTTTTTCTGGCCTTATGGGGCATTTGACTGTTTTTTAACTTTTTCAAAGTTCAATTTAGCCTCTTTTTTTCTCACTTCTTGACAACACTGATGTTGATAAACATTTACATTAAAATGCAAAATTTATTTCCCAATCAACTTGAGGAAGTTGAAATTGTAATAAGTCACATATTTAAAAAGAATTTTTAAAACAATCAAGAATATTATATTCGACTTGGCCAAATCTATTATAAACAATATATTACTTTGTATGGTATGCTGGCGGTGAATTGGGTGGATCCTAAGTTTTCCTAGTTAATATCGATCCTTGAATTATTTGTGCAAAAATTCGATGGCACATATGCTATTGTTTAAGAGATATTGGCAAAAGGGTATGAACTGGAGTTATGGCAGAAGTTTTTGGACCATTATAAAAACTGTTAAATTTTAGTAGAAATTTTTACATGTGAAAAAAAAAGTTTTCTCTAACTATGGAAAAATTATATTAACTGAGCATTATTTTGAGGAAAGACTTGTCGCCTTATTATGGATTCGGTAAAATCTGACGTCTGTCAATTGGATGGCTTGGAACTATATTTTATATAGTAAAAGTATCCAGAAAAGTTAAGTGCTAATTTTTATTCTTATATTATTTTATATGAATATTAGCCCTAACGTAGGGTCTACACGTGAGATTTTTCAATCGTGACAAATGACAAATTCGTACCATGATAAGAATTTATCACGTGTAGACCAAATTTATTTATATTATTATAGTATTATTACATAATTGTATATAGCTCAAATGCAGATAAATTAGTTTTGCCATTAAACGTCATTTTAATTGTATTTTTTTATTTTCTTTGACGTTTATGTTTTTAATGAAGGAGTGAAATTCTTCATGGAAATCTCAATTACAAAAGATAGTGAAATAAAAAAAAAACAAGAGGAAGTATTATAACTATGTCAAGGAAAATTTGTAACATAAAGTGTCCCCGAAAAATCCTTGGAGACCATATGTGTTGAAGAGCTGAAGAAAAAAAACATATGCAAAATTGTAAATTCGTTTTCAGTTTTTTACCAAAAAAAAAATCGAAAAAGATACCTTAGAATTGGATATTTTGAAATTTTCAGAATTTTTAATTTTTGGGCTTTAAGACACAATTACACCAAACATGATATCTACATTTAAATGCCTAGAACACAATTATAGCTAAGTGATATTATCTTAAGAAAAAACATTTCACATACTCTTATTTACTTGTCAAATTTATTTTTTTACATAAAAAAATGCAAACGCAAAAAAAAAACAAGGATACGAACCATGGCTTGAAGATTTGTATTCTAGAACACTACCAATATAACATGTACTGCTCATATATTTGAACAGAATAAAAATCGATTTACAATACTATATGTTGAAAATATAAAAAATTCAAAAATGCTGAATTTTTTTTTTTTAATAAAGTAAAACTATTTTTTGAATTGAAAAAGGGGGTAAGAATTTAAAGCTAGGAGTTCTAAAGTGTTCGTATGGATTCGAGACCTGCAATTTTTTACTTAACTAATTTCAAAGAAACATTTTTAATGCATTAAAAATATATATATAATATCTTTATTGCTTATATAAAAATTTTAAACACTTCAAAACGTGACTAGAAATTATTCTCAAATAATTTTCTTTTTTAATTTATTTATATATATATTGAGGAAAAACAGAAATTTACAAGGGGTCCTGGGGATTCGGTTTGTAGTCTAGAACACTTCCTCTAGACTCACAATCTCACAACATTCCAATAAAAAAGCATTTATATATTTTTGTATGTGAAATAGAAAATATTATTAAATTTGAGCAAAGAAAATTGGAAAAATGTTTGAGGCTGTTCTAAAAAATCGTTTATAACTCTGCTATTCCTAAACGGATTTCGTTGAGTTTTAATAGAAAGATTTTCGAGACTATATGTAACATATGTACTGAAAGAAAAATGTATTTATTGGACTATGGGCTTCAAGAAATCCATTTCAACATACAAACGGACAGGCATCCAGATGGACAGACAGACATATATTCTCAAAAGTAATTTTTATTTATAACATTCACGTATATTTTTCAATTTGAGGCCCTAGATATATATTTAAAGATTTTCTTAAAAAATGACGGACTTATATATACCCTTCATTTTATGTGAAAGGGTATAAAAAAAATACCATTAAATTTTGACAACATACCTCGACGAAAACCAAAAAAAAAACTTATTTATTTATTATAAAATTTAATCTACATGTTCGCATATATGAATGGCGTAATAATTTAACAAGGTGTATGCATAAAGGCAACAACTACAATAATAGCAGCCACCTTTTCGTCTTAAGTAAGACTGAAACGTCTAACAAAAGAAAACAAAAAAAAAAAATCACGTGCAAATTGTAAACAATGATTGTTGAAATTGAAAAATTATAAGAATAAATTTTAAGAAATTTGTTTTTAATGTTTTTATAAATTGAAATAAATTAAATATTAAATAAATTAAAAATCTACTTTTGTTTCTCAACAAGGGATACTTTTAGCATATCTTTATTAAAAAAATATTAATTGTTTTACTGGTTTTAATTAAGAATAGTGACATTGATGCTTCAAAAATTATTATAAGCACAAAACAACTTTGAAGCTCAATACTGAAATATTGGATTGTAAATCTGAAATCTGAAATTTTACTTTCATAATGAGAACATTAAATTTCTGAAGAAAATGTTTCCTAAAAAGTTTTTTTTACAAACCTTTTTCTTTCTTTTTCTTTGTATTTGTCTCATTTCACATTATTTTGCTATTACGCAAAATCTACTAGGCCTACAATTTTCTATTATTGCACACTGGGGTAAAAAGGTTCAGGGAAAAATCATATCAATATTTAAATATCCGCATTTTGTTTTTATATTTATCAGTAAGTAAAAAACAGAATACATTTTTGAAATCTTTAGATTTTTTGAGAGGATTCTCATGTCGGTCCTACCCTCCGTTTGATAATTTTTGCAATTTTAAAATTCAAAATCTTTTATTTTTGGACCCAGTAAGATGTCTACTTCAAATGTCCTTTATTCAATAGATAATTTTGTTTTTTAACTAATTACAAAAAAAAATATAATAAAATTGGTTGAAAATGTTGGGTTATATATTGATAAAATTGACCAAGATCTTTTAAAATTGAGATAGTCGAAATTTCGAATGCATATAACTCGAAAAATATATAAAATAAATAGTACATGTAAACTTATTTTGATGATATAAAAATCATTGAAATTGGGTAAGGAACAAAAATGTGGCTAGTGTTTAAAACTTTTCTATGTCAGAGGTACCCTAATTGAGCTCCAGAGATGTATGTAGGGTCCTCCTTCCAAACTTAAAATTCTACTCTCCTCTGCTTACATGATGTTTTATGTAAATCCAGCCAGCCGATTAAAAGTTAAAGATTTATTTCCAAAAATGTTCGGTTCTGCTCTACTGTGTAAGGAAAAACACAATAAAACACAATAAAATATCTGAGGTCGATAGTCTCATTTTAAAATTCTGCATTAAAAAACTTTATTTAAAAAAAGTACAACTAAAGTTTATCAAATTATATTTTTTTAAATATTTAAAAATATCGTTAACTTTGTCAGCTTAGTACAAAAAAGAAAATAAGAAAAAAAAACAACGCATTCCATGACAACGATTTTCTGCTATTGATACATAATCTTGTCTACTTTTATTCAGTATCCATTTTATTGCGATAAGTTAATTTTCAAAATTCAATTAATAGCCATTTTTGATACATTTTACCCTAATGTACACCGGTAGGGGACAAAAAAAACGAATTTCACTTTTCTTTAAAATTTTCAAGTCATCAATTATTGAAAAATTTTAACTTTCGGAAACAGTTATTCGAGACTTTCTTTAGAAAGGCCAGAAATACAGAGTGCGGAAACCAACAAAAGGTAATCAAAAATTAACAAAAAGGCAAATTAATAAAATGAAAGAAGAAGCCACACGTAATAAATTAAATGCTACTCAAATAAAAAATAAACTTCACATTCCTTTCACTTATAAATATGTTGCGAACAGATGGTGACAAAAAATGGAAGAAACCAAAATTTAAGCCAATATTAAAACAGCATCATAAGGAAAATCCTTTAAAATTTGCGCGTAAATACATGAAATGGACCGATGTGGGGAATAAAGTAATCTTTTCTGATGAAAAGAAATTCAATTTGAACGGTCCCGATTCTTCTTGCTACTGGCATGATTTGATAAAGTCTATGCAAAAAATGCACAGAATGAAACTATAATGACAATAATGGAGTTAAAACTAAAAATAAAGCAAACCTGCAAAGAAATTGACAGTGATTTTCTTCAAAAATTAGTCAAATAGATGCTAGACCGAATTTTTTAATTTATCTAAAACAAAGGTTTATTAACACATTATTAATAAAGCTAAATTGGTTCATTAGCGCATATATAGGAAAATGTTATAAAAAAATTAATTGTAACAAATTAAATATTTTTAACCCCATTTTTGTTAATTTGATTAAAAAAATTGATGTGCGTTTATAGGAATATACACCAGTGTAGTCTCGAAAATTTTGGTATTGAAATTTAGCGAATTTAGCAATGGAGGAGTTGTAAACGATTTTCTAGAACAGCCGCAAAAAATTTTTCAATTTTATTTCACATACAATAATATATAAATGTTTTTATATTGCAAAGTTGTGAGATTGAGTAGTCTCGAGGAAGTGTTCTAGACTACAAACCGATAAAGCTGAGTTCGTATCCCTGGGACTTATTGTGAATTTCTGTTTTCCCTAAGAATAAATATAAAAATATTCATTATTGAAAAAAATTTATTTTTACAAGAATTTCTAGGCACGTTTTGATGTTTAAAAAAAAAAAAACTATTATTTAGATTTGAGTTGCGTTTTAAGCTTTTTAAATAAGCAATAAAGATAAATTTACTATCAACATATCGATTTGGTATACCGTTTGGGTTTGTGACTGAAAGGCTTTAGGTCCTGAGTTTGATTCTTGGCCAAGACTTCGAAAAATTGTTTTATAATTTATAAAACTTTGAAATGTCAGATTAAGGAACTTTCAAATATATTTTTAATTAATTAAAAATGTTTCTTTGAAATTTATCAATATAAAAATTACAATTTTATTTGCCAAGAATCGAAACTATACGAAGACTTTAAAACTCCTAGCTTTGAACTCTTACCCACTAGGTCACGTGGCATTTTAAAATTCTGTATCCAAAAAAAATATATATATAATATAATAAATTTTCAACATTGTTGAATTTTAGATATATTTAACATTAGTATTGTAAATTAATTTGTATACTGTTCACATATATGAGGAGTACGAATAATTGTTTCTCAACAAAATTTATATGGGTATTCAAGTGATGGTTCGTATCCTCGTAGAATTCATTTGAATTTTGTTTTAATATGGTCATATTTTTTGTGAAGAACTAAATTTAACAAGTAAATATGAATATGTGACATGTTTTTCCTTAAAATGTGGCATTTGGTGAAATTTTTACTTAGAGCTCCAAAGTTAAAAATTCTGAAAATTTTAAAATAGCTAATTTAAGTTTAAAATATCTAATTCTGAGGTGTCTTTTTCGAAAATACAAATTGTTGGCATATCTCTTCTTTATTCAACTCCTCAACACAAGTGGTCTGAGCGATCTTCCTAATTTATATTCCCAAGAAGTTTTCGACGATTCTTTATGTTACAAATTTCCGATGTTATGGTTAACACCAGTTTACAAATTTTAAGTATAATTGTACATTAAAGCGAAAATTTTGATAAGAGATAATTCCAATATGTTTATATATTTACGAAATATAGATTTTGTGATTCGGTACAGCCGAATATATCACTCTCACTTTATCTAAAATTAAGTTTTGGTTGCAATCACACATTTAACTCACACATTTACATCAATCACCTGGAAACAGTGTATTCCAAATTAGAACAAAAAGATGAACAAAATCGTATGTTTGCATTATTAAACAACAAAAAGAGCAGCAATAACCTTTACAACAATAAATTATTTAAAAATCCATACCTTTAATAATTAATATGATAATGATGATATTTATGTTGTTCATAACAATAATCATCATCATCTAACGAAACAATTTTATAGTTGTTTTTTTTTTATTATTTCTCTTTCATTTCTTTACTTCTTCATCTTTATAGTTAAAGTTTTTTTTTTGCATTAATTAACTTTTTATTTCGGTTTTATAGAGATGACCATAAATATACATACAAACACATATTCACGAATATCAGATAAACACAACAGTTTTAAAATCTTTCCCAGCTTCAAGAGATTTTAAGTGAATTCTGTTTTATTAATTACTAGTTAGTTTTTTTTTCAGGAGGGAGTTAGAAAGATAACAAATATTTCAAATAATCAAATACTAGTAAAAGATTTATTGCAACTAAAACTGCAGGGCTTTTATTCATATGCACGTATGTACGGATTTGTAAAATGAAAGATTTTTCAAAGAAATTGTTCACCCTACTTCACCGTTTTTTTTTTTTTTTTTCTTTCTGATTTGACCCATTTATAAATGACCTTCAAAATGAATGAAATAAATTGAGTTAAAATGTTGACTAATGAATTGTTATATATATATATATATATATATATATATATATATATATATATATATATGTCTATTATTATTATTTTTTTTAATAATAAAATGAACAAATATGAATGTTTTGGGGCAACAAATTACAAAGAGAAATAAAATTATGGGCAAACAAACAATTCATAAGATTTTTTTTCATTTCAAACTTTTTTGTTTATTTGAAAACAAAGTGGAGTATTATTAATGAGAATTTAATTGAATTAAAATTTAAACGTTTTGATTTAAAAAGTGACTTTGGAAAAAATACGGTGATGATTAAAGGAAAACTGGTGCAGAATAATAATAAGATATACTATGTAATATAGAGCATGAAAAAAATATAATAATTTTATTTACTGTAATAGCAAAAATGATTAATAAAATAAAAACTAATCTTTTGACTCAATATAATTCATTAGAATCTCATTTTTAAAAAAATCCGAGGGTTTCAGATTTTCTTTTTTAATCACTTAACAAACCAAAAATTGGCAAACTTTTAAAGCTTTCGCTTGCGGCTCGAAAAACTATAAACGAATATAAGTTGCAATCGCTAATTATCTTGTTGTATCTATTTACTAAAGCTTGTGGACTATAGTTAGTCATCTCACATTATGGCTGATCGAAAAAAATTATAATATCTATCTCCTAAGGTGGTAGCCCGTCCTAATATAGTGTCTACATTAGAGATTTTTTTATCAAGACAAACGTCAAACTTAACGCGAATTTGTGGAAGGTGGCAACAGTTGCACAAAAACAACAACATGACGTATTCATTATTGCTTTTTATATATGCAGTTTGAAAACTGTAACAACCAAAATAATAATCAGCTGTTTAACTAAGGTTACCTTGTATATATTCGCACTGATTTTGACGTTTGTTTTGATATAAATTTGCCTAATGTAGACACTAGGTAAAAGAAACTATAAGAAAGCTGTAAATGAAGACCTAAACATTTAGAAAAGTTATTTGATAACACCGGGCAACAATTTCACAAAATTTTTCACTCATGAAAACATCAATATATGCATCAAACTAGAGCCCATACATAATAAAACTACATACTCAGTTTACCACCAGGACGTAAAATTTTCTCTTAAAATGACTTTAAAGTTTCAAAAAATACACAACTTTAAAGAAATTATAAAATATTTACCAAAATTATGTCAACACAATATGGATGTTACAGGAAAGCTAAGAAGCCTTGAAATATAAAAAAATTTTATTTAAATGTTGCGGCACAAATTTTCTTCTTTCTTAAAAATAAAATTACAAAAATTATAAAAATATAATATTAAAGGGTTAAAAATTTCAAAAAGCTATTTTCTTAATTTTTTGTACTGCAACATTTAAATAACAAATGTTATTATATTGCAGAGATTCGTAACTTTCATTTGACACCAATATTGGGTCGATACAATCTTCGTAAATATGTTATAATATTTTTAAAAATTGCATATCTTTCGATAGTTTGAAGTACTTTGGTTAGGAAATTTTACATCCAGAAAAAAATTGGGTACCACTTTTACCTGCCACTTGAATAAGGAATCACATTTTTTTAACTTTAATTAAGTATATCTCCTAAACTAAAGTTCAGAAAAAAGTGATTTTTTGCACAAACAAATTACAAAGTGTTGGCTTTATTTTCCTGAAGAAATAAAAAATATACATATTTTGTTATACTAAAATCATGCATTTATTTAAAAACATGTATTTCTGTGGTACTTTTTCGTGTGTCACTTGAATAAGGAAAATTTTAAAACTAAGGAAACTGTAATTTATTTTTAAATTTTAGGTTATAAAAATGAAAGTTTATTTATTTATTTATTTTATAATTATAATACAATCACAAATTATATTCTAATTCTAACCGAGCGGAGTAACGAAGACCATAGCTCGTTGTAGTGAAAGAGACCAGAGTCTCTGGTGGGAATCGAACCCACAACCCCCAGACTGACAAACTAGCTCACTACCAACTAGGCCATCGGGGCACCCAAAAAAAAATGAAAGTTATTATCTTCTAGCATTCAATTAGTAATGAGTACTGCCACCATTTTTAGAAATAACCTCAAAAATGCGATTTGGCATCGACTTGTATAATGACTCTATGTATAGGTCCAAAGAGATCATTAAATTTTGGAAATGCTTCCTCCAGAATGTTTTTGTAAGTCGTTGCAGTCATTTTGTTGTATACAAAAACCAATTCTATGGTACCATAATACGAAATGGCACCCCACCCCATACCATTATTCCGCCCTCTCGGCTGTGTCTGCGGCTCCAAAATAATTCCTCCTTATTTAGGTCATGGAAGTAATAGTTGTACCCGTCGGGACCATCGATATTAAACATTTTTTCATGGGAAAATACAACTGTAAACCATTTGTCGGACCATATCATGATATGCGTTTTCCATTAAGTGGTGTTTTTTTTTTGCAGTTTTCGTCGGACTATGTATGGGCATGACTTTAAAATACGGTGTACACAACTGTCTTCTCTGTTAATGTTTTTGGCTATTTGGACCGGATTCTGACCCTGAGATTTCAAAATCAGAATTTTTTATTTTGCAGAGTTATTAAAATCCTTACCACGTCCCATTTTGAATAAAAACTATTTAAAAACTATCAAATTAAAAATTCTCTAGCCGTTTATATTGAAAGAAATTCAAATCATAGCCTTCCTGATTAATATTAAAAGAATTCCTTATTCAAGTGACACACGAAATAGTACCACAGAAATACATTTCTTTAAATAAATGCATAATTTTAGTATAACAAAATACGCATATTTTTTATTTCTTCAGGGAACTAAAGCCAACACTTTGAAATTTGGTTGCGCAAAAAATTATTTTTTTCTGAACTTTACTTTATTAGATATACTTCATTAAAGTTAAAAAAATGTGATTCCTTATTCAAGTGGCAGGCAGTGTATATTTGAAAATAAATAGTAAAAGGTAACATTTTCTTAATTTTTTGTGTTGCAGCATTTAAATAAAATATTATTATATTGCAGGGATCCTTAGCTTTCATTTCACACCCATATAGGTTCATATAATATTCGTAAATATTTTGTAAATCTTTTTAAAAATTGTATCCTCAGAAGTTCTAAAGTCCTTTAAGAGAAAATTGGAAAAACTGAGAATCCAGTTTTACTATGAATGGACTCTATTCTCATGCATATAGCGATTTTTTCATGGGTGAAAATTACTGTCACAAGGTGTAATCACTCTGATGATTAACAAGGTGGCAAATTTGACCACCTTGAAAAAATATATCTAAAGATAACTTTCATGTTTGTAACAAAATTTCGAAATTTTGATTTCTAATATTGACTTTAATTTTATTTTTTATTTTTTATTTTTTTGCAAATAATTTCCAAAATGAAGCATTTAAAAATTCTTTAAAAATTTTCCGTTATTCTCAATATATTTCATCTTCGTGATAAATTGTCAAAGTCAGCACTTTGAAATGAGTATGAACAAATGCTAATTAAAATAGAATGATTAAAAGTTAGACTATAAATTAACTAAAACTCCCACCCTACCTTTAGCATTGAACGAAAATAAATGATTAATTTTTTACGAAATCTTAAATTCATCAGCTTAGAAAAAAATTAAGCTAGAATTTTTTCAATTTAAAAATAGTTTTGCTTACTAAATTTTGTACATAAATTTATTTTCACTAAACTGGTTCCCGGCTGCATAAAAATGTAGACAGGAGAGCATATTTTAATAAAATTATCAAATGTACATAACAAAATTTTTTATTTGAACAAGATATTTATTAAAATCAACTTTTTTAATTTTATTTTCAATGTAGTGAGTTAACAACATAACAACCATCCTTTGTTCAAGACTCATTTATGTAATTTCAAATCTAAAATATATTTTTTTTAAAAACTTATATATACCCTTCACATAAAATGTAGGGTATATATAAGTTTGTCATTTTATACGACTCTTTAAAAATATATGCAAGGCCTCAAACTAAAAAATATTCGTGGTTGTTATGATTAAATATAACGAAAAATCTGGTATTGAAATTCAGAGAAATCCGTTTAGGAATAGCGCAGTTATAAACGATTTCCTAAAAACCGCCTCAAAAATTTTTCCAATTCTCTTGGCTCAAATTTAATAATATTTTCTATTTAACATACGATAATATATAAGTATTTTTCTATTGGAAAGTTATGAGATTGTATGGTCTAGAGGAAATGTTCTAGACTACAAACCTTTTAGGCTGAGTTCGTATAGGAATGTTTCTAAATTTTTGTTTTTCCTAAAAAAAAAATTATAAAAAAATATATTAAAATTTTCATTATTAAAAAAAGTTAATTTGAGAAGAATTTCCAGGTATGTTTTGGAGTATTATTTATAAAAAAGTATTATTTAGATTTGAGTTACATTTTAAGCTTGGGTTTGTGACTGAAAGACTTTAGGTCCTGAGTTCGATCCTTGGCCAAATCTTTAAAAATTGTTTTATAATTTATCTTCAAATAAAAATGCAATTTTCTAATGTTAGATTAAGAAACTGTCAAATATATTTTTAATTAATTAAAAATGTTTCTTTGAAATTTATTAAATAAAATCTACATTTCTATTCGCCAGTATTCGAACCCACAGAAACACTTTAAAACACCTAGCTCTGAATTGTTACCCCCTAGGCCACATGACTTTTTGAAATTCAAAATTCAAAAAATAGTTTTACTTTAATTTGTGCAAAAAAATAATTTTTCAACATTGTTGAATTTTAAATACATGTTGTAAATTGATTTTTATACCGTTCACATATATGAGGAGTACATATAATTATTTTTCAATAAAACTTCTATGGGTAATGATAGTCTAGTGGAAGTGTTCTAGATTACAAATCTTCAAGCCATGGGTGGTATCCTTGTAGAAATTTTTTTAATATGGGCATATATTTTGTGAAAAAATAAGCTTGATAAGTAAATCTGAGTAAGTGAGGTGTTTTTTCTTAAAATATTATCACTTAACTATAATTCTGTTTTAGGTTTTTAAATGTAGATAATAAGATGAAATATTATGTTTGTTGGAATTGTGTTTTAGAGCCCCAAAGTTAAAAATTCTGAAAATTTAAAGTAGCTTATACAATTTTAAAATATCTAATTCTTAGGTATCTTAAAAAAAATAGAAAACTTAAAAGAAATTTACAATTTTGCATATCTCTTGAACACAGATGGTGTGCGCCCTAGATCAACATAAATATGAAGCTCCATTCTCAAAAACATAATTTTGTTATCAAAAAAAAAAACCAACCAGATCGATATGTCGAAATTTGCTATCTTTATCTTTATTGCTTATATAAAAAGCTTACAATGCAACTCAAACTTAAAAAATACTTTTTTATAAAAACGCATCAAAATGTGCTTAGATTCTTGTCAAATTATTATTTTTTTAGAATTTTTACATTCGGGCTTAAGTTCATTGTATAATTGTAAAAGAATACATTGTAAATATTTTATTAGACATTCAGTTGAATCTGAAGAGATCAGCACTCTTCAGCATCCCATCGTGGTGTTTTCTGTAAACATCATCTATTTAACTCACAATTTTTCGGGAAATAGAATTTATGATTTCTTTTCCCCATATGTTATTATGTTAGACGAATGAGCCCGAATGCAAAATATTCTAAAAAACTATAAAAAGTTCAACAAAAAATTACATAATAATTACTAATGAAAATTTTAATATTATTTTTAGGAAAAACAGAAATTTATAAGGAGTCCCAAGGATACTCTTCCTTAAACTATTCAATCTCACCACCTCTAAAAAATCGTTTATAAGTCAACATTCCTAAACGGATTTCTCTAAATTTCTGTACCAAGTTTTTCGAGACCATATGCCACATATGTGTTGTAAAAGAAATATATTTATTGGACTATGGGCTTAGAAAAATCCATTTCAACATACAGACGGACAAACAGACATATATTCTCAAAAGTTATTTTTAATTATAACAATCACGAATATTTTTCAATTTAAGGCCCTGCATATATAACTAAAAACTTTCATATAAAATGACAAACTTATATATACACTTCATTTTATGTGAAATGTATAAAAATAGACCTATTTACTTAACAATCTCAAACCCGACATTTCGGAGGAAAATTGCTAGAAATTCACTGCTACCACCCACTTCATTACTATTCAATGCTGTCTGTTCTACTTAAATTTAGTTAAAACCTAAACAATTTTTAAACAAACCCATTGTGCACTTCATAGTTTAAAACACACACTAATATCAAATAAAAGTGAAACGTTTTACAAATCAACACAAATTATGAAATAATTAAAAAAATCACATAAAACCAATTAAATTAAATGCATACTTAAATACCCACGTAAAATAATCAACGTTAGTCTAAAAAAAAACGCAAAAGAAGCAAAATTATGACACTTTTTATTTAAACAATAATTTTAATTGCAACAAACAAATTTACACGTACTGTATGTAGTATGTGGTATTAAAAACAAGTGAAACAGAGCACATCGATCAACACACACAGTACACATATAAATTAAGTCTGAAATGCCAGATTATAAACAGCAAACTGACAAAGTTTGCAAAAATAATGTTGTTTGAAAAATATTTCAAATTATTTGTCAATGGTTTTTATGAATGCACCACAAAAAAAAATTACACAGATACAAATATATTGACACATATTTACACGTTTATAAATATACATTTCAGGGTTGGAAAATGAAAATATTTTTCGGTATCAAAATAAATTTTAAATAGTACTCTCAGAGTACTAATATTTTTTTTTTTTTTTTTTTTTTTGACAATTATTTATTTTTTATTTAGTTCAAAACTCAAAGAATGTAATTTGTATATCTGAAACGAAGGATTAAGCATAGAAACTTATAGTTTTGGTAATGACTGTACATAAACATATTTTAGAGTTTACAATTTTATAAATTAAACCTTCAATTCAAATGTTTCTATAATACAGATTGTTTGTTTGTCTTATAAACTAATTTGAATTATCCTAATTACATGTCTATTTTTTTGGGAACTCGAAGAACCAGCATTTAATCATGTATATTGCTCATTACAATTTAATTATTACTTCTGAGCACCAATTGTAATAAATCAAAGGTGTTAAGGTAAACATAGGCTTCTATTATAAAATTATATATCTCCAAAATACATTTTCATTTAAAAATGTTTAATTCGAATTGTGGAATATCAAGCTAATCTTTTGACAATAACAAACGACTCGACGGAGTACTTTGGTACTTTTTAATGTTAAATAGTATCAAAAAAAGTACTATATTATTAAACTTTCTATCCCTGATACATTTTATTTAAAATAAATATCTAACAAATTAACCGGTTGTTGATGCTCTGACAATGAGAAATAATTATAAACAAAAATTCATCACAAAAATCAAATACAATCATATCGCCAGCTATGTTTGTAAGTATGTCGATTGGAAAGATAATCTTCTTTTTTCCAAAAATGTGAAAGAAAAAAAAATTATGCAACAAATTTATTAAAACTAAACATTTGCTGTTTTCCTTGTAAACAAAAACTTGCACAAAAATTTATACGGAAATATGCTTCTTTGGATTTTTTTTTCTTCTTTTTTAGGTTCGAACATTTGCTGCGTCACTTGACATTAGGAACTAAGTAGACAAAAATATTCAAACACAGTTTACCTCCATCCTCATCTTTAAATCTCATTTAAAACCACATTTTATGCCTAGGTAGTTTCCTTTAACATCTTCAGCACTTTATGTCACAAAGTACAGAAGTACTGAAACAAAATATTTTACAAAGAAATAAGTATAGCAGAGCAGTATTTGAATTTAGATTAAGAGAATAATACTTCCGAAGCAATGTTATAGGATCTCAAATTAGACACCTCTAACTAATCAAATTTTAAGTTTATACCTGAAGAACAATTTGATTTTTTATAACCTATAGTTTCTAAAGTCGGTTTAAAAAATTGTCATGTGTTTACAAAATTTTGCACGTAACACGTGTTTTGGAATTAAATTTTAAATCTAAACATTATGATAACCGGCCCAGCCAAAATATTTTTTGGAATTTGCTCCACTGTATGTCATTATATCTGGGTTTTTTTCCTTTTTTATTTAACTGTATAAAACACAGGAAGAAGCGACTGCTTGTTGTCATTATTAAAGTAATTGTAATCATCTCCACTAAAAACAGAAAAAGAAAAGAATTAATTAATATTTAGAGTAAATTGTAAACAATTTGGGTAATAAAATTGGGAGAATTTTTCATCCTAAACCAAGGGTTTTCACAAGGAAGAGCTTCCCTTGAGATATATATATATATATATATATATATATATATATATATTTCTGTTATGCATATTCTTAATATGTTAAGAATAAAAGATAAAAGAATCACAAACTTTAAATAGCATATTAAATGCATTTAAAAAATGAAATTTAATTTTTTAAAAATATATTTTTTGTTTTTTTAAATATTCGTATTTAAGCTGATATGATAACAATTCAAATGTCATTGAATTCTACAAAGCCTTCTCAGTAAATTATTGTTGTATAATTTTGATATTTTTTTCTATGTTTCTTTAAACTATTTTAGACTATGGGAAAATTTTTCAATGTTCTTTCGTGAAATTGCCGTTAATAGTTAATATTAAAAAATATTTACCAGAATTTCGTACGAACTTTTAGGAAAAATTGGAAATTCACTTCTTTGTTTAAAAAATATTATTATTATTATTTAAAAAAGTAAAAGAAACGAAATTAAATATTTTTGAAACTTGAATGGCGGAGTTATAAACGATTTTCTAGAACAGCCTCAAAAATTTTTCCAGTTTTCTATTTCACATACCATAATATATAAATAATTTTCTTTTGGAAATTTGTGAAATTGAATAGTCTACAGGAAGTGTTCTAGACTCCAAATCATTAAGCCTGAGTTCACATCCCCGGTTATCCTTGTAAATTTCTGTTCTTCCTAATATATATATATATATATATATATATATATATATATATATATATATAAATTTTCATTATTAAAATAAAAATCTTTTCGACAAGAATTTCTAAGCACGTTATTTAGATTTCAGTTTTACGATTTCTGTATATACAAGCAATAATGCTAGGAACACAATTGAGTCGTACGAACGTACTATGACTATATTTGTGTTGTATTTGCGTTCATTTTAGCCACAATTGCGACGAAGAAGTTCTTTTGGTTTGAAATAAATATTTGAAAAAGTAAACGTTAAATAAATTTTCTTTATTTTTATTGTTTGAATTTTCTTTTCAAAAAATAAAAATTTTAATTTAAAAGATGTTTTAATTGTCTGTGATATTTTTTTAAATGACGAATACAGTCGTAATTTTTGTAAAACTTAGAAATAAACCTATTTGAAAGTACCACGTACATACGGTTCAACGTATACGCCGGTTATTATGTGCTTTTCAATAAAAATTTGTAAGTTATAATTTGACAATATACCTACGTAGTACGCTTCTACGTTAGTACGGTGCAGTTTTGTTCTTAGCTTAAAGATATATTACGTTTATACACATAATTATTGCAAATAGAAATAGTTTGCAAATAAAAAATTCAATGTTTATAGGCAATTTGCAGATGCAAAAAATACAACTATTTTTATAGAAAATTCTATGAACGTAAAAGGAAGTGCGGTACGCATTATTTTCGTGAGTTAATAACTTGCAAAAAAAATTTTAACTCACCGTTTATACAGCAAAATTTTCATATCACAATATTTTCAGTTGCGAGTAAGAGGTGCGTATAAACGTAGTAATAGTATGTTTCAACATATCGATGTGGTATACCGTTTGGGTTTGTAACTGAAAGACTTTAAGTCTTAAGTTCGATCTTTGGCCAAGACTTCGAAAATTTTTTTTATCTTCAAATCTTTTTATCTTCAAATTTGCAAATTTACAATTGAAATTTACATTTTGATATGATATATAAAGGAATTGTCAAATATATTTTTAATTAATTAAACATTTTTCTTTGAAATTTATTAAATAAAAACCATATTTCTATTCCCCAAGATTCTAACCTATACGAACACTTTAAAACTCCAAACCTTGAATTCTGGCATTTTGAAATTCTGAACTTAAAAAATAGTTTTACTTTAATTTAATTTGTGTAAAAAATATTATTTTATTATTATAGTGTTGTAAATTGATTTTTATATTGTTCACATATATGAAGAGTACAAATAATTATTTTTCAACGAAATTTCTTTGGATATGGAAGAGTTACAGATTACAAATCTTCAAGCCATGGTTCGTATCGTTTCCAATTTTGTTTTATATTATTTTATATCTTTCGTGAAAAAATCTGAATATATGAGATGTTTTTCCTTGAAATATTTTCACTTAAATGTAATTGTGTTTCAGGTTTTTAAATGTAGATAATATGAACGTATATCATGTTTGGTGGAATTGTGTCTTAAAACCTCAAAGTTAAAAATTCTTAAAATTTTAAAATAGTTACCTCAAGTTGAAAATATATATTTCTAAGGTATATTTTCCGAAAAACAATTATTGGCAGAAAACTAAAAAGGAATTTATAATTTTGCTTATATCTTCTTTATTCAGCTCTTTAACACAAAAGGTCTGAGCGATCTTCCGAATTTATATGCCCAAGGAGTTTTGGGGGACTCTTTATGTTACAAATTTCCGATGTCTTGGTTAACACCAGTTTACAAATATTAAGTATATTTGCACATTAAAGCAAAAATTTTGATAAGAGATAATTCTAACATGTTTATATATTTATGAAATATAGATCTTTTGAAAGGTATAAAAGATTCCGCCCAGTAGAATATAAAACTTCTACTTGTTGTTGTATATTTTTGATATTTTATAGGTTTCTTAAAACTAGTTTAGACTAAGGGTAAATTTTTGAATGTTCTTTCACGGAATTGCCGATGTATTAAAAAATATTTACCAGAACTTCATGCTTACTTTCAAGTAAAAATTGAAAATTTACTTCTTATTTTGAGAAATTTTATTATTATTTTAAAAAAATATATCGTAGTATAGGTTAGGTTATGTTATGGACTTGGGACCAATTTGGTCCCATTGTGAAATCCAGAGGATCACTTGTCCGTACCAACGTTCGAAACGAACCAACCCGACACATGTATGAAAGAACTGATCCATCTGACATCAGAAAGATCTGACAACACATGCATATCGTGGGTATAAAAATAAAAGAAAAGAAATGAAATTTTTTTTGAAACTTTATATTTTTTCCAAATAAGTAATAGCCTTTTTTAAAAAACTTATTTTTTTTATCGTTTTTATTGAATAAGTTGCAATAGGGAAAAAAAAATATTAAAAAAAAAATCCTATTTAATTTTTTTAATTGGAAAATTAAAAATTGTAGTCTTTTTTTAATTGTTACTTAAAAAACGATGCATTTTATAAAGTTAGTCATTTTTAAAATTAAAATTTTTTTGATTGTAACTTTTTTTAAATTAACACTTTAAGTACCCCTTTCAATGATTGTACTTTGAACAAAAAAAATGTTCTTTTTTAAACAAACGATTTTATTAATAAACAGTAAGAAAGATATAGTCGGTATATTTTTTGGAGCACATTGTCTATGTGCTTCAAAATTCGGGAAGGGGTCTTATATTGAACCTGTGGCCAATTGTGAACCGATACTTATATTAAGTATAAAATAAAACCTACGTATACAGAATATTATATTGAATTATGAACCGATAAAATTTTCAGAAAATTTGACACTGTGATTTATATTTATATAAAACTTTTTAGATTCGAATATTGACTAAATTTTGAATTGGACTTATGCACGTTAAAATGATTTTCGGAATAGAGGTTTATATGGCAGATATGGTCAATTATGAATCGAACTTCATGATATTTGGCACAATAATTTATACTTATACAAAACTTCTTTGCGCCGAATTTCATTACAATATTGGCAGTTTTAAGGTGTTTGTGATCGTTAAGCACCTATTTCGGGAGGACATTTGCATGGCGACTAGGTAAAATATCAAGATGTCTTTAAAATTTCGACCTGTACTTTGTTCATAAAGTTCACATGGGTAGACATCAGCACAGACGCATAATACCTCAGACAGTTATGGTGGTCTAGAGTATAAAAATTGGCAACTTATTAGAATTTTTAATTTGGTTCTCTTTTTAAAAATTATTTAAAGTCTTTATTTTTTTTTTTAATTTAGTACTTCTTTATAAATAAATTTATTTTGTTTGAATATGTGCACTTTTCTAATTAGTACTTTTCTTTGAAATTAACTGTGCACTACTTTTTAGGTCTTACTTTCTATGAAAATCGATTTTTTTAGAAAATTAGTACTATTTTATGAAAATTGTTGTTTTAAGGTAATTTGTACTCTTTTTGAAAAAAATCATTCTTTTTGATTATTAGTACATATTTTAAATTGATACTTATTGTAGGTTCTTTTTCTATTTGGTTAAACAATGCTTCGACTTCGAAATTTGATGAAGGGAAGCGAATTTTGGTATATATCTATCTACATCTTGCCATCTTATATATGCTGTTAAATGTCACCGATATTTACTTGTACGCTAAGCGAGTTATTTGCGGTTAAAAAATATAAAAAATTATGCATGTTTCTATGACATTATATCATTTGTAGATTACAATAGAAAATCGAAGCCTCTATATATATCTATATATGGCAGTTATCGGTGGGTCTCACAAACGCTATTTTAACCGATAAACAGACGGATATCATCCTATTGACATAATGTCTTACAAATATTCCGAAAATATAAACTTTTTTGCTCTCCGGCGAAAACTGTGGAAATTACGAACGGATTGACAAACTTATATATACCCTTTTCAGCTGTGGTGAAGGGTATATAAAGAGAATTTTTATAAAATAGAGTGACTTTTCATAAATTAGTATTCCATTTATATGGATGCTAGTTTAAAATATGACCTGACAACAGTGCTCTCACTTGCCACATTACGTGCCCGAAGTTTTTACACTTTCATGGGCTAATACTTTTTCTTAACTTGCGCTTTTTAGAAAATTAGTATCTGTTTAAAAAAATTTATTTATGAAAAATTAATTTTATTAATTTTTCTGAAAGAATTTTTTATTAAATATTAATTTTATCAGTGATTTCATTCCTTTAAAAAGTTTACAATGATTAGTTAGTTGTTATCTGCCGTATTGCAACCACAACAACTACTAGCAAATATGCTTAAGATGATGAGCACAATGATGACGTTTGTAATGATTTTACTTAATGACGTTGTTTGTAATTATGCACATATGCATTAAATTAAATTCAAACAAAAACCAGTTACAACTTGGCTTCGGCTTAACTTTGACTTTGGCTCTTGGACTTAGCAGTTAAAACATACCAAATAGTTAAACTACCCATACTAATGCTATTACAACAACTACCACCGCTAATAACAATGCAATAAAAAACCAGTTAATTATGTATGTGTGTATGTAACACAGTTACTAATGTTAAGCTTAAAATATATGTACAGAGGCGGACAAAATTATTCACACACATCGTTGATACATGTTTGTCAGTTTATATCTTCTAAGCGAATAAATTTAGAGATATGATTTATTTACATCAAATGTGCACTTGTTAGTAATATAATTAAAATGATAAAAAAAAGTAATCATAACTCTTAAAATTACAAGATAACAAATGCAAATTACAAATTTAAACTAATTTACTTCGAACAAAATTAATTTTTATTAATATTCACATAGTGGCCAAAACGCTATCATGAACTTAAAGCTTTGATAAATTTTTTTTTGTAAAATATAAAATATTTTTGTAAAAAACGACAGTTATGAATTCCCGTTATTTAATTTTATCAATTGTGGCAACATTAATTCGTCAAAACTATAAAAAGTATCAAAATGGTTCGTAGGCAAAAGAAAACCACGGAAACGGAGAGAAAAATGATATTAGAATTGCACAAACAAAAGTTGTACAGAAATTGGTGAAATTCTAGGAAGTACCAGGTTTACCATTTATAGCATTAAAAAATGAGTCTAAAAAGACGACCTCATGCTGGAAGACCTCGAAAGTTTAAAACAAAAGAGAAAAGAAAAATTGTAAGAAAAGAAAAACGAAACCTAAAAATCACTTAAGTTAAAGAAGAGACGGTCAAAGAAATTCATTTTAAAATTGTACGCTGAACACTGCAACGTGCTGGTTATAGCTCCAGAGTAGCACGAAGGAAGCCTCCCATTGGCAAAGCGAATCAAGGAAAGGGGACTGAATTTTCAAGAACGTATGTGAATCATTCTATTGATTTCTGGAGTAGTGTGCTGTTCACAGATGAAAGCAAATTTAATATTTACCAATCTGATAAGCAAATGCGATTTCAACAGGATAATGATCCCAAGCACACTGCTCTTGATGTGCTTATGTCAATCATAGAGCATTTCCCACACATTCTATCAGCCCCCTAAAATCGTCCGACATGAAAAAAGCATTTCAAGCAAGAAATGCTTTTTTCATGAAATCCTTCAACAGGAATTGGAAAATATTGGCCGGGAAACAACGATTCAATAAATGAAGTTTTAAAGAAAAATATTTATCTACAAGTTACTAATCCTAAATTTAAATGTCTGTGTGAATAATTTTGTTCCAACGAAAATGCACTTCCAACGAAAATGCACTCAATTTAAAATTTTTCTTTATTACTTTAAAACCGATATATATATTTATATATTATATTATATATTATGTTGTATTTTTTTTTTTTTTTATTTTCGATTTACCTATAAATAAACCAACGAATCATGTGAATAAAATATGGCATTTAATTCATTCGTTTGGAAGATATAGCTTTGGCAATGTAAATTAATGATGTGTGTGAATAATTTTGTCTGTCATTGTATATACTAAAGTCATGGTTAGCTTGGATACCAAATAAATATTTATTTGGTATCCAAGCCAACCATGACTTTCAGTTTCATTACACTTCATTTTCATCGGGGTCTTCATCTGCAGCTTATGTGTTTTGGCTTCAGCATCATCTTTTCCGTTATCTCTCGTTTATAGCGATGATGCAACACAAAGTTGTAAAATTTTTTTTTTTTTTTTTGGCAACACCTCTTAACATTGGCCACCAACTTGTGAATGAATAGTCATAAAACACATGCACTTCAGATGCCTGTCTGACTGCTTGCATGCATAAAATAAATCTTAAAAAAAAAATAAGTAAAAAAATTTTAAATAAAATTTTTACGAAGGCGTTCACTTCCTGACTAAAACAGCTCTAATTTTTTTTTTAAATAAATTTCGGTTTCTGATTGTTTTTGTCCAGATAATAAAATGTGTGTGAAACACAACACATTTATGAGTAATTTTTATTTGATTTAAACTTATGCAAAATTTGTTTTTTTAATTTTTTTAATGCACGCGGTATAAAAATTTACTTATTAAACTTGTGACATACTGTATTTGAGAAATATTTAAAATGATAATTTATCATATTCAATAGTTGTTTGTTATTATGCACATTTATTTCATAAAACTTATTTTATCAAGATTTAGTTTGATTTTTAAATATTATTATTATATATATTACTCGTATATACTGTTTATGACAAACCCATAATACGATTGATGCTGACATTATCATACAAAATAAAAATATTAAAAAATATGTAAATTATTTTAAAAAAACTTATTCAAATTGTTAATTAAATTTAAAATATTTACACCATAATAATTATGACATTCATAGATGATGCCTTTTGAAAAAAAGAGAAACATATAATATGGAATTAGTTGTGAAAGATTTGGTGACATAATATTAAAATGTATTTTTTGTTTTAAAATTAGTATCAATTTCAAAAAGAAAAATTTATTCTAAAACAATTTGTTTACATTTTTTGATTTGCAAAGGATAGTAATGTTGAAATTCTATAAACAACGTTATTGAATATTTTAGTTACAATTTAGTTGCTCACAGAAAAAATTAAATTTTGATTGAATTAAGAAATTCACTAAATCAAATGTTTTTTGTTTGAATTGGAACCTGTCACTAAAATTGTAAATTCAAACAAATAACACAGTGCAACAAGAAAAAATTGCCTCAATAATTTGAATGTAAAATAAAGGCGTACTAGTAGTCTGCTAAAACTCCCAAAGGGTTTTTCAAAGTTAGTTCGAATTTCGCTTTTATAAGCCCTTGAAGCTTTTTGTAATTTTTTGTTCTACATCTCTACGGTAGCTGTAAGAACACCAAACGTTCATACTGTGTACGACTTTTTTTCTGCCTTTTTTTGTATATAGCAGTGTTGCTTACTATAATATATAATATGAACAAGATGTTAGTTTGCAAATGATACTGAAATTTTCATACAAAAACTAATGAAATTCAAAAAACTCTGGCGTATATCCTGAATAAAACAATTGTTTTTAAATTGTTTGTGTTGTCAACAGTGTTGGGAATAAAATCAAAATCAAACAAAATATTAATGGATATAATAAAAAATATTTATAAAAGCTCAAAATACTTTCAAACAAACACTCTTTTAGCTAGAACTTGTTCTGTGTTGATAAGAAATTTAATAACATTTTAATCAGTTTAAACTTTTTTCGGCAGAAAATTTTTTTCAACCTTTTTCGCACAATTTTTGTTAATTTTTTTTTTTAATATTTATTTATAATTTGAATTACGACATAATTCCACCAAACATGATATGCATCTTATTAAGTTAAGTGATAATATTTTAAGAAAATCAAATCACATACTTAGATTTACTTGAAGATTTGTAATCTAGAACACTTCCACTAGACTGTCTATACCTATAGAAATTTCGTTGAAAAACAATTACATGTACTCCTCATATATGTGGCCTAAAGGGTTAAAAATTCAAGGCTAGGGATTTTAAAATGTTCGTATAAGTTGAAATTCTGGCGAATGGAAATGTAATTTTTATTTAATAAATTTCAAAGAAACATTTTTAATTAATAAAAAATTATTTAACAGTTCCTTTATCTTGCATTTCAAAATTTAAATTTTAGTTTGAAGATAAATTATAAAACAATTTTTCGAAGTCTTGGGCAAGGATCGTGCTCAGAATCTAAAGTATTTCAGTCACAAACCAAGCGGCATACAAGATCGATATGTTGAAATTTACTATCTTTATTGTTTATATAAAGAGCTTAAAATGCAACTTAAATCTAGATAACACTTTTTTATAAAAAAAAAACACTTCAAAACGTATCTAGAAATTCTTATTAAGTTAATTTTTTAATAATGAAATTTTTTATATTTTTTTAGAAAGAATTTACAAGGAGTTCCGGGGTTACAAACTCAGACTTAATAGTTTATAGTCTAGAACACTTTCTCTAGACTATTCAATCTCACAAAAAAAAAAAAAAACATTTATATATTATTGTATATGAAATAGAAAATATTATTAAATTTGGGCAAAGAAAATTGAACAATTGTTTGAGGCTGTTCTAGAAAATCGTTTGTAAGTATTTCTAAACGAATTTCGCTGAATTTCAATACCAAGGTTTTTGAGACTATATGCCACATACGTTTTAAAAGAGAAATATATTTATTGGACTATAGGCTTCAAAAAATCCATTTCTACATACAGAAGGACAGACATCCAAACAAACAGACGGACAGACATTCTCAAAAGTTATTTTTAATCACAAGAATCACGGATATTATTCAATTTGAGTCCTCGAATATATATTTACATATATAAAAATATGTAATAATAAAACGAATGGAAGTGCTATATTCGATTATGCCCAATCTTTTATACCCTTAACAAAATCTATATTGCATAAATATACAAATTCAAAATATAAATTCATTACAACTTTAATTTGCAAATATCGTGAATTTATTAAACCACATACATGTATTTATAAACGAAAACTTAAAAAGACATTTTTTCTGAAAAAAATTGCGACTATTAAAGAAATCTTAAAGAATTGATTCATGTGCATATTATCTCTTATCAAAATTTTTGCTTTACTGTGAAAGTATAGGGTAGAAGGGAGAGTATTCGCCATAGAGGCAATTCTGAAATGGCCAATTATTTTGAAAACGAAGTGTTATTTTTTCTTGTACTAAATGATATCCTTTTCCTTTTTCGTAGGTATTTCATCCATCAAGTCTTGATATTTTCAATTTATATTTGATCCGGGGTAGACGTGATCCTTTCTTATTTCTATACTTTTGGGATTTAGTAATGATTTTTTTTCCGTGTTATAAATTTGACAGTAATGAACTAGAATTGACTACAGGTGTTTTAATAAACTCATTTAAAGTGTGAAAAAAATATTATTGGTGCAAAAAACTCCTCCTAGGGAGCATTCGCCAGACTTCTGGTAGGCCGGATCCAACTTAGCCCCAGGAACGACTCAATCAGTTACGAGATGCTTAATAGATTTAGGTTTTTCACTATGCATATGGAGTCTCTAGTTTTTACAGAATTTATATAAAAATCATGTGATAATTTTGGAGTTGCATTCTTAATTAAATTATTTACTTTACTTAAATTATTTGAATTAAGTATTAGTATTAATTTTTGTTAGTTTTTTAATTGTTGTATTAAAATAAATTAAAAATGCAAGCGATTTTGTCCCATCACTTGGCGAATTTACCTCATGGGTTGGGTAGATTCACCATTTTTGGCCATTTCAGAAATTTATAAAAAATTAATGTAACGGAGCTATAGTCAGAATCTATAAGACTTAAATTAAAGCCAACATATCTAAGTATTTATTGTAAGGGAAAGTTTACAGATATTATTATTAAAAAAGAGCACTTTAAAGCACTTATAGGCAAAAGTGGCGAATGTTCCCCCTTCTACCCCAATTTATATTAGTGTATAGACGTTAACCATGACATTGGAAACTTGTAACGTAAAGAGTCCTCGAAAACTGTTTTCTCCGACATATGACTTAGGAAAATCATTGGGACCATCCGTCTTGTATAGCCAAATAAGTTGTAAATTCCTCTTTCAGCTTTTTGCCAACAACTTTTTTTTTGAAACATACATATACCTAGGAATTAGCTATTTTGAACTTGAATTAGTTATTTTAAAATTTTTTGAATGTTTAAGTTTGTTGTTATGGGTACGAGCCCTTATAAAATCTATTACATAATGTCGTTTAAGGATTAGAAAAACTTTTATAAAAATGAAAATTATTTGATAACTTCTGCCAAGTATTTCAAAAATGTATATCTCTCTTTTACTTAAAATTGAAATAAGCGCCTGGCTCTAAGGCACAAATCCACCAGACATACTAACCTGCATAATGAAATGATTTACCATATTATCTATATTTTAAAACTCTAAAACAGAATTAAAGTTAGCTGATAATTTTTTAAGAAAAAATATCTCACAAACTCAGATTTACTTGTGAAATGTTAGTTTTCATAAAAAGTATACACATATTTCTAAAGAAAAGTATCAATGGAATTAGTGTATTCAAAAAACTGACATTTTCAGAAATCCGGTTTTCGAGTTATTCGAAAAATAGCCTTTTAAAAAAAACGGATTTGAATACGGTTTTACTTAAAAAAAACCGGTTAACCGGTTTTTATTAAAAATATAAATATATTGAAAATGATTATTATCTTTACTAAAGAAAGTACACTTATAATCAGTGTTGCCAGGAGATGAGAAAAAAAGAGTCTAAATTGAACTTTAAAAAAGGTCAAAAAGGCTAAATGCCCAAAAAATAAGGCCATAAAAAGTTCTTTTTTTAATTTAGAAACTTATTTTCGTTTTTTTCAGTCTCATTAGTTTTTAATATTTTTCTAAAGAAATCGTAATAAATTTGTAAATAACACCTAGTAAAATGACTCAAAGAAAAATCGTTCAAAAAATTCTCATGAACCAATGTTTTGAAGTGATTTTGCGTAATTTTTTAATTAAAATTCCTTTCTGCATGATTTTTCCCATTAATAAGATTTTTTTTTTAATTATTTTCATAAAAATGGCTGATAAAATATGTTAAAAAGTAATTATAATAATCGACTAAGTGACGCCACAAAATGAATTAAGACACTTTTAATTTGGAGAATGAAGTGCTGCATATGCGAATAAATGCAGAGAAATTCTTAAACGAATGATTCTCTGAAGATTAAATTAGTAATGGCAAATAATAAATTATTTTCCTTGTTGTTCAAATACTAACATTTTAGCCCTTTTAAAGCAATCTTAAGGACAAAAAAAAGCTGGGAAAATAGCTTGAAGGTAAAACGAATATGTTGAGACTAAAAGCAAAATAAAAAGGATAGATTTAGCCTTACAAAGGCTAACCTGGCAACACTGCTTATAATAAATGTCATTTGTAATGACAAGTAATATAAATTTTTATTTCGTTCTTCTGTAGCTAAAATATAATGCTCAAATTTTGTATATTTTGAACTGAATTTGGATAAAGCTTCTTCCGGTCCAACTCTACCTATATATCTATGTATCGAAATTCTCCTTATTTTTGTGATAAACAATAAAACTAAAATTGACGTCTTACCTATATTTTGTTAATTAAAATTAGCTTAAATATATTAAAAAATATACAAATCTCAGTATTCAATACTCAAATTAGAAATTAAAAAAAAAAAACTAGACTTAAAGCCTTATTAGTTTATATAGTGCTTGATTCAGTATAACAAGATAATTATTTAAAAATTAATTTTGTATGACAACTACTCAAAAAAATTTTTAATTTTCATACAAATTTAATGTTTAAACAATTTTATATATTTAATGCATCATGGTCATAAATAAGGTTCAAATATAAATATAAAAAATGGGAGGTATGGGTTAATTTAGAAAAAAATAATAGAAGGAACATTTCATAAAAAACCGGTTAACCGACAGGAAAAAACTGGCCTGTCCAATTATTCGAATATAAAAATTATTCGAAACTGGTCGGTTTGTTAAAAAGTAAAAACCGGTTACACGATTACTGGTTTACACTAAATGGGATTCTACGAGGATACGAACCATGTCTTAAAAATTTCTAGTCTAGAATACTTTCACTAGATTATCAATGCCCATATATGTGAACGGTATAAAAATCAATTTACAACACTATATATTGAATATACATATTTAAAATTCAACAATGTTGAAAAATTATTATTATTATTATTATTATTATTATTATTTTAATAAAATAAAACAAAAGTATTTTATGAATATGAAATTTAAAGTTTCCTTATGGCATAGGGGGTAGGAATTCGAAGCTAAGAGATTTTAAGTGTGCTTATGGGTTCGAATCCTGGCAAATATAAGAAAAGTTTTTAAACAGTAAATTTTAAAGAGAAACTTTAACTATAAAAAGATATTTTGACAGTTTTTTATTTGAAGTTTCAAAACTTTTGATTTTTTTTTTTTTTCAAGCTAAATTATAAAACAATTTTCGATTAATTGAAATTTGTTATCTTTATTGTCTTTATAAATAATCCATATAAAAGTCTAAAAGAACATAACAATATGCCTAGAAATTCCTGTCAAATTAAGTTTTGTTAATAATGAAAACAAATTTTCGATAGAATAATATTTATGTATTATTGTATGTGAAAGAGAAACTATTATTCAATTTGGGCGAATAAAATTATAAAAAATTTTTAAACTGTTCTAGAAAATCGTTTATAACTCCGCCATTCCAGAATGCATTTCGCTGAATTTCAATACAAAGATTATCGAGAATATATGCCTCATATGTGTTGAAAAAGTACTGTATTTGTTAGACTATAGGCTTGGCAAAAATCCATTTCAACACCAAGATGGACAAACGAACAGACAAATATTCTCTAAAGTTATTTTTGTGCTAAAAACTCAATTGAGAGGTTGTCAAATTAGAACTTATACATATTTATTGAAAAGCACATAACAACCGGTGTAAATTCTATGTTTCATAAATATATAAACATATTGGAATTATCTTTTATCATAAAAAAAATAACGTACTATCTAATCTAATTTACAAAATTACCAAAATCAGCAGTCAAAATTTTTTACTGGCTCAAAAAATGCAATTTTTGTTAAAAAATTGCACGCTCTCTTAAGATGTAGACTTTAAGAAAATGTTAGAAAATATTAAACTTATTTAACAAAATTATTTTTGTAAAGTAAAATATATAAAGTTACCTATTTGGCAAAAAAAAAATATACATACATTTTTGAAACCTGTTTCAAAATTTTGACTTATTTTTTTTTCTAGTTATCGAATTGAGATAATTAAAAATTTTTTCTTTAATAAAATTCCAAAAATTAGAAAAAATTGTATCATATTTTTTTTAATTTTTGGAATTATTATTTTAAAAGTTATAGAGCAAAAACGATAAAAAGTCAAGACTAAAAATGACAAATTTAAATATTGAAGTCAAATATCTTTTAAACCCTAAGAGATAATATAGTAAAGTAAGCATGCTTTTTCTTTGCCTTGCTTAGTAGAATTCAAAAATGTGCAATAATTTAGCGCCGTCATGTTCTTCAGTTACACACTCCAGCCAACAATATTCTAAAAACCTAGCTACACCTTTATCGATTTTAGAAGTTTCTTCTTCGGCCCAGCAGTTAAAAAGATTCAGATTTATTACCATTTATTTTGCAAAAGTCCGCTCTATGAAACAGTGGCGTAGAAATTACAAATTTATTTCAAAATATTTAAATTCCGCCCCATAGTACAAACGTTGCAAGGTAAAAGTATATGGGGAATTTTCTCTTTACTTTTACCTTTAAGAAACCGACCTTAAACCTCAAATATATTTTTAATTCTGATTTTTTTAATTAACTTTTGATGCAGTTATGTTGACAACACTTTGTGGAGTAAAACATCAATAACTCAAGACCAGGAATGGTTCCAATCATTCAAATTTAAAAGATCCAAAAAGGTGTTTGAAAATAACAATTTTTTTCTTTCTTTGGATTGCTGTAATCGCGGATTTTAGCATATGTGTCCAATTCCTCTAATGTAAACTTCAGAAAAACTTGTAGAAATAGGACAACTTGTGTGTCGTTGACCAGTGTTAAATTATATTGTGGACAAATGGTAAAACCAAAATTTTCAAAATTTAAAATTTTTGCGGTTTTTTTGATTAGAAAATTGGTGCCGTTCCGAGTGTTGCAAAATAAAGAATTGACGTTTATTACTCTTGTAATTATTAATCGGCTGAGATACATCTCGTTAATGAGCCGCTAATAGAAACACTACAGAAGGTACCTAAACGTGTATGGCTCCAAAAGGTAACTTTTGCGCGAGGCACACTTACAGCGTAATTTAAATTAAGCTAAAGTATAGCGTAATCAAAACAGGTGTCCAAATTACATTTAAAAATCATAGTGGCGCGATAAAATATTAATTTGCAAACATTTTGTAACTCTTTATAATCGATTTAAAATTTTGAGTATCTGTTCAGTTTAAGTTAAGCAAAAAATTAGTTTTAACAAAAAAAAATTGCATACAAAGTATTCATGACCTGAGATCGCGGTGTTTTTAATATATCATAAATTAACGAAACACAACCTAGATGCTAATTGAAATAGGTTAAAAATTCACAGCAATCTGCAGCAGTTACGATAATTTGTATCGCAATTAAGTGGCACTCAAAAATAATTACACTTTTCAATTTAATGTATTTTTGTCATTGAAAATTTTACTTTATAGTAATATAATTAATATTTACAACTTTTTATTTATTTACATCATTTGAAAAGTTTTTTGAGGTCATATGTGAAAAATATTTTGATTTTTACTCGATCTTCTAAAAGGAGGTTTAATAGATATATGATCACGATTATGTTCACTAATATAAAACTTATCGAAACTTCATTAATTTGTATTTTGTATATCTTTCTGCAAATTGTATATGTGCATTTATTTTTGACATTGATATTAATATGGAATTTTTTTAATTTTTTATAATTTCTGATTTTTAACTACCATAACATAAACGGTCATTTCTTGTCCATTAATATAAATTAAAAAAATTTGCTTGGTTGTCAAATATTAAAAATATATCATATATATTATCATATATATCATATATATTATATATAACAAATTTTATAAAATCAGAAAACGAGAAAATCTATGCATACTTTGTTGATAAAAATCTTTTTTATTGAAATGTTAAAAAATCATTATGATCGCTATTATCTTCGGCATCATCACTTTTAATTTATATTTTGGTCATATTTATGTTACATACATATGGAAATTTTTAAAATATTTGTTGCAAAATAGAAATTTATCAATTTTTTATAACTTTTTATCTTAAACCTCTATAACACTGACGCTGTTCGCTAAAAGTCACGTGAACAAATTTGTGTTTCTTTAAAACCAGCTAATATTAAATAACGTTGATGTGCCATTAAAATAATTTTCAAATTTTTTTAACCTCAAAAGTACACGAGTTTAAATAAATTACCACATATGTTTATCATACCGTTTGTATAAAAGATTTATTAACTACCAAACGCGCCGATTTTTTCGAAAATTTTCAGTATTTCCTTAAAATAATTTAATTTCTAAAGCTACTTTCAGACGAGTCAAATATTTGACGAAAAAGACGTAACCACTAAATACAATAACTTTTAATTTCTTCTTTCAATATGGAAAGTTTATTTTACTTATAGTAAAACACAGATTACATTTTATTGAATTTTGTTTGAGGCGGTTTTCTCTTACAAAACATTTGCAAGATCAAATAACGACAAACAATTTTTATGTAAATATTTGCCAAATGTGAACATAGCTTAAGGAAATAAATTTTTATGTTGCTGAAGAATTTTAGAAATCCATTCTCTAAAGTGAATCTCAAATAAACCTCTGTTAGGCCTGTGTTTTTTTCTTTTAGTACTTTAATGTATTATCTTGTTTTATGCAGCTGATATTTGACAGAAAATAGCAATAAAAGGTGTCCGCAGGTGCAAAAGTTATCCCACATTCTCAGCTGAGTAATATTAGCATACAATAAATACATAATTTAAAAACAAAATTTTAAATCATTTCCCCTACAAACTGTTTAACAATTAAATTTTTTCAATCAACACAGTGCCCAAAATATTTTTGGTTTAAAACGATACATTAAACATTATCATTATTATAATCCGCTTTTTTTTCTTTTGCTACTTTCAATCCTGTTTTGCTAAATTTACTTCCTGATTTTGGAAAAAAAAAACATTTTTAAACGTTAACCCCAAATACAACGAACAAAGAGTCAGCTAGACAAACTAAACATTAACATTAAATACATACATATGTATGTATTTACATAAAAAGGAAGAGATGAAAAGAAATAGAAACACAGACATAGAAACAAATGTACATGAGAAATAAAATACAATTTTAAATTATGGTATGAATATTGTACAAAATGAAAAAATACATAATGAATAACCAGCCCTACAAGCAGCGGAAATAATCGAAAATTTGCAACATGAAGTACTTTCACTTCCATTAGCCAAATACGTGCCACACAACAACAGCAACAAATACTGCAACATTAACTACATACTGGGAACCAAACAACCAACAAACCAACCTGTCTGTCCCGCCAACTGACAATTCATATTTAAAGAAAAATATATTAGAAATGGAAACTTTATTTAGTGTGTTTATTTTGGTTTTTATTAAAGTAAAAAAAAATTTGGGTCCCTTAAAAATCAAAACGAAAAAAAAGAAACATCCTTGCAGCAATTTGTTTAAATTAACAAAATTAAGTTTGATATTTATTCAAGTGTAACACATTTTTTATACATACAAAAAATAAAGCTGCACGAGTCTGTTTAAACAACACAAAAATAGCTGTTTGTTACCAAGTCAAACTCCTCCTCTTATCTTAACTTTGGATGAGGTAATACTTGCAGCAAAGCAAATAAAAACAACAACGACAACAAAATAAAATAAAATTTAAAAAAAAACAACAAGTCAACATAAACACGCTACTACTACGAGGTTGAAGTATGCAACAGGTACTTACAGACATAGTTTGTTTAACATCAGTCACTCAGTCAGTGGAGTTTTTTCCAAGAGTTGTATGATTTTTTGTATTTCCTTTTTTTTTCAAAAACTTATTTATTTAAAGCAAAAAGCAAAAAAATCGAATGTTGTAAATTCACTCAGACTTTTTACTTGTTTCCATTTGGGACACAAACAAATGGTTGGTATTTAGCCTTCAACATGAGAAAGATGAAAAAAGAAAATTTTTATTAAATTTTTTTAATATTGTGGGTTTAATGTTGTTGTTTTTTTATGTTTAAGAGTAGAGCTTGTGACCGATTATTTACGATCGGTCGAGCAAAGATGAAAATTGTTTATTTTTGTTAAACTAAATAAACAAACGAGAATAAAGGAAACTTAAAGAAACGTTTTTCTTTTTTTAATTAGGTTAAGAAATCATCTTTAGACTTTAGCTGGAAAATAGTCTTGAAATCAAATCCAGAAATGATGAAATAAACCAAGATTTAACTGCAGTGTAAAGAAATCATGCACTGTGTTCAAAATATTGCTATAGCATCAGGGACCGAAAATAGCTTTAAATATTTTTACACCTTTAAACAAAAAAAAAGTATTAATAACCAAATGTCGGAGAACTGATTCATCGTAGCTTAGTAGATGTTTAGATTAGGCAATTTCCTCAAAACATTTGGTTACGATGTTTTATTTAGAAAAGTTGAATATTGCGATATCGATATTTTTCAATTCTTGAAAATTATGCGAATGTTTACTATCGAGAAATTATCAAGAAAAGTTCATTGCTACGAACATTCATAATTAATATAATTCTCGATGTTTTCTCGAACATATTTGTTTCGAAAATTCTTCGTTTTTAGCGAACATTCGCTAATATCGAAACCCAGGTCATGTAATTTTTTTAATGACCTCCCATTCCAAGAGGAGTTGGTGCTAATATTTTTTGGGCGTATTTTAGAGAAAAATTATAAAGTTTTATTGAGTTTATTTGAATCCGAAGATATATAGTCCTAAATGTCATATATTTAAAAAATTAAAAAAAAAATTCAAAGAAAATTCAGTTTTAAAGTGACATAAAATATAAAAAAAAGTATTCCTGTCTTATTTTTAATGAATTTTAATTAAAAATAAATAAAAAAATTTGATTTGATATTTTTTTATTAATAACGGTTTATACCTTTCGCTACCGGTATATACCGATAATTTAAAATACCGTTGCCGAAATAAAAATAAATTTAATACCGTTACCAATATCATTATTCGTTTCGGTTTTCAACATTGCTATAAATTATGAGATAAGTAAGAATTATGTGGGTTCAATTCGGCATGAAACCATCGATTTTAACAAAAAATTATAAAATGAAAATGCAAAAATAAAATTATTAATACATAAAATTAAAAAATTTTTAAAAAAACCATTTCCAAATTTTTACCAAATTTATATTATATTAATCGGTAATGAATATGTCCCCATAGGTAACCTATCCCAAAAACATGTTAAAAAGGGTAAATTTCTCCTCCTAGGCCAACATTATGTTAAAGTGACAGGTCCAGCTCATACAAATTGTTATAACTAGAACTGGTCCCTACCACTTAGGAACAGTCCCATGACATGTTTTGTGTTAGTTCCTTTCCCTCTAGGTGTACCATACAGACACATCAGCAACAGATATATGGAGACTCTAAATAATTCACCTCTTGAAAATTATTTAGTTCTTAGTCGATTTCAAAGTCACTTACCGTTGCGAGCATAAAAAATGCAACGCTAGACTATATGAGCTTTATTTTGAATAATGCTAGAACGTTATTAAATTAGCCAATTCTGTTGCGATCTTATTCTTTGTGGTCTTAACCAACATACACATAGGAATAGTTATTAAAAAATGTTGATAAAAAAAGTTGTATATTAAAGCGAGCAAAAAAGTGTAACTCTTAAAAAAGGAAAGGAATTTATTTAAATTTTGTTAAAAGTAATTATTGAATAAAAGCTGGAAATTATAAATTGATTATATCAATTACTACCAATATACATAAATTTAAATTTAAAGGATAAATTTAACTACAAAGGATATTAATAACATTAAAAATACTCTTTCTTTTTAGGAATTTAGGAAAATTCTAAAATTTTCCTAAATTATTGGTATTGAATTAATATTGATGTGTAGATCTAATATGTGGATTCTTAAATATTATCTTAGATGCACATATCGAAACGATCATGCTTGAAAAAAATTGATACAAGTCATGTAACAGTAGATATTTGATATTACTCGAATGAACACATGTGGCCATTTAAAGCTACTACTGATCGTTGATTTAATTATGTTAAAATGTTAACGAGAAATACTTCTAACATACAACATATTGTTTACTAAAATCAAACTAACACCTTTATTTTGGAATCAGGTCATTTGTTATTGTAACGTGTACCGTTTAATGGAAATGGGATCTTATTAAGACAATTTGAATTAAATTGAATTTAAACACATATATTTCGAATATAGACTGTCTAGGTGGACATAATTCCTTAAATAGTAAAAACGTGCAACATTTTAATTATTTAACATAAGAAAATTATCAAAATAGGTATAATTCTTAATTGTCGTTCACTATGTTAGAATTTGTTTCAGAACCAAAATCAAGAAATATTTGAACATTATTGCGTTATTGGATATCAAATAAAAAATTGTATTTAGCTGTTGATTCTATCATAAAAACTATCGAAACTGGTCGCATTTTATCGGTCAAAAGCTCTTATACAATTATAAATTATCAAGTTAAACCAAACTATCATGAATATTTGATCACTTTTTTATAGAGAATAATAATTCCAAAAAAAATCACACTTTATGGAAAATTTTTCAAAATTGTTTATAAAAATAGCAAAATTGAATAGGAAGTGCAATTATTTGCACTTAGAATTATATTATCTGTAGAATTCTATATATTTAGCATATATGAAAAAATAACAATAATATAGTTTCCAATCTTTTCCAATAACGATTTTTATCAAAATTTAGAAAATCATGTTGATTTATCTACAATTGTTCACTCAAATTTACAACTTCTTTTACTAAAAGTATAATAATTTTCCTTACGTACAAAATTATATCTAACAGAAGTCCACAGACCACAAATAATAAAATCACAACAATATTGTTATATCGGGTCGTGCTATAAGCAAAATATATGTGAACAAAAATCACATCACATAGCGTTGCATTTTTTATGTTCGCAACTGTATGTGAAATACCATAGGTTCTCAAACTTTTTTTCATATTTGGTACTTGAGTGCTTCGTAAGACTACATTGGCGTATCTATTTTATTTTTTTTTTTTTTTTTTTAATTTCATAACACTTGGGATTTTATTCACGTTTTTAATTTTTTAAAAAATGCAAATATTTGACTTTGTAGTAATTTTAATTATATATATATATATGCTCTGAAGTTTAAGTCCGATTTCATTGTTCTTATAAAGACAATTAATTCCTTTTATAATATCAAAATTAGAAAAAGAAATCAGTTTTAAAAAAATGCAGTTTTGGATACATTTTTGAAAACTTTGTCCCTCTCCAATTCTTAATTTTGTTAAATAAACTTAAAACTTGATGTACTAACTTCAGTTTAAGTTTTTTTATAGTATTTTTAACATTTCTTTTCTAGCACAACAACAAACTTGCCCCTACAAAACTAATTTATTCAAATATTTTTGTGTTTTGGACTAAAAACATTGGTTTAACCAAATTTTTTGGTATTTTTTTTTTTTTTAATTACTTAAAAAAGTAGATATTTCCATTACAAAAATCTCTAAATTTAATAAATCACTTTTTAATATAAAATAAAAAATTAAAAATCGTATTCGAAGAACATTTTCAAAAATGACTGTGAAAATTGCATTTGCATCTAAAATGCATTTAGTAAAAAACTAAAATTATTTAATAAATTTATATAAAGGAAGGCAAAAGTAGAAATCTTTTTCTTTTTTTTATTTAATTCTATCATCATTACATTTAAAAAATTGTATAAATTTTACTATGTACAATGTTTGAGAAATAAGTATTGCAGCAAATATTAACATATTTAAATTATAAAAATATAAAATTCTTAAAAATAGTAAATTCAATGTAAGGAAAAAGGATAGGAAAAACCTTATTAAAATTCAAAGAAATTTTTATATTAATGCTTCTATGAGCTTCATTATTGAAGTTGATAATAATTAATAATTAATAATACAAATTTCTTATTATGTCATAATTTGAAGATCTTCAAATTATTCAAATCGTTGTGTTAATATATTAGTTACTTTTTCAAACATATCTTGTTTATAATTCCTATGTAATCTATTAGTTGAGTACCTTTTCAGTAAATTGAATATAATTTTTAAATTTTTGTTTTGGATTACTTGCAGGTTTTTTTGATATATGTTTTAGCACATCTTTTGACTATATTTGGCATCCATATGTCATAACTGATCTTATACACATCTATAAAATGACCTTATTCTTTCAATTCAGTGTTGACCTGCTATTAAGTTTTTTACATGATTGCTGAATATGATGCCTAAAGGTCAATTTTTTATCTAATACAATTCCCAAATATTTACGGTATCAAGTAGAGGGATTTCTGTTCCTTCAATAGACAGTGGTATAGAAGCAATTCTTTTCGGGCATTTATTGAATGGAAATATTATAGCTTGTGTTTTAGTCTCATTAATTTTGATTTTTCATTTCTTAAAATATTTCTGTGCATGTAAAGAGCTTTTTTCACACTTTTGACTACAGCGTTTGATACCTTATCCTTTGTAATAATGGCAGTATCATCTGCATATAGCGCTACAGACTGATCTCTTAAAATTTTGAAGACATCTATATTGAGTACAATATAGACCCTTATGGTACACCCGCTGGGATATTTCGTTCATTGGAATATTCGTTATCAATATTTATAACAAAGGATATTTCGCATAAGAAACTTTGAATAATTTTTTGTAGATAAACAGGATAGCCGAACATTTTCAGTTTATAAATAAGACCATTGTGCCAGATAGAATCAAATGCCTTTTCTATATCTAAAAATACTATTCCAGTACTCTTACGTTAATTTTTATTAATAGTTATAAAATTTACTATACATTTTACCTAAATGTAGAAAGCTAATGCTTTTTAAATAATGATAATCCGATAAGAATTGTTGAAAATATGGTCTTTTAAAGTAACACAATTTTTCCATTTTTTTTTTTTTTAATTTTTTAATAATTTTAAACCGCGAAAAACATCACGGTTTTTGATTTTTTTTTTTTTTTTTAATTTGGATAAATTTGATTAACCTCACTGCGAACATATTTGGTGAGGTCAAAAATTATAATTTTTTATGTGTACTTTCGTGGAATTCATGATATATTTCTTAATGCTCCCATCTTAAACTAAAATTGCTTCAATTTCCAACCTATGAAAAGTGCTGATATAAATCTAATTTCATATAATTGAGAATTATATTGGATAAAAAACAAAACTTATGCCAAAAATTCTAATATTTCTGATACATATGTACTAAAGTCTTTAATTTAGGTTTTTCTGTGATAATTTTTTATGAAAAAAAAAACCCAAACAATTTTTCTGTACAAAATATTTAAATATTTTTGTTTGTTTGTAGTTACACTTCGCTCTCAGAAAAATGTTTTTGACGTTCAAGCCAATTATTTGCAATTTATGCTTTTGTAAATAAACAAAAAAGCGTTGCCACAAAAATAAAAAGGTAAAACGATTTTAGGAATATTTTTCTTTTTATGTGTAATTTATGTGTTGCAAATAACCACTTTTGTCGCATACATGATATTTTTGGGACTTGAGAAAATGTACATATGGGTTTTTGCCGAAGTACCTATTGTTACAGGAGTTATTGAATATTTAAAAATATCCATTTAATAAATAATTTTCAACTAAAAATTTTTTCATTAAATGAAACTTTCTCTATAAGATATCATAACTTGAATATTACAATGGTATCGATATATTTCCAGGATAACAGTACTTTTATGAACAAACTCAGAAAGTAACAAACTATTAGATATTGCTATTTGACGGATTAATGTATTGGTTTGTTCCGAATATAATTTAATAGATATTTAAAAGCACTTCAAATGATATACATCTTATTCCGATCGGTTCACAAACAACAGATATATAATATAATAGTTTATATAATGAAACTTTGAATCCATATATATCTCAAAATAAAAGTTGCTTAGTTAAAATGTATATATCACTTAGCTTAGAACAGAAAACTCTAATAAATGGAAGAAAATTTTTAAAGATCGGATATATACATATACCGCCTGTCACTTGAATAAAGAATCACATTTTTTTAACTTTAATTAAGTATATCTCTTAAACTAAAGTTCAGAAAAAAATAATTTTTTGCGCAACCAAATTTCAAAGTGTTGGCTTTAATTTCCTGAAGAAATAAAAAATATGCATATTTTGTTATACTAAAATTATGCATTTAATTAAAGACACGTATTTCTGTGGTACTTTTTCGTGTGTCACTTGAATAGGGAATATTTTAAAACTAAGCAAACTGTAATTTATTTTTAAATTTTAGGTTATAAAAATGAAAGTTATTATCTTCTAGCATTCAATTAGTAATGAGTACTGGCACTATTTTTAGAAATAATCTCAAAAATGCGATTTGGCATAGATTTGTATAATGACTCTAAGTAATTTAGCGAAATTAAAACCCATGCTTCCGTTATTGTATCCTTTAAGGATTCTATCGTCTCAGATTGTTTTCCTCCCTCAAAAACTTTTCTTGCAAGCCAACCCCAGACATTTTCCATTGGATTCAGGTCTGGTGAATATGGGGGCCAAGCCAAAAGTTGAACAGCTTGTTTATTAATCCATTGTTTTACTACTCTGGCGGTATGAATCGGAGCGTTGTCGTGTTGGTAAGTCCAAGGTATGGGTCCAAAGAAATCATTAAATTTTGTAAATTCTTCCTCCAGAATGTTTTTGTAAGTCGTAGCAGTCATTTTGTTGGATACAAAAACCAATTCTATGGTACCATAATACGAAATGGCACCCCATACCATTATTCCGCCCTCTCGGCTGTGTCTGCGACTCAAAAATAATTCCTCCTTATTTAGGTCATGGAAGTAATAGTTATACCCATCGGGACCATCAATATTAAACTATTTTTTCATGGGAAAATACAACTTTAAGCCATTTGTTTGTTGTATTTTTGGAAAACTGTAAACGTTGTGATTTGTATTTTTCATTAAGTGGTGGTTTTTTTGCAGTTTTCGTCGGACTATGTATGGACACGACTTTAAAATACGGTTCACAGTTCTTAGACTAGTACTGACTCCACTTTTTTCACGTATTTTTTATACCGACATGGCAGAATTTGCTGCAATTCTAAGAATTATTTGTCTCTCTTTTGGAGGTGTTGCCATTTTCTTCCGCCCTTTCATGTTTTTTCCATATCTTTCCACGTTATTTAAATAATTGTACACTGTCTTTCCTCTATTAATGTTTTTAGCTATTTGCACCGGATTCTGAGATTTCAAAATCAGATTTTTTTCTTTTTCAGAGTTGTGAAGAGCCTAACCACGTCCCATTTTGAATAAAAACTATTTAAAAACTTTTAAATTAAAAATTCTCTAGCCGTTTATATTGAAAGAAATTAAAATCATAGCCTTCCTGATTAATATTAAAAGAATTCCTTATTCAAGTGACACACGAAAAAGTACCACCGAAATACATGTCTTTAAATAAATGCATAATTTTAGTATAACAAAATATGTACATTTTTTATTTCTTCAGGAAACTAAAGCCAACACTTTGAAATTTTGTTTGCAGAAAATTATTTTTTTCTGAACTTTAGTTTAGGAGATATACTTAATTACAGTCAAAAAAATGTGATTCCTTATTCAAGTGGCAGGCAGTGTATGACTTTCACAATTTTTAAAAAATTTTACCTTAATGCAAAAAAAATGTAAACAAAAGACTCGGATATTGTACGGTAACACGATTTGAAAGAATAAAATTATTATTGGCTTAAACGTCAGATGTTTATCATGGCGAAAAAATGAGAGAGCGGCGGTACCTTATTATTTTTGTATAACAATATTTTTAAACTAATATTTTTATTTATTTATAAAAATTGAGAAAATCCCGTCGAGTCGTAATTATTTTGAAAATTTTAAAAATAATTAAAATATTGTTGTTATTATAAAATATTTTGAAATAAATGCTTTGTTGTAATGTATGAATTGTGCAGAGTATATTATGATAGAATCTCGTGATATAAATTCAACAATTGCAAAAAAGTATTTAAAAATGTTTTAAGAGCAGAGATGAGATTTTAATGAAGGTTTTAGGATGGTACATCGTGTAATATTTTGTTAAAAGGAACTCTTAAATTAAAATAAAAATATTTTAAAGAGAAATTATTGAAAAATTTTCATAAAAATTTAATATCGTTTAGGATATTTGCAACATTTTGTGCAATAACTTGTTTGTTCAACGAGAAAATCAATTTTTTTGATAAAACAAATCTAATTTTTACTCTAATTTATATTCAATAAAAAAAATTCGATTTTTGTGTGAAAAATCAATTTTTATGGGAAAAAAATTGGTTTTAGTTTTTCGGTTATTTCTCGTGATGTTTTAAAGTGACTGTTTATGGACCCAAATAGTTGCGATTTTGTTTTATTTTTATTTAATATTTATTACATAACAAGCTTAACATTACAAATTTTTGATAGCCATTTCTACAGAAAATTAGAAATTTTTTACCATACACCTATTTTCATTCGCTGGAAAGAGACTTAAGATGAATTTTTAAATATTTTTCCAGCATTCCGTTTAAAAATTTTATATTCTTCCATATTATCTTTGTCAACTCCATCATAAATATGATTTATGTACTAATAAACATTTACAAATTCGCTATAAAAATTTTCAATAAAAATGTAATTGTGACTTATCTTGGATATACCAGCCAAATTTTAATTAGGACATATTACACACAAAAATCCAACAGTTCCTCTTTTTTTTTTTTTTTTTTTTGCTATATATATCGCCACCTTGAATGCAAAGGGCCGTAAACGATAAAAAAAATCGAAAGATCCTTAATACTTCTACACAAAATATTGTATGTTCATATATTTAAAAATGACATCAATATTAACAAACGTCAAAATCCGTAACACCAAATTCATAAACAAAACAGCCGTAAAATTAGTTTCATTCAAGAACAATTTGCTTTAAAGAGTGCACCGTGGGGACAGAATCGAATTTTTTGGAAATTATTCGGTAGCTTTTAAACAGCTGGTTTGATTTACATAAAATTTCACATAGACGTAGTAGAGCGGTATATTTTTAAGTTTGAAAGGGAAGAGCCACACACCCTTCACGAGCAGAGTTATAAGGGTTCAAACTAGGATACATCTGACCTAGACAATTTTTATCCGCTTGCCAAATATTTCTTTTTTATCCGATTTCAAACATCTTAAAGCTCTCGATAAGATCTTTGAAAAACATACTTGCATGTACCATTTATCTCTTACAGTTTTCAAGTTATTTTCATTTGAAATTTCAACTATCTTAATTTTTCCAAATCTTGATCCAGTTTCTTCAATATATAGCCCAATACTTTTATCCGATTTTTAAAATTTTTATCCAATTAGTTAAAGAATAAAATTGCATATCGAATAAAAAAACTATAAGTCGATATCTCTTACCAGTTCCAAATTAACCGATTTTGAATTTGAAAATTTATAAAATTATAATTATTATTATTTATTTATTTTTTTTCTACACTTTTTTACACTTTTTTTCTCTAAAACATATATTTTTTTAAACATATAATAATTTTATACTTTTCTGAAAAGTATCTTTATATAGAAATTTTAGAATTAAAAACAAGCCTAAACATCCAACATTACTATGTACAAACTATTATGAATTTTAAATCAAAATTTTGACTTTATACTATATGTTCTAAAATATCTAAAGAGAGTTCTGCAAACCGATTGCAGTTCCGAAAACACCAAAGTGTTTCAAAGAGTTTGCTAATGGATTTTTCCAAATCCGCAATAAATCAGACCAAAAGTTTATTCGACTATTTCGATTTTTATAGCCTTCACATACATAAGTTTGCCATTTTATACGAAAATATACATCTAGGAGCTCAAAATGAGAAATATCTTTGATTGTTATGATTAAAAATAACTTTTGAGAATATTTGTCTGTCCATCTGTCTGTCTGGATATCTGTCCGTCTGTGTGTTGAAATGGATTTTTTGAAGCCCATAGTCTAATAAATACATTTCTTTTTCTACACGAGTCTGCAATATAGTCTCTAAAATCTTGGTATTGAAATTCAGCAAAATCCGTTTAGAATGACGGAGTTATAAACGATTTTCTGGAGCAGCCTCTAAAATGTTTCCAATTTTTTCTTTTTTTTGTACAAATTGAATAATATTTTCTATTTCGCATGCAATAATATATAAATATTTTTCTATTGGAAAGTTCGTATCCCCGTGGCACCTTGTTCTTCTTAAAAGATATTAAAATTTTAATTATCGAAAAAAAATTAATTTGACAGAAATTTCTAGGCATGTTGATATGTTCTTTATAAAAAAAAGTAACATTTACCTTTGAGTTGGATTTTAGATTTTTTATATAGACAATAAAGATAACAAATTTCAGCACATCAATGTGGTATGACTCTTCGGTTTGTGACTGAAGGAGTTTAGTTCCTGAGTTCAATTCCTGGCTAAGGCTTTGGAAAATTGTTTCATAATTTAGCTTGAAAAATAATCACAAATTTTGAAACGTCAAATAACTGTCAAAAATCGTTTTATATAATTCAAAATTTCCTCTTTGAAATTTATTAAATAAAAAGAAATATTTTTTTAATATTGCTGAATTTGAAATATATTCAACATATAGTATTTTAAATTGATTTTTACACCCTTCAAACAAAAATGTGTTTCCATTATTGAATAATGTTTCAAAAATAATGAAAGTTTGGCGACGAAAATTTTATACATAATATGATTAAAATAGTGTTTTTACCTCGTCAACTGTGAAAAGATTAACTGAAAAATTCAGGGAGACTGGATCAGTTGGTGACACTAAAATACACTGGTCGTCCAAAAACGAGCCGTTCAAATGTCAATATCGAAGCAGTGCGTGAGAGTGTTGGTGAAAACCCAGGAACTAGAAAAACTATGGACTTAATTTTTTCAAATAACTTTGTCTAGCTGACGAAAATCTTAATTATATATAAAAAGAATGAATTCAATATCCTTTATAGCACCAAAACTAATTTTGTCCATAAAGCCCAAATTTATTGTAGGTTAGGAAAAAGCCATTGCAAGCTTTTTGGAACACACTGGAATTTCCGAAACTGCATTCGGTCTACAAAACTGTCCTTTGGGATTTTAGAACAAATAGGCTAGAGTCAACATTTTGATTTAAAATAGGTCAAATTCAGGATAGTCTGCACATAGTAATATCGGGCGTTTGGGCTTGTTTTTAGTTCTATGAAGATACATTTCAGAAAAGTATAAAATTATTATATGTTCGTAAGAAAAATTTTATTTTAGAGAAGAAAGAGTGTAGACAATTTTTCAGCAAAAAAAATAGAAAAAATAATCATTTCTTAAATGTTAAAATTTAAAATCAATTATTTTTGAACTTGTAAAAGATATCGACTTCTAGTTTTTTTACGCGATAAATAATTTTATTCTTTAACGAATTGGGTAAAAATTTTAGAAAATCGGACAAAACCAAAATTGAGATGGTTAAAATTTCAAACGCAAATAACTTGAAAACTAAAAGAGATAAATAGTATATGCGGGCATGTTTTTCAAAGGTCTTATCGAGGGCTTTAAGAATATGTAAAAATATTTGAAATCCAACAACAACAATTAAAAAAATTATTGTCACGGCCAGTTATATTTTCATAATGGTTTTGGTTTTGCTGTCAAAAAATAAAGTGTGGTTACGGTATTTTGTATTTTAGTTGACGATATGTAGTATAACTTTAATTTGATATGACCCAATTTTGTAAAAATAAAAAATAATAAAGAAAACAAAAAAGCAAAATTTTTGCAAAGATTTTTTTTATATTATGAAACATTTTGTGTAAAACTTCAATTAAAAAAGTATGGCAACAAATATGAAGTAATAACAATTCATGCACCAAACATTAACGTAACTAAAACATTCACTCGTAACATATTATAACTTAATTAGTACGACTATTTGTTACACAAAAAAACAAAAAAAAAATATATATAAAAAATAATGCAAAAATATTAACAAAACAAAATAATAATCCTTTTATAACATATTCCAACTGATTTTATCTTTTTGCAACAAATTGAATATAATATATATATATATATATATATGTAGTTGTAATAATAAAAAGCAACAACTAAATAAAACAAAACAACAAAACTAGGCAAATGGCAACTGCATTAATTAAAAGTATTGTGGAACAGTTTATACAAAAAGAAATTTAACAAAAGAAAAAGAAACAAAAAGAGAGTACAAATATTATTCAAAACAAAACGAAAAGTATCACAATAAAAAAATAAATATATAACAAAATCAAAAGCTTACTACTGAACTTAATAACCACATGCAGACAACAGAAATAAATTCATAAAGTGCTAAGAGAAAAGAAATGAAAACTACAAAAAACCAATTGTAACTTAATTAAAATATTTACAATCATGCACTCACATACATATCTGTGTATATAACATACATACTACATATGTAAATACATATATATGTATGTACACAAATGCTTAGCATAAACGACCATGACCAGGCCTATGATGTGGTGGGATATGAACTTAACTTGAGCTTAATATCAAAAACAAGAGCAACTATAAACATTTTGTATAAAAACAAATGGACCCAATTGGCAAAAGCAAGAGTTTGATCATATGTAATTGTACAGTACAAGCAAAATTAATACGTATGTATGTTTGTTACCAAACAAAAAGATATTAGATAGACAGTAAGCAAAAGAAAAAAAATAAAAATATTGTAGGAATGAAACCAAAACATTTAAACTTAAATACTCTCTAGTAGCATACATGGTGTCACTTTAAATGCGAACAGCAACAACAAAAGCAATACGACAAATGATTAAAACAATAATTAAAGCAACAATTAACAAACAATAAACAGTGAAATAAAGAAACAAGTGGAAGTACGAGGGTCGATCAATAAGTCCGTGACTTTTCGAACTTCCCTCGTAGTTATATAAAATGCAACACTATTCCCATCAAATACCACCTTTTAATAGACTACTGTCAAATTTTGAGCAAGTGTCGCCATTTACTTTGTGTAAAAAATAGGATTTTTCGAGGTCCTTAAAATAGGCATTTGTTTGGTCAATAATTTCATCGTTGGACCTGAATATCTTTCCACCGAGCCATTTCTTTAGGTTTGGAAATAGGAAGTACTCACTAGGGGCTAAATCCGGAGAATATGGCGGATGAGGTACCAATTCATAGCCCAATTCATAGAGTTTTGCCATTGAGACTGCACACGTATGCAGAACTTTTTTCTTGGTCATATGGGGTCGTTTTCTTTTTTGAATCCTCATTAAATCCGTCTAATAAGTTGGCATAATATTCACCGTATATTGTTTTTCCCTTTTGAAGGTAATCGATGTGGATTATCCCGCATGCATTACAAAAAACTGTTGCCATCTCCTTATTGGCCGACAAACTAACCTTGGACTTCTTCGGAGCAGGTTCACCAGGATAAACCCATTGTTTAGACTGCAGCTTGGTCTCTGGAGTACATTAATGGATCCATGTTTCATCCACAGTTACAAAACAATCCTTTGAAGTTGTCACACGTTTACGTTTACGGTTAATTGAAAGCAAAACTTTCTTAAACACAGCTGATCATCTAAAATCGAAACCACAATGCCATATGATATGCCTATGGCATCAACAATCTCACGCACTTTTACTCTTCGGTCGGCCAACACTATATCGTGGATTTTTTCGACATTTTCGGATGCGCTGACCTTGATTGGCCGTGCAGAACGTTCAGGGACATTTGTACTTGTGCGACCACAACGAATGTCAATAAACCACTTTTTTACCATTGAAATCGATGGTGCAGAGTCCCCATAGTATTTATCGAGCTTTTCCTTGGTTTTGATGGCACTCGAAATTTACTTTTTTCCATTTTTAGTAAAATACACGAGGTTGTATGTTGTTGAACAGTTGTGAAACGCAAAGTAAATGACGACACTTGCTCAAAATTTGATAGTAGTCTATTAACAGGTGGTACTTGATGGAAAAAGTGTTGCATTTCATATAACTACGAGGGAACTTCGAAAAGTCATGGACTTTTGGATCCGCCCTCTATATTTCATAAATAAATAAATAAATATATATATATATATATATATATATATATAGATATATATATATATATATATATATATATATATAGATATATATATATATGTATATATATATATAGATATATATATATATATATATGTATATATATATAATTTTGATAAGATAGAATTATATATTATCAAATTTTTTCTGGAAATGTACTTAATTCTGCAAAGTGGTGTTAACCATGACATCGGAAATTTGTAACATAAAGAGTCACCGAAATCTACTTGGGCATATGACTTAGAAAGATCGCTCAGACCATAGATTATTAACATAGATATGAATCTTAAAAAAAAAAATATATTAAAAAAAATTACTCAAAAAACGCACGTACTACAATTGTTTTTGTTTTCAATGAAACTTTTTACTAATACTTAGTACTTAGACTTAGGTTTTTTTTGACAAAAGAGTTTCATATCTATGTTGACCATCTGTGTTGAAGAGCTGGATAAAGAAGAGAACAGTTTAAAAATCAATTTACAACACCATGTGTTGAATGTAATTAAAATTCAACAATATTAAAAAATTATTTTTTTACACAAATTAAAGTAAAACTATTTTTTAAATTCAGGAGTTCAAAATGCCATGTGACCTAGGGGGTAAGAATTAAAAGCTTTGAGTTTTAAAGTGTGCGTATGGGTTCGAATCCTGATGAACAGAAAGGTGAATTTTTATTTAAAAAATTTTAAAGAAACGTTTTTAAATTATTAAAAATACATTTTGACAGTTCCTTTAGCTGACATTTCAAAATTTTAATTATTGTTTGAAGATTTAAAGATAAATTATCAAACAAGGATTATACTTAGGATCTAAATTCTTTCAGTTACAAACCCTAGCGGTACACCACATCGATTTGCTATCTTTACTGCTTATATAAAAAGCTTAAAACGCCACTCAAATCTAAATAAGTCTAAATTCACACACAGCAATTTTTCCTTGTGAATTATTATTTTTTTAATTGCGTTTATTTGTTTTTATCTTAAAGTACGAAAATGAAAAATAAAGCGAATTTCGAATTTCATATTCTCTCTCGCTCTGTCTCACACGAAATCAGAATTTCACTAAGAAAAATAGACTCAGACTCACACTATTAATTTTTTATATAAAAAAAAGACATCAAAACGTGCTTGGAAATTCTTGTCAAATTAATTTTTTTTTAAATGAAAATTTGAACATTTTTTTAGGAAAAAACAATTTACAAGCAGTCCCGGGGATATGAACTCAGGCCTAACATTTTATAGTCTAGAACACTTTCTCTAGACACTCAGTCTAACAACTTTCCAATAGAAAAATATTTATATATTATTGTATGTGAAATAGAAAATATTATTTAATTTGGGCAAACAAAATTAGAAAATTGACTGCTCTAGAAAATCGTTTATAACCCCAATCCTCCAATCCTCAACGTATTTCGCTGATTTTCAATACCAAGATTTTCGAGACTATATGCCACAGATATGTTGAGAGAGAAATGTATTTATTGGACTATGGGCTTTAAAATATCCATTTCAACATACAGACGGACAGACAGACATATATTCTCAAAAGTTATTTTTAATCATAGCAATAGTTAATATTTTTAACTAAGGCCCTGTATATACATTTAAAAACGTTCGTATAAAATGACAAACTTATATATACCCTCCATTTTAAGAGAATAGTACAATAATTAAATACATAAATGAATGAATTTACAAAAAGCAGCTAATGTGAGCATAAAAATAAAATGAGCGATTAAAAAATGATTTTATATCTGTTAGCCAAATTAGTAAGAGCTGAAATACGATATTTTAAATTTAATGGTTTAATCTAGTTTACATATATATGTACGTGATGAATAACTTAACAACAGAAGTACATAAATACACAAATTATAAATATAAATTTTATTTGAAAGGTCTTTAACAGCAACAAAATCATACATTTCATTTAGGCCTTAAGAAGTATTTTTAACATAATTCTAATGTATACTATTCAACTTGAGGAGAGTTTTTAAAAATGAAACCAATGGATGAATCTCTTCGAAATTTTGATTTTGTTAAAGCCTGTTATATTCGAGTTTTAAATTTAAAATAAAAAGTATTTTTTTATTTATTTTTAATAATATATTTAAAATTTTCTGGAATACCCGGTGTTTCCGGTTATTTTATTTTTTTAACTCTACTTTATTCAGCTTTAACTTTTCTTTAAATATTTTTTACTATAACCCAATACATTTAAAATGGACAGAGTTCTGGACAGTTAAGTGAACTGACCTCCTCTGGTATATAGCATCACCATTTGCTAGATACCATTCAGTTACTTTTTTGTTGTAATAATGAGAAGATAGATAAGGACAAACAAATTAGAGTTCATTTCGTTTTCTAATGGTAGGAAGGAATTTTTTTTAACGGCACTCGTTTGCGTAAATTTCTCTGTTAAAAGTGTCATTTATTATGAATGAAGTGTTACTTTTTTTCACAATTCGACAATTTCGATTTTTATAGCCTCCACATAAAATGAAGGGTATATATAAGTTTGTCGTTTTACACGAAATTATTTCTCAAAATGAGAAATATTCGTAATTGTTATGATTCAAAATAACTTTCGATAATATTTATCTGTACGTAGTTTTACTATATATGACCTACAGTTTCATGTATATATTGATTTTTTTATGCACGACAATGACGATTACAGGATGTAATTAGTGTTTTAATTAATTTTTCATTCTGAATTTGTTTATTTATGCATAATGTATTTTAATCTTTCAAACCACTAACCATAAAAATAAAATTTATATCATATGTAAAACTTATCAAAAATGGCAAATACGAATTTGGTACTTTTTGGAAATTTGAAATTTAAAGGGGTAAAAATTTTACCTACTTTTGGCACTTTTTCATAAAAATTTGTTATATTTTTTGAAATATGTATACAAACTAGAATATTTTTTACTGGCTCACATGACAATTTTGAAATTCATTATAATGCAATTTTTGTTACATCCATGGGGGAAAAATTTACCAAAAAGGGGTAAAGATGGGAAATTACATTTTCTTAAAAAATCATTTAGTCACTCAAAATAAGCTAATGGGACGTTATCTGGAACTCGGGTACCAAGATGTTGATAAGACCAAATTCGATTAAATAGTTTGATACTTTTTTAAAACATAATATTTCTTAAGTAATTAAAGACAGATTTGTATCCCTTGAGTCGTATCTGCAGCATACAAATTTAAACATGTTGAACATATTTTGAAAATTCATGTTTAACAAATCTATTCTAGGGCGGAAAATGGAATATGGTACTTTTTTTGCTTATAATGGTACTTTTCTAATGTTTCCAATAAATAGAATTATCGGATCCAACCGTTTTTTTTTTTTGTGCTCCGTCAAAGATATCGGAATAAAATTTGACATTGGCAGAGCTGAGGTGCTTTAGGCACAGTACCCCAACGGGTCAGGGGGTAGTGAGTGGACTTTCAAAGTTGGTAATCTCACTTTTTGTGAAAAATAATTTTAATATTCAAATTGAAATAAAAGTTAAACGAACAAAGACATGCTATTGAAATTTTGATATAATGTGGTTAAACATGTTCTATATCTTTGTAACAAAATGCCCAAAATCTTTTTATAAAAGTTGCCCATCAGAAAATGTGTTTTGTGCGTTTTCCCAACATGTGGATGTATTTAATTAACATAATTCTTTTCTGATCCCAGCTTTGCGATAAAAAAAAATTTACAAAAAAAAATAAAAATAAATGTGGAAAATTGACAAATTTTGGATTTTGGTGAGGAGACCGTTGCACCATGCGCCATCGGATTTTCTTTGCACGAATTTTCGTTAAAATTTGTATTGAATGCATTAAAAACAATTATATATAATAGAACAAAAAACAAATTTTATAAGTAAAAAAATGTTACCATCTTTTTAGAAAAAAAAATTAAAAAATTTAGACTTTTTGAAGTTTCAACTTCATTCAGACTAATAACTTTTTAGCGGATTCATATATGATTCATGCAGCTATATTATTTAGAATTTTATAGGAAATCTAGTGGATATTTTAAAAAAATTTTAAGATCCAAATGAAGCCCATCAAGTTTAAAATAATATAAAAAAACGAGGCCAAAAATGAGGGAACATTTTATTTATTTGTTTATTTATTATTTATTTATTTATTTATTATTTATTGTTTATTTATTTAAATGAATTTATATCTCTTAAACCAAAAGAGATAACCAGCACATGTAAGCGTACTTTTTGTAAAGATTTTCAGGGACTATCTATATTTAAAATTTCTTTACAAATCATAAATTAAATTTTGACGATTTTTTAAAAAAAATTACATACCCGAGATGACCAACTTTGGAGGTTCACCCACCCCCCTCCCTGATCCGCTAGGGTACTGTGCTCACCCAAATCAACTCCAAAACACTTCAGCTCTGGCAATATAAAATTTTATTCAGATACCTTTAACGGATTACAAGTTACGGAATTATCTCCAAAAAAAAAGCATTTTGGAACGACTGTGCGGTAAAAAATTTATCTAATATGGATCTGTGTGAATCTGCAATCAAAAAAAGTGGTACTTAATGGTTAGTTTTATTACCTTTAATGGTGCAAAAGAAGGTAGTCTACTTTTTCTTCCTTCCAATGGTACTTTTCTATTTTTCTATAATATTAAACCTAGAAACTGAAATTAAAGATACCTGATCCCATGCGAGTACTAATCTCGTAAGGGAAACTTTGTAGAACTTTTCGTTCTTCTAATATTTTTTTCTATGATAATGAAGAACTATATATATATGTATTTATCTCCCAAAAAAATAGAAGAGATTTTTTTGAAGTTCGAATGTTTAAAAAGTAAAAAGGAATAAAAGCGGGTAAATTTGGTTAATTTATATCTTCCAAAACATAGTTGCAGTAACCATAATCTAAGAGCAACATATTATCATTGCAACATATGATCACAGCAAAAAATAGAAATGATTATAAGTAATAATTATTATGATTCCATTCTAACAGATTATGATTTGATGTTATTATATTATTATTCTATCTAATTATCTTTCTATTTATCTATATATTTATCTATCGTATTATACTGTTATACGACCATGTCTTATTGTGATTCCATTGTATAATATTATTATGCCACTCTCCATATTATTATTCCATTTTATCATATTATTATCCCATGTTACCAATCTTATTTTCTTATTGTTTCATTTTGACATATTATTATTCCATTTTATATTAAAATAAAACGTATTAATAAAAAATTATTTTTATAAACTTTTTATTGAAAATAATAGAGAAAAGTGTTCATTAGCCAAAACAAAATGTTTACATATTATTTGCTCATTAATTATATTCATCTGTACCACAATATGTGGTTAAAATTCAAGATATGTTTTTTAATGGTAGTTAATCAATATCTTATATTGTTTTAATCACAACAGGTATAACCATGTATAAATTAAATGAGAATTAAAATAAAGTTGGAAACAGTGTTGCGGTTTTGGTTATTTTTAACCAAAATCGGTTATTTTATGAGTTTTTTTTTTTTTTTTTTTTTTTTTGTTAAATCAAAATTTCACTTTTATTAGTTCGAAAAATGCTATTTACTCTGCTAATCTTACAAACAATAAAAAGCGAGTGTGCTAAAAATTGATCACACATTTAAAAACTAAAGTTTCCTAGAACTTCTTATTCCAATTTTAATTGACAAATGAACACAACAATTTAAATCAATAGAAAATACAAAAAATTTCTAATATTTAATCAAGAAGTAAAATGTATTGGGAGATTTTTATGAGAAAGTTAGAACGATGTAACAAACAAACTAAATACTTGTAGTTACAAATAAATTACTATTAAAACAGAAATATATATTCAGTGATATCCTACACTATTGTGCATGTGCACTAAAGTAATACATACTTGAGAGAGTGAGATGTTTTAGTTGGCAGAATTCTGTAGAAATATGCTTATATATATTTAAGATATTTGAGCTTCAAAATATTACTCAAAGAGAACGCTTATTTGGGGACTAGCTGAAATAATGAACCAATTTCGATCAGTTAAGGATAATCTGAGTAGATTGGTATATTTTACGGGGTTCCCCAATATCGCGCTGATGGGAATAAAAAAATGTGCCTTGTTTAGTTATTGAAACTGTGCAAGACAACATAATTAAATAATAAGGGTACTCATTTAAACGCTTACGTTTCAAATTTGTGCAAATTTGCGCTACATGTTTTATGAACCCCATTTTCAAATGTTGGGCAATATTAAGTAAATAATTGAAAAATTTTGTTGAAAGCAAAATCGTTTTTATAAATAATTAATTATATATAAACAAAAGCCAGCTGATCTTCAAATGAACAATTAAAAAGGGCAAGTTTGCAAGACTAAATAGTCGAGCAAACTTATAAGCCTTGTGCAAATGATTTTCCATAAAATTTTTGACAGTTCATTTGCAAACTTGCACACTTTTTATTTAAAATTAAAATTTAAAAAGGGCACCACATTATTTTACAAATAACTGCAATAAAAGTGTTTTATCAGTCCCTATGTATTTTCAATTGGAACACAATTTTTAAATTAACTTTGGTACATGAATAATTGATTTTGAATCTCTTTTGCCAAACCTCCCAATTAAATATCTCTTACTTTAAATCTTCAGATTATGGAATTTATATTACCAAATGAGATTGGCTAAGTCCCTATAAAAAATAACTCTAGTTTGCATTCTTTTTCTTTGAACACATAATTATAAAAGCCAACCTTAGCTTCTATTACTGTTCGACCTAGCTATTTTGTAATTCTAAGTTTATAACAATCTGGTCTATTTTCAACATCATATTGTAAGAACGTGAGAATAATAAAATTTTTATTATTAAACTTTATATCCCGACCCCCTACAAAATTGGATCAGGGACCAGTTAAATTTTAAATACTTTTTTCTCGTAAAGAATAACTAAAGCTTATGATTAATATACAAAGTATTTAAAACCTGAAAATATATATTAAGAATATATTAATTTTTATATAGTAACTTTGAATTTTTAAAATTTGGTTATTTTTTCCAAAACTGGTTGAAAAACAAATATTAAAAACAAACAAGTTATGAATTTTTCCAATAACTTTGTGAAAAGGATAAGTGTTATATTTATTTGAAACATTTTATTGTCATAGGAATAATAATATTATTATGGTTTAAAAACAGAATATGGTTCAATAAGGCAAAAGACTGCAAATATTTAATAGTTGTAGAAGTAATGATATTTTTCATATTAATAAAATATTGTTACTGATAAAAATATATAAAAACAGACAATTTTTGCAATCAACTATATTAAAATTTGTATTGAGTGTAAACATTAAATGACAAAATTTAAATAAAAACATTGTTATAATGAACACAGGGTTATTAAAATTCAACAAAATTAGCAATAAGAACATAATATTGTTGTACTGATAATGCTGTAACCATGTTTTTTTCTCTGCATGTATATGTTTAGAAAGAACATTTTACTCATATCTTTCTCTACTTAGAAAATGAATAGATAGGTTTTTGGTACTTTTTAGAAATTGAAAATTTTAAGAAAACAATATTTATCGTGTGCTACTATTATCAAAAAAGACACGCCTTTAGCAATTTGTTTAATTTCGAAAATTTCAAAATTGTTTCTATCTTCCGTTCTTTTGTATTCAAAAAAGAACTAATAAGTGTTTTGTATTTTTTAGAAATTCGAACGTTTATGGGTTAAAAAGGGGTACAATCCTTTATGGGCTAAAGGTGGTACCTTTTCGTTATCTTAAATATATTCTAAACTAATCAATATAAGAAAACTAACTAAACTAATAAAGAGAAAAATAGGAAGAGTTGGTTCAGGAGTGACCGAATATTTCTTGAAGTAATGAAAGTTCACACACATAGTAGATATAAATTTGGCATATATAAATAACTAAAAAAATTTCACAATTTGAGAAAACTATTCTCATATCAAATTGCGTATAAAACACAGCGAAGCGGGCAGAGAAGCGCACCGGGTATTAGCTAGTTAATTAATAAAATTATAATTTATAATAATTTAATTAAATCAATCAAACAGATGATTGAATGAATCAAAAATTTAATTGTAAAAAAATACTTTATTTTATTTTTACTATTTCACTTTTTCTTTTTATACGAGTATAAAAACACAATTTTATTTTACCATATTTTTGAAATTTCTATGTCACATTTACATTCTTGTTTTTGTTTTTTATGGATTCTGCTCATTCGTGTAGGTCTTAGTTACTGCTAATTCCATTAATCGATACCCTTACCACATTGTATGATACAGTGACTTCTAAAAAGTGACTCACAAAAATATGAAATTTTAGATTTTGCTTTATAAAACTAATTTATAACAATTCAATAGTTTTATTCTTTTTGATTTAAATTCACTAGTTAGCGACAAATTAAATAAGTAAAAAATAATTTAACACATTTTGATTTTTTTGAAAAAAATTTAATAAATCGAGTAAATTTTTTGCGACGACTTTTGTGATCCTATGAATTTTTCTTTAATTTGGACGTTTCATGGAATTACTTATTTCAGTATTAAAGTGTGAATCCGAATAAACCATAAAAGAAATCCTGATAACACTTACTGCCGTTAATTTTAAATATCTTTCTTAATTACAATATCTTCTAGAGACGTGTCAGATTTAAAGGCAGATAGAAATCTTGAAATCCGATCGTTTGTCCACTGCAGATGGCAGTCAAAGTAAAATGTACAAAATAAAATTTGTTTTTTTTTAACTTTCTAAAAAATTTTGATTGAGTAAATTTTGGCATAAGTATTACATTCGAAGGTAATAAAAAAAACTTAACCAGGACTTAAGGAATGAGATGGAACTTGGTCCAGAAAAAGAAAAAGTTACAAGAATGAATAAATGCTGAGCTATGTTAAACATATTTGGCCGTGTAATGGCACGTTGTATTCATTTCTTCAAAATCAAATATGAGCCATGTTAAAGCTATATATAAGATTTAGCCATTCAAACCTAAAAAAATTAAATGACAAAGCTGAGAAGAACTCTGAGGCAAAGAAAGATCAAAGCTCTCCAATAATAAGAAATAAAAATATTTTCAAAATTTTGTATTAGCCTGGAAAACACACGTTATTGCTGATTTTTATCGTGTTCCAAGGTACAAGTTTTGTATACCGAATAATCGAGAAAATGGTCCTGAATAGTATCGAACTAAAACCAATAATAATTTGCAAAACAATTTATCGTATAACAAGTTTTCTCAAAATACGACAAGATATGTGATTGTTTTGCTTCTTTAGTCTGAATAAACTCGAATAATCACAACAAATGGTGTCATAAGAAGACATTGATGACTCTCATGACAAGTGTTTTAAAAAATTTTTTGATCAGATTTAGAATTTTGTCGTTGCATTAGAAGTACCCAAAATTGGGAATGTTTTTTTTTAGTCCCACAGAGTATTAGTTATTTAAATTAAACAGAATTTTGGCAATTGTAAAGTAAAGTGATTTTAGGAAGCCCCTGTAGTGTTCAATTGTGATTATTAATTATCAATTCTTATAGAGAGATACTGCGAACAATTTCGTAAAAAAAGTAATTTAAAATTTTATTCAGAAATCATACCTAAAAAAATTTTAAATAATCTATTTTTTTTTTTTTTTTTTTTTTTTTTTTTTTTGAACTAACATATTTTGTGAAGCTGGTTTTTCCGTTATGATTATTTTTTTAATGTATTCTAAACTTGTATGATTGATTTTTACTATCCAATTTTCTAGCTATTTTATGGTATCCTTAACCTTGTCCTTGCCTTTTAAATTAATATGTTATATAAACCAGGCCTTTTCTGATTTGCACCCAAATATTTTTAATATTTTATTATATCAATGCAATATTCAGCTTTCATTATTGCATACATTTTTTTAAGAATTCCTTTCATTTCTTCTTGAAAACAAAGCAATATTATCAAAAGTCAAAACAAAATTTGATCATTGATTCCTAAACAGTTTATTTTATGTGTAATATGACCACGTTACCAAATTCCACTCTCAGGTGAATATTATTTGCATTAAAACGCATAATATATGGAATACATTGAGATTTTGAGAATGTCCTTCCCATAATTTAATTATAAAGTAATCTCACATCTACAAAAACAACAATTGCTTGTTTTTTGTTAGTGTAAAACCACTGCACATAAGAGAAAATAAAAGCGGCAAAAAATATTGCATACGAATGCAATTTGACAGTTTCGCACAGTATGTACATAAAAAAAATTGTGAATCAGCTGAGCTTACGAAGTCACATTCTTATTACACTATGGTATTGCCTTTGAAAAAATTAAGGAATAATGATAACATAATGTAATTATATTGACATATTATAATATTATTGTTCGTATAGTTTGGAAATATTTGGGTATAAATCAGGCAATACCCGAATTATATAACACAAAGGAGGCCAGTGATATAACAAAATAGGTAGAGGTCAACAAAAACAAATAATAAGATTGGACAGTACAATTTTCATACCTTATCAATCATAAAAATTTGGAATACTTTAAAACATAATCATTGCGGGAAATCTAATTCCACAATACCTTGAAGAGCTTTGGGTTGTTTTTAATGATGAATTGGCCAACAATATTGACTCCATTTTATTAAAACTAATATTATAGTATAGAGCCAAAAATTTTCACTATTAATACTGAAATAAATAACTTTACAGAAAATCCAAAATAATGAAAAATTCGTTAATTTATTATTATGTATTGAACTTAAATCAATAAAAAACAAAAATAATAATAATAAAAACATTGAGCTGTTATAAATTGGTTTTATGTAGCAAAGTCTAAAATTTCAGATTTTTGTGATATGTTTTAAGAGTCACTGTATGAAGAAAGTTGAGAATGAGATGTTTTTATTTATGATTCAAAATCATACATTCGTTTTTAATATCATCGATAAAACTGATTTACAGAAATTTGTATATTTTTTCAATTTTTTATACATTTTACTTTAACAGAAGCCAACTTTTTTAACTTCTTGAAAACTATTATAAACAATTAATAAAATTATTGAATCACTCACTTAAATTTTGATATAATATCAAACAAATTTACGGTAATATTTTTTTTCTGTGTAGTTACACCCGTTGAAAAATTTTATAGGAAAAAAAAGGTCTTCAGTACCCTACCAGCAATTGAAAATTACGAGCCTAGTTCATTTTATCCAAGTTAGAGTTTTTCTCGAAATGCATATCAAAAAATTCGTAATTTTGAGCTTGTTATGAAAACAAAATACTAATAGATTTTTTTCGCTTAAATTACGTTAGTACATCATAGGGAAATAATTCGATATATTTTTTGAGAACTATTTTGAGAAAGAACTCGAATTTTTTTTTTTTTTTTGACAAAATTCACTTGATCTGCAACTGGAACTGAATTTTTATTTTTTAGTATTTTTAGTATTTTGTTTTCATAGTTGCATCATTTGCATAGTTGCCAGAAAAATTTGGTGCGAAATTGTCAAATTTTGAGAAAAAAAAATTGTCAAAGTCATCAAATCGATTATATGTTTGTGAACATTTTCTATGATTCTTTTTGATGAAAAATTTATTCTATTATGATTAAATTTTTAATTAAAAAGAAATAAATGAAAAATACGTAAATTTGATTATATAGTCAACTTAGTATGAAAGTCAAGTAGTAAGTCCAAATATATACACATAAAAAAATAAATATGTAATTTTGTATAACTTTCAAACAAAAAATAAATTATTTACCATGAATGAATTCATCAAAAATGTCTTTGGATTAATTTACTGTAAGATATAATTAGTATTGATATTTAAGGATTTCTAATGCCTTGATTAAGACATTAAAAGTTTTTACAAGAATTAAAAAAGTACTTTGGTCTTTTGTAAAGTATAATAGATAGTATTTATAAATTGTTTCTGTAAATAACTTGTATGTATCAATTAATTTTCGTTGAAGAGAAAATATATAAAAAATGCTCAAAATAGTTTTGAATTGCTTTTTAGAAAACATCGTCAAATTTAACCACCCGTATGGATTCTTCAGTTTTTTAATCTGTTATAACTGATTGAATTTTTGCATATAGAAGAAACGGTTTTGAGTCAGTGACTAATTTATTTTGTTTTATAGAAAAATATTGTATTATTAAATACCAGAATTTTTCTTATAAAATTTGTTTAAGTTTTTTATTATTTTTACGTCGAACCCTGATAACCCAGGTGTTTTTGGGTGTTTACGTATATAATTTTCTTTGGGAGCGCGAGGGTTAAGCCAAAAATTGTCAAAATGATAAATTATGCTAGCAAATTTAGCAACAGTGATCGTTTGAGTGGTCTTCCTACAACAGAATCTTCTTCCTACAGAAATCTTCTCGAGACACTCTACACATGTATGTATACTAGGACGGTCCAAAATTCCTTTTTGTGAGCTACATTTAAACGTACCTAAAATTATGAAAGGGGTTGTCATTTAGAAAAAACGTGGCCAAATTTCAACTTCCTAAGATGATTGAAACAGAATGTTACACGTTTATGATCCTAGAACAAATTAAACATTTTTTTCTCACCAATATTAATTATTTATACATCAAATGATAGCTGAAGAAAAATAAATACACCCATATTTCCAAAAATAGCTAATAGGAAGGATGAAACCGTAATTGTAATAAAAATAAAATAAAACTTTATTACAAATTTTAAATTTTCCTTTTTCGTTCATATTAACTTTTTTTGGAAAAATTACGAAATATGGGTATAATAATCTTTTTTATTAGCTATCGTTTAATGTATATATCATTAATTTTGATGAGAAAATTTTTCTAAGATTTGTTTTGGAATCATCAACTTAAATGGCCGTGGAGTATCCTGACTGAAATCATCATAGGAAGTTGAAGTTTGGCGAATATGTTGCAAATGATGTCCCCTTTCATAATTTTAGGTACGTTTAAATGTGCGGGTTTTCTTCACGCAATGTTGGACGACCCTAATGTATATGTAACGCCAGGCTTGGGGGTAAAGATTATATTTTAAATTAAATTACTTTAAATTACTTTAATTGTAATTAACTATTTTCAAAGTAAATGTAGTTGCTATTTTTTAATTACATGTAAATAATTGCAAATAATAACATTTAATTACATTTTGAATCCTTTAAAAGTAAATCATATCGAGATGTTGTTAGGAAAATTCAATGTACGAATTTAATTTTCCAATTACAATTACATGTAATTGTAATTGAAAATTCCCAATTACAAATTATAGATTAATTGTAATTGAAAACTCCAATTACGAATTACAGATTAATTGCAATTGTGCATGCAATAGATTACTTAATCTAAACATTACCACCCGAACCTGCGTAATGAATATGGGCCATTACAAAAATTTTTGATTTTAAACATTAAATTTTTTTCTTTTTTATAGCACATTAAACACTATTTGTATAAATATAAAGTGATTCGAATGCATGAAAAATCAGTTCGCTTTGATCATTTAGTGCAGTGGGCGCAAAAGTTATAGCGGTTTTAAGTTGAACATATAAAATATTTTACAAACTATAAGGTTATGTATATTTCCGGTAAACATTATGCGCTATGTCAGAACCTTCTGAGTTAATCAAATAAAATTTATGAAATTTTCAAAGTTTGATGGTATTAGTGTAGCATATTTTAGGGTTTCGTATCAAAATTTAAAAATTTTCTTTATAATAAAAATAGCGATTTTTAAAAATGTTACGAAAAGTGCAGATCGAATCTAGGTTATTGCTCTATATATTATACGAAAATATATTTTATTAGAGTTTATTAGAAAGAAGTGCTGTTTAATATTGTAATCCCTTTTTTAACCCTAGTATTTTTTTTTTTTTTTTTTTTTTGGTTCATAAAATTTTTATCTTTATAAATTTTTTGATGCGCCTATATATTTTCGTTAAGCATTACAAACGCTACATAATTATTCCAATTACGGTTAATTTAGTGCCGTCGATGCTATATGCCTAAGCAAAGTCCATTTTGACAAAAGTGTCCCTTTTTCAACTATCATCGACATTTGACTTATATATATAAAATATATTCAAGATTTGTACAAATTGCAATTTTCTATATAAAAATACAAAAACAAAAAGTGCAATTTTAGCGCAATTTTCAAAAGTCTATAAAATGGTTTTATTAAATTTATTTTTAATGCTCTTCGATTTTATTGTGACAAATAGCAAAAACTAAGTTCACGCAGTAATCCATGCTATTCCATTAGAAACTGTGAATGTGTTTTTCTTTTTGTGCTCTTGTTTTACATATTTTGAGATTATCTACTAAGTTGACTAGTACGAAATATAGCGCGAAATACGCATAATCACAACAAGTATCAATACCAAAATTTGTATTCCGTTGAGAGGCGAACATACCCCAGCCAAAAAAAAACCAAAAATTGTTAAAATTAAAAAATTTTGCCATGAAAATTTGACTAACCTTTTGTATTTGACTGCACAGTGGGGCGGAATCGAAATTTTTTGGAAATAAATCTGTAACTTCTGATCGGCTGGTTGGATTTTCATGAAATTTGGTATAATCGTAGCAGAGGAGAGTACAATGTTAAGTTTGGAAGGGGGGCACAACCAACCCCTCAGCGGCGGAGCTAAGGGGGCTCAAAGTTAGGTACCTCTGACATAAAAAATTTTTAATCACTTGCCAAGTTTTTGTTTCTCGTCCGATTTCTAATATTTTTATTGTAGACCCTGATAAGACCTATAAAAGACATACTTTCATGTCCTTTTTATCTCTTACAGTTTTCGAGTTATTTGCGTTTAAATTTTTTAGCACCATAATTTTGCATGTTCTTGGTCCAGTTTTTTCATATATATCCTAGTATTTCCGACCGAATTTATTAGTTTTTTTCTTAACTAGTTAAAGAACAACATTATCTATTGAATAAAAAAATTAAAGTCGATATCTTTACCGAGTCCAAAAATAAACGATTTTGAATTTGAAAATTGCAAAAAAGACGACCTTTTGTGTTTTTTTTTTTAACCGAAAAAGTATCTACACTCTTTTTTTGTCTAAAGTAACATTTTCTTTAGCAATATATAATCATTTTGCATTTTTCTGAAAGGTAACTTCACGGAGATAACTTTAAGATAAAAAACCAGCCCAATAACTCAATTGGTCATGGTACACACCCTCCCGAATTCGACTCATTTTAAATGAAAGTTTTGTATTTAGACCATATTTTCTCAAATCCCAAAGCACGAATCGACAAACGGAATATATTTTAAGAATCTTCAACATGTTGTTAAAAAGTTTTAAATCAAAAAAATCGCATTTTTGCGAATTTTCATTAGTTTTTTTTTGGGGGGGGGGGGGGAATTCAGGAAAACCCAAAATTCCCAAATTTAAGTAAATCTTTATCCTTTTCTAAGCATTCATATATTTCTATTAATGAATTTAAAATAACAAAACAAACAAAAAATGTCTATTTTAACTTAATCAATAAGTATTTTATTGGTTTACATTTATGATGTTTACCTAAATTTAACAAATGTATTTATCTATTGGTGATGGTTAATAATTTATATATTTATATATAAATATATATATTATATATATTATATTTTCAAATTCAAAATCGTTTATTTTTGAACTGGGTAAAGATATCGACTTCAATTTTTTTTTATTCAATAGATAATTTTGTTCTTTAACTAGTTAAAAACTAATAAAATCGGTCGGAAATACTAGGATATATATGAAAAAAACTGGACCAAGAACATGCAAAATTATGGTGCTTAAAAATTCAGACGCAAATAACTCGAAAACTATAACAGATAAATAGGACATGAACGTATGTATGTAGGTCTTATCAGGGCCTACAACAATATATAAAAATATTTGAAATCGGAAGAGAAACAAAAATTTGGCAAGTGATTAAAAATTTTTTATGTCAGAGGTACCTAACTTTGAGCCCTCTTAGCTGTGCCCCTGAGGGGTTGATTGTGCCCCCCTTCCAAACTTAACATTGTACACTCCTCTGCTACGGCTATACCATGAGTTCATGAAAATCCAACCAGCCGATCAGAAGTTACAGATTTATTTCCAAAAAATTTCGATTCTGCCCCGCTGTGCAATATTAAAATACATTTTGACAATTTTTAATAAATTATTTATTGTGATAATTTCATAAACAAAACAAATAATTTCTATAAATTTGACGATTTATTTTTCTCTTTATATATGAAAACTTACTGTTCTAAAATTTGCTAAACAGTATGTATCATAAATAGTTATTTTAATGGTTTTTATTTGGTTTTCAGTAAAAATTAGTTGAAAATGGGTTTTGATTTGTGTGGAAAAACCAAATAAATTTATGTAGGTTTTTATTCAAAAACCGAATAAAGCCGGAAACTAAAATCCACATCATTTATATACTTAAACATTGTAAAAATTTCTTGACAACTTCTAAATTCACATTTATTTGATTTGGATTTTCTACTAAAATTATTTTTAATTGCATTTTAACATAAATTTGTGGTAAAAAATTTAGTAACAACTTAAAATATTTCATAAAAATTCAAAATTTTTATTTTCATTCATATATGAAGGTTTTATGTTATAAAATGTGTTGAAAAGGCTGTTTCATAAATAATTATTTTACTAGTTTTTATCTGGTTTTCGAGAAAAAACTAATTGAAAATGGTTTTTGATTTGTATGAAATTAATATAGTTTTTCAATCAAAAACCGAATGAAGAAAAAAAATACTACTTTTTGTTTAGTGTAAATGGCATATTAACATATTTTCGGTTGCTAGTACTAAATTTAGTTTTTATATCCATCATCAAAAAATGATGGCGGAAAAATTCATTTAAGACCCCAAAAAGTATATATATTCTGGGTCCTGTTTAGTTTCTGAGTCTTTCTAGCTATGTCCGTCCGTCTGTCTGTCTATTGAAAACAGGGTAGGGCTCGGTGGGGATCACCTAGGGGGACAAAATGTGGCTCAAATATTTTTCTTATACAAGGTTTGTTTGGTATTGAAAATGGGCAAAATCGGTTAATAAACAAAAAAGTTATGGGCCAAATGCAAGAAACACAGGGTGTCCGTTGTAACTTCAGTTCTTAATTTTCTGCTGATATCTCTTAAAGAAACACATGTACATCAACGAAATTTTGTACAAATAGTTGGAGGAAATAAGCGTGGTCCACCCACCTCCCATATAAGGTGAAACATCAACGAAATTTTGTACAAATATTTCAAGGACCAATGTAAACTCTTAATGAAATTTTAAAAATTTTCAGATGGTGGGTATATAGTTTCGGCCAAGCCGAATATAATATTTTCGCTTGTTGTTTATTTCAAATGAATTTGGAAAAATTAATAATCAATAAGAAGTTGCAATAACTTATGTTTATTGGTAAAACTATTCATATGAAATTAAAATCGGCTACCTTCTTCAATTATTTTAAATAACATTTTAATATAAACAGATTTATTTCCAAAAGCAATTTTTTATTGTAAAATTATTAATTCCATCACAATAACGTTCAAAATTTTATAAATGAAGAAAATCTATTGTTATAAATATTATATATTAAAAGCAAATAATTTTTAGTGGTTTCTAATAAATTTTTGTTAATGTTACCGTAATCCAACAAATCTTTTTTCTGTATATGTAGGCATCAATGCTTTTTATATATATATATATATATATATATATATATATATATATATATTTTTTTTTTTTTTTTTTGTAAAAATTATTACTATTTTAATTAAAATTTAATATAAAGTCACTGCTGTTTGACTTTATCAAAAAAATTAAGGCAATAATTGTTTCTGTGTAGTGAAGCATTTACACCAAGATAATGAAAATACTCACCTATGAGCCTTTGGAAACACTTTGCCCATTTTCTCTAGTACGTAAAATAATAATTTTGTAAACATAATAAAAACGCTTGAACTCATTTTTGTAATTCTTTTATATATATTTCAACAAAATCCAGTATTTAAAATAAATAAAATCCTGCATTTAGAATATTATTGAAATAAACCTTTTAGCGACGTCAACATTTAAAAGTCGTTACGACAGTATGTTTGTATTTCAACACACAAGAACTCGAAAACTAGAACCAATCTTGAAAAAGGAATACCATATTCATTTCAGATTTAGCACTCTAAATTACATTAAAGTTGTTCATTTCACTTAATTTGAACTTAAATTAAGTTCTAAATTCAGTTCACCATAAATTATCTTCATCAATAAATATTACATGTTGCCTCTTTCTTCCCAAAAATAATGAAATAGTTATGAATAACATTATTATTTTCGTGTAAAATCCAGCAAAAATTATAAAAATTCCATAAATATTTAAAATACATAACTTTTAAAATGTTGCAGCATCTTTATCTTATTTTAGCTTCTATAATATATGCACATTTACACAATACAGTTAAAGAAATTTACAACGAAAAAAAAAACTAAAGATGACCTATTTTTCTTCAAAAAAAAAACATGTTTAATACTACACAAACATCTTGCGTGTAAACGACTTGATTTAATTTAATATAAAATGTTTTCGGAACAACAATTGTTGACCAGTGTTATTTCCAGAAAACAAAAAATGAAAATAAACACATTTGCTCTCACTTAATATTAATGTTTTTGTTGTTATTTTGAACACTTTCTGGACATGAAAAATAAAAGTAGAAAGAGATTTAAAGGTCACATCTTGAAGTTGTGCTTAAAACGGGTTTATTTTAATTATTTCGTTGTACAACGGATGTATTATATATCTGTATGTGTTTAGTTATAACCAAAATATTATTTAATACTCGTATAATTTTAAAGAGTACGAATGCATGCTTGCATGCAAGCATGATGATGATGATGTTTTTAAAAAATACCACAACCTACCACAATAATTTTGTTAGTTGGTTGGTGAGAGATGCCTCTCTCTCTCTCTCTTTCTTTCTCTTATTTCTGGTTGTTGTTTTATTTTTTACGATTGTATTTAGCGTTTAAATGAAAATAAAAACAAAACATTTTTGTATGTTTCCTGAATTTTGATCATGATCGTATGTATGTTTATCAAATGATTGAATGATCTTTACGTTATTGTTGTTAGATAGAGTCTTAAATATTATGTGAGTTTATACCATAATTAAGTATTAAACTGGTTGCCTTAAATTTTTATGTAGAAATTTTTAGGTAGATAGATAGGTCGGTCGGTCGATCGTTTGTTTCGGTAGGTCGTTTGCTGCTGATCTTCGTTTTTGTCGTATGCGATGCTTTTTTGTTTTTTAAATCGTTTCGTATTTAATGAAATACACTGGTTTGTTATTTGTATGAGTAAATATTTTGGTTGTTGTTTTATATTGTTTTTGTTTTATTTTTTGTAGTATTTTTGAATTTTGTGATTTTTCGCTTACAGCATGGTAGGTTGGTTGTTTAGCTCATATTGTTATTACTGTTTGTTGTAATACTGAGTTTACTTTTAATTTTGCTGCTTACATAACACCCCTTGTGCAGCAACAGTAGCTGTAGTGGGGCACTCACTATAGAGTAAAGAGCTGTTGTATAAATGTGCTGTTCAATGATAGCTAACGCATCATTTGTGGTTTGACACCGTACAAGGAACTTACATACCCATTCCCCAATTTGGATTTACTTTATTAATTACAAACCCGGGGTGTGTTCCAAACAAATCACAAACGAAACGAGTAACAGCTAAAAAAAGGAAGTTTGAAATTTTTTTTAATTTTTAACGGTTTTTCAAAACTTTAACAAAATGGCAAAGTGGATGATTGTGAGTTATGAAATGAAGTGTTAAAAAATTGTAATGTGAAATATTCTAAAATTGAATTAATTTTTCCCATAGTTATCTGTTTTGCTGGTAGCCAGCAGCGCATGTTATGGCAAGCCCACATTTGGCAAGGAACATGTACACATTAGAATACATTTGCCCGAGTCGGGAGGAGGTGATCATGGTGGCCATATAGAACATCATGATCATGGTCATGGCGGTGGTCATGGTGATATTATTGGTCCTTTGCATGGTGGTCTGCTAGGAGGTGGTGGCTATAGTCATGGCGGCGGCCATGGTGGTGGTGCTGAACATGCTGTTATTATTCATGATGCTGGACATGGTCATGGTGGCGGCCATGGTGGTGGCTTTGGCGGTTACAGCGGTGGTGGTCACGGTGGTGGTGCTGAGCACACTGTTATCATTCAAGATGCTGGTCACGGTCATGGTGGCGGCCATGGTGGTGGTTTCGGTGGTTACAGTGCTGGGGGTCATGGCGGCGGTCATGGTGGTCATGAAACTATTATTGTAGCTGATGCTGGCGGTCATCATGGTGGTGGTCACGGTGGATTTGGTGGCTCTGGAGGCTACAGTGCTGGCGGTCATGGCGGCAGTCACGAAACCGTTGTTATAGCCGATGCTGGGGGTCATCACGGTGGTGGTGGTCACGGTGGTTTCAGTGGTTCTGGAGGCTACAGTGCTGGCGGTCATGGCGGCAGTCACGAAACCGTTGTTATAGCCGATGCTGGCGGTCATCACGGTGGTGGTGGTGGTCACGGTGGTTTTGGTGGCTCTGGAGGCTACAGTGCTGGCGGTCATGGCGGTTCTTCTGAACACACTGTTATCATTCAAGATGGTGGCAGTCATGGTGGTCATGGAGGTTTTGGCAGTCATGGTGGTCATAGCTCCAGTGGTGGTGGTGGCGCTCATGTCAATACTTATGCTGTCATTCAAGAAAGTGCTGGTGGTCATGGTGGTTATAGCTCTGGTGGCGGTCATGGTGGTGGCTACTCCTATGGTGGCAGTTCTGGAGGTCATGGTGGTTCTCATGCTGCTAAAATTGCTGCTATTGCTGCCACTTCTGGTAGTTCCAGCTCCCACAGCTTTTCTTCGATAGGTGGTTACTCTTCCGGAGGTGGTTACTCTTCGGGAGGTCACGCTGATTCTGCCAAAATTGCTGCCATAGCCGCTGCTTCATCGTCATCTTCAGGTCATGATGGTTACTCCTCGGGTGGTGGTTATTCCTCTGGAGGTAGTTACTCTTCAGGAGGTCATAATGATGCGTCCAAAATTGCCGCTATAGCTGCTGCTACCTCCTCCTCGGGTCATGGTGGTTACTCTTCCGGTGGTGGCTACTCTTCTGGTGGCAGCTACTATGGTGGTGGACATGATGATTCTGCTAAAATTGCTGCCATAGCTGCCTCTACCTCATCCTCCCACGGCAGTTCAGGTGGTTACAGCTCCGGTGGTGGCTACTCCTCAGGAGGCGGCTACTCTTCTGGTGGCCATGATGACAGTCTAAAATTGGCCGCTTTAGCTGCTACCAGCTCTGGTGGTAGTTCCCATGGTGGTTCTTCTGGTGGTGGTGGTTATAGCTACGCTCCCTCCTCTCACAGCACTGGCGGTGGCTGGTCTGTTTCCGGCGGAGGTGCTGGTGGCTGGTAATTTTCCAACATCCACTTATCCGCTTAAGTCTAGTCCATTGTTTTCTACCACTCACACACACCAACAAAACAAAATGTGCCTTTCACAAAATTCTTATTCAATGATCATTTCTCATTGTTATTCATCATTAATTATATTTAAGACATTTCAAACAACTTCTTAATTTATAAAAAGAAAAAAACATTTTTTATTGTTATCTTATTATAATTTTATTTTATCTATTGTAAATATTTATGAAAAATTAAAATTATTATTATTATTTTTTTTTTTTACATATAAAAATCAAATTTTGAAAAGCGTTTTTATTTTCCTTATTAATATTAATTAGTCGGGGTTCACACAGCAAGTTTTCTTGCTTCAATTCTGACTTCCTAGGCGAGAGAGCTAAACATGATGTAAATGCTTTATATTTCTTTTATCCTCTGAATTGCAGCAAGAAAAATTGCTGTATGTGAACTCCGTCTTAGAAATTAGCGATTGGTTAATATCAAGGCGGATTAAAAAGGTATAATTGTTAACACAGCTGATTTTTTATGATTTTTTCTGTGCGTTACAAACATCAGCACAAACGCATAATACCCCAACCACTAATGGTGGTGTGGGGTTTAAAAATATTTAAATTTCAGAAAGAAAAATTGCTGTATGTGAACTTAGACTAATAAAAGCACATTCATAAATTAAACACAATTTTTGAATGGATTTTTCAAAATTCTAATTTTATCATAAGATATCTACGTATGTGTCATCTGAATTCTACTGTTATACATATTCAAAATAACATATAGGTCAACATTTTGGCGAAAAAAAATCTTTGTTCTTTTACCGAAAATTTGATTTTTAAAATTGCAGACACTAAAACTCGAGAATGTGGATAATTATTGCAGACCCCAAACTGGCTTGTCGTATTATCCGGATATCGAGGTTTTTTTTTGTCCAATTTTGTTAAAAAAAAAAAAAACTATTAAAATGTAACTTTTATTTCTATGTGAAACACTAAAAATGACAAGTTCAAATTTTTCGTCAAATAATATTTCATATTTTATGATTTTTATCTAAGAAAAACTAATTTTTTTGTACTCTTTTACTGAAGAATTATTGGTAGAAACATTAACCGAAAATGAATGATTTTAACTAGAAACAACTCTTAAATAATAATTATATCATTTCTTATTGTATTTTCCAAGTTATACTAAAAAATTTAATAAAAAAGGACTTTTTAATATTTAATCCGGATTATAGAGTTATAGAATGGAAAGCTAGGAAATGCCATCCGGATTTTTCTCTTTAGTGAATCAAGTCTAATTTTTATTAAAATTCGAATTTCTAACTAAGTAAATAATATTTAAATAATATTATAATATTACATTAAAAAATAATTTATATATTTTTGATAATTTTATTTAGCAAAAAAAATTTTTCGAGAAATTTTGCCTTCAAAAAATTATTTAAAAATGTAACAAAATACTCAGAAAAATATTTCAAGAAATAAGATAAAACGTCAGAGGGTATTTAACTTATCAAATTTTAAGCAATTGTTAAAGCATAGCAAACTAACAAACAAATCATTTTGTCTACAATTAGGCTTTAACTTTAGATTAAAATTTTAAGAGTTAACGGCCCATAATATCATATTACGATATTTTAAATTGAGTAAAAAGTTCACAACTAAGATAGCAAACTATATTTAAAAATTAATAAGTTTTATTTTTTTTATCATAATTATTTCTTATAATAAAAGAATTATAGTTTACTTTATTGCCAAAATTTTATTGATAAGCTAAGTGTTTGTAACTGTATTGGTTTTACAAAGTTTATTTTGCTAAAACTCTTTAAAGATCACATTAGTTACCATTCTAGTTTTAAAATGTAACAAGTAATTTTAATTTCGTTATTAAATACCAAAAATATTAGAATTACTAAAAAATTACCGTTATTTCTAATCATTTGTTAGAATAAATTGCTATAATTAGAAGGAGAGAAAAACAATTTAATTTCGACCATCCAATTATATAAATTAGTAGATATTTTTTGTTGCTATATGTTAACGGATTGTTATCTTTTTAGTTGCTAAACAAAATGCAGTTACGAAACTAAAAATTAGGTTTACAAAATATAAGAAGATTTTATTAAAGTTAAAATACATAGTTCTCAATAAAGAACAAATATCCATAAATACATTTATAATTTCTGCAAAAACAAGAAAAGAAAAAAAAAGAAACTAATTTCCTATTAAGACACCTTCAAATAAATATAGGTTGATAACTTCATATCCCCTATGTATATTTACATCAAATAGATTTTCATTGTTAACATACAGCAACAATACCTAATTAGCAGCCTGATCTTTACCATTATTGACAGCAGCTTATGACATTCTGGCGTGCATATTCATATCACTTAAAAATACAATCACTCCCTAACAAACACCTGTTAATTTCCTACACATTTACTATTAAGCAAAACATCTTTCCTTGATAGGTTCACTTTGATGTGTGCAATAACAATAACTATATCATTGACAGCCATAGAGTAGAATAAGAGGCGAAGGTAAGAGTTAAAAATATTAAAAATTTTCAGTTTTTTCATTTCAAAATAATTGCGATTACTGTATTTTTTCACTAATACATTCGCAGAGTTAGGATTTCTTTTGACAGTTTAGTTAGATATTTGTATTTTTGTTTTTTTTTTTTATCTTTCATTCTATTTGCTTATTCTCTTCCGACAGCTAGAAATAAAATGAACGGAAACATTTGCAAAAACTCGAAATGGTTTTGACACTTATTTTTGCAAACCAAATGACAAGCCAATTCACCTTAACACTACTAACATCAGCATATCACCACTATCTATCCATCACTACTTGCAATACTATTTTTTTTTTCTTTGAAATTGATAGAATTAAAATGAAGGGAAGGTAAAAGAAGAAAATAAAAAATAACAACACATCACACCGAAAGACGAAAACCAAATTAGGTTTCCTCTTTTTAATATTATTTTTTATGTCGTCATGAATTTATTCAACATAAATATGTATATATAAATTGCAAAAAGGAAATAAATATGATATTTTGAAGACAGTAACACTGAAAAGTGTTAAGTTGAACGAATCCTAAAACAACAACCCACAATGACAGATAGGATACCTAGACAAACATAATGCAAAATTGTATAAATTGGCAACAACCCTGCCAACATTTTCTATCGAAATTTAGCCTAAAACGTGACTACAAGTAGTAGTTAACAATCGAATATGATATCGAAAAATAGTGTTGTTTTTATAAGAAAAATGGATAAAATGAAAATAATTTTCAACAATGCTGTTGGACAATTTCTTGACTTTTAAATATAATTGTGATAAATATGCACTTAAATATGTATGTATTATGTAAATAATGGAGTATGTAATTATAATTATCGATAAATAATTATTCGAAATTAAAAGTTGACTGGTTAATAACCGATTAATAGCAAATTATTCGATTAACCGAATAGTCTTAGTAATACATCTATTACTTATTAAACATATAAATAACTCTAATTATAGTAATTTTGCCCATTTGTATTTTAATTTTAATTTAATTTTTGTGACCTAAAAAATATTCTCCTCCTAATTCAGGTTTATTTAATAAATCAGTCTTCTTAATATAACTCTCTTTATTTTCTATCTGCGAACAATATTTGTCATAAAAGTCAAAATTAATAATGACATTTTTTCAAAATTTGTATTTACACAAATTTAAGTATTTATGAAGTTATGTCATGTCGAATTTTATTAAAAAATCTATACCAACAAAAAAAATGAATTTAGCATAAGCTTGACATTGGAAGATACTCTCTTTTTTGCTGCCTATTCACTGAGAAGGAAGTCATGTTCACGATTTCATGCAAAATTGCAATGAACATCAAAATTCTTTTTTATCCGCGCAATTAAATAAGTTTTTATATTTATACAAAGAAACACATTTTTTATAAAAAACAAATGTGCATAACATTATTTTTCACTTGTTTAAAACAGTTCTTTTTAGTAATAAATATTTTCAAAAATAACAACCGAATATCAATGTTAGATAGCAGAACAATTCATTTGAATCTCTTTTTAGTAATATTTTGGATGCTGTTTGTATTCCTTCTTAAGCACAAGACAACGTATACTTATAGAAACTTTGGAAGTAATGAAAAAGTACTTACCTAAAAATTGCTTATTTATTTTTGCTGGTATAAAACAGATATTAAAAAAAGTTGACATAAATTTATCTAAAAAATAAAAAAATGTCCTAACTTTATAACTCTAGAAAACTAAATTTCGGTTAATCGGTTATTTGACACAAATTATTCGGTTTATTCGTTATTCGAAAATAGACAATTTTAAATTACTTGAACAGTTAATCCACCAAAATTAATCGAATAACCGAATGACGGTTAATCGATTAGATACCTCAGTATATACACAACAACCATGCCAGCATTTGGAAGAGAATTTTTCCATCCATCTACTAAAAAGTATCTTTTTTGAGACTCTTGAATGTTCAAAAGTAGAAAATACACAAATTTGCAATAACAAAACGCATTAGTATCGAATTTCATCTAAAAAACTTGTTTTTGGATTTTTGTTTTTAAATATTTTATATTTAATTTAAAGTTATAATGAGTTATATATTTAGTTTAAAGTTATAGTTAGTTATTAGAGTGTATTTAAATATAAGGTAAGATTTTAGCTCAATTATAATTAAAACTAGAAAGAAAAATATAGTTAGTCAAGACCGACTGCATGATACCCTACAACATTGCGAACGAGCATAAAATAAGGAAGGGTACTTATTTTATTAACTACATGAGATGTCGCTTTATTTCAAATTTCGATAGAAAATATTGGCAGGGAATAATACTGTTTTATTGTATTAAATTCACTGTTACTTCTAAATTAAATAGGTATAAAATATTTTTTAAAATTCACAAACTGAAATGTATTATTTTATATTTTAACATATTTTTTAACCATATAACTACATTGAACACTTGAAAAGTTTTAAGTTAACAGATTGAAATCATGCCGTGTTCATTCTCTTTTCTGATTCCTGGAATGTTTTTTAGATAAAAATTCGATACGAATGTGTTTTACTATTATAATTTCGTGTACATTCTATATTTGAATATATTTGTTATAAAATAAACTTTTTATTATATGGATGAAAAATCTCTCTTCCAAATGCTAGCGGGGAAACCAGCAATAAAAGTTTATGTATTGATAGTTCAATATACATATATATATATATATATATATATATATATATATATATATATGTATATATACATATACATATACATATACATGTATACATATACACATATATATATGTATGATTTTTTCAAGTTTATGAATTGCATTTTGTTCTACAATTCTGCAATTCAAATTATTTCGCAACAAAAATAATTATTTTGTGTGATAGTCGAAACTACTCGTAATATGTTCAAAACATTTGCAACTCTTTACAAAAGTGCATTGATTTGTATGTAGACAAAAAATATTATTAAAACTTGAAGATTGATATGTTTTAAACTAATCCCCAAAATATTTCGGTTTAATCATTTAGTCAACGTGAGCTGGACCATTTTTAAAATACCTCCAAGAATATGGTTTTCGATCAGCAGTGCACATAATTTTTAACTTTTTGTCAAAAAAAATACAACATATGACAAACAAATGATGTTTAATACATAATGAATTTGTTCTCATTCTCGCGAAATTAACATTTTAGTAAAATTTTTTATGATTTTATTTTAAACAATATTTTATTAAAGTTTGAATATTTTTAACGTTTTCCATTGCAATTTATATTTGGCAATTTGCGATTTCCGGTCCTTTATTGGTTAAGCTAATTTTTGTGTCAAATAAATGTCACCAAAAGCATACATTTATCATAAGAACTCTAAATTCATGTAAAGTTAAATTTCAAAAATCGCTTTAATTCGATTATTATCGCGGTTTTAATGGAACTTATTATATTTTTCATAAATTCATCTATATTTAAAAATAATAAATATTTCCATGTGATATATGTGCAAAAAATTCCTAATTTAACCTTTCGGGAACTAAATGCATAAAATTTACCCTCTTACTGTTGAAGGGAAAATTACGTGCAATCTTAAATAGCATCAGGTTAGACCATTCCAATGGTATATTAAAACCTAATATATATTGAAAAATATCCAATATATATAAAATTATATATCTGAGTAAAAAAATATGACAAAAAACGTTAGTAAATTAATATTCCACGAATGAAGAGAGCAATTATTTTTTTTTTGTAATGATATTGAAAAAATACGTATTTTTAGAGATGTCTTGATAATGGTGTAGCTCAAGTAAATTTAAACAATTAGATGTAATATTTTGGGAATCATATAAGAATAGACCAATCTTCATTTCTAGAGAGGTACAATTGCAACTTCTTTTTGCATGAGGCTCTTTGCCCTTCATGAAGTTCTAAGCCTACAAATATATAAAGACTGCTTATGAAAAAAACCTAAAAATTATCAGTAAACATGGACTAAATTTTGATATAATATCGTAATTAGTTTTTCTTAAAATTAACATTTAACAAAACTCATGTGCTGGTGAGTTAAGAAATTCAGTTTTTTTTTTGAGTCATAAAAATACAAAGAGTTCATGTTCATCGAAGAGAGTCCTAATAACAGAAGAAGAAGTTTTTTTACAGACTGTAGAATCGCAGACAAAATAATATGACTTTTAAAAGAAATTTTCTACAACTCTGGATGGAATGTAACACATCCTTTAAATTGATCTGTATCTTTTATCAGCAATGATACAAAAAAAGCTGGCCTGTCGACTCACGAAGTAAAAACATTTCCTAATAGGAATGCTAGAGAAAAATGTGAAAGAAAAATAGAGCAAGCGATTAAAAACTTTTATGTCAGAGGTACCTAACTTTGAGCCCCCTTAGCTCCGCCCCTGAGGGATTTATTGTGCCCCCCTTCCAAACTTAACATTGTACACTCCTCCGCTACGCCTATACCAATTTTATGAAAATCCAACCAGCCGATCAGAAGTTACAGATTTATTTCCAAAAAATTTCGATTCTGCCCCACTGTGCACTCTTAGCAATTGTTTACATGGTCAACACGTTTTTTGATTATAAATTTTAATTATGCGTTTGGATAAATTTTTGTTAAATTTTCATTTTAAGAAAAACTAATTATGCTATTACAACAAAATTTATCACATAGTTACTAGGGTGATCGATACAGGTTTTCAACCGGTTTTTTTCAAAATGTAATTTTTTCGAATGTCGAATAATCCGGTTTTTTTTTAATCCAAAAATCGTTTTTTTCGGTTTATTTAATTTTCAGTATTTTTTTATTCTCCCATTGCGTTTTATTTAATAATTTTGAAGATGACGAAGAAAACAATATTTTCGATTTAGGCGATAACGTTTGTTTAAAAAACAATTTAAAAACAATGAAAGACCGATTTAGATCATATGTTAAAGTCTTTGGAAATTGCAGTTAAAAAGTTATCTAAGAATTCAACCACTCTTCTAGAAACTGAAGGGATTTTTATATTTCTCTTTAAAAGCCTTTCAAAAATTTAAACCCATTACATTACATTATTGCTATATTTAAATACAAGAAAGTTTCCCAAAAGCCATCATTTTCTCAAATACTCTTCTGCGACCGAAACCAAGGAATTTGTCTATAAATTATATAGTTGTTCCAATGAAGAAGACGATGTAACAATAAATGATTCCGAGAATTTAGAAGATATATTAAATAATACCATTAAATATATATAGAATCCTAGAAGCATTACAACATGCCAAGGAAGTATTTTAACTGATTTTATATATTTAGACAATTTCATTTGTCTGAAAGACTACAGAAATTATATAATGCTTTAATTACTGTATGTCCAACTAGCTCTTTAAGTGAAATATTGTTTTCTATATGTAGTTTTATATAAACTAAAGAAAAGAATAGATACTCTCCAAAGAATTTAAATTGTGTTTAATTCTTAAGTGATTATTTTAAACAAAATACCTGAACAACAGTATTTAATACATCCTGTAAGCAATAACTTAAATTGCTTATAGGATTATCCTATTTTAATGATATTTATATGATATTTATATACTTTCTTTATTTAATTTTTTTTTTAATGAATTTTTTAAGTTTGAAATTAATTTTATGTACCTATACAATATTATTTTATTGTAATTCTTAAGAAAATAGTTGAAGAAATTGTTGGTTTGAAAAAAGAAAAACACGTATAAAAGTTGTTTTTTTCTTTAAAAAAAACGGTTAACCGATTTTTTCTGAATTTCAAAACGTGCAAGCGGTTTTTTCAAAATACCAACTATTCGAACTACTCAAAAACCGGTTTCTCCAAAAAGTCGAATAATCGATCACCCTAATAGTTACAAAGAATTATAGAAAATATAAACAAGCTAAGAGTACTAACTTTTTTCACATATAGTAAAAGTTATAAGCCTTAAAGTTTGCACGGATTTTTTCGTGCGCAGTTCTTATTATTCCTTTTTTTATTAGAACAATGTATAGTATATTTACCCTCTATTATGACACGATAAAGTTTGTTCCCTTACTTTTTTCATTTATAGTCGTCATTGTCATCGTCATAATCAGCATGACTACTTTATGGTTTATTGCATATAATGAATAAGAATTGCAAGCTCGAATACACAGACTGATGAAAAATTATGGCATGATTTAAAATTGAAAATGAAAATGAAAAAGAAAAAGAAAAAAGAAGAAAAAAAATATATATAAATTACACACGTAATATTCGTGATAAGTAAACTTCTACTAAAGAGTAAAAAACGCAATAGCAAACGCCATGACAGCAGAAGGAGAATTAGAAACAATAGAAAACTATTGCATACTTACACATTCATACTTATGTACTAATACCCTTACAAACCCCATTTTTCATTTAATACTGTAAAATACTATGTCACTGGGGAAATTTATTATTAACGCAAAGTGACAACAACAATAACTGAAATTGAAACTACAACAAAGTTTTTACGTTTTTGTTGTAAAAAAAATGAAAAAAGCAGCTAAAAGGATTTTAATAGCGATACATACCAAACCACACACACTACTTCATTGTTAGTAGTGGTGTTGGTTTTTAGAAAATGTTGTTGGTACTGTTTTTCAATTTGGGACAGACCTGCCAGATACTTTTTTTCCAACCTCAAAATTTAAGAAAATATTCCCCACTCAACAAAAAAAGACATTTTATCATTAAAAATAATTATTAGAACCTACACCACCATATATATATATATATATATATATATATAGATATTTATATTTATATTATTTCAATGTTATGCTAGCAACTATCATTTTCACGCGTGAAAAAATCGATATACGCATGTATCAACAGAACATAAATGTGTACTCAGTTTTTCTCTAGCATATCAAAATTCCTCTCAAAAAGACTTTAAAATTTCGAAAGATTTTATTATATCTATCCAATATGGGTGCAAAATTTCTTCTCAAAATGTCGAAAAATACACAACTTAAAAAAATCCATGGCTCTAAGACATAAATCCATCAAAAAAATTTACCTTATCTAAATTTTAAAAACCTAAAGCACGATTAAGGCTTATTGATAATTTTTTAAGAAAAAACTTCTCATAAATTCAGATTTACTTCATAAAAAATATGCTCATGTTTAAAAAGAAAAAAACCATAGGATCCCGCGAGAATATGACCCAGGGCTTGACAATTTGCAGTTCTAAACCTTTCAGTGGACTATCTAGAAATTTCGTTGAAAAACAATTATATATACACTTCATACATATAAACGGTATAAAAATCAATTTATAATACTATATGTTGAATGTATTTAAAATTCAGCAATGTTGATTAATAATTATGAAATTTATAAATATGAAATTTTATGAATATGAAATTTCAAGTTTCCATATGGCCTAGAGGGTAAGAATTCGATTCTAGGAGTTTTTAAGTGTGCTTAAGGGTTCGAATCCTGGCGAATACAAGAGGAATCTAGCAAATTCAAAAATTTTTTTTTTATTATCTAAGATTTTTTTTCAAGCTAAATTATAAAACAATTTTTCGAAGTCTCGGCCAGGGATTGAACTCAGGACCTATAATTCTTCAGTTGCACCACATCAATGTCAAACTGAAAGGTAAATAATACTTTATTTAAAAATTGAGATAGAAAATATTAATCAATTTGTGCGAAGAAAATTGAAAAAGTTTTTGAGAAAGCTCAGGAGAATCGTTATATAACTCTGCCATTCCTGAAAGGATTTCGGTGAATTTCAGTACCAAGATCCTCGAGACTATATGCCACATATATGTTGAAATTAAAATGTATTTATTGGACTATGGGCTTAAAAAAATCCATTTCAACATACGGACCGACAGACGTTTATTTTTAATCAGAGACCAAAAATAACTATTTATTTTTTTTTTTTTCAAATTGAAAAAGTTTAGTAAAGAATAAGAAATACTTTTTATGTTATTTGATAGCTGTTATTGTTGACAAAAAATTTTTTTCTATTGCCCAATACCTTTATTTTTCAAAAATATTTGTTTACGATTATTTTTTATTATTTTATTATTTTATTTTTTTACAATTATTAAAATATTTTTTTTTATGTTACTCATAATTTTCATTTTTGAATAATTGTTTTACGTTGCCTTATAATAGTATGCATCTACAAAATAGCACTTTTTATTTTCACTCGGAAAACTATTTAATGGGAGTTGGAGACCTTCTTGGGCACATCACAAAACAATTTTAAAAAATTTCAAAACACCCCCTAAATTTCGAGATATTGCGAAAAAAACTTTTTAGGGTAGTTCTTCCATTTTAAGTCATTTAAGATTATTAAACTGATTTTGAAAGCAGAAGGACGTAGCTTGTACAATCATATTACTCAAATTACTCTACAATTTATGTTCAGTTTAAAAATATTAAATTTGATTATTTTTACAATAAAAATGCCCTTAAAAATTATTGCATCGTTAAACAGGCTTTTATAAAAAAAATTATAATAAATCGCAGTTAAGAAGCATTCTACTTTCCAAAGAAGTTTAAAAAAGAAAAATAAACAAAAGAATAATAGAATTAGAAATACATTTATACAAGAACCTACCCAAAAACAGTGTTTTGCGAACAATGCTAAATTTTGAGGATGTATTTAAAATTTGTGAAACTGATTTATGATGTCCTCAAGAAGGTCTATAACGTACACTGTATCTATTGTCGAGTGATTTTTCACTGTAACATTGTGTTGATATTTTTGCAAAAAAAAAAAAATATTTTTCCGTTTCTAATAACTTTTATTTTTCAATAATAAACTACCTGCCACTTGAATAAGGAATCACATTTTTTTAACTTTAATTAAGTATATCTCCTAAACTAAAGTGCAACCAAATTTCAAAGTGTTGGCTTTAGTTTCCTGAAGAAATAGAAATAGTACCACACGAAATGTGGTACTATTTCATGTGTCACTTGAATAAGGAATTCTTTTAATATTAATCAGGAAGGCTATGATATGAATTTCTTTCAATATAAACGGCTAGAGAATTTTTAATTTGATAGTTTTTAAATAGTTTTTATTCGAAATGAGACGTGGTAAGGCTCTTAATAACTCTGAAAAAGAAAAAATTCTAATTTTGAAATCTCAGGGTCAGAATCCGGTCCAAATAGCCAAGAACATTAATAGAGGAAAGACAGTTGTGTACAATTATTTAAATAACGTGGAAAGATATGGAAAAAACATGAAAGGGCGGAAGAAAATGGCAACACCTCCAAAAGAATTGTATCAAATTCTGCCATGTCGGTATCAAAAATACGTGAAAAAAGTGGAGTCAGTACTAGTCTAAGAACAGTGAACCGTATTTTAAAGTCGTACCCATACATAGTTCGACGAAAACTGCAAAAAAAAACACCATTTAATGAAAAGCGCAAATCACAACGTCTACAGTTTGCCAAAAATACAATGATATGGTCCGACAAATGGCTTAAAGTTGTATTTTCCCATGAAAAAATAGTTTAATAATGATCGTCCCGACGGGTATAACTATTACTTCCATGACCTAAATAAGGAGGAATTATTTTTGAGCCGCAGACACAGCCGAGAGGGCGGAATAATGGTATGGGGTGCCATTTCGTATTATGGTACCATAGAATTGGTTTTTGTATCCAACAAAATGACTGCTACGACTTACAAAAACAATCTTCAAAATTCTTTCCAAAATTTAATGATTTCTTTGGACCCATAACTTGGACGAACTAACACGACAACGCTGCGATTCATACCACCAGAGCAGTAAAACAATGGGTTAATCAAGAAGTTGTTCAACTTTTGGATTGGCCCCAATATTCACCATACCTGAATCCAATAGAAAATGTCTGGGGTTGGCTTGCAAGAAAAGTTTATGAAGGTGGAAAACAATTTGAGACGATAGAATCCTTAAAAGATGCAATAATGGAAGCATGGAGTTCAATTTCGCTAAATTACTTAGAGTCATTATACAACTCGATGCCAAATCGCATTTTTGAGGTTATTTCTAAAAACGGTGGCAGTACTCATTACTAATTGAATGCTAGACGATAATAAATTTCATTTTTATAACCTAAAATTTAAAAATAAATTACAGTTTGCTTAGTTTTAAAATATTCCTTATTCAAGTGACACACGAAAAAGTACCACAAAAATACATGTCTTTAAATAAATGCATAATTTTAGCAAAACAAAATATGTATATTTTTTATTTCTTCAGGAAACTAAAGCCAACACTTTGAAATTTGGTTGCGCAAAAAAATATTTTTTTCTGAACTTTAGTTTAGCAGATATAATTAATTAAAGGTAAAAAAATGTGATTCCTTATTCAAGTGGCAGGCAGTGTATTTTATGCTGCACAGCGTGAGATCCAAAAATGAAATGGAAATAATTAAGCAATTTGGAACTGCTCGCCTACACTTCTACTATCACTATGTGAGTGTAATTTTAGAGCTTGGACGATAAGACCCAAAAATGGATACCCCGGTTATGAACATTTTTAAAAACGATCCTGATTCGTTATGTCTGAGTTGATTTCAAAGATTTTTGTATGAGAGAATTCTACTGGTCGAGGTCTACAAAAAACATGTGCATATCTCATCTCTTTGAGTTTACGAGATATTGGACTTCAAAGATTAAAATTTTGTACCTTGGTGAAGTTTTTTCGTTACAGCGGGTCCAACTTTTTTATTTCAACAAATAGCAAAATAAGTAAAGAAAGAATTTTGGAAAAATATTTGCGGTGTCAAAAGTTATAAGTATTTAAATTTGAACTTTAAAAAAAAAATTTTTTTTTTTTTTTTTGCCTAAAAGAGTGGTCGCATTTTTATTCTGTTTTATACAAATTTTCTTAAATAACATATACATTATTTATATTCTGAAGGAAAGAAAATTGTCAAAGTATTGATTCCTGCTAGAACCTATTATTATATATCAAATCTCAAAGGTAGAATCAGAAAATTTTTATTTATTTTTTTTTATAACATCTAATATGTTTTAATTTTTAGGTAATGAAAAAAATAAAAAACCTTTTTGGAAAAATTTGATTTTTTTGTGAATTGCAGGATTTCTGTTGACGAATCTAAAAAAATGAATAACACTTCAAATTAAGCATCAAAAAGTCTACTCTGGTGTAAAATTTCATTCAACAAAAATCCTGCTCAAAAAAAAATAGGTAAAAATTGGGAGACCCTGGTTCTCGTAGGATATCAAAATATTTTTTATTTGTTTGTCTTTCAGAAAAATTTAAATGCTGTATATGTTACTTAAAATTTTTTTTATCTAACAGAAAAGTAATGCGACCACTTTTTTGGGAAAAAAAAAGAGAAAAACTCAAGCTCAATATCTCACAAACTTTAAGAGACAAGATATGAATACGATGATGCTTTTTGTAGTTCTCGACTAGTAGAATTCTCTCATATAAAAATCTTTTAACTCAATCCAGATATAACGAATCAGGATCGGTTCTAAAAATGTTCACGTTCAGCTGCTCCCCGTAGGTCTGTATAGTCCAAGCTCATAACTTAAAGTCGCCCATATTTCTACTATCACTATGTGAAATTTCATGAAGAACCGACTAGCCGTTAGGAAACTGCAGATTTATATTCATTTCATCTTAAAAATGGGACACTGTGCTTCAGTCGGTTGAAATGACATTTATGAAGCAGCCAAAAGTGGTTTATATGATAATTTAGAACACTAAATGCGAATCTTCACTCATTTTTTCAAAATTGGTTTTAGTTTTCGAGATATAAATTGAAACATTCGTATTATTTAAGACCTGTTTCACGTATTAAAGTCCAAGAGTAGGAACTCATCATGCCCTCGCCACATTTTTCCGAAGTCCGTAGATTTTGATTTAAAACTTTTAACAACAAATTGAAGATTCTTAAAACATATTCCGCTTGTCGATTCGTGCTTTGGGATTTGAGAAAATATGGTCTAAAATCAAAACTTTCATATAAAATGGGTCGAATTCGAGAGGGTGTGTACCATGACCAATTGAGTTATTGGGCTTGTTTTTTATCTTAAAGTCATCTCTGTGAAGTTACCTTTCAGAAAAGTGCAAAATTATATGTTGCTAAAGAAAATTTTATTTTAGATAAAAAAAAGAGTGTAGATACTTTTTCGGCTAAAAAAAACTCAAAAAGTCGTCTTTTTGCAATTTTCAAATTCAAAATCATTTATTTTTGAACTTGTTAAAGATATCGACTTCAAATTTTTTTTATTCAATAGATAATTTTGTTCTTTAACTAGTTAAGAAAAAAAACTAATAAAATCGGTCGGAAATATATGAAAAAAAACTGCACCAAGAACATGCAAATTTATGGTGCTTAAAAATTCAAATGCAAATAACTCGAAAACTATAACAGATAAATGGGACACGTGAGCATGTGCCCCCCATCCAAACTTAACATTGTACGCTCCTCTGCTAAGCCTATACCAAGTTTCATGAAAATCCAACCAGACGATCAGAAGTTACAGATTTATTTCCAAAAAATTTCGATTCTGCCCCACTGTGCATTATTTGCTTAAAATTAGGGGATTTGCGATTACCGAGAATGTTGTGAATGAGAATGGCGGTTTTAAAAATGCTTAACGTCTAATAAGTTAAGCATTTTTAAAATATGTAATATTCTATGTGTAATATTCTATGTGAAAATCTGGTTTGAAAGCATTCAGCAAGCCCCACTACGAAAAAAATTGCTAATACAGATATTGGTTTAACTGAAAAGGGCAAAACACCAAAAAATCGCCAAATTTGTTTTGCGATGAAAAATTAGTTTTGTGGTAAAAAACCCAATTTTTATATGATTTGTGATGGAAAATGAATTCTTTGGTGAAAAATTAGTTTCGTGGCGAAAAAATAATTTTGTGGTGAAAAGCTAATTTTGTTTTGTGGTGAAAAAATAAATTTGTGATGAAAAATTGGTTTTGTCTTGAGAAACTAAGTTTGTGGTCAAAAACTAGTTACGAAGTGAAAGACAGGTTTTGTGATGAAAAATTGATATTGTGGTGAAGAAATCGTTTTGTTATGAACACCAAGTTTTAAGGTGAAAATATAATTTTTAATGAAAAATGAGTTGTTTGATAAAAAAAAAAAAATGAGTTGTTTGATAAAAAAAAAAATGTGTTTTGTGGTGAAAAACAAATTTACGATAAAAATTTGTTTTTTCTGGAGAAACTAATTATTTGGTGAAAAATTAGTTTTTTATTTAGAAACTAATTTTGTGATGAAAAACCAGTTTTATGATGAAAAATGTTTGTTTTGTGTTGAATATTTTGTGGTGAAATTTCGTTTTATGTGGAAACACAAATTTTGCTGGTAAAAACTTCATTTTGTAGTAAAAAACTAGTTACGAAGTCAAAAACTGGATGTTCACCACACATCCAGTTTTTCATTTTGTGAAGAAATTGTGAAAATTTAGTTTTTTATGAAAAATGTGTTGTTTGATAAAAAAAAAAAATTGTTTTTGTGATGACAAAAACTAGTTTTGTTTGTAGTGATTTTTTTTTTTTTTTTGAAGAAATCATGTTTTAAAATTAAAACTTTTTCTTTAAATTGTTTTACGATGAAAAAACTAGTTGAGGTGGAAAAACTAATTTCGTTATGAACATTTGGTTTTGTGTAGAAAAACTTTGTTTTAAAGAAAAAATATTTATCTATTTTTTTTTTTTTTTTTTATGGTGAAAAACTTATTTTGTTTATTTTAAAAACTATTTATTTTATTTTAAAAACTATTTTCTTTTTGAAAAACTAGTCTTTTTGCATGTTTTATGGAAAAAACCCAGTTTTGTAAAAATAAAAAATATGTTGCTGTGAATGCGATTTAGTACCGACAAGTGCCTGAATAAAAGTGCTTAAAAAATTTATCATCCCCGCTTGACACACTATGCGCTCCCATTGGCTTGATAGAAAATAATTGTAACATTAAAAATAAAACAAAAATAAGACTTTGTTGTTTTAAAGTTTCAACAACTACGTTATTTCATAACATGTTAAAAAGAATGCTACAAAGAAGATGACACAAGGTTGTTAAAACATTTAGTTCACTTTTAGTTTACTTCACCAGAGGTGGGTAAGAAGGGGATAGTTCTCTAGCCAACAAATAGAATATAATCATTACGATTATTGACTTAATGTTATTACAAATGTAAACTGTTCAATGTCACAGAAGAAATTTTATGCATGATTGGAAAGAAACTTAAATGATGAAATTTCGATGACTTATGAACTCGAACAAACTAAAAGAGAAACTACTTTCAACTTATCACATTTGACAGGAAGATTATTGGTTGCATAGAGATTTATATGAAAGGAATTTATTGTAGTTGATAATAAAGGATGACTAACATAAGCAACAGTTTTTCATTTGTAAGACAGCGTTTATTAGAACTTTTTGCTATTTATATAATTTAATATTTTATTTCTTAATTAAGGTTATTTTTGTTCTTTAATATTTAATGGTTTTGAGCATCATTCGACATTTAAGCTTTTCTTTCAATAATCAAGGATTTTGTTCTTAATATCTATTTTGTCCACTAGCCCTCTTAATCCTCGCTGACTTCGGGCACCCATAGCTCTTTGAAAATATCATAGAAACTAAAGTATAAAGCAGTCGTCAAGCCACTCTTAAACAGCGTTGGATACATTCCCTTGTAGAAACCCATAACACCTTCCTCCTTCAATGTTACCCGAATACACTCCTTAATATTCGAACATTTCTGATTGCGTCCAAAAGTTTTACGTGCTTCCTGGAAACCCTGCAGTTGTAAACGTTTCTTAATGAAATCCAAAGGATAAACCACCACTTTGGAAATAACACCAGCCATACAGCCATTAACCAAGCCCCACAATACAGGCGGTTGATGATGATCAGGGCTGACAACATTTTTGTAAAAATCATTAAGTTGATGATAGAACATAAAATTGAAACCGATGAGGGGGGCGATTTGTATGAGAGTGGTGCCCAAACCACGGAAAATGCCATAGAAACCTTCTTTTTCTATGATAGAAGGAACCAATCTGAAAATACTTGTATTCCTGAAATGAGGATCCTGGCCGATAACACGAGTCCGAATGACATCGAAAGGCATGGAAACTGTAGAACCCACACAGCCCGCTAAGCCACCACTAAGAAATTTTCTCAAGTTTCTGTGCTCGTGCAAATATTCGTAGTGACGCAGTTTCAAATTGATTTGTTCGTATGACCAAAATTGAAATACCGTATAGGTAATTGTCAACAGTTGTCCAGCATTGTGACCCTTCCAAAAACCCCCTATACCCTCTTCCTTGTAGATTAAACGTGAGGCCTGCATCATTGATGTGTACTTGGAGGTAGGAGGCATTTGTTGTGCACCATTCGTTAGCAAGGGCGCATGCTTACGCACTGGTTCCACTTGTAATTGAAAACGTATTTTCAAGACATCGAATGGTTGTGTTATGAAGCGTGTTATAAAACCTGAGGCTGCCCCGGCGGAGGCTTGTTTCAGCTGTGTTATCAGTGAATTAAATTGAGGAATTTCCGGCTCCTGTTTTTTCATCTGAGGAAATGGTACCTTCGACATTTCGTTTTTTCGTTGTGGTTTTTCTTTTCTTTTATAGTTTAAGTTGCTTTTCTTGGTCTGTTTTCAGTAAAAGGGAGAGGGGGTGCGCGAGTGTTTAGGAGGAGTATTAATCTAATCTGTAAGTAAATAAAAGACAAAAATTAAAAATAATAAATATAAATTTATTCATATATATATATATTTAGTCTAGTTTAAGTCAAGTCAAATCTATAGAATAATTTATATTCTGAACTAAAGAATAGTGTATAGTTTTGACAATAATTTAGTCTACAGTCTAGTTTACGGTCTAGCCTGTAGTGTGGACTATAGTCTACAGACAGGACTATTCTATAGTCTGAACTATAGTCTTGTCAATAATCTAGATTATAATCTAGTCTATAGTATAGTTTATTCTGTAGTCTAAAGGGTAAAGTAAAAATTAACTATAGTCCGAATTCCAGTCCAGTTTATAGTATGGACTGTAGTCTATAGTTTGGATTGCAGTCTATGGTCTGGACTAATCTTTAATTTAGTTCAATTTATACTAAAATTTCTGGACTATAGTGTAGTCTATAGGCTAGACTATGGTCTTTAATTTAGTCCAATTTATAATAAAATTTCTGGACTATTGTCTAGTCTACAGTCAGGTCTACAGTATTGCCTATAGTCTGGATTATAGTATTGTTTATAGTCTGGACTACAGTATAGTCTATAATCTTTAGTCTACAATTTTGTCTATAATCTATAATCTTGTCTATAGTCTAGTCTGGATATAATCTAGTCTTCAGTCTGGACTATATATTAGTTAGTGAGCTTTATAGTTTATTATTGTAGTCTAGAAACTAAACTAATTTAAAAATTAACTAAAGATTAGCCTTAAAGATTAACTATAGTTTAGTCTATTGTCTGAATTATAGTCTAGTTTATTGTCTAATCTTATATCTGGACTATAATTTATTTTGTAGTCTAAAAAAAAAATTATTTTTTCCAAAACTTTTTATTTTGTATGCACATTTTTTGAGCATTACTGATAATTATTTATTACTTTAAGTATCATTACCTCCTGTATAATTAAATGTTCCTTGAATTTATAATTCTCATTTTACAGATAATTTAAATGCCTTTAAATTAAATGGTTTCGAAACATATTCATTAATAATAACTTTGTAAATTACTAATTTATAATATTAGCTTTGTTCCCGTACTCGAAAATTGGGCAAACAAGAGCTATTTTGAGAGAATAATGTTCTTGTTTTCTTTCGGGTAGATTATGTAAATTGTTAAATAATTAAAAAATAAAAACATACAATAAAAAATTTTAATGAAAATAAATAAAAAATTCTTTGTTTTTGTTATTAATAGCAAAGTTTCATTAAAAAAAAAAATTAAAAACAGTCAATATGTGAAAAAATAAAATTATATTCACATACGAATTTTTAAAACAGTTTGATGTTTCATTTCTGTTTGTTAAACAATTTAGATTTATGTGTTCCCGAACTTTTATACGTTGTTGTATTTTGGTGAAAGAAAATTTTACTTTTTCTCATTTTACCTCATTTTACCCAAAAAGTATGGAAACAAACCTATTATCATAATATTTCTATGGATATACAAACACAGAAGAACAGACAGATAAACAAATGAAAACTAAGATCATATATAAATATGTTAAAGGAAACCATTAGTGTTATTGTGATTGTTGTTATTGTCAGTTTATACGGATGTGAATATATATTTAGTAAATTTGAATAGATTATACTATATGTGTATACCAACATTATACATGAAAGGTTGGCAATTATATTATGATTGAAAACCTAATATATAATAAAACTGAATTATAAATAATTTACATATGGAAAATAAACAGCCAAAAGAGATTTAAATAAAATATTTACATTTCAAAATGAAATTAAATTAAGTTTATTCAGGTTAAGCAAAATACTAATTGACACAAATGAAATATTTATAAAAAAAAAAAAAACTTTTTTCTTTACAAAAGAAAAATTGTTAGCCTAAACATTTTTCACATATGACCCTAGGTCTGAAATACATTTAATGGCCCTAGGTTTAATTGATATTGATTTACTGTTTAATTTCTCTATCCTTGTATACACTCCCCAAGCATTAATAATATTATATTCTTTTTTTATTTTTCATTCCAGTTGCCAAACAACAAGTTGTTGCCTACACTCAAAAATCACAAATTAAACATGAAAATCGTCATATACAATTGGTACGTGAGTATGGCTTTCATCCTCGCACTAAAGCTACAGTCGGGGATGGTGATGTTTTGCCAAAGAAATTCGAACCATTTCCTGAAAATATGTATGGTCGACCGTTGGAGGAAATTGATCAATTTATATACGAAGAGGTAAGTGAAACAAAAGAAAAATTAAATACAAAGCAAAAGTAAAAACTATAGAAATTGCTAGAAACTATGTTACAGAAAGTAAAACATAATTTTAAGATACATATATATATACACTCAATATAATTTGTAAATTGTAGTTGAGAACGTATTTAAATTAAAGATGATATTTAAAATTAATAGATATTTTGCAAAAAAAAAATAAGAAATCATCTTAAGAAAATATAAAATAGTCCATCTACATATAGTCCTGTATATAGTCTCATATACAATCTCGTCTATGGGCTACAAAGAAAAAATTTGCTAAAAAGGTTTCAAACAAACGTCTGTTTGAATTTATTTTAAGGTTATGTTTTTCATAGTATCTATTAATATTTTGTTTGATTGTTATTTTATTTCCAACACTGCACAGTGGTCCCAAAACGATTTTTTCTAATAATTCTATAACTTATGTTTTCCAGTTGAATTGTAGGAGCACAGCACCCTGCGTGCCACGGGGATAGAAGGCAGACCTCCAAAGTTGGTTTAAATTCGCCAAAAATTCATTTATGACTTGAATGTAAAAAAATGTAGATATAGGTAGTCCTCTATCTCTAAAAAAAACATGCTTACACGTGTAGGTTATCTCTTTTAGTGTAAGATATATTTAGGTCGAAGCAAAATTTACCCTCATTTTTTGTCCAGTTTTTTAAACTTGGGGGCCTTAATTTAGGCCAAACAATTTTTTGATTTCTAGGTTTCTCACAAAATTCTAAATAAAAAATTTAAAAAATTTTCATATTTTTGGGGTTATTTTCCAAAAAGCTTATAATATTCTTCTAACATATATATATATATATATATATATATATATATATGTATATATATATATATATATTTTCTTTTTTTTTATTCCGGCCTACAAAATGTAATGGTTTCAAAAGAAATCTTAAGGTAAATAAATGTAAAGTAAAATCTGAGATGCTTTGGGAAACGGTTCCACCCCCACCCTCAAGGCCCATCCAAACTTTGTCAATTTTGAAAAAAGTTGTTTTTTTTTGTAAAAATCTCAAAAGTCAATTTTAGAAATAAGTCTTCCCCGGACTGGGATCATGGTCTGAAGAAATTGTCACTAATCATGATTCTCCATTTTCTAAGATTTCTTAGACAATATCGCAGTCTATATTCTAGACTATAGCACATTCTATACCAAAGACTATAGCAAAGTCTATACTCTAGACCATAGCACATTCTATACCAAAGACTATAGCAAAGTCTATACTCTAGACCATAGTACATCCTATACCATAGACTATAGCACAGTCTATAGTTTCAACTATAGCACAGTCTATAGTTTAAACTATAGCACAGTCTATAGTCTAGACTATAGCACAGTCTATAGTCTAGACTATAGCACAGTCTATAGTCTAGACTATAGCACAGTCTATAGTCTAGACTATAGCACAGTCTATAGTCTAGACTATAGCACAGTCTATAGTCTAGACTATAGCACAGTCTATAGTCTAGACTATAGCACAGTCTATAGTCTAGACTATAGCACAGTCTATAGTCTAGACTATAGCACAGTCTATAGTCTAGACTATAGCACAGTCTATAGTCTAGACTATAGCACAGTCTATAGTCTAGACTATAGCACAGTCTATAGTCTAGACTATAGCACAGTCTATAGTCTAGACTATAGCACAGTCTATAGTCTAGACTATAGCACAGTCTATAGTCTAGACTATAGCACAGTCTATAGTCTAGACTATAGCACAGTCTATAGTCTAGACTATAGCACAGTCTATAGTCTAGACTATAGCACAGTCTATAGTCTAGACTATAGCACAGTCTATAGTCTAGACTATAGCACAGTCTATAGTCTAGACTATAGCACAGTCTATAGTCTAGACTATAGCACAGTCTATAGTCTAGACTATAGCACAGTCTATAGTCTAGACTATAGCACAGTCTATAGTCTAGACTATAGCACAGTCTATAGTCTAGACTATAGCACAGTCTATAGTCTAGACTATAGCACAGTCTATAGTCTAGACTATAGCACAGTCTATAGTCTAGACTATAGCACAGTCTATAGTCTAGACTATAGCACAGTCTATAGTCTAGACTATAGCACAGTCTATAGTCTAGACTATAGCACAGTCTATAGTCTAGACTATAGCACAGTCTATAGTCTAGACTATAGCACAGTCTATAGTCTAGACTATAGCACAGTCTATAGTCTAGACTATAGCACAGTCTATAGTCTAGACTATAGCACAGTCTATAGTCTAGACTATAGCACAGTCTATAGTCTAGACTATAGCACAGTCTATAGTCTAAACTATAGAACAGTTTATAGTCTAAACTATAGAACAGTTTATAGTCTAAACTATAGAACAGTTTATAGTCTAAACTATAGAACAGTCTATAGTCTAAACTATAGAACAGTCTATAGTCTAAACTATAGCACAGTCTATAGTCTAGACTATAGCACAGTCTATAGTCTAGACTATAGCACAGTCTATAGTCTAGACTATAGCACAGTCTATAGTCTAGACTATAGCACAGTCTATAGTCTAGACTATAGCACAGTCTATAGTCTAGACTATAGCACAGTCTATAGTCTAGACTATAGCAGTCTATAGTCTAGACTATAGTACAGTCTATAGTCTAGACTATAGCACAGTCTATAGTCTAGACTATAGCACAGTCTATAGTCTAGGCTATAGCACAGTCTATAGTCTACACTATAGCACAGTCTATAGTCTACACTATAGCACAGTCTATAGTCTAAACTATAGCACAGTCTATAGTCTAAACTATAGAACAGTTTATAGTTTAAACTATAGCACAGTCTATAGTCTAGACTATAGCACAGTCTATAGTCTAGACTATAGCACAGTCTATAGTCTAGACTATAGCACAGTCTATAGTCTAGACTATAGCACAGTCTATAGTCTAGACTATAGCACAGTCTATAGTCTAGACTATAGTCTAGACTATAGCACAGTCTATAGTCTAGACTATAGCACAGTCTATAGTCTAGACTATAGCACAGTCTATAGTCTAGACTATAGCACAGTCTATAGTCTAAACTATAGCACAGTCTATAGTCTAAACTATAGCACAGTCTATAGTCTAAACTATAGCACAGTCTATAGTCTAAACTATAGAACAGTTTATAGTCTAAACTATAGAACAGTCTATAGTCTAAACTATAGAACAGTCTATAGTCTAAACTATAGCACAGTCTATAGTCTAGACTATAGCAGTCTATAGTCTAGACTATAGTACAGTCTATAGTCTAGACTATAGCACAGTCTATAGTCTAGACTATAGCACAGTCTATAGTCTAGGCTATAGCACAGTCTATAGTCTAGGCTATAGCACAGTCTATAGTCTAGACTATAGCACAGTCTATAGTCTAGTCTATAGCACAGTCTGTGCTATAGTCTAGTCTATAGCACAGTCTGTGCTATAGTCTAGACTATAGCACAGTCTATAGTCTAGACTATAGCACAGTCTATAGTCTAGACTATAGCACAGTCTATAGTCTAGACTATAGCACAGTCTATAGTCTAGACTATAGCACAGTCTATAGTCTAGACTATAGCACAGTCTATAGTCTAGACTATAGCACAGTCTATAGTCTAGACTATAGCACAGTCTATAGTCTAGACTATAGCACAGTCTATAGTCTAGACTATAGCACAGTCTATAGTCTAGACTATAGCACAGTCTATAGTCTAGACTATAGCATAGTCCATAGTCTAGACTATAGCACAGTCTATAGTCTAGATTATAGCACAGTCTATAGTCTAGACTATAGTACAGTCTATAGTCTAGACTATAGCACAGTCTATAGTCTAGACTATAGCACAGTCTATAGTCTAGACTATAGCACAGTCTATAGTCTAGACTATAGCACAGTCTATAGTCTAGACTATAGCACAGTCTATAGTCTAGACTATAGCACAGTCCATAGTCTAGACTATAGCACAGTCTATAGTCTAGATTATAGCACAGTCTATAGTCTAGACTATAGTACAGTCTATAGTCGCAGAGTCTTGACAATAGTCGCAGAGTCTTGACAATAGCGTAGTCTATAGTCTTAACTATAACTTTGTCTATAGTTTGGTCCGTAATCTAATCTAAAATGTAATCTAATATAGCATGGTCTATAGTCTTGACTATAGCATAGTTTATAGACTTAAGTACAGAGTAGTCTACAGCTTTGACTATAGCGTAGTCTATAGACTTAACTATAGAGTAGTCTATAGCTTTGTATATATATAGTATAGTCTTTATACTAGTCTGCAGTCTATTCCTCAGTTTATTTTACAGTTTAGTCAATAGTTTGTTCTATAGTATTTAATCTAGTCTAAAGCGTAGGCTATAGTCTAGTATATAGCGTAGTCTATAGTCTGGTTAAAAATCTAGTTAATAGTGTATTCTATAGCGTAGTTTATAGTCTAAACTACAGTTTATTTTGTAGTTTAATGAAAATTTTAAATATTTCCCAAAATCTATATTTTTGTTGCTCTTTTGATAAAAATTTATATTTATATAAATTTTTAGAATATTAAACAAAATTACTTAAATAATCCAACATGTTTAAACTATTTGTATAAATATAAATTTACGACAATACTCGTATTACAAAACGATTCTATTCCAAAGACAACCAATATTTGCATTAAATATTGCTTACAATGTATTTTACTCTAAGAACATTTGAACAAATAAATAATTTTGTAAATTTTAAGACACATAATTCACTTAAAATTTATTGCAACTTTTTAAAATTCTCATGCTATTCATACAACAGTATATGTTTTTATTTTTTCATGTGATACATTAAAATAATTTACATAATACATTCGAAAGAGAAACATTTAAAAACATTGTTTGTGTCCTTAGAAGAGGCACTTAATGGTTGTATGTGTCTTATTTATAAGTGCGTTTAAAGTGTACTCGGTCAGTTAAGTGTAAATTTATTATCGATTAATATTATAAATACCATAATAAATACAATAAACCAAATACAAGCACTTTTAGTCATTTTGTTACATTATAACTATATATTTATATATATAAGCAGCACTAAAATTAATACTTGGACGAAGAAATAGTTACTTACACAAGTAACTACTATTTATAACAAAGGAGTTTAGTTAGGGATGAAGAGTTTGCTATTATTAGAGAGTTATTATGGTATAATTGGAACCTTAACAAGTATATGAGGAATTCTCTTTTTACGTTTACATTTAAGAAGCCGGCTTTAAGCCTCAAATATTTTCTTTAATTTAGATTTTTTTTAAATTAACTTTTGATGCAATTATGCAATTAGCAACACATCGTGGAGTAAACCAACAAGAAATTAAGATCTTAAATGGTTCCATGTGGTACTCAAAATTAAAAAATTCAAAAAAGTGTTTGAAAATATAAGTTTTTTTTATGATTCTTGTAATTATATATTTTACCATATGCGTCCAATTCCACTTGTAAAAATAGGCCAACTTGTGTTCAATCAGTATGTCGTTGACCAGTGTTGAATTATATTGTATACAAATGATGAAACCAAAATTTTAATTTTTTACAGTTTTTCGATTAGAAAATTTTTGCCGCTTCAAATATTGCAAAATAAAGAATGGAGGTTTATTGCTTTTGTATTTATGAATCGTTGAAGATAATCACGTTAATGTGCCCTGAATAGCAGCGCTATAAGAGAGTACCCAAACTTGGAGAGAGAAAACGTGAATGGCTCTAAGAGGTGCCTTTTACGCGAGGCACACTCACAGGTATTTCGTGATCAAAATAGGTTTCCAAATTACATTTTAAAATCGTTGTGGCATGATAAAACATTAAATTGCAAAAACGTTATAACTCCTTAAAATTGATCTAAAATTTTGCGTATTTTATATTAGCATTTTTCTTCTTTACATTCAATGTGAAATTATATTTATAATAAATATTTATAATAAGTACGTCTGTGTATGTGGAATTTTTACAATATTTTTAAACTTCTGAATTTGAACTACAATAAAATGAACGGTCATTTCTTGTCCATCACTATCATTTTAAAAAATTTTTTAATTGATTTTGATTTTATAAAATTAAAAAACTAGAAAATCTATGCATACTTTGGTGATTAAAATATGTTTAATAAAATGTCAAAGATCACTATGATCGCGATTATCTTCGGTGTCATTAACAATATCATATCACTTTTAGTTTATATATTGGACATATTGATGTGGGTTACATACGTATTGTAATTTTCTAAATGTTGTTGAAAATAGAATTTTGGCAATTTTTTATAACTTCTTATCTTATTCCATAGCACTAAGGCCGTTCGCTAAAAGTCATTCACGCGAACAGATTTGTGCTTCATTAAAGCAGCTAATATTGGTACTAAATATCGTTGATGTGCTATTTAAAACAATTTTTAATATTTTTTTTAACCCCAAAAATAAACGAGTTTGAAGAAATGCCCATCTACATAAATATTTTATTTTCACATACATATTATGAGGACATTTTAACTTTAATCTCAATATTTTCTATGTTGAAGATTACACTTAAAGGATTTTAGCTTAAAGTTAGTACAATTTAACTGCACACAAGTTAGAGTGCTATATTCGGTTGTGCCGAATCTTTTACACCCTTTACCACTTTACCAACAAATAAGAAGATATAGTATGCCTTAACATTTTCATATTTATACTTAAAATAATATATATATATTTGTTCCACAAGCAACGCTTGCTTAAACAAAAACAAAAAACACAACAACAACAACAACAACAACAACTTATAATCATACATATATTTATATATTTTTGTATGTATATACAAACAAACTGACTGTATATATAAAAAACAACAACACCAATAATCATTATAATACTGCTGTTGTCAATTAAGCTGCTTGCTTATACTAAAAACAACAACATTAATAGTCATTGCAATACTTAATATAAATGTTTGTGTGCATATTATTAACAGATTTTTCAGTTTTTGGACTATAACTCGGTTGTTTAGGAACCAATTTGGTTGATTCAAAAAACCGAAATTTTATAAAAATATTTATGACTGAAATATAATGAAATACGTAGCTTAAACAAGGGCTACAATAGTCAAAAATGTGTTTTGCCCGATATCCCGGTTGTTATTTAATGGATATTGTTCATCTCTTCAGCATAAAGATTCAGAAAAAAATGTCCAAATCTTCTTTGTAAAAACTAAGTCTCTAGTTTATATAAAGGCATCAAAAAATCGATAACCAAAAACCGCCTTTTTTTACATATGCACTATTTATATATATATATATATATATAAATTTATATATATATGCACTATTTATATATATATATATATATATAAACTTTTTTCCTCTCCGACGAAAATTTTGGAAATTACAAACAGAATAACAAACTTATATGTACCCCTTAAACCTGTATAAAAAAAGTACCTTCCACACAGAATTGTTTGCACTTACAAATATATGGTTGAATGAATGTGTTTAAAATTTATTTCTACATAAAATGTGTGAAATTTTAAAAATGCTTAAGAATTTTATTACAATCTATCTTCTGACTACCTTTTTTAAGGTATGCGCTTAAATAAAATGTAACATACATATTTTTAAATAAAATATGAACGGTGCAAGAAACAAAAGTAGATCAATTTATTATAGCATTCTTCTACAAATTCTTCTAATGTATCATTTTATATGTAAATTGGTAACTAGTTTTTTTTTAATTTTTTGGTATAACTTAAAAAAAATTAAAGTAATTTCATCAAATTTTTTTGGCGCCATCTGTCCATACAAATTTCAAATTTATAATCTGAATTAATTTTTTCCGGGCCCTTCTTTAACCTACTTTTGACTTTATTCGAATTTCTTTCTGATTGCGACAATTCTTAGGTGTTAAAGAACATAGCGTACCATTTCTGGGTGCTTCTACTGTAACGACAAAATTCTAAATCAAGCCAGAAAATTGAAAGTTCACTGTTTTATGGTAGGATTAGTATCAATGTCTTTTTTTTTATACTGTTTGACCTAATTATTTGAGGTTAACCAGGCTAAAGCAGCAAAACAATCACACATCTTGTTGCATTTAGAGTAAATTTGACATACGACAAAAATTTTAAATTTTTATTACTTTTCATCACGATTGCATTCAGAACCATTTTCTCTATTATTTTATTACTAAAAATTATACCTAGAATTGTGAGAGAAGTCAGAAATAACGAATGTTGTAGTCTAATGCAAAACACTGTAAAATTATTTTTTCATTATTAAGGAACTTTATTTAATCTGGCCCTCAGAGTTCTTCTTAGCATTATTATTTTTCTTTCTTAGCTTTTGATTTTAATAAAAGCCCATAATTAGCTTTTCCTTGACCCTTATTAAATACAAACCGAGCCCTTACACGGCCGTACATTTTTGGCACAGCTAATTCCCTGTTTAGCTTTTTAATTACCCTGAAATTCAATTTCTGGATCTAAAATCACTCAACTGAAATTTTCTAATAACTTCTAAATAAAAATTAAAAATTATTTTTTTTTTTTTATATTTTCCTTTGACTACCAAAAATTTTATCTGTTCTTAAATCTGACATATCTTTCGAAGATATTGCGATCAAGAAAAATCTTAAAAATTAATGGCAGTAGGAGTTAATAAGAAAATTATATGTTATATTTTATTTGAACGCACACCTTAGTTGTTTTTGTTATTGTAAGGATTTATAATAGTTCATGCTCTTTGTCACAATTTCTATAATACATAAATATAATATTTTCTTATCTATCGTCTATTTAATGTGCTTTTGTAAATGTTTTCACACACTCACATTTGTATAAAGTTAAATACTTATCTTTGTTATTACATAGTCATATAAACGTGCTTTTGTATTGTCCCTATTGAATAACAACAATATTTATTTATATTGGCTTTTGTTTCCGTTTATTTTTTATTTTTACTATATTATAATTCACATTACAAAGAGAATAATGATTATAACAGCAGTAGAAAGAAGCTATTAAACGTAAGTAAATAAATATAGATGTTTGATGTGGTGTGTTTCTATTACAATCATTATTATCGTTACACTAAGAACGTACACATATACATATAAATGTATCATTAGTTATTTTATTTTTCATAGCAAAGAAGAGTTTGCATTTAATAGAAAATTAAATTATTAATTGTTCATTAAATTCATTGGAAAAGTTAATAGTTGAAAAAGATAAAGGCAAAGAATAGTGCATGCATATGTATATACGAAAAAAATATGATTGATGTCTAAATGGAAGAATATTTAATAGACTTATCACTTTTTACCAAAATAATGTAACTTTTAATCGGCTGGTTGGATTTACATAAAATTCCATATTGGCATTCTGTGTCAGAGGTACACTAATTTGAGCCTCTCATAGCTCCGCTTCTAAAGATAGTGTGACGTCCTCCTTCCAAATTTTAAATTGTACACTCCTCTGCAACGCCTATGAGAAATTTTATGTAAATCCAACCAGCCAATTAGAAAATAACAGATTTGTTTCTAAAAAATTTCGATTCTGCAATGTAAATTTTGCAATAATGACACTTAAATAATTTTATTATGTACAAGATTTCACACGCCTTTTATGTATCCTAAAATTTGAAATAGCATCACTTCTTACAAATTAAGCTCTAAATCTAAAAGAAGAAATTATACGTGATATAATTTTTTTTCCAATTTGAGCTCCGATTGAAATTTACTCTGAAATTACATATATACATATAAGGAACGGCAGAACAAAACATCCTTTTTTGTTCTTTTAAAATTGTTAAGAAATTAAGAATTATTTCGTTCAAAGCAGCATGAACGTGAAAATAATAAAAAGCTGTTTGCTTAACATAAGATATGTGAAACTACAAAAAAAAAAACAACATAATGGTGTTAAGAATGTATGAGATCCAAGGACTTTTAATTGTGAGAAAGTACGTTTTGTTGAAAAGATAGATAAAAAGAAGGTTTTGTTAAAAATATATTGAAAAAGTACGTTTTAATATTTGAGTATTTTACATTAATATTTTTGCTCAGTATTTTAAAACACTCCAAATTACCCAGCCAAAAATATCCGAAAAGGATAAAGGGTAATCCCATATTAAAGTGGACAGCAATTAGATTTGAAATTATCGATTTCAGTTAATTTCACTATAAATATTTCCTATTGAAAATTTTTGACTCAGGACTCTTTCATATCCAAAAATATGACTTTTTGAAAATTTTAAACTTTCACACAAAATTGAGTATAAAATCGTATATCTCCAAAAAAAAATGCTTTTAAAATTATTGAAAAACTATTTAATGGAATTTTAAGTTGAAAAGTCATTGAAGTTAGGATTTATGAAACAAAATATGGTATAAAGCTTAATAATTTAAGTATAATTTTACTAAATATGTGTCCTTGAAATATTACTCAAGTATAGTAAAAGTATATTTATGGTAAAATAAAAAGCAATGTTGAGTCCATTTTCTTGTGGGGAAAAATGTGAAATTATTATAACAATATTTTTCCTATTAAATTTTAATCCAAATAATATAAAAATAACAAAAAAAAAAACAATTTCTCAAAATATGCAAAAATCGTTTTGTTCTGTTGCTCCTCATATAGCCTTTTTATTAAAAAATATGTTTTTTATTATAAAAAGCATATTTAAAAATAGTTCAGTAATGAATTTTTTTATTATAATCTAATTTTTATTACAAAATTTGTTTCATTAACAAAAAACCTATAGCAATATTCTTGTTATACTTAATACATATTAATCCCAGCAAAAACTTTTTGGTTCTTAGTAATGGCAACTACTTATTAAAGTAGTAGTAAGGAGACGTCATTATTATTTGCATACTCTATATTATATAAATAAGTACTTAATAGTATAATAGCAAAGTTATATTGCAATTACGTGGATCAGTTGGCTATAGCGCTGGATTAACCACCAGAAGATTGTTGGTTCGCTCCCATTCTGATGGCGTTTTTTTTTTTTCAACAAAATGTCTAAAAAGATATTTTATATTAAAAAAGTTTTTGACACTTTGAAAATTAAGTGCGAGATGGTGTAATGGGTAAGACGTTAGTCATTAACAACGAATAGTTAATTTGTGTCCAAGTTTAAATCTCACTGACGGCAAAATTTTTTTGTTTATTTTTATTTTCGTTTAGGTACATATTTTTGAGTACCCCTAGAGTCTGAAAATAACTAAATGAATTTGTGGACAACTCGAATAAAAATAAGTAGTTTATTTTTGTTTCCAATTATACCTGCTAGCTTACTAGGAAAGCACAGTTTTTGCTGGGATCATACTCCGTATCGCACTGATTTTGTGGCACAGGATTTCACAGTCAATTTAGATTAGGGATGTTAATGACTAAAAATGTAGTTGTGTTGGTGTACGTAAAAAATGAACTCAAAGAAAAGATGGGTTTAGTTAATGAAAAACACCAATTATAGATGATGCTTTATTTTTATATAAAACATATTTTTAATGCATTTTTTTACACTTAAACTTACTAAGATTGCCACAAAAAACATAATTCACATTCCTCCAACATGAATATTACAAAAATTGATGGTTATTAATTACCAAACAATTTATTTCCATAAATTTTTTGCAGTGCATTTTGTACTCTTTGCACTCTTAGCAACGACTAAATGAAAGAGCGTGTGAACTAAGCCAGCACAATTGTGCTATGAAATTGACATCCCTTATTTAGATACACATGATCATGTGTACCGCTAAGCTTACAAATTACTACGTTATTTAGAAAACTAATGAGGTTGCATCACATATCGCTCATTTGCTGCAACATCATAATTCAAAAAATCTATTTTTTCAGGAGACGTATTTTTAGATTATAAATTAATATAACTTTCAACTTAACTTTACGATGTTGACTACACAATAGCTGACACACAAATAATGTAAGACGTCATTGCAAGGAACACACAACAAATTATGAAATTTGGACAAAATCCGTTTAACGCGATACTGCGTGAAATATGAAATATAAAAACCTTCAAGTTATACCTATATCATTTTTTAATTTGTCAAATTTAGAGGTTTTAGTCAGAACTATTCAAAAACTGTCACAAAAACAACAAAATGCAAATAAATTCTTAGTACGAGAACGTTTTTCCGTAAATTCTGAATAAAATTTTAAAGTCTGACAAGTACAAGAACAGAGATAATATGTAAAATAAAAAATAAATGAAATTTCATACAAAATGTAAAAATTTTTTATTTTCAAAAAAATCATAAAAATTGGAAAACGGACAAAACATACTCATTTTGCTCCTTCATAATAATGATGGATATTTTACAAATAAAACAAGCTATATTTCATTAAAATCTATGCTTTATTGTTATTTTATATTTAATCGAACCACTGTTTTTAATTTATGGATGAATTACTAAATTACTTTGTTACCAAAATATTTTAAAGTATTTTTAATATTTTTCTTAGCTCAATAAATAATATGTACATTTTAAAGGCGTCTGCATTTTCAGAATGAATAACATATTCATATTTAAATTTTAATATGTTTATATATATATATATATATATATATATATATATATATTTCCATAATATATATTAATGATTACATTAATATATATTAATGATTACATTAATATATATTAATGATTACATTTCTATTTTTTTATTATTATTCATACATTTTTATCAACATACAATAAGTACTTATAGTACAAGCTTCTATATCTACTTTATTTGTTTCAGCGAATAATAGTAAAACAAATAAGTTACTCTTATTCGCTCTTTATTTTGTTTTCTTTTGAACTTGAATTTACAGTCACACACAAAATTTTACTTCAGCCTTAATTTGTTTTTGTTTTGAAGTACGAAAATGAAAAACAAAACGAATTTCGAAGTACAGGCAAGTTTGTACACTGATCTCGCTTGCTCTCACAAGAAATCAGAATTTCAGCAAGAAAAATTGCCTTGTGTAAACTCAGACCAAAATTTTAAAAAATATTGAAATGAAATTTTAGTGTACTAATAATGTTTTTAATATTTTATGTAATACTAAAAATATTTTTTTTAATTTGGTGATTAATTTGATATTGTCAATAATTTCAGAAAGTTATAGCTCTAATGCACATTCATCATGCTTCTGCTTCGTCCTAACCGACCCTTTTCTGCCGCACTCTTCCTTCATATCGTTCACAAGAAATCCCTCATACCCCGGTACACAGACTAGTTGGCTTAGCTGAGATAGAGATTGATTTCACCACATATGACTTCAAGTCATTGATCGTGACATGACTTCACACATAAAAGTCGATAGTCCAAGTTCCTAATTGGTCTAGTAGTTACAATTGTAGCATATGTTTCCGCCTAAAATACTGTACATGTTTCAGGTAATCTTAGAGACACAGAAAGTCCCAGGTATTTAGAAAATACTCCAGACCAAGTTCCAATATCAGTTTTTGACTCACCAGATTAAATCCTCTTGAATAACAGCTTTCCTCGCCCAGCTATCTAAAAGATTTACTAAATTTCATCCTAGGGATGATATAAACAGTCTTTGAAGCACGCTCTAGGATATTGCTTTTCCCGATGCAATCTCTAAGTCTAAGTGCGGACTTGGCACTATTAATTGCAAGACAGATTAGTCTTTGTACTATTTTCAAGAAGGAGATATGTGTCTTCGTATTAACCGCTCTCCAACAGACAAGTACTACGTAGGAAAGAAGATAAGATTTGAGAATTCGTATTTTACCCAAGGTTTCTTAATGCAAATTCCATCACTTAGTGTGTGAGGAAACTTTCTTCTGACGAGAAGCACGACGTCATCTGCATATGGGACTAGACGCCACTGTGGATTACAATCCAGTTGGTTTTTCGTTAAATTACCCCCAAACTATGAAAAGCAATCCAGTTTAAGATATATTCAGAGTAATACCAATAAAGAATTTTCACACCGAGAAATGAAATATTTATAAATTACAATGTGCTCGAAAATGAGGCTTATTTTTTTAACAAGATGGGGCACCCATTGGGTAAAATTAAATAGACGACGCTAAATTTAGTGGTGTTAACCATTTTTAAAAGTTAGCGCTCGTTTTTGAGATATTTAATTTTGAAAGGATAAAAGAGGGGTAAGAAAAATTAATTTTTTTAGCTCAAATTTAACAATTTAGTTGTTAAATAAACAATTAACATTCTATTAAAGTATAAGATCATGAATTCTTCTTATTAAATATATATTAAACGCTAAATTACAAAATTTTAATCTAACAAGAAATATTACTACAATAACGTAAGCAAGCTAAGTAGTGTTACCAATGAGCAACTTTTCAAAAATAATAGTATATATATATATATATATATATATATATATATATATTCAGTATATATTCAATATATAATTAAATCAAAATAATGTATATACATATATATATATATATATATATATATATATATATATATATATATATATATATATATATATATATACATTATTTTGATTTAATTATATATTGAATATATACTGAATCGATTTATTGTTTAATTTACATAAATAATGTCCCTTTTATTTTTAATTTTGTATTATTTGTGCTACTTCCATAATAAGGTTTAAACCCAAATATCGCGAATACGAGCGGCGCTAACTTCGAAAAATGGCTGCCACCATTGAATTAAAAGTTAGGAGATCAGCTTGCTATAATTAGTTTCGGAGATATGCACAGTGTTATTTACAGAGTTTGTTTTTTCCCCACATTTTTCCGCTCCCGGGAAATAGGAATTGATTTTTAAATTTTCCGGGATTCCGGGAATTCCCTCCAAAAGTAATTAAAAATTTTAAAATATTTATAAGATAATTGAGTTAAATAAAGGATAAAAAATGTTGAAATAAACTAATTAATCATAAAACGATAGACTAATTCAGTTCTTTTTGAAATATTGACATTTTGAAAATTAAATGAACACTTTTTATTACATAACAACTCATCTGAAAGTCGAATCATTATTTAGTTTTCATATTACCCTGTGGGTAAGAGAGCCCCAAAGAATTTTATAGATATCTAAAGCACTACTCTTTCCAGGTTTATAACCCATTTCTATGAATAACGATTTTTTTAATGCAAAAATATAATTAAGTTCCTTCTATTTTTATGCTACACTATTAATCTATAGCTAAGGAAAACTTGAGGTAAAAAATTAATTTACATCATGTTCAGTTCTCGAACAATTGGATCCTTTAAATTGCATGGTCTTATAAGTAAACTTTTTGTAATCTATCCATATACAGTTAAATGTTTGGATACTTTTAAGCCCATGTTTTCAGTAATGCTTTAAAAATGTATGTTGTTTGTGGATTCCAGGCATTTTAATGAGATTTATCTCCTTAATTAAAATCACATTCGTGCAAATTACAACTTCAAATCGTTTAATAAATATATTTTTCAAATATATAATTTTACTTCTTACTAGACCTTTTGAAACATATTACTTTTGACTACAATGCAAAATCAAATCTTTAGAATTACTTTTTTTTATTTTCCATCTATTATACAAAAGTGCATGAAGGACTCAGTCTGAAACTATCAAATATATTTAGATATTTTCTTAAAAATAGTTAAACACGTAACAAAATCAAATAAAATACATAGAAATAAATGAAATAACACATTATATACAAACACATTATATATAAAAATAACCCATCCCGAGATTTCCCTTAAAAATTCTAGTTATTTAATATTTAACTAGGCTGGGCTGTTATTGAACCGATGTCGATGTTTTTAAACCAATAAGTTCAATTGTCGTTTTTCTTCAATAACATTCATTTATAAACCGATTTTGATAAATTTTAATGGGAAATTTCTCATAAGCTTGCACAATATATTGATTTACTCCACGATTTCTTAATTTGTTTGAGTTTATTGTAAAGAAGATTTCAATATACATTTGGATCTTATAATTTTGACACTCTAACTTATCAATATCCAAAATATACACTGCCTGCCACTTGGTAATATTTCGTGTGTCACTTGAATAAGGTAAGGCTCTTAATGACTCTGAAAAAGAAAAAATTCTGATTTTGAAATCTCAGGGTCAGAATCCGGTCCAAATAGCCAAAACCATTATTAGAGGAAAGACAGTTGTGTACAATTATTTAAATAATGTGGAAAGATATGGAAAAAAACATGAAAGGGCGAAAGAAAATGTGAACAACTCCAAAAGAAAGACGAAAAATTCTTAGAATTGCATCAAATTCTGCCATGTCGGTATCAAAAATACGTGGAAAAAGAGGAGTCAGTGCCAGTCTAAGAACAGTGCATCGTATTTTAAAGTCGTGCCCATACATAGTCCTACGAAAACTGCAAAAAAACACCACTTAATGAAAAACGCAAATCACAACGTCTACAGTTTTCCAAAAATACAATGACATGGTCCGACAAATGGTTTAAAGTTGTATTTTCCGATGAAAAAAAGTTTAATATCGATGGTCCCGACGGGTATAACTATTACTTCCATGACCTAAATAAGGAGAAATTATTTTTGAGCCGCAGACACAGCCGAGAGGGCGGAATAATGGTATGATGTACCATTTCGTATTATGGTATCATAGAATTGGTCTTTGTATCCAACAAAATGACTGCAACGACTTACAAAAACATTCTGGAGGAAGAATTTCCAAAATTTAATGATTTCTTTGGACCCATACCTTGGACGTACCAACACGACAACGCTCCGATTCATACCGCCAGAGCAGTAAAACAATGGATTAATCAACAAGGTGTTCAACTTTTGGATTGGTCTCCATATTCACCAGACCTGAATCCAATGGAAAATGTCTGGGGTTGGCTTGCAAGAAAAGTTTATGAAGGAGGAAAACAATTTGAGACGATAGAATCCTTAAAAGATGCAATAAAGGAAGCATGGAGTTCAATTTCGCTAAATTACTTAGAGTGATTATACAAGTCTATGCCAAATCGCATTTTTGAAGTTATTTCTAAAAATGGTGGCAGTACTCATTACTAATTGAATGCTAGAAGATAATAAATTTCATTTTTATAACCTAAAATTTAAAAATAAATTACAGTTTGCTTAGTTTTAAAATATTCCTTATTCAAGTGACACACGAAAAAGTACCACAGAAATACATGTCTTTAAATAAATGCATAATTTTAGCATAACAAAATATGTATATTTTTTATTTCTTCAGGAAACTAAAGCCAACACTGAAATTTGGTTGCGCAAAGAATTATTTTTTTCTGAACTTTAGTTTAAGAGATATACTTAATTAAAGTAAAAAAAAATGTGATTCCTTATTCAAGTGGCAGGCAGTGTATCTTTTCACATATTAAGTCTTTTTTAATATTGAAAACAAAATATTTTGATAATAGTATCCTCTTTAACTTTTAATATAACTCCTTGCCTACACTTTTGTTCTTTCTGTTTTTTTTCCAAATGTGTAAACAAAAAAATTTCCATTAATCATATATTTTCCTCTTGACGTTTCCCATTCGATGATTATGATTTTTTGACTTTAGCGTTTTTTTTTTTTTTTTTTTTTTTTTTTTTGTTCTTTATTATATTCTAACGATTTGCTGCTTACATGACAACGTTGAGAAAACGACGACGATAAAGACGTTGATGATGATCCAAATAATGATTAAGCGAAATTTGATGCTTACAAAAGAAACAACACATAAAAACTATAGTTTCTTTTTCTTTTTTGGGAAAATATTTATGAGAAACAGTTTAAGAGGAAATTTAAGAGCGCTAAAAAAGCGAACGTCAGAAAACTGGTAATATTCTGTGTTATTCAAGAGTTTTATGAAAATGTTTTAATATTATTATTATTACTATTATTATTATTATTATTATTATTATTATTATTATTATTATTATTAATATTATTATTATTATCATTATTATTATTATTATTATTATTATTATTATTATCATTATTATTGTTATTGTTATTATTATTATTATTATTATTATTATTATTATTATTGTTAGTATTATTGTTAGTATTATTATTATTATTATTATTATTATTATTATTAGTAGTAGTAGTAGTAGTAGTAGTATTATTAGTATTATTGTTAGTATTATTGTTAGTATTACTATTATTATTATTATTATTATTATTATTATTATTATTATTAGTAGTAGTAGTAGTAGTAGTAGTAGTATTATTAGTATTATTGTTAGTATTATTGTTAGTATTATTATTATTATTATTATTATTATTATTATTATTAGTATTATTGTTAGTATTATTGTTAGTATTATTATTATTATTATTATTATTATTATTATTATGTTAGTATTATTGTTAGTATTATTATTATTATTATTATTATTATTATTATTATTATTATTATTCTTATTATTATTATTATTATTATTATTGTTATTGTTAGTATTATTGTTAGTATTATTATTATTATTATTATTATTATTATTATTATTATTATTGTTAGTATTATTGTTAGTATTATTATTATTATTAGTAGTAGTAGTAGTAGTATTATTATTAGTATTATTGTTAGTATTATTGTTAGTATTATTATTATTATTATTATTATTATTATTATTATTATTGTTATTGTTATTGTTATTATTATTATTATTATTATTATTATTATTGTTAGTATTATTGTTAGTATTATTACTATTATTATTATTATTATTATTATTATTATTATTATTATTATTATTGTTATTGTCTCTAAACAAAAGTGTTTTGTGTGTCTCATATAGCTTGGCAAAGTTAATATATCTCCTATTTTAGGTTTTTGCTTAAAATGATGAATAAGCATTAAATGCAAGTAAGAAAAAAAAGACATATCAAATTCTAAAGCAATCAATTAAACTATTTAAGTGTGAATATAGCAACAAAAAAACTATTTTCATATAAATATATTGTTTTTCTTTCCAAAATAATTTTATTATTTTTCTTATATAGTATAATTTGAATTTAATTAGGGTAAAAAAACATCAATTTCTAATAGTTTTTCTATGGAATAATTTTCAATAAAACTTTTATAAACAGATATAGTAAAAGGGAATAAAACAAATTGTGTTTATTTACAATATAATATAAGAGACTTAAAAAGGGAGATTATACAAAATGTTATAAAATATTTAATTCAATATTAATTTCTTAATTAAACAATAACACAGGTCGAATAAAGTTACACTACATAGATTTGGTTTAATTAAAATAACAAAAAATTATAATTCAAATTATCTACAAGTTATATCAACATACTTTTTTCATGAGATCTGTAGCTTTGGAGATATTAAAAAATTTTTAGAAAAATAATATTTCTCATAAAATTAGAAAAAATTTTGATTTAAAAATGCTTAAAAATCGAGAACTATAAAAAATGCTTCTTTTTCTCTTTTATCATTAAGCAGTATTAATAAGCTTTGGAGATATTAAAAAATTGTTAGAAAAATAATATTTCTCATAAAATTAGAAAAAATTTTTATTTAAAAAATCTTAAAAAATCGAGAACTATAAAAAAATGCTTCTTTTTTCTCTTTTATCATTAAGTAGTATATGTTACAAATAAAGTTAGCCATAATTCATTAAAATTGATGCATAAAATTTGACTTTGTTTACAATTAAGTGATGATATCTGATTTAAATAGGATTTACAAAAATCATTTTTTAATGAGTTATCTTCACTGAATTGTAAATAAAGTCGGTATTTATTCATCGATTTTATTGAAATGTGGCTCATTTTATTTATAATGTATCCGGCTTTATGATAAAAGAGAAGAAGAGTTTTCTAAGATTTTTTAAAAACATTTTTTTTTTTCGAATTAATTTGTTTAATATATCCGAAACTAAATCTTATCTGAATTGTGAATATAGTAGGCATTTATTCATCCATTTTTTTTAATATAGCTTGTTTTATTTATAACATATCCAGCTTTATGATAAAAGAGAAAAATTGCATTTTTGAAGTTTTAGATGTTTTTTAAAGATTTTTTGAAAAACGTGTTTTTCTGAATTAATTTGCTTAATATTTCCGAAACTATTAAGCAAATCGTTTTCGAGATATGTTGCAATATGTGTAATGAACCTCATTAATTTTCAATATAAAGGTTTACCTCGGCAAGTAGAGTCAATTCAAAAGAGCTGATTTATACTATTAAAAGTCTTAGTCATAAATTTTTACTCTTTTTAGAAATTTGGATATGATTCAGAAAAAACACGAAACAACTATTTTTAGCAAAAATGTTTCACTAACACAATCTCTAAAATGACTAGATTTAATTAGCATTAAATTTGGGTAATCAACTATAACGGTTGTTGGAATAAAACACAAAACATATATATTTACACACATTTTTATCAGTTCAAAATTATTTACACATTTTAAAAAAATTGGATTTAATCAAGAATTTTGCAAGTTAAATCACCCTTAGCGTCAATAACTTCTTGAAGCCTATCGGGAATATAATTGATTAAATTACGTGCAAATTCAATATCTAATTCATTCCAAATAATAGTTATTTCAGAAATTCTTTCTTCTCTTTTGTGCTGCTTATTATATTTCGATCAGGGCTCTGAGGTGGCCATGGAAGAACAGTTTGTCCAACTTCTTATAAAAACGGTGCATTGTCACGCTTTCGTTACCAAATAACCGATTAGCCGAGGGAAAACATGATTATTTAAAATATCCAAATATCCAGATTGGTTTAAGGTTTCCTTAATCTCAAAATCCATTGTAAGACGCACAACCCCAAAAAATTACAGAACCTCCTCCAAATCGATTTATTGGTTGTGCTGCCTTATACTTAGAATCTTTGGAAAGATACATAAAACTTTATCTATATAAGCTTTATAACTGAAATGGAGACCCATCCGTCTACAAATCTTTCCAAAAGTCCATAGGCTTCCCGATATACTACTGAGCAAACTGAAACGTTTTAATTTATTTTTTGGGGATATATCAATAGTTTTTTTTCACGACGTAGGTTTTTAAATCAGCTCTTTTTAATCTTCTCTGAATTGTTGTTTCACTTACATGTTTCCCAATTAGAGATTGCATTGCGGGATTCCCGGAAATTTGCTATTTTTCGGGTCCTGCTATCCCGAGAATTTCAAATTTATGTAAACTACTAGAATTATAACAAAAACTAATTAATTTTAGTAATTTTTCCAAAAAATTGGCATTAAAAACCCAGTTGAAAAGTGAATCATAACGACCATTTCATAATTTTGTGTTAAAGCATGATATGACTCCATGTGACTTCCTTTCCGTAATGACTTTAACAGCACTATTTAGTAACAGACTTATTTTAAATTTATTTACTAAACACTTTAAATATATAATACGTATGTGTCAGCATTAAAGACCACCAAGTGAAAAGTATAACTAGTTGAAACGACATTGTCATATATTTATCAATAGTATTGAAAACATGCTGAATAAATGAATAATGTCCATGAATAGGATGACTAACTTCATCCAATGGACTTTATGTCATTTTGTTCTTGAACATTGTGAATCTTTGAAAAGATTCATAATGTATGTGCTGGTATGTTTTGAATTAATATTTTATAATTCTGTCAACAAAACTAAACTTTGTTTAATTATTTTTTTTATTATTATTATTTAATTTGTCACTGAATTTAAATCGAAAATAATAAAAACGCTGAGTTGTAAATAATTGGTTTTATAAAAATTCTATATTTTTTTATTTTTTTGTAAACTGTTTTGAAAGACACTGTATGTATTAATTATACTAAAAGTATATACAAAAAATTTAAACTAATTTTTACAAATTTATTATTTTAAGAAAATTTTAATTTTCGCACCAAAGCTTTTTTTTACCTAACAAAAGAACAAATAAAAAATTACCTTCCCCTCCATAAAATAAAACACATCAAACAATATTTCAATTATAGACCAAAAACCATCATTCATTCTCTTATAAAATATTTTAATTTCATGCAAATCCATTAGATCGACAAAATCAAATTAAAAATAAATCAAATGGAAGTATTATAGTCGGCTGGGGCGAATCTTTTATACCCATCAGAGAATCTATATATATATATATATATATATATATATACATTTGAATTATCTCTTGTCAAAATTTTTGCTCTAATCTGAAAATATACTTAATATGTGTAAACTGGTGTTAGCCATGACATCGGAAATTTGTAACATAAATCGTCACCGAAAACTCCTTGGGATATGACTTAGGAAGATCGCTCTGATCATAGATTATACCGGGCGGCTAAAAAAAAAAAATTATGTGGACTAGATGAATTTTCATATGCTAAACACGAATCTCATTTAATTCTTTTTTTTTTTACCAAAACTCGAGAACGACTTGACAACGGTTTAGACAATTGAAACACCAAAAGATGCAGACGAAAATTTTATTTAAGTTATCCTATCATTGTGTTTTTTTCCGATCAATATTTTCGGAGTTATTCAAAAATAAGTGGCGTAAAAAAAAATTTAAGAAAAAATGGAAGAATTTTACTCCTTAACTTTGAAAATATCGGCCGGATAAAAAATGATGTTTAGATAACCTGAAGATAACTTTAGTCTTCATCTATAAGAGTTTTATCTACCTAAATTTGAGAAGCCGTTCTCGAGTTATACAAGTATGACCGCTAAGTAAGGTGGTCATGTTGGTCATGCCAATAGAAAATTATCGGTAGGTGATAGAAAAAAAGTTAAAGCAGATTATTTTTTAGCTCGTGAAACTCCATCAGGTCCACCCATTTTTGTTTAAGGTAGAAAAAAAAATTGATTGTAGATATACATGATTATTTTCACTTAACTTTGAATAAAACCAAGATTTGTGCATCAATTTTGATGATACATGGCTTATTTTATTCCTAGCACTACCAGCTTTATGGTAAAAGTAAAAAACAGAAACATTTTTACCGTTTTCATTTTTTAAAGAATTTTTAAGAAACAAAAAATCTTCAATTTTGCAAGAGAAAAATTTTTTCGGACACTATTTTCAAAATAACTCCAAAAATATTGAACATACAAAAAAATTATGTTAGGATGGCTTGAAGATATTTTTATTCAGCATCTTTTGGTGTATCATTTAAATAAATCGTACACACCGTTCTTAAGTTTTAGTGAAATATACTCATGTAATGGCCTTATTATGAGCGAAATATTAGACACGTTCATAAAAAAAATCCAGACCTGATGGAAAACACTGAAAGCAGATTCCTGTTTAGCATATCAAAATCCATATAGACCAACTATTCGGGAGGATTTTTTTTAAGGGAGGATTTTTTTGCCCAACAGTGGTATTGACGTAGAAGTGAATATTAAAAAAAAACAATTGAAAAAATTACTCTAAGCACACGTACTACAATTATTTTTGGTTCCAATGAAACTTTTTACTAACATACTCTTAGACTTAGGTTTTGTGACAACCTACTTAGATTTTTGACAACGGAGCTTCATATCTATGTTAATCTAAGACTCAGACCATGTGTGTTGAAGAGCTGAATAAAGAAGAGATATGCAAAATTGTAAATTCCTTTTTAGTTTTCTAAAAAAAGTTTTTTTCGAAAAAGATACTTAATAACTAGGTATTTTAAACTTGAATTAGCTATTTTAAATTTTCTAAATTTTTAACTTTGGGGCTCTAAGACACAATTCTATCAAACATAATATGCCATCTTATTATTTACATTTAAAAATCGAAAACACAATTAAGTGATCATTTTTAAAGAAAAAAGATCACACATAGACTTATTAGTCAAACTTATTTTTTCACAAAAAAATATGCCCATATTAAAACAAAATTCAAGTGGATTTTTCCACTCGACTATATGTACTCCTCATATATGTGAACAGTATAAAAATGAATTTACAACACTATATGTTGAATATGTTTAAAATTCAACCACGTTGATTTTTTTACACAAATTTAAGTAAAACCGTTTTTTAAATTCAGAATTTCAAAATGGCATGTGTCATAGGGAGTAAGAATTAAAAGCTAGAAGTTTTAAAGAGCGCTTATGGGTTCAAATCCTGACGAACAGAAATGTAATTTTTATTTAATAAATTTCAAAGAAATACTCTCAACTAAAAATATATTTGACAGTTTCTTAACTTGATATCTCAAAATTTTAATTTTTGATTAAAGATAAATTATAAAACAATTTCTAAAAGTCTTGGCCAAGGATCGAATTCAGAACCTAAAGTCTTTCAGTCACAAACCCAAGCACTACACAACAGCGATATGTTGAAATCTTCTATCTTTATTGCTTATATAAAAAGCTTAAAATGCAACTCAAATTTAAGTAATACTTTTTTATAAAAAACACATCAAATTTTTAATAAACATTTTAATATTTTTTTAGGAAAAAACAGAAATTTACAAGGAATCCTGGGAATACGAACTCAGGCTTAACGGTTTATATATCACTATAACAATACTATGTTCTCATTGTTAATTTTATTGAACTTTAATAACTCTGTGTTCATGTTAGCAATGATTTTGACTCAATTTTATCATTTAATGTTTGCACTCACATCAAAATTTGAATATGGTTGACTGCAAAAATTATATGTTTTTAAATGTTTTTATCAGAAACAAAACATGAACATTAACGTGAAACATATCATTATTTCTACAACCATTAAATATTTGCAGTTTTTTTCCTTGTTCTTAAACCATATTCTGTTTTTAAACCATATTAACATTATTATTCCTATAACAATAAAATGTTACTAATAAATATATAATACTTATCCTTTTCACAAACTTAGTGGAAAACTTTAATACTTGTTTATTTTTAAATATATATTTTTTTGTTAGTATTTGTTTTCTAAATTAACTGTAATTCTCATTTAGTTTATATATGAATAAATATAAATAGACAAGGTTTGGTTATAAGAATCTTACACTTAAACCACATATGGTGGTACAAAGGAATATAAATAATAATATCTAAATATTATATATATAATAACATTAATAATATGATAAGATTGAATAACTATATAATAACATGAGGTAATAATATGATAAAATCGAATCATAATATGAAAATATGGTTTAATAATATAATAAGATGGTTCAATTATATGTAAAACTATAACCATAATATGAAAAAACAAACCATAAAATCGGATACAATATGAGAAAGTGGAATCATAATAATTATTACTTATAATCATTTCTATTTTTTGCTGTGATTATATGTTTCAATCATAATATGTTGCTCTTAAATTATGGTCACTACAAATATATTTTTTCTCTGCGTGTTATTGCATGTGAATTAGAAAATATTTTTAAAATTGGGCAAAGAAAATTTCAGGCTGTTCTAGAAAATCGTTTATAACTCCGCCATTCGCTGAATTTCAATACAAAGATTTTCGAGACTATATGCAAAATATGTTTTGAAAGAGAAATGTATTTATTGGACTATGGGCTTCAAAAAAATCCATTTCAACATACAGACCGACAGACATTCAGACGAACAGACGAGCAGCCATATATTTTGAATTGTAACAATCACGAATATCTTACAATTTGAGGCCTTGGATAAGCAGTCATAGTCATATATATTTACACTTTTTTTAAGTTGGAAAATAAGACAAATATTTTTGTTGCTATAAAATATTTTTAAATAATTGTTTTGTTGTTGTAAAGGCTGAAATGTGTAGAGCAGATTGTGGTAATTTCTGAAAAACTCGCAATATTTATTTATGATATTAGAAGAAAAATTCATATGTATTTTTCATTTCAAAAGCATTTACACACATTTTTTATACATCAAAATTATTTACACAGCTTCAAAAATCAATTATTTGTGCTTAACATTACCAAATATAGTTCAAAATCTTGTCTTTAAGATAGTATAAAATCTTAAGATTCCAATACAACTTTAGTAGGTCCCCAAAAAAATATAAAAATAGTGGCAAAAATTATGCAAAACCTATCAAAGCACAAACTTTCTAAATATCATACCTTCTCGCTCAACAAATAGATGACTACTGAGAATTTTACAAATATTTTAAATGACGTTAAATTTTTTTTACATATTTTTTTCTAATTTCTCTTTCAAATGTTTCTATTTTCATATAAGGGATCTTTTTTATTAAAAACTACACAATTTTTTAATCCTATACAAGCTCTTTTACAAACGTTAAAGATGATGTATAATTTTAATTCTTCATTTTAATATCGCATTGACTCGACATTTTTGAAATGTAAAATATGTGTGTAAATACTTTTGAAACGAAAAATGCATACGAATTTTTCTTTTAATATCAGAAATAAATACCACGATTTTTTCAGAAATTACCATAATCTACTCTACACATTTCAGGCATTACAACAAAACAATTTTTTTTAAAATATTTTATAGCAACAACAATATTTGACTTTTTTCCAAATTTTTAAAAAACTTAAAAAAAGTGTAAATATATATGACTATGACCGTGTATATATACCCCTCATTATACGTGAAGGGTATAAAAAAGAAAAGAATATATAATCACAAAATCACCATTAAAAATAAATCCATCCGATATATAAAACAAAACTTTTTAATTTTTTCCGCGTGAATAAATTAAAAACTCTTTAGTACCAAAAAACAAAAAAATTGGTGAATAACTCAAAGGTTTAAAAAGGGTAGGAAGAAGGATGAAAAATTCTAATAAGGGCTAATTAACCAAAGGAAGATATAAATAAATAGCACAATAACAAAAAATTAAACAATCATAAAGTCTATTTTAAATAGAATAAAAAAATGAAAACTCCCTTCAAAAAAAAGTATCAACAGTTTGGCTTACAAAACCCCATCCGAAACTTAAACATTATGATCATAATACCAAATAGCTTTAATTCAATGAATGCAGAAATGAATGAATGTTTTTGTTCTTTTAGTTATTTTATACACTGTCATCATGTAATCCTCATCAAAAAGAACCAAAGGTACGAAAAAAATACTAGAGAATATTATTTTTTCACAAAACAACAAAAAAATAAAAAAAAAATTTTTTCTTATTTTTAACGAAAAAAAAAGAAGAAATTAATACCTTAAGTTTATGGCTGTTGAAAAACTAAGTGTATTTCGACTGTGCTTAAGTTTGTGTTAATTTTTAAACAACTGCCACGAGCATTTCATGGCCTTAAACTTTTTTATAGCGTTTTATAAAGAAAAAATCCAACAACAATAATAACGAAAATAACAAAAAAAAAAAAAACGGCAACGAGAAAACAACACGAAATTTGAAATTTTGTCCTTTTTTTATTTGTAACAATTACCCAGCAAACTTGCAAATGTTAACAAAACTAAAAATTAAAAGAAAAAAACAAAATTAAATAAATAAAATGTTCTAAAGTCAATAATAGCTCTGAAACTGGTGTAATGAGAAGCACTCCAAATTCTTTAATAAAATCCTTAGAACAAATGGTATTGCTATCATTTCTGACACTCAGTTTAAAAAACATAAAAAAATCTAAAAATTTAATAAATATAAAAACAGAGTTTAACAAAACTAAATTGATTAGAATGAAAAATATAATCAAATAGAAATCATTGATTTTAATAACTGGTTCTTGAACCGTTCTCTAACGCTTCTATAGAACTAGTGGCGAAAGTGACAACTTCGAACAAATTTCATTGATTAAAGAACTAGTAATCAAAGTATCGCCTAGCATGGGTACTGGCTGGGTAACACTTTCGAACGAAATTGAGTACTGATCATTTTCATGCATTTTGGAACTAGTTGTAGAACTAATACATTTTTTCCTGGGATGAATTTTAAAAAATACTAGATCGGTTTGCGTAAAAGAATCCAAATATAACTTATAAACTATTTTCTAAAGAAATGAAATAAAAGACGCTAAAGTGGGCCTAATTTGACAATATATTTATATTAAATATCCCAGAATAAAATAGTGCTCCTATCTCCAAATGGTTTCAAAATAATTTCATATAACTTTTAAAAAACGAATTAAATTACATGAAAAAAACTTTGCGGTAGGTTATATATATATATATATATATATATATATATATATATATATATATATATATATATATATATATATATATATATATATATATATATATATATATATATAAGGCCTAATTCCATTTTAAGCTATTTTCTGCCTCAAAGTTTGGCATGTTCTAATCCGAATTTTTTAATGATACTTTGCATACAGATAGATAATAAATCTTACCAAATATCGAAAAAAGTTAAGAAAGCGTTTAAGTTTTATGATTTTATAAAGGATTTATTGTCTTCTGTAAAATTTTCTTGTTGGTTTATACGCCCTTATACGCGTCCTTGAAGCACGGCTATTGTTTATTTTAAATTATTTATCTACACGTAGGAAAAAATTCTTTCGACTATGGTTGTCGATAATTTCGCAAATGTGTTTGAAATAATTCTATAAAATTATGGTCATTGCACAATCATAATATGGTTGTCACAATCATAGTATGATTACTTGTTTTCAACAAATATTTGAGGAACCATAATATATTTACTGCACACACTATATGGTTGTGTTGTAATTGTTTATATATTTGTCGCAAATATTTATATATTTAGACATTTTATTATAATATGTTTATATTAAATTGTGGTGTATCATATTTTACCATCATCATATTATTTTAAAGTTTGTAAACCTGTTTGATACAAACATATAAATAATTGTAAAGCAACCATATTGTGATTTTCTCAAAGTTTTGTTAATAAAAATTTTTTTCTTTACATATTTCAAAAGACAATGTTTTATGAATGATTCATAAAAAAAAATTTAATTGATTTACATTCGCACCCTACATCCAGCACTGATCGAAAATGTGAATGTGAATATAACACCCAATTTTTGGAAATTTTTCAAAAATAATCAATATTTAATACATTTAATTTACTCTTAAGAATAATATCTCTTTACACAAACAACGCGCGCCTGTATAATTATGTGTTACGTATAAGCACATATGGAAATACACAAATATTATAAAATACCGAATTTTGCAGTAGAAGCACCCAGAAATGGTACACTATGGATAATGTTATTTTTGTTACTCAAGTTGTTAGTTCTATTAAATGCACAGGATTATGGTATTGTAATTAGAAAGAAATTCAATTGAAGTCAAAAGTAAGGAAGAAGGGTCTATTCAATTTCAATTATAAATTTATTGAATCTTAAAATCATCCTTTTTAATAGACCAGTGTTAAATACAAAACAATTTTGCGCATGATTAATATTAGATATTACAAGTACAAAGTAATATATACTAATTTTCAAATATTTGCATAAGATTTATATTTTTAGTTTCAATTTTTTAGTGTTTATAAAAAACCGATTTTTCAAAATACCGTTTTGACGGTTAACCGAACAAATGGGTAAAATTAAAAAACCGGTTATTCGGTTAACCGTTTACTAAAGGGCCGTATAAACCGGTTAACCGATATTTAAATAAATTATGTAATTAGAAGCTTAATAAAAATAATTTTGGGTTGAAAAATTTAAAAAATGCATTTTCAGTTTAAACCACCTCCACAATAAAGGAAATCGTTTTTTATAAATGAGCACTAATTTCATCAAAAGTTTATAATACATTTAGTCGGCCTTTACTAGTTATTTTTATTTAGCATATATTTAAAACGTTTGTAAAGATTGAAAACATTTCCATAATATTTCCATAAAGTTCAGCAAAAAAGAAACTTAAGACCTCGAATAATGTTCTTTTTTTTAATTTTATTCATCGCTTTAGAAATTTTTTCTTAAAGAATCCTTTATATGATTTTTTAAAAATATTTGATCGATAAAAATACTTTTAGTTGAAATTTTTTCACTTTTTTAGAAAAATTATTAATAATTTCAAAGTACAATTTTTGCACTTATTTAGTTAAACTTTTGAAGTGGGGAATATTTTATTTTTCACAAATACCTCTTCTATCCCTGATAACCCATATCAAAATATTTTGCTCTTAACTTATACAGAAGTTTATAATGTTATTTTCTTCTTTTGGTACATTTCTCTTGCATGAACTTAAAGTTTCTGTAAAGGGGGTGTTTGAATTTGTATTTGATTTTGTTATACACATACTATAGTTTAAAATAAGTACATACACTGCCTGCCACTTATAATAAGGAATCACATTTTTTAACTTTAATTAAACTAAACTAAAGTTCAGAAAAAAATAATTTTTTGCGCAACCAAATTTCAAAGTGTTGGCTTTAGTTTCCTGAAGAAATAAAAAATATACATATTTTGTTATACTAAAATTATGCATTTATTTAAAGACATGTATTTTTGTGGTACTTTTTCGTGTGTCACTTGAATAAAGAATATTTTAAAACTAAGCAAACTGCAATTTATTTTTAAATTTTAGGTTATAAAAATGAAATTTATTATCGTCTAGCATTCAATTAGTAATTAGTACTGCCACCAATTTTAGAAATAAACTCAAAATGCGATTTTGCATCGACTTATATAATGACTCTAAGTAATTTAGCGAAATTGAACTTCATGCTTCCGTTATTGCATGCTTTAAGGATTCTATCGTCTCAAATTGTTTTCCTCCTTCATAAACTTTTCTTGCAAGCCAACCCCAGACATTTTCCATTGGATTCAGGTCTAGTGAATATGGGAGCCAATCCAAAAGTTGAACACCTTGTTAATTAATCCATTGTTTTACTGCTCTGGCGGTATGAATCGGAGCGTTGTCGTGTTGGTACGTCCAAGGTATGGGTCCAAAGAAATCATTAAATTTTGGAAATACTTCCTCCAGAATGTTTTTGTAAGTCGTTGCAGTCATTTTGTTGGATACAAAAACCAATTCTATGGTACCATAATACGAAATGGCACCCCATACCATTATTCCGCCCTCTCGGCTGTGTCTGCGGCTCAAAAATAATTCCTCCTTATTTAGGTCATGGAAGTAATAGTTATACCCGTCGGGACCATCAATATTAAACTTTTTTTCATCGGAGAATACAACTTTAAACCATTTGTCGGACCATGTCATTGTATTTTTGGCAAACTGTAGACGTGTGGTGTTTTTCTTTTTGCAGTTTTCGTCGGACTATGTATCGGCACGACTTTAAAATACGGTGCACTGTTCTTAGACTGACACTGACTCCACTTTTTTCACGTATTTTTGATACCGACATGACAGAATTTGATGCATTTCTAAGAATTTTTCGTCTTTCTTTTTGAGTTGTTGCCATTTTCTTCCGCCCTTTCATATTTTTCCCATATCTTTCCAAGTTATTTAAATAATTGTACACAACTGTCTTTCCTCTATTAATGTTATTGGCTATTTGCACCGGATTCTGACCCTGAGATTTCCAACATCAGAATTTTTTCTTTTTCAGAGTTAATAAGAGCCTTACCACGTCCCATTTTGAATAAAAACTGTTTAAAAACTATCAAATTAAAAATTCCCTAGCCGTTTATATTGAAAGAAATTCAAATGATAGCCTTCCTGATTAATATTAAAAGAATTTTTTATTCAAGTGACACACGAAATAGTACCACAGAAATACATGTCTTTAATTAAATGCATAATTTTAGTATAACACAATACGTATATTTTTTATTTCTTCAGGAAACTAAAGCCAACACTGAAATTTGGTTGCGCAAAAAAAATTTTTTTCCTGAACTTTAGTTTAGGAGATATACTTAATTAAAGTTAAAAAAATGTGATTCTTTATTCAAGTAGCAGGCAGTGTACATATATGTATGTAACTCTAAGCATGTAACTTGTTAAATAGAACAGCAAGCGTTTATAATTCTTACAAAAAAACATTTTATTATCAAATTTGAAATTTGTAAAAAAGTAACAAAAATAAGAAATTTATTGCTATTTTTAGCAAATTTTTAAAACTGGTTAACTAACCCAAAATACCGGATAAACCGGTTAACCGAAATTGAACACTTAAATTAACCGGTTCGCTAAAAACCAAAATTAAAAAACCGAGTTTTCGGTTAACCGGTTTATAAACACTAAGTTTCTTTTTTATAAGGGTAAGATTTAAAAAAAAAACGTTATTAATTTTGTAATAATATTAATTTTGTAACGAGTCCCAATCAAGTAAGTTTTTTTATAATTTAACTAAAAGGGTTAATTAATTGTCACCATAACTTAACCATTTTCAAAGTTAAATTAAACTCATTTTTTAGCTATAAAAATGTTTTTAATACACAAATTACACAAATAAAAACTTATGGTGGTATTTAAAAAAAGACTATTTACAATAAATATATAAGTTCAAACTACAATAGCAAAAAGAAAACTACAATTTTGCTAATTTTTTATCCTCCTTTGCTCTTTAGTAAAAATATTTTCCCACCACCACAAAAACAACAAAAGGTTTATTATTATAGCACATACTATGTAAATATAATAAAAGAAGATAGAGGAAAGATTGAGGGAATAAAAAAGCAAAAGAATAAAATTACAGCTAAAATCAGTGTTGCCAAGGTAAAAATTTTTAACCGAAATTTTTAAAAAAGTAACCGAATTTGAAAAAATAACCAAAATTAAAATTATGAAATTATTTGTATAAAAGTATATATATTCAGGCATGTCTGTATGAGGATTTATATATATATATATATATATATATATATATATATTAAACCTGAAATGCCGAAAATCCTCTTACATACATACACACATGCATATATACTTATATACATATATGCATATAAATACATATAATATAATAATATACGAATACAAATCTTTAATGTTTATAGCTTATAGTACAATAATACAAATTTAATTATCAGGGCAATCAAAAATATGCAAAATCATAGTTTTTCCTGGGCTTCATATGAAACAAACTTTTAGTTAAATATTTATCCGTTTCAGACAATTTTAAGAACTTTGGCATTGATTTGTTATAGCATATTATTGGATATTTTGATCCTAACCAGGATTTTTCTTTTTCTGGTATTTTCCCTAGGAAATCGGAATTAATTTTTAAACTTTCCGCGATCCCGGGAATTTCCGTCAAAAAATAAAAATAATTGAAAATTTAGAAATATTCATAAAATAATTCAGTTAAATGGATGTTAAAAACCATTAAAATAACTCACCCGAAAGACGATTTATAATTTTGGTTTTCATATTGTCTTATTAGCAAAAATTCCTTAAAGCCTTATTTTTTCCAAGTAACCTATTTCAATGAATAATTATTTCTCTCAAACAAAAATGTAATGAAAGCCTCAGTTAGTAAATTCGTAACGCAGATACTTACGTGAGAGTACGCAAAAATCTAATTCAAATAGATATTTGTATAAATACGTTTATGTGTTGTATATGTAACAGATTGAGTCAGCTGATACGTTCATATACGTTACGAATCTACTAACTGAGACTTAAGTCCCTTCTATTTTTATGCTAGACTATTAGCTAAGGAAAACCTAAGTTGCACAAGTTAGAGTGATATGTTCGGCTGTACCGAATCTATATACCCTTCAATCCATCCGTGTTGAGATGTTACATGAAAAATTAATATATTTTAAAATTTATGAAACAGCAACAATATATAATATCAAATGACAACATTACTTATAACAAAAGGTATTTTGAAAATTTATGGACCGATTAGATTGATTTAAAAATTCGAAATGCGAGAAAAATATTTGTGACAGATCTGTGCAAGAACAAAGTCCGTATATAGGGGCTTCAAAAGTCCAATAACGCCTTTTCGCCAATGATATTAATGAACTTTGTCCAGCAAAAAAAAAAATCCGAATTTTCTGTGAAAGACCAAAGGGTTCAACTAATATAGGGGCTTCAAAAACACCCAAATATGATATAGCTTATTATTGTTGTTGTTTTTCATTTACCATAAAAACAACAACTACAGTGGCGGACACAACTAAAGCATGGATTATAATTTACTCAAATATTGGCGAATAACGATGGAAAAATTGTTTTGATTTCAATTCTTTTTGGCAATTTATTCTCACTAGACTCCAAGTTCATTAAATCAAAGTAAAAAGAATTGAGTTTCTTTATTTAAACTAAAAAATTTAAAAAAAATGAAGTATATTTTCGATTTGTTAAATGAAAATGATAACTTCACTAATATTTAGTACCATAGATCTAATTATTTTTTTAACTTTTACATATCTTCGTAGCACAGAAGCGCTTAAATTTGAACAACCTCCTTAAAAAGTTCAATCCTTGCTATTTCATCTACGTGGGAAATTTCGTCCTTGATTTTTAGATTATATGCGTATTATTTTTCGATCTACGATTTCCCATATGATTCCAAATACATATATTTTCTGTGAGATTAAGACCAAATAATTGATCACTTCACTGCACGACCACTTTAAAGCTGTGATTTTTTGGTTATAATGCACTTTTTCCCAAAATTATATGAGTTTTTAGCGGTTTTGCTATGTTGATACCCTCATTGAACCGGCATTTTCTTTTCCGTATGCGCAAGAAGGACATCTTTTAGGGCATGGTTAGTCGTAAAACGTTTAGTTATTCTATTTACTTTAGAAATTGGTTCTATATAGTGACCGGCAAAATAACCACAGACGAAAAAAATATCTCCCCGTCTTTCTCAATGTCTTTTGGCATACTGTACATTAAGACGTTTTCCTGTCTTGTCAAGTTACTATTTTCAATCCATCAGAACTTTTCAAATTAAACTACACGGGTGAAAAGTAAAAAAGAAAAGTTCCATTGAACCATAGATAGTTAAAGTTGCTGGATTTAAGTTAATACGTCCACCAGAAAGAAAAGGATTAAATGCTTGTTTCACTAATGATATTTAGAAACATGTGGGAGGTTAGTTATGATCTGAGTCTTTTTGCCGGTCATTATATCGGACTAATTGATAAAACAAATGGATTAAAGAAACATTTTATGCCTAGCCATGGCCCAAAAGATAACATTTTTTCTTCATACGGAAGATGAAATAAATGTCAGTTAAGTGGAGGTATCAATATAGCAACGATCGCCAAAAAATCATATAATTGTCTGAAAAAGTGTGTTATGACCAAAAAATCTCCATTTTTAAGTCGTTGAGACAATTACTTGGTCTTAATCTTACATAAAATATATTTTGGATCATATGGGAAATTGTAGATCGCGTAAAAATAAATGACGAAATTTCTGAACAGATTTTTCAAATTGAATTGTCTTATGCCACACAAATATGTAAAAGGTATATTGTAATGAAGTTAACATTTATATTTAACATATCAAAAATGTGCATAAAAAATGTATATTTCATATTTCTTTGAAATTTTTTAGTTTAAATAAAAAAACAATTCTTTTTGATTTGTTTAAAAGAAATTTTGGATTAAGTGAAAATAAATGAACAAAAAAACTGAAATCGAAACGATTTTTCCTTCGTTGTTCAATTATATTTTAATAAATGTTAATCCGTGCTTAAGTTTTGTCCGCCACTGTATATTCAAAGCAACCATTAAATAAATAAAAAAATATATATATATTTGCAATAACTCGGTTATTTATGGACCGATTTGGTTAATACAAAAACCCGATATTTTAGAAAAATATTTATAACTATATAAGAACGAAGCCCATAACTTGAACAGTAGCTTCAAAAAGTCTAAAAATGAGTTTTTACCGATATCTCGGATACTAATGAACCGCAAAAAAATCTAAAAAAATATTTCGAATTTTCGGTGCAAGAACGAAGTTACCACCTTATATAGGAGCTTATAAAACCATTTTTGGGGGTATTTTCTTTTTTTGACGATATCTCAGCTATCATCTAACGGAAGGGTTCATCTAAGGAAAATTCTCTGTAAATTTATGTGTAAAACATATATATCCGATATCTGGGGCTTTCTAAGAACTGATTTCAATAGGCAGACGGACATCATTATGTCGACTTATATATCAATAAGGATCCAAAATAAATATGAATATTGTAGAAATTATAAACGGAATTACAAACTTACATACCCTTTGCACATGTGGTTAAGGGTATAAAAATTAAATGTTTGGGAAATTGGATTCTTTAAATTGAATGGTCTTATAAATGAAATTTTTTAATTTATCTGATAGAAAATCCATATACAGTTGCCAGTTCAGATACTACCAGAACCGCGTTTTCACTGGTGTTTTAAAATGTAAATTTTTGTTTGAGATTTTCAGACATTTTATGGAGATTCTGCTTACAATTACACATTTTCAAAACATTTAATAAATATACCTTCCAAATGTCAAATTTACCTACATACTTGCATGTAATTTTGCAACATATATATATATATATATATATATATATATACAACAAATTTGCAGATCAAATGTTTTCTTTTTAAAATATTCCCATAAATATAATTATTTTAATTTCCATCTATTATGCAAAAATGTGTAAAAGACTCAGAAACTATTAAATATGTTAAGATATTTCCTTAAAGATATTTAAACTCGCAACAAAATTAAATAAAATAAATAAAAATATTACGTACAAAATGAATCATATATGCGTTAGAAAATATAAAGATTTTACAAAAATTAAAGAATCCGGGGAATTTTCGCATGATTTACCAGGATTACGAAACCGAAAATTTCATATTTTTGCATATTTTGATCTCAGCAGCATATTTTATCATATTTTCATAGAAAATCTTTATTTTAGAGCATATTTTAGCAATTTAAATTGCATATGTTTGCATAATTTATACTTAAGAAAAAAATTTTGCATATTTTTCACCCAATTCCTTTTTACTGTCACATACGTTTTTCAAATCTGATTCCCTAATAATTTTCATCTTATAAATTAATAGAAATTTTTTAATTTCCTGATACATTTATTAGCTTTGAATGTCTTTAAGTACTAAAAAAAAATATGTTTTAACCAGTGTTAATAAAAATCCAGTTATTTTTAGAATGAATAGTAGACAACTTAAAATTTAACAAGATAAAAATAATTTTTTAATTTTTTTTTAATTTTAAGGGCATATTTTTAGATTTTAAAAGCATTTTGAAAGCACATAAAATACTTTTTTGAGCATATTTTTTGTTGCCTTGTTAACTATTCATATTACAAAACGTTATAAGATCTTCTATATTAAGTGTGCTGAAAGCAAACCAAATGTTAATATATTAAGAATTTTAAAACAATTCCAGCAGTAACCGAAAATAAGATAGACTTTTTCACTAATCTATGTACAAGTACAGAGGTTAAAGATGTTATTTTTTAGAGGGACTTGTCAATTATATAGGTACATTTGGTTATAATTCTCCTATTTTTATAAGCTTTAAAATTTATTAATATTTCTTCTATTGGAGGTACAATTTATCATGGACCGATCTTCCGAAATTGATCTATTAATTTTCTCTGTTTGGAGGGACAAATCTAGAGTGTTTGGAGTGTAATTATATAATGGAATACTTTATTTTCTGTGTCGCAACAAACAAAAAATTATCGTTGTCTGTTAAATTTCGAAAAATAAGTCATGAAATTTAAGGCAGCTTTTTAGCGCAAAATCGTACTGATGTTCATTTTAATGTTGGCAAGTATATACAAGATTTACAGAGTAATATAAATAGTACTTTAAAACTAGCAAGGTTGAAAACCGATATCCTTATATATAACGATACCTATAAAAAGTGTTAACGTAACCGAAACCGTTACCTAAATTATCATTTTCCAAAAATACAAGTATCCTTCAATACCGGTATATACCGGTATTTTAGTTTCGGTATTTTAAAATATACTATTTATATATTTTGTAAAAATATTTTTCATATAATTTACTTACTTTAAGAAAGATGATAACAAGAATTTAATATAATATATATGGAATTTTGTTTTTAAAGTCCTTTTGTTGTTTGTTTCTTTGTTCCAATAGATTTCCTAAAACGATACGTATTGATTAGTTTAATAAGAAAGAATTAGATTAGGTTAAAAAAGGTGGCGTCTTCATAAAAAGAGCAAAGAGACAGACAAAAAGAGGGAGAGAGAAAGACTTTAGTAGATAAGACAATAAAAGAAGAATGTTGAAACTATAACCTAGCAATCAAAAACGACTACCCCTAAGCCACTTTATCCCGATTATGAACCCTATAAGGTTACTAAGTCCTTTGCCCGTAAACTCCTCTAGTTCGTGTAGCATGTGGCTTCAAATCACTTCAGTCTACGACGCTGAAGCAATACAAAATGACAGAGTGTATGCTCTACTATCTCTAGCTCCTCCATATCATCGCACGTCCTATAGAATTTTGACATGCCAATGTCCCACTTAGTCATATTCCCTATTGCGGAGTGACCAGTAATCATACGCACAATAACACTTAAATTACCCACGACTCATGCCCAGAAGATGTTTCGAATCTGCTGGTTTAAGACTAGGCAATAACGCTCTAGTTACTTTGCAGTCCGTTCTATTCCTCCAAACATGATTCGTTCTTCATAAAGCCATGAAATATAACCCAATTGGAATCCCAACCGATACCTTCAAAAAAACCTATTCAGCTCTGAGCCTTTGCGAGGTAGCTCATCGGTTTTTTCATTGCCGAGAATGTTGCAGTCACCAAAAACCCAAGAGAAACTTATCCTGTAGGCATCCATTGGTCTCTCAATTCCTTTCCACACTCAAGCACTAATATGGATCTAACACAATGACTTGTCATTACAAGTAGTGTTGCCTGACCATCCACATAGATAGTTACCTCAGAGTCCCTTTCAACGTTCTCCTCCAATAATCGTAAATATTTGGAATTTCGGCCTGAAAAACGCTGCAACTATCAGACAATCTAAAAGACCGTTTGATATCCGTTCCCATAAAGTAGACACCAGCCCCTGTGTCTACTTCCATCTTCGAGCCATCTGTGAAGACAGTACAACCTCCATGGTACTTTTCCACCAGAGGTCCCTACTAGAGATTTCGATAACGGGAGGAGCCCCGAAGTCAGTTATAGTTCCGACATAATACGTAGGGGCGACCATGGATAATGTCCGACCATCAAATTCGACTTCTTCAAATATGCTAGCATGCCCCGCTCCGAAGTTCCCTATTAATCCTAATTCCTTCAGTCTAAATAAGCTCCGTACAACCATTCCTCTCACAAACGCCTGAATTGGAAGAAGGTGAAGAATGGCGTCCAGTAATTCCCGAGATGTACTTCTCACGTGCCAATTGAAGCACATCTTTCTATAAGTTCCTTTCTCTAATACGTACCTGCCACCAAACCGAACATCCATAAGTGAGGATAGGCCTCACAACCGATGTGTATATCCCGTAAACAACTATCGGCTTAAGACCACAGTTCTTCCCTATAGAGTTCCTGCATATGTAGTAGGCATTAAGCCGCTTCCTGGCCCTTTCCTGAATATTTCTCCTCCAAGACAATTTGCTGTACAAGTAAACATCCAGATACCTTACCTCCCTCGACAAAGTATATTTTCAATGTGTTAAATTTGTAATGAGATGTTTTCCGGTAATAAGATTGAACGATTTCTTCTGGTAATTGGAATGAGTATTCCTGCAAATAACCATCCGCAACACATTTTCCATATTTTTTTTTTCAGTGTTGTTATTGGGTTTATTTTACAAAACATCAATTTTGTCAATATCTCCACATGGTCCCACTTTACAAGGAGTTGGTGCTAAAACATTTGTTCTCATTTTAGAGAAGAATTATACAGTTTTATTGGGTTTATTTGAATTAAAACTAGGGCCGGAGGTACATGGTTTTAAATTTCATATAATTAAAAAATCAGGAAAAAGTGAACTTTGAACCACGACAAAAACTAAACTATAAAGAATTTTCATGTTTTAAAGTGACATAAAATATAAAAATATGTAATTCAGTTTTTTTATGAATTTTAATTAAAAATAATTAAAGGATGTATTTTTTTAATGATTTTGATATGTTTTTAATAATAATTTTAATAATATTTTAATATTTTAGTTTCGGTTACCGATATCGTTTCCGAAATAAAAAATAAATTTAATACCGATATCGTTACCGATACTGTTTTGTTTGTTTCGATTTCCAAGCTTCAGAACTAGATTATAAAAAGGAAATTTTGGTTTAACAAAAAAAAAAAAAAAAAATAACCAAAATGGATAAAAGTCACTATCTCCACATTGAAAAATAAAATAACCAATTTTAGTTATAAGTAAGCAATACGGCAACTCTGCTTAAAATATTTTTACAAATAAATAACAAGTAAAAGGTTATTTTAATTTAAGCATTAGGAGGAGGGGGAACTGTTGGTTAAAAAATAGTTCCATTTTATAAAGTCAATGTTAACAAAAACAAAACAAAAATATATGCAAAACACTAGATATTTGTACTTTTTGTGCAACAGTTACTTTGATAACAAACAAATAAAGAGAGAGGGAGAGTAAGATGAAAACTGAAATGCAAATAAATTGTTTTGTGTATTTTTAAAATGAACAATATAACAAAAAGGAACAAAAAAAAAATAAATAAAATTAAAGGAGAACTGTTATGAAAATTAAACAGCACACAAAAAGTATAAAATATTTTGTAAATACATATACGAGGGCCTAAAGAAATGGCTCGGTGGAAAGAGATTCAGCTCCAACGATGAAATTATTGACTATTTTAAGGACCTCGAAAAATCCTATTTTTTACGCAAAGTAAATGACGACACTTGCTCAAAATTTGACAGTAGTCTATTAACAGGTGGTACTTGATGGGAATAGTGTTGCATTTCATATAACTACGAGGGAAGTTCAAAAAGTCACCACTTATTGATACACCCTCGTATTTAAAAGTTAGTTTTTATTTCTCATATGAAATAGAAATTAGTGACAAGAATATTTAACAAAATTTATTAAAAAAAAAAAAAATAAAAATAAAATCTAAAAAAAAGATAATAATTAAGAATGCATTTTCTTTTCTCATAAAGAAATTTCCGTTTAAAAAGCATTCTTTTGTTTTCTTTATTTATTTATTTTTTTATTTTATTTTTTGCTGTTTCTATAATTATTTTTTTCACTGTATTCATTTCTATGGACAAAAAAATCTTATTTTTCACCCCAATTTAATTGTTTAGTTACAAATAAGTAAATTATGGAAATTTAAGCAGCAAGATAAACATAATAAAATTTAAATAAAACTTAGGGCAAAATTATGCACAAGAAGACCGACCAGCAAGAGGCCACAAAAAGGCTGCCATAAATGTATAACAATATTGATTATGTTTTTGACAGTTGCTATGATGAAAAAAACTTTTTAAGGTTGATAGTTAGTATAAATATCTTAAGGCAATTAAAATTATTTAAGGCAAACAATTTTATAGCCTTTAAGATTGGTTTAAGATTTTTAAAAATTAATGAGAAAAAATTTAAAAATTTTCATTTTTCACTGAAAAATGGTAATTAAATAAAAAAATTTATACCTTATTTTATTTATTAAAATATGTTGCTTTTAAATTTTACAATACCTACCCTACAATATGATACGTGTTTGGAGAATTATTTCTTTTGTGCTGCCAACTAAAGCCAACACTTTGATATTATATATATATATTTGTTTGAAATGGATTTTTTAAAGCGCATAGCCAAATAAATAAATTTCTTATATAACACATATCTGGCATATAGTCTCGAAAATCTTAGTATTCAAATTCACCGATCGTTGAAGAATTTGCTAGAACAGCCTCAAAAATTTTTCCAATTTTCTTTCCCCAAATTTAATAACATTTTCTATTTCACATACAATAAATAAATGTTTTTCTTATGGAAAGTTATGAGATTGAATAGTCTAGAGGAAGTGTTCCAGACTACGAACCGTTAAGCCTGAGTTTTTCCTAAAAAAAAAAATATAAAAATTCTCATTGTTAAAAAAAAAAATAATAATTTAACAAGAATTTCTAGGCACGTTTTGTTGTGTTTTTTACAAAAAAATTATTATTTAGATTTGAGTTGCGTTTTTAGCTTTTAAAGATAGTAAATTTTTAGCAATAAAGATAGTAAATTTTAAACATATCAATGTCGTGTACCACTTGGTTTGTGACTGAAAGACTTTAGATCCTGAGATCGATCATTAGCCAAGACTGCGAAAAATTGTTTTATAATTTATCTTCAAACAAAAATTAAAATCTTAAAATGTGAGATTAAGGAACTGTCAAATTAAATTCAATTAATTAGAAATGTTGCTTTGAAATTTATTAGATAAAAATTACATTTCTATTCACCAGGATTCGAACCCATACGAACATTTTAAAACCCCTAGTTTTGAACTCTTAACCCCTAGGCCACATTTTGAATTTCTGAAATTCTGAATTCAAAAGATAGCTTTACTTTAATTTGTGTAAAAGAATTATTTTTCAACATTGTTGAATTTTAAATATATTCAGGATATAGTGTGGTAAATTTATTTTTATACTATCCACATAAATATATGAGGAGTACATTGTTTTTCAACAAAATTTATATGGATATAGATAATTTAGTGCACATGTTCTAGATTACAAACATTTATTTGAATTTTGTTTTAATTTGGGCATATTTTTCTGAAAAAAAATATGTTTGACAACTAAATCTGAGTATGTGAAATGTTTTTTGTTAAGAAATTATCACTTAACAGTAATAGTGTTTTAGATTTTTAAATGTAGATAATAAGATGGCACATCGTGTTTTATGGAATTGCGTCTTAGAGTCTCAAAGTCAAAAATTATTAAAATTTTTAAAAATTTTAAAAATAGCTAATTCAAGTTAAAAATATATAATTCTTAGTTATCTTTTTCGAAAAAAAAAATTGTTGGTTGAAAACTGAAGAGGAATTTACAATTTTGAATATATATCTTATTTATTCAGCTCTTAAACGCAGATAGTTTGAGCCATAGATTAACAAAGATGTGAAGCTCCGTTGTCAAAAACCTAAATTGATTGTCAAAAAAAAAACCTAAAAATGGGTCTAAGAATGGGTTAGTAAAAAGTTTCATTGAAAACTAAAACAATTGTAGTACGTATGTTTTTTTTGAATATTTTTTTTCAATTAAGTTTTTTTAAGATTCATATCTATGTTAATAATCTATAGTCCTAAGTCATATACCCAAGGAGTTTTCTGGGACTCTTTATGTTACAAATTTCCGATGTCTTGGTTAATATCAGTTTACAAATATTAAATATATTTCTGAATTAGAGCAAAAAATTTGATAACAGATAATTCCATTATGTTTATATATTTATGAAATATAGATTTTTACAAAAATATTTACAAATATTAGATTTTGGTACAAAAAATTCTAAGCTTTAAAAAGCTTAAATAACTTTTATCTAAGCTAGGCATGGGTGGTTGGGGTATTATGCGTTTGTGCAGATATTTATAACGCATAGAAAAAGTTATCCAACACCCGCTTTAAAGTCTATCAATCGACTCAGAATCACTTTTTAAATATATCTTGGTGTTAATGTACACCAAAGGTATATTTTGCAAATTTATTGGTTCGTTAGTCTGTTGCCATAATCTTCCTGAAGGCCTTCAATGTTTTTGTGGAAAGTGTTAAACATGAAAATATCTTGAGAGATTTAGGAATTTTTCTATTTGAAATGGTCAAACTCAGTCTATAAATTACTGTTCTTTTTCGAAGAAATCTTTTAATCTTTAACTTTTAATTAAACAAATAACTTTAGTTTTCAAAAGAGTTACCACTTTTTTAAGTAAATGTTTTTTAAAGTATGAATATTTGTACGCTTTTCAAAAATTATTGAAAATTATCATTATTGAGAAAAGGGAAACACTTTTTAAAAATTTCAAAATAAGTTAAGTGGAGTAGAGTATAAAAAATATTATTGTACTCATTTATTTAGAATTTACTAAAATAGAAAAAGAATTGTAAAAAGTGACTGTACCATACTGTTCCTTCATGCAAGACATTCTTCTGATAACGCATGTTAAATTTGGTTACAGTTTAACATGTGTTTTTTGGTCTAATTAGTCGAAATTATTTCGTAAATATTTAAATAAAAATAATTTCAAATGTATTTTAAATTTCATTAGTCATCAAGTTGTATAATAAAACCGTCATTTAAAGCCAAACCAAAAACAATATTTAATTCAGCTCAATTAAAAATATATTAAATTATAATTATTTTATTATAATAATATAAAATATTTATTTCAATTCTTAAAGCAACAACTACATGTTGCATTGCAGAAAACAACCATTTCTTGTTTTAAAATAAACTTCCGCTGCTTTTATTTCCTTCAGCTTTTTGCCACACTTTCTAAAACAAATAAAAGTTTCATTTAATAGTTTCCTATAAATTAAAAAGAAAACTTAAAAGGATGTATTAAAGACTTTCTTAAAATATTGCATTTATAATGACTTTGCCGTTGCGTTTGCAACATAAAGATTTAAGATTTTTTTTTTTACATTTAATAGGTGGCAACCGTGATTTTTTTTATTATTTTATGGAAAAAAACTTCCTTTGCTTTTATTGTTGAATGCCGGGAAGAGTAATGTAAAGCGAAAAAGTGCAAATGTGAGAAAAAAAATTAAGAAAATATTATTATGAGTTTTTTTTTTTATTGAAAATCAAGAAGCAACACAAAATAAAACTTTTTGTTGGCAACATCCTGTATAAACAGGAAGTGGTGTTGAAAGCTGTCAAAAACAACTAAAAACAGCGGTGAAAAAATTTTTAATTGATATATAATTTAAAATATTATTAATATATTATTAAGGTATTTTAATTGTATAAAATATTAATAATGTTTTAAACAAATGTTCTCTTATATCATAAAAATGATTTCTATAAAAATATATACACAGAAAAAAGTTTGTATATAAATATAAAAATTTACTTTCATTGATTACAGTTCATAATATTTAAGCATAATTTCTTAAGCATGAAAACGTTTTTCATATTTTTTCAAATGAATCAAAAGTCAAGAAGACTGGAAAAATTGTTTAAATTTTCCTTTATATTTTCAATTTGTAAAAAAATGTTTGAAATTTTCTTCGGAATATATTGTTTGCAATGATTTTTAGCTACATTTTGGGAACAGAACAGAAGCGCTTTTTATCAAAATGATGCGCTGCAGAATGCAGGCAAAATTATGTAAATTTCTAAACATTATTTTTTTTACAGATTTTCCTTGGAATTTTGCCATTTTAAAGCATTTGTTATTAATATTTTCATGTATAACTAAATCAAAGATTTAACAAAATTTTTGCAAAATTCTAAAAAATTTCATTATGATTAATTTAATAATATGTATGAACAAAATTTTATTTTTTATGAAAAAAAAGTTTGGAAAAAAAGTTATGTTCGATTCATAATATTTATGAAAAAAAAAAATATTGAAATATGTGCATTTTTTCGCTGTGTAATTTCAAATTTAGAACTCTTAACGTTCTAAATATTTTCTTTTTTTTTTTTTTTTTTGAGCTTCAAAGTACATATTATGTATGTTAGACATTTTTTATTTACTCAATTCCCTTTTTGTTATACGTATGTATGTATGTATGTATTTATGTATGTATGTATGTACGTATGTATGTATGTATGTCTTGTCTATATAAAATAGAAAGAAAACATTTCACTTCTTGTTTATTTAAGAACAAATGCAGATAAAACAAGAAAAATGGAACACCAAAGGTATATTGAGTTTATACTTCCAGAATACAATAATATTAAATGTAATCAATTTTTATTTTCTTGTGCAACGCATGTTAGTTCAATTGTTATTTTGGGGGAAAAAAATCTAGAGACCTATTGCAATTAGGGGTGTCAATTATTCGACATTGAAGATGATCGATTAAAATTTTATATTTGTTTTAATTTTTCGTATTATCGTAAACAATTGAAAAGTTATACGATTAATCGAATAAATAAAGAATAAAATATATTGTTCGAATAATTAATTACAAGTTAAAAGAAATGCAAAAGCTATACATTTTTGTTTTATTAACATAAAACAAAACTAAGGATAACAATTCATTAACATGAAATAAAAAAATATCCAAAATGGAGACCATATTCAAATAACAGACAAATTATATAATGAAATTAAATTTCTTTTAAAATAATCATTCACAAAGAATATAAATAAGCTTTTTGGCTTTGAAACGATTATTGTTTTTTTAACAAAAGTAAACGTGAAAAAAAACCTTTCACTTACTATTGATGCTGGCAATACAGGAAGAATAGCATTAAAACCAAATCTAGATTTGATGTGTTTTTTTATAGATTTTATTAAATAAAGTCAATGATCATCAATATTGCTAAAATCAATTTTTTAAATTTTTAATGTTATTTATTGATTGAGTTCAGTTAACAAACCATCATCATACATTTCAGATTCTGCTGTTATTTCCACATCGCTTGAAATAAATAATAAATGAAAAAATCTCCAAAATAAAGCATTTGCAAATACTTTTGTTTCACTTTTTGTTGAATATTAAAAAAAATAATATGCGCTGGAAAATTTCCAGACTTTAAGAAAAAAAATATAAATTTATTCTAACTTTAAGCCTTTTGATTAAATTTTTAGAAAAGCTATTCTAATTCTTTTCCAAATAATGCTGTGCTTTCAGTATCCGTAAAAGGTTTTAACCCGAAATCTATTAACACATGGTTTATAAATTTATATATTCTAACGAAATTTTCAATCATTTTCGAGACGGTTTTCCAACTAAACAAAAATTTTTAAAGTTATAATTTTAAAAAAGCATTTATATACAATATAATAATTTAACAAAAACTAGTTTTGAAAAATTATTCGATTATTCGATTAATCGTTAAAAATTTACCGAATATTTTTTTATTTTAAATTTAAAAATTTTGTTCGTTCGAAAAGAGTAAAAAAATTGTTTCTCGAATAATCGAATAATTTCTGTTCCAATGACAACTCTAATTGCAATCAATATAAATTTATTGAAAGACAAGTAAGGTGTGCATTCAAATAAAACATAACATGTTTTTTTTTTTTTTTTTTTTTTTTTTTTTACGCATTTTTTAGTGTATCATTTGCATAAATCGTGCACATTATTCTTGAGTTATGATGACATATGCTCGTGTAATGGTCTTAGTAATATTTCGCCCATAAAAAAATCCAGACCTGATGGAAAAAACTGAAAGCATATTTGTGTTTAACACATAAAAATTCATCAAGGCTACTAGTGTAATTAATATGCAATTTATTGATATTAATATTTTTATATGCGCCTAGGTAATTATGAATCTATTTATAGGATTTATCTCTAGATCTCGCGGAGATCGTAACACGAATGATATCAATTTATCTTTAAAATTGCGAAGTGTAACTTCTTTACTATGTATACTTCGACACAATCATCTTAGATTAAACTAGACTATACTATAGACTCTAGACTATAGACTAGATTATATAGACTAGTCTATAGTGTAGGCTATACTATAAGCTATACTGTATACTATATTATAGACTAGACTATAGATTAGATTAGAAACTATAGCCTATCCCTTGCTTGTATCCCAGCGGACCCTAGATGTGGCAGATATGGAGAGCGTACTAAAATGGTACCAGAGCAACAACGCCAAAAATATCATCGCAGAAAGTGCTTCTAGGAAAACTCCCTTTCTAGAAGTAGGAAAACTGATAACGGGAAGGGTAATTCCAATGCTCATCATGCGATAAAGAAGCAGGCAATTTCAGGAATGTCTATGTACAACATTGATAGAAACGAAGTTTCGAGTAATGAAGAAGCCAAGGTCCCCGAAATAAAAGAGATAATAGAAATAACTAAAACGAGGCAGAGAACCTAAAAATACATCGCCAAAAAAAGGGCAAATTGCTTCGGAAAATATGACATCGAATCTTGGAAAACGATAAAACGTAAGAAAAGTCTGCGAAAGAGAAAGACACAAGCAACAATGACAGTATTGACAAGTTAAAAGGACAGGTGGAAAAATCTGTTGGACAACAAGCAAACATTAGAACTCACTGGCAGGAAATGTATAAATGTAAAGAAATAGATGAGAAAATCTGATATTAGTAAAGCTCTTAATAAATAGCTAGGAGTTTCCGAAATAAAAGAGCCGTAGAAAGGTCTTTGGCAGCACTCAATTGGCAAGTATTAGCCTACCATCTGACCTAACTATTGAAACCGGAGGAGTTCAATTACACATAGTAACAAGAAAAAATTGCTTTAATAACTCCATCGCAAAAGCAAAGCGCCCCCAAAGGGCTTTTCTTACTATTAGGTCATAAATTGTAAGTGTGTGCATATATATACAGTCAACACAAACAAAATTCAATTTTGTTCCAACATACACATTAAAAAATGTTTTTTTATGGAAATCGCAATTTTTATCAATTCAGTTTCCTCAGTAAATTGTGAATAAAATCAAAAGTTATGCACCGATTGCAATGAAATAAAGCTCATTTTATTCGAAATATGTTTAACTAAATGTTTTTAGACCAAAACTGTGATTTTTGTCGCATTTTTATTTTTTATGAATTTTTAAAGAGCAAAAAATAACTTTATTTTTAAATTGTTATTTTTTTTTTCAAAACTTCAACGAAACTACTGGGCAAATTTAAAAACAATGTAAGCACGGCTTAAAGATAATATTGTTGCCGAATTTCGGAATTTTTTAACTGAATATGGTGAACCGTTTTCAGGTTATTCCAATATATGTAATGAATGTGCCACTTGAATAAGGAATTACATTTTTTTAACTTTAATTAAGTATATCTCCTAAACTAAAGTTCAGCTTTAGTTTCCTGAAGAAGTAAAAAATATACATATTTTGTTATAAAATAAAATAATGCATTTATTTAAAGACATGTATTTCTGTGGTACTTTTTCGTATGTCACTTGAATAAGGAATTCTTTTAATATTAATCAGGAAGACTATGATTTGAATTTCTTTCAATATAAACGGCTAGAGAATTTTTAATTTGATAGTTTTTAAATAGTTTTTATTCAAAATGGGACGTGGTAAGGCTCTTAATAACTGAAAAAGAAAAAAATTCTGATTTTAAAATCTCAGGGTCAGAATCCGGTCCAAATAGCCAAAAACATAAAACATTTTCTTAGAACATATTTTCGGTTGCCCTGATTATTATACTAGATTTTTGTTGGATGTCACTCCATTCTTAACCCTATTTTTGTAATAACATTGTTTACTTTCTTTCACTTGACCTTATGTCTAAACTACTGAACCGATTAAAATGACTGGATGCCACGCCCACTTTTTTAAGTAAGGTATGCTTTGCTTCATTCAATTTTTATTCAAATTTCATAAACATTTTTATGAGTGTGGACGAAAAAGAGACTTGGCTCTCATATTGATTAAATTTTATAATGTGCAATATTTTCTATTCCTTGTTCATGGCAAATTTTATTTGAATTATCTTAGTAGCATCAAGAAAGCAGCAATATTGATTTTTATTGAAAGTGGAAAACTGTGCATGGCATGATATTTATATTTTTTCTTCAAAAAAACTTGATATATGTATGTGCTAAATTTCATTTGAACTTTAAGAAAAATAATTATTGCAAGTGGGCGTGGCATTTTCTATAAATTTTATATCACATATTTTCTTTCTAATGTGTATCCTCACATTATATATATGTGTGTGTTCAAAATATCAGTTAAGTCGATTGAATAATGTTACTACTCATATATTTCATAAAATTTTGTTACGAAAAGTGGGAGTAAAAAAATAGGGACATTTAATAAAAATAAAATTGTACACTATGTTGAAATATTATCCTCATAATAAGTCGAAGCTATGCATGAATGCATGAAAATGAAGATAGTGTAAATAAATTTCAAATCAGGTGGCTCAGGACCTGCTTTTACAGATTACCTATGAAACTTATTATTTGTGAACAATACAGAAACAACAATAACACTGTATGGGTAAAAAACCTATGAATTTATTTGGCAAAGTGGCCATTTAGGCATGTGGAAACATATGAGCACATAAGTGACAAATTCATAATAGCTAAATACGAGGTATTGATATCTACAGCTGATATACTCCTCCTGGCGCAACAGTTGAACAGTTAGAACGTATTCTAGAATGTCTATTTAGCGACTCGGATCATCATAATCCAAAAATTAAAGCGAGCGACTTCAATGAGTGGGCTGTGAAGTGAGGAATCCGGAAAACGAACATCAGAGGGTATATTCTCCAATCGCAACCTGGTGCTGGTAAACAACCGTAACACGCCGACATTCACTGCGAGGAAAATTAGTTCATATTTAGATTTAACATTCATGAACATTTCTTTAGCAAATGATTTTGTTTAATTAAAAAAAAGATATGTTTGAAATTAGACTCTTTTTTACATACATATTTGTTTAAAAATAATAAATTCTAATATATTCCATGATTTGAAAGCTTTTTATAGCTCTATATTTCACAAAAAAAGGACTTATGCAAATTTCTTTGCCATTAAATTATACAAAAAATATATAATTATAAATATATATATATATATATATATATATATATATATATATATATATATATATATATATATATATATAGATAATTTTTTTTTTTTTTGCTTCCATAATTTCAAGGTTTGTGGCACGTGTTTCAAGTACTTTTGTGACAAAGATAAAAAATTTATTTAATATCAATATTACATATTTTCCAAAAAAAAAAATATAATAATAATAATAATATTAATACTTTTGTTTAACATCAAATGTAAGCATTTTTTTTTTTCTTCTGTTCTCTTCACTTGTATTAATATGTAACACATTTTATTAATGTCACTGAAGCGTATGAGTGTTTTTGAATATGTAAATTAATTATGACATTATAATATTACGTATACGTCCTGGTTGCCTTTATTCAATTTTATGTTAATTTATTTTTTAATAGGAAATTTATATTGTCTTAGTCTGGGTTCACACACAATAATTTTTCTTGCTGCAATTCGGTAGAGAATTTAAAATTTTATTATTCACTTCTTCTCTCTTTCCTACGAACTCAGAATTGCAGCAAAAAAATTGCTCTATGCCAGCCCCGACATACAGCAGCTTCTTTTAATAGCATATTAAAAGACAAAATGTTTTAAACCTTAAAAGGAAAATAATAAAATTTATTATTTTCACTTTCTTTTAATAATTATAAATTTTAATTAATGGTTTTTAAAAGTATTTCACAAATTATTAATTAATATTAATTTCTTTTTTCACAATTAAAGCCTTCTGTGCTTAAGATTCATAAATTTTCTTCTATGTTTAGCAGCTTCCTTGGCGGTTATAATGTTTTAACTTTGGGGACATGTTTGTTTGGTCGCAATTACATACTGAGTTTTGATTTCAAGCGAAAATTATCAGCAACAATTAACTTAATATTTGTTGGACATTAAGAGCTTTATAAGAGAATGTAATTTAATAAACAATTTTGTATTTGTGTTGTCTATGAGGATTTACATATTAATTGAATATTTAAGTTGGAAATCTAATAATTGAATTCAATTCTATTGCAAGTCTTCTATTTATCTTGAAATGATAATGGAAATTTTCTTCTCTGTATGGCATATGAAGATAAATTAAGACGATAAGCAAGTAAGACGAAAATAATATAAAAATTTGGTATAAGAGCAAAATGTAAAGTGAAATAGCTAGAGGCAGAAAAAAATAATAAGAATATTTCTTTTTGCTCCTAGATGTTTGATGATAAGTTCAAGGACATTGAATTCATTATGGTTTTAAGAGACAAAAAAAAACACATAAAAAATCTGGTTTTTTTTTCTTGTTTTTATTAAATTACAAAATAAATTTTCAAAATTCTTTAAAGAGGTCAAGCGTTCAATTAATTTATGCCGTATAGATTTCAACGAAACCGAGATGGGTAAGACACCACGAATACTAATGAAGTGTGTAACGATACAGAAAATACGTATTACGTTCTGCTGGTATCTAATTAAAGTGTGCGCTCGAATAAAAATCCAGCAAAAAAAAGAACTGAAAAAGCCATGATTTTTAAATTATGTCATTGGAAGGAAGTACTTAGTGCTGAAAAATTACTGCAGTTGTTCTTTTTGAACCCATGGTTGTCATTCGTAGGATGTTCTTCTTTTATGTCTCTTCTTCATTGCTTTTGAAGTACTTCTCTTAAAACTATATTTATATAATCTTTTAATAAAAATATGGTTCTAGCTTTGTTAATAGATAATAAAAAATACTTTTCAATTTGTTAAATTTTTATTTTCCTAGAAATTATTCACCTTTTTTCCTGCTAAAAATACATTTATTTTAAATTTTTGAAAGCAATTTTTATTCCAAAAAAAGTGCAAAATATGCACTAAGTTCTATTTATTAAGTGATGAAAAGGTTCTTTTTTGGAAGCATTTGTTCGTTTTTTGCTGGAATGTAACACATATTTTTGTATATAACTTTTTCTACTGATAACATATTTTTCGTTTTGTCATCAATATAATATAATAAGAATTTCCAAAATATTTTGTGTGCTTGCTTCATAAGGGAGAGAGATACGTGTCAGTACAGAATTAGTTTCTAGAATGGTAGGAAAGTTAAAGAATGAAAGGTGAAAAAGTTCTTAAGAAATATTCCAAACATTTCCATACGCGAAGTGGCTAGACGTGTTAAATGTTCTGGACGCTATGTGCGCAAAGCTAAAGCCAATATTGGATTTAAAGAATTTAAAGTGCAAAAGGTACGGTACCACATAGGAACGCAAAGAAGAATGATGACGCTAAAATTGCTCTCTTTTTAACTTCTGTTTTTTTTTTTAAGTTTAAATGTTATGTAACGAATGATTAAACGTACATCATTTCTGACTTCTCATAGTTACCTCGACAAAAGTTTTATGTAGAAATGTTTCAGGAGAGTACCGTACCAAAAAACAATCAAAATTTCGAAAAAAGTTTCTTATTCGGCAAGCAATATGCAGTTGTGGTGAAAGAAGTGAATCGTATGTAACATCGGGCACAACAAACTCCGATATTTATACTCAGGAGTGTGTACAAAGACTGCTTCCATTTATATAAAAGAACACAGAATCTCAATATTCTTTTGGCGTAATTTGGCATCGAGCCATTACAGAAAAAGTTTTTTAGAATAGCACAGTAAACATAATGTTAACTTTGATCCGAAAAATGCCAACCCTCCAAGCAGTCTAGAACTTCAGCCAATTGAAAGTTATTTGGCCCTTGTCCAAAAGAAATTAAGGAAGACTAATGCAGCGACAGCTGGTGGACAGCTGGTTCAAAAAAATTTTATGCTTTATTGTTACACGTAATAAATCCATAGAAAAACTCCTAAAATATCTTGTTTTATTCATAATTGTAACTTATTCCAGTCAAATTTTAAATCAATATTTGTGTGTTATGTTTTGTTCGAACGCACACTTTATGATCCAAAAACTCTGTTTTTATATCGCCAAACAAAGACGAAAAGGTGATTTACGATTGAAAACTTGTTTATGGTCCTTCGATCCGAATGTCGGTTTACAACATCACTTTAGCCACATCTAGCAGCTTTTACGACACTAGGTTAAATTTCTCTCATAGTTGACCCAAACGCATGGCGCTGTTAATAGAGTCTCTCAAAAATTACACCCAGTTTAAAGTTTATTCTAAAATTTTGTGTAAAGCCTAGTTTAGTGCCCAGTCTAGTTTATAGTCGAAATTTAAGGCTAAAGTTCAGTCTAAAGTCAAGTTAAAAATTTAACCTACAGCTTGTCTAAAGTTTAATCTATAGTCTAAAGTTTAGCTTAGGTTTTATCTAAAGTCTGGTACAAAGTTTTATTTAAAACCTTATCTCTGGATAAAGTTTATTCTAAAATCAGGTCTAAAGTTTAGCCTAAAGTCTGATCTAAAGCTTAGTCTAAAATCTAATCGAAAGCTTTTCTAATATTTAGTCTAAAATGAAAAATAAAATCTGACCCAAAGTCTAGACTAAAGTTTTGTATAAACTTCACCTAAAATCTTCCCTAAAGACAAGTATAAATATTAATTTTAGTTCTTGAATAAATTCTAACCTAAAATCTGGTCTAAAGATAAATCAAATAGTCTAAAACTAGACCAAAATTTAGCATTAAGCCTAGCCAAAATTTAGCTCAATATTTTTAGTAATGTTTAGTAAAGCCTAGTCAAAATCTAGTTCTAAGTTTAGTCTCAATTTTGTCCAAATTTTAGTTTAAAGACAGGTCCAAAAGTTAATCTAAAATCTAAACTGAAGTTCGTCTAAAGTTTGTTCTAAAGTCTATTTTTAAATTTTAGTTAAAGGTCAAAGTTTAGTATACAATCTAGTCTAAAATTTAGTCTAAGGTTTAATCTTAAGTGTGGACTTAAGTCCGTTCTAAGGTTTATTCTATAGTTGTGCTCAAAATTGTCTTAAGGCAAGTCGTAGGTTTAGTTTAAAGTCTAATTTAAAATCTAGTGTAAAGACCAATCAAAACTATTGGGTCATATAAAAAGTATCCTCGGTCTTTTGTCTCTAGATGGTATTGATGCCCATATATCAGGTAAGACTAATTCGATTGTGTCAAACGAACACGTATTTGAAAGGTAACATTGCCAGTTACATTTGTGATGCAGACAGTTCTTTAATTCGTCGCTGGTGTAAAAAGTTATATTGATTTGAAAATGAGTGCAATATTTGCCGTTAATCCAGGCCTTGAAGTTGTTTATAGAGGGTCACCGGCCTTTGACCATCATATGTATATGTTTAATATTATCACATTTATTCCATTTTTCATCGCCCGTGATGATCCGCTTCAAAATTTTCGTTGCATTTTACTAACGGTCAAATTTCTTTATATCAATTCATGTGGCACCCAAACATTGGACTTCTATGAGCCAGCCTTTCTTAAATGATTAAAAAAAATGTAATATGGTTGATGTTTAGAACCACTCCTGGGTCTTCCGTTCACTCACAGCATTCTCACCGTACATTTTACAAATTTCTCAGCATTTTTTTCAGCCTTTTTTTTTTATAGTACAAAAGCATTACGTTGCGTATTTCTTTAAGTATTTCACTCATTTTCAAATCAATATAACCTTTTACACGAGCGACGAATTAAAGAACTATCTTTACCAAAAATGTAACGTGAAATGTCACCTTTCAAGCACGTATTTGTTTATATAGTGCCAAAAAAAAAAAAAAAAAACGCTATGTACTTTTTATATGACCCAATATAATCTAAATACAAAACTAAAATATAACATATGGCCAAAAATGTAGACCAAAATCTAGTCTAAAATTTAATTGGAAGTCTAGTCTTAAGTTTAAACAAAAGCAGAGTTCAAAGTTTAATTTAAAATGTAATATAAATTCTAGTCTAAGTCTGGTCAAAATACGGATACAATGGATTATCTAAACATTTGAAATTCTAACCAAAATTTTAGTCTAAAGTATAAACGAAAGTGTGAAGTACAGTATAAAGTCTAATGTTTAGTCTAAAGTCTAGTGTGAAGTCTAGTTTAAATTCTGGTCTAAATTGTACTAGAATTTTTATTTTACCAATACAGTTTACATTTAATTTTTTATTATAAAATTATTAAAATTATTAAGTAAACCTGTAAATGAAAAAAGTTAAAAGTCAATGTTTTTCTTAATTATATTTTTCTTAAAATAAGTTTCATGACCAGCTTAAATATTTCGTAAAAATCTTTAGAAATATCCATAATAATAAACATACTTTAGCTCACATAAAATATATACATATATGAAATAATATTTTTTACTACTCTTATAAACATCCTAAAGTTATGTTTCACCAAAAAAAAAGGAGCTCCATATGATACCCATTTTTGCCTGTAGATAAATTTGAAATTATATGTATGTTTGAAAAATATGAACACTCACATTCTTATATAATATCACCAATGTAAATGTCTAACATGCCTAAGAAATAAAGAACTATACTATTGACTATAATAGCAAATATGTAAGTATCTCTCACTCTCTGCCTATTTTTTTTTTTTTTTTTTTTTTTTTTCTCCATTTAGAATAGCATCATGATAAACTAAAAATTTCTTTAACAAACATCCAGCATACTTACACATACACTTAAAACAACTTTCAGTTAGTAAGCATGTGTGCATAAGACTACTTGGATAAGTAATTCTGATGTACATACATATAAAACTGTACTTAAACTAAATTATACTCTTAAACTAAAAATGCTTATGCTAACAAAAAGTACCCAAGTACCAAATTCAACTACATGCGGAATACATAACAAAACAAAAAGGGTAAATAATCTGAATATTTGAATTTAATTATTATTTTTTTTTAACAAAATCGCACTTTTTATTTTCACTCGGAAAACGATCTAATGTTGAGGACATCACAAAACAATTTAAAAAAATTTCGAGACCCGCCCTAAACTTCGCGATATTGCGAAAAAAAAACGTTTTTAGGGTAGTTCCTGCACTATAGATCTCGTAGTTTCATAAATTTTAAGTCAAATTAAAATTTTTAAATTGATTTTGAAAGCAGAAGGATGTAGCTTTTTAACTATATTACTATCTTTTATATACACTCAAATTAAATAATGAATTATTTACCATTTTTATATGTATTTACCTTTTCTTTTTCGAAATTTTCATTTTGATGTAAATTTTTATGGTTCTTTTTCTAAAAGACTACACAGTAAGGGGGTTCGATTATTCAGGTTTTTGAGAAAAACTTGGTATTTAAAAAAAATCGGGTACAAATCTCTGACTTTGATTAAAATAGAAGACAAATATATTAAATTTACTAAACAGCAAAAATTAATTAGTAAAAAAGGCAAATAAATCATAATTTTCTATTCATCTAATGTAGATCAGTGACTTTTATCTGGTGAGTGCAATTTGATGGTCAATTGGTAGAATCTAATGTTAAAGTCCAAAGTAAGTTTTTATATATCATACACCATCATAAGTATTTCGGTTATTTCGGTTATATTATACCTTAATGAGATTTAACACAAATAATTATTTTAGTGCAAGGACGTATTTAAAGATCACTTTTGTATATCTAAAAATAATTAATAATTTTTGGATTTTATTAAAATATATTTCTGTTTGATCATTGATCTTGTTAATTTAACAATTTATTTTAGTATATGGCCCTCATAATTTAAACCATGGGGTTTAAATGAAATGTTTGTTAGAAAAAGATATAAATATTTTAGATTTTTTGTTCATATTGTGGAATCAACATGAAAATCTATTGGTAATTGTAGCCATGTGTTATTATAAATTATAACGAAATATTTTTTTCTAATTTAAAAACTATTATGTTGCAGTTATAAACTTGTAGAAAATTTATTAAATAAATTATATTTTTAGTCGAAATTTCTGAGGACAATAAGAAACGAACATTCAAACAAAAAAAAAACGGTTTATTCGACAATCGAAGCATTTTAAAAGCCGAAAATTTTCAAAAAAAAACCGGTTAAATCGGTCGAATAAAACCGGTTCGACCTCCCCACTACACATATTTGTTTAAAAAGTTTAAAATGTCATGTTTTTATTTTTATTTAGCTTTTTCTAAACTTTATTAAAAACTTATTCATATGTTTTAAGACAAAATATTTTTTTTTAATATTTTTACTTGGTTTTTACTTTTTGAGGATAAAATTAAAAATGTATGGAAAGTTTTAGTAAGTTATTACAAACAAAATCGAATAAGTTCTACAGTTTTTGTCTAATTTAAAAATATTAAATTTGGTTATATTTACAGTAAAAATGCCCTTAAAAATTATTGCATCGCTGCATAACTAGACTAGAAACATTGTGAAAAATTTTATTTTTCCAATAAGTTGTTTGAAAATTTGCTTTTAATATTTGACCAAAACAAACCAAATGCGATACAGTTGAAAAGTCTGTTTCTTCTAATTGATAAAGAAGTTTAAAAATGAAAAATAAACAAAAGAGTAACAGAATTAGAATTACATTTATACAAAAACTTACCCAAGAAAGATTTTTTTTTTTGCGAATAACTCGAAAGTTTGAGGATATATTATAAATTTTTAAAACTGATTTATGATGTCCTTAAAAAGGTCTATAACCTACACTATGCCATTTCTCGAGTGATTTTTCGCTATAACAACATGTAGTACATTTTTAGCATTCTTTAATAAAGGGTGATCCATTTCGAGATTCCCTACTTTTTTAAAGAAAAAAACACAGAAAATTAAAATTTAATGGGGAATGTTTATTATCATTTGAAAGAACATTCTTTGGCATTTATTTTTTGAAGATTATGTTTATCAAATGTTGGCCGTTGCTACCTCGCAAATGCTCCATCCATTGAGTCCAATTTTCGATGACTCGTTCGAGCTTTTCGACTGGTAACTGGCGAATGACACTCGTGATGTTTTCCCCCAAGGCCTGAATCGAAGCGAGTTTGTCCGCATAAACTTTAGACTTTACATATCCCCACAGGAAAAGTCTAACGATGTGATATCACACGATCTTGGTGGCCAATCGACAGGCCCAAAACATGAAATTAAGTGCTCACCGAAGTGTTCTCTCAATAAATCCATTGATTGATGCGATGTGTGAGAAGTGGCGTCGTCTTGCTGAAACCAAATATCGCCGAGATCACGAGCTTCAATTTCAGGCATCATGGCACGTTAATGGTCGCCATTGACGGTTACGTTCGCACCGGCATCATTTTTAAAGAAATATGGACCGATGATTCCACCGGCCCACAAACCACACCAAACCGTTGTTTTTTCTGGATGAAGTGGCAGTTCTTGAATCTCTTCAGGTTGCTCTTCGTCCAAAATGCGGCAATTTTGTTTATTTACATACCCATCGAGACAGAAATGAGCCTCACCGCTAAACAAAATTTGCCTCGAAAACGTCGGATCTTCTTGGAACTTTTCAAGAGCCCATAGAGCGAAGCGATGTCGCTTGGAAAGGTCGAGCGGCTTCAGTTGTTGCACAAACTGTATTTTGTACGATTTCAATTTAAGATCTCGACGTAAAATGCGCCAAGTCGTTCCATACGTCAGTGCGAGTTGCTGCGAACGGCTCCGAATCGACTCTTCGCGGTCTTCGTGTACACTCTCAGCTACGGCTGCTTTATTTTCTTCACAGCGTGCTGGACATGGTCTCAAAATGGGTGATGGTGTTAGATGCGAATAGTACTCTCAGTGGGCCGATTATGTTGACCATAAATTGAGCTATTTTCTTAGTTCATTTTTGCTAATAACGAAATTTCTACAAACCTTTTGAATATTATGTCTGGTATAAAGAATAAGACTATTGAAACCATTCATTCTGATGTTTAATTTTTAATGAAACATTTTCCCTTATAAATTGTATATCATTCATTTCATGAGAGAACGCCAAAAAATGTTCCTTAGTTCTCCAGATTTTGTTAATATTCGACATTTCCATATCCTATTGAGCCATTTGGATATCTTCATTTTTACTTTTTTGAATTTTGAAAAACTCGTGAATTTATTCAAGATTGTAATTTTTTCAAAAGTCAAAAAAAAAATCGTAAAAGTGTGTAACTTTAAACACCAATATCTCCATAAGCTGTAAACGGATTTTAATGACTGAAATTATATATAGAAGATGAATATGTCCTCTTCAAACTTAGTAATTTAAAAATATTATCACTTAAAAATGCATTTATAATGCAACTGCAATTTTAGGACGCATTTTTTGAAAAATTTCTACCGTTTCAATTTTCGCCTCCCTCTGATATTATAAAAATTATTATGGCCACTATAAATTGCAATATAAATTGTTCTAGGATAAAATGGTCCACTATTAAAAAAAAAAACAAAATCAAAAATATTTCTACAGATTTTTCCATACAAAAATATTTTTTTTTTATAATTTTTGGGAGTTTGTTTTAAAATTAATTTTAGTCGTTACATTTCATAATTTGCTATTTGTGGTATAATACCTTTTTGTCCCAGAATAGTTGCTAATGCATTGTGTAATAAACATATTTATCTTCAATATTAAGTAAATATATTTAAAATAAAAAAGGGTAGAAATTTCTCAAAAATGCATCTGAAAATTGCATCCTTGTTGTGACTGCATCTTTAGCAAAGACGTTATTTTTTAATTATACAATATTATTTACAATATTTATTGTAATAAACTTTATACTGATTTTTAAATCAATAAAAAATCCAAAGTATAGTTAAAGCCTTATGAGCACTTAAAGTTACATATTACTGAATAAGAATAGATCGCCTTGTCCCATAACAATCTTAAAAAATCGAAGGGGTAGATTATAAAACTGCAATTGCATTACGATAGCATTTTTAAATAAACAGTTTACCTTTGAACTATTTCCTTCATAAGAGACTTGAATCGCTAAAAACCTTCCACATTGGGTTGTTCATGAGCGAACTTATTTAACTGAACAATTCAATTATATGAACAATGTGAAGTTGTTCAGTATTCTTGTTCCTTTTTATTCACTTTGTTCTTTTCAATCATTTTGTACACTTAAGTCTGTCTGGGACTGTGAATTTTTTATTCAAAATATATAATCAGTTACAAAAATATATAAAAATGACTTTAGTTTGTAATAAAGGTTTAACGGAATTTCGAAATTATCACTTATAATTTTTTGCTTACAACAGAGATTTAAAAAACGGCAGCAATAACAAAAGTCATTTTATTCTTGCATATTGTTCATTGAATAAAAAAAGCACACTTTTCAGACTAATAATAACAAAAGAGATATTAACATTTAAACTTATGTACTTTGTCAGATTTTTTAACTTTTATAAAAAATAAAAAAATAATAATAAGAAAGACTAAATGGCTTCAAAGGTTATATGCGTACCAAATATGAATAAAATATGATGACCATCCGTAAAAAGATTGCCATTTTTTATAAATCTTTCATGGAATGAACAATATACTTCGTCTTTTTTTTTCTATTATTACAATGCTGTTATTATAATCTATCTATAAGTGCTTGTTTTGGCTCACTTTAGATGTACTTGTTATAGCAAAAAGTCAACAATATTTGTACGACATCAACAACACCCCTTATATTAGGAACACTAACACACTCATTCACATACTCGTATATGCACAACGATTAAACTGAGGCCAACAGCCATTTAGACAAACACACACTAGTCCTTATGCTATTTTCTCTTAATATCATTAATTAACAAGTAATTATTGCCATAAACACTGACACCACAAAATACAAAAGAAGAATAAAACAAGTGGAAGTGTTATATTGGGCTGGGCCGAATCTTTTATACCCTTCACAAAATCTGTATTTCATAAATATATAAACATATTGGAATTATTTCTTATCAATATTTTTGCTTTAGTCTGGAAATATACTTGATATTTGTAAACTGGTGTTAATCACAACATCGAAAATTTCTAACATAAAGAGTCTCCGAAAACTCCTTGGGCATATGACTTAGAAAGATCCCTCAAACCATCTGTCTAGAAGAGCTGAATAAAGAAGAGATATGCAAAATTGTAAATTCCTTTTAATTTTTCTACAATGAATTTTTTCGGAAGAGATACATTAGAATTAGATATTTTAAAGTTGAATTAGCTATTTTAAAATTTTCAGAAGTTTTCAGAATTTTTATCTAAGACACAATTCCACCAAACATGATATGATATGCCATCTTATTATCTACATTTAAAAATCTAAAACACAATTGCAGCTAAGTGATAATATTTTAAGAAAAAAAAATTCACATACTCAGATTTATTTGTCAAACTTATTTTTCACAAAAATTCAATCAGATTTTACGAGGATACGAATGGGTTGAAGATTTGTAATCAAGAACACTTCCACTAGACTATTTATGCCCATAGAAATTTTGTTGGTAAACATAACATCAAACACATAAAGGAAATTTTTGTAAAATTTGCTCTATTTAAGAAAATTTTGCTTTATCTATTTTTGCTTTAAGTGAACGATTGAAAAATTTTACTTAATTGCTTAATTTTAAAGCAAAAAAATAAAAATTGTGGTTACGGCATTTTGCATTTTCATTACATTTTTTGTCTTTACTGTAAAAAATTAAAAACGGTCTTTTGCATTTTAGGTGTCGTTATGTACTGCTCATATATGTGAACAGTATAAAAATCAATTTGCAACACTGTTTCTACACAAATTAAAGTAAAACTATTTTTTAATTCGAAATTTTAAAATGCCATGTCACCTAGGGGTAAGATTTCAAAGCTAGGGTTTTTAAAGGGTTCGAATCCTGGTGAATAGAAATTTAATTTTTATTTAATAAATTTCAAAGAAGCATTTTTAATTAATTAAAAATATATTTGACAGTTTCTTAATCTGACATTTCAAAATTTAAATTTGAAGATAAATTATTGGAGTCTTGACCAAGGATCGAACTCAGGGCCTAAAGTCTTACAGTTACAAACCCAAGAAAGACTAAATGGCTATGTTGAAAATCTTAAAACGCAACTCAAATCTAAATAATACTTTTTTATAAAAAAACACATCATAAACGTGCCTAGAAATTATTGTTTTTTTAATGAATTATTATTATTATTATTATTTTTTTTTTTTTTTTTTTTTTGTTAGAAAAAAAAACAGAAATTTATAAGGAGTCGCTGGAATACGAACACAGGCTTAACGGTTTGTAGTTTGGAGCACTTCCTATAGACTATTCAATCTCACAACTTTCCAACATAAAAATATTTATATATTATTGTATGTGGAATAGGAAATATTATTCAATTTGGGTAAAGAAAATTGGGAAAAATTTTTGAGGCGGTTCTATAAAATCATTTATAACTCCGCCATTCCTAAACGGATTTCACTGAATTTCAATACCAAGATTTTCGAGACTATATGCCACATATGTGTTGAAAGAAAAATGTATTTATTGGACTGTGGGCTTCAAAAAATCCATTTTAACATACAGACAGACATATATTCTCAAAACTTATTTTTAATCATAACAATCACGAATACTTTTCAATTTGAGGCCGTGGATATATACTTAAAGATTTTCGTATAAAGTGACATACTTATAATTTTAATATATCCAACAAAATAAAAACTTTTATTGCGAATTTTTGTGACAAATGTATAATTACTGCAAAAGTTTGACGATCCAATTTTTTTTTTTTTTTAATTAATTCGCTATAGGAAAGGCTCTGAGTGCTGGTTTAAAGTTATTTTTTTTTTACAACCAAAAGTACAATATAAGCTTACAAAATGCTCAGAAGGGAATAGACGATTCGAAATATAATATAAAATTCCCACAAAAATTGAAAATTGTTGAATGAAAATGGTATCATAGTAAAAAAAGGTAATCTACTGTTCAAAAAATTATATATATATATAATAAACTGCGATCAGTACACTCTCCACAACCGACTTCAAAAGAGTAAAGAAAAAAAAATAAAAGAAAATTTATGAAATGATCCATTTAAAAGTGCTTCCAAGATAGCTACTGACTTAAAGTAGTCTTTTAATAACAGCGTTTCTGCAGATATTACACGTACATTCACGAAAACAGCTAGGTATAATATAGCACGTATAGCACGAAAGAATCCTTTTGTCAACGATCTTTATACAAAGAAACGACAGGAATTCACCAATGGTTACATAACGAAAATAAAAATGTGTTCTGAAATATTTTTTTTTTTTTCGGGCGATTCTATCTTTAATATTTTCGGATCAGAAGGATGACTTTTAATATGTAGAAAAAAAGGTTGATGAGTTTAATCCCATGCATATATGTACATAGAACTGTTAACATGATGGCGGCAATGGTATGGTGTTGTATGTCGGCAAGTGATGTTGGGAATTTAGTATTTATTCATAAAATAATGGATAAATCTGTGTACCTGAATATTTTCAACGAAAAAGTGCGGAAAAATTTCGAATTCGTGGGAACTATTACATTCAATAGGACAATAAACCTGTACACACCGCAGCTGATGTGTAAACAAGGAATGCATATAACACGCCTTATATGCCACAAACATTTTCAGATGTCCACACATGAATATGATTTAATCTTATAGGATTATTTGAAAAAAAGCAATTGTAAAATCATATATTATCCATTAAAAGTTGCCTAAGAAATTGCTTTCCAGAGAATGGAGGAAAAAAATATGAAGATTACACAAAAAAATAGAAAGAAAGATATAGTAGATGAAGACCGACTATATGATACCCTATACCATTGTGTACGAGCATAAAAATTAGGGAAAGGGACTTATATTACACCTGTGGCCAATTTTACTAAATGTAAAATAAATATACAAATACAGAATAATGCGTTGATACTAACATCTGGATGATTTTATGTATTTTAGGGCGATTCCTGGAAGTGGGTTTATATGAGAGCTATGGTAAATTATGGACCGAATTTCATAAAATTTAGCAATGCTGTTTCTTCTTACATAAAACTTATTTGTATCAAATATTAACTTGATACCAACATTCGCATGAGATTTATGCACGTTAAAGTGATTTTCGAAAAAGGGATTTATATGGGAGCTATGGTCAATTGTGGACCGATCTTCATGAAATTTGGCAGAAAAATTGTACATACAAAGCTTCCTTACACCGAATTTCATTAAAATATTTCTATATTTAAGGCATTTATGATCGTTAAACCCCTATTGCGGGAGGGCATTTGTATGGGAGCTAGGTGATATATTGGACCTATCATAACCAATTTCAATAAGCTTCGTCCTTGTGTCATGAAAGTCCTACGTGAATTATCTTCAAAATTGCGACCTGTACTTTACATGAACTGCCAGCCGTTCAGCCATGATTCTGAATCGATTGGTATACTTAAGGTGGGTACTGGATGATTTTTTTCTATGCATTACAAACATCAGCACAAACGTATAATACCACAACCACCTATGGTGGTGTAGGGTATGATTACCCAGTTTTTTGACGTGATTTTTCGTCAGTTTTGAATTATAATTCCTTTTTAATTAATCCTTTCCAAATTGTTGCGTGATTTTTAGCTTTTAGAAGAATTTCTTTTAATTATATTCATAAATATTTTCTGTGGTTAATGAAGTTTATTAAAAAATAATTACATATAATAATTAATTAATTAATTAAGTCCATAAATTAAAGGGACGATTCTGTAGAAATAAATTAGTAAAAGGAAATAAGAAATTATTTTTTTCTTTCTTGAAGTACTAAAATTTTAGCCTTTTTCAGGTAATTTTAAGAATCAAAAAAGGCTAAAAGAAGCTGGAAGCTGAAACGAATATGTTGAGGCTAAAAAGAAAATAAAAAGGATAGATTTAGCCTTAAAAAGGTTAAACTGGCAACACTGGATACCACACCGCAATTCTTATTCTAATTATTTGTGAAAATTAGCGAAGGTCGGCTGTACCTCATTAGCAAGAAACGCCTATAATGAAAAATTAATTAAAAAATTAAGTTGTTTTTCAAACTGCGATAGTATGAAGCCTGTATTCAACGTTGTCAACTTGGTAAGGGTTTCGTATATTTCAGAATGCAACATTTTTTTGTTATTCTTACTTATTATTTTATAAAAATTAGAATTTTAATGAAAAATATTTGTATTTTAGATTTTTAGAGAAATATAACACAGAGCAACAGTGATTCTACGACATGGGATTTCCCAGTCAATTCGGATGTACGTTATTATAGTGTACTAAGCATATAAACCACTTTTTTGAATTGACTCTGGTTCTCCCGATAAATCGCTTTTATATATTGAAGCATATCTTCACAACGAATAGTCCGATTTGGTTCAGTAAATTATCAAAAAATTGGAATTAAACTTACCTTCAAATTATACTCAGATTATTTTTTAATGCACTCAACAGATATGGAGATATAAAGTGTATTTTGTAAAATAATAATAATAATAATAATAATAATAAATTTCGTACAAAATTAAACAAAAAAATCTAAAAATCATAAAAATGCGAAAATGGCAAAAATGTAAATTTATATTTTATGATCATAAAGATAAATTTTTTACAAAAAAAGACATATTTCATTGAAATCTCATTTACAAATTACACAAAAATACATATATAAAAAAATTGAGAATCACAAAATAAGTTCTATTTTCTAAAATATTTTTGCATAATTTTTAAATGAGATATCAAAATTTATGCATTGATTTGAACAAAATATGTCTTGTTTTATTTGCAGCAAATGTATCTTTATAATCAAAGAAAAAAAAGTTTTGCATTTTTTGGCATTTTAATGATTTTTTGGGAGATTTTTTTTTCGAAATTTTGTACGAAATTTATTATTTCTTTTTTTCACAAAATAGGCTTAATAACTTTTGAACGTATTAAAAAAATAATCTGGGTATTTTATTGAACCAAATCCAACAAGTCTTTTTTGAGATATGCTTTAATATATTGTACAACCTCAATCATTTTCAATTCAATTTTAAAAATAGTGATTTATGTCGAGAACCAGAGTCAATTCAAAAGAAGTTATTTATAGGCTTAGTACTTCATAATAATATGTATCCGAATTGACTGATATATCCCGTGCCGCAGAAAGAATTTTTCATTTTTTCAACTTCTGTAATCAAAGATATTTACAATATTTTTTATTTTTTTCAATATTAAAAAATACAATGAAAATTGTTAGCTTACCAAATTTTCTATAACTACTCCAGATAATAAAACATTTCCAATAAAGAGCTTAATATATAAGTATTATTATAATTTTCATTGATTTAATATCCCTCCATATTCCCTTGTATAAAACTAAAGAAACCATAGTTACCTGAAAATAAAAGAAAATAAATAAATATTTAGAAAATATTTAAAATTAAAAAACAAAATAGAGAGAAAACAAAAATTTTCGAACACCCGACGCACGGTGGTTCAGAAATTAATTTCATTTTCCAAAAGTTAAATTTTTTGTTAACACCGATTTCCAACATTTTAATGCCATTCAATAGAAAACATAATGAAACTAAGGTGGCCAAAAAATTAGATTAATATATTGGTAATTGTGGGCGTGGCATACTGTTAAAGAAAAATATTTTGTCATTTTATAAAAAATTTGATTTTTGTAAATTTGATCAGAGGTAAATTATCATTACTTGCAAACTATTATCGATAGTTGGCTGAATTTTTTTTTTTTTTATTTTGTAGAATAATAATCTTTAAGAAATGGTATGATGTGCCACTGTACCGTTTATACCTGTTGTGTTATTAAATGTTTTCACAGGTACTATATTTTAGTCAAATTTGAATTTTAATGGAATTGAACTTTGGAGGGTCAAAAAGTAACCCCTTTTGAATTTTACTACCAAAAGAAAAGCGAAAGTGTCCTCTTTAAGCCATATATACTTTTCTACTTGTTTGGACCTGTGTGTAGAACACTTTTCCCATTTGAATTAAATTACTCCCAAAATTTTTTCATGGAACACAAAATAAAAATCAGTCATGATTTGAATTTTCAACCTACAGCATCAATAAGAAATAACGTCACCAATAAGGAGTTAAGAAGTATAACAACGAAACATGTTCAAATGTGGGTTGATTATGGATCAACTAAAAAAACGATCAGGCAATACCAATGATGGGAACACAGCAAAAAGGTTCTTTACAGATACCGAAAGATCATCTGAAATAACCAGTATTGATATAAATCTTATTTCAAAATTTAAAACAATTATCGATGTACTTGTGTGCAATGAACAAATTGGTAATAAAATTTAGTGATTATGGGAAGGAAGCTGCACGAATATATACAACCAAATATCCGTGGAAAAATATGTGCGCAACAATTCACAAAATCCTTTATCATGGGGAAGATGTCATTAAGCATCATCTATCAGAGGAAGTCCAGGAAAAGAGGAATAAGGATTAAACACTTTATAGAGAGCATAATACCAAAAAAATATCACGAAATTTTAAAAATGAAGATCTATTTAATATTCCAATTCAATAGAAATTAGAAAATCGGGACTTAGATGGGAAGTAAAATACGGAATATTTATATTTGCAGGATATTTTGCAACCGAATGAATAATAATTATAAATTTCTTTTATTGTTATTTAAGTAGAAAATCAAATAAAAAATTTTCAGTTATTATAAAAAAAAATAATATCAAGAAAATATCTACATAGTTTTGGCCGATGAAAAACGATACTGACACATTGTGCGACGAAGCTCACCTTCTCCGATTTCGGTGAAATTCGATATACACACTCACTACGCCAATACAAAATTTTAAGTTCTTCAAAATTTTAAAATTCTTTAATATTTGTTTTTTATCGCGGTTCAAAGTTCACTTGTTTCAGATTTTTTTCTTTTTAATATATGAAATTTAAATCCAAATATCTTCGGACCTATTTGCCCGATTTAAACAAACTTCGGCTCAAATTAATGCTTAATAAATCTAGTTTCTAATTATTTTTATAAAAACACCAATTTTGAAAATAAAAGGATAGTGCTTGTATCATTTTATAATTTTTCTTTAAAATGTTCCTAAGAGTGTTGCGAGCAACATATATAAAATTTAGAGCGGGACCATGAGGGGATGCTGAGAAAATTAAAATTTAGTAAAAAAAAAAAAACTCATTTATTCCAGTAATAATTTGATATTTTTTAATGTGTTTTTGTTTTGTGTATGAAAATATGTGAATAGATTTTTCTGAAATCAATACCGTACATAAGAAATGAGTGTGTCCCAAAATGTTTGAATTTCCATTGTAATAAAAAAATTCCATATTTTTTAAAACTGTCAAAAATATAAAAATATAAATCAACGAAACGAAAAATATAAATCAACAAAACTGCATCTAAAAAGTGCAACGTGTCATTAAATGAATTTTTTTTTTCAATATTTGAATAATTTTCCAAATCTTGTAATTGAAGATGACTACAATGCAATTTAAACGTAGTTTGAATTGTATTAATCTTAAAAAAACTGTGGGACGAAGCCTTTTGAAATTGGTTATGATCGGTCTATTGTTTCACATAGCCCTCACACAAATGTTCCCCCGGGATAGGGTTATATATAATATAAAGGCCTTATTTAAGTCACTATTTCAACAAAAGTCGTTACAAATAAGTTTCTTGAAGATCGGCCCATTATTATACATAGCTCTCATACAAGTCAGTCTTTCGAAAATTACTTCAACTTGCATATTTGCTCTCTTTTCTCGTTACTCGTACTGCCAAACTTTTAAGTGAAAAATCGAAATATCGAATAAAAAAAATTTAGTTTTAAAGATATTCTAGCTTCAATTTTGTGATATTTTAGCAACAAACTCTCCATTATTTGCATCAAATCAGGGAATTTGCGTTTACCGAGAATGTTACCAAAAAGATTTTCGAATTATCTTTTCTTTGGTGTTTTTTATTAGACGTTAAAATTTTTTAAAAATTTTTTAAAAATATTGAAAAATCAAAATATTTTTCTATACAATTCAGAATTTACATTAAAATATAATGTACGTGATTTTTCTCTTCAATTTGTATTTTTTTTTTTTTTTTTTTTTTCATTGCTTCCATTTTAAATTATTGTAATTGCTACCCACTTACACTCCTGCACCCCTAGCTGTTATCATTAATATTTTATCACCATAGTTTTTTCGCGCATTGCCATGAAGCAGATTCTATTTTTTTTATCTGCTGCCATCATTTCTCTTGAGTGTTCTTTTAGTTTGCAAATAAAAAAAAGAATAAATTTTCATTTTAGTACAATAACTTAACTACAAGGCCAATCATAATTTTTCATACTTAAACAAATGCAAAACAGAAAAAAAGAAATACAACATGAGCAGAAGTTTAACTATATAAAATCCATTCAGGCATAAATATTCTCACAAAAAAAAAAAAAAAAAAAAAAAATGACGAAAAACAATTTCATGATGAGAAAAAACTTAAACCCACCAGGCTAATATAAAATAGGAGGTAAAATGATGCTGCAGGCATTTAAAAATATTTCTGAAAGCAGCATTAAAATCTTCCAGCAATAACAATAGCATACACCAAAACAAAATCATATAAAACTGATATGTAAAAGATAAAAAAACATAAATATGTTACAATGAACTTAAGTAAATAAAAAGAAAATTTTGTTAAAACAATTAAGAATGTTATATTCGGCTTAGCCAAATCTATATACCCTCCATCTGCAACTATTAAAATGTTCACTTTATAAGATAGGTGCGGTAAAGTGGGAGGAACACGCCCATTTTATGTTTTGGAGTTAGTGCCTTAAAATATTTGTGCAAAAAGCGCGTACATCAAGCTTTTTTGTAAAAAATATCATATAAACTGGAGCTACGACGGTAACCTTATATTTCTAGTATTTGGTACATAACTTTTTTGTTTATGAACCGATTTTGCTCATTTTCAATGCCAAACAAACCTTACATTAGACAAATATACGAGCAAAACTTCGCCCGCCTAGGACGTCCACCACGAGTTCTATCCTGCTTTCAAAAGACAGACGGACGGACATTGTTAGTTCGTCATAGAGGACCCAGAATATATGTATATACTTCATGGGGTCTTAGATAATTATTTCGACATGTTACACACAGAATGACATACAAAATATACCTCCATCATTTTATGATGGTGGGTATAAAAATTATATTGATTTTTATTATTGTATGAGCTATGTGAAATATTTCATGCAAAATTTTAACTTGAGTTTAAGTATTTTTATATAGAGTTTGAGCTACTGAAAAATTACAGTGATTTTTCTCAACATGATGCCAATTTTGTTATTGTATTCTACTGTTATGTATGTATGTATGAATGTTTTTTTATTGTTGTTTTAATTCCTACAGTTTTACAGCTGCCAGAAGAAGTAAGAGTATAGCTGAAAATTTTTTTCTGGCAAATTGTAAAGTGCTTGCATTTTGCTGCAGGCTAAAAATAAAAGAAAAACTATAAAATATTTTTCTTGCCATCATTTGTATGAATTGTAAAGTGTGAGAAAAATTTTTAAATTACACGCTGCTATAAAATGGTACTTTCTATTTTCACTCGAAAAACGATCTAATTAGTACATTAGAAAACAATTTAAAAAGAAATCGAAACACCCGTTTTTATGATAGTTCCTGTACTTTAGATATCGTAACTTCATAAAATCGTAATTCTACAAATCAAGTCCATTTGCAAAGATTTTTATATTTCTTAAAAGTGCTTGGAAAGGTAAAGACAAAATAAGCTTACCCACTTAGGTCATCTTTTACAGTCAAAATTTTTTAATATTGAGTTTTGCCTCGACTTTACTTCGTTTTTTCGGAAGTAAGTCCTGAGGTGTATGAGGGAAAACTTTCTTTTGAAGTAGTAAAAGACAAGGCTTCATAAATGGTTAATAAAGATATTTTAAATTGATTTAGGTTTGCACCCTATCCTCCTTTGGTCGAAAAAGGATATAGGGTGCAAATCTATATCCTTTAAATTAATTTTTATCGATTAATAAAAGAAAACGCCACGCGAGTTTTTTACATTTATTGACAATATTTAAACATAAAATAGATTTAGATCGATTTGACATTAATTGCTTCCCGCCAGGCCAAAAGGAAAACAGGAGTCCAGTTTTTGTGAAAAAAATACAATTTTTAAACGAATTTTTTAAATTGTATAAAAAAACATATTACCATAATAATTCCACTATTATTTCTTATGTACTGTATAAAAAAAAAGATACCAATTTTACATTCCTGCAAAAATAATTTACAAACCAATTTTTTAGCAATTTTTCAAAAATAAACAATATTTAATAAATTGAATCAGTTATAACGAATATTCAGGTGTGTCACAGAAATTTTCCGGAAGTGAAAATTTTCGTATAGTCGAATTCGTAACGTTTTTGTTTTGCTTCTTCAGCTTTAATACGTTTTTGCAAATCCGAAAGAAATTAAAGACGCATTTTTCCTTAAGAAAATGTGGCATCATTACATAACAGCTGATTAATAAACAAAGAAAATTAAAACAAAATAAGAGAATCAACAAATGAAATTAAAAGTGATATTTATGTTAATTTCAAAAGTGTAAAGAAAATAGTTTTATAGGATGTGAAATATGCCTGGTGTTTCAATTGTGACTGTATTAGAAGAACTAAGAAATGAACATTTTCTTGAAAAACTGAGGCGAAAATCATTAAGGGACACATCAGATCCTTTATCTTATCCAAGTGTATAATAATTTAAACTATGTATTTACAGAGATTATAGTATTTACTAATTTTTATTTTTAGTTTCATCAGTTTGTACCGATTAAACAAAAAAGCTTTTGTTATGGTATTAGAAAAAAACGTTCTTCAATACCGGCAATTATACAATTAGCAACAGCACTTCGTTTTTTGGCAACTGGATCCTGCCAAGGCGTCATCGGAAGAGATGAAAACATAAGTATGGGACAAAGTACTGTTTCAACAACACTATGGAGAACATATATGTCCGCACTGGATTAAATTAAAAATATCCAATGAAGAAATAAAGAATTTTAAAAAGCATTTTTTCAAAAATTCCAAATACCGGGCGTTATAGGAAGCATCGATCTACAACAACCTTATCGCATTTAACATATCCCCTGGCTATGTCTTGATGCGTTTTCATAAAATCAATAAAAATTTTATCCTGCTTAGAATTTTTGTTCTTACCCCTTTTAACGAAAAGTAGTACTTTAAAGTGATGTCATTTGGTCCAATTTATAAATACTTATATATTTGAGTAACAAAATGATAAATTAAATTTAAATTTGAAAAAAATGTCGTTTAAATTTAAAGAAACTGACTTTTTACTAATTTTCTTTTGTATTTATTCTTAAATGATGTTACCAAATCGTATTTGTTTACATTTTTCTTAAATACATATGGCAACTATGCAAAAATAAAACTTTATTAGTAGCACGAAATTATTTATTTTAACATTTTTTTGGCCACTTAAAATTAAATTTATGAAAATTATTAAATTTTGGATAAAATTAGATTTTTTTTAAGTGAAATTAATAAATGAATAATTCATTGTTTATTTTCATTAACTTTTTGTGTTTTTTTATCTGTAAAGCGGTGAAAATATCAATTTCACTTTAACATTTTAGAGTGGATTGAAAACGAAAAAATTGTTCGTTTTTCGTTTTCTGAAGAAGCTAAATACGATTTCGTACGAATTTGTGTTCTGTGACATACCTGATTATCTCGTTACACAAACAACACGAGCCAGTACAATTGTGTGTTGCGTATAAGAACATATTGAAATGCATATTAAAATATTATAAAATAGTGAATTTAGTAAGAGTTGACTTGTGTTGTCAGTTTTGAGGCCATTACATTATGTTTTCAAAATGATCTATATATATATATATATACATATTATATATATCATTGAATTGATAAATAAGTTAAAAATACAAGTAATGAATTTAAAGTCAAATAAATGAAAAAATACAATTTATAGTAGTTTAAGCTTTCAAATATATTTTAGAGTCTGCAAACAAAAAAATGTCATACTGCACTTAAGGTAAGAATAACTTAAAATCTAAATACTATAGCTTCAAAAATGTCTATATTGGTTTTACATGTAGAAGTCTCACTAAGCTAAAAATTAAATTTATACTTTTGTTGTTTGTTTGTTCAAATAATAATAATTTTCATAACGTTATATCGATTAAAGAAGTAAAGTTCAAACCATAAAATTTTGATACTTGAAACTAAATACTAGCATCTTTAATATATATTATTTTGGAAGTCATTTGTTGGAAACTTTCAAGGATATTAAAGAATTACATATTTGAAGGGCATTTTTTGCAACTTTTATTCGGATTATTTAAACAAAAGGTAACTCGATATTATACCGAAATCCTCCTCTTTCATTTGATATCTACATTGCCCTATAATAACAATCCTTCAAAACTTTAAAGATCTTTAAAATGGAAAAATGAACACGAAATGAAAAACTGAAAACGCAGTTATTCTATATTGAGTGTGTATTTTCACATCTATGTATATGGAATTTATCATGTGTAAGAAAAATTTTTCCTTTTTGTTGTACGGTGTTATATATCCATATAAATTATAATAAGTTTTTTTTTTCTTTTTTGTAACAAAAAATAACTACTTTATTAATTTATTATTTTAAGTATAACTAGTACCGTAATAACCACAAAGGATATCATACTATAAACCAAACAAACCTCGTACTCGTATTACTATTGCAACTAACTTTAAATTTTGACCAATTTTTGTTGAATGTATGTATGAACATTTTACGATGCCCCAGAGTTTTTTAGATAAACTTTTCCAAAAAAAAAAATAATAAAAAAAAACAGAAAAGCATACATAGATATTTTCATTAAACAACGTTAAATAAATATTATGGGTATTTTAATAACGTTGTAAAAAGGTTAAAATTATAAAGATTTTTTACTTGTGCTGTTATTATGTGGTATATGTGGTACGAAATATAGTAAATATAAAACAAAATCTGCAGCGTTACATAACTACTACATTAAAAATAAATACACACACAAGCAAATAAGATAATATTTCCTAAAGAACATTTTTCCCCCTATTTTTTCTTAATTTAAATATTATATACAAATGTAAAAGCTTTTAAAAAATTTCTACATATAGAATTGTTTACTAGGTGTCAAAAGTAGACTCAGTTTACTTTACCAATTTTATTATAAATAACAAAAACAATAGTAATAATAATTATACTTAGAAAAAATTGCTCATCACTGTTAGCCACACCATGTAAATATTTATTGTTTATGTATAATACCAACCATAAATTATTAACTTGTTTTTTTTTTTACTTTATTAAATTCTATTTTTTACACACAGATAAAAATTGACCACATACGTATTGAAAACGATGCCATTCATTTTCAATAGTGAATCAGCCCCATATGTGTTCAAATTCAACACTGTGTGTTCAAATCATTAACGAAAATTTATACTAATTGACATCGAGTTGACACCACTTCAGTAACGAATTCTTTACCCCTAGTCTACACGTAGGCATTTTTGTGTTCGCAATTGTCTCTTTAAAATGTTACATGTGGATCAAAAAAAAAATCTATTGCGTAATTTATTTCGCAATAAATGTTTAAACACAAAGTTGAGTAACGTTTAACATAAGCTGTCAAATTTATTATTCTGTTTTAAAAAAGGTGCAAAGTAAATTAAATTTGTTTTAAAAAGACAAATAAAAAATAAATTGAAATTTTCAATAAAAAATAATTAATTTAAAATTTAAAATTTTCATGGACTTTTTTGTCAAAAAAACGATACTGTAAATTGTCAAAATGACCTCAAACGTGGTGGATTTTAAATCGAATTTTTTCTCTTAGTGTATTATGTTTTTATTTTGAATATTTGCATTTATAAACTGTTTAACTCAACGCATTAAAAATGTATAAACTTTTTTACCACAAATTATGGTAGATAAAGAAAAATAGAAAAATCAAACATTTATTTAAATTATGTAATGTGATGATAAACGTTTATGGCAACAAATAGATAAATTATTTTATAAAAAAAAATCAATTAATTAATTGCAAATTTATTAATTCAACTTAAATGTTTTCAATGAGATAAATGATTTTTAATTTTATTAGATTTAGAGTTTCAGATTTAATTTATAATAAAAAAATTTAAACAATGACAAGCAATTTTTTATTTTTTTATTATTATTATTATTTATTTATTTATTTTTTTTTTTTTTTTTTTTTTTGTAAAAAAGCTTTAACTGGATTTAACAATTAAAATTCTTATCGTTAAGATCAGTTTCAATAGGATTTTCCGTGTAAACGAAAATTTGATTTTTTGTTAAAAAATTAATTTTATTTCCAGCTAAATGTGCAATGAATTTTATTCAAAGTATTGTCCATCGTAAGCTATGACCCATATTACGGATTCATCCCAAAACCGCTTCTAACCTTTTGGGACCAAAAACGAAATAAACTAATTTTTATATTCAGAATTTTTAATATTGAATCGAACAAAATAAATAGTAGGATTTTTATGATACAAGGACGAAGCCTATTGAAATTGGTTGTGCTCGGTCCATTATTTTACCTAGCCCCCATACAAATGTCCCACCGGAATAGAGTTTAAACACTCAAAAATGTCTTAAAAATAAGAATATTTTAATGAAATTCGATGCAAAGAAGTTCTGTATAAGTATCAATTGTTGTACCAAATTTTATAAAGATCGGTCAACAATTGACCATAGCTGCAATATAAATTCCTGTTCCGAAAATCACTTAAACGTGCATAAATCCCATACGAGCGTTAGGATCAAGTTAATATTCGAGACAAATAAGTTTTATGTAAGTAGAAACAACATTGCCAAATTTTATGAGAATCGGTCCATAATTTACCATAGCTCCCATATAAACCCACTTCCAGGAATCGCCCTAAAGTGCATAAAATCATCTAGATGTTAGTATCAACGCATTATGCTATATTTGTATATTTTATTTTACATTTAGTATATTACACCTGTGGCCAGGTGTAATATAAGCCCCTTCCCGAATTTTTATGCTCGTACACAATGGTGCAGGGTATCATATAGTCGGTCTTGATGTTCTTTTTTTTTTTTTTTTTGCTGGGTAGTAATACTACAAATAAAATAAGCCACGTATCATCAAAATATATGCACAAATCTTAATCTTATTCACAATTATGTAAAGAATACTTGATTTACGTAAAAAATGAATATCACATACAAAGTTTTTGGAGACGCTGATTACAATTCTGTAATAAAAAATTTAAAATGGCGGCAAAAAAATTGATTTTATTATTTTACAAATTTTTAAATAATCAGGTTTTACTTCAGCATTTTTTATATGCCAAAAAATGTCTTAGAAATATATAAAGCACATTGGAAGACTTGCTGCAGTATATTTTTATCATAATTTTTTTAATCTGACAAAATAAATCAGTTTTGGCGGAAAACGAGATACTTTTATTTAAACACATTTTGCTTGGCACATCCAAGGCCCGTACAAAAATTATCAAAATGTGATTCAATAGCAAGGTTTTGTCAATATTTGTCCTAAAATCAACAGCGCTCTGAAAATCTACGAAGTTTGTAGAATTTATGGACAAAAATGCATTTTCGTAATTTCCAAAATTATGACGTTATAAAATCCTCTTTAAAATAAATTATTTAGTGATCTTAAAAGTTTCTGGTAGCTTAGGATAAAAAAAACTAAAAATTACTTAACCTTTTTTCATTCTTCCACAGTTTTTGTTCGCACGTTTATACTTTTTGATCTCATTCGCTCTTATATAAACTAATCGGACTTTGTAGATAAATTCTACACCTTCCTTGTTATTATGCATACTTTCAACAGTTAAATACAGGGTAGTTGAATTTTGGTGACAAAATTTTTAAATGTTTAAAATTGTTTGCTTTTTCAAGCGAGGTTTGTGCGCTCCTCAAACGAGATTCATACTTGTTGAAATTATGTGCATTTTTCGCTAAATCTCGTTAATGTCCCCCAAATAGTTCTCAAAGTTTGGAAAACAAAAAAATTTAAAAAAAAATCCGTTTTTTGCGAGGCACATTAATAGTTTGATATGAACTCAGTTTTTTGTTATTGTATACAATAAAATCAAAGAAGCATTAAAAATAAATTTTATAAAATAATTTTATGAACTTTTTCGAAATTACGCAAAAATTGCACTTTTTGTGTTTGCATTTTTATATGGCAAATTGCATAAATTTAAATTTTAAATGTCTCTGATAGTTGAAAACGGGACACTTTTATCAAAACAGGTTTCGCCAAGGCACATCGCATGGACGTGGCCATTTTTCGTGTCCTGCTATCCCGGGAATTTTCAAAGCACTTAAATTTATAAAAGCTACTACAATTTAATTAATTTTAATATTTTTTAATAAAATTGGGCTTAAAAACCCACTTGACAACTCAATAACGAACATTACATAATTGTGAGTTAAGAAATGAAATGGATCCATGTGACTTCTTTCGTTGACAGCACTATCTAATGACTGAATTATTTGAAATTTATTTACTAAACACTTTAAAGATATAGTATACTTCAGCACTAGATATCAGCAATTAAAAACTTGTAACAGTGCTCTGGAGGCTCAAAGTAAGGTACCTCTGATATAAAACATTCTTAACCGCTTACCGCTTTGTTTCTTACCCGATTTCAAAGATTTTTGTATCTTCTTAAAAAAATATAATTTTATCCTAAATCTTAAATCCTAATTTTTGTAATAAAAATCTAATTTTTTGTATAAAAAATAGTCGAATTTATTTTTTGTATTTTAAAAATTATCATTTAACATGGGGGAGATTGTAGTAAAGTGGAGCATACTTTAATTTTATTTCAATAAAATACCTACCAGGACACTTTTAAATTCCGCAATAGAACTGTTATATAGAATGAATTATTGTCTAACATTTTCATAAAAATAATAAGATACGAGGGCGAATCAATAAATCCGTGACTTTTCGAACTTCCCTCGTAGTTATATGAAATGCAACAGTATTCCCATCAAGTACAACCTGTTAATAGACTACTGTCAAATTTTGAGAAGGTGTCGTCATTTACTTTACTTAAAAAATAGGATTTTTCGAGGTCCTTAAAATGGGCATTTGTTTGGTCAATAATTTCATCGTTGGAGATGAATCTCTTTCCACTGAGCCATTTCTTTAGGTTTGGAAATAGGAAGTAGTCACTAGGGGCTAAATCCGGAGAATATGGCGGATGAGGTACCAATTCGTAGCCCAATTCATAGAGTTTTGCCATTGTTATTTCTGGTATTTAGAATAATCCAATTCATTGCTATAATTTCGTACACTTTAAGTGTGGAAGCCATTCACATGAGTTTTGTAATACGCAGGTTTTCTTCCTTTAATAAGCTAATGTAATGATACAAGTTGGTTCTAAGAAGTTTTAGTCTTATAGCTGTGGATTTTCTTATGTATGTTCAAGTTAGTGGTCATTAAACCATAAAGTAATAGAATTATTTACTATATTTTCAACAAAATTGCTAAAAATTTGTACATCCCATTTTACCCCAATATATTTTTACCATATTACCCAAATTCCAAAATTTTTACGTTAAGTATAAATCTAAAAAAAAAAATGTTATGTTTTTTGGACAAAACCTATTTGCATTTGATATTTGTGGAAAACAAAGTATTCAATTTTGTATTCACCGATTTAAAAATGTAATTGATTTGGATCTCTTCCTCAAAAATATTAGCACTTAAAAAATTTTTTTATTTGCTTGTACTCGAAAACCAATAAACTAAAAGAAACATAATTTAGAAATATAGTAATATAATGACAAATACCCGAAAAAAGTATAATTTTCTGCATTAACCCATACGTTACAATATCCCACTCTTCCCTACATATTGTTGCAATTTAAAGCCTTAAAACATTTCATTATCTTTACGACTTTCTTCATCCACAAATAATTTCAACCCATTCAAAATTATCCTATACTAACAAACACCAAACATAAATCAATATAAATTTTTCCTTTAAAATTACAAAAAAAAAAAAAAAAAAAAAAAAAAAATCTTAAAATTTATAAATATTTTTATTTCAATAAAATATGTAAAAAATAAAAATCTTAAAAAGAAAATACAGAAAATCCTTGCATATAGACAAACATAATGAACATTCATTTTAATTAATGTTTTATTTTATGTTTATCAATTCAATACAACACAACAGTCGAGGAAAACAGGAGTGCTAGTGTTGACATAATACAAATATGTAAATTCGTATGTAAAATACTATAAATCTGCATGTTTGTTTTTTATTCCAACCATGTAGATTGTTGTTATACATAGGTGATGATGGAGCTCAAAAATCCAAAGAATTTTATTTAACTGTAAAGGATTTTGTAAATACAAACCAGGCAAGAAAAAAAGGAAATGCAGATATAGTGATGGTGAAAATTTTTTGGTTGAAAAGAAAGCGTTTAACTTGAATGCTGTTTTCTCCCCTTTTTTCTTTTGAAAATGATAATTATAAGCAATGAGATTAAAAAAGTGTTTAAACAATTCTGTTCTTACAAAAAAGTGAAATAATGAGTTAGTCATTTCTTAAAAAAAAAATACCTGGATCCTTATGAAATTCTAACAGGTTTAGCAATGCAATTCCATCTGTCAAAAACAAAAATAGAACTTTGGGTGATGAAATTTTGAGATAATTATTTTCCATTTGATAAGAGAATAAACTGCTAGAAAATACTACTTTAAAAAAGTAGCATTAAAAAAAAGTTCCAATATTAAAATAAAGAAGTTCTAAACAGAAACAAATATTCACAAGTTTCTAATTTTCAAAAAGAAAGGTACACATTAGAAAAAATCATATTGCCAAAATGTTTTCATTAAAAACAGTAAACATTTTCAAAATAATTACCAATTTAACAAAAAATACTATTTTTGAAAATTGTACTAATTTTTAAAAACAGTATTGCTTTTTCAAAAGCATCCAAAAAGAAAAAATATTTTTCTTAACCATCATTTTGTATAAAATAAATTTTAAAATAATAAAAATTTAATATTTCTCAAAAAAGCTGCAATTTAATACAAAGTACTAAAAACAACTATTAAAAAAATGCCAATTTTCAAATATATATAGTTTTTTTTTTAAGTACCAATTTTCCAAAAAGTTTAGTGTTAAAAAAAAACGATACAATTAAAATTAAAAACGATTTTAAAATAATAATCCATTAAAAAAGTATCGATTTTCCAAAAAATACCAATTCTCATTAAAAAAATAAACTTCTTTTTTTTAATAGCAATAGGTACGTACCATTTTTCAAAAAAGTACGAATTAAAAAATCAAAAAAGGAGCACTTTTTAAAGTGCCATTTTTCAAAAAGAAGTGATGTCAGTTCTCAAGAAAATATTTATTTAAAAAATAAAAATATTGTAAAAAGTAATTTTTGTAAAAAAAAAAAAAAAAAATAAAAGAGAATAACTTCAAAAATATAGCGTTTAAAAAATAAAAGTACATATATAAGGTAAAGAATTTTTCGTAAAATAACATATTTGAAAAACTTATTATTTTTCCAACAAAAAAAAATAGTACTATTTAAAAAATAGTAAAAATTGTAAAGGAACGTACCTATTAGAAGAAAAAAATAAAAAAGTACTATTATCCAAAAATAAAGTAACAATTTTTAAAATATGTTCAATTTTTTACAGTTACTTTTTTTTAAATGCACTGTAAATGCAAAAAGAACCATTGCAAAAAAATAATATTTTACAAATATCTTATCATTAAAAAAAGTACTATTTTTCAATATTAAGAAAGTACCATTTTTCAAAAAAGTACTATTTTTTCAAAAATAACCATTTTTCAATTTTCAAAAAATACCATCTTTTTATTAAATTAAAAAAGGACTAATTTTTAAAACAGTACCAATTTTTATCAAAAATAATCCATATTTCAAAAAAATACTATTTTGTAAAAAATCCAAAGTACCACCAATTTTTCCAAAAAAGTACCATTTAAAAAAATCAAAAAAGTTGCAATTAAAAAAAAGGCAGTAATGACTTTCGGGAAGCCATGGTCAATTATGAAAATTTTAAATTTGTTACATACACTGATTTACACCAGATTGAAATTTATTTGTGAAAGATTTTTTTCTATATACTAGCATTTCTGCACGTTTAAGTAATTTTCGGGAGGGGTTCTGTATGGCGGCTATGGTCAATTATGGGCCGATCTTACTGAAATCTCGCAGGGTGTATTAAGTGTATTAAGGTGTATTAAGGCTGCAAAATATTGTTTTGTGCTAAATTCTGTAGAAATATGTTTATATTTAAAGGATTTATTCCTATTCCGGGAGAGCATTCTTATTGGGGACAATTTCAAAAGAGTTCATCATTGGGCCATATTACAAAATTTCATCAGACGGACATCATTAAATCGACTCAAAAAGTGATTCTTAGGATATTGGTATGTATTAAAATGCGTCTTGGATCAATGTTTTTGGGTGTTACAAACATCAGCAAAAATCCATAATCCATAATGGCAAAAAAAAACAAATTTTCTTTTAATTAACATTAAAATAAACTACCAATTTAAAAAAAAAAATCATGATTTAGACAGAAAAAGGAAGGAATTTGTAAAAAGTATCAAGATCTCCAGAAGAATTGACAATAGCTCTGTCCAATAAACAACACCCTTGTTATTGAGTTCTGATCATTTTCTTTGATATAGTTTAAGAGAACAAAAAAACGCAATTTCTTAAAGTCCAAAAAATAGACGCATAGAAATGCTATAAAAATTTGTTAAGGCGAATAGTTGAATATGCAATTAAAAAAAAATATTTCAAAATAAACAAATTCTCATTTGTGCTGCATAATGAAATTACATTTTATCTTTACAAATAGTTTTGTTTGCGGCTAAAGGATATTGCTTGATGGTTTTTTAGTTACAAGAGAAATACATTCATTATATTAAGTGTTTTTACTGAAATAAAAATATCGCATCATTATGTATTTAACACATTAAATAAATATAATTGTTGTGTATTTAATCATTATTTGTAGTTGCATATTGATCTTATTTGCATAAATATATGTAATTAATTAATGCATTATTTTTATTGTTTTATTTGACAAGATACCACAATTTACCAACGCATCGTTAGCATTAAATAATTATAGAATAAAAAAAGTATAAAAAAATGTAACGTAAACGAAATTAAACATTTAAAAAAGATTAAATTGAAAATATTGCAAAACACTTTTTTAATAAAATAAAAATATTAAAATGATTTAATACGTCGAAATCCTTTATCTGAGTTGAAATCTATAACAGAACGAAAATAGTGAAATTCATTACATTTCTTTATTTGCTTAAAAGGTACTCTTTATTCTAAGTATTTTCTTACGTACTAATTATATATATATATAATATAATTATAGCTATGCTATATAATATATTATTAAATTTTTTTTATATTCTTTCCATAAAAGATTCCCCAAGAAATTGAAAAAAAGAGAGACATTGTAGGTTCTTTAATACTAATCTTAAAAAACTAAAACTTAAAACTATCAGTAACACCTTAAAAACTAATGATAGTAGTAAAGAGCAAAAATATTTACAAAAGCAGCGGCAAGTGGCCTATTGAGCAGTATTATACACTACCTTATATATATCTAATGTATTTATCCTCCTATGATAAAATAAAAGGTTTGTATTGCCATGTACCTGGCCTTCAGAATGGACTCAAATCATTCGAATTCGTGAAGCAATTACTAACGAAACTATTGTCAACATAATGAGCCTTCTCTAGGAACCTAATTGCAATTTTGACCAAGTAGGCATCAATCCTCTCAAAATCAATAGCATTATAGATCGATTTGCAAAATCGGCCGCAAGCCCAAACATGCAGCCAGTATCCTTCTCTACCAAACCCTAAACCTCTCCATCTGGGCAGAAGATATTCTGAACCAAACTCGAAAGGTGTAGGACATGAGAGAGCGGATTACCTGGTCATAAAGTGGAAGCCCTATCTTACGATCGATACCCATGCTACACCCTAATGTCGCCCAATATGAAGTAAATGCCCGCTTCGTATTTCTTTTGCAAAATCAATCAGTCAAAATCTACATGGCGGTTATATTCAAAATTCTCATGAAATATCGCCGCCAGATATTTCATTCTGTACGATACCCTTACCATCTCATTACCAACCTTAATATTTGGTACAAAAGTCCTACTATTTGGACGCGTACCTTTGATGAAAATAATGAAAAACAGCTCTTTCATTTTTATAGATCAGTTCCAGTGTTGCCAGTTGAGGAAATTTATTCCCAAATTGGGGAATCAAACTTTCATTTGGAGGCTGGCAGATTTTTGTGGGGAGGGATATATAGGCATTTTTTATTCACATATATATTTATTAAATTTAAAATAATTTTAATTATTTGAATTTATAAATTTATACACAAATTTCGATAAATTTTAATTTTTAAAGAAAAATTTTGATATATTTTACTTATTTATAAAAAATTTTCACGAATGTGTTCTTCTTATATGGAAACTGTGGCAAATGTGATCAAATTTTGTCTTCCAAAATTTGAAATAATGTTTTATTCTTTGATGAAACTTACGTGTGTAAAACAATATCGTGCTACTTAGAATTATGCAGAATTTGTACATTTTAGGGTGATTTTCGAAGCTGGGCCTCATATTGCGGTCATATCGTGATCAATTAAGTGTTTTCGGAAAAGGGCTAGTATCGAAACCATGGTCATATATGAATTGCTACATTGATTTATACTTAAATGAAATTTATTTATTCCAATTTTTTGTCTATATATAGAAATTTTTTCTGCATTTATGTAATTTTCGGAAGGCTCTTGTATTGGAATTATGATCAGTTATGGACCGATTATATGGAAATTTTATACATAAATACATATACATTTAGATAGAAATTTGTAGAAATATATTTATATTTAAAATATATATGAGCACGAAATAATGGACCGTTTTTCAATTTCAATAGGTTTATTCCTGGGTTATATGAAGCCTGTGTACCAAAACTCATCGAATTATATTCAAAATTAAGATCTATTATTCGACTACTAGGTTTACGGACAAACAGGCAGATAGGCAGACAGATAGGAAGACAGACAGTCAGACATTCAGACAGGCAGTCAGACAGACAGTCAGACAGACAGGAGGACAGAAGGACATCATCAAATCGACTCAGCTAAGCCAGTTTTAATACATATTTTAAGATGGGTTTTAGAACAAAATTTTTGGGCGTTACAAAAGTCAGCTCAAACGCATAATACTCCATGGAGGTGTGAGGTATAAAAACTGAAATTTTATATTTCATAAAGTATTTTGGGGACTAAATTGGAGATTTTTATTTAAAAATGGGGATTTTAGGGAAAATGAAGCAACATTTTGTTTCCAACAATGATCTTTTCATATGAACCATAAATATAAATTTATTTCATATTTATGGTTATAAAATTTATTTTATAGTTATGATTCATTATTTTGTAAAGCTTTTGAAATTATAAAGTTAAAAATTTCCTAACCATTTAACCTTTTAACAGTTAAACACGACTTGAATTTATCATTATATTTCTTGTATTTGCAATTTGCCAAAATAAGCTTTGATATTTTTTATTTCATTCCATTGATTCTATTAGTAAATTGTCTGGTTAAAAAAGCTTTTGCAACCATTTGTAAAATTTGTAAATATCCATAAATATTTTACTTTTTTCTGTTCTTTCTATAAACCATTCGACTTCAAAATTTTCTTCTCTGAATAGAATGAATAGATTTCTAACTCTTTATTTTCTACTTATTTATTACAAAAGAAAAAGAACACAGAATAGCAATAAGTGAAATAAAGAAATTCTATAAAGAATTCTTAAATAAAATAAAATAAAAAAATAAATTGTAAGAAAAGTCTGGATAACTGACAGCTGTAAATATTTGCTATTTAGAAATTTCAAAGAGTTTCTTTTAAAATATAAAAAACATTTTTATTTTATTATTCTTTTACAAAGCCACACAATATTGTTCATTTCTTAAAATTTAATCAAATTTTTATTTAGAATATACCTGAAGGAAACATGTGTAGAATAGCAGCAATTGTTTTCTTGTTTTTGTATGTTAACATATTTATTTGAAACTAAGTGTAGTTTGACATTTGTTTTTTTTTCCCCCTTTTATTTTTGGTATTTTTCCAATTTACGTAGAAAACAAATGTTTATACATGATTAAATTCGAAAGGTGAAAAACAAAAATAAAAAATAAAAGGTTTTGTTTAATGAATATGTAGAATAGAAAGAAATATTATAGCTGGTAATGGAAATGATCTGCGAACTCTTTTTAAAAATTAGACCCTTTTTTAATAAAAATGGCACCCTTTTGGAAAAATGGTCCTGTTTTGAAAACTTGTTCTTTGTAAAAGTTCAAATTTTGAAGAATCCTTTTAGGAAAATTTATGGTATTTTTCGAAGGTATTTTTTATTGAAAATCCCTACTTATTTCGAAAAATGTTTTTTAATAGTTGCTTTTTGGAACCTTTTTTTTGTAAAATAATTAGTACTTTTTTAGAAAAAGGTACTTTTTACGATAATTAATTACTACTTTATTTTATTTATTTATTTATTAATTTTTCTTTTAAGTGTACATTTTTGAAAATTTGAACTTTGTCACTTTGTTTGGCATTTTTTTCTTTAAAAATATATAAAAATATAGTTTCTGAAAATTGGGAATAAATTTATTATTACTTTATTTTTTTTTTTTTTTTTAATGAAAAAATACAAAACAAAAAATACAAAATACAGAACTGAGCCGAAGTTAAACCATATGCATTAAAATCGCTTTTAGTCTGGCGTTGGTTGGACTAAACAGATATTAAGATTTAGATTTAAGATTTGATTAATTATTGTTAGTTTACTTAACTTTTGTGAAGATTCAATAAATAAAATTACTGAAAAAAAGATAGATAGATAGAAAGATTGCTTGAAAATATTGAAAATGCAATGTATATACAAAAGGTATCCCGTAGATACTAAAAATATATTGAAGATAGTAAAAGAATTTTAAAGTGTGTTAAATATACTGAAAGTATCTTTAAGATTTTGAAAGTATCTTGAAGATATTGAACATATTTAAAGTATCTTAATGATATTAAAAGTATTATGAAAAATTTTAGTGTCTTGAAAAATACATATATAAAGTATTCTAAGAGTATTTTAAATATGTTTTAAATTTCTTTTTTACTTAAGTTTTTATTTGGTGTACCAAAAAAATGTAACATTTTTAATATGATTATTAATTTTACCTTTTTGTATATTTCAAATATTATGAGACTTTTGTTGAGCTAGAGATCAGTTTCTTCATATATAATTTTTGCATTTGTATATTTTGTTCATCTTGATTCCAGTTATTATAATCATTATTTAATTTAAAGAACAAAACATGTACAAATAATTGTTTCGGGTTTAATTGAAAAAACACAAGAATGGTCCAATTTAAAAGAAACCACCGGCTAAACCCGTTAGGTTAATGATTTTTTGAACGAAAAGAATATAAATAATGTGAAAGAACGAATTTCGTTTATGTGGGCTTCTAAAATAAGCAAAGTTCTTAGCGATTTATGGTCAGAAATTTATTATACTCCTGTTTTAAAATTTTTAGACCTAAAGCGATATTTTTGAAGTATAAATTACGATCTTCAGTTATCGCTGATCTTTTCAAAGATGATTCCAAGAGGCAGAGGGACAGATATTATTATTTCGACTACCCTACATATATCAATATAAAGACAGATATAGAAAACTGAATAACACCTTCGATGAAAACATCAAAGCTCTATGTCGGGTCAACATTTTTTTTTTTTTTTTTGGAGCTGGTGAAAAAATAAATAGGTAATAAGTACTTTCAGTAGGGTTCGACGTCACTGCAACATATAAAGTGTTTTTGATGGTGTAGAGTTTAAATAAGATTTTTCTAATGGATATCGTTTTCATCGAAATATTTCATCGTATTAAATACAAAACGTTTTTAAAATCAATTTCTTTTGTAAAATATATATTTAATAAAATGTTTTTAAATTATATGAGTTAAACATTTTTAAATTATATGAGTTAAACATTTTTAAATTATTATTAAAGAGAAAAAAGGTGATTTAATGCAAACAAAATATTTTTTTTTTTTTTTTTTTTGTTTTTCTTTCAATACTATTTTTGTGAGATTTTCTAAGGGATTGAGCACAATACTTAATCTTTTGCAATAAATTTAGTATTACTATAGACTATAAATATTCATAAGAATTTACTTATTGTTAGAAAACAATATAATTTACACAGTTTCCTGGGAAAATTCAGAATAAAACTGAATTTTTCAGAATTGCTTATTTCAAAAGGAAATGGTGTTTTAATCAAATAGTCATAACGAAACTTATATATGTATTTATACTATTTCTAACACAAATAACAAATTTTACTGTTGCTTTGGCTGCAGCTTCTACTGCTATTGTTGCTGTCATTTTCTTCTCCACAATATGAAAAACTAAGATGCTGGCTGTGAGATGTCACAATCTTCTAAGTAGGATTTTTTTTTATTTATTTTTTTTTTTTTTATCATAAAACAATTGCAGGTTTAGTTTGTGTGTAAATATTTTTGATACTGTGGCAAATATATAGGAAATTTTCTTTTTGTTGAACAATGTTTTTCTTGGGAACACTGGTTTTTGGTGTTTTTTATTTTGTTTTCTTTGGCATTTGTCCAATATTATTATTTAAGTAAAAACTACATAAACATGAGAGGCAAAAGAGGCCACAAACATTAGTGACACCTTTCAGCAAGATATTGTTGTTATCGGACAAATATAGAAAAAGCAAAAAAAAAATGGATGTTTATACACTTTACACGTGGAGTTTTTGACAAACAATATTTTTTCTAAATTTTTATAAATAAAACGTTTCTTTGCAATTTAAATCATTATTTTTTATTATTTCTTTTTTTTACAATTTTCTTGAAAAAAAATTAGCCTGAGCAAAATTTAATTCACTGTGAATTTAATGGACTAGAACTAAAAAGTTCATCGAGTTCCAATTTAAAAAAACGATTTGTGTATAAAAAAACATCCATAAAATTATATTTGAGAATATTGGCTGCTACCTTTTGCGATCTTTTAAAAGGAATAGAAAAAAATGTGCAGTATCTCATATTAGCAATTTGTTAAGAATTGGGTAAAAATTTTAAGGTAATGTTTAACAATTTGATATGCTAATAGTACACAAAGGTTGATGTGATTAGATCCAGCTTGCCTTTAACGTATTCCTTTTTTAATAAAATTTATAAAAATATGTTCGAAATTTAAACAAAAAATAAATAAGTTTTTCAGTATGGGAGTAACAGTGGTAATGTTTACGTTCTCGTCTACTAAGAGAATACACTAAAACTGCCAAATGTGACACTGTGCTCTGGTGGTGATTCTAAAAGTTATATACAGTAGTTGTTAAAACATTTGGAACTTTGCATTTTTTTTAATTAAACCTAAAAAGAATTACATTAAAATTAAAAAAAAATCAATTAAATTATAGCAACAAAAAATAATTATTTAAGGTATTTCTAGACGAGCACACAAAGTATTAATATTTTTCAAAAATAAAACATTACCCCAATAAGCATTTTTGCTGGAATTCAAGTTAAAACCAAATGTGTTTCAAGCCTTGAATCCAGTGCCCAGTATTGAATTAAACTTGTATTACACTTTAATTCAAAATTTAAAATTTAAATTCAAATCAAATTTATATTAATTAAATTTTTATTTTTTTTTCAATCATATTCCATGTTTAAAATATTTTTATATTTTATTTCATATCAAATTCCAGCAAAATTTGCCAATGCTTGAAATTTTGAAATTTGTATGGTTATTGAGGCGTATTTTTTCAGTATGTCAAAAAATCCGATAGAAAATTCGGACGGTAATATACATTTTATATTTAATTTTGTTATTTATTTAGTTTTATTTTCTCTTTTAGAGAAAACATTTTTTAGTATTTTTTTTTTTTTTTTAATGTAGAAAAATATTATTGATACATACACTGAAAAAAGTTTGTGTATAAATATAAGAATATACTTTCATTGATTTTAGTTCATAGTATTTAAGAATAATGTCTTAAATTCGAATACTTTTTTACATTTTTTGAAATGAATCAAAAGTCAAGAAGAAAAAAAAAATATAAAGTAAAAATGAAAACGTGTCAATAAGAAATATAAAAACAAAATAAATAATATGATCTTTATTGGAATGTCCCGCAGAGATAAACGCTTTTATGATAAGTTTTCGGAAAATAAACATAAGTATAAATATTTCATACTTTAAACGTATAATCATTATATTACAAGATTTTTACATATTACATAGATTTTACATTATACATACACTACATACATACATACATAAATTATTGTAAAACCTAGTTAAATAACACCAAGATTTAATAGAGCGAAACAAAACTTCACATATATTTACGTCTTGGCGTCTTATAAATCCTTTTAAGAGTCACCGATAATCACATATGAGTTACATGAAATACTGGAGGTCAAATGATTTATATTTAAATTTAGATGGCAATGAGGGTGAGAGAATTTGTTTTCGATACATATAAACACATAAAAATTCTGGCCAAAGTTTTTTTAAGAAAAAAATTTTTATGTGTTAAAGTCAATTTGTGCGGATTTTTTTTTTTAAGTTTTTAAAAATCTGTTTTTACTGGATTTTTTAGTTAACATATTAAGCTGTGTAAAGTAAAATGAATTAATTTTATAGAAAGAAACATCGAGGTTTCTTTTCTAAACTAATTAAATATCTGGATATAACAACAGGATGATTTTAAGAGTTAGAAAAATCTCTAAATTTAGTCAAATTGTAATGTTTCAAAATAAGTTTTTGACTAATTTAAACTATGGAGAGTTTGTAAAATCTTTTCAACAAATTTCAAGGCAAACTAGGATATAAAAGCCGAATAAGAGGTCCGGAAGGTACCAACATTGAAATTTTAAAGTCATGATTAAAAAGTCCATCAGAACTGCTTTAAAAGTGCACAAAGGGGATATACATTTTTAACATATAAAACTAACATAACAAGAATTCGTTTAAGATTTATGTTAATTTTGTTTTTTAATTTATAATACTTTTAATATTGTTGCAATTTTATTCCGTATATGTTATATATTTAGAACTTAAATCCTCAAGAAATTTTGCATTAAATAATTTTTAATTGCATTAAAATTTATAAATTTATTTTGCAAAAAAATCTTTAAAATGTTAAATTTTACCTATAACATGTTTTATTATTTTTTTGTTCAAACCATAAACCTCAAGGCTGCAAAAGTTGCATTAAATAAAATGCACACTTAATTCTCCATCGCTATTTACTTTCCTATGCATTTATAATTTGTAGTATTTTTTATTTGTTTTTGATGTCTTGTTGGCTGGTTGGTTGGTTGCACATATTTTTATGTATGTATGTACATTCAACACTTCACATCATAATTACTCAGACAATTTAACCCATTTATTTTTTTCCTCTAAAGCTGCTGCATTCATACTTATAATATTATAATTATAAGAGAATAACAGAAGAACAAAAAAAAAGCAAGTAAGAAAAATATATTCGGACAAGCCCGACTATATGATACCTCACACCATTCTATATGTACATCAAAATTCGGGAAGGGGGGAGGGGGTTAATTATATGGGACATATAGCCAATTGTTGACCGATACTTGTATTAAGAGTATTGTATATTTCTATGAAACAAATGTATGCATTATATTATGTTATTTATGCGTTTTAAGGTGATTCTCGGAAGAGGACCTTATATGAGACCTATGGTTAATTATAGATCGATTGTGACAAAACATTGCACTGTGATTTCTACTTATGTAAAACTCATTAGTATGAACTTTATGCACGTGAAAGTGGTTTTCGGAAGGGTGGTTTATATGGGAGCTATGGTCAATTATAGACCCATCTTCGTGATATACAGATTTGTACCTATATATAACTTATATGTGTCGATAGGCTTCATCCTTGGATCATAAAATACATGTGTGCCAAATTTCTTTAAATTATTTTCAAAATTGCGAAATGAAGTTTGATAACAAGGTTTACATGGACGGATGGACAGATGGATGGACATACATCGTTAAATCGACTCAGAAAGTGATTCTAAGGAGAAATGAAAGACACATGTGGATAAGAATTCACAAGGACAACTTTGTGGTACTTTTTTGTTCTTCTAATGGTACTTTTTGAATTTTCTATAATATTGAACCCAAAAACATGAAATAAAGATTCATGGTCCTATGTGGATAAGAATTCAAAGGGGTACTTTTGGTACTTTTCGTTCTACAAAGGGTACTTTTTATTTTATTATTTTTTTTTTTTAATAATTAAACTAGAAACATAAAATTAAAGATATATGAGTAAGAAGCCACAAGCCCTTTTAGTCGCATTTTTGTATAATAGAAATAATTTTTTACTTTTTGAACCTTCGAACGCTGTGGATGCAAAAAGCTGGTACTTTATTGATATCCTATGAATCTGCTAAACCAATAATCATAACATGTGTTATTTAATAAGGAACTCATAAAGGGTTACGAAGTGGTACGGTATCCCACTACTTTGCTGAAGACGCCGATATTATAACTGTTCCAGCAAGGAGTCATAGATAATTTTTATTGTTTTTTCACATTTTACATTTTGCTTTTTTCTCAATAAACAAGCTGCCAAGTTCTGGGAAGATAAATAATTCTTACTATTTTTATTCAAAAGGTTAGACAATAAATCCTTCTATATAACAGTTCCATTGGAGGGTTCAATGGATTAGTGGTTGGTATTTTATTGAAGTTAAATTAAAGTATGTTTCACTTTTCCCCAAACTCCCATATTTATTTTTAATTTTCAATAAAATATAAAATTTATATCCACAATTAAAGAGCAAAACAATAATTAATCACAATTTATAAAAAATATAGGTTTATTGCTTCGGAGCCAGAGAAACAAGTCGAGGCAAAATTTTCCGCGGCGGCGACGAGAAATAAAATAAATTATAAAAAAACAATAAATATAACATATAATAACATATTTAAAAAATTTGTCAGCTTATTTTAATAAAGTAGACAGTCGATCGGCGGCGGCGCGCCGACTTTGAGCCGATCAGCTTGAATCTCTGGTCTGAGCCGAAAAAAAAGATTAGCCGCCGATGAAAAATACTTCTTAAGCGACCGCCGATAAGTTACAGTCGGCTTAATTCTCTGGCGTAGGGTATAAATAAAGACCAATTTGAAATCATGTTAGTTGTCGGTTGGGTGATTGAATTGGGTGGTTAATAGCATTAGTGTCTACTAGAAAGGCTCTTGTTAACGCCTGATGCTTGGCGGCATGAATTGTTTTGAATCTTTATGGCGATGATTGTGTTAATAGTTCTATTTTCTTTTTTAGCAAAAAACTTTCTTTGTTTACTCTCTTATACACACTCTATTGCTTAACGCCTTTTTTCCAATTCCTGCAATTTGCCACTTCATCCATTCATCAGTTGATTTTTAACCACAATATGCATGAAAAATATTTTTTTCGATCAGTTTTTTTTTTCAAACAAATGTTGAAATTGCCAGAAAAAGCAAACGATCTTAAGTTGCATGAAAAGTCAAAAAAAGATAGAAATACTTTTACAAAAGGGAACTATAAGCAAATGGTTTTAGTTCCGTTGGGAGAAAATGGAACTCTTTATGCACACATACATACTTGCATAAGCAATTAAATACATTTAGTTAAATAAATATTTTTTTAATAATTTATAAACAACAAAGTAAAAATCTTTTGTAAAATAAGAAATAATTTTTATTTTATATAAAATTTAGCCTAGATTAATGATTACACTGGCCGACAAAAAAGTATTCCTTTTTTTAAGTCGAATTACATCCAAGTTATACCTTCATCATTTTTCCAATCAGATCAATGGTTCCAAAGATATTAAAAAAATAACAAAAACTTTTATTAAATTTAAAAAATTTTATTTTTTAAAAATCGAAAAAATAAAAAAAAAAATAAATGCTTCTTTTCTATTTATCAAAAAGATATACGACCCATTATTTAATTAAAATTCAAGTATTTTTATAATTTTCTTTGCAAATGAAAATTCATTTTTAACAACCATATTTTTTTAAAGATTATTTTAAGCAATTACATACTTTTGTGGTTTTAATAACACTATGCGACAAATTTTGGATCATCAAATATTGTCTCAACCCGAAATAAGAGTATACCATCGGAATAATAATATATCCAAAGGTTTTGCTAAGTTAGTTCAAATTTCGATTTTATGGACTTTTAAATTTCGGATATTTTGGATCACTTTTTTCATTATGTGTAAAAATAAAAATCATTTAAATTAGCAATTTTCAATCTATTTATGGGTACTTATTGTTTTATGGAATATAAAGGTTCTCTTAGATATTATGTAAAATTTTTATTAAATGTCCTTCCCTTTTTGCGCCCACTTTTCATAATAAGATTTCAATATATATCCATCTTATTTCTTTATTTCTGGGAGTTTAAATTCTTCCCCTATGAAATATCGAGCATTGACTCTTTAATCTGATCCTCGGAGGTTAAATTTGGTGCAATCAGACCATAATTCATTTTTCATTGTTTGGAGTTCAATTCAAGTTGGCTTGCAGAATTCTCATATGCAAATTATTTCAATATTTTAATTATTTAATTAATAACATTTTTTTCTATTTACGAAATTGAGGAAAATATTCAGTGCACTACGATAAATATTAAAAATGCAAATAATTTTTACATGTGCTGATAGCACTTTAGAAGTTCTATGAAGTTGCGTTATTCTGATTGCGATAAAAGAACTTCTATTCTTAAGATATTTTTTTTTAAGTTTCAACTTTACAACTTTTGCGCGCATTGATGTAAATGATTAACACGAACTTGAAAGTTTTCCAAATTTAATTTTTCAGAATTATTAAATTTGTATGTAAATGAAATAAAATAAGAAAATTATTTTACCATCCAATTTATTACCAAAAATTCATTTATCAAAATACTGTTTTTTTTAACAAAAAAAAAAAACAATATCACTGAAAAATGCGTGATCAATTCAGAAATGACCACAATCTACTCTACACATTTCAGGCATTACAACAACAGAACAATTTTTTAAAAATATTTTATAACAACATTTAATTTATTTTCCAAATTTTCAAAAAATTTAAAAAAGTATAAATATATACGACTATGACTGTATCTTCTTCCAAAAAATCCGCTTTTCTTTTATTTTTGTTTTAATTTAATTTTAAAAGGATTATTTTTTTCAATCAATTTGTACATGAATTGAAATAAAAGAAAACACATTTAAATTTAGTGTTTATGTTCATCTTAGAAGTTATTTACAGACAATAACATTTTTATATGCTCGAAATCTTAATAAACTTTTATTCTTAGAAATAATTGTAAAATCGTTGTATGTATTAAATTAATTAAGTAAAAACCATAAAACTTTGATATTTTGCGAATTTTATTTGGAGTATTTTAACAAAAAGTAATTCAATGTAATGTCAAAATTCTTCTCTTTCATTTGATAGCAAAAGCCCTATAATAACAATTAGAAAGCAGCATAATAAAAAATTAACCTCGCGCATCCTGCAAAACTTTAAAGACCTTTAAAACGGAAAAACGAACACAAAATAAAAACTGAAAACGTAATTATACTACATTAAATCTATATTTTCCCATGTACAGTAGTTTTCCGATTTATCGAACCTAATTATTGTCAGGCTTGTTAGTTAAACTGAAAAGTTCGTTATATACAGTACTAACGTAAAGTAACTATTTTTATTTATTCGCTAAACTGAATACAAAATGAATTTTTTTGTTCGTTCGAATGTTCGTTAAACCGGAAAACTACTGTATATGAAATTTATCATGTGTGAGAAAAATTGTTCAGTTTTGTTATATGGTGTAATAATATTTAGAGAGGAAAAATAAATTCAAATGTTTTTACCACCACTGTTAATCATTTATTGGGTCTTAAGCGAGGTTTTCTATTGGAATGTAAGGTTGTTCTTATTATTTATGATAAAAAATATGTTCAAACTAAAAAGTAGTTCTATTTCAGCTAAATATATATTAACTGCACTCGGTTGAAAATTAACCTGTTTGTTTTCCCTTTCGAGCTATTCTTGAAAATTAGTAAGATTTTGAAAAATTGCGTATAGAAGAATGAACATGAATGAAAATTCTGTTGTCGAGTTATTAGCTATTGGTAATGATATTTAGAAGTCTCGGAGTTGTAATTTTTTTAATTATTTTTAGTTAAAATCGAAGCCATGCGGATAATCCAGAATTAGACAATTAAGGTAACATGGATTCATTTGTAAAATAGATCCAGAAACCATTAAAAACTGTATGTTTGAAAGTTTTCAACTGAAAATATTACAAATAGAATTACTCATTTAAAAATTTCTCTTACTTATTTAAAAAAAAAAAAATGTTTTTAACATAATTTATTTTTCAATATGTATATGAATATGTTATAAAGAAATCTTATCCTTAACACCTACTAAAAATTTCTTTACTTTTCATTCTTACAAAATTTATTTTCTACCATAATCCAATCATCACTTTTTGTACTCTTCTGATAAAATAATCATCTAAAACAAACGAACATTATAATAAAAATAACTCTAAACAGTTCTAAACTCTCAAAGATAAAACTTACTTATGATTTTTTTTTTTTTTTTTAAATACTTTCAAAATTTTTTCTTCTTTAGTAATTTTTCGAAAAATGTGTGTATAAAAATCCCACTTATATACACAGATATTTCAAGCCAAGATATTTACAAGTATTTAGAACAAAAAAACTTACCAAACTTTTTTAATGTTTTGGGGTAACACGCTGCTGCCTTAAAAAATACACACAGAGAAATAAATGGGCAGACAAGTAGCCAACTGGGGGGAGAAATGACTTTATACTGTCAGTTGGGTTAGGGTAAAGTATGAATAAATGAATGAATGAATGAATGAATGAATAAATGATGATAACAAATTTTCACAGTTTAGAACATATAAAGTATGAAAAAGAAATTATAAAAACAAAACTAGAACAAAAATAAAAGATTTCGAAATTTTCCTAGTTTTGTTGGGCTAGAAGCAAAAAAAAAAAAAAAGAAATAAAGTATATAAACCAAAAGTTTTATTTTCTTATTATTGTACGTGTAATACTGTGTCGAAATGAAATGAAAAATTAAAATTGCATAAACTTGAATGAGAATGAAATTTTCTTTTTTTTTTTTCTTAATTTTCTCGTTGAAGAAAGAAAAAAGAAAAAGACAGAAAAATGAAAGAATAATGTTAAGAATTAAATTGTAATAAAATTCAATCAAAGTATTAAATTTGTATTGGTGGCATGTTTTAATAAGTTTTTGCAAGTACAACTTGTTAAAATTACTTATATTTTATTCATGTCATTGTAAAAAAAGGAAAAAGGCATAGCATTCTTAAACAATTTTATTGTATTTAAAAAAAATTTAATTGCTTTGCTATGCCCAATATTTGTTAGCAAAATATTTTTATTACAAGAACAAAATAAAAAAAATCTTTTGAAATAATGTAAATTAAATTTTGAGAAAAACCATTAATTTCATCCATAAGTTAAAAATAAGTCGTTTAAAGAACTTTTTAAAATGGTACATACAAATGTATTAAAGTTTGTGTTCTTCGAATAAATCATAACACACAAATTTTTATATAAAAGTTGATTGCAATAAGTTACAATTATGAATGAATATTAGGGTTTTTCCTACAAATTTATTAACTGTAACAATAAAGGATAAATTAATGATTAGATATGATTTTTTTTCTTTGAAACACCCTCCATTATTAATTCGATTGTACTTTTGCATAACTTTTTTTTAGCAGCTGTCCACTTGTGTTTAAAATTTGTCAATATTTTGGGCGCTGTACTAGTCTTCCTTAATTTGCTACTGACAAGGGCCCAATATTTTTCAATTTTTCGAAGTTCTGGGCAGTTTGGCATTTTACGGAATAAAATTAACATTATGTAACTGTACCATTCTAAATTACTTTTATTGTAATGGCACGACACCAAGTTAGGTCAAAAGAATGTTGCGACCCTAAGTTTTGTTATAAATGGAAGCAGTCTTTTTAGTAGTCACTCCTTGATATAAATATCCGAGATTATTGTACCCGATTGTACATACGACTCACTTATTTAACCACAGCTGCATATAGATTGCCAAACAAGACACTTTTTGGAAAATTTAATTGTTTTTTTTTTTTTTTTTTTTTTTTTGTACTGTACTTTTCTGTATCATTTCCTCTAACATCAGAGGTCAAAAATTATATATATTTCATCATCCATTACACAACATTTAAACTTTAAAAAAAATTTGGAGCTTTGTTCTCATTTTAGCTTTAACATTCTTCTTTCCATTCCTGTGTTGTACTTTTTGCCCTTTAGATGTTTTTAGTCCAAAATTGGCTTTAACTTTGCGCACATAGAGTTCAGAACATTTGACACGTCTAGCCACTTCGCGTCCGAAAATGTTTGGAATACTTCTTAAGAAAAAAAAAAATAGAAGCCTATGTGTATTATTTAGAAAATGTATATCGAAAACTATTCCTGTTTTATCCGGTGTTCCGCAAGTTAGTCATCTCGACCCCTTATTATTCCTGATATTTATAAATATTTTACCATCTTGCATTAAGAATTCTAGAATTTTAATGTATGCTGATGATGTTAAGCTATTCCATAGCTTTAACTATTCCTATCAATCTTCCTTACTCCAATCAGATCTTGGCAATCTTTATGATTGGTGTATGATGAATCTAATGGATCTGAATTTAAGAGAGTGTAAACACATGATATTCTACAGAAGAAGTGCAGTACTCTGTAGATACACAATAAATAAATATCAACTTGATGTAGTCAAAGAATTTCTTGATCTGGGTGTGTTGCTTGACTGTAAACTCTCCTTTAATTCCCACGTTTCGCAAATTGTTAATAAAGCAAAAGGAGTTCTAGGTTTCCTCAAGCGTTGGAGAAGAGAGTTTAATGATCCTTACGTTTCCAAGCAATTATTCATATCTCTCGTAAGACCAATCCTGGATTATGCTTCCATGGTTTAGGTTCATATAAAGAAAATTGAATCGGTCCAGAACCAATTTCTCTTATTTTGTCTTCGTAATCTTTCATAGAATCCAAATATTGATTTACCATCATATGAAAGTCGATTACAGCTTATTGATCTCCCTACTCTTGAAAGTAGGAGAAAATATATGAATATTTCATTTGTAATTAATTTAGTAAACGGTTCAATTAATTCTGAGTTCCTCTAAAAATCGTCCAACTAAAAATTATACTCCTTTAAAAATCAAATATTTTTAAAACAATTATGCCAACTTTGATCCCATGAAACGTATATGCAATCAAATCCATATATTGATTTCTCAGTAAATCCAATCCGTATTAAGAGGAGTATTTTTAAATTAGTTAAATAATAAGACTTTGTTATTGAATGATTATGGAAAACATTTTACTTTAAATAGCTTTAAGAATAATATATATATATGCTAGCCTGTAAGAAATTATAATTTCATTGGCTGTTAAATAAATAAAATGAAAAAAAAAAGATTTTTTCTTTTTTTTTTTGGCTTTGTGTTTGTTGCATGGTCTTTTATATTTTCCTGTTTAAAGTTTTCCAATCAATTGTGAGGCCATTTTTTAACTTTCTTACCACTCTAGAAACTAATTGTCTGCTGACATATAGTTCTTTTCCATTTTTTTTTTTGTAGTTCCAATTTGGATAAGTTAATAGTTTTAAAATTTTTCTTATGTGTTTGCTTTTGACTCTCCATTAAGAAGCAAGGACACAAATTATTTTGAAAATTCGTATCATTGTAAAATCTGGAGTATTTTTAAAAAATATATTGATCACAAAAAGAAAAATATGTTATCAACAGACAAAGTTATAAACAAAAATATGTGTTAAATTTTATTCAACATCCACTTTACCGTATAGGAATGTGATATAGCTTTTGTAAATAACAGCGGATTCTTAATTTTGTTTTGACATTTGTGACAGAAGATCTTGAAAAATTCTATGTGTTTTTTACTTTCGCTTAGAAATAATCATCAGCACGTAGGGAAAATACTAGGGTATCCAATTATTCAGGTTTTCATTAATCAGTTAATTCGACAAACAATTATTCAAGGTTAAAAGTTGATCGGTTAATAACCGATTAATAGCAAATTATTCGATTAACCGAATAGTCATAGTAATGCATGCAAAACATTAAATAACACTAATTGTAGTATTTAATCTATTGAAAGAGTTATTGAGAAACATAATGTATATAAAAGTCTCTCACAAAGGATTCATTTTATCAGCTCTTTCGCCAGCTCTTGTATGAGAAATTAGATTTTCTACTTAATACTACAAAATATTCTCCTATTATATAAATTTTAATTTACTTTACTTAAAACTATGTTTTCAGAATTTCTATTGTCACAAATTTTTGTATTTATGAACAATGTTGCCAGTTTAGCCTTTTTAAGGCTAAATCTAGCCTTTTAATTTTGCTTTCAGCCTCAAAGTTTATTAGCTTTTAGCTTTTTTTCAGCCTTTTTTGACTCTTAAAATTGCCTTAAAAAGGCTAAAATGTTAGTATTTTAACAACATTTTAGCATAAAAAATCGAGATTATTTGTATTTAATAAAAATTTTCGCCCGCGGCGCTACATATTAAGTTTAAAAAATCTTATTAATGCGAAAAAATCATCCAAAAATTTGGAAATGCTTAATAAAAAATTACGAAAAATCACTTCAAAACATTGAGTAATTTTTCATATGAAATATAACTCAAATTTTTATGGGAATTTTTATTTTTTATTGAGTCATTTTGCTGGGTGCTGCTTATAAATTTATTAAAATTTCGTTAGAAAAATATCAAAAATTAATGAGAACGAAAAAAGGTTTATAAATACAAAAAAAGTTTTTCTGGCCTTATTTTTAGGGGTATTTATTTAGCCTTTTTTTAAAGTTCAATTTAGCCTCTTTTTTTCTCATCTACTGGCAACACTGTTTATGAAGTTATAATAATAATGTCGCATTTTATTAAAAATTCTATCTCAACAAGAAAAAGAAGATCCAAAGAAATGAATAGGATCCTAAACTTGTGGTCCAAATGTAGAGCAAATTCGGAACATTTCAAGCGAATTTAACGTAGGCTTGTCATTGGAAAATGTTCTCTTTTTTGATACCTATTGACTGAGAAGGAAGTCATGTTCCTGATTTCACTGAAAATAACAATGTACATCCAAATTCTTTTTTATCGGCTCAAGGAAATTAGTTTTAATTTTTATATAAACCGACATATTTCTTAATAAAAAAAATAGGTATGTATAACAATATTTTTCATATATTTAAAACATCTACTTTTAATAACAAGTATTTGCAATACTGACAACCGAATCTCAAAGATTTATAGCAGAACAGTTCATTTGAATCTCTTTTTAATAATATCTTTGTATGTGGTTTGTATTATTTCTTAAACACAAGAAAAAGTTCATTTATTGATACCTTGGAAGTAATGAAGAAGTACTTCCCTAAAAGATACTTTTATTTATTTTTGCTAGAATTATAACAAACATTTTAAAAAGATATAGTTGACATAAATTTATCTTAAAAATAAAAAATGTTCTAAATAATAATTAACTCGCATTTCGAAAAAAGACAATTTTAAATTATTTGAACAGTTAATCGACCAAAATTAATCGGATAGCCGAATGACGGTTAATCGATTTGATACCTTGAGATAGAGTCCATACATCATTTATAAAGATCCACTCATTGTGCTCTAAATATTAAATTGTTTCCACATGCACTTAAGCGATACCATTATCAAAAAGAAATATAACGAAACATCATAGTTTAGTGCTTTTGATGCAACAACAGAGCATTTACTTGAGTTTTAATTAGAGTTTCTAATTTCACGGGCTTTCTCTGTTTCGGGGAATTCCCAGGAATATTAATGATATAACTAAAACTATAAACTAAACGAGCTAAAACCAAATATTACATATCAATAGTGGACTATAAACATTTTTTTTTTTTTTGGTATTTTAAGCCTACAAATTAAAAGCCTATAGACATTAAAAAAAACGTTCAATGAAATTTAGTCAACTAAGACCTGTTATAAAAATTTTACAGAAAGTTTAATTAATGTAAATTTTTAAGATTATCCAAATTACAAAAGTTAATAAATTTATTTTTAAATTAGGAACGCCTTCAAAATTTTAATTTTAATAAATCATTTAAGAAATTGATCTTTGAAAATTTCTCTGACTTCCGCCATCATTTAAATTTGTTTTCCAGTAAGGACGTGTACGTTATTAAAGAGTGAATCAAAACAATTTTTATACTATTAAACATTGAGAATCGGTTCTTGCTTTTGCAAATACTTTTTTAAACAAATGAAAAATAATATTGAATAATAATGCATTATTTTTTTATTAAAAATATATTGTTTGTATTAAAAATATATTGGTTTACATACAAATTAAAACTAATTACCTTGCACTGATAAAAATGAATGTCCAAAAAATAAATTTTGCATGACTCGTGAACATGGCTTCCTATTCAGTGAATAGGTATCAAAAAAGAGAACACCTACCAATAATAAGAATATTGTTACGAAATTGTATTTGAATTCAAATATAACGGTTTTAACGGCTGGTTTAAATCTTTCTCAATGCTTCTAGACATTTCCGTTTATATTAACAGCAGTTAACATATCTGTAAAAATTATTAACATAGTTCCAAACATACAACATTGAATAAAAAGCTTTCACCATTGTTTTTAAGTATGGCAACACTAAATGTTTAAGCTGCTAAGATTAATATCGAAAGCTCTAGTTTGTCCGTTAAGAACATTGTAGATTGAAATAGAGCTTTCAAGAAGCATCTAGGTAGGTAATACAGTGTAAATTGAAAATTGGCCGTGAGAACACCATTGAGTCAGTCTAATTGGAAGCGTCGTTAAGTAAACACAAATTAACTGCCTTGGCTGTATAATCTTGTTCGTTATTAAAGTGTGTTGTATAAAGTGTGTAATTTAAGTGTGTATTTATATTAGAACGCAAGTGACTATTTAAACTGTTATTGTTGTATTGTTTATTTAAAGGAAATAAACGACCGTTTTTAAAAGGTAAAAACGTAACAATATGTTAAATTTATTGGAAATGATCCGAATTTGCACTTTTTCTGGATCACAAGTTCGGGATCTTATTGATTTCTATGAATGTTTTTTTATTTATTTTTTTTTTTTTTTTTTTTTTTTGCTGTGGGGATCGTCATATTTTATTAATTATTTACTTCTAATAACACAAATAAAAAATCGAGTAAACCTATTTTTTATTAAGCCAGCGATCGTATATAAGTAATTTTAGATCCTTAATTTTGCATATGAAAACGGTATTCATAGGTTAAATTCTTTAATAGAAAATAAATACCAAACATATTAAAATATTTTTTGGATATCGGGAAATAAAAAATTTAATTTTCCATTCCTTGTTAAAGCATTAACAAGTTCGTAACACAGAGAAAAATAATTCATATATTTGAAAATTTTTTTCATAAATATTATGAATCGAACATGAATTTTTTTCCAAAAACTTTTTTCATAAAAAATAAAATCTTGTTCATAGATATTATTAAATTCTACTTAATGAGAATTTTGCGAATATTGCAAAAATACTGCTAAAATTTTAATTTAGTTTTATTAAATTTGATTCAAATTCTAAATAAAAATACTTATGCATGAAAATATTAATAACAAATCCCTTAAAATGACAGTTTTTCAATAAGAAGCTGTTAAAAAGTAAGGATTAGAAATTTGCATAAATTTTATTGCAATTAAATAAATTGTAATAAAAAACGCATCTGCTGCCCGAAACATGTGAATAAAAATCATTAAAATCCAAAAATTCTGTAAAGAAAATATCAAACATACATTTACTAATTGAAAATATAAATGAAAATTTAAACAATTTGTTAAAGTCTTCTTGACTTTTGATTTATTTAAAAAAAGGAAAAAAATGTTAATATTTAAGACATTAATCTTAAATATTATGAAATACAAAATTCTTCTATTTATGCACAAACTTTTTTCTGTGAAAATACGTTGTACTCAAAAATTTGCTCTCAATTGCTACAAACTTTGTGAACAGTGTAAATTATAAACATTTGAAACAACTTGTTTTGTTTCTTCTTTGAAGATGAAGCTCTAAAGCTGCACTTCAGTAATTTTTATATTTTGAAGTGTATAATTTTATAATGTTTTGAAAATTCAATAAAGGAAACAGATTACAAAATAGTACTTTGAAGTTTTTAAAATCAATTAAAAGCGAATAAATAAAATTTTAGTATCCGAAAATTTACTGGGATTTGCAAAAAAATATATATATAAAAATATATATATATATATATATATATATATATATATATATATATTACTGTAAGTTTATCCCCCTTGGAAACCTTAGTTTTAATGTTTCTTTACTGGATATTCTTCCAAAATGTATTTCAAAAAAGTTTTAGCTCTTTTACTCTGGATGAAACATTTCCAGACCCCCATAGACATTAAATACTTGAAATCGAATCTGTGTAAATTCTGAATATGCAATTTGAGCTTCAACAGTATTCGCACCATTGCGGAGTTTTTTATATAATTGTATATAATTTCATTCTAGGTTAGGTTAAATGGACAGCTGGAAACATTAACCCTTATTAAGAAAGAGCTATTACTGTCTAATTTGTTAGTAACAATATTACAAGTATGCTTCGCCTTATCATCAAAAGATGATCGGCATTCACATAGTGACTTGGATATCGATATCGATTTACTGTCCTTTTAATATATAAGATCTCTGCTTAAAGAACGCTCCAATGATCCGACAGTTTATTATAAATTCCCATATATGGGAATATAGAAGCACCCACCCCATCAACAGATTTTGATCCATCCGTATAGAACTTTTATATTGCTAACAATAATCGTTTGTCGGCGAGTTGGTGACGTTTTATTTGGCCATAAGCAGACAATGCCCTAGATGGTGCTGTATGAAGCGTTCCAATTACCATTTGCGTTGAGCTTTGCAGGACCTGAAAAGATGCCGCAATAAGTAGATCTTCCATCGCCCTTCTATAGACACATAAGTATAAACATGTCAAAAATTCCTTGGATTTAGCTACCAAAATTTATATATATAGGGTGATCAAGTTAGATTTTTTTGTTTTTAATTTTAAATAACACACTTAAAATAGAATAGGATGTCGAAATCTTTATGATTACCAGAAAGAGTATTGTCTGACAATTGCTTTCTAAAAATAATTTCATTCAAATGTTGGCTTTCAGGTTTTGAATAGTAGCTGGATTATCGATGAAAACTTTTGACTTCATATAACCTTAAAAAAAAAAAAAAAAATGCAGAGGTGTCATATCAGATGAGGCTAGGGATTCTCACAAGCAACTGCCGTTTGAGCCATTACCACACCACAATTTTTGTGCAACAGATAAATATGTACCAAGTCAAAAGTTTAAAACATAATTATATTTGATATCAGATATCAAATGTTAATCTCAAATCATTCTTAAATCTAAAATTAAGTAAATATAATATAAAAATGAGCATTTTAAAAATGCATTTTTTCAATTTGTGAATAAATTCTTCTTCTTGTTGATTTATTCTGCAACCTTTGACATTTGAAATGTTTAATTTTATATCATCTTCTTTTGTGCAATTTGAAAAAATTGACTTTTTTCATAAAATCTGCACTCCTGCATTCGTTTTTGCCCGAGTGGGAAGCAATTTGGTGCCAAATCGCAAATCGCAAATGCTATCTTTGATAAAAATAGACATTATTCATACTAAGTTCAGAGTGTTAACTTTAAACATTTTTTCACTGCTAGACGAATTGAGATAATCAAAAATGTTTTCAGCATATTATTTCGGAATGTATTAGAAATTATAGAATTTGTAAAAAAATTCTACACCATATATCTCAGGACTAGTTCCCGAAAATTTAAATATAGCAGAGGCAAAAAATCAAAAATTCAAAGTTCAAGTATAAATAAATATCTTTTTAAGCTTATTTTTTCTTTATCTTGCCAACCACTTTACAGAAATATAAAAATCTTTAAAATCGGCCTTGATTTGCAGAAGTTACGATTTTTTGAAACTTTTACATACTCGAGGTGGTCAACTTTGACACCCTGAAGCTTATCTCGCATTATCACAGGTTAACTACAAGGTGATTTTTCTGAAAGCTTAGGTCCTCCTCTACAACTTTCCCATACATTTCAATTGGATCCAAAGATTACCAAAAAATTTGCGATTAACCCCATTGTGTGATGTGCAAAAAGAAATCATATTACCAAATGTAATAAGCATATAGAGTTTTTCTTTTCCCGGTCTTTATCCGCTCCCGGGAAATCGGATTTGATTTTTATATTTCCAGGTATCCCGGGAATTCCCGCCAAAAATAAATAATAACAAATTTTAAAATATTTATAAAATAATTCAGTTAAATGAAGGATAAAAATGTTAAAAAAAAAATAATTAATCATAAAACGATAAACTAATTCAGTACTTTTTGAAATATTGACATTTTGAAAATTAAATGACCACCTTTTACTATATAACAACTAGAGTTTTTTACGGGAAATCAGGAAAATTCCGAAAAATTTTCAGTCCCGTAATCCCGGAAAATCATGCGGGAATTTCCGGGATTTTTTGTGTACGCAAAAAGTTTATAATTTCTAACTCATGTATGGTTATTTTAGTATATAATGTGTTTTTTTTTTCATTTAAATATATTTAAGGAAATATCTAAATATATTTGATAGTTTCTGAGTCCTTCATGATTTTTTGTATAATAAAAGGAAAAAATAAAACAATTGTATTTATGGGAATATTTTAAAAAGGAAATATTTGATTCTGCATTGTGGTCAAAAATAAAATGTTGCAAAAGGGCTACTAAGAAGTAAAACAGCCGCAATATTCTCCTTACTACCGGCTGGATGTGGTATATTCGGCCACGTATCATTCAATGACTTACACTGAGACTCAAATTTGCGGATGGTACTGACAATGAAAGTCGATAACGCACCATGGCACAGGTGTAAAATGTGATCAAAAATTAGACCACCTACAGCGTAGTCTCGGGCAACATTTTAATGAAATTATCTTTAAAAAGTATATGACGGAGAATGTTCTTTCGGACCATAACAAAAATTCCAACATCCAATTCTATTTTATTTTATTTTTTTTAACCTCTAAGTGGATCACCCTATATAAATATAAACCATTTACCCAAATTTTATTGGAAATAAGGTGTAGATTTTTTCTGAAAAGCTGAAAAGTTTCTGAAATATTAGCTGCCTTAAAGAAAGATTACGATGTTATCCAGTCTTTTAACAGCTGAATATTTAGATCGGTTCTAGTCCTTTTTTGTTGGAACTACCGCATTATCTAACCAAGAAATTGGCTCTACTCTGTCTCGTTCAGGAATTCTAGTATCTTCTGAAAAAAATATTAACAAAATGTTTCTCCTTGTTGGAAATTACATTAGAGAAATTGTTGAATTGTGAGACGTTCAACAATGGTGCGATACTATTTGATAGTCAGCATTTCGCGCGAATGAAAGCTTTCAAACAACTTATTCAAAATTCAATGAAAATGAACTGACTAAATAATAAATGTTTGTGAAAAAATTCAATAAGCACTGAAAAAAATAAAATTCAAGTACTTGAAATTTTATTTGAATTCTGCTTGAATTTCAACCAATTTCTTAAGCGCTTTTAAAGTAAGAACTTGCTTAAAATTCTATTCAATAAATAAAATATTTCTTGTAAAAAAAAAATAATAATAATAAACATCAAACTTGTGGGAAAGAAAAATATGTAATAAAATGTATATTTTTTTAATAATCTGTTTATTATTAGTAAAGAATATTCACCACAAGGACAGCATATCCTTTAGCCTTTTGTTTTTTACACAATATTGTTTTAGCAAACAAATTACGTCTATTAATACAAAAATAATTTTAAAAATTTGTCAACTTCACCGAAAAAGTGATTTTAAAGACACGATTTTATGGAATTTTTATTTTTTCATACTAGTTTTATTCCTCGATTTTTAAGTGTTTTTTGAATAGAGTATAATCAAGTATTAGACTGATACTTAAACTTCAGAATATGAAGAAGACACTTAGAATTTATGTCATATTTATTCGTATCAAAAAAAAATTTTATCTTGTGAGTTTTAATGCATCAAATTAAGATTTTGTTAATAATTTCAACAAATTTATTCGAAAAAATTAGTAAAAACGTGTTGTCAATCAAATTCGATCATTTGATGTCCTACACCATGCATTTTTAATATTTGTAGAGGAGGTGTTTCATGGGGCCTATGATCAATTTTCGACTAGTTGTTACAACATTTGATGCTGTCAATTATATTTCTGCAAAACATATGTATTTGCAACATTATCGTGATATTACCATTTAAATTAGTTTTATTATGCGTCTGATTCCCAAAAGTAGATTTTATATAGGAGCTATGATCAATTATGAAGCGGCTGTGATGAAACTTTTCATTAAGTTTTCTACTCATATAAAACTTATTCGCGTCAAATATTATTGTTATACCAACAATTATATTGGATTTAGGCAGTTTAAATTAATTTTATCATGATGGGCTTATATGAAAGCTATAGTCAGTTTTCTACCTATTTTCATGAAATTTGGCACACTGATATATGCAGCACACTTGGTCCGAATTTTAATCAAATCGCGATTAATATAAAGCATTTATAAACATTCATTACTACTATTGTTCTACAAAAATACAGTTCAAAATCGATTTTCGCGACTAATTAAAAACCAGACCTGTCGCGAAAACTAAATTTACGCGATAACAGAACCCAAAATTTTATTGAAAAATTTTATGTAATTTTTAAAATTAGAATTGTTTTAATTGATATATTTACATTTTAAACATTTTTAAAGGAATTGGAGATATTGAGTTGCTTTTTTAGCAAATTATTTTTTAAAATATAGTGCTGTTGTTAGCTTATCATTTTCCAAAGCCCATTGTATGGATATGTTTATCGATATTATACAATCGTTCACTATAATTTTGTTTTCTTCATGACCACTATCGTATAAATCCTCCGATTTCGTATCTGATAATTCCATTTGCTTCCAGTTGTGAGAAATGTTGTATTATTTAATATTATCTCTTCTAAGTCCATACAAATTTTCATTGTAATGGATTAATTGGCATATGAGATACTAAGAAAAAACATTGTGATAAGTAAAACAGTTTAATGTAAATTATAATTTTTTTATTTGTTTATTTATTTTATTTTTATTTTTTTTTTTTTTTTTTTTTGAAGTAATTCCATTTTGATTAAAAACAAAATATTTAGTAAACAAACGCGTAGATGCAGTCATTTTTATTTATAACTCAGAAATGAATTGAGTAATTAAGATGAAAGTTTACATAATTATTACGGTTATAACACTGAATCAAATATATGTTTGCCATATTACTCGTATATTAAACCATTTTGGTGGTAAAATTATGTCCGGTATAGAGGCAATGTTTATCCCCTGGCTATATTTGCAAATATCTGTAAATAAAATTTTAAAAATCCAATACACAAAATAACAATCTTTCGTTTTTTGTTTATTTAACCGCGGAGATAAAGACAGCAAAAAATACGCCAAATACCCACAATTTTTGAATGCAATCTGTAGAAAAATTTTAACCACTGTTCTATTGTTTTTTAAATTTATGATTAAAAAATAAAATTTACAAAGTTCTCCATCTAAAATGGTATAAATTATATTCTCCATTAGAGTTTGCGATGCAAAAATAATACGCTTTAAAATGAAGCTGTTTCTTCAAAAATATTTTAGTTTAAATATCTTAAATTTGGCGAATATTTTAAGACAGTTGTATTGCTTGGAATTTTGCAATAATTTCACACAAAAATTCATGATATATTAGCTTTACAGTGAAATAAAATGTTTTATAGTTTCGAAAATTTTCAAAAAATATTTTTGATCAGTTAGTATTCCAACATTTCACACAGTGCGGAGGGCAAATACCAAAGATTATATTGAAATAAAGATGGTTGTATAAATCTTACCACATAATTTTACTTTCTATTATTTTTCTTTTTGGAACTATTTTTTTATTAATTTTAAATCTCACAAAGTTTCTCTATACAAAGGCGATCAAATATTTATGAGTCTTCGACAGAAATAGTGCGAACAGTTTAGATTGTTGTTTTGATGGAATTAAAAGCTATATATAATTTTTTCTCTATGGTACAATAATGCAATACCGTTCAAATATCCCTTGATTTTGGTTATAGAGCAAATTCTTGTACAGGGGAAGACAATTAAGAATTTGACCTTTTTGAAACTATTCCTATGTTAAATAATTAAAATTTCATCCTTGGTGATTATTGGACTGTTGCACTTTTTTACTATTCGAATTTAATATTTAAGGAAATATGTCTATCTAGACAGTCAAAAATCGAAATATTTGCGTTTAGATTCAAATTAATTCAAGTTGTCGTAATCGGTCCAAATTTCTACTATACAATACTCGTTAAAACAGTAAAGAAGCTGAATCCAAAAGTAAAAGTGCTACTTAGAATCTAGGAGGGTTTCCCGTTATCATATTAACATCATTAAATCAACAATTGGTGGCAGCAAATGACCACATGTGTTCATTCGGGTAATATCAAATATCTATTGTTACATGACTTGTATCAAATTTTAAATGCAAAACCGTTTCAATATTGTGTCTCCAAGATAATTGTTAAGAATCCTCATATTAGAAATACACATCAACATTATTTCAGTACCAACATTATAATGTAATTCCAAAATATTACCAAATTCTTATAAAGAATGGGGCATATATTGTGTTTTAATATCATTAATATCTCTTATAGTTTAAATGACATTAAATTTATGTGTAGTGTTAGTAATTGACTGTAATGCAGTTAAATTATAGTTTGCAATCTTATACATTTCTTTGCTCTCATTATCTTGGAACTTTTTTAACTAAATTTTTAATAACAATTTGAAACAAAAGGCCATATAATAGTTGGCTAAGACCCCAAATCACAGTAGAATTGGCTAATTTAATAACCCCAGCAAAAAGTTTGCTTTCCTGGTAAGCTAGCAGGTATAATTGAAAACAAAAATAAACTACTTATTTTTTGCCTGAATAACTAATTATTTTGGTTCAAGTTATCCACAAATGCATGTAGTTATTTTTAGATTCTAGGGTTACAAAAAATTTAAAAAAAAAATTGTCGTCAGTGAGATTTGAACTTGGACACAAATTAGCCATTCATTTTTAATGTCTTACTCAGTACACCATCTCGCACTTAATTTTCTAAGTGAAATAAAACTTTTTAGTATAAAAATATATTTTTAGATATTTTGTTATAAAAAACTAACAGCATCAGAATGGGTTGGAACCAACAACCTTCTGGTTATTAACTCATCCACATGATTAGAATATTACTGTGCTATTATATTATTGAGTACTTAATTATATAATACAGAGTAGACAAATAATAATGACACCTCATTACCAAGACTTGTAATTCACGCAAATTGAATTTATGCAATCTTTTAATTTTTTTTTTTTTTTTTTTTTTGTTTTTTTTAATCTTTAATTTTTGAGAAATCTTTGGCTTTAAAATATGTTGAACTTTTTCCATATTAAGAAATGTATTTACACAACAAATGACACGAATAAACTGGCAAAATTGAAGATCAAAATCATCCAAAAGTTTAATATACCAAAAGATGGGGATTTCCCCATCAGATAAAAGATAAAAGTCGCAAAAATAAAACCCGTTTTTCGTAAACTGTCGCGATTATAGAACCTGCAATTTTAAAAATTAAGCAATTGCGATAACGGGGCCGTCACGAACACTGAGCTTGCACTGGATATAAGCTCTTATTCCATTTTAGGCTATTTTCAGCCGCTAAATTCTTCATGTTTTAATCCGAATTTTTTAGCTACACTTTGCATACAGATAGATGTTTAATATATCTTACTAAATATTGAAAAAGGTGAGAAAACGATTAAATTTTATGTTAGGCTGTTTAACTGAGAATACCTTGCATAGATTCGCACTGATTATAACATTTGTCTTGATAAAAATTTGTCTAGTATATATTACTACGTTACGAACACAAATTATTCATTCAACGGCTTTTCGTTAACATAATGGAAGCGACTAAAATTTTTATGATCACCAAAATCGGTACATAAAAGTCTAAATTCTGAGCATAAAATCTTTCAGAGATTTGTCACAATATTTCTTTATTTTTTTAATGTTTTAATGTATGAAAACTCTTTTTTAACAGAAACCAAAATTTATAAAAAAAACAGAATTTGCTGTCATTTTCAGACCAACTGTATTTGTTACCTAAAAATATTGTACAACTAAATGATTATTTCGATTACTTTTACTGTACAATTCCTAAAATTCGCTCATATTATATTTGTGCCATTAACAAAAGGAAATGAACTACTGAGCTTAAAAAACATTTAACATTATTTAAGCTATAATATTTTACAGGATGTTTCATCATTTTATCTGTTTTGTTTTTTTCGTAAAACATTTTTCATTGATATATGTTTTAACAGCTCTTAGCTCAATGTCACAAAATGGCCTGATATTATTTAAAATATACCCCTGGTGTTCATTTTTTTCGATTTACTTTATTCCTTTTGTTATCTTGTAAAAGGGAAAAAAAGAAAAGCAAAAGTTGCCACACCAACAGAAACAAATTTAACGAACATTATAAAACCGATGAAAAGGTTCATTTCCGTTATTTAAAAAGGAAAAAATAAAAACTTTAAATAAAATGAAGTAGAAGAATTACTATTACATGGGAATGTTTCATTAACCATTGAATTTTCATTACCATTATTTGAAAATAATGATAATGAAAAAAAATTTAATTGCCATTTAATGATAGTTTTTTTTTTCTTTTTTTTTTTAATTATATTTTTTAACTAATGGCATTGTTTCAAACATAACATAGTTAATTGTGATAAAAATTAAAAATGAAAATGTTTTTTTATTTTATTTCCATTTTTTATTGCTAATTTAAAATATTTCTTAATCTATTTATTTTTAAATAAAAACATTAAGCATTTCTATTTATACTAAATCGACTGAATTTTTACATAGTTTTGTATCTCATTAAACAATATAAATTAAAAAATAATTATTGTTTGTATAATTTTGAATCAAAAAAATCAATATGAAAGAAATTAGATAAAAAATATCTTGATTACAGCATTGGATTTGCTATAACACTATTTAAGCTATTGTGTAATAAACTTTTATATTTGATTTTTTATTTTATATATACATACACTGCCCGCCACTTGAATAAGGAATCACATTTTTTAACTTTAACTAAGTATATCTCCTAAACTAAAGTTCAAAAAAAATATTCAAAGTGTTAGCTTTAGTTTCCTTAAGAAATAAAAAATATACATATTTTGTTATGCTAAAATTATGCATTTATTTAAAGACATGTATTTCTGTGGTACTTTTTCGTGTGTCACTTGAATAAAGAATATTTTAAAACTAAGCAAACTGCAATTTATTTTTAAATTTTAGGTTATAAAAATGAAAGTTATTATCTTCTAGCATTCAATTAGTAATGAGTGCTGCCACCATTTTTAGAAATAACTTCGAAAATGCGATTTGGCATCGACTTGTATAATGACTCTTCATAAACTTTTCTTGCAAGCCAACCCCAGACATTTTCCATTGGATTCAGGTCTGGTGAATATGGGGGCCAATCCGAAAGTTGACCACCTTGTTGATTAATCCATTGTTTTACTGCTCTGGCGGTATGAATCACAGCGTTGTCGTGTTGGTACGTCCAAGGTATGGATCCAAAGAAATCATTAAATTTTGATAATGCTTCCTCCAGAACGTTTTTATAAGTGATTGCAGTCATTTTGTTGGATACAAAAACCATTTCTATGGTACCATTATACCTCTCGGCTGTGTCTGCGGCTCAAAAATAATTCCTCCTTATTTAGGTCATGGAAGTAATAGTTATACCCGTCGGGACCATCGGTATTAAACTTTTTTTCATCGGAAAATACAACTTTAAACCATTTGTCGGACCATGTCATTGATACCGACATGGCAGAATTTCATGCAATTCTAAGAATTTTTCGTCTTTCTTTTGGAGTTGTTACCATTTTCTTCCGCCCTTTCATGTTTTTTCCATATCTTTCCACGTTGTTTAAATAATTGTACACAACTATATTTCAACTATTAATGTTTTTGACTATTTGGACCGGATTCTGACCCTGATACTTCAAAATCAGAATTTTTTCTTTTTCAGAGTTATTAAGAGCATTACCACGTCCCATTTTGAATAAAAACTATTTAAAAACTATCAAATTGAAAATTCTCTAGCCGTTAATATTGAAAGAAATTCAAATCATAGCCTTCCTGATTAATATTAAAAGAATTCCTTATTCAAGTGACACACGAAAAAGTACCACAGAAATACATGACTTTAAATAAATGCATAATTTTAGTATAACAAAATATGTATATTTTTTATTTCTTCAGGAAACTAAAGCCAACACTTTGAAATTTGGTTGCGCATAAAATTGTTTTTTTTTTCTGAACTTTAGTTTAGGAGATATACTTAATTAAAGTTTAAAAAATGTAATTCCTTATTCAAGCGGCAGGCAGGTATTATGTAATTGATAAATATACAATGGTTATGTGTTGTTTATCACGTGTATGTGCTAATTAATCTGTATGGATCACTTATTTGTTAGCGTTGAATAAAAGGAATGAAAAGTGGTGACTTTTCAAGCGACTTCAAATTAGTAATGCAAAACGCATATGTTCTCATAGAAAATTATTTTTTTCTGCTACAAGTAACATAAAGTGGTAGCTGGAGAATTCGCAAAATTTAATTCAGAAAGGGATTTTCAAGCAATATCTGAAGATTTAATAGAACTAAGCAAAATAAGTCTAAAATAATAGTTTAAAAGGCAAATATCAAGGATATTTTTAGCTCAGAATTAAATCTTTCGTTTCATATTAACTTCTATATCATCTATGCACAAATACGAGGGCGGATCAATAAGTACGTGAATTTTCGAACTTGCTTCGTAGTTATATGAAAAGCAACACTATTCTCATCAAGTACCACTGAAAAATTTTGAGCAAGTGTCGCCATTTACTTTGCGTAAAAAAATAGGATTTTTCTAGGTCCTTAAAATAGGCATTTGTTTGGCCAATAATTTCATCGTTGGAGCTGAATTTCTTTCTACCGAGCCATTTCTTTAGGTTTGGAAATAGGAAGTAGTCACTAGGGGCTAAATCCGAAGAATGTGGCGAATGAGGTACCAATTCGTAGCCCAATTCAATTCATAGAGTTTTGCCATTGAGACTGCAAACGTGTGCACCCGTGCATTATCTTGATGAAAAAGAACTTTTTTCTTGGTCATATGGGGTCGTTTTCTTTTTAAATCCTCATTAAATCGGTCTAATAACTTGGCATAATATTCGCCGTTTATTGTTTTTCCCTTTTAAAGGTAATCGATGTGGATTATCCCGTGTGTATCCCGAAAAACTGTTGCCATCACCTTATTGGCCGACAAACATACCTTGGCCTTCTTCCGAGCAGGTTCACCCGGAGATACCCATAGTTTAGACTGCTGCTTGGTCTCCGGAGTACAGTAATGGATCCATGTTTCATCCACAGTTACAAAACGCCGCAAAAACTTATTCGGATTACGGTTAAACAACTCCAAACAATCCTTTGAAGTTGTCACACGTTTACGTTAATGGTCAATTGAGAACAAACGCGGCACCCATCTTGCAGACAACTTTCTTAAACCCAGCTGAACATTTAAAATCGAAACCACACTGCCATATGAAATGCCTATAGCATCAACAATCTCACGCACTTTTACTCTTCGTATCGTGGATTTTTTCGACATTTTCGGGTGTACTGACTTCAATTGGCCGTTCAGCGTCATTTGTACTTATGCGACCACAACGAAAGTCACTATTGAAATCGATGGTGCAGAGCCCATAGTATTTATCGAGCTTTGCCTTGGTTTGATTGACGGTTTTTTTCGCAAAAAATAATGTTTAATGAGCACACGAAATTCACTTTTTTCCATTTTTAGAAAAATACAGGAGGTTGTATGTTTTCAATAGCTACTAAACGCAAAGTAAATGACGACACTTGCTTAAAATTTGACAGTAGTCTATTAACAGGTGGTACTTGATGGGAATAGTATTGCATTTCATATAACTACGAGGGAAGTTCGAAAAGTCACGGACTTATTGATCCGCCCTCGTACCTATTTTAAAATATTCATTAGATTTATCTAAATCATTATAAAAATTTTCAATACATTTTTTTAATAAACTATGTAATATTAACAAAGAACATATATTGCAACGACGAAGCAACAACTCCTTTTTAAAGCCATCGAAGATATCACACCCATTCAAGGCATATGCTTTTATTCAAGAATAAACAGAATATTGATGCTCAGCGGAATACATATTCCAATAAATATAAATAAGAAAATAAATGGTGCTAATGTATTAAATTTTGCTTTAAGATGTTTAATAAATGAATTTTTATAATCCTGTTTTGTAGATTTGTAAAATAAGAAATTTTAAACAATTTTTCTTTTTTTTTTTTTTGAGTTTATAACAATTAACAAAAATTTAGCTTGAATTCTACTATGTTGTCTAATTGATTTGCAATGTTACCAAAGGCTTAATTTATATTGTATTTTCAAGCTTGAATTCAACTATATATTTGACTTGAATTTCACTGTGATTCAATACCTGAAAGTAACTGTATTAAACTTGTTAAGTCCGACTTGAATTCAAGTTTCCTTTTCACTGGAGTATACTATTGATGAAAGTGTATTAGAACTGTATTTCAACACATGAAATTTGAATTTATAACTGGAATTGAACCTTTCTTATACTTTAATTCCAGGAAAATTGCTTATTGGGTATATATTAAAACTCACAAACTGAATTCTATTTTTGATATTTATTTAAAAAAAATAAAATAAAAATCAAAAATAACAATTAAAATTTAATAACTTATAACATTTATGGTCTCTGATTGAAAATAAAGCATATAATTTTTACAAGAAGGTAACTAAATTTTTACATAGTTGAATATTTCAACCTTAAATAATATTCATATTTATTTTATTTAAATAAAAAAATAGAAGTTTTTAAGATTTTTATTTGAAAACAATATATTCAAATAGAAAATTTTCAAATAAAGATTTATTAAAAAAAAATCCAAAGAAATAAAATTATTCAGCCACAAACTTTTGAGTAAAAAAATCATTTAATTTTTTCAATTATTTAAGTTAAAAAGAATAACGTAGCGATTGTTTCGGTATAATGTTTCTTGTGGTTTCTCCGACTGTTAAAAAACTCTGCACAGGAGAATCTCTAGACCCATAGTAGTCGAAATAAACTTGTTTAAACGTATTAAATAATTACAGTATTAAAAAATATTACTTATTTTTCTCTTTCCAAATAAATTTAAAATTAATCAAACAAATTTATGTTGAATAAAAATATTCAAAAATTTTCTATGAATAAAAAAAGTTAAATATTTCAAAGTAGATTTTTTTCATTTTTAAAATATAAAATAAAATAAAGGGTAATTGTATTCAAGTTAAAAAATAAAATATATTTTCAAATTAGTTGAAAACTTTGGAATTTGATTTAAATTTTATAAATGTTTATTCGATTACTTCTGTTGAAATTTTTTCTAATCTGACTTGTTAACAAATGGAATAATATTTAGGTAATTTTATTCCAATTTATTTTCAAGGAACTGAAAATTGTATTATAAAGAGTACAAAATGATTTTTAAGAAATATTTTGAATTAAAATATTCACAATTAGTTACGCCAAATCAACTCTTAGCGATTTTCCTCTACTTTCCTCATTATTCATATTTTCCTTGTTATATGCTGATTATATTTCATATTGTTTGACAGTCCTGAGTACAAAATCATCAAAGATTTTGTTTTGACTCCGAGAGTTGAACATATTTTCCAATTTCTCCAGCGCCTCTCATCCCAAAGAGCTTTTAACCCATAAAACAACGAACAGCAATGGTTTCAAATATGTTCCTAATACTTTTGGATTAGTTTAATAAAGATTTTTAAATCATTTAAATATAAATATCTATTACAGCTAGTTTTAAAGAATATAAAATGTAATATTGTTGAAAATTATGCAAAAATATATGTACGAAATAGAAGAGTAAGTTAGTACAAATTACATATAGAGTAATTCCAAAATATTTCAACCCTGACCTTAAAAATTTTAAAATATTCTTTTTTCTTGGAAAAGGGTCTTTTAATTTTCATTATTTTTTACATGATGTTTACAATCAATTTGTCGTTATAGTGAAAAAATTCCAAAATGGGATCTTAATGGAATCAGAAGTTACAAATATTTTTCTTTACTAACACATTTTCTATTAGATATTAAGTGGTTTTTAGGCATATTGATATACTTGTTCAAATTTTAATATAACAGATCATTATTTATTGAAATAAGTCACATATATAGCACATTCTTGATACCGAAAAAATAATTTGATATTATTTTAGAAGTTTCAGGAACACATTAACAGACCTTTTTAACCCACTGTGACCCACTTTACAAAATCCGCCGTATTATTTAAGACGATTTTAAAGATTATTTACTCAAATTTGATACATGGGGTTACAAAGGAAAAATCTACTGGAATTAATCATGATCGCTCTATTATTTCACCAATACTCAATAAATGTCATATTTATGTAATTTCTGCACATATAAGTTTTGTTCAAGTATAAATCGTTGTATCACATTTTATAAAAATCATCATAAACATGATACATGATCATAGCTTTCATGTAGGTTCCCCTGCCGAAAAATGTCTTAAAAGCGCATAAATCCCACAATAATGTTAACATCAATACAAAATTTTATATACTTGAATTGTATATAAGTATAAAAATCATCATACACAATTTCACAATAATAGATCCATAATTGTTTCCCATATAATTGCCATTTAATTTAACATAACTAAGTTTTGTTCAAGTATGGACCATGACCATGGCTCCCACATAATTCACATTCCCGAAAAATACTTAAACGTGCATAAATCACACATAAATGCCAATATTAAAATAAATTTTTACATAAATAATTTTCATATACACATAAATTATAGTAAAAAAATTTCATAAGGATCGTTCCACAATTGACTATGGGTCCCATAAAAGGCTCTCTCCCGATAATAATTTTAGTGCCTATACACAAGCATGTAGAGTATAACAAGGATGATCTTGACCTTGATACTAAATATAAAATAGGAGTTTAAGAGCACTTATAAAAAAATAATAATGTACTAGTAAAATAGTACTAACTGCTATAGACAAACTGTTATAACTTCTGATCCTATTGGTCCCATTTTGAAATTTTTACACTATAACAACAAGTAGTTTGTAAGCATCATGTCAAAAAATAATGAAAATTAAAAGACCCTTATCTTAGTATAAAGGATATGTTTCTCATTTTAGAGGTCCTAGCGCCAGGACATACAAGTTATTTAACCTTAAACTTTGTTCACTTTTTGACAAAAATGCCTAATCCTAGTTTAAAGGTCCATAAAACATGACTAGTTTCATGAACACACCAAGTTAAAATCGAAGAAATAAAATTTTTAAAACTGTAATTTTGGGTCGACATTTTTTGGAATCACCCTATAATTAAAAAATAGCTTGAGTTATACGAGAAATTCGGCTAAGTAATGAATTTTTAATAAAATCATTATTTAATGATAATGATTTTATTATTTTTAAATAATTATTAATGAAAAGATATCATTAAAAAACATTGTCATTATTAAAAATAATGGTAATGAAAAAAAGTATAATTATCATTGTTGAATTTAATGGTAATGAAATCAGCAATTCGTTAGCCGATTTAATGAATTACTCCCATGTATGGTAGCCACACTGAGCTTTATTTATTTAAATAACTTTTGCTAAATAATGTACATATCATCACCTAAAATGCAAAAGGTCGTAAGCACAATTTTTAGTTTTTTTACTTTAAAATTAAGCAATTAAGTAAAATTTTTTCAGAGTTCATTTAAAGCTAAAATAAGAAAAGCAAAAAACACTATTAAACCAAAATTTTTCTTAAATGGAGCAAATTTTACGACTGTTTCGATTATAAAGTTGATGTTACGGCGTTTTGACTTTTGTCAATATTGATGTCATTTTTGAATACATGAATATGAAATTTTTTGTGTAGATATGGTATGGGTCAGTACATTATAATCCAGTAAAACACCAACACTTGATTTTTCAGTGGTTACGGCCTTTTGCATCTTAGGTGACGATATGTACCTTTAATGTTGTTGGCCATTTAGCATTAAGTATAACAAATTTCTATACTTTTCCCTTGCCCGTTTTTTTAATTTCTACTCGTATATTCCAGATTGAGCTTTGTAAATTTCACTCACTTTTGTGCTAACGAAATGGTTTATCACATTACGTGACCATTAACTCAGTGACACTAAAAAGGTTTTTTGGGTCATTTTACTTGATTTTGGTGATGTTGCTGTTTCTGCTGTTTATGCAAAATGGCCAACAACACTAAGTCGATAAGAAATCTTTTACAGAGAACATCACCAAACAACATACAACTAAAATATTAAGCAATGTAAAGAATTAAACTAACAATGATGTCGACCAAAGTTACAATTTGAACTCACATGAAAGTAAAAAGAACAAGATATAATTTAAATAAATCGAGGAAATGTAACGTGACATCATTAAAATATACATATAGAAAACATCAGGTGCTTCTTGGGAGAAATAAAATGTAGCAATTTTAGTCTTCTGGTTACTTAAAATAGAGGCAAAGGATTAAGAAAATAAATACATTACATATGGATAAATAGAGTTAATTACAATTTTAAAGAGTTTGTTTGTAGAACAAGCAATAACAGACTAAACAGACTAAAATTGGGTAAATTATGTAGGCGTTTGATACTCGTACTACTATTTTATTTGACTTGGATTGAAAGAAAAAAAATTAATAAGAAAGTTTTTAGGCAATAGACTATAGAACTATAGATTAGACCACAAACTACAGCCTGAACTATAATTTTTTTTTTTTAATTTGATCTGTATAGTTGTCCCTTTCATTCCTAAATTATGTAAGAGCATAAAGAAATAAAAGCTCCAAAAATATTTAATATTTTAAATGAATCTGGATGTGTTCTGCATGGGTGAGTTAAAAATAGCTAAAGAACTTGACTTGTAGCAACAAAGAGATTAATGAATTTTCATCAAAGACGTTTTTGTAGTATGATGTATGATGAAATATGTGGACATATCTTTTTAAACTGCCTCCATTGCATCAGTTGATTTTGTAAAAAAAAAAAACATATGAATTCAATTGATAACTTAAGAACTAATAAAAATTTTTGGAAATAGATTGGTAAGAAAATTAAATATCAATAAATCTTTCATGTGATAAATAAAAACAAAATTGTGGAATTATAAATAGGGCTTTTCGACAGCTCACGGATGATATCTTATTTTGGAACTTGAATAAAATACTTTTAGAAAAAAAATTATCTTTTGTTTAAAAATTGGATAAATTATTTTTGTTTAGAGAGCATGTTTTTGCATTTTAAGAGCATATTTTTCATTTTTTACTGCATATTTAATGCGCATAAAACACTTTTTAGAGCATATTTTTGGTTTATCTTGCTTATATGAAACTTATTTAGGTTGGTTTTAATAAAAATAGTTACATATTTAATGCTTTAGAAGCATTAAAACTCTATTAAGCAAGGGAATTTGTATGGGAACTAGTTGAAAAGGATGGACCGATCATAAACAAATTAAATAGGCTTCGTCCTTGTACTAAAATAATGTTCCGTGCAAATTTCATTAAGATACTTTTGAAATTGGGAACTATTATTTATTTACAAGTTTTACATGAACAGACGCAAGCCTGCCGTTCACGCGGACGGACATCGACTTTGAAATTGATTTTGAGTCAACTTAACAACCATTTGTGGTTGTAGTATAAAAATGCTGCAACCACCTATAGTGGTGTAGTAAGAATTTACCAAAGAAAATCATTTTTAATATACATATATTCAAAATAGTATGTGTATTTTTCAGAAAAAAGTACCACAATTAAAAAATCGTTTTTTTATTAGATCAAGATAAACAGGACTCTAACTTAAGAAAGTGTACAAAATTCGTCATTACCGAATATATCACTCTATTTTTTTTTTTTTTTTTTTCAGTTTTTTTTATTAAATTATTCTAACAAAAAAAAAAAAAACAAAGAAACTAACACTTTTTAAACTACCTTTTGTTAGTCACAAAATTTTATGTATTGGTTGTTTTATTTACCAGGTAATAAGAACATTTCTGTAATTTTGTTTTAACATAAAAAATAAAAAAATATTTAAGCACTATTTTAATTTTTTTAGCTAAAGACTTAAACAAATCTTCTATAGGCACCAGCCTAATATTCTAGATAATATAATTTCAATTAAATAAAATTAAATCAAAGAATTCCAAAAAAAAAGCAAAAATACTGTTATTAAAAATATTGTTATTAATTGTCCAGCGCGGTTAATCAAATAAAAATACATAAATAAATGTATTTAAACTTTCTAAATAAAAATAAAAGTGTCTAAATTTAAACAAAGCAACTTAATTGGGTTAATGATAACACAAAATCAACAATGCTTCATCAATTTATATACTTTAACAAAAAAAATTTATTTTTTTAATAGCAATTTAGTTGAGTGAATGAAGACAAATATGCCGAGTTAAATATGTTTTGACGAAACGCCTTACGTGATGAAACATATTGTAAATACATTTTTCCACATATATGTGGCATATTTCAAATATGTTTTCGTATTTGTAACATATTTGAAAAAAAAAATATATATACATATATATATTTTTTTTTCAAATATATATATATATATATATATATATATATATATATATATATATATATATATATATATATATATATTTAATTACACTGGTGCATATTCCTATAAATTTTTTTAATTAACTTACCGAACATGGAGCTAAAAAATATTTAAGGTCCTACAAATTAATTTTTTAAATTATTTATTGATTTCACTTAAAAAATTAATAACAAAAAACCTAAAATGTACATATTTTTTTTCATTATAATTTTAGTAGTTTAATGGCATTTTTTATGGCATTTTCCTATATACGCACTTAAGCTAATGAACCAATTTAGCATTATTAATAACGTGTTGATGAACCTTTGGTTTGGATAACTTCAAAAATTCGGGCTGGCATTGATTCGACTAAGTCTCAATTTCTTCCTGAGCTTGCTTAATTTTTAGTTTTAACTCCGTTATTGTCATTATGGTTTCAGTCAGTCCAATAGTGGAATACTACTCGTATGTTCATTAAACCTCTATTTAGATTGGTTCGAGACATAGACTGCAGCATTATTTTGTCTTCATCCATATTATCATCCATAAATGAAAGAAGAGCATTTTCCAACAGTTCATTATAAATTGCTCTGTTCAATTTAGTTGAAAAACAAAACAAATTTTTGATTTTCCTACAGCAGAAAAGGCTGACAAACCCATAATACTGCCTCCACTGAAATTTCGTTTCGACATACGAATTTCGTTCGAACTCAAATCATGCCAATAGCAAGAATATAAACCATCCAAATTAAATTTCTTTTCATCAGAAAAGATTACTTTCCACTCAAATTTTAAACGATTATGACGCTGTTTTAATATTGGCTTACATTTTGGTTTCTTCCATTTTAAGTTACCATCTGCTCGCAAAACATGTTTAGAAGTAACAGGAAGGTCAAGTTTATTTTTTATTTGTGTAGCATTTGAATGATTGCGGGTAGCTTCTTCTTTTATTTTATTAATTTGTCTTTTTGTTATTTTTTATTACCTTTTGTTGGTTTCGGCACTCCGAATTTCTGCCTTTTCTTAAGAATGCCTTGAATAACTCCTTCCGAATGGTTAATTTTTAGTCCAATTTCTCTGTTAGAACAGCCTTACTCACACAAAAATTTAATTTTTTCCTGGTCTGTAAGAAAAGTTATTTTGGGAGTCCTTAAGCTGATGAAATTTCTCAATTAAAACAAAAATATTTCCAGTAAACATAGATGTTATCATCAGAAACTTACCTTAAGTGAAGCAAGCAACTAAAACTGTTAAAATTTTTGTAATATCCTTTTTTTTATTTTTTTTAGACAAATTTTCCTCGACTGCGTTTATAAGAACATTTCGCTGAAATGATCACCAATATCTTCTGATTGCTAAATTAAAGAAGACTACAAAAGCAAGAAACAAATGTTTTTTGCCAAAAAGCATTTGAAATATTTTTAAAAAATTGTTGAAATTACTGGACAAACTAAAATAGATTACGGGATGAAACATTCCTCGTTTTAAAGGATATTCAGTAGACATTTGTAATCTATTTTCACTTTTTTCCAAAAAATATTTGAAGTATTTTTAAAATATTTTAAATATTCAAGTGTACAAATACTGATTCTAGGAAGGACTTTTGGAAATTTTGGACAAACTAAATTAGTAATTTTTTAGAAAATTCAAACTTTTAAGTTAAGGATTAGATAAGTAGAATTTTAGATCTTAAATTCGATAAAAGTGCTTGTAAGTTTTTAACAAAAATTGAATTATTAGCATAAGAAGATCAGAAAATGAAAATGTACAAACAAAAATTGAATATTTTATTTCAAGAGAAAGTAATACCAAATCAGATAAACATTATTGTATTTTGTGGTAACATTCAACATTTGTTAAAATATTAGGTGATGCCAGAGTGCTTGGTATTTTATTATAATGAACTTTAGCAACAATATACAAATTTTTATATTTTATTTCTTGACATAAGATTGTTTTAAAACTAACATAACTAGGGTAATTGATAAATTTTTGTTAAAAGTCTCATGTATTTTTAACAAGTTTTCAGTTGAACAATAAATAATATAAATTTTGTACGAAAAATTTCTGATAGGATTTTTGGTTAGCGAACAGCTATTCGTATATACAAATATGAAAACGTATGCGGAATAAAATTGCAACAAAATTAAAAATGTTCAAATTTTTTTCAATAATTAACTTATATTATTTTTTAAAAATATAACTTATTATGTTGTTTTTATAAGCCCAATATTTTGATACCTTTTGTGTATTTTTGGTGCAGTTCTGAAGGACTTTTGTATCATGAATATAAAAACTCGATGTTAGAACTTTTCGAACCAGTTATTTGATTATTATATTCTACCCTGTCGTTGAATTCAGATATTAAAGTTATTTAGAAGATACATTATTATTGAATAACATACCTCGATATTTCTTTTGGTCGTAATTTTTATATTATTTCTATCAATAGGGTTAACCAACCGAAAAAAAAGAATAATTCTTTGACTCTCGTTGGCATCTGAGTTTAAATATACATAGATCATTGTTTGGAATTAAAGTAAATTTTATGTAAAAAAAATGTTTTTTGGAGAAACTGTAAATATTTTATCTCTAATAAAATGTTTGTTAGTTAAGATATCCTAACGAAACTGACGAAAATGGGATTTTTTTTAGAATTTTACGCATAAAGTAAACATTGGTCTCAAGTGTTGAAAAGGCCTTTGGCATACTCGTTGGAAGACATTATTTTTCCAAACTGCATTCAGTTTGCAGAACAAGAATTTGGGATTTTAGAACATATAGGCTAAATTCAAAATTTTGATATTAAATAAGTCAAGTTCCGGAGCATCTGCACTTAGTCCTATTATGTGCTTGGGTTAGTTATGGGTTGTTGTTTTTAAGTTTAGAATCATCTTTGTAAAGATACCTTTCAGAAAAAGACACAAAAAATACATTTTTCGATTTCAAAATTAGTTATTTTTTTTTTTTTTTGACTCGTAAGAGATATTATAAGACAAATAATTTTGTTCTTTAACTAATTGGGTAAACATAATTATTGAAAAAACTAGATCAAGATTTGGAAAAATTAAAATAGTCTAAATTTCAAATGCAAATGCAAATAAATAAGACATATTCCTTATCGTGGGCTTTAAGAATATGTAAAAATATTTGATAAGAAATATTTGAAAGCAGTTAAAATTTTTCTATGTCATAGGTACCCTATTTCGAACCTCAATAGCTCCGCTCCTGAGGGGTATGTGAGTGCCACTTCCAAACTTGAAATTTTACACTACACTATTGCGTCTGTGTGGAATTTTATATAAATCAAACCAACAGATTAGAAGTCACAGATTTAAACACAAAAAACCTATTCTGCCCCACTGTGCATTGGCATCGCCTTTTCTTTTATTTTGTGCGAAATCATAAACTTTTCAAAATTTATTTGGAAATATTTAAATATGAGTAAAAGGAGTCATTGCATTCAAAACTAAATGCAATTTCCAAATAATCCTTAAAAAGATTGATTGTTTTGAAGAAAACAAAAGATAACAAAAATTCAAAATTAATATCTCATCAAACTTTTGTTTAAACCAAAAACATGAATATATTTATTTTTTATAGCTGGACAATTAGTCTTTAAAAACCCGAAAAAATTTTAGTCGTATGACAAATTATTACTTCTTTTTTTATATACAACTTATTAATCGTAATAATATTTGAAAAATTAATCTTAGTTTAAAAATCGAAATCATGTGAACTCATATTAATGAAATTTTGTACAAATAAACTAAATAAAATTTTACTTTATTTATGTTTTTATTTCGATAAACAGTTAATACAACTTTCTATTGGTTAATAAGAAATTTTCCAAAAATGTTTAAATCATTCAGTGTCAGTACTGGTTCATAAGATTTTTTTTTAAATACCCCAATTTTTTTTACAGGTTTTTATTGAATATCCTTTAAAACGAGATATGTCCCATCCCGTAAACTGTCTCAATTTGTCCAGAATTAGTAAAAATCCTTCCTAGAATCAATACTAGTACGTACGGAAATTTCAAAAACTTTTTCAAAATACTTCAAATGTTTTTTTGAAAAAAATTTAAAATATTACAAATGTCTATTGAATATCCCATCTCGTAATCTATCCTAAATTCAAAAAAAATTTTCAAAAATTTGTTAAAAATAATTCAAATGGTTTTTTTTTTTTTTTTTTTTTTTGAAAAAAAGTGAAAATATATTACAAATATCTATTGAATATCCTTTAAAACAAGGCATTTCCCATTCCGTTAGCTAGTTTTTCCAGAATAGCAGAAACCCCTTCCTAGATTCAGTACTGGTTCATTTAATAATTAAGAAAAAAATTAAAAATGTTATTGGTAAAATTTAAAAATAATACATTTCATCATCCAAAAGTTACGATTTTCTTTTTTTTAATTTACTTAAAATATTTTTTACATATTTAAAAATATATATATATTTTTTTTTTCAAATATGTTACAAATACAAAAGCATATTTGAAATATGCCACACATATGTGAAAAAACGTATTTACATATATGTTTCATGACACAAGGCATTACGTCAAAACGTATTTAAATCGGCATATTTATCTTGACTTAATTTATTTTAATGTTATTTTTATTCTTATAAAATTATTTAAATGTTTCTGTACAAAAATAGCAGCAGATGGGTGGTGGAATTTTAGCAAATGTGTAATTAGGTGTTTTTTTTTTATTTTTAAAATGTATGAAGACTTAGAGAGAGAATTTACCAAATTTTTTTTATTATTTTTTATATAATTTTCCAGTTTACCTAAATTCTAAGAAATAGAACATACATATGATTACATGTTTTGTGTTTTTATTTAAAGATGGTTTATATTTTTTGCTTTATGTATAAAAAGTTTGAAATTCTTATTAACAAGTATCTTATTTTATGTGTTCAACAAACAAATTTATTTTAAATCCTTATTCCGAAATAAATAGATAAATAAAAAATACCCCCAAGGGTATGTTTTTTAGTAAAAAATTAATGCACATCATTTACAATAAAAAACAATTTCTTTTCTATAGAATTTAAATTTATTACATCCCGTTGGGTTCTTTTCAATCACTATTGAGCCAAACAATTCAATGTCGTTCTTTTGAAATAAACAAAAGAATCTACAATTTTTTTTTTTTGTAAAGCAAAAAATTGTCCTGTCCATATTTTTTTTTTTTTTTTTTTTTCTTTAAACCTTTTAAAACATATGATAGAGATTTTATAAAACTCGCCAGCACAATTTATGTAAATTTTAAATTACTTAAACGAGAAGAGACAAGAAAATAAATAAAGTCGTATAAGACTGAAACACAGCACTAAAGAATTGAAAATATTAAAAATTAAAAAAAAAAAATTAGGTACATCTGAATTTGTATAACTCAAATTTAAATTATTTAATTTTTAATACAATTTGTTTGTTCACAAGCTAGTTGTTTTAAAATTGATTCAATATTTACTTTTCCTATAAATTTATAATTAAATATTAAAGATACTAGTTCTTTAGTTCAAGCAGTTCAAAAATATTCTAATTTACCATCCTGTCCCACGATTCGAACATTTAAGATTTTTCCACTATATTTAAATATTGTAGTATCAATGATTTTGTATTTGTTTTTATACTATTTCGAAATTCACTTTTTTATTTTTATTTTCAAATCTAGCTAAAATTAAGATGATTTTTCAACTTATAATAATGAAGATTCGATTATAATTCAAAATTTAGCTCGAAGTTTTCCAAACTAAACTATTGTAATAATTAAGTTGTGAACTTGTTTTTACATTTTAAAATTAATTTTTCTTTTTATTTTTATAATTATTTATTTATTTAAAATTTTTCAAATCATTTTGAATTGCTCGAAGATATCAAAATGTGATAACAATAAATATAAGAAAATTTCAAAATTAGGTTCAAATCTTATATTGGTCAAACAAATAAAAATGTTTTCGATAAATCAAAAAATAACTTTTTCATGCATTATAGTAACGAAAAACTTAAAAACACATTTATGCACATTTATTTTTAAAATTTTAAGGTTATTGGCAATGTTCAAGTTAATTTTAATTTAATTAAAATTTTTTAACATGACTATTTTAATTAAACACTGTATTGAAAATTCTAAATCAACACGGAACTTTTCACATTTGACATTCGTATTATTTTTTCCGTAAGTTAAAAAATTATATATTCGAACACATTTCGCAAATTATTCATGTCATAATTTTTTAAATCTTATATTCTTCATTGAAATATTTGATAAAAATTTTTTTCAAATTCGAAAATTTTGTTTCAGTAAGATAAAAAAAAATATTTTTTCAATCAATAAAATAATGAAAAACTTAAAAATGTAGTAATTTTCAGAATTTTTTACATTTCACATTTCGGTTTTTTTCTATTTACTTTCATTTACTCAAAACTTATCAAATTCATTCAAATAAAAGTTCGATTTTTTTAACAAATTAAAATATTAGCTCTGTTCCAGTACTCGTCAGATTTACAGGTTTTAGTCAGAATTAATCGGAAATTGTCAGAGAAACAACAAAATCTACATAAATTCTTCGAACGAGAACGCTTTTCTATAATTCTGATTAAAACCTGCAAGTTTGCAAGTATTGGAATAGAGCCAGGCTTTTCTCTCTAGATTTAGCGCTTTTGAATAGCCCAAAAGCCGCATTTTTCTGTTAGCGCTTTTTTTCAAAAAGGCGCTCAATTGGCACGTTTTATTTTAGTGATATGTCGATTAAGAACATGTTTTAAGGTCCCTAGTAACTTATAAAAAATAATATCTTAGGGCCCGCGTGAAACGCTAGTAAAAATTAAATTTTACTTGCTTATAAGGCTAGTAGATTTTTTGACAAAAGTATATAAATTTTGGACGTTTTAAAATTGTTAAAAAAAACTCAATGCTTTAAAATATTTATGTACATAAAATATTAACACTAAATTTTATATGTCTTATGATTTCATCACATTACATCTTTAAAATACTTCATATTCATTATGAAATGTGCATTCCCAAATAGAGTGTGGCTTTCACAATGGACTTAAAATGCAATCAAACAAAACAAACAAAAACAATTTAAGATTTGGTTCGATATATATTTCAGTATTTCTGCAGGTTAATATATTTAAAAATAACAATTATGGACCTTGTGATGTTTGAGTTGTTACTCTTAATAAAAATCAGATTTTATTTAAAAAATGAGCTGAAAAGAGCGCTAAATAGAACCAATTCCTTTAATTTTGGTTCAATTTAGCGCTTTTTGCGCATTTTGGATTTTTCTGCGTGTTTTGATTACAAATAGTTGACAACGCTGAACAGAGCTATAAGATTCTGTTTTTTTTTTTTTTTTTTTTTTTTCATTACATTTAGAAATTATTTTTTACCGAATATGTATTTGGAATTTTAAAATAATGAACAGCTTTTGAAAATTTTAAATCACATTATCGCTTTTCGAACAAAAAACTCTTCAAGTTTCTATATCGTTTTAATATTATATATATATTTTAATAATATTATTTAGTTCATTGGGAAATAAGGAAATTTAAATTTTGGAGCTTTAGATTTTATTAAAAATTTTAAATCAAATTTGAATTTCGAAAATATGTTTGTATTATTTTGTCATCGTTCTGCACATAATATTGCAAAAATAATATATATAATTTTTTTAATCATTATTTTCCTTTTTTGACAGAATTTTGTTTTGCGGGAGATTTTTTATTATTGTGCGTTTTTATTAAACCAATTTCAGAATAATATAATTCAGATAATTATATATTCATAACGTTTTATCAAAATCTGGCAATTGTAACACTATTCTAGCAGAGCTTAAACTTTTTAAATGATTTATTTTATAATAGAATTATTTAATATTCTTGGAGAAAACACACCTTTTTAAAATTTAAACATTTTCTTTTTTTAAAGATTCTTAAATTAAAGTCTTCCCATACTTGTTTAAAGCCAATTTTTTTTTTTTTTTTTTTTTTTTTTTTTTGAAATACACTCCGTTGCAAACTATAAACACCCTATTATTTCAGATTTCTGGAATAGAAGTCATAGAATAATGAAAATTAGAAATATTTAAAAGCAATAGAAGTAAAAAAAATTTTTTTTTTGCTGAATTTTACTGTGTATTTTAAGGTCAAAATTCTGCAAAGTAATTTTTCATAACTATAAAGATACTTAACTAAAAACTTCAAATTTTTTGAAACGGAAATATAAAGAGAATATAAATTAATAATAAGTATGTATATACAGTTATATTTTTAAATATTGGAAAATATTATCACCGGCGTCCACTTCGTCAGTGTTGCCATCATTTTTTCGCTTAAGAACCTTCCTGCATCAATTACTAGTTATATTGAATATCTATAAAATAAAATAAATATATAAAAGATCTTTCCATCCAAAATAATCAATAATTGATTCATAGAGGTTAAGAGAAAAAATGATGGCAAAACTGGCGATGTGGTCACCGGTGATAATTTTTTACAAATATTTAAAAATACAAATGTACATATTTTTTGCATATATCTCTCCCATTTATGAACCGATCTTTCTGAATTTCAATAGCAAAATTCTGGAAAGGATATCAGATCATCATATATATATATTGCAGTTATCCGTGGGGTTAAATGAATGCCATTTCAATCGTAGATGGACATCGTCCTATCACAATCATTTCTTATAAGGATCCAGAAAATATAAACTTTTTTGCTCTCAGAAGAAAATTAAGGAAATTACAAACGGAATAACAAACTATATATGCCTTTACACCTGTGGTGAAGGGTATAAAAGTAAATACATATGCTTAGCTTTTTACTTTCATGCAGTGTCTTGAAAAAACAGTAAATTCAATAGGAATGAATATAAAACTCTTGAAAATTATTCGCTGCTTCCTTTATTTCTCGTTTTTAATGATCCATTCAATGCTTTTGTGTGGATTATATGTAGAACAAAAAGATCCCTTAAAATTTGTATTTTGCAAATCGCAATTGTCTCTACGGCAGACAATAACAACACAAAGGAATAACAACGACAGGAACAAAGCACATAACATATTTTACACTGGGGTTCAATTTTTCCAATTGGTTTGTGATATTTCTTTCTTCATCTTATTATTTTGTTACTAAACAAGGGCACTCGCTTATATTAACACAAACACAAATCTTACATTTTAAATAACTTGTTTTAGTTACATTCTTTTATTGCTTTCATTCATGATTTTGTTGGTAAAGTATTCTTGTTTTCTTCTTCTGGCAAAAACTTTTAAAAACAACAAAGTATACAACAATAAACATTGACATGCTTGTAGGCAAACACGTAATAAAGCTTTGGGTGAGTATTTTTGGAAGCTTTGCACGTTCTGTATGTCTGTTGTTTTTCCGCGAAATACTAACCTTTATTTGATATACATAGTAGTCACATTTGTTTTAAAGATTTTTTATAAACACTTTAGTTCACTTTATTTAAAATAACGTTAAATGTTTTACGACACGTACTCCAGTTTTAGTTTGTAAACAATTACAAATTATGTCATTACGGTCACCTGCCGGTGGAAAGCCAAAGACTTGCGCCGAATAATTTTAACGGCGGAGGCGGCTTTGGTTTAATTTTCGGCGGCGGTTTAAAATCGGTTGTTAGCCGGCGGAGAAGTTAACTCATGAATCGTAGTTTAATAACATAGTGTCTATACTAGATAATTTTTTATCAAGACAAACGTCAAAATCAGTACGAATCTATACAAGGTAATTTCAGTTAAATAGCTGGTTACAGTTTTTGATTTTTACAGCTGTCACACTATATGTGCATTAATAAATTTTCCTTATTGTTGTTTTTGTGTAATTGTTTGTACCTTGCATAAATTCGCGTTGCTTTTGAAATTTGTCTTGATAAACATTTTCTAATATAGGTACTACGGACTGACCTCGTAAGCCCAACTGATTTACAATTTTTCATGTACGTACCGCGCGAAACTGTCAAATTGTTTTTGTATTCTAATGTAAAATTGAGGCAATTTTTACTATTTTTATTCTTCGTTTTCTCAATTTTTGTTCATAAATTTTTGACATTATGTGCAGTGATTTTATACTAACAAAATGCAAACAATTGTTGTTTTTATAGATATGCGGTCACTTTATAACTTCGAATCTATACTAGTGAAATTTTTATGAAGACAAACGTCAAATTTTTATCAGGATAGAAATCCCCCTAATGTAGACTGAATTTGTTAGTATTATTGCAGCGTTATTGTCAGCGCACGAACACTTACAACCTTGTCCAGACGTTGTTTGATAAAAGACACCATTTTGATTTTTGTTACTGCTTTTTACATGGTTTATTCTGATGTACGTTTTCCCACAGATAAAAAATTATCACAATTCAGACAAATATTTGACGTTTGTCATGATAAAAATTTCTCTAGTATAATGTTTATTGCCAATAAAAATAATTTGCATAAAGAAATATATCTTCGTTTTTGTTGTGCTAGATGAGAAAAATTCAACTATTGTCATAGAAAATTCTAGGAACGTAAAGGGAAGTGACAACGCTGCTCGTTTTATTTGCAATTAATTTCACTAATCACGATTATTTTTCGTGAGTTGCTAACATAGTGTCTACATTACAGATTTTTTTATCAAGACAGACGTCAAACTTAACGCGAATTTGTGGAAGGTGGCAACAGTTGCACAAAAACAACAATATGGCGTATTCATTATTGTTTTTTATATATGCAGTTTGACAACTGTAACAACCAAAATAATAATCAACTGTTTAACTAAGGTTACCTTGTATATATTCGCACTGATTTTGACGTTTGTTTTGATATAAATTTGCCTAATGTAGACACTAGGTAATGTAGATACTAGGTTAGGTATAACAAACAGGGCTGTCAGATGCGGCGATTTTTAATTGCTTTTGGCGATCGAAATTTCCGTTTAGCGACATGGCGAATTTTTTGGGGATATATGACATGGTGGCGATTTCTTTGACTAATTTTTAAAATTTTATTAAATCTTCAGAAAAACTATTAAATTTTCTTGCCAGAAATCAATTTTAGCATTTCCCTTAATTTGTAAATAGCTGCAACTTAGTTTACGAAATTTTATCCCCAAAAAATATATTTTACAATACTTATGTATTAAATGTTAGATAATTTGTTTTCATCATCTTTCAAATATATTAAAGATATTCATGATTTTGGTCACAATGAAATAATCATACATAAATAAATTATTTTTTGAAATAATTTATAAGTTTAATAGGACAAATATTGTTACAAAATGTCAGAACTAATCTTTTAAAACATATGAAATCTAATACATTTTAAAAGTTGTATTTTTTTTAATTCAATTACACTGTGCTCGAAAATAAGACCATTTTTTAAACATTGTGGGTTAAACTGAATCTACGACTCTAAATTTAGTAGTGTTAACCATTTTTAAAAGCACTCGTTTTTCAGATATTTCATTTTGAAGGGCTAAAAAAGGGTTTAGGAAAATTAAGTTTTTTATTTCACAAACCACTTTTAAATTTAAAATGAATTTTTAATTTAATTTTTCATACAAGTTTTGTATCTAAAATGTATGTTAAATTTAAAATTAGTTTGTGAATACAAGGGTTGATTTTTGAATTTAAACAATATAAATAATTAAGATTCCATCGAAGCGTATAATAATCAATTCTTTTTATCAAATATATTGTAGACACTAATAAACAAAACTTTAAACTGGCAAGAAATATTACTATAATTCTGTAAACAAGCTAACTAGTGTTACCAATGAGCAACTTTCCATACAAAAATATAAAAACATTTAAATTGTTTAATATATATATAAATAATATCCCTTTTATTTCTAATTTTTAATTAATTAGCTACTTCCATAATTAAGTTTAAATAAAAATAACGCGAATACGAGCGTTAACTTCGTATAAAGGCTGTCACCATTGAATTCAGCGTACTCGAATTAGCTATTGCAATTATCATTGGCTTTATTAAAGCTGAATTTACATTTACAAATTACACGAAATTTTAAATACTAAAAATTGTGCGACACTTAACATTTTAGTTATTTTTTTAGTATTTCATTAAAAAACCAAATGAAATTTTAATTTGGAGATTTCTGGTTAACAATTTGGCGACAGAGGCTCCAAAAAATCTGACAACCCTGATAACAAACACCCTCGTAACAAAGAGTGTAACAGCCCGTCTAGACGTAACATAATATGTAAGATTTTTGTGTCAGAGAGTGTCAAATTCGCTCTCTGAGAGAATTATTTCACGTGTAGATTCAAATATTACTATTATAAGATATATTATGAGACTGTTGTGATGAGATTTCTCTACACAACCATCTTATAAGATGAACTGTCAAAAAAATACACATACACGAAAGATTGTTTGTGTATTGTGCATGTGTATTTTGGAAATTACTGAAAAACAATGTTTTTTGTAAAATTGTTTCCTTTTAGTGTTTGTTTTACATGTTAAAAATATTTTTATAAAAATTGTGCTAAAAAAGTGCGAATTTCTTAAATAAAAAGGCCATGTTTACTCTGTGACTAATTGAAAATAATGATATCTTATAGGATTTATTAGAATATGTGTACCCCTTATTTACAGCCCGTCTAGACGTAACATAATATGTAAGATTTTTGTGTCAGAGAGTGTCAAATTCGCTCTCTGAGAGAATTATTTCACGTGTAGATTCAAATATTAGTATTATAAGATGTATTATGAGACTGTTGTGATGAGATTTCTCTACACAACCATCTTATAAGATGAACTGTCAAAAAAATACACATACACGAAAGTTTGCTTGTGTGCATGTGTATTTTGGAAATTATTGAAAAACAATGTTATTTTGTAAAAATTTTTCCTTTTAGTGTTTGTTTTACTTGTTAAGAATCATTTTTATAAAAATTGTGTTAAAAAAGTGCGAATTGCTTAAATAAAAACGACAAGTTTACTATGTAACTGATTGAAAATAATAATATCTTATAGGATTTATTAGAATACGTGTACCCCTTATTTAAGATTTAACATAATATAAACAAAATGTTTACTCTCCTCTGCTGGCGCTATCTCACATATTATATCAGCGTTAATCCCAGTTGTAGACCTGGGGTTAAGATTTAACATAATATAAACAGCCGGCGTAATCTCACATATTATATCAGCGTTACCCCAGGTCTAAAACTGAGATTAATGCTGAAATAATATGTGAGATAACGCCGGCAGAGGAGAGTAAACATTCTGCTTATATTATGTTAAATCTTAAATAAGGGGTACACATATTCTAATAAATCCTATAAGATATTATTATTTTCAATCAGTTACAGAGTAAACATGTCCTTTTTATTTAAGCAATTCGCACTTTTTTAGCACAATTTTTATAAAAATATATTATACAAATTTATAGTTTTTTTTTTTGACAAATTTATGCTTTTTTTGACATTTTTCTTAAACCATTTATTTGCTATAAAAGTCAACTTCAGCTATTATCCCGGTATCCCAAAATATTACATTCGTCACTAAAGGGTTAAATGAATACATATATCAATAGTACTGAATAAGAGTATTCCCATGATACTCTAAAATCTAAATTACGATGGAAAACGTCCGAAATATTCAAATTTTAATAAAATAGTATTTAAAAAAATTCCATAGAAAAGTTTACTAACATTTGTTTCACGAGAATAAAACTAATTCAGAAAAAAAAGATTAGGTACTCGTCGACATGTGTAATACATATTGTAATTTGTTTGACAAAAAGTTAAAAATTATGTATGCACATTGTTTATCGAAAATCATACTTTAAAAATGGAAATATTCTTGGGATTAGTTTATAACAATCTTTAATTTTAAGAGGATATATTTGCAACATTTTTTGTCATAATACAAATCGATGTACTTTAACATGCTATATCGTATTTGCTTTTTTCCAACTTTTTGAAGCTCCTATATAAGCTAGACCTCCGGAAAGCTCGGAATTTTTGTGCTGAAAAAATGAACTCAATCAGTCCATTATTTATTAAATTTTAGGAAGAGAAACGTTGTGGAACATAGTAGTGTTTTATTCTAGACAAATAAACACAAGACAAACGTAATTCAAAAAAGCATGGGATTTTTATAATAAAATATTTTGGTTCATAAGGTTTTCCATATTTCAATGACCTCAGAATTGTCAAATATTTTACAATAGTAGTTGTCTTGTGACAAATTTTTATTTACAATTCGTAACATTAAAATGTTTATACCCTTTGTATTAAAAATTTGCAAATTTGAAAAAAAAATCAGAAAACTAATATAATTTTATGCATATATTACAACTTATGACTTTCCAAATAAATCCAACTTTAGTAGATTACTGTCTAAAATTAAACAAGTGAAATTTTTCTTTACAAGAACTAAAGTTGTACATGCAACATACAAGAATGTTTAATTAATAAATTTTATTTCATTAATAGCCTTCCATGAAATAACCCACATTGCATTATAAAAAAAATCAACTACATTTCTTTAATATTTTTTCTGCGCAACTACAAAAACTTGTTTAAACATTCATATTAGCCGGATGTCGTCACTTGGCTAGAAACTCAAATTTGAGGTTAAAAACGATAACGAAAATGAAAAACGTGGGTTTTGTGTTAAAAAAAAAAAAAACTAAGCTAATAAATTAATACACAATTTTAGAATCTAGTTTTTTTTGCACTTCAAGCACTAATCCAAAGATTAAATCTTTATTTTTAAACAAATTTTGCTCATCGAAATGTGTAAAATGTAGCTGAAAAATGTCTCCAGATGGACAGCAAAAACAATTTTTGAGACAACCGGGAAACACAAATTAGAACTTGAAGATGTCCATTTTATAGGTTTAACGTAATGCATAAGAAAACCTGAAAATGAAGAGAAAACAAGCAATTAATAAATTCATACTTAAGCAAGGTGTAAGACGATTTCTTGAGGGGATTAATACTTACATTGTACTTGTCTAATATAGAGCAATCACTAGTTTATTTGGACCTTGCACGCATCTTTCTGCGTTTACGCTTCAATCTACGCATACGCTTCTTACGCCACTGTAAATAAAATATTAAACAATTTAATAAGTTACATTTTTTTTCGAAATATATTTTAGTTTCGTTAAACACGTGTCGCACTTTTATAAAATACAAATATGGCGTCTTTAAGGCGTTAACTGTTATACCGAAAATGTTTTACATAAATTTATTGTTTTATTTTTTGAACGTTTAGCTATTTATTTATATTTTCAGGCCATGTCTGTATTTCTGTTGTTTTTTTTCTTTTCAATTTCACAATTTAACAATTAAATCCAATAATTTACCTTAGCTCTCATAGTCCTTCTAGAGTCGAAGACGTCTGAGAATAAAAGACGGATGCAGCGGAAGTGCTTATATTCGTCGACTTTGCTAGAAGGAAAATTAACGCTGCAGGGTTGTTTCAAATAGTATTAATGGTTGTATTTTAGATATTTCCAGCAGGGTTGTGTTTTACAGTGGTACTGTTAATGAAACTAAGATGGCGCTGTGAGTTAAACGAAGGTGGCGCTGCTAATATAGCACAGACACTTGTCAAAAATGTGTTCTTGCTAATAAAGTAAATGCAATTTTGTTTGAAAAGCTAGGAAAATTTTTGGTACTTTTTAATACGGGATTATTTTGAAAATGTAGTTTAGCGAAGATACAGACATAGTACAGACATATTTTAAAATCCAAAGTTAACAATTCAATTTGCGTGTCTTATTTTTTAAAATCGAAAAAAAAGAAAAATTTTAAAAAATAGTTTTGATAATAAATTTTTAATATTTGTATACCAAATATTTGCCTCTACTAATTTCAAATTTTCTTCTCATTTTCTACTTTTTTGCGTTATATTCTTTTTTTATTTATTCTGTTTTTAGACATTTTGTGTGGTTTCAAAGCGATTTCGTAAAAATTACATACATCGATTTACGGGCACGAAAAGTTTATTTCTATTTTATCCATGGAGTGCGGCGAGACGAATATGCGTGTATATAGCAACAAATCAGTATTTCGATTATTGCGTTATGGCTACAATATTGTTTAACTGTATTTTTTTAGCCATGACCGAAACAGTCGAAGAAGCTGAGTAAGTTAACATCCGAGTTCGAAAGAATTAATACATGTTCTTTTCAACATTAAAAAAAAGCTCCCCACAAAAGCATAACAAATTCCATTATCTTGCATTAAAAAATCAATCAATCAATCAGTATATCAATCAATCAAAACTATTAATTTTTTCGATACCTCTGGTTGTTGAAAATAATTTTAAACTGTTTGCCTCTAACTCTCTATCTTCCTGATCGTGAGTCTAATTACCACTGCCTGTCACATTGATCTTCAGTTGGGATCCATGGGAGGATGTGGTCATATGCATTTGTTTCTTATTATATTTTATTCTCTTTGTTCCATATTTTTTCTAAATTTTACAGATATATCTTCCTAGCGATTTATACCATTGAAATGGTTATAAAAATCATTGCCAAAGGCTTCCTGCTCAATAAATACACTTATTTGCGCAATCCTTGGAATTGGTTGGATTTTGTGGTCATAGCGAGTGGTTATGCCACCATTGGCATGGATGTGGGCAACTTGGCCGGGTTGCGTACATTTCGTGTGTTGAGAGCTTTAAAGACTGTTTCCATAATGCCAGGTTTAAAGACTATTATAAATGCACTATTGCACTCATTTCGTCAATTGGCCGAGGTCATGACGTTGACCATATTTTGTTTAATGGTCTTTGCACTATTCGCACTGCAGGTGAGAAGGAATGTGAAAATATAAATATTTTTTCTTAAATGTTTTTATTTATTTTTGTTCTTTTTTATTAGGTTTATATGGGAGAATTACGTAATAAATGTGTTAAAAATGTACCCGATGAGTGGACGAATACTTCTGATGTTGAATGGAGATTGTAGGTTTTATTTATAATAATTGTTCATCATTTTATTGGACTATATAGACTGCGATATAGAATAGGCAATTGACTGTACTACAGACTAGTCAATGGATTACACGATTGACTAGTCCAGTCATAAATTGAACTATAGATAAGTTTATAGACTGGACTATTGACTGGGATATAAACTTGGCTATAGACTTTACTGACGACTATTGACTTAACTATAGATTGGACTACAGAATGGACAACTGACTGAACTATTGACTACTATATTGTTTGGATGTAGTCTGTCATTGTTTGTTGTTGATTAGATAATAGATCAGTCTGAAGGCTGGAATATAGACTAGTCAATAGACTGTACAATAGGCCATTCTATAGACTTGACTACAGAGTACTACACAGATTGGACTACAGGCCATTCTATAGAATGGACTATAGACTAGTCTATAGATAGGACTACATAATAGCATATAGACTGGACTAGAGACTGATCTATAGACTGAATTATATGATGGACTATAGATTGAACTGTTGTATTGACTGGACGATAGACTAGTCCATAAACTGAACTTTAGATTGTACTATACATTTATCTACAGATTGAATTATAGGATGGACTATAGACTGAACAATGTCTGGACAGTAGACTGGACTACAGACTAGAATAAACTAGACTACAGATAAATGTATAAACTGGACTATAGACTAGTTTATAAAGTGGATTATATATTAGTGTATAGTTAAAGTGATTCCTGACTGATCTACAGACTGGTCTATAAAATAAAGCACAGTTTTTTCCACCAAAAAACTCATTTCTTTTTTCCTTTCAGATGGATTAACGATACTGAAAATTGGTTGTATGACGATGAGGAGCTGCCCATATTGTGTGGTAATTTAACGGGCGCACGTCATTGTCCCCTGGGCTATACGTGCCTGTGTGTTGGCGAAAATCCCAATCATGGTTATACGAATTTTGATAATTTTATGTGGTCGATGTTGACCACATTTCAATTGATAACGTTGGACTATTGGGAGAATGTATATAATATGGTCCTGGCCACATCGGGGCCAATGAGTGTATCATTTTTTACAGTGGTTGTGTTTTTTGGTTCATTTTATTTAATAAATCTAATGTTAGCCGTAGTCGCTCTAAGTTACGAGGAAGAAGCCGAAATAACAAATGAGGTAAGTGTTTCAATTTCCTAAAAGAAAAGAGAATTTAATTGACTTTTTATTTTCTTTTAAAGGAACGTAAAAAAGACTTATTAGATCATCGTGATGATTCTACATTTAGCTTCGACCCGTCCGTTCTGAATGTTAAGAAATTAAATAAGAGTAATAAGAAGAAAATTGATTCACGTAAGGGTGTGCTGTTGGCCTCCTACAGTAAAAAGAAGACACGACGGAAAAAGCCCTCCAAGGGAGCGGGCAAAGAGGGCGGCAACAATGCGGACAGTAATGGCAATGGAACGGTTAATATTTGTTTTTAGAATTTTTCATAAAAAACACAGTCTTAATTTAAATATAATTTCTTTCTCTTTTTAGCATCACAGTAAAAATGATTCACTCAATCCCACACCCAGTCCCAGTCCGCGTCACAGCAGCTGTGAACGTCCTACAGATTTAGCCTTGAAATGTGACCATTCTAACGAACAGACGTCACAACAAGAAGGTAGTCAACAACAGCAGCATCAGCAACAACAACGTCAATCACGTATTTGTTTTCAAGACGAAGCCCAAAAGAATCCCAATATGTTATATCCCGCCCATCCACTAATGCCCAGTCGTCAGGCTAGTTCGAATTCAAGCGGCGTAAATCGTGAATCATCGCAGGATGATTCAGGCGTTGTTGACGATCATGATGAACAGGATATAACGGCTTCCGAAGTGGTCAATGTATCGGCTAGCGATACGCAAAACGATCATACAACTGTTACGTTGGCGCTATCGCCACGTGAGGTGCGTTTAATTAAGTGCAATGGTAATATAGCGCGTATTAAAAAGCATAATATTTATGCTTTACATCCGGAATATTCTTCCGAAATTGTTGTAATCGGTAAGTGGTTTTAACATATTGCTCCTCTTTTTTTTGCTCTATTCTTCTAATTGTCAGATTTCTTTAAAATTTTCTTAAAATCTAAATACTTTATTTTTCAATCACCTCTTAATAATGATTCACTTTTATTCTTCAATTCAGATGATCTTCCTGATCGAAATTGTGATAGATGTATTCAATGCTGCATTGACTATGAGGGTTGGTTGCAATTTCAAAATTGCCTTTACAAAGTGGTACGTGATCCATTATTTGAATTGGCGATAACGCTGTGCATTGTATTGAATACAGCATTTTTAGCCATGGAACATCATGGTATGAGTGAGAGCTTTCGCAATGCCTTAGATGTGGGGAATAAGGTAAATTTATATTTTATAAAATATATTAATACAAAAAAAAAAAAAAAATAATAATTTATGATAATTTATTGAAGGTTTTCACTTCCATTTTCACCTTTGAGTGTATTGTTAAATTGATGGCCTTGTCCAAAGAGTTTTTTCTTTGTGGCTGGAATATATTCGATTTAATTATTGTTACGGCTTCCTTGTTGGACATTATATTTGAGCTGGTCGATGGCTTAAGTGTTTTAAGGGGCTTGAGATTGGTAAGTTTGCCTTTAGGGAATAAAATGTTTTCAAAAGATATTATAGACTAGTTTATAAATTGGAATAGACCATAGTTTAATTTATTGCACGGATTACAGACTTGTCTTTATATTGCGCAATAGACAATAATCTAGTTTGTGACCATTAGACTAGTCTGTAGATTGGTTTAAAAAGTGGACTATAGACTAATTTGTAGACTGTACTATAGACTACTTTTATTAAATCGACTGTAGACTGGAATGAAGATTAGTTTATAGACTTGAGTATAGAGTAATCTGTAAAGTAGATTAGTTCATATATTGTATTATAGAATAACTTATAGACTGAACTATTTATAGACTAGCTATTTTCACAGTTTCTAGATTGCACTACAGTTTATAGACTTAAAATTTTGGTGTTTTTCGTTTGGTATGAATTGATTTTTTTCTCTCTTTAGTTAAGGGTCCTTAAACTGGCTCAATCTTGGACAACTATGAAAGTTTTATTGAGCATTATTATTTCAACAATTGGTGCTTTGGGTAATCTGACCTTGATATTGGTCATTGTTATTTATATATTTGCCGTTATTGGTATGCAGCTATTTTCAAAAGACTATACGCCAGAAAAATTTGAACCAGATCCAGTTCCAAGGTAAAGAACAAAAATACTATTATCTTATAAGTCGAATAACTTTTAACACTTTTCATTATATTGCTGGTTTTTAGATGGAATTTCAATGATTTTTTTCACTCTTTTATGATGATTTTTCGTATTTTATGCGGAGAGTGGATAGAACCTTTATGGGATTGCATGAGAGCAGAAGAAGAGGTATTTTTTAATTCAATTTTATTTTTGATCTTTTATTATTATTTGCTTTTTTATCTTCCAGCAAGGTGCCTCTTCATGTTTTGCCATCTTCTTACCCACTTTAGTGATGGGCAATTTTATGGTTTTAAATTTGTTCTTGGCCTTGTTGCTCAATAGTTTCAATTCCGAGGAACTTAAGTCCAAAAAAGAGGTAATGCATGTTTATTTAAATTTTATTCTTTTTTTCAAGCGCTTTTATGTGAAATGACTATTCTTTTTTGGTTTGAATCACAATTCAGTGTCATTTAAATGTGCGTTTTTTTTATATTAAAAGATTGATTGTGATACTGGAAAAATAAAAAAAAAAAAAAATAATAATAATAAATAATTATATGTGTGAGCTCAGTGTATGTGTTTTATATAATTTTTAACAACAATAAAATATATTTAATAAATTTTATTGAATAAAAGAAAGGGAGAAAAAAAAAAAACAGAAAACTTAATTTTTCTTCTTTAAAAATCAAGATTTAAATAGTTTTAATTTAAAAAATCTACATAATAATTTATATTGTTGTTATTAATAGTATATGGAATTATATTTGAGTTTAAGAGTTTCTTGATAAAAGAATTTTTAATTATATGCTTTGCACTTTAAGTGTTGTCATTATACAAATTTTATGTAATTTTTTTCTCAGTGTAATTAGCTGTTTTTAAATAATACAAATGCATATAAATAAAAGGTTTCATTAAAAAATCAACATAAATTATAAAGAATATTTATTTTCATAAATGTTAATGATCTTATTAATGATCGTTGCCATTGTTTGCCTTAAGATATTAGAAAAATTCCCTTAAAATCAGTTTTAAGGCTCACTTCACATGTGCGTTGTAAAATGTTGAAATTCAGGCCTTTTATTTTATGAATTTGTATTTACAGTGGGCGCCAATAAAAAACTACCTTTAACTTTAGAAGTTTTTTGTTTTTGCTGTATTTGAATATTTGAGTTTTTTATGTCACTCACTGTACTTTATTTCAACAATAATTCATAATTCATTGTTCGTTATTTCAAAATATTTCTAAAAGTTAAAGTTTAATTTTATTAAATGCTATTTCTATAAAAAAAGATGTTTTGAGATTTAAAAATTACCCTAAATGTTGATCAAGGAGACAAAAAGTAAATTGAAGTCAAAAAAAGTACAAAATTGAAGAAAAAAAATATATAGGTATAAAATTTTTAAAAATGCCAATTTTAAATCATTTTTTAAAGGACCAATTCTCTGTTACAAACGGTATTATAAGCCCCATTTCTTGTCCCAAAAAGTAAATATTTTCAAAAAATTATCATATTTGAAACAACACAAAATTTCAAAAAATTGTATCAATATTGGTAAAAAATATAATTTTTCCAAAAAGTATACATTTTTAAATAAAAGTAATAATTATCAAATCAATTTCCTAAAAGAAGGAAACTAATTTTTTCGAAAGTAGCATATTTAAAAAAAGTAAACAATTTTAAAAAATTGTAAAATTTTCCAAAGTGACCAAATTTCCAAGAAAGTACGGGTTTTCCCAAATGTACTAACTTTTAAGCAAAAGTAACAGTTTACAAAATAGTACTGAGTTGTTAAAAAAGTAGTGTCAATTTTCAAAAATTCAAAAACGTAACAAATTTTCAAAAAGGACCAATTTCGAAAAAAAAAAAAATAAAATAAAATGTTACAAATTAAAAAATAAAAAAGTTCTCATTTGTAAAAAAGTTTTTTTAAACATCCAAATAAATACAAAATTTTAATTTTTTTACAAAAAATTTAAATTTGCTAAAAATTAATTTCAAACAAATCAATAAAAAAATATATATGTATATTTTTTTAAAGAATCATTTTTAAATAAGTGAAAATTTTGATAAAAGTATCATTAAAAAAATCCCTAGAAGTACACAATTTACAATTACACCAATTTTCTCAAAAACTGTCATTTCAGAAAATATAGGTAAGGTGAGAAGTAAAAAAATAGAAGTCATGTTACTGCTAAAAACTTTTAAAGATATAGATTTTGTCCAAAGAATATCTCTTAAATTTTTTCTATCGAAAGATTTTTGGGTATTTTTACAATTATATGATTTCTTTTAGACTATTTGATTTCTGATCTGATTTTAACTACTATTATATTTTCGGATGCAAAGTAAAGGATAATCTAATAAAAAAAAGTTTAAATTACAGATAAAATTCAATTTTCATTGAAGAAAATATATATACAGTGGTGGTCAAACATTTGCAACTGAAAACCAAGTTTTTAGCACTCACAATTTATTTTTTGTTAAAAGAATATTTTAAGCAATTACTTTCTGTTGTTTTAGTAATTTCAAATATTTTATTTTATTATCTAATTAAAAGTTGTTAATTAAATTCTAAACTACTTATTAACTAAAAATTATTGAATAACAAATTTTAATGAAACATTTAAACATCTGCAACTCCTAGAAGCATTAAGGGGAAAAAATACATTCATTTTTATCATTTTCGAACATATGTATGTATCTTAGACATTGAGCTAAGAAAATCTTTGTATATTGAGGGTCATTTTATCAGTAATATAATAAATTCAACTTCAACTTCGTATTTCACTGTTGTAGTTGTGCATTAAGCCTTATTCAGACCAGCGCGAAATTACGAAATTTCATGGCGAAATTACGAATGAAATCTAGAGTGTTCATACTGGCTAGATGACATTTGATGTAATTTCGTGAACAGCTGATACTTATTGTTTACATTTTAAATTGTAAAATAAAGTATTTTGAAATGAAAACAAATAAGAAACAATTACTTACTAAATTGGAAATTATTAATTTGCAACAATTAAAAATGTAAAAAGGATAGATTTCATTCTACAAAATCAGTTTAATGATTAATTTTAAGATTTGTGTTTAAATTTAAGATCAGCTGTCAATTATTTTTTTTTCTCACGATTGAAACATGCAGTACATAGTTGCAAAAAAAGTATTTTTTCCAACCATGTACAGAGTTGCACGGAAATGGGCATCGCAATTTCAATGTAATTTCGCCGAAATTACACAAAATTATGTAATTTCGCAAGTGTGAAAATGTATGGGTAATTACGTAATTTCAACTTGATTTCGGCCGTAATCACGAAAGTACGTAATTTCGCGTTGGTCTGAATGCCCTATTGGGATTACATTTTCCGTCTATAGGATTTCGAACACTGACTTTTCCAGCTGATTACCTAACCAGTGTTGCCACACCAAACATTTTTTTCTAAACAAAATTTTGGAAAAAATAACCAAACTAGGAAAAAATAACCAAATTTTAAAAATTTAAAGTTATATAAAAATTAATATAATGTTAATATATGTATTCAGGTTTTAAATACTTTGCATATTAATAATAAACTTTAGTTAGTCTTTAGGAGAAAAAAAAGTATTTAAAATGTAACTGTTTAGAACAATGTTTATCAAAATGTGGTCCCTGATCCAATTTTGTATGACGTCGAAAGTAAACCAGATTGTAATAAATTTAGTATTGCAAAACACGTGGATCGAGTAGTAATAGAAAATAAGGTTGATTTTTACAATTATATGTTTACAGAAAAAGAATGCAATTAAGAGTAATTTTTATAGGGAGTTAGCCAATCTCATTATAACCCACACCACCATAGGTGGTTGGGGTATTATGCGTTTGTGAAGAAAAATTCATCCAGCACCCACCTTAAAGTACATCAATCGACTCAGAATCCCCTTTTGAGTCGATCTAACGATGTCCGTCTGTCCGTCCTTCCGTCCATCTGGCTGGCTGGCTGGACGGCTGACTGCCGTCCAGACCTGTACTTGTACACAAAATACAGGTCCCAATTTTGAAGTTAATTCAATGAAATTTGTCACGTCGGACTTTCATGACACAAGGACGAAGGCTATTGAAATTGGTTATGATCGATCCATTATTTCGCCTAGCCCACATACAAATGTCCTCTCGGAAAAGGGGTTTAACGATCATAAATTCCTTAAATATAACAATATTTTCATGAAATTCAGTGTAAAGAAGTTCTGTATAAGTATCAATCTTTGTGCCAAATGTTATGAAGAACGGTCCATAACTGACCATAGTTCGCATATAAAACCCTCTTTCGAACATCACTTTAATGGGCATAAATCACGTACACATGTTAGTGTCAAGTTAAAATACGATTTATATAAGCAGAAATAACAGTGATAACTTTTATGAGGATAGCTCCATAATTTATCATAACTCCTATATAAGCCCACTTTCGGGAATCACCCTAAATTACATAAACACATATAAATGTTAGCATTAACGTAATATTCTGTATTCGTATATTTTATTTTACACTTAGTAAAAGTATTGGTCCACTTGTCCAATGTGAGGGGTCTTACACATACACAATGGTGTGGGGTATCATATGGTCGGGCTTTACCGGCAATATCTTTCTTACTTGTTTGATATGAATCTCATTTTTTAGAAGCGTTAAAATCTAAAGATTTAAAGTAAAAGATATTTAATTAGGAGGTTTGACGAAAAGATTCTATGTATATCAATCGTCCATGTACCAAAGCACTCACACACATTAAATTTTATTTAAAAATTGTGTACAAAATTGTGATCCAATTGAGAATACAAAGAACACTTTTATTCCAGTTATTTTTAAAACAATGTGGTGCCTCTAAAAATTTTTACTATTTTTTTTAATTACTCGTATGTTACCCTGAACAGTTTTAATAACTAAACAAGGTACATTTTTTCTATTGCCTACAGCACCATATTTGGGAACCAAAGTATACAATCGACTCAGAATCTCCTTAACTTGTCGAAATTGGTTCATTATTTCCCCTAGTCCCAAATAAATGTTCTCTTGAAGTAATATTTTGAAGCTCAAATATCAGAATTCCACACAAATAAAAAATTTATATATACCTACATAAAATATGGTTTTCAGTTTCAAAAGGATCGCTTTAAAATTAATTGTAGCTTCTATATAGGGTCATCTCCCGAAAATCAGTTAAAAGTACTTAAATTCCATATAAATGTTAGTGTGTTAATAAAATTTTGATAAAATAAGATTAACCATAGCACCCATATAATGCTCTCTCTCAAGTATGTATTACTTTAAGGCACATATACAATAGCGTAGGATATCATATAGTCGGTCTTCACCGAATATACATTTCTTTTTTAATAGTAATTTATTTTGTAATTACAAGTATTTAGGTTGTTTGTTACGTCGTTACAACTTTCTTACAAAAATCCCCCATCCATTTCACTTCTTGGTTAAATATTATAAAATCTTTATATTTTTTATTGATTTAAATTGTTTTCTTCATGGTCAGTTAAAATTGGAACGGGAAGTTATAGGAACCTTTAGTTTTTAAATGTATGATTAAGTTTTATTTTTGGCAAGATTTACAGAGTAAATAGCATTTTTTAAACTAAAAAAAAATTAAATTTTGATTTATATAAAAAAAAAAAAATAACCAAAACCATAACCAAAATTGTAAAAAAGTCATCATATCCACATTGGAAAATAAAATAATCAATTTTTTTTAAAAATAACAAAAACGGCAACACTGAGAGAGAGAGAGAGAGAGGGAGATGTAAAGGAGATGAAAAACAGTGATGATCAGTTCAGTACAATTGTACTTTTTCAGTACAATTCGCTCTACAGAAGTACAGAAGTACAGCAGTACTTCAGTGATTAATTTAGTACAATTATAAAATTTTGCTTCTTAATAAAGTTTTTAATTGATATGAAATAAAAGTTCATTAGGCAATTTTTGGATTCCTTTAGAAAGCATTTTAGAATAGTAGCTAAAATTTGTTTTAGTAGAACTAAATTTTTGCGTAAAAATGTTTAATCAATTATATATTTTTAGACCTGAATGTTATATTTTTTGAAGTGACTTTTCGATATGCATTTATTTAGCATTCTTTCGACAAAACAACGACGTTTTACTTTCCATTACTCAACATGGAAAGACTTAATTTTTATATGAGCTTTTTTTTATTTCAAAACTTTTGGTGGAGTTTTCCATATTTTACTTTTAAATCGAAGTTCATACAAAACTCATCATTAGTAGTAGAGGTACCCTTTTTTCTCTGCATTCATGTAGGGCAGAAGGGGGATCAATCGCCATAGGGGCACATCTGCCATTGCTAATTATCTTTAAAACCAAGTATTAATTTTTTGTGGCACTAAATGATTTTCTTTTCCTTTATCGCAGATCTATCATCGATCAAATTTTAACATTTTCGATTTACATTTGATCCGAGGTAGGCGTGATTCTTAGTTTTTTCAATATTCTCTCACATATTTCGCTGTGGGCATTTTCTGTGATAATTTTTTTAGTTTTTTGAATTTAGTAGAAATTTTGTTCCGTGTTATAAACTAGATAGTAATGAACAAGAATTGATAACAGGTCTTTTAATAAATTCATTTAAAGTGTGAAAAAATTATCTTTGGTTCATAAGACTGCTACTGGGGAGCATTCGCCAGACTGCTGGTACGACGACCCATCTTCAGGAACATGGCAATCAGCTAGAGTAGATTTTTTACTTTACATACAGACTCTATAGTGCTTACAGCATTCATAAAAAAAATATTTAGTGATTTTCGCAATGTGCTGATTTCGGATCTATAATATTAATTGAATTTTTATTAATTTTACATAAAATTGAATTAAATATATTAATTGTTATTTGTTTTTTCAATTGCAGTATAAAAATAGAATAAAAAAACATCATATATAAGCAAACTATTCTGTTCTCATCACTTGGCGAATTTGGTTGGGGTAATTTCGCCGTTTATGGTCTCTTTAGTAATTCATACAAAAAATTAACATAACGGGAAGATAGTCACAATCAGAAGGATTTAAATTAAAACCAATATATCTAAGTCTTTAGTGCAACATAAAGTTTACAGATACCGTTTACGGTTATGAAAAGAGGGCACCTAAACAAAAAAGTGGCGTATTCTTCCCCTTCTACCCTATACTCTCTGTACTTACGACTTTATTTAACACCTTTGTCAATTTACCACGGTATAGTGAAACATATGTTTTACAAATTTCCATGTACAACTTGAACGATAATAGCTCGAAAAATACTATATTCACTTGGTTTTGACTAATTATAATAATAATGCTGCTAATTTTGATAACTCAAAGGAAATTTTCCAATGATATTCTGTCCAAAAAATATTGTAAAGTTTTTAGCACAATTACTGCACAAAAACTACAATTTTTTATTCAATTTAGTTCAATAATGAAAATCACATTTATCCCTTCCTGGTTGCAAATGTTTTGAACACTTCAATATCGTCCATTATATTTTGTTGCTATAAGTTAGTGGAATAATGTTATTTTAGATGTTGCACAAAATAATTTAGAAAACATAAAAAAATGTATACAAATATTTGGGAAACAAACAAATAAATGAAATGGGAAAATATCACCTCAATTTCAAAGGTTTTGTCCTTTTCTGTATATGATATATATTTTTTTTTTCATCTCAAAACATCGTCTTAAGTTTATATTTTAAGAATTTTCCTTAATTTCATATCAAAACTTTAATTAAAATTAAATATATATTTTATTGTCTTCCTTCTCATATACTTCTACTTACTTATGTGTGTGTGTAAAACTCTATATATGTGTGTATTAATTATTGCTAAACTTTATCTAAAAAAACTTTAAAAATACATAAAAAAACCTAAAAAATTACTTACTTGTACCATTTTTCATAACTAAATTTAACTAATTTCAATTTCAATTTCAAACTTTTGGCAAATGTATAATAAAAACTATTTGCACTTAATAAAATTTACACTAATTTAAAAAAATAATAAACAAATTAAATAAATGTGCACCTATTACGTGTTAAAAAAATCATACAAAACATCTTAAACAATTAAAAACTCCTAAAACTATACACCATAAAATAAAAAAAAAACAAATAACTTAACAGATTTTCAAGAAAAAGGTAATTTAAGCTTTTAAAATCCACCTAAAAATATTAACTTTTCCCTTGAAACAATTTTGAGTTTTAAAAACTTTTATTTTTTTTGCGTGTTAAAAAAATTAATTTAAAATAGAAAAAAATTGTAGTTGAATTATTTTTTATTTAGTTGATGTTGTGCGAATTTGCATGTAAAATAATTGACCAGTTGTTTAAAATTTTAGTGTTTAAAATTTATTTGAAATAATATTAAATTATTGGTTTATAAATAATAAAAGCTTAAGCATTTTGGTTGTGTATTTTATATAAATTAGTAATTTAAGATTGGCAGATTTAATTAAATAATTTTTAATTTATGTTAACTTTTGTATTTTTTAAAAATTCCAAATGACTTATATTATTTAAATAATTAACAATTTTGTATAAATATCCTAATCATCTTTAGGAAGTTGGCGAAGAATCGAAATTAGCTCGTAGCATAGAAAGAGTACGTGACTTGATACGTAAAAAACGTCAAGAGCGTAAGGAACGTAAAGAACGTAAATATGCTACGAAATTTCAACAGATTGTCATCGAAGCCCAACAGGCAGCCGCAGCAGCTACAATCGATAAACCGGGCCTGATAACAGAAACAAAGTTTCATAGGCTGAGTTATCAGGTGAGTAATAATAAAAATTGAAAACATTAGGAGTACGTTACGATAGGTTTTTGTAATCGAATCTGTATACAGAATTCTAGTGAAAGTTATTATAAAGGGTTTTCCAATAAGGGCCGGTCGATATTGACAGTCTCTCATGGCCATGTTATTTTGATGGTGACTGTCTAATATGTCTAATTAATTACACGGTGCTACAGTGAAAAAAATGCTTGATATTTAACATAGTGTAGTTTGTATATATGGGTTATTATATTCTAGAATTTTCCGAAATCGGGAGATATATTAAAAAAAAACGACTGGACTTCATGGCTTTACACATTTTTATCTCGATTACCTGTTAACCAATTTAAGTCTTTTAAACGTCTTAACTTTTACAAAATATATATATATACACTTATATTCATAGCAAAACTGTGTGAGATATTAAGCACACAATTAAAATTTTTTACTCGTATTTTGCCACATTTTTCAAAATAATTCAAAATAATGGCAACAATAAAATACAAGTAAAAAAAAAAAATCATATGTTCAACAATTCTAATTCGATTTTATTAAATGATAACTCATTTTATTCTTAATAAAATATAGTATTAGGAAAAAAATAAGAAAAAATATGTTTTCTAATAAAGTGTGCGTCAAAAATGGCTGAAAAGTTGAAAAAATAAAAATAAAATATTGAGTTTGCGTCCTTAATATCTTACACAGTTTTGCTATGAATAAAAATGTGTATATATTCTTTTTTAAAAAAGGGTAAAATATTTTACTTCTAATGCCGCACAATGTACTTTTTTGGGCTGTGAGTGATCAAAGTGTTCAAGTGAAAACATAAAAATCAATGTTTGAATAATTTAAATTGTAATAATGATCTAAATGTAAAACGTGATAAAATTTCTAAATCTGTTATTGTTTTTATTGTATCTCTTTAGTTGAAAAGATATTTGGTCTTAAAACGGTTAAATACATTTAATTTTTTATTATTTCATTTGAATGGTATGTTCATGTCTAGTCTAGTGGAAATTCTATTAAATTTTTGATAATTTCAACATATTACTTTTTTTTCTTTTGCTTTCAAAAAACCTTTATTTTGCTTTTGTTAATTTTACTCAGACTTTTAATTTTACTGCTAAAACCAGCAAAAAATTCTAATTATACGGGTTTAAAGTGCAAGTTATCTTGATTTGTTTCATATATAATTTAGCTGCCAGAAGGTGCTGGATGTAGGAATGCCTTTAATAAAAAAAAATCATAAAAAAGTACATGAAATCAAAAAGTAACCAAAACATCAATAAGTTTTAAATGGCATTTTAAATTTAAAATATGTTTATTAATATGAGTGTTAACATTTTTAAGATGCTTTTTTGAAAATTCATTGTTATATTTAAAAATATACATTTATTTTTTGAACTAAAATTGTTTTATAATTTAAGTATCGTGTAATTGAGCATCGTCATCGATAAATCCTTAAAGAAAGAATCCTGGATAATGTTCATAACCATCACAGAACACTTCTTAAGAAACCATAAATAAGCAATATGTTTGTAAGATTTTTTTTAATCTCACTTTTATCTCCGGTGATTCCTCCAAACAGACAAAAAATAATAATTTTTAGGTCTCAAATATATAAAACTAATGTGTAAAAATTGATGAAGGTGAAAGGTCAAAATAAAAAATCATTGAATTATAAAACTGTGCCCTGAGACATTCATCTAACATTGCACAGTGTCACATTTGACAGTTATAGAATGACAAAAGTCCAAAATTTTATATTCTGTTAGTAGAAGAGGGCGTTAAAATTCCCTGCCACTCCCATACTGAAAAATAAAATTTTTTTATAAATTTTATTATAACAAAGAATACTTTAAAGGTAGGAGTGGCAGGATCTAATCACACCAATATTAGTGTAATATTTGCTTACATTTTTAGCCTATACCTTAAAACTTTTAAATAATTCTTAACACACTGCTAATATGAGGTGCTGCATATTTTTTTCTAATAATTTAAAAGATCGCAAATATTTGAAATTGGAACTCGTTGGAACTTTTTAGTTCTAGGCCATTAAAAATAGAATTTCGAAAATAAAAAAAAAAAAAAATTGTTTCAATATTGATTTTTTAACCTAACAAATTATGATAAAATAATTTAGATACATTTATTATTTCATACCAAAATAACCAAAATGAACTTTTTAACTAAAAATTAAAAATGAAGAAAATTTTACAACAGGGAAGAGAAAATTCTTTTGGAAAAAATATTTTATAAAAAGATAGAAAAAGGAGTAATGAATAAATGAATTAGTATTTTTTAAGAATTGCTGAACTATGTTTAGCTCTTAATACGAAAAAAATGGCAAATAAAATTTTCATTTAAATAAAATATTTAACTTTATTTTGAATAAAATGTGAAAATGTGAAGATCTTTTATTTACCAGAACAAAGTATGAAAATATTATGGAGATTTATAGACATATGAAGACACAATAGCGGATAATATTTAGATCCTTTTTACGATATTTGATAAAAAAATCATGTCCTTGAGGTCGGCATTGTTGGCATTGGTTGAAGTTTTACGTCTATAAATTATGGACATAGTACTACAATATGCCGATCTGTACATTTTAATATGCATATTGTATCATATCATATTTGTTGACTCTTTACAAGGCAAAATATGGAAAAATGTAATAATTATTGTATTGTAGACGATAGCTAATTTTGTGCAAAATAACATAAAAAAAGTCGCGGACAAAAATGTTAACCTGTTCAAAAGTGATTATTTTTTGATCACTTATACCCCCAAAAAAGTACACTGTGTACTGTTTAAAAAACTTTAATTGGATGACAGCTATTCAAGGTAAAATTTTTTAAATCGAAAAATTGGGTTTTTGGAAATAACTCCCAATTTTTGGGGGTATATTAAAAGTTTTAAAAATTGCCTATACTTATATATATACCTATACTTATACCTATAAACTACACTAAGTTCCATTCCAAGTGTATTCAATTTTTTATTTTGTAGTACAGTGTTATTCAGTCGCTGATGCTAAATCATCATGACAAGTTACACGATTTTGTCCACTGTTTTATGATAAAAATCAAGTCGACGGATTCGGTTAGCAATCAGCTAACACTCGTATTTTCAAAGATATGCTAGAGTGTGGTGAGAACCCAATGCAATCGATTCCTCTCCATTTACAAGAACTCACTCTTTCGCAGACTGAATTTTGCTTCAACTGATGCTGGAGCTCAAAGTTAGTGATCAAAGACAAAGCGTTTTGTTCGAAGACCAAAGCCCAGAACGTTTGCAAGAGGACCGCAATTTTTATTATTACATAGGGTTTTCTAAAAAGGTTGGGTCGATGTTGACAGTTATATGATTGAGAAGCACGAGTAAATGATAAAACATTATTACAGAAATAAATCTCTGTTAGTGCAAACACTGATCGCCTTGGCCAAAGTTTATGGCAGACACGTTGAGCCTTCAACGTTTGGTGGTTAAAGGAAGTCAGTTCAGCGAGAACATCGCCGCTGTCGCTGAAAGTGTAAAGTAGAACCCGAGGCATCGATTCTTCGATGTGCACAAGTGCTACAATTTTTGTAAATTTCAACTTAATAAATTTTGCATTGGGACTTGAGCTGCACATATTTAAGATTCAACTTACCAAGCTCAAAATAAATTATCATATACAAGACTGTTTGTTTACTCACTGAATTTCGAAATGCTTGGAAGAGGACCCAAAATTTCATTTATAATGTAGGGTTTTCTAATAAGGACGATTAATTACACAACTAAATATTTGATTGTGTAAAAAATAATCATGTTCCTGTAATGGTTCAAGCTTTATGCCCTATCTCTTAGAAGACTACGCTACCTATTCTTCCGATCGTGCTCAGGTTTTGGGGTAGTATTCCTGTCTTTGTAAGACATAGGCTAAGAACCCATCATTTAAATTTAAAAAAAAGGTAGCTTTTAAATACCTGAATACCAACTAATTAAAAATGAAAATAAAACTTGTTTGAACTTTTTGCCAAAAGAAGATGGTGACCTTTCTTCTTTCTCTTTTACCCTCCAAACTGATCGATTTGAATATAAAATATAATTAAAATAACCCTATAATGATTCCCTAACTATAATCGATTAACCGTTCGTAAAAATAAAGCAATTAAATAGGCATATTGAAATTAATTATAATCAAAATTATCTAAATTAAATAACATCTTGTTTATTTAATATTAAAATATCAATATTCAGAAACAATTTTTTTGTTAGACAGTGTATGTATATGTATGTTTATGTTTAAAAAGTATATAAATTTTCAAATTAAAAAAAAAAATAACTTTTATATTATATTTTTTTTTAATCTGATTAGGTTTTGTTATTATAAATTATTATAAAAATAATTAACAATATGAAAATTTCTAAAACAATAAAATTAAACAAATACGTAAAGCTTACCAAAATATGATAGAGGAAGCAGCAGGACTGTTGTCATTTTCTCAGCAACATTTGTTTTTATATTTTCATTTTACCTTATATTATTTATAACAAATTTATGCTAGTGTAAGTGTAATTTTTTGTAAGTATGTATTTAGTGTAAAAAGTGAATTTTGTATAAAAGTGTAATATGTGTAAAAGTTTATTTACATTTTTTTTACATTATATTAAAATTTAATAGTATAAAATGTAAATTAGATTAAATTTAATGTTAATGTTAAATTAAATTTGTTTTAATAATAAAAAAAATAAAATTGTAAAGTTTAAATGTTTGTAGAATTAGATTTAGTTAAAATTGATAGAATTAAGTTTGTTTAAATTAAGATTTAACTCAGATTAACTAAATTAGTTTAAAGTTTATATCAGGTTTTGAGAGATGAATTAAGTTTAAGATTGAAAAGTGTTATTTATGTTGATTAAACTTTAGGGTTTAGGGTTAACGTAGATAAATAAAAGTTGAAGAAGTAGTTAATCACTTCCTGATGTTAGCGTTTGGACAAAACTTGGCAAATTTCTTGAATTTTCATAAATTGCAGAATTTGATATTGCGCAATTATAATCGATGGATATACTTTTAAATTTCCTCTGTTATTCTGATTTGCAATTTGTTATAGAAATGAAGTCTAATTATACAATTATGATCCTAATTAGTTATAAATACAACAAAATATATCATCATTCTGCTTACCTTAAATTTCTTTATATAATTTCTCCCTTTTAATCTAATTAAATTCTTATATATTTCCTTCCAATTCCTATATTTGTAGTTCTTGTGCGTATACGTATTTATTGTATTATTGTATACGTATTATTTGATATAAATGAACATTTTTTATACAAAATTTTCATAAAATAAAAAATTGTAAAGTATTTGAAACCTGATGAACAATTTGAAGAAAATATTGCCCTCACATTCCTTACCAACGTTTGTTGGCCAAATTCTATAAAACCAATTCGGTAGATAATCAGCCAACATCCATAAGTTAGATAAGATCCTGATCGACCGAAAACATCTCCTACGATCATCAAAGAATGCAGGAGAATGAAAGAAAGAACAAGATTCCATGGAATTATCATAAACAACGTAATTTATCCTCAGACTGGGCTAAGAGGACATATTAATGATAACCAATTCCTCTTAGACCGAAATAAATGCTTTAGAGGCACAAAAATTAGGTTTTGACAGGAAAGCGAACGCTTCCAAGATTATGCGATAAATCGCAATCGGACTATAACGTCTAAGTCAATATAATTCAGATCATCGCTCAAATTCAGCTGGATATATATGTATGAACATTGGACCTATCGAATTTATGCCACCGTGCAAAGCCAGCGGACTTTTCAACTACGTTAAATTCCGTACATAACATCCTACAAACAAAAATTTGTTAATACCTCACACTCATCTTGTTTTATTTCATTTCAACATCGAAATGCTCTTAATGGAAACTCCTTGATTATATAGTTTTTACCTCTCAAAATCAGTAATTTTTAGCTTAAAATCTTGAAAATCCGAATTTCAAGTAATTAATTTTAATAAATCTTTCAATTAAATATACATTTTTCTATTTTCTTCCTTCCTCTCTATAGGAATCAATGAATCGGCCTGTTTCCGGTTCCGATTTTGGCTACCAAATACCTTTAAAAGGTAGTCTGCATACTATTGCCGATGGTGTCGAAACGGAAGATGATAAAAAATCATATTCTTCACAACAACTAACACATTCAATGCTGAGCGGTGGTGGTGGCTCTCTTCATCATCATCATCAACCACATCAGCGACACCAACAGCCAGCGTTACAGTTGTTGTATCAACAGCAACAGCCTGCAATGCCTTCATTTGATGGCACTGTTGCCAGCTCCTGCCAATTAGACAATAATAGCTTAAATCCTCAAGTGGATCGTCGTTTACAACATCAAATGTCTTCCGGATTTGGTACCCAGCCAAATGATTCACGCGACGAGCCTACAACGTACACCGAATCGATAGAATTGCAGCTGATGGGTCAATATAATTCGACTGACACGGACCCGTATGGTAATGATCAGCGCAGCGGTTCTTATATGCGCGCCGATTCCTTGCAAGAACGTAGCGGTTCCTATATGCGTGCTGATTCCTTGCTGGAACGTAGTTCAACGCGTCACTGCAGCGAGGAACATGATGAATCTTATCTACAGTATCAAAAATCGTTGCTAACACGTTCACCCAGCTATCGCAAGTCCCTCGATCGCCTATCACAGTCGAGTGATCAATCGCAGAGATCTTTGATTCCTTCGCGTAGTCTAAAGTCCGATGAGGATGACCATTCGCGTCATTCGTTGAATACAATCTCCATAGAACACGAAGAACTGTTGTCGAATCAGGCCAATCTTCGAGATGAACTATTAAATTGTGATCAAAAGGAATTATTTCAATTTCTGCAGGATGATTTACTCGATAATAGCAACAATTATTTTAGCGATACTGTGGGTTATGGTTCTGCTATAATGGAAGCCGATACGGACTCTCTGATCGTAGTAAATGGTAGACGGGAGGAGCGTAAACCCTCAACCAGCAGTATTAAATCGAATTTAAGTTACATCTCTAATTCCATACTCCAAACCATAGAATCTCGCCGCAATGGCAGTCATTCCTCCAACGGTAATGGTCATGACAGTGATAATTTACCTTTAGTGGAACACTCGGAATTCGACAATATTATACAGAGTTTTGAAAAGGAATTGGAGGAGATTAAAAAATCCACGACCTCTTTGGAACATAGACTATCTACACTCTCGGAACCCTCGCCCGCTGCTGATGAAGCCAATAAGGCCATATTGGAGCATATAGCAGTGATAACGGGAGCTTCGGAAAGAACGGCTGCCGATGAAGTTGTGGCTCCCCTAAATCCCTACGATAGTTATGATTTATCGGCGGTGCCGCGGCGACAGCATTCTTTGCCAGCGAGTTCTTGCCGAGCTTCAGCGAAAATCAAACGACGTAGTTTGGAAAAACAACGAAAAATCGATGATGATTTTAGTATAACAAATGAAATACGCAAAATCTGTGATCAAATGCAGGCGCCTTTTGCCACTGTGGAAGCCATGTCCGTGGCTGCCACACAGGCTTCGGGCGCTCAGTCACCCTTTATGCGACGAAAAAGTGATTTGTTTAGTGCTCAATTCGATCGTTTTAAGCGCATGTCTCTCATCGAGCGCGTCGAAGAGGTGCCAGAGGAGGACAAACCTATTTCTACTCTGCGAATAGAATCGGAACGATTACCACGCAAATGTCTAACGGCCGAACCCATGAAGATCGATAGTCTTTCGCTAAAAAGTACAAATTCTTATGAAAACCTACTATTGCACAAACAATTGACTAATGCTCAAAAACAACAGCAACAACAGCAGCAGCTGAAACAACAAAAACAACCATCGCTGCAACGTGATAGCTCACTATCTTCTTCGGTCGCTATACCACCCACACCACCAACCTCACTTAAGTCTGCGATTGAGCCACATACGCTGGCACAGTTGTCTTCGCTGAAAACGACACCTCCCCTAACGGCGCTGACTGAACATCAACAACACTATCATGCCACAACAGCTCAAACACGTACCACACCTCTCCTCCCAAGGGCTGGTCAGGGTAGCGTTGAAGCGCAGCATAGTAGTAAATTGCATGTCAAACGCTCAAAGCATCCACAATCGTCTCTAGATAAAGCTGCTTCCTTTCAATCGGGTCGCACCGAATCGCATAGTTCGGGTGCGGCCGATACGTCATCATCAGTCATGGCACTGACTGCCCCCGGCGAAGCTTTGCTGTTGGCGGCAGGCGGTGATTCGATAACGCAGAGAGATGGCGAAGCTCTCCAGTCGCAGAAATCAACATTCTCACGACTGACCGAAAAACCATGGCATTGTCTGGTCTCCTACGTAGACGATCTCACAGTGGGTGGGAGACGTAACTCGCAGGGAGCATACAATGATCCCATGACTTTTCCAAGTTTTGGACAAACGAAGCCACCAAAAGTGCCAGATGATTGTTTCCCGCAAAAGTGCTATGAACAGTGAGTAGAATAAGAAGATTTTTTTCTTTTTATATCCTTCACCAAAGGTGACAAGAATAGTAAGTAGGAAATTGGCCATTCTGATAGTATTTTTTTAATATTCTTTGGGAATCCCATAAAGTATATATGTATATTCTAAGTTCTTCTAGGTAGGGTTGTGGTAATAATTATGTCCGTACTTGCGTCTGCTTGCTGATATCAACTTTCTGAAAGCCTCTGATATCCGAGGGACATGTTGTGTTATATAAATATTTTAATTTTTCTTCCCTTTTTGAAAAAAAAAATCAATAAAGCCCGATTAAAAAAAAAACAATATTCGCTAATAAAACCGAATTTTCACCATGAAATTTTTTTTACCACAAAATTAAAGGCTTATTTCACCGCAAAATAGATTTTTCACCACATAGTAGATTCTTCATCACAAAATAAATTTTTCACCGCAAAATAGATTTTTCACTACATAATCGATTTTTCACCACAAAGTGGATTTTTCATCATAAAGTAGATTTTTCACTACAAAATAGAGTTTTCACAACAAAAAAGCCTTTTCATCACATAATCTGTTTTATCACCCCAATATAATTTTTTCATTACAAAATCGGTTTTCACCACGAAAACGCCTTTTCACTATAAAACTGTTTTTTCTACTATAAAATAGGTTTTTCACCACAAAATAAATTCTTTACTTCTTTTTTATTTCACCGGAAACCTAATTTTAACAGAGAAGAAAAGAAATAGGTTTTTCACAATACTAAGGTAAAGGGTATTAAGATTCGGCCTCGCCGAATATATACCCTTAACATGTTAATATTTTGATTGCTAAAATATTGTACTTAATTTTATTTAATTTATTTCCAGCTTTTATTTTCGCTGTCCATGGTTTATGTCCTGTATGGATACGAAAAGTGCTAAACATTGGACACGCGTTAGAACGGCCGTCTTGACTGTTGTGGATACTCCAGCCTTTGAGTGGTTTGTTTTGGTGTTAATATTCGCTTCCAGCATAACATTATGTTTCGAAGACATTTATTTGGATAGTAATAAATCTCTGAAACGCATTCTTTACTGGACAAATTTTTCATTTTGTTTGATATTTGTCATTGAGATGGTATTGAAATGGTTGGCCTTGGGGTTTTCTAAATACTTTACTAGTTTTTGGACGATTTTGGATTTTATAATTGTTTTTGTAAGTATTTTAATTTGTTTTTGTTTATTAATTCTTATTATATATTAATTTCGTATTATATTATATATTTTTATCGTTATCAAGGTTTCCGTTTTTTCTTTATTAATTGAGGAAAATGAAAATTTAAAAGTTTTACGTTCCTTAAGAACTCTGAGAGCTTTAAGACCCTTAAGGGCAATATCTCGGTAAGTTTGCTGTTGTTTATATACTACATATATATATATATATATACATATTTGTTTATACCTATATGTATACCTATGTGGTTTTTATTCTGTCTTCAAGATTTAACCTTTTAATTTTTATTTCATATATATTTTTTTAAGTCAATTTTTATATGTATGTATCTATCTATCTTTTAAAGAAATATTTTATAAATACATATATGTATGATGGGTGTATTTATTATGAAGAATGTCGTTTATTTACTATATATTTAATTAATCAATTTTCTTTATACAAAAATCAGTTCTATATATTTTCAGATAATTAATTCTATAGTCTATAACACAAAATATTAATAAATATAAAAACTTTATATTAAAATAAAATGTTATTATTGTGTTATAGATTATAATTCTTATTCAGTCATTTAACAACGATTTGAAGATTTATTTACTTAATACTATAAATATTTAATTAAATTTCTTTTTATCTTTTTAATTTTAAAGTTTATAACATAACTATATTTTTTCTCTATATTTGAATGCTTAAGCACCTTTTATTTAAAATACTTAAACAGTTTAAAAGAAAAACTACTAAATAAAACAAAACATTTTTTTGGAAGTATTTAATACAATATCGTTTTCTTTAAGGATTTCGAATAGAAATAATTATCATGTTAAAACAAAGGAAAAATAAAACAAAATAAAAGAAAACAAAGAATCCTTAAATATCCTTTATATATAAATGTATTTGTCTGTGTGTTTTAAATTCAAACTTCCAAATGAGCTTAATGATTAAAATTTTTTTTCTTTTAAATTCGAGCACTTTATTATTTCATATATTTATTTTAATTTATTAAAAAAAATAATAATAAATAAATAAAAGAACAAGACTTGAATCAATTTGCTTACTGGTATAATTCAAACCTTGTTAAGTATTAATTAATTGGTATTATTTATATATAAATTATATTTTTTAATATCTGGTATATGTATGTAATTGGCATGTTTTATTTATATAAAACTATATGTATTTTATTTAGAAAAAAAAGCAAAATAAGAAAACAAATCTGAAAAAAATTAATCAAAGATGAATTTTATCGAAATTTTAATTAACATGAAACTATTTTGGAAGTAGAGCTTTAATTTAAAATAGGATGTTCCGATTAACATGGAACTTGACAATATCGCAGCAGAGGAGTATTTGAGTTTAAAATTAGAAGAAGTGTCCCACATACCCTGTAGGGGCCATGTTATATTGTTTTAAAATAGGATACTTTTGACATGCAAATTGCTTCTTACTAAAAAACTAATGAAGCTGATAGTATCAGAAGGTGAGAGACCATAAACGTCCTTTGGAGAAATCTTATCCTGCAGAACCCCAAGGCGGAGCAGTCGCACAGAATATGCTTTGTGGTTTCATTAAGTATTTCGCAAAATCTACATTGCTTAATAACCCCGTTGCCCAGAATGTATTGATGATATCTCCAGAACCATGTTCGGTGAATAATTCCGTTAGTATTCTAAAATTGCTTTTACTAGTTAGAAACTTTTAGGATTTACTCCTGAATAGCGTAATAAAGGCGTGCTTGAGTCTAGACATATAATCCCATTGATGGATGAATTCAGGCACTACTCACCAAAGCTGTAAATAAATCATTCATTTTTGAATTCGCGAATCATACACTGAATTAGCAAATTTTGAATTAATTCTTTTCTCACAAAAAATGAATTTAATGAAATTTGAGTCAATGAATTTGGTAAAAATTTATTGTAATTCATTTCTAATTCAAATGAATTTGTGAAATGAATTGCAATTCATTTTCAATTTAAATGAATTTGTAGAATGAATTGCAATTCGTTTCTAATTTAAATGAATTTGTCAAAGTGAATTGCAATTCATTTCCAATTCATTTGAATTGATTTTTAATTAATTCAAATGAATTAGAAATTCATTTCCAACTCATTTGAATTGAATTGATTGAAATTTGAATTGATTTTGTAAGTAAATCTACAGTAAGCATAACTGTCGTTTTGTTATTCAAATAATTTTCTATGTTAAAGAAGTTGTCGTTGGGCGGTCGTGGGTCACAAAATTTCAAAAATTATTAATTGTTTCAGCGTATTTCAAAATAAAAGTCAGTTCTTCTTGAAGAAACAAACTCCAAACACCATGTTTTTTTGATCAGGCGCGGATTCAGGACAAGGCTTTTCAGTTTTTGTACTGACTTTTTTCATTTTGGTAGGAGGAATTTCCATTTTTCATTCCCCTAGATCTGCTCTTGAATTTGATTGATTGCAACTCATTTTTGATTTCATTCATTTGAATTGCAATTCATTTGAATGAATTCAAAATTAATTCAATTCAAATGAATTGAAAATGAGTTGCAATTTACTTAACAAATTCACTTGAATTGGAAACGAATTGTCATTCATTTTAAAGATTCGTTTGAATTGAAAACGAATTGCAACTCATTCTAAAAATTTTTTTCAATTGGAAACGAATTAAAATTAATTTTTGCCTAATTCGTTTGAATTAATTCAAATTTCATTCAATTCTTTTTTATTGTGAAAAGAACTAATTCAAAATTTAGCTGATTTGTAACGAATTAAAATCAAAAAAGAATGATTCATTTACAGCTCTGCTACCCACTATCTATTCCTTTCCCTGACGTAGCTTACAGGGATGTTAAAAAATGTTTCAGGCCCAATGAAAAGGGTATCTAATATAACGCTAAATCGTTATGTGCACCAAATTTATTAAGAACTGTGGCAAAGTCCTTAACCACAATAGATCTAATCTCACAATATGATATGACATTTAGATCAGATTATCTTCCCAAAATGATAAATAATTCTCTCAATCCTTTTCTCAAGCTCTCCCAAGCGCAAATGAAAATTAACGGGTGTTTACTCATTATCTGATGTCATGATTCGTCTGCTTGGAACCGTCCGTGAACTGAACTTGATATACACTTCTATGATACCAAGATTGGTTCTGCCATAGATCCCCGACTTATGGTTAAATATTTGGCGGATAATCTTAATTGGGTGGATGTAGTAGTTAATTCTAATTTTTCAATAAAATTAATGAAATAATTAAAAGAAAATTATGAGCTGCCGAATAATGAAAAATCTGCTATAAATACTAAGAACTTTCTACAGAAAGTAAAGCAAAATGTATTGAAAATTTAGCTGACAAAACAACAACAAATAAAATGTTTTAGGGGAATAGCCATGAATAAGTAAAACTTACGTATCGTTACGACATTGTCACTACAACAATATTATGTTCTCAGTGTCAATATTACAATGTTCATGATAACAATGTTTTTGTTTCAGTTTTATCATTCAATGTTCACATTCAATCAAAATTTTAATATAGTTGACTACAAAAATTTAATGCTTCAACCTTTCAGAGAAACAGAATTCTAGAAGTTAGTTTGTCTATCTTTGGAAGTGAAGAAAGTCGGTTTTTCATTTTCTTCACCTTTTAATCGAATATTTTAATCATTTAGATCATTTTGGTTTACTAGGCAGTAATATAGAAATATTAATGGAAATTCTTAACAGCGTATTTCTAAAAACTAAAAAGGTGTAATACTTTTTTCAAAATAACAACGATTCTTTCCAGATATTTTTGTGTCTCTTTCGACATTTCTGATTCAAACAATCTATGTATATTGTCTGCGTGAATTCGCATGAAAACGGATGAAGGCCAACGACTACAAACATTTCATATGTACTATTCTTAAGTAAAGTATATACCAGAAGTTTCACACTATTGCCGCCGTTCGATTAATTGCTCTAGATCACTCCGAACTTTTAACTTCGGGAGTGTAGTTTAAGAATCTAGAATCACTTTTCTAAAATTTTTGGAACTTGGGTGGATGTACTGTTGTTGGTAGACTTTTTTGCACATTAATTTGAATTTTTTTTAATATTTCATCGGCTTTAAACCATTACTTTTTCCCATACTACGATCTTGTACGTTCTCCGCAGGATTTCCCGTATCAAGATCTATTACGTTCTCCGTAATAAAATCGAATATCTATATCGAGTTTTCCATGAGTTTTTTGGTAAAGAAACATATTATTACTATTTAGTATAGATTTTCAAGATAAACCTTTTAGATCGATACAAAATCAGTACCCTTCGAAAAGGATACTTATTAAAAGGAATTGCATTGTTCAAGTAAAATTGATCTGTGTAAGAAGATAAAATCAAACTAGTTTTTCTTTATTGTAGGGCCACGTACTTTTTATATATAAATCTATATTATATTGTTGAATCGATAATAACTAGTACAGAGCTAAGAGAAGTGAAGAGTGAGGAGGAGCTACATACATCTAAAAAAGTATTCATCTTCGGTTAAATAAATTTTTCAGCATTTAAAATTTTTCAAAGCTTTAATAATTCGGATTAAATTGTTTGAGAAATGAAATTGCTAAAATCTTGTTACACAATTTATCTAAAATGTACACGAATTTGAAAAACCCGATTTAAACCGAATTAATTGTATGTAATTAAAAAAAATCAACTATTTGTGTAAAATTGTATGTTTTTTGCTTTAACACCTACTGATTGTCCTTAATCATTTTCTCTTATAAGAATCCTTTCTATATGTGTCTATGTGTTAATTACTCCCCATAATTTAACCCATTTTTATATTCCCTAAATCCATTACACAATTCGATAATAAGAAAACAAAATTGCAGACTTTTTTCCATTTTTAATATAAAAAAGAAACAAACATTTTATTTCTATTCCAGGTGGCAAGGAATGCGAATTGTAGTAAATGCTCTCATGTATGCCATACCATCAATTTTCAATGTACTTTTAGTTTGTTTGGTTTTTTGGTTAATATTTTCTATAATGGGTGTACAATTTTTTGGTGGTAAATTTTTCAAATGTATCGATAATGAAGGAGAACTATTGCCCGTAACGGTTAGTTGCCTTTTATTTTTCCTAAAGAAAGCTTTTGTATATAAAACTTAATATAAAAAAAAAAAATAATTTAAAATAATCACAAATTTTGAAAAATTTATAATCCAAAGAAAAAAAAAAAACAATTTATATTATTTTGCAATATCTTTCTATTTCCCCCCTAAAACACATACGTAATAAAAAAAAAACTCACACCATATTATGTAGGAAGTGAATGATAAATGGGATTGCATAGAACAAAACTTTAGTTGGATCAATTCAAAAATAACCTTTGATCATGTAGGTATGGGCTATTTGGCTCTCTTACAAGTGGCTACTTTTGAAGGCTGGATGGAAGTTATGGCCGATGCAGTGGATGCCCGTGGTGTGGACTTACAGCCTCAACGTGAAGCAAATCTTTATGCTTATATATATTTTGTTATCTTCATTGTATGTGGATCATTCTTTACTCTTAATCTATTCATAGGAGTAATTATCGATAATTTCAATATGCTCAAGAAAAAGGTAAGTTTTATCGGATCAAGCTGAGTGGTTGGTCAATAATTTTTGATCAACAAATCTCACTACTACTGCTTTGAGTTAATGGAGAGATTAAAATGAAGATAGACAAGTGATTTATAAGGTTTGATTTTGGTAATATAATTTTCTTTTATGTTATTTTGTTATTTTTTTTTTTTTTTGAAATCAAAATGTTGAGTTTCTTATAAATAAAATATTTACACTTGTTTGAATTAAGGCATAGTTGAAGAAAAGCTCTGTTATATATGTTAAGAAGTGGGTATTAGTAAGAGGATGTTGTGGAAATCGGTATATTTTTATAAAAATATTAATATAGAATGGTCATGTCAGTGTCTCGATTGAAAGTAGCCATCTTCATAATGTAATTAATTAAGACTTTGTTGACGGTTTCTGAATCTATCTCACGAATGTATCAGACTTTATATTTCTGAGTCTGAATCATTTCTGGTTTATCCACATGTTTTATTAAGTTAACGGTATCATTCATATATCAGATCTAAGATGACTAATTTTTAATAATGAAGGAGAACTATTAAAAACAAACTTAGCGCTCAAAACCTATTATTTGAGGGTGAATACCCGCTTGTATTTTTAGTACAGAAAAATTATTCAACGAACGTAATGTGATGGACTTCCAAAAATTCATTTCAACATACAGACGGACGGACAGATAGACTTATATTCTCAAAAGTTCTTTTTATTCATAACAATCACGAATATTTTTTTAATTTAAGGCCCTGGATATATATTTAAGGATTTTCGGACAAAATGACAAACTTATGTATACCCTACATTTATTGTGAAGGGTATAAAAGAGGTAACAATTTTCAGAAAAGGTATTCATTTTCATCAAAGTACTGCTTTTAGAAAAAGCTTTAAGTATTTTTTAAAAAAATATGTAATAATCCATTTTTTAGTGAATTTTCGTACACAGCTAAATTTAAAATTTAACGAAGTTTTCGAACATAGACAATATCAAACATTAATGAATACTGTGGTAGAAAAGTACTAGTTTATAAAGTGTCAATTTATTTTTTGATTTTTCTAATTTCTTTCGAAATATCTCATTGAAAAATTCTAATCAAGTTCGGCTAAACATAATAGCCATGTCCGAAAATTTTTATCATCTTGTAATGAATTTTTGAAATTTAATTATTTTATAAAATACGAAAATTCGAAACTAAGTTTGAAGTTTTCGAGTGTATCTAATAATAGTGTAAATTTCAGCAAATTATTATTTTTTGAAAAAAGAATAAACTTTAATTATTTTTGGAATTTTGTTACAATAATCAATATTATATTTAAATAATCTAAAATAGAAGGAATGGCAAAGCTTTATTTTCAACTATGCCAATCTAGAAATTTGTAAAATAAAATTACTAAACTAACTACAAAATTATATTTACTAACTACAAAATTATATTTAGAATTTGTTGAAAGAAATCACTGCATTAAATATAACAGAATTAAAGTTTTTACATAAAAATGACAAAAACTCACACGATTCGAAATTTTTGAATTGTATTTTAAAACACCATTTAAATAAATTTCATTTAAACTATTTTATTTTTTAATTTTTTATTTATATTTTTTAATAAAATATATAATTAATTTAATTATCAATGTAATTTTTTAATCAAACTTGTAAAAATCAATATATTTAATTAATATTTAAAAAAAAAACACATTTAATTATTTATATGTATGCCTGTGTGTGTTCTAATATATATATAAACCTACATATATACAAATAAACATAAAACTAGTATGAAGGAGGAGTGTTGGAAATGTTTCTCACCGAATCTCAAAAACATTATTACACCGCTATGAAAAAGTTGGGACGAAAAAAACCACAGAAAGTCATTAAGCGACCAATAAATCATTTTTTAGCGATGTTTTACGATTTATCGAATTCCCGAAGGTAATAAAAACCATCAAATGAAACAATAAAACTACTTTTTTTTCTTTTGCTCTAAGAAAAAAATTTCAATTGCTAAAAGTATGATTTGAAATAATATACGAAAATATTCAATCACACACCATAAGCATCTTTTTATTTCACTTGCGCCTACATAGCCACGCCTACTAAACGCCCACACTCAACACACATATTCTCCCAAACATAGCAGCATATTTTCTCTTATTTTTAAGTTATAGCTCGTCTGCCATTATCAGTCATAGAAACAAAAATCTTTTTTCAAAACAGAAACAAACCGTGTTAAACTTTTTGTATTTGTATATAGTTTTTGAAAAATTAAATTTTTGAATTTTGATTTGAGAAAAAACTTTTTAGTTTAAAATACTACCTACTTGAAAACAAAACATGTTTTGAATTCTATGTTTTTTGAGTTTTTGATTTTGAAATCTATTTATTGTTTTTTTTTCTTTCTTTTTGCATCAAAACCCAATTTAAACCGCTAATAAACTTTCAAAGTGGTTTTCTTCTAGGTTTTTGTAAACGTACTTTATTGTATTAATTTGATTTATAATTTATTGTTATTGAGTTGTTTAGTAAAAAAAAATAAAAAAAAAAAATCGATTTGGTGATAAAATTATTTGAACACTTGACTTCTTAGCGAAAGAGAGAGTAAGAGTGAAAGAGATCTTTGTATCGTCTTGTCTTGTATTTTACGTAGAAGGTGTTTTCAACTTTATAGCTTCTCCATTTAGCTGTTAAACTATAAAGTCCAAAGCATCTAATGTTTAACAGAAAAACTTTCTTAAGATTTTTTTCCACTTTCTACTACTTATTCTATATAACATTATGAAAGCTATGTATAAAAATATTCCTTCACCTTTAAACTATATTTCCCATTTCAACTTTAACTTTCCACCTGTGTAAATATTATTAGTAGTAGAATAAATTTATTTATTTACTTAATTGTCTTCCCGAGCAAAAAGCACAGTGGGTAATTATTACACGTTTCAGATAAAGATAAATTTTATTTGCTTATTATTATTATTTTTTTTTTACCATTCATATTTTAATTTTAAATTACTTCAGATGTGTTTGAATTTTCAAAATTTATAATATGTTTAATATTTATTTGGACCTTACAGTTTTTTCCGCAGTATAATAAGAAAGTGACCTCGTTAGCCCGTCTGTATTGCAATTTCTTTTGTAGATGTTTGGTCACTTTATAATTACATTATGGTTCTTTCCTTTGTCTTTTGAAGAAAATTTTATTATAGCAGGCACCGCGATTGTTGATGACAATTTGAGAACAGCCACAGTCTATATCTTATTAACATAGACCTCTGGTTTCGAAAACCCTAAAGAATTATGCCTGAAGCAGTCGCATCAGACGTTCTGTTTGGTCAGTGCAAATCGTCAATTGAGACAGCCGAGATTTAAATGTATCCTTCAAAACATCCATTGTGGTGTGAGTTGGGAACCACATATTTTCCAACTGATAATATTAATAGTGGATTTTCAATGAACCGGAAATGATTTTTAAAGAGCACAATAAACTTCGGCCGAAAATCCAATACCTCGTTGAAGTTTACCTAGTAACTGTCCTTTTTTAGGGAACATTTTCAAGTCTTTTTCTAAATTCTGCTTCATGCAATGTCGGAGGAACCCTTCTTCTGTGAGGTCTCTTTAAAGCGAAATCTTAATAGTTTTACAGAACGTTTGGAAAATATACTCCAAAATCATTGACGAATAATTCAGCAAGAAAAAAATTTAATAAAATTCCGTCCTCCTCAAAAATATTAAAATAATCTGATAGAGAATATATTTTGGGCAATTTTATATTAAATTATTTTATTTGTAATCGACTGTTCGATGAGCGCGCGGAAGGCACTAATATGATCAGTACATGATCAGCACTACTGCAGTGACTAGCCTGAATCATTAACATGATAATTCATTTGAAAAGAAGTCTACAAAACGTTACTTCCATCTTTCTAATCGCTTCTCATCTGTGTTCTGAAATTGTTTTACAGGGTGTTGAAGGGCACTTTCACGGATTGTTTACTGATTTTATAAACGCTTCAGGAATCACCAATATGAGAACTATTCTTAGCTTTAACTAATTAACTGCTCATGTAAATTCTCTTGTTCCTATGAACACAGCCCTTTAGAAATTTGTCCCATAAAGTAATATTCCCCATTTAGAATTTTGCTTTAACATCAAATCGGTCTTGAAAAACTAGCCACGTCATTTGCAAATTTTAATATTACCCCTCATAACATAAACCACTTTTCGAAATTCATCACGTAATTGAGAATTTAAATATTTTCTGAAGGTGATCCGTTGAAATAGTTATTTTCGGAGTACAGTTGTTGACAGACGTTGTGTACTCAAAGAGTTCCTCTGATAACCATTATCCTTGCGCTTTGTATTACCATTGTCATTCCATATTTCGAGACCGTGCATTCTTATTAAAAATGCCTCAGTGATGCATTGTCACATTCTACTTTTTCATTGATATTTTTTATTACAGAGGAGACATAACATATTTCTAGGGAAAAGGTATCATATCTTGACAACAGAAATTATCTTTAATTTCTTCGGAGGATTATTAACACGTTTTTAAATTTCGATTCCACTTCCACAGGCAAAAAGTGCAAAAAGATACAGTCAGATTAATAGTTGAATTTAACATTGATAATAGAGTACAGCAAAAGAGAGATTCATGTTGAAGTCATTTTAATGAACTTTATATTGAGATATTATATCGTAATATCACAAAAGTCTGTAACGAATGACACAGTTTATTATGCAATTCGTTTAAAGTTAATTATGATCACAGGTTGCAGACCTTCGAATCGCTAGTTTGATAATAGAACTGTTATCGTAGGTCTAACTGTAGCCTTATTATATTATTATATAAGAAAGTTGCCACACACTGCGACTCAAACGTATATGAAACCTCGAATGATGCTGACAGTCCTAGCGGAGAGAGTTTACGGTTGCTCCTCCTTTGGAGACAATACGCATTTCCAAATAAATTGTATTCTAAGTAACCCTAGGCAGAGTAAACGCAGAGAATGTGCTCGAAAGTCTCATTATGCATTTCGCAAAACCTACATTGTTATCACATTGGCAGGATGTAGGATGTATTGGTTATACCTCAAGCCACAATGTCTGGTGAATAATCCGGTTAGTACTCTAGAACGCTTTTATTGTGCGTTAGCAACTATTGGAATTTACTCGTTGAGCGTAATAGTTAAACCGATTGGCCTGAATGAGTCTAAATATATAAAACCATTGATGGACGAATTCTGATACCACCCACGATCTAATCATTTTCCTGACGTAGCCTACAGGAATGCCAAAAAAGGGTTCTATTCTGATGAATAGGCTCTGCGCCTCTCTGTTGGCCAAACAATCTGAAAATTCATTTGCTACATGACCCTAATAGTCAGATACCCAATATAACATTGAATCGTTGTATGTACTAAGTTTATTAAGAGATGTGACACTAAAAATTATCAAACCCGTGCAGCGCTTTCTAGCGCAAATGAAAATATTGTAAATCTGTGCCTAGAAGATTGATTTCCATTTGAAAGTTTTAACCAAACACACCAGAACCGGCTACTATTCATATGTTTGGAACCGTTCAAGAATCAAATCTAATCAACATTTTCATGCCACAAAAACTGATTCTGCCATAGATCCCTGTCGTATATAAGGACATTGAATATCTTATGTAGTACCAGAAATAGCAACATGAAATTAGTAATGTAAGAGTAATTTTCAAATAGTTGATCATTTTTTGCATCACATTAATGCAATATGGGTCAGTATTGGTTTAATTATGGTTATGAAAGTCCCATATATCATTATAGATTTCAGACTCCATGTTTTACCAAAACGCTCTTGATAAACATGTAATGCTCTTATTGCTTCCTCTCATCCAATCATCGCAAAATTTTTGCCGTAACCATATACGCGCTTTTTTGTATAATTTATCGATGACCAAAATCCAAAGGAGGGGCGATAAGAATCTACCTTGTGGACAACCATTAATTGTCCGTATGTAATATAATAGTTCTTTATGTAGAGCGCAACTAATTACCTCATATAAAGTATCCTAGGACTTTCTCTATCAATGAAGTCATGTGATGAACCTGGCAGAATTGGATACAGGTTCCTCTGTAAAAATCTTACCTGCCAATCTTCCATTTCTGTTACTCATTAAAGATGACCAGGTAGAAATTACATTTGTAGACAAAGGTAATGACACAGGGAAATAAGTTGCCAAGAGGAGTTCCCATGTCTCACTAGAGGAGACCCATACAGACGTTTCAATGTACACAGCGAATTTGTATAATCCAAAGGTTTCTGTAGTTGCATTATATCAATAAGATAGTCTATGTTTCTATGGTCTAGAAGTATGTCTATCATGTTCACCTTTGGATTTCCTTTGGACTTCCTAATAAAAATATAGTCTTAAATTAAATTTTATCGCACGTCTTAATAAAGGTTCAAATCCTTAAACTAAATGTTTTCAATTAACCTGCACTACCTTCATTTTATCTCTAAATTGATTATGCTTTCAAATGTAGGTCTATATAGACTATCAATTCAATCGTATAAAAACTCTAAAATTTTGATTATATTTTTTTCAGAAATCTTATTTAATACCCAACATTCAGAATCTATAGAAATTTTTGGAGAATTGGAGTACTTTCTGTATATACACCACCACAATCTAAGTTATATTTTAACTCAGATGACAATGAGAGTCAAAGAAACTTTTTTTCGAAAGATATAAATCCTTTGATATAAATAATGAAAAAATGATGGTCAAAAGATTTTCGAGGAAAAAATGTGTATGGTTCAAAGTCAATTTATTTTGGAACAATTCTAAAATCTAATTTGATATTAATAACAGTGTACTTATGATTGAGACATTTTAATATTCATTTTAGATGGCCACATACTTCCTCATTATAATGTGCAAATTTACATTAAAATCGGAGTTTTAGTTTCTTCAAAATATAAACATAAAAAGAACTAGTCTGAACAAAACAATTGCAGTTTTTTCGATTATTTTTATATTTAACTTACATAAAATGATTTATATTTCAACTCAGAAGGCAATTAGTATCATAGATATTTATTTTTTCGATTGATATAAATTCATTGATAGAAAAAATACAAAAATCATGGTTAAAAGTTAAAAAAAAAAATGTGTCATCATTTTATTAATAATATATTGAGTTGTGTAACGCAGAGGTGATGGAGGAATATTATTCAATAATAATATGTCTTATAAACTACTTTAATATTCGGATATAATGAAAGGCTGATTTTGAGGGTGGGAAAAATCTGTAAATTAAATCAGTCTAAAAATTAGAAATCCTCAAGTAATTTAAAATTTAAATAATTTAAAATTCAACAAAATTGCAAGGCGAACTAGGATACAATAACCGAATAACAGGTTCGGAAAGTTTCAACATCGAGTTTTTAAATTCATGATAAAAAATTCCTTCAGAACTACTCCAAAAGTGCACAAAAGGGTTTCAAATATTGGGCATATAAAAATAACATAATAAGTTGTCTTTTTAAAAAATAATATAAGATTAATGTTAATTTTTGGAGAAATTTGAACATTTTAAATTTTGTTGCAATTTTATTCCGCATACGTTAATAGATACAAATCTTTATATCAAATTTTATGAAAATCACCTTAACGGGAATAAATCCCACATTATTAATAGTATTAAGTTAATATTTGACACAAACCAGTTTTATATATGTAAAAATAGCAGTATCAAAATTTAAGAGGATCAGTTCCTAATTGACCATAGCTTCCATATATGGCCCACTTCCGGGAATTCATACATAGCTTTTATACACAATATTAATATATTTCTATATAATTATCGGCCCACAATTGGCCATAGGTCCCATATAAGATCCCTTCCCGAATTTTAATGTACATGATGTAGGGTATCATATGGCTGGGCTTTACCGACTATATATTTCTTACCTGTTTTTACATAAAAAAGGACTTCAGTTATAGTTTAGAGCATTAGCTTGTCAATTAACAATTTTAGTTAAACCTAAGTTGACTCATTGTGCTTTTTCGCCTCTAAAAAATTCACTGATCTATTGCATGTTAATGAAAACACCAACACCACTGTAAATAATTGTAATTTTTCGCTATCTCTTAAGAAAACTTGCACCAAATTAATTGTAAAAAAATACAAATTTAAACATATTTACATTTGAATAAGTTTTAGTTAGAGAACAAATGACTAGATCAGAAAGATGACATCTGTTATTTTAAGATTAGCTATGTATGTAGATATATATAAAATTTGAGTTATATTATATTGACAGTTACTCTCAATTAATTCTGACAGAATATAAATTTAAAATTTAAAATTAAAAACACAGTTTCCAAGAAAAAAAAAAAAAAAAAAAAATGCGAACACTTCCAATTTTAGATATTTGTTTGACAAGTGACATGATATGTAATAGCTTGAAATTTTTACCACAAGTAGTAATATAACGAAATTTAAAACGATTTTATTATCAACATAAAAAAATATATATTTTTATATATGACATTATAAACAATCAATTTTATCTAGCTAAAACCAAACAATTTTTGGAAGATCCACAATCAAGATCCCTTTATTAAAATATAATTGTGCTATATAGTTTTAATTTAGCTTTTTACAGCACTAAACTTGTATGCTGAATGCTTATGCTGCACCAGATTCATAATTTAGCAATTTTCTTTTTAGCTTGAAAATATTTTATTGTTTTAATGAAACTATATAAAATTTAATATTTAAATGTTTCCCATTCCCGTTTACTTTTTCCCCCTACGTCAAATAACTAATACACAATTTTACACTACAATGATAACTGCAAATTATTAAAAACAACTACAATATAATAAATCTATGTATTATATACATATAGATTTGAAATAGCCATATTCGTACTGATTTTTTTAAATATGTTAACCATGGGTATTGAGCACTACAATCAACCGCATGCGGTATTTTTCATACTCGAAGTCAGTAATGCATTTTTTACCACCGTCTTTGGTTTGGGTAAGTAGAAAATGTGATTAATAACTCTGGGTTTTTCAATTCTCTCTCACCGATTAGAAACTGAAAATTATTAAAGGATTTTAAAATCAAACAATTTATATAATTGAAAACAGAATGGGAGAGCGCATGTAATAATCCAGAGTTAAATCTCCATCAAACATTTTGTAATAATTTAATTGTAATCATGTATTAAACTAATTTAAATAATCTTCTTTTTCTATCTCCAAATACCACAACTATTACTATGACTTCTTTTTTTGTGAACTTGGGCACTTTTCACACAATTAAAGAGGCCATAGTGAAAATTATAGGACTACGCTATCATTATTTTACGGTCCCTTGGAATGTATTTGATTTTCTCTTGGTGTTGGCATCGATATTCGGCATACTCATGGAAGATATTATGATTGATTTGCCGATAAGTCCCACTCTCTTGAGAGTGGTACGAGTCTTTCGTATTGGCCGCATTTTGAGACTAATTAAAGCTGCGAAGGGTATTCGTAAATTGCTATTCGCCTTGGTAGTATCACTGCCTGCTCTTTTTAATATTGGGGCCTTATTAGGTCTGATAACATTTATCTATGCTATTTTGGGCATGTCCCTGTTCGGTCATGTCAAACTGCAGGGCGCACTAGACGACATGGTCAACTTTCAGACATTCGGTCGCAGTATGCAATTGTTATTTCGTTTAATGACCTCGGCCGGTTGGAACGATGTTTTGGAGTCGCTAATGATACAGCCGCCAGATTGTGATCCGCATTTTAATCGTCAGACAAATGGGGATTGTGGTCATCCGTTGTTGGCCATTTCGTACTTTACCAGTTTCATTATAATTAGCTACATGATTGTCATTAACATGTATATCGCCATTATTTTGGAGAATTTCAATCAAGCTCATCAAGAGGAAGAAATTGGTATAGTAGAAGACGATTTGGAAATGTTCTATATCAGATGGTCTAAGTAAGTCTTACGCTGCTGCTTAACAAAAACCAAAAAAAAAAAAAAAAACAATTAGTTAGCATTGCTTATCGCATTTTCACATTTCGCTAAAAATCGTGTTTTACTAACCATTTTTACCTCTTTGTTTTTCTTACATTTTTCAATTCTTGTAGATATGATCCCCATGCTACACAATTTATACATTTTGCACAGTTATCTGATTTTATTGCATCTCTGGATCCACCGTTGGGCATTGCAAAACCGAACACCGTAGCATTGGTATCATTTAATCTACCCATTTCGAAGGGCAATAAAATTCATTGTTTAGATATTCTCCATGCATTGGTGAAACATGTTTTGGGTCATGTCGAAGAGACGGACAATTTTAAACAATTGCAAGAACAAATGGACGTTAAGTTTAAGAAACAATTCCCCACGCGTAAGGAATTGGAAATCGTATCGTCGACCCGTATTTGGAAGCGTCAAGAGAAGGCTGCCAAGTTAATACAGACCACTTGGAGAGAATACCAAAGGTAGGTTTTCAATTTTGAAAAGTATAATTTGTTTGAGAATTTTTGTTATCGATAATAATTGTGAACGTTTTTCCTGTGTTTTTGTTTTGTTTGAGTAGAAGAAAAAAGGAGAAAGAACGTTCGAATTCGGGCGACAGTGCTACGCAAACATCAAGTCCCGGTGGTTGGCAGGCGAGATTATCATCATTGAATTTCTTTCATTTACAGGTGAGATTATTATCAGCTGTGATAGTGGAAACAAAAGATAAAAACAACGAATAGTGTTTACTACTTAAATATATTGAGAATAGTAAATTAAGATAATGAATATATAAACGTTGAACGGTCATTCACCAAATCTAGTCAGGTTATATATGTACATACTATATAAATTTCTTATTTGATTTATAATTTTAACAATATACATACATATTCTGGGTTCTTATAAATGGGTAAGTTGAAATAATGCTGCCAGACAGACAACGCTAATGCCAGTTCATTACCATATTAGCATCTATGCGAAAGGACCCAGACTTGGGTATTGTAACACAGATTTGAGTAAAAAAGTGCGATTAACTATGTTATCTTTGTTTGCACATATTTTAATTATAGCGTAACCCGATGTAACAATACTTGATATTAATATATGTGGCCATAGACTCTTGTTGTATACAATAAACAAATCAACAAGATTTTTTTAAATTTTGATAAAAATCGTTATTGGAAAAGTTTGCTATAGACTAAAATACACGAAATCTACAGATAATAAACTATTAGCAAATAATTCTACTTTCTATTAAATTTTGCTATTTTTCTTAACTATTTTGCGAAATTTTCCATAGAGATTTATATTTTTTGAATTATTATTTATTGTTTTATTAGTTTGGAATCTTAAAGAAATAAAAAAACGATCAAATATTCATGACAGTTTGGCTTAATTTAATAATTCATAATTATATAAGATCTTTGACCGAAATAACGCGACAAGTTTCGATCGTTATTGTGATGGAATCAACAGCTAAATATAATTTTTTCGCAATGATACGATATTGTTTAATGCCCGATAATGTAATAATGTTTAAATTTTGGTTTTGGGACAAATTCTAACACAGGGAAAGACAATTAGGAATTATACCTATTTTGACACTCTCTCTATGTCAAATAATTAAAATTTTATCCTTCGTGGTTATTGAACTGTAGCACTTTTCTACTATTAATATTTATGGAAATATATCTATCTACATAGTCTAAATTTGAAATATATGCGTTTAGAGTCAAATTAATTCAATTTGTCGTAATAGGATCTTATTTGCATTAAGCAGTAGTAGTACTAGTTGACCTGCCTTCAAAAGTAAAGTTGCTAGTTTGATTTTAGTAAATAATACGAGAGCGGATCAATAAGTCCGTGACTTTTCGAACTTCCCTCGTAGTTATATGAAATGCAACACTATTCCCATCAAGTATCACCTGTTAATAGACTACTGTCAAATTTTGAGCAAGTGTCATCATTTACTTTGCGTTTAACAGCTGTTCAAAACATACAAACTCATGTATTTTTTTAAAAATGGAAAAAAGTGAATTTCGAGTGCTCATTAAACATTATTTTTTGCAAAAGAAAACCGTCAATCAAACCAAGAAAAAGCTCGATAAATACTATGGGGACTCTGCACCATCGATTTCAATGGTAAAAAAGTGGTTTACTGTCTTTCGTTGTGGTCGCACAAGTACAAATGACGCTGAACGTTCTGGACGGCCAATTGAGGTCAGTACACCCGAAAATGTCGAAAAAAATTCACGATATGGTGTTGGCCGACCAAAGAGTAAAAGTGCGTGAGATTGTTGATGCCATAGGCATTTCATATGGCAGTATGGTTTCGATTTTAAATGATCAGCTGGGTTTAAGAAAGTTGTATGCAAGATGAGTGCCGCGTGTGCTCTCAATTGACCATAAACACGTGTGCAGTCTCAATGGCAAAACTCTATGAATTGGACTACGAATTGGTACCTCATCCGCCATATTCTCCGGATTTAGCCCCTAGTGACTACTTCCTATTTCCAAACCTAAAGAAAGAGGTGGAAAGAGATTCAGCTCCAACGATGAAATTATTGACCAAACAAGTGCCTATTTTAAGGACCTTGAAAAATCCAATTTTTCGCGCAAAGTAAATGATGACACTTGCTCAAAATTTGACAGTAGCCTATTAACAGGTGGTACTTGATGGGAATAGTGTTGCATTTCATATAACTACGAGGGAAGTTTGAAAAGTCACGGACTTATTGATTCGCCCTCGTATGTAGCATGTTAGAAGGGTTTCCCGTTACCATATCAATATCACTAAATCAATGATTGGTGGCCGTAGTAGGTCTAAATACATGTGGTTCATTCGAGTGATATCAAATATCTACTGTTCCATGACTTTTTTCATGCATTATCATTTTAATATTGTGTATCTAAGATCCACTGTTTTCATTCATTATCGTTTTAATATTGTGTATCCAAAATTATTTTTAAGAATCCTCATATTAGAACTACTTATCAATATTATTTCAGTACCATTATCATAGTGTTATTCTAAAATATTCCTAAATTAAAGAGTGCTTTTTTAATGATCTTAAATGTATGTATATTGGTACATAGAGAAAAAAAATCATATATTTGAATTTTTTTTTCATAAATATTATGACTCGAACATGACTTTTCTCCCAAACTCTTTTCTTAAAAAATAAAATTTTGTTCATAGATATTTTTAAATTGCACTTAATGAAAATTTTAGGAATTTTGCAAAAATGCTGCTAAAATTTTAATTTAGTTTCATTAGATTTGATTCAAATTATAAACAAAAATAGTTATGCATGAATATATTAACAATAAATTCCTTTAAATTGCAATTTTCCAATAAAAAGCCGTTAAAAAGTTATATTTAGAAATTTGCATAAATTTGCTGCCATTCTATAGCATCATTTTTATAAAATATGCTTCTATTATGTTCTTTTCTGTTCCCAACATGTGGCTAAAAGTCATTAAAAACTAAAACTTCTCCAAAGAAAATTTCAAACATGCATTTACAAATTGAAAATATAAATGAAATTTAAACAATTTGTTTAAGTCTTCTTGTCTTTTGATTAATTTCAAAAAGTGTAACAAAAATTATTAATTTTAAGACAATATTCTTAAATGTTATGAACTAGAATCAATTAAAGTAAATTTTTATATTTATGCACAAACTTTTTTCTGTGTAGTAATTGATGGTAATGGAATCAAATTATAGTTTGATGCATTTTTTTAATCATTATTTTTATTAAAATTTAAAAAATTCTGTTGATTTTTTCGGAATGGCATTTATTTGCTCGCATTAATTTTTAACAAAATTTATAATAACTATAAAAGAGGAATTATTTAAAAAATATGTAGTATTTATCAATTTTCAAAAATATTACATAGGGCGAAAAAAAAAACTTTTTTCTGCGACACGGGATTTCTCAGTAAATTTTTTACTTTTTTAAATTGACTATAGTTTATATAGAAAATGAATGAAGTTGCATCACATGGTGCAGCATATTTCTTAAACCATTTATATGTAAAATTGCAAATTGCTATTTTTCTCTGTTGAAATTAAAACCATATTTTATTAAAATCGATGCATAAATATTAAGTGTAAATATCTTATTTCAAAATGATAAAAAAATACATGTACAAAAATAATAACATTTTTGCATCGATTTTAATTGTAAGATATACAACTTTATGATAAATGAGTCTTGCGAAAGTGCAAAAGTGCGAAAATGCGTACTTTTTCTGAAGTTGATGTGAGTAAAAAAACTTATAATATTCCTAAATTTGAAAAGAATGGCAACGCTACAAACCACAGTGCATTCGTCCATTAGACAAAAATCAAAATAAAAACATTTTCAAAATTGTATTCAAATATACATTTTTAGAAAGGTAACAATATAACTCATACAATTTTAAAAGAATTTTTAGGGAATAATTATTTTTGAACGAAAAAGGTTGTTTTAAATTGTTTCATGAAAAAAAATTTTCAAAAATTTATTTTTTGATAAAATGCATTGAAATTTTGTTTTTTAAATACTTCGGTGTATTTGTAAATTTAAATTATTATTTTTTAAATATACTGTTTTGAATACATATTTTTTTGTTCAAATTTAGACACATTTTTTATTTAAAAACTGAAAATTACTTAAATTTGAAATGAAGGATATAAAAAATTATAGAAAACTATAATTTTATTTCACTGTTTATGTAATTTTTTACAGCTATTTAATATATTTTAGAATAATTGGTACCTATTTTTTGCCACAACTCTAAAAAAAAACTATCTGCTTTGATGTTTCGACTTCAATATCGAAGAGTTCTTAGTGTTAATATAACTTATTTTGTTAAATTGAAATAAGGGAATAAATTTAAATTATTTCGAAATTTAAAAAATAATAAAAGTTAAATTGAAATTTAAAATTTAAAATTAAAAAACAATTAAGAACACAGAAAAAGGTTTGTACATAAATAAACGAATTTACTCTCATTGATTTTAGTTCATAATATTTAAAAAGATTTTCCTGAAATGAATCAAAAGTCAAGAAGACTTAAAATAAATTGTTTAAATTTTCATTTATATTTTTAATTTTTAAAAAAATGTTTGAAAATTTTATTTTGGAAAATTATAGGTTTTTAATGATTTTTAGCTACATTATGGGAACAGATCATTTTACCCAATGATATGCTGCAGAATGCGAGCGAGATTATGCAAATTTCTAAAATTTTTTTTTTACATATTTTCCTTAGAATTTTGTCATTTTAAGGCGTTTGTTGTTATTATTTTAATGTATAACTATTTTCATTTACGATTTGCAATCAAATCTAATAATACTAAACCAATGATTTAACAAATTTTTAGTAAAATTACTAAAATTTTCATTATGAACAAATTAATAATATCTATGAACAAAATTTTATTTTTTATAAAAAAAGTTTGGGAAAAAAAGTCATGTTCTATTTATGATATTTATGAAAAAAATGTTCAAATACATGAATTTTTTTCTCTGTGAAAGGGAAAAATATAATTTTTGACTCAATATATTACGCGCTAATTATAGAGCATTTTAATATTTTAATACAAGAATTACATGACTTCGATAGAGTATTAAAAAAAATAATAAAAAATTTGTTTTGCTTGATTCTGTAAGTTAGTATTGTTTTTAATATATCAAAGAAGAACTATTTCCTATTTTTATTTGTCTTCATTAAATATTTTTGTTTTAATTTTAAAAGTATATTTTAAAAGTATAACATTTAATTTCTTCTATTCTTCATCTAGAAACAATTTGTAAACGATTTTTGATAAACTATTTAACATTATGAGACTTTAGTCGCCGCTAGCCCTTTTTCAATCACCTGTCTACTTTTTAGGCCCCTTTCTTAAAATGGAACTAATTGGCGACTTTATAAGACTATGTGCTAAATGACAAGAAAATAAGTTGTTTGAAATATCACGACCCATTATATATTAATTTCAATGAAAAAATTAGTTATTTTGAGATTGTCTAATATTATAGTGATGTAAAAAATCCCCGAAGAATTTATAAATGAACTGAAAATGTTAAAAACGAAATCTAATAATAAAGTTTATGAACAACTATTTGAAATATCAAATGCCGAAACTTTTTGGACCGGATTGGAAAAATTAAAAAATAGATTTGATGAATGATTATATCTTAATGTGGGGAGGGTATTATACGTTTGTGCAGATGTTTGTAACACCCAAAAATATGAGTCTAAGATTCACCTTAATTTACACCAAACGGCTTAGAATCACTTTCTGAGTCGATTTAACGAATTACGTCCGTCTGTTCGTTTTACCGTTTGTCCGTCCATGTAAACATTTTAATCGTAATTTTTAAAATAATTTAATCAAATTTGGTACACAAGTTTTTTTATTGTCCAAGGACGAAGATTTAATGATCATAAAACCCTTAAATATAGCTTTATTTTAATGAAATTTGGCACAAATAAGTTTCACATAAATTCATGTGCCGAATTTCATGAAGATCGGTTCGTAATTGACCATAACCCCCATATAAAACCCTCTTCAGAAAATCACTTTAATGTGCATAAATCCCATATAAACATTAATATTTGACAAAAATTAGTATTACACAAATAGAAACTGCAGTACCAAATTTTATTATGATAACACTGTGCGACAAATGGTAGGGGTCAGTGATCGGGAAGGGTTCAAACTACCGGGGAAAGTTATACCGGTAAAAAAAAAGTTGTACGTGTCCCGGAGTTTCGCTGGGTCACGTCTAGGAATCGAGATATATCGATTTGAAGTTAGTAACTATCATATAGGGGAAATTCTGACCTTTGATGGCCTTTTTTTGACATAACTCGAGAACCACCAGTCAGATTTTGCTGAAACAAATTTAAAAAAATTAGGAATTACAATTTCTTTAATCCGTTCATACAACGTTTTGCTACATAAGCAACAGTTTCGCAGTTATAAATAAATGTATGGAAAAAAACTATTTTTTGCCTAAAAAATTGAATTTTTTTATTTTTAATTCATAAGAAATCCAAAATGGTAAAAAAAGTGTCAAGTCCTATTACTTTCACGTAAAGTCACATAACCTTTAAACAAAATGAGACATAGATCATGAAAATCAATGGACGCGTTTTGCTTTTATAAACAATTAAGTGAAGGTATGAATTTCAAAAATTTGCTCGAGATATGCTCAAAATTCCTTGGGAAAAACATTGATGACTTTTGATGGTCAATTATAATTGACCATAGCTCCTATAGTGGATATATTTTTATAATTTATTTTAAAGTAAATTATAAATGTATTGTATTGTAATCTTTATTTAATAAAATAAATTATACATAAAGGATAATATAATTAATAACAATGACTTAGAGTCGTCTGTTATATATAATATTATAATTTAACAAGTATTGTATGTAGATTATATTATTCATATAAATTCATCAATTATAAGTTTTCCGTAGTTTAGAGCATAAGTAACAAATTTAAATAACCCATTCCATCCGTTAGGTATTTCGCCGTTAAAAATATTTATTAACTTATTCTCATCTAGATACAACTTTCCTAAATGTCTGATTCTGAATTCTGCGAGCATGGGACATTTTGCTATGAAATGCTGCAAATTTTTTTTCCCTTGTGTTACATAAACTGCATACTTTACTCACTGTATTATTAAATGCATTACTATTTAATGGTAAAATATCTCACCTGATTTTAAAAATTGTTTTAATAAGGTTATATTTTCAGAATTTATAATGTAATCTAAACCTTTACTGTGATCTAAATGTTTATGTTTTTTTTTTCGTATGCAAATTTTGAGTATATAAATAACCAACTTCCGCCTTTGTTTCTAGTATCAAGGCATAACTTGGGGTAAACTCTGGTAATCTCAGAATTGTTTTTATGTTTTTATGCAGTTTATTAACTTCATCAAATAGCCAACACCCCCATACTTGAGCTGAGTACGATTGAATAGAACGGCATACAGAAAGAAATAGTTTCCATTTGGATGAGAGCGTTATGTGAGATTTGTTAAAGAAGCTGTTTGAAGTGGCATTAAGTGGCTGTTCTTCGCAGACTTATTTCTTTTTTCTAAGTGTTTTCTGAAGCTCATTTGGGGCGTCAGTATTACACCTAAATAGCAGTATTAATTTACAATCTTTACATATTGTTATTTGTATTTTATTTTTTCACGTATTGAAAGTTTTCCACCTTACCATCATTTCGGATTTACTCATGTTTACTTCCATATTCCATAACTCAAAATAGTTATCCAAATTGTTCACCATTCCTTGCATAACAGCTATATCATCTGCCAAAAGTACAATATCGTCTGCATAAAGTAGCAAGCGAACATTAAATCCATCGATATCTAAACCACCTCCTAAATATTCATGGAGGTCATCTAGATACAGTGTAAATAGCAATGGTGACAAAAGGCATGTTTCAAAAACATCAGACAGTTCGTTTCCATTCCAAACGGATGATTTGGTATGTTTGTATATATTCTGAATAATGTTTATGATTTTTGTAGAAATACCTATTGTGTGTAGCTTATATATTAGAGAACTTTTAGATACTCTATTAAACGCAGCTTTAAAATCTACGAAGAATGCATAGAACTTTATATTTTCAAAAAAAAAAAATTAAATGTACAATAGACGCTAAGTTATAGATATTGTCCACAGTTGAATATTGGCGCCTAAAGCCGGATTGAAATTCGTTAAGGACATTCGCAACACAGTTCATAAATGTGATTCCCCTATAATTATTGGGGTTGTTGAGATCTCCTTTTTTATGTATTGGAAAAATAATACTATTTATAAACGATTGATCTACGTTGCTAGTTTCAAATATTATATTAAAAGAAATTGCCAATTCATTAAGAAATTCTTCTGTTGCATTCTTAAACATTTCATACGGAACCCTGTCCATTCCAGGAGCTTTGTTAGATTTTGTTAACTGCAGTACTACTTTAATTTCATCTGGTGTTATAACACTGTCCAGGTCATTATCAGTGCGCGACATTGCAGCATAGGTTGGTTTAATAAATTTTGAAAATATTCTTTTAAATCAGCTGATGATAATGTTGTACCCACTTGGAAACTTTCGCCTCTTATCTCTTTCGCTAACTCCCACCATTTTTTTTGCATCACTTGTTTTTTTAATTTTTCTATTTAGGTCTAAGTAATATTTTTCTTTTTGATTTTTGCATGTTTAGCTTCTAGATATTTGTCTTTGTCATGTTGATCTTTTGTGTTTCTAAAAACGTTGAGAAGATCAAAAGAAATTTGTCTAGCTTTTAATCATTTATAGTTGAACCACTTATTTTTGAATAGAGGTTTATTTTTATAAGTATTTTGTTTTGGTAACGATCGCTCTATTACATCTACTAATTGCTCTGATGTGTATAAATTTCCGTGCTTGATTTGTAGACTTAGATTCTTGTTTAGCTTTTTTTGATACATTTCTTTGTTATCATCTCTCCATTTCAATTTTGGCAATAAGTTCATCATTTTAACTTTTTCTTCTAATCCTTTCAAGTTTAGTTTTAACTTTAGAGGCATATTATGTGACCAAACTTTGGCTTCGATTTTAAACTGTTCAATGAGTTGCAATGCTTCTTGTGATGTTGCGCATATATCATTGACAGAACTTCTTCTTGTATTTAAAACTACCAGACCATAATTATTACAAAATTCGATTAGTTGTCTACCACTATTGTCGACTATTTTATCTTCAGATTTTCGTTCGTTAAATCCCGCGTAAAGGTTGTTTTATGGATTTCTTCTATGTCCTGTTGTAATGTGCCAATTCTTACGTTCATATCGCCAACGACAATTGCGTTAGTTTCATTATTATTTGCGAAAATGTTTTTAGATCCGAAAATTCATTGCACCAGTCAGCTCCTCCGATGTATACTGGTATAATACTTAAATTTGTTTAGTTTATATGAATTTTAATTACAACAATATTATTATTGACATTAAAAGAATATCTTAAGCCAATGTCCTTTAAATTTTTATTTACTCCATACACACAACCTATAATTGCTCTTCCACGATTATTTACTCAAGTTGCTGGTTTCCAATATAAATCAAAATTCTTAAAATATTTTCTCCACCTTTCAATGTTTTTTTCCTTCACATGCGTTTCAAATAGGGCAAATATATCGCAGTTACAAACATACTCAAAAAATTCAGGGAACAGACATTTATTACCCAAACCCATTAATGTTATACGCTATTACATTTAGAAAGATATTTAAGTTTTTTAGTTTTTTTGGTTTTTTGACATAAATTATTTTTAGCAATAAATTATAATCTGTACTAATTTTGGAATGACAATTTGCATATAAACTACTTAAAATAACATCTGCTTCTTGTTGACCGCATAGGAGTCTTTTGTCCTTATTCCAACGAAACCAGTTATTCGCTATTTTTAGTTTGTCATTTATGACAGTTTATGCATAGTACTTAAATCTCTTATTTCCTTTTTAAGCTGAAGCATAGCCTTTTTATCTTGTTGCCTATCTAAATTCAAATCCTTTTCTACAAATATTTTACTACTAACAAGTTTTTTGGTGTTTTGCAATACTTCTTGTACACTATGTGTCGAGTCAAATTATAAATGTTGTTTTAATAGATTAATTTTTTATAATAATTAAAAATTTTTTAAACAATCATTCAAATTTTTAACAGAAAACTTAAAAACCAGATTTTCAGTAATAAGTAAATTATCCTACATTACTCCCCCACCAATATTAAAAATAAATGCAAAACATAACATTAAACAAGTAACAACATTAAATGTGATACTCGTGTATCTAGATAATTGACCCTATACGTGACACGTTTTCCTGTTTGATTAATTGTATTTGTATTTGCTAAGTCATTGTTTAAGACAAGTGCTGGTTTTACGTGATCAATATGATATTTTTTAATAACGTTTCCTTTTTGAATATTAAAAATTTTGTCTTGTTTTTCGATAACAGGAAAAGGTCTTTCAAATGGTGGATTTAGTCCGGATTAATTGTTAACTTTTAAAATATACGTATTTAGATGTCGAAAGCAGTTTAGGTAAATATTGTTTATTAACATTATGATAAACAACTTTCGACCTCACTTGAGAAAAATGTTTTCTGAGCTTTTGCAAAGTTTCTTCAACTGGAACTTCTATTTTATTTTCAACTATTAATTCACCTGGTAGCGAAGAGCTTGACCATAAACATGTTCAGCAGGAGAGCGTTTTAGTTCCAATTTTATTGAAGCTCTTAAACCCAGTAAAAAAAGCGGAAGCATTTCGGACTACTTTATCGAATTAGATGATGATATTAAAGCAGATTTAAGTTGCCTATGAAATCGTTCAATTAGTCAATTCGCTTGTGATGTACGAGTATGAATTTTATGAGAACTGAGTGATGAAATTAATTCGTTAAAAAGTGTACACTAAAACGCGATATGTAATTTTCAACGAAAGCTTTGGCAACAAAACGATCAGCTATATCACGTAAGGGTTAAGCTTCCGGCCAACGAGAATATCTATCAATGATTGTTAAAATATATTTGTACACATTAGAAACAGGAAGTGGTCCAACAAAATCAATATGTATGTGTTCAAAAGGATTATTTGTAATATCAATAGGTTTAATTGGATATTTCGTATATTTGACATGAATGACATTTCGCAACCCATTCATTAATATCTTTCCTCATTCTTGGCTAGAAATATTTATTTTGACTTAAATTTCTAATACATATTATTCCAGGATGATATAAAAAGTGAATTTTATCAAAAGTCATTTTTCTACGAGTAGGTGGAACATAGGGTTTAGGAGATATTTTCGAGACTTCACACCATATTTTGATGTTACTATTTGGTATAGATATCTCTTTCAAACTAAATTTCAAGCAGATCAATATTAATATTACTTGTTGATATAACATCAATTTCATGAATACGTGAAAGTATGTCAGCAACAATATTCTTCCGTTTTGTTTGTAAATCGGACTAAATAATCTAATAGTCTAGTTTGTCTTGGAGACCGATTACTTTTGGAATCTAAAACAAATGGTAATGGTTTATGATTGGTATATACAAGAAGTGCCGAAAATGTTTAAATGCTCTATAAATAGGCAAAAGTTCCCTATCAAAAGTAGAATATTTCTGTTCTGCTAAGGTAAGTTTAGTTGAAAAATACACAAGCGGATTGTAATAACCATAATTATTTGTTTGCTGTAAGACGGCACCTAATGCAAAATTTGAAGCATCTACAGATAATGATAGCTGACTATTGCTATCAAAATGATTAAGTAATGTTTTCTTTGCGAAAAGTTTATTTACATTCTAAAAAGATTTTATCGCAAGATCATTTCAAACAATTTTTTAATTTCACTTTCATATCCAATTTATAATGGATATATTTTTATAATTTATTTATTTTAAGGAGAATTACAAATGTTGTTTTAATAAATTAATTTTTTATAATAATTAAAAATTTTCTAAACAACTATTCAAATTTTTATAATAGAAAACTTAAAAACTAGGTTTTCAATAATAAGTAAATTATACATTATTATGGAGTATCCTACTCTCCCATATAAGGCCCACTTCTGGGAATCTCCCTTTAAGTACATAAATAATATACTGTATAACATATATATGTTTAAAGAAATGTACACTGCGCTTAATACAATTGGCCACGGATGTCATATAAGGCTCATCCCCGATTTTTAGATGTACATACACAATGGTGGGGCTTGACCGACTATATATTTCTCACTTTTTTATATTTTTACTTTGGCTTATAGCAGTGCCTCGGCGGAACGTCTTTTTTCTAAATTATCACTAATGAAAAGTAAATTGTCCAATAAAGTTGAGACCAATACTTGTGAATTCATGCTTTCAATCAAAAATTTGTTAGACGGAGATTTGTAAGACTGGAGTAAGAGTGAGGACTTCGTACAAAAGTATATAAGTTTAATTAATAAAAAGAGAATTTTATCTTAATTATCTTTATGAATAAAACCTTATTTTTGGAATAATAAAAATTATCACAAATAAATTATTTTGTTGTTAATAAAACTGAATTTAGTAGTTTTTCTTAAAGTGCTATATTTTTATACCCTTCTTCATATTTTCTGGATCCTTATTGATAGGAAAATCGATATAAAGATGTCCGTTTGTCTGTTAAAATCACTTTTTAGAAAGCCCCAGTTATCGGATATATATGCTTTATATATATACTTTTCTTTATTATGGATAATACTCCTTAGAATGTTACTAGTAAAAATCGACAAAATCGGTCCATTAATGAAAGAAAAGACCTCCAAAAACATGTATCAAAATTCTTCTTTTGATAAGAACTAACCGTTCGTATAAAACAAAAATATTAACAAGAATTGTAAAACTTTGATATATAGGCTAAATAATCTAAATTGAGTCCTTTCAAAACTCATAAGAATTCTTTTACCTGGTATTTTAATAATTCCATTAGAATCATTGGAGCTCTTTCAAGTGCTGGCGAGAATAAAACTATAATTTATCATATTGTTTAACGTAATTACAATCAATGAACATTTTCAATACATAAATTTGTGATATTTTTGAATACATTCACTCTTAATGTTATTTATTTTTTTTTAATAGTATTTTTGCAATTTTAATAAATATTTTAATTCAAACGGGTATCAAATGATGAATTGAGTATCAATCATATTGACTATGTTTATGAAAAATTTTATATCAGATTGGGTGTATGATAAATCGCAAAATTGCAAGAAAATTAAGATAAAAATTAATCAGACACCAACAGTATATACGAGTATTTATAAGCAAATTGAAATTTTAAAAATTGAATTTTCATCAAAATATTTAGGTCACTGTTGGATATGTTTTATACCAATGAACGCGGCTTCCAAATATCTTTAGAATAATATAAAGTTTTCTATAATTTGCTTTGGAATAAAATACGAAAATTTTCAAAAAATTGAAAAAGGAATTTTTTTTAGAAACGATCCAGCTCACGAATGGTGGCCATCAGTAGAACCGTAATATTTTGGAAGACATTATAAAACATACCAAGCTTTATCTTCAGGAGGGTAACAAACACGTTTTTCCTTCCATAGGGAGTGAGACGCTTTAATGTATATACATTTTTAGTTCATGTTCATGTTTTAGTTCTTCATGTCTAGTATTTTCCTTACCGTATTGTTGTCTTTTGGTTTCCAAAGTATCTCTATTTTTTTACAATGCATAGTGGGACCTTTTGCAAAATAAATCTGATCGAAAATGTTAAATTTTGGAACAAGTAAAAATTGTTGATTCTGTAAAACATTTTGATTGTTGATTTCGGAACCTTTTCGAATCAGATTGAACAGAACAACAGGTTTTTAAAGTTTTTGGAAAAAATTGTGACAATCTACCCGTAAATTTAGTCACACGAGCTGATTTGGTGAAAAAACTCAAATATTCAATAATAAAATTTTTGATCCTAAAAAATATATATATTGTAGTAAAATACACAATATATAGAACTGAAATTTTGCATTCTTAATATATCGTTTTATAACACGTGCAAAAATTGCTCAGATACCTATAATGGTTTCGAAGGTATTCGGACACAAATTTATGAAATGTATTCCCATAAACATGCATAGTTTGCATTTTTTTATTTAACAAAAGTATCTAAATTAAGTAAATTAGATTGGTCTGCAAAAATTTATTTTCTCCTTTAAAAAATTTTAATATACATATGTATATAAGAACTTTAATTAATAAGAATCTGTTCTCAGTTTTTTTATCACGCACAAATTGTTTTTTATACCAAACAATGAAAAAAGGAAAAAGTGTTGAGCGTTTTAAAAATTAAACTCGAATACTCCTCTGCTACGATTATTTTACGATTTTATTAGAAACTACAGATTTATTTCCAAAATATATTAATTTTGCCTCACTGTGCAAGGTAGCGAATTTTACCAGAGAACATCTGCTTCAATTCAGTAAGACAAACATAGGAAGTCAGCTTGTATTAATTCACCCTCAAATTCTCACTAAAATTCTTTAAAGTACTTTTAGAGCACCTTGAAAACAAATTCTAAAGCGCTTATAGAACAGTCAAATAATTATTTGTAATTACCACCAATTCAAAACTCTTACTTTATTTTCAGAAGTATTTAAAGGTTTTTTAAAACTTTCCAAAACTTGTCAAGTTTTAATAAAAATTTCCCTACAAATATTTCTTTTAGGTATCTCGTCGTGGCACCCAATGCTCAAGTCGAGCCTCCTCACGCAAATCATCACGAGCTTCTGATGCCTCGGACATTAGTGAATTGGCCGGTCCATGGTTGAATTTACCACTTATGATGGTATCTGGAGCAGATGATGTTGTTAACAATATAAAACAACAAAGCGAAGAGCTTGGCAAGCGGTATTTATACATAAAATTTTATATTTTTTAATTTAATCTTTAAACAATATACGAGTACATACATAAGTATATAGAAAAAATATTGCCATTTTTTGACGAAAATTCTAATTTTAATACTTTTTGAATTTTATATTAAATCTTTAATTTTATTAATAAATTTTATATATTTTATTTTCAAAACCAAAAAAAAAAAAAAAACAAAAAATCCTATAAGATCAATTTGTAGAATATCCTCATGTTTATCCTTGACCTATGAGTCCCTACTCTCCGAAATGGTTAACAGCATATTAACGAATGGTTCACAACCAAATGATTTAAATTTTTTAGAAAATTTCAATGATTTTAAAAGAGGTAATTAATTAATAAATTATTTAATTTAAATGCTAAAACTCTTACTGATACTTAAATATTTTTTCCTATTGGAAAGGTTTATACTTTACATTTACACGTAGTTTTATTTATTAAAAAAAAATATATTTAATAAAAAATTTAAATTTTAACACAAAATTCAAAATTTTGTATAATTAATAATTTGATTAATTAGCAAAATTATTTTGTATTTGTAAACAGCAATAATTAAATTGTTACTTTTTGATTTCAAACTCAAAATTAGTTCAAAAATCAACAACAACAATAAACATTTTGTAAAGAACTTTCAAGTCACAATTAATATTATTTGGATACAATTATTCAGCTTTTCTTATTGTACAATTAAAAAAAAAAACATTGATTCTTTTATCTTATTTAAAATCTAGAGGAAGGTTCGTGAGAAAAAAATAAAAAATTAAATATAATTCTTTTCATATCTTCCTCTAGATTATTTTAAATTTATTTTTGTACCAATTTTCTTAGTAGTTTTCTAACTGATAAACTTGAACTTTTTAATGCTTCTGTAGTGAAATTTTGTTTCTCAAACAACAGCAACAAAAAACAAATATTCAAAAGTCAAATCTATATTAATAGTCAATCAATCTAAATATTTTCATTTTCATTAATTCTTAATCATTTTAAGTTTCATTAAATCACAATTGTTTTGTTAGCAGAATTTAAATTTTGCTTTTTATTTTATTAATGTTTGTTTCGAATCAACCTTTTAACAGCAGCTAAAGTGGTTAATTATTACTTATGAAAGTATGTACATATGCCAGTGGTGAGTTTTGAATATTAATTATACTAGTATTTTCTTTCTTAACGATCTTCAAAATGAATTTTCGTAGATTTTAACTAACGGAAAATTCATTTTGAATATTGTTAAGCGCGAAAAATTAACAACGTTTTGAAATAATTAAAAAATAAGTTGAAATAATGTCGAAAAGTGTGGTGAGTTTTAGAAAAGCAGTGTTGTATTTTTATGTGTTTATAAACAAATTTGTGTACTATTTTAAAAATATCTAAAAGAAAATTTATGTAATGAAATTATACTGCTCAATAAGAAATTCGCTTTTTGGACAAAGGATTTTTGGAAGGAAACTATTGAGAAAATTTAAATTTCAGTTTAAAATAAGGAATATTTCTGAAATTGAATATTAATATATATTTTTTTTTTTTTTATAAATTAGATTTAGATCATTATTTAGATGGGTTAGTTGCACCAACGAAACAATTTCGTTGTTATTTTCTTTGAATTCTATTAGTTTATCTGACCAATAAAATTTTAATAGTTAATTTAATATTCAGCAGTTAACATTAATTCGCACTTTTTTAGAGGAAAATTGTTTGTGGTAAGAAAATTTAAAAATCTAAATTATACAGCGTAACAAGAAAAAAATATTCCAAATAATTCCAATGCAAAATTAAAGCGTACCTATAGTCTAACCAAATTCTTAAAGGTTATCTCAAAGCTAGTTTGAATTTCGATTTTAGGGTCTCTTGTATTTGGGGCACTTTTTTAATATGATTGGAAACAAACATTTAAATTATTTAATTTAAATGTTATTGTATATTGTTGTTATTTTGTAGAGTATCACCATTATTATGCTAGATTTTTACTGGATGCTACATCCTTTTTACGCCCATTTTATCATAATATTTTTTACTTTATTTGACTTGACATTATGTTTAAACTACATGAAACTTAATATATATATATATATATATATATATATATATTTTTGAAGGCAGTATTGACTGGACGCCACGCCCACTGTTTTTAAAAAGGGCTACTTTACTCCTTAGTAAACAAATTTCAAAATTCATTACAATTTTGATGACAGTGGTAAACAAAAATCACAATATAATAAAAGTGGGCGAAAAAGAGGTTTGGTATCTACACAGATAAATTTTATAATCTACAGTATTTTCTATTTCTTGTGTATGTTAAATTTTATGTGAATTATCTTAGTAGCAAAATTTATTTTTAATGATGATATTTTTAATGGGCTAATAACTGGGCGTAATATTCAAGTTATATTTAGGACCATAGGTTCGGTTATTTTGACAGCCACCTTGGGCATAGCTCACATTGGTACAGAGTGAGGTCCCATTGTGTTACCATAAAGTTCCCGCTGCATTAAGGTCTAAATTTCCTGACTACTTAGTTCCTCGAACCGTTTTGTGGTTCCGATAAAGGAGTTGATTTTAGGTAGTTCAAATCTAGAGAGACAAGATTTATCCCTTAATTTTCGTTGACCAATCTTATTCATTATTGCAACTTTTACAGAATTTATTGTATGGCCAATGGGCCAGTGACCTGCAACAACACCAATAAGGTTTTTAGATGAGTTCTTGACAGTTTTAACAACTGCATTGTTCGCTGGTTGTTGAAACTCGAATAATATTAACTGCTTACATGTTAATAATGTAACTCAGATATCACCAATGTTACCATTTTAGCCTAGATTGGCTTTGAAGTTGCCAGTAATGTCCCTATGTCCTGGAAAGCACATGAGGGTAACCAACGATTGTCTCACGATCTCTTCTGGAGACAACTAGCATTCTCAGACAATCTTATGGCCGCTTTATTATCAGTAAAATTAAAATTAGTATATAAGTCCCAAATATTTGGTTTCGTTAGATAGTGGAAGTGATACACCGTTGATTTTCGAAGTAATAAATTTTGGAATTTTATATCTTCTAGTAACGAATATAAGTTCTATTTTTTGGGGTTAACTCCCAGTCCAAAGATCAGATTTAAGTACTTCCGAGAGAAGTTTTGGATTTTTACCGGAAACTATTACCGCCTCATCATCTGCATATGCAACAGTCTCGCACCAGGTTTTTTCTATGGCTCTAAGTAGAGTGTTAATATTGGGATTGCAGAGCAATGAAGGTAGTACACCACCTTGTGATACGCCTCTTGATATAGGATATATGATATATTCTGTATAACCGTTTCCTGGAACTTCCCTTAAATAGTATCTATCTTCTGAATAAATGACGGTATGGTTGGATTCGTATATAAAATCTACTTAGCCGACTAGTTTATTAGGAGTTTTCAACACCACTGCAATATTCCCTCCATGTATGTCTTTTGGCTTTTCTTACTAGATTATAAATTTATTATGTGAAAATCTGTAAGTGGACTAGGTACCATAGCTCTTTGCCTAAGCATTCTTTACGTTTTTTCACAATCTCTGTATTCCACTATTCCGGCTTAGCCTTGCCTTTCCTAATAGTTTTCCTACTGGACTTGTTAGTTGCTTGTGCTAAGATTTTAGTCAGTGAATTCATTCGATAGAGTTCGGACATGTCTGATAAAACGTTAGCATAAGTTGACCAATTGGTCCTTTTTCTATTTACATAGTATTCTACAGAATCAACTTCCATAGAGAAGTTAAAGTCTATATATAGATGATCTATCAGCACGTTTCAATTTCTGATCAGAATTGAAAATTTGTAGTTTGCAAGCGTAACATCGAAAACCTCCCTTCTGTCAGTAACTATTGTTACTTTATGTTCAACTATAAATTGAGTAGAGACTCACCTCGATGCTTGTTATCAGAACTGCCCCAGATGGTGTGGTGTGTATTCGCATCTACGCAGATAACAAATGGGATGTTCATTTAGTTTTGGTCACGGAATTTGGTAGATCATCTTCATGATCATGTGGCATATAGCAACTCATGAACCGTACTATTCACCTTTTGTTCTCGACGGCGGTAATGCAAGTATCCCTATTGCTAAAATCAGATAGGATAAATTCTTTGAGGTTGTTATTGATCATAATGCATGCTCTGGTCTTACCTGGTTCAGCTGTGTTCAAAATACCACAGCCGTTCTTGTGTAATACATAAATCTAGTCTTTATACAACTATGGTTCTAGGAAGCATAATGCTAAAGGTTAATTTGTGTATCCTTCACTATAGCTCATCGCTCTAGACGACTGGTGATGTTGGCGTGCTCACGACCGTCGACCGATTCTAGAAGAACCTCCTCATCATTTGTAACTTCCAACTTACTTTGACTGATTGCACGTCGCAGTAATGATCGAACCTGTGGCCATTGAGGCATATTTCTGGAGCGTTTGCTTCCAGGAAGAGTGTCTTCCTCAGACCGCTAACATTTAGGCTTTACATCCGATAACCGACATTTATTTTCGTAATCATCAGGAGGAGGAAAGTAGGAGAAACACTTTCTTCGAAAGCTCTCTTTGCACAAACTTTGACACGATGAAAGCTGGTTTGGTGGTTGACTGAGTTTGAACCAATTTTGCAGGACCACCAACAGGGGTTTTAATGGGGAGCCTTAAAGGTACCTGGTTTCTAAAATCCAATCTGTACCAAACTCGGTGTATGAACACCCAATGGCTTGGTCAACTTTCAGTTTTACGTACTAGTAGCTGATCTACTAGTGTAGCTTATACTATACTAGTCGAAGACTGTGTAGCAAATAACGTACTGCAACATGAAGCTAATATTTGGGTCTCCGGTTATTATAAAACCTTTTACCTGTTAAGCCTGACATTTATCCTTCGGACATTGCCGCTGAAAACGGGAATTTGCATTTTTAGGCTTCTTCCAGGCTTACAAAGACCACCAACCGCTCATAATGAGGCCAGACGTCTTCCCGCAGAAGGCAGAACTAGCTACTAAACTCCTACGCACGAATTCTTAGAAGAGAGGGGTGTCTAATTGATTGCTCCAACTAGGAGAAGCCGACGTCAATTAAACGGGGATGGGTAATTCTTAGTTGGGCTCAGCTTAGATTCCTCTGTCATAAGTGATTCTGTCAGTGGTAACTTACATCACTACTGCCAGTCCGGCGCTAAACCTCCTTGCACATAAGCCCTTGCATAGCAACGCTTTTTAGTCCATAGTTTTCCCAAAAAAAAAAAAAAAAAAAAAATACGTAATTTTGTATAATTCTTTGGAGATTTTATTAATCTTATGGTGTACTTTCATTTCGTTTTCGAATCGTTGAGGCTATATTTAGAGACCCAAAATTTATCGCATAGTGTTATATAAACATGTCAGTCCTTCAATTTATTGATATACATTTTTTGAAAATACCAAAAATTATACGGACAAGTGTAATACATAAATATATCGGAAATATTTCCGAGTATATTCCTATTTACAATATTGGTTTATAAATGGTCGAGTTATGGATGAAAATTCGGAATATTTGGATTTTCACCAAAAAAACTGAATTTTTAGGGGAAAACCATGTAGAAAACAAACAAATCGAATTTTTAAAAAAAAATTAAATTACGTCAAAATCACAAAATCGATTTTTCACCACAAATTTGTGAAAAACCGATTTAATACCAAAATTAAATAAAAACAAGTAAAAGTGTTATATTCGGCTGGGTCGAATCATTTATACCCTTCACAAAATTTATATTTCATAAGTATATATAAAATATTCGAATTATTATGGAAATATATTTGGGCATATGACTTAACATAGATATGAATCTTAAAAAACTTAATGAAAAAGTCACTCAAAAAAAAAGCACGCACTAAAATTGTTTTTGTTTTCAATGAAGTTTTTATTAACACATTCTTGGACTTAGGTTTTTTTGACTTAGCCTTAACTGACTTAGATTTTTGACAACGGAAGAGCTGAATAAAAAAGAGATATTCAAAATTGTAAATTTCTTTTCAGTTTTCTACCAAGAATATCTAAGCATTAGATATTTTAAATTTGAATTAGCTATTTTAAAATTTTCAGAATTTTTAACTTTGGGCCTCTAAAACAGAATTTCACCAAACATGATATGCCATCTTATTATCTACATTTAAAAACCTAAAACACAATTACAGTTAAGTAATAATATTTTGAGAAAGAAACTCAGATTTACTTTTCAAACTTATTTTTTCACAAAAAATATGCCCACATTAAAATAAAATTTAAATAGATTCTACATGGATACGAACCATGGCTTGAATTTTGTAATCTAGAACATTTTCACTAGACTATATATACCCATAGAAATTTTGTTGAAATACAATCATTTATATGAACAGCATAAAAAGCAATTTACAACACTATATCTTGAATATATTTAAAATTCAACAATTTTGAAAGATTATTATTTTTTTACACAAATTAAAGTAAAACTATTTTTTGAATTCGGAATTTCAAAATGCCATGGGTAAGAATTCAAAGCTAGCAGTTTAAAAGTTTGTATCGGTTCGAATCCTAGCAAATAGAAATGTAATTTGTGTTTAATAAATTTCAAGGAAACATTTTCTAATAATTTAAAATAAGAAATATATTTGACAGTTCTTTAATCTGTCATTTCAAAAAAAAAAAAAAAAAAATAAATGAAGTAAGAAAGTTTTATATGTGTGTTACAAAATGATTTTCGGAAGCAGTCTTATATGGGACCTGTGGAAAATTATGGGTTGATTCTGGCATAAAGTGTGACTTATTTATCTACAAAACATACGTATGCATAATATTATGTTGGCACCCATTAGCCTTCGCAATTCCTTTCTGCACTCAAGCACTAATTTGGACCTGACACAAAGACTTGTCACTGCCAGTAGTGCTGCCAGTTAATCCACAGAGATAGTTACCTAAGATTTCCTTTCAACGTTCTCCTCCAATTATTCTAAGTCCTTGTAAATGCCTAGAATTTCTGCCTGAAAAACGCTGCAACTATCAGACAATCTTAAAGGCCGTCTGATATCCATTCCCACAAAGTAGACACCCGCTCCTGTATCTACTTCCATTTTCGAGCCACCTGTGAAGGCAGCACAACCTTCATGGAGCTTCTCCGCTCCAGCCCAGAGTTCCCTACTAGGGATTTCAATAACGGGAGTAGCCCCGAAGTCAATTATAGTTCCGACATAATTCCTTTGGGCGATCAAGGATAATGTCCGACCACCAAATTCGACTTCGTCAAGTATGCCAGCATTCCCTATTAATCCTAATTCCTTCAGTATTCCAGTGCTGCCTGAGGTGTGCTTCTCACGGCACCTGCAATGCCAATTAAGGCACATCTCTGAACTTTAGAGAGAAGGTTCCTATAAGTTCCCTTCCTTAATACCTCAGACCAGAACGAACAGCCATAAATGAGAATAGGCCTCACAACCGACGTGTATATCCAGTATACAACTATCGATTTGAGAGCCCAGTTCTTCCCAATGAAGTTCCTACATATGTAGCCCTTTCCTGAACATATCTTCTCCAAGAAAATTTACTGTCCTAGTAAACACCCAGATACTTGGCCTCCCTTGACAATTTGAGTTCTATCCCATTCAATATTGTTAGACTAAATACCTCAGCCTTATGTCTCCTTGTAAACAGAACTAGTTCAGTCTTTTCTGGGTTGACCCCCAATCAGTTACTGTTGGCTCAAAGCTACCTGATTGCATAATCTCACTGATCGTAGGTAAAAATTTACCCGAGACCAGCAGTACTGTGTCGTCAATGGCATCGTACTATTTTAATATGACATTCACTGCCAAGAGCCACAATAATGGAGCTTTCTTATGCAAGTGTGTCCAATGTTCGATTTGATAACACTGCTGGAATTCACTAATACCTAACGAAGTGAATGATTCCTCTCTATCTTAATGTTGTTAAAGGCTCCTTCTATATCAGGAAAAGCTGCCAAGGTATAATCCTTATGCAAAGACCCCGTTCACTATAATTAACCACATCAACAGACTTACCCTTAAGATAGGCATGTTGAGCTAACATGTAGATCGATCAGTCTTTCTATTGTCTTAAGTAGAAAAAACGATAGGCTGATCGGTCTATAGTACTTGAACTTCGAGTGAGTCGTCTACTCGCTTTGGGTATGAAAATGACCCTTACCTCTCTCTAACTGCTAGGAATATATCTTACCTTGGGACATTCCCTGAATATCTCCATGAGTAGTGAGATGGTGAGATGGCAGAATGTCAATCTGTAGTATGGCCACGAGTTGACCGCACGTGGTATGTATATCCGACTATATCTAGACAACTCGGTCACAGAGTCCACGGACTCATAGATGTGCGTTTTGCCCGTCTTATGTCCCTCTTATACTTAAAGAAAATAATTCAAATTTTATTTTGTACATTTTTCTTCGATTACCATCTGCATGCGGGCAAATGAGCGGATTTCAAGAATTCGATCTATTGCTAAATCTGACATGTTTCAAGAAGATATTGTAATCAAGAAAGATATTTAAAAATAAAAAAAGTAAAAGTTATTATTAAAATTTTGTGTTATGTTTTATTCAAAAACACACTTTATTATTGATTTTTGTTATATTTCAGTAAATAATAACTATTTTCTTCAAAAAGGATTTAAAAAAAATTTCTTTCAACAAAATATACTTGTTTTTTCTCAAATTCCTTTACAAAAAATTTTTGATAAAATCGATAGGTTTTTTCTAAAATCTATAACTTTGTTGAGCAGTGTAATTAAGAAAACTTAAAAAAACCCAAACATATTTTCAATTAGAAATTTATTAAAATAGTTTCAAAAATGTTTTAAACTTTTTAACACCAATTTTACGGTTTAGCAATTCTTTATATTAATTTTCATTTCAAGATTTTCGTCAAAAAACTTATGCAATTATATTTTTTGGTTGATTTATGAAAAAAAAAAAACACTATATAATTTACTCAATGTCTACTGTCTCTTTTAAACATTTTAACATTTATTTCATTAATTATTTTTTAAAACACTTAAAACAAAAAAAAAAAAAAAATCATATAAATATAAAAAAATTAAGTGGTAGCATATTTGTGGAAGCGCCTAGAGCTAATCGACGCCGAAGCTTTTATAATTTCTTTTTGCGACATCAGGATGCTGTTGATGATAGTTTAACTTCACCCTCAGTGCATAGAAAAAGTAATTATTTTTTCTTTTTAAACAAAGAAAATATCAAAACCTTTTAATTTTTACTTTTTTTTAAACACAAACGCAATTTTTCTTTTTTAACCAAGTTTTGTTGAAAATATTCATCTGTTTTCTTAATTTTATTACACATTTAAACATTTTAAACACCTAACAATTTTGTAAATTTTTTCCTTCTTCCTCACGTTAACAAATAAATATTAATTTAAATCTATAAAAAATTGCTTGTAAATAACATTGATTTTAAAATTAGTTTTAAACAAATTTAAGTTAATTGTTTAGTTACAAATTTTATATAAATAAATAATCCACAAAATATATAAATAATATATAAAAAAATTTTATTAGTCTTATTTTTATACTCTATAAGAGGTTGTTGGTTTGAAACTTAGCTAAAGGAAAATTCTATAACAAAAAAATTTATCGTAAATTTTCTATAACTATAAAACTTATTTTCTTTAAAAATAAACTGAATTTCCTATAAAAGGAAAATTTATCAAAAATTTTCTAAAAAAAAAATTCTATAAACAGAAAATTGATCGAAAATGTACTATAAAAAGGTAATTTATCGACAATTTACTGTAAAAAAAAATTATGAAATATTTTCTATAGAAAGAAAACTTATCCAAAATTGACTATAGAAGGAAAATGTATCGATAATTGCATATACTCGTAGGAAGAAAATTTATCAAAAAATTTCTATAAAAATAAAATTTATCAAAAATTGAATAAGAAAATATTTATCGAAAATTTTCTATAAAAAAAAAAATCCTATAAGCAGAAAATTTATCGAAAATTCACTATAAAAAGAAATTTTATTAAACATTTTCTTTAGAAAGAAAACATTCAAAATTATCTATAAAAAGAAAATGTATCGAAATTATCTATAAAATTAAATATAAAATGAAAATTTATGGATAAAAAGAGAATTTATCGAAAATTTTCTATACAAAAAGAAAGTTTATGAAAATTTTTTATAAATGAAATTTATCAAAAATTTCTACAAAAAGAAGATTTTGTATAAAAAGTATATTTATCGAAAATAAAAGAAAATTTATTGAAAAAGAAAATAAAAATAAAATTTAACAAAAATTTTCTGTAAAAACAAAATTTATCGAAAATAAAAAGAACATTTGTTGAAAATATTCTTTAAAAAGAAAATTTATCGCAAATTATATATATTATAAATTTCTTTTATCGCAAATTTTTTATGAAAAAAAAATTATCGTAAATTTTCTATAAAAAAATTTATCGAAAATTTTCTATAAAAAAATTTATCGAAAATTTTCTATAAAAAAATTTATCGAAAATTTTATATAAAAATTTTTTTTCGAAAATTTTCTATAAAAAAAATTTATCGAAAAATTTCTACCAAAGAAAATAAAATTTTCTATAAAAAGAAAATTTATCAAAAATTTCCTATAAAAAGAAAATTTTTCAAAATCAAGGACATTTTTAGAAAATTTTTTATAAAAAGAAAATTTATCAAAATTTTTCGATGAAAGGAGTGGTTACCGAAAATTTCCTATAGAAAGATAATTTATTGAAAATTGCCTATAAACAAATTTATCGAAAATTTTCTATGAAAAGAAATTTTACCCAAAATTTTCTGGAAAAAACAATTATCAAAAATTTCCTATAAAAGAAAATTTATCGAAAATTAGCTTAAATTATTAGTAAATGAATTTAAAGCTTTTTAGAGAAAGATAATTTTGCGAAAATTTTGTATAAATATATACATATATATATATATATAAATATTATTAAAAATTTTCTATTAAAAGAAAGTTTCTTTAAACAACCTCTTATGCTCTATTTCTCTTTCTTGATTTACTATATTTTCTTCTTTCAACTTATTCAACTTGATGTACGTTTGTTTGTGTTTTTTCTTCTTCTTAAAAAAAATTCTCTTAACACTGGTTTAACATTTTTCGATTCAATCCAACAAAAACTATTCTACAATTGTTCAAAAAAAAAAAAAAAAAAAAAAAAACTGTTGAAAAAAATAACAAAAAATAAAATTGCAAACCATCAACACTAATTTAGGCATTTCGCCCACAACAGCTGCTATTTCCTCCACTACTTCTCTTGCCACAACAATTGCCGATAACAATACGACTATCGCCTCTTTGGACAAACAAAACCTACAACAGGCGGTGGTAGCCACACCGACACGGAAACGTGCTACAAGTTTTATACGCAAAAAACCACCCCTAGAAAGAGGTTTGTCAGCACAAAGCGCTTTAAGAGTTAACAAAAATGCTTTTGTCTGTATGTGTGTCAATGTTTTATGAACCCCTCCGACAAATTTAACTAAATTTTGTTTTATTTCTTTTTTTATTTCATTTAATTTTTTTTGTTGTCATCTCACCTCAGCTGAGGGTCCAACGCCAGAGGTGATTGTGACAAAACCCTCACCGGATCAAAGTATTGTAGTGCCATTGGGTCTACGCCCGGAAAATTCAACATTGGTGCATGTGTTAGTGCATCGTGAGAGTGAAGAGTATAAGGAAGAAGATGATGAGAATGGTTCGAGAGCTGTGTCGCCAGCATTGGGTATGGGAATGGGTAAGTGGTTGTTTGAAGGAAGGATGTATAATGTTGTAGTAAATCCATTATGGACGTATACATAGATCTAATAAATTGGGATTACTGTCGCCTTACAAAATAGTCTTTCGGAGGTTCGTATTGATTAGGACTTAATGACTATAAATGCCAACAACGTGGAGAGACCTTACGAGTCTAAATTATAGAGATTTTTTCATAGGTCGAATAAAATAATTTAAGAACACATTTTTTGGAACACATTATTGTTGTAAAACTGTACTTATTTATCTATATGAACATCTTTAATATATAATATATAATAATATTCCGACAATATTGAGCGAATAAAAGAAATTGAAGACAATTTCGTCTGCATTAAATCATTACAACAATAAAATTATGGTTTTTGAATCTCTTTATACAAATTATATTTTTAAACGATTCGCTTGTTGTGCCTTTAATTATTTGAAAATATTTCTCATTTACATTACATTATCTAATAAAGCTTTAATTTTAGTTTTTAAAATTTCTGATTTGTGATTTGAGTAACAACAGACGTACTGAGAACTGAAATTTGTAAATATTTTAATTGATTTAATCAAATTTTTATTAACAAAATCCAGGTAAAAAGTAAATTTTGGTTTCGACGTTTGTCGAAATTTTTTCTCTAGCCGAGATAATACTTCGCATAAAGGAATAGTCGACATTTTGTTGGAAAATTTCGAAATCGGTTTTTTTGCTTGAAAATTGCTATTCATATAATAAAGTGACTCGTAATGGGAAAATAATCATCAGTCTCAGAACCAATCTAAAATAAAGTTATTTGGATGAATGAATCAAAATTTTATTAAAAAATTCTAAGAACCAAAAAAAGAGTTGGGAAAGAGCTATGGACAAGGCTAAAATTAAAAATTTTTATTATAGCAGCTCGTATATGTAGTATTTTCCAAACATTGGTACTTTTGAAACGCATTTGTCTGTTAGGGTAATAATAATTAAAATTACTTCCTTCTTTATCTCTCGTCTTACGTAAATGAGTTTATTTTAGGGACAATTATGATATCGTTACGATTTTAATTCGTAGTCTTAGGGTTTCTGCCTCCTCTATTTCTACTAATTTTCATCCTAAACTTTTATTTTGTATAACGAAATGGTTCAAGTATCCTCAGATTTTAAAATTTTACATTTTAAAATCAAAAATATTAGGTTAGGTCAGATTAAAAGGGGCGACATCTTCACGCCTTCATCCAGAGACCGTTCGGTCCATTGTGATCCCTTTATAAATAACAGAGAAAGCTGATAGATGAAGAAAGAGAAAAATTCTAGTAGAATAAAATAAAGATAGTTAAATATAAGAAAAATAAGAAAAGTGTGGAACCTAAGACCCATCAAATCAACCCTGACTATCTCCTCTCACCCGCAAACTCCTCTAGTTGGTGCAGAATATGACTCCCTAACCACCTCAGTCTACTTCGTTCAAGCTCTACACAATGACAGAGTATGTGCTTCAATGTCTCTAACTCCTCCACATCATCACATGTCCTGCAAAAATCCCTATTGCGAGGTGACCAGTAATCATGCCAACAATGATCCTTAGATTCCCACGACTACGACTAGCATGATTCGTTGTACCTATAGTCCATTCCCTTAATGCCACGAAATATGACTCAATCGGAATCCTAACCGATACCTCCACAGAAGACCTGTCCAACTCCGAGCCCATATAAGCTAGCTCATCGGCTATTTCATTGGCGATAATATCGCAGTGACCATGAACCCAACAAAGTCTTACTCTGCAGGCATCCATTAGCCTCCTAAATTCATTCCTATACTCCATCACAAACCTGAACCTGACGCAGTCATTGCCATCAGTGATGCCTGACTATCTACATAGATGGTTACCTCAGTAGTTAAAAATATTAATATCACTTCATTTGGCCGATCTGGAATCAAGAAATCTTTCAATATTGTGGTCAAAGACTTCATAATAATATGCACGGATATACACGTATTTTTCAAATGTGATAATAATTTGAATAGAATTTAATGAATAACATATTGAAATTGAGCATTTTTAAAGAACTTACCTTCTTTTTTCCAACAAAAACTTGGAAAATTGTAACCCAAATAAAAGAATTTAATAGTGTCACTTTATTTTGTCGATTAAATCTACGACCAACACAACATTTTTACGCCAAACACGAAATGCAAATAATTCAAAAACTAATATTATAAAAACGGGGACATCAAAAAAGTAACCAATAATGCATCCAGAAGACATGGCAAGAGTAGTAAACTGCACTTAATTTTGTCCGACAGTGTGTATTTTATTAAAATCAATTATTAAAATTTTTCAAGGATATAAAAGGATAACATTTTTAGAAGACATTATTTAATAATTTTCGTCTTGATGAATAAATATAAAAACTTGTTTTTCCCTCCATTTGATATCTATATTTCTAAAAAGATATGGTGTAGAAATAATTAAATAAATTTTTTTAAAATTATATATCCTTAAAACTTTGAAGTCCTTTAAAACAGGGAAAAGATCAGAAAATGAAAAACTGAGTTCGCAGTATTACTACATTTAAAACTTAGTTTCAGAGTGTCCAAATTTGTATCACCGTGTAATTATTAGACATAGACTCTTTTGCAAACATAACCCAAACAACCCTCTTTAGATATCGGAAATTAGACAGGATAATACTATTCTATATTCTATGGTGTGGTCTTATCAAACTCTACTTGATTGCTTGGGGACTGTGATTTATCATGTTAAAGTTAAAAGAAAAATAAATATAAATACTTTTGAAAGATTTTTATGTACAGTCACCGAAATAATGATAGGTTCATCCATCAATAAATCAATCAGTCAATCAATCAATTTTTTTTTCATTCAAAATTGATTTACATAATTTTTTTTTTCAACTTCAGTGTTATGCAGTAGAAAATTATAAAGTCTACAATAAAGTATCCGCGATATTTTTCTGTAGTAAATACAAAATTGTTTAGTTTTTTCATTTATGGAAGCGAAATAATGATAAATTCATTGTACTTTCAATGCAATTTTCACGTAAAATTTAAAGAGGAAAGTGAATTAAATTGTCATTTGGTTATTTAACATCATGTTTTAATTAATTTTAATAACAATTTATTTCTTTAAAACCTTTTTTGTGGAACCTGAGAGCAAATTTTAAAAATTGTTCAAGAAAACATCCTTATTTAAAGAAAAGCAAAGTAAAACTTAACTAATTTGAGTTTAGTTGTTTCTAAATAATGCCAGAATAAATGTAAAAGGTAATTCAGAACGAATTATAAAAAAACTTTTTTGATAATGCTAAATGTGGCACCAATATGAACACTGGTCAACTTCAAAAACCGTTTCCGGGCGAAAAATCCACGACTTTTCGAATTTTACCGAGATGAAATTTATTTTCATCACAAATAATAAATCAGGATTATTTCCTTTCATAAGAAAGAAGAGTTAAACAATTTTTTTAGTATTTAGAAGGGTTTTTGTACAAAAAGGAAATCTATGAAATCCTTATTTGACAAAAACTAACAATATTATTCAAATATATCAACTTTATCTTAATTAGTGCTTATTGATATTACGGACAATATTTCTCAATAACACAAATGATTTGTCCCATATTTCCTTGGATAAAATAAAATAAAAAATTTTTATTTGAAAATAATTTTTTCTGAGTTCAGTAAAAGAGTAACTAAGTGCAAATAGTTAATTTCATGAATTCATATGGAACATAGAGAAAACCAATTTTGATTTTATTGTGATGAATAAAATGGTTCAATTCACTTTTGAGGTTATTTTTATTTTTATCTTAATTTGAAAAGTATTTTGGTGATACAAAAATATCTATCTGTTTTATACACTAAACTTCTATTTAAAAACATTAAATATCAAAATAGACTTCCTTTTAAAAATGGGTTTTGCTCGAGTAATTTTTTAAACTTATTCAGAGCTTCCACAAAAAAGAAAAATTTGTTGAAATCAATTGTTACCAAAAGTAATTGAAACATGTTAAATAATTCAATGACAATTTTATTAACTTTTCTTTTTCAATTTTGTGTGAAAATTGCATTACAATTACAATGAACTTATCATTATTTCGCTTTCATAAATGAAAAAACTGAAAAATTTTGCATTTAATGCAGAAAAAAACTCAAAAAATAGACTTTATAATTTTCTACAGCATAATAATGAAGTTGAAAAAATTTATATATATATATATCAGTTTTGAACAAAAAGAAAAAAAAATAAAGTTTTATGGGTGAACCTGTCATTATTTCGTTGACTGTAAGATTAAGATTTTTCACTTAAAGTTAAAAATTCTAACAAGATTTCACAAAAAAAAAAAATCTTCTTGTTATTTTTAAATTGAGTAACATTAAGAAAGCTTTTAATATGATCAATATATATGTATACTAGAGCGGGTCGGCCTCCATAAAAAAAATTAGTAATGCCAATCATCCCCTAGAATGAAAGACTAGTTCATGAGGTTTTAAAAGCATAATTTTTTTTCCAGGCATCAGATATCACTTCTGGTATCTCGGATACATTCCGCCTAATGTCCAATTATTTTCATATGTAATGAAAGTCTTTTGCAATCCTACTATTTTTTAGTTTTTAAAGTATTTCATTTTATGTGCATAAACAATAAAATTGTAAAGGCTCAAAAAACTGTATAAGCTCAAGCTTATTTCACTTAAGAAAATTGTTGAAATAGTAAAGTTATATTAAAAAAAATTCTATATGAAAAATATTATTTATTAGTGGTTCTGCCTTAACTTTGGCAAATAATTTTAGAATGATGTTAAAAATAAACATTTATCGCACCAAAAATATTTTTTAAACTATTTTGAAATATTTTAAAAACCAAATATAATATGTTAACAAAGGGCTTTCATTACATATGAAAATAATTGGACATTAGGGGGGATGTATCCAAGATACCAGGATTAACAACGAGAATTTGATGTCGGATTCAAAAATTACCAAAGAGAAGATTTAAGCGTTTGTCAAACCATTAACAAAGACATATCATATTCTACAATCGGACTTAAAATGGCGACGCTATTTTGGAGCGTGGCAAAAGAATAATTTTTGCATTTTTGGAAACCTCATTCTTTCATTCTAAGGGTGACTGGATCAACTTTTTTTCGCCCCACCCTAATGTATACTATAGTTTAATTTAAAAATTAAAATTTATTTCAGTTTAGTTTTTTTAAAACAATTGTCTTGTTTTATATTTATGAAATTCATTAAAAATTTTTCCTTAGAAAAACATAAACCACCCCAAATACGCATTAGTCCGGGTTCGGATGATGGCAGCTTAATCATACTAGACTCAGTACAAATGCCAACGGTACAGATAATGATTGAATCACCAAAGGAACCACCTAGAGGTGATTTCTCAACAGATTATCATGAACAACAGAAACAACAACAACAACAACAACAACAGGAAATAGTAACCGTTCCTGTAATTGAAGAACCAATCGATGTTAATATACAGGGCGATACATCAAAAGTATTCTATGACTATAATCCCGAGGAGGCCAATGAAATTGTGGTATTAGAAACATTAACAGAAGAATCGCCTAAATCTGAAGATATACCAGCACTGCCAGATATACCGGTGCCGCCATCCTCTTTCGATTTCTCGCCAGAAATCGCAGGCACTGATCAACTAAAAACAATTCCAATAACAACAACAACAGAAACAACAACTACAACGATTTTAAGCGAAGGTGAAAAAAGACCAGAATTAACACCCACTAAGTCACCTCCACTACCACCACTACCAACAACACTACCAAAATTACTAGTAACACAACAATCCATATCAAAGGCACCAGCCACCTCAACATCGACAACACTATCATCGTCATCAACAACCACATCACCAGCCTCATCACAAACATCAAATGAAAATGATGATGATAATGACGATGATCATGATATTAATAAAGTAAGATGACATTCATCCAAAACAGCATCGGTTATTACTAAAACTTCCAGTTCTAGTAGCACCAGTTGCTGTAGTTCCCGACCCCATTCTAGTCCCTATAGTTCGGGTACGGACCAAAATGATGATGATCCTTTAGAACAGGATAATCAACAATTTAGTTGACAACATAGTATCTGAGTAAAAACCTATAAATACTATTATTATACCTATATACTATATTTTAACTATTATTATAATTATTATTATAATTGTTATAGTTGTTGTTATAAAGAAAACATCTACAATTTATTAAATTATACTCGAATCATGTTAAAGGTTTTTTTGTTAAAGTTTTAAAATGAATGAGATTAACTTAATAATTCCAAAAAGCAAAACATAAAAAGAAATTATAACAAAATTATTTATATAAAATTAAGTAAGAAAAGAAAATCCTTTTCAAAAAAGAAAAAATAAAAAAATAAAAAAATAATAAAATAAAAAAAAAAAACAGAAAATCCAAATAAAACAAAAATAAAGCAATCAATTTCAATAATATTTAAAAAAATCCATAAGAAATTTAAACAATTAAGTTAAGAAAAAATTAAAATATTTGCATGGAAATCGAATGTTAACATTATAAACAATATCATACAAATAAACAAACAACAATTAAAATAAACGAATAGAATTAAACTAAACTAAAACAAAAAATTATTAAAATTTAATTAATATTTATAAAGAATATTATTTATTTTGTATCTATTTATTTATTTTTTCAAAATTAAGTAGTTGGTACTTTGATTTAAGTGTATGGACTGTAAATAAATTTTTGTTTAATTAAAATGAAATCTATATTCGGCTGGGCCGAATCTCTTATACTCTTTACGGAATTTATATTGCATAAATATATAAATTCAAAATATAAATTCATTAAAACTTTAATTTTATTATATTACATTCTTGTTGAATGTATTAAATGACATTTTAAATTATATTTAAAAAAAATTTATTAAATGATATTTATAAAAGAGAATTTAATAAAATATTTTTTTTGAAAAAATATATACGAAATTAAAAATATTCTCAATAATGGATTAATATTACTACTTATCTTATATTATATCTTCTCAAAATTAATCATGACATCGGAAACTTATAATATAAAAAGTCTCCGAAAATTGTTTTCTTGGACATATGATTTATAAAGATCGCTGAGACCATCTGTATTGAAGAGTCGAATAAAAAGGGATATACAAGATTGTAAATTTCTTTTTCAGTTTCCTACCAATAAATTGTTTCGAAACAGATTCCTAGGACTTAACTGTTTCGAACTTGAATTAGTTATTTTAAAATTTTTAGAATTTTTAGCTTTGGAGATATGAGTTCGAGCCCTGGGAAAAAATATTAAATAATTTTTTTTAAGAATTATAAAAATTTTTTAGTTGTAATAATTAAAATTATTCAGTAGCTTCTGTCAAGTATTTATAAAATTTAGATTTCTATTTTACTTAAAAGTAAACAGATCCCAGAGGCCTCTGTTTCTAAGTCCACCAAACATATTGTACCATTTTATTATCTATATTTAAAAATCAAAAACACAATTAAACTTAAGTGATAATTTTCTAAGAAAAAACATCACACATGCTCAGATTACTAGTCACAAAAATATACTCATATTTAAGAAAAACAAAGACAAATTAATTGCATTTTGCGAGGATTTTGCTTGAAAATTTGTATTCTAAAAGACTTTCACTAGACTATCTATACCCACAATTATATCTACCCCTCATATATGTGAACGTTATAAAAATCAATTTGCTACACCATATGTAGAATATATTTCAAATTCAATACTATTGACAAATTATTTTTTTTTTTTTACAAAATAAAATAATTGTTTTATAAATTTAGAATTTCAGCTTGTCATTGGCCCTAGGGGGATAAGAATTCGAAGCTAGGAGTTTAAAGCGTGCGTATGCGTTCGAATCCTGGCTGACACAAGAGGTATTATTAAAGAGAAATTTTTAAAGTATACAAAAAGACATTTTGACAGCTTCTTACTTGACATTTCAAAATGTTTGATTTTTGTTTCAAACTAAACTATAAAACAATTTATCGAAGTCTTCGCTCGGCATCGAACTCAGGACTAACATTTCTTAAGTTGAAATTTAGTACCTTTATAGCTTATATAAAAAGCCAAAAACGCAACTCAAAGCTAAATAGTACCTTTTTATAAAGATTGATGTATTCTTGCCAAGAAATTCTTGTCAAATTAGTTTTTTTTTTTTTAAATAATGAAAACTTTAATATTTTCTAAGAAAAAATAGAAATAGAAACAGAAACAAGCAGACCCGGACAAATAAAATTAGAAAAATTTTTGAGGCGGCTCTAGAAATTCGTTTATAACTCCGCCAATCCTAAACGGATTTCGCTGAATTTCAACACCAAGATTTTCGAGACTGTAATCATAACAGTCACAAATATTTTTTCATTTGTATATTTTAACACTTTCATATAAAATGTCAAACCTCATTTTATGTGAAGGGTATAAAAATGTTATATAAAACAAAAAAATTAAAACAATGCGCTACAAAAATGTTTTAGAATAGATTAAAAAGAAATTAAAATTCGAAATCCAAAGAAATTTAAATTAATTATTAAAATTAAAATTGTCTTTTGTTTTTTCTATTCATACAAATTAGTGAACTTATAAATAATATAATAATAACTTTACTTAATTTTAGTTTCCACCGGTGGTAACACAAGTCAACAAAAGAGTAGAAAAACTTGTTATCGAAAATAAATTTACATAATTCAAGTACCTTGTATGTAACACAAGATGGGTATAGTTAAAAGAAATCCATCAAGTAACAATTTTGGCCTTTGGTGCCACTTTTTTGGCACCTTCGAAGAGGTTTATTTGGTATTGAAAATGGACAAAATCGATTCATAAACAAAAAAGTTATGGACCCAAAAACCAGAAAACATCGGTGTCCTTTGTAATTTCAGTTTATATATTTCCGCCGATAACTCTCGATATAAAATTGGAAACTAAAAATTAAGATGGTGGGTATAACAAATTGGGCCAAGCCAAATAAACACAGAAAACATTTTCACATTTATGGAATGTATTTTAACATAAACTGTACGAATTGAACATACAAATTTATTCCCAAATTTTTTGTATACAAAATAAAATTATGTTTACAAATATTATAAAATTATATACAACGATAATTTTAGGGATTTTCAAATATTTTAGTTTATTTTTATTGCATTAAATTGCAGAAGCTAAATGGAAATAGTTAAAGATACAAATATTAAGGATAAATGCATTAAAATGTTAATTTTCCAGCAAAAATCTCTATAAAAGAATGCTGAGATTGTAATTTTTTAATTATTTTTTAACCATCATAAATTAGCTAAAAAATTAATTATTCCATCTCCAATGTGTGGCTGAAAATTATTAAATATTAAAAATTTTCCTAAGAAACTTTTAATTTGTGAAAAAATAAATTGAAAATATAAATGAAATGTGAAATAATTTTGTTCAAACCTTCTTGCATAGATTAATAAGTAGATATTTATGTGAGAGAAAAAACCTGTTTTAATTGTCAAAAATCTAATTCATGCAACAACAAAATACATGTAGTCACATATGCTTTGTTTTTGTGTTTTGAAAAAAACGGAGTAATTTTTTTTGAAAATTTATTTAAAAATGCCTCTCACTTAAACTTCTAGTTGTATTCTATGCTTTCTTGATTATATTTAATTTGAAATAAATATGAAAACATATTTAATATTTAGGAAATTAGTTTTAAATATTATGAACTAAAATTAATGATATGAATAATTGGTTCTTACTTTTTATTAATTTTATTAAAATTGTCCTTATCTTTTTCAAAATTTCGACTTTGATGTAAATTTTTAGGATTATTTTCTTTGAGACTAAACATAATTGCAAGCAAAATTTTAAATGCCATTTTGTTCAGAATAAAATGAAATATCAATTTTAATTAAACAGGTCTAGGTTTAGATTTAGAACCTTTAAAAATTCTTTATATATCTCAATATAAAATATTATATTTATATATAAGCTTTTATAGAAAAGATAACAAAATGCATAAACACTATTTGACCACAACATAAACAAATGTGTACTTTTAATACACAATAACTCAAAATTTTAAGCGTGCATTGAAAATTTTAAAACTGATTTATAATGCCCTCAAGACCTATGTATCACGTAGGATATGTAAATATTCAAGTGATTTTTCACTGCATCTTTATTATTACCTAAATCTAATCAAATAGCATTAAAGTACTTATTTTATTTAACAAAGAAAATTTTATGTGAATAAAAAAAAAAAAATCTTGATATACTATCAGGAAATATATAGTTCAAATTGTCGTGTTTTTCAGATCATTCATTTTAATAACATTAATTTTATCTGAAATTCTTAAGAGGATCATTAAAATACTTTTAACATTACGTGAAATAATATAATCTAAAGAAGAATAATTTTATATTTTCATTTGTATTAAAAAAAAGAGTAATTCAATAGTAAGTTTTTTGATGCCATAAATATAAAAATTTTACTGTTCAGAAATTTTATATTAACACCTATTCTTAAAAGTGTTAGATTAGCTAAATAAACATAATTTTTTCAGTGGAGATCAACTTAAATTTTTAAGACTTAAAATAGTAATTATAATCACGAATTTTTCGAAAAAAAAGCTTTTGACATTCCAAAAAATGGTTTGCTTGATTACTCTTTTTCGCAACCACTCTGAATTTCCATTATCAAGATAAATTTAATATTGGAACGCTCCTAATGTACTATTTTAGAAAATCCCCAATATTACTCAACAAAAACCAAATGATGTACTGAAATAATCATAGTAGTGAGTATGTGAACCTATTTCTTGCGGATGTTGTTGGTCTAATAGTAGAAGTTACCTGAAGGTCTGTAACTTTTTTGGCAGTTTACTTCCCCTGACTGAGATCAGATTCTCTTAAAGAAATTCTTGTTACCTAAGATTTAAACTCTATGCAAAACTTAACTAAGTAGTTGCGTTAGATATTCGTAATAGATCAAATTTCTATGAATAAACTGATATGATCTAAAGCTGAAATCATTTGGAATCGCATTACAGTCATTGGGCCCGTAGAGGGTGTTCTTTTCGAGCACCTTTCTCTTTTCGCTTTTTCCTTCATATTCTTGAACATGTTTATATGGCGATCTCTGTCTTGTCTTTTCTATATTAAACAGTGTCTAGGATTACTTCGGTCTCAAGATGTATTTCTAAATTTTAATTATTTTGCGAAATAGTCGGTGTACATGGATTAGAGTAAATTGCTTATAACCAAAATTACTCACCTAAACCCAAACGATATATTGGAATAACCATAGTAGTCAGTACGTGAACCTATTTCTAGCTCCAATGAGACCACATTGGAATTTTCATTGATGAAATAAATTTAGGATTTATTTTTCCTTGAATATTTTTGGCATACTATTTCATTCGTTATTCTTCCACATGTTCATATTCTAATCTCCGTCTTGCCTTATCTTTGTTAAACAGTGCCTAGAATAACCTCGGTCTCAAGATAAATTTCTACATTTTTATTTTGCATTTATCTCTCTTGCTGACTGGACGCTCCTCAGAAATTCATAAACGTTTGCTAACAGCCTCGATATGGTCGGTGTACATGGATTAGAGTAAAAATTGCTTACAACCGTCCAGTGTAGTGGCACTGGAGTGATGCTCTTAGCTAGTAAGTGACATTTTGCCACTTACTAGCTATTGAACATAGTTTTATATGCAGAGGGAATGGAAAGAATTAGAATATAAAAATGTGATTGAATTGAATAAACTTTTGCCCTTTAAGCATTTTTACCATAAAAACTGTACCTGAAGAGGAATTTAATTCCTTTTGACATTACATTTTAAGATGAGAAGAACGACTGGTTGAGTCCAGCTCATAATGTTTCACTAGTTCTGGTGTGTGATTTGCCGAAATATTCTTAGTATTTCCAAAATTTTGCTATCTCTGAAGATTTGAATTACATATGTTCCGTTAAAAATTATGAAGACTTCTCAACTTTTTTGTTTTTTTTTTTTTTTTTGGTGAAATAGTATAAGGGATAGCTTCGACTCATAGCGATATTACCAAAAGTGAATGATTTGTCGAAATATTCGCGGAATACTATATGAAGTTTTGGTTAACATATGCGGATGTATATATCTACGCAACCATAGACGATGTTTGACATTACAAGTGAGTTAACTATATGCATTGCGATTTTAATTGTCTAAATGTATGTTTTCTAAATTTTCTTCCATGTTTGAAATCATTGCCTTTTGATAACATAATATCTTCATATCCCCAATTATAAAAGATGATTTATTTAATGCCTGTAATATTTTTACTTCAGTTTTGTCATTGTTCATTTTTAAATTTGCTTTAGGCATTAAAGGGTTATGTTAGTGTTAACTTTGGCTTGAATATCATTGAAATTGTGGAGGTCTTTAAGCCTTTTGTTGAATCCTCAAACGATTAGACTTTGCTCGGTAGTAGGGCAGACAGATAGCATGCATTCTTGCCTTACTCCATTCCTAAATAGTACACTGAAACAAAAAGGTACATAAATATAATGTAAACGTTTTTTGTTTCAACGAATTTATTCGAATTTATTTATTATTTATTGAACTTGAATTAAAGTACAGGTTCAACGTATAAATTCATTGATTAAATTTATTCGTATTTTGTTTTAATGAACACTTTCGTTGAGTAAAATAAATAATTTCAATGCATATCATGTTTGACTTAAAGAAACAGTAGCCTAATTCTAATGAAAGTATACATTGACCCAATAAACCTATGCACTGAAAATGTATACAATTTTATTTATAATTTAATTATATAAATTATATTAGATTCAGTTAATACAAAACCTTAAAGTCTCAAAGAAATTTAAAATTTTCGAAAGTAATTTTCTTTTTTGTAGTGTATTCTATGTTTTATAAAACATTATGGGCCTTATTCATAGTTTACCTTACAAAGATTTGATAAATTTAAAAATATTATTATGAATTATGAATAAGGCAGTATAAAAATATTTCACAAAAAAAAAAAAAAAAGGTTTAAAAAGTAAATTGAAGAAGGCACTGCCAAAAAAAGAAAATATATATATATTGTATATAATTGTAATTGTATATATTTGAAGTAGTTATAAATTGAATAATAATTATTTAAATAATTTGTACATAAAATAAAATAAAATTTAGTTTATAATTTACCACTTGCATTTTGCCAAAATAAACTAAGTTTAGTAATTTGTTAAATATATAGAAAAAAAAAAAAAAAAAAAAAACGAATGTAATATTAAAACAAAACAATTTAATGATTGAACTTAAATCAAATAATTCAAATACATAGACATAGAATATTTCATTTCATTATAATTAGTTAGTATTTATTATAGAAAAAAAGAAGAATATTTTTAAATTAAACCAAAATCAAATTATTTAATAAATATATACTGAAAAAACAGAAAGCTGTAAAGAAAACGCCAAAAAATCAAAGAAAATAAAATAATAAAATAAAAAAAAATATTTTATTTTAAAATAATTTCTTTTATATTTTATATTGAGTTTTTAGTTACCAATTTTAAAATAAGTAAGAAAAAATAAAATTTTTAAATTTATAAAACTAAGTTAAAATAGTTAAAATGTATATAAATAAATATGTATATGAACAAATTAGCATGATATTGTCACCAAAGCTCAAAAATTTAAATAATTATTTAAAAGACAAAACAAATTTTTTTAAACAACATAATTTGTTTAAATGAATTAAAGAGGAAATGATGTAAATACGTTATACTTTTTGTTTTTATTTTTCGTTATTATTAGCAAAAATTAAAATAACGTTTAAAAATTTAATAATGAATTTAAGCAAAATATAATAAATCTTGAAAAAAATGACATGAAAATAATAAGCAAAATTAAATATTATTGAAGGCATTTTTAAAATACCTACTTGTAATTTAGACATTTGTTATTTCTTATGCTATTTTTAATTAAATACTATTTTGTTTATTTTTATAAGGCTTAACAGAAGTGTAGAGTGTTAAAGACTTTTGTTTATTGTATTAAAATACCAACTTATTTTTACAGAAATCGTGGGAAAAAATCAAATATTTATTTTTGTACAATTTGATCTAGTGCATATTGTTCGATTGTTTTTTTTAATACCCTCACAAAATTACATATACAGGACCACATACCTACAACTTTCAAAAAATTAAAATAGACCATTTCCTTCCAAAACATAAATCAACGTCAACACACAGTGGGGCCAATCGCAAAATTTTTTGGTAATAACTATAAATAACTACTAGACGAATCGAACTGAAATATATGTAAAAGTTGTAGAGAAGAGCCTAAGATTTCTGAAAAATTGTAATCAATCTGTAATAATACGAGATAAGCTACAGGGTGTCAAAGTTGAGAATGTAAAAATTTCAAAAAATCGTAATTTATATAAATCAAGTAAATCAAGTCCGAGTGCTTAGTGAGATAAAAAAAAAAAAACACGCGTACTGATCTATGTTATCTCTTACAGTTAGAAATATATTTACTCTTGAATTTTTAGTTTTTGATTTTTCAATTTTATTTAGTTTTTCGTGAATAAGTACTGAAATATAGGACGGATTTTTTTTTAAATATATTGTAAATTCAAAAACATTTCGAAATAAAGTGCTGAAAAAATTTTTTTGATTATTTCAAATCGTCTAGCAGTGAAAAATATTCAATCAGCTCTCTGAAATCAGTAAGAAAAATAGCTATTTTTTACAAAAATATAACACTTTTTTTTTAAAGTTTTCTTATAAAAATTTTAATAAAAGAAAAAATGCATGTTTATTGATTAATAAAAAAATTGTCATGCAAGTTTTCTTCTAAACTTATTGACGCTGCTTCATTAAAAAAAACATATTTAGATCGATTTAGCACTAAACTGCTTCTGACCCGGCTAAAAATGAATGCAAGAGTGCAGATTTTATGAAAAAAGTCAACTCTTCAAAAGACTTTTTTTAATTGTACAAAAGAACATATTTGCATTATACTTTTACTATTATTTCATATGTATTGTATAAAATAAATATTAATTTTTCATTCATCCAAAAATCATTTAAATAGCTTTAACAATCAATTTTTGGCAATTTTTCAAAAATAAACAATACTTAATAAATTTAATCGATTATTACGAATATCAATTGTTCTTTTTTTAATTTTTATATCGCCTTAAAGCTCTTGATAAAGCCTTTCTAAAACATGCGTGCATGTACACTAATATCTCATATATCTTTCGAGTTATATACATTTAGAGCTGTCTCAACTTTGCAAGATCTTGGTCAAGTTTTTCATTATACAGCACAACGTTTTAAACCGGTTTTATTATATTTTTTGTAATTTATTAAAGAAAAAATTTATCTAACAAATAAAGGAAATTTAAAATCAATATCTTTATTGAGTTCAAAAATAAATGATTTTGAATTTGAAAATTTGCAAAAATTAACAAACAGACGTGCGGAAGGACGTACATCAGAGTTATAAAAAAGAAATAATAATAATCTTAAAATTCCAAAAATGCATTTCTTACTTATTGATCAATATAAAAACAAAATGTAGACATTGAAATATTGATATCACTTTTCCCTGAATTAAGTGCAATTTTCGACCCTTTTTACTACAATGTGCTCTGAAAGCAAATTGTAAACAATTTGTTTATATTCTTTTAAATGTTAAATAAAATAATAATTCTTATAACGTTTCATTATTTTCAATCAGTCACAGAGTAAACATGTGCTGTTTATTTAAGAAATTGGCGTTTTTTTTTAGAATATTTTTTTTTTCGAAAATATTTTTTAAAATGTAAAACAGTCATTAAAACAAAGCAATTTTACAGAAAACATTACTTTTTAATACAATTTTCAATACGCATAGTCTTCCTTCAAACATTTCTTTCAATGAGACACTCTAATGTCGAGTCTATACTAGACAAATTTATATCAAGACAAATGTAGACTGCTTTATTAGTATGATTGCAGTGTCAAGACAAAGTTGTCAGAGTTCGAGTGCTGATAATTTTGTTTTGATGTTTTTGGTAAGTCTTCCTCTATAATTGATAAGGATACAAAATTACATATCTGTAATAGACAAAAATTTTACGTTTGTCTTGATAAAAATTTGCCTATTATAGACCAGACGTAATGCACACGCATATACATACTTTCATGTACATATGTGTATTTTTTTGACAGTACATCTTATAATATGTATAAAAATCTATACATACACTTGTTATGATACTAAGTAATATTTAAGTGTACACGTGAGAAAATTCTCTCGAGAGAGTGAATTTGACATTCATTGAGAAAAAAAAACCATATTATATTACGTGTAGAATCTATGTAACAATATAAAAAGTATCAAAAAATAATCAAAATGGCGTCTTTTATAAAACAAAAGTTATCAGAGCTCGATCACCGAGAGTTTTATCTTGACGCTAAACTAATACTAATAAATTATATTTTTATCTAATATAAATAATTCAACATCGGCTCACTATTTACATATCAAATTATTATGTATATCAGAGTAGAACTATTTCTACATTAAGTTCACGAAAATTTAATAATAATATAACTTTGTTTCTCATTAAATTTAGAAAATCTTTTAAAATGTTCAATGAAAATAAATTGTTTAAATTGGAGTTTTAGATAATTGGAAGACGTCAAGGCGACATATTTAACTAATGCAAAAATTCGGAAAGTTTGAATGTAGTTTAAAAGGTAACCGATGTACATACATAATGCTGAAGGTGATCTTGATAAAATAAAATTAGATAATATTCACCTAATATAGAATCGGTGATAATTAAAAAATCCTATTTTAGTAGTATTAAGCCTCAGTTAGTAGAAAACACACACTTACGTAAAGATCTAATTGAAATACATACATATCAAACAAACATGTTGTATATGTAACAAATTCAGTCATCTGACACGTTAAAGTATATACATATATATATATACATATATATATATATATATATGTATATATATATATATATATATATATATATATATATATATATATATATATGCATGTATGTATTTATATACGTATGTATGTACGTCAGAATTTAACCGAAGATTTTCAATTAGTACATTTTATTTATTTTTTTTTAGGAGGTAGTCGAATTCTGGAAACATGGTACAACCTCACTAATTTTTTATATAACGGTTTATAACGAGAAATAGAGTCAAATCAAAACAAGTATGAAACCTACCCTTCAATATTATATACATATACATATGCGTAAAAGTGATTTTCGGAGAGGGTTTTACATGGAACTTGTTGTCAATTGTGGAGCAATTGTGGACAAATTTGAAAGAGTTATTTATACACTCATAAAACTTCTTTGTGTCAAATATTATATTGATACTAACATTTATATTGGATTTATATTTAAATGTGTCTTATATGGGAATAATGGTCAATTATGAATCAATCCTTAGAAAATTTGGCACCATGCTTTCTGTTTGCATAAGTCTTATTTGTGTCAAATATTATCTTGATACTAACATTTATATGGGATTTGTACAGTTTAAAGTTTACATTTCACTTAATAATTACATAATTTTTATAATATTTTTATGAGTACTATGTTTTCGATATCAGTCATAAATAATTGGTATTAAAACGTACTCCTTAACATTTAATTTGGTTGCATCTGCCGAATCTTTTACATTTATTTCAATAAACGTTTTAAATGACTGTACTTTTCTAACCAATATTTTTCTGTGTGTACAATCCATTGCATGCAATTAGTCATCCTATTCATAAAAATTATCCCTACGTTCGGCCTGATTAGGAAACATTTTTAATCCAGACCAAAATCCCACCCAGGCCAAATTAAGTACGATTTTCATCCTGAAGATAACTGATTTTGTTCAGAAATTTCATCATATAATATATTAATTTTCATATCAAAATGTCTATGGACACTATGACACTTTTTTGTGTATCGCAATGTCCATGGATATTATTTGATTTATAAATATGGTTGCCAGATTAGGTTTCACAAAAAACTGGATCATTTGAAAGTTTTTTACAAAATTTTAAAATTTTTACAAGATTACTTTAAATTTATTCCTAATACTAATTCTGATTATAGTATTATTATTTAAACAATTTTATTTAAACAATAATGAAAACTATAACACGAAATGAAACCAAAATCTTTTCATAAATTTTTCAATTCATTTATTCGTTTGAAAAATATATCGGTGAAGGCAGAAGAAGGCAATAATCTTTTAATTCCTTTATGTTGTGTATTGCTTCTGATATTTAAAGCCTTTACGGAAGTTGCTATAAATCTGACACAAGAAAATACAGATTTTCTTTAAATTTTTTAGTGGTTATCCCCAATGAACTCTTTACTATTTTTTTCTGTCAAGGGCTTTAGTGCCAATTTAAGACAATGTATATAAAAGTATAAATTTAAATATATTTAGCTAGGCAAATTTTATTTCAGCTGAACATTGGGTAAGCTTTAAAAAAGCTGAAAAATCAAGCCAAATCCAGTCCACCTGGCAACCCTATTTAAAGGATTAAAATTTCATTATCACGTACGTTTAAATTTAGTGAAAAAATATCTGAATGTTATAACGAAATTACGTAATTTCAGAATTTATTTTATATGATTCAGAAATATGGACAAAAAAATTATTTTTAAAATTTTTATATGAAAAACAGATTTAAAAAGTGAGTGATTTTAATACGAACTTAAAAAAATAATTTCTATGTTTCTGAATCAGGTCCTTCATAATCGCTTGCAGAACTTCCAGAGTTAGTGGCTTCTTCATATAGATTGGTCTTCAACAATAAAAAAAAAAAAAAATGGAAGAGTGTACTGATGAAATGTTTCATGCATCATGTAAAAATTATGACAAAAATATATGGTTATGAAAACCGTGCGATGTATTACTGTAACCATAATATGATTGCAGTGTATAAATAAAAAATGTATTTGATAATCTTTGATAATTTTTACACAAAAATTACAACTGTATTATTTTATGCGTATGTCTACAGTCCAAATTTACGGTTCTGCCTTCAAAAAAGTACCAAGTTGTGGATGTGACTATATGTAGAGATTCAGAGTGACTGGTAGGTGAATTTTCAGTGCACGTTTATCTCAAGTACCAGAAGTTCATGCGAATGCATGTTTTTTGTCTTTACTCCTAGAACAGTTGAAACTAAACATCTTTGCGAAGCAGAGAATTTGCTTTAGTGCATATTTGTTAGTGCATATTTTTGCATATTTTGCAAAGTTTGCCATAAATGCATATTTTTGTATCATATTTTGTATAAAGTTCCAATTTAAAATCATGTTTTTTTTTTTTTTTTGGTATTATGGAACAGTTAATTTATGGGAAGGCATGTCGCCAAAACTAACAACCACAGGAGGACGTTGATTATTGCAAACAATGTCTCATCAAAAGGTTTCTTGTTTATTTTAGTCAAGACGTCAAAATTCTACAGAAAAAATAATTTAGTTTTCTCTTATTTATTAAGTCTTATGGTATAAATTTATCGTAATTCTAGCATTGAAGGTCATATACACATAATTGTCAACTAAGAACATATTAATTTTTAATGAAAAATACGTATCGAAAAAGAAAAAAATTTTTAAATGGGATGTAGAAGCAATATTTGAAAAATATTCGACAAAACAATATAATTGAAAAAAGTTTTTGGAAGATGAGCACCTGGTTATCCCAAAACATAGAGACAAACATACCCTCTCAGTGTTAAACTTTCAATCTTTAATATGAAGACAGGACAAGTTCGTCAAATATCGAGTTTTTATAAATCAAACAAACAAACAAAAGTTGTTAAATTTAGTTTAAGGAGGAGGTTATCAACAAGTGTAGTCTGCCTGAGAGCATAATAAGGAGTATAGACTTTAATACATATCAATTTAGAAAACAGCCTTCGTGAAAAATGTGCGCCAAAACGATTGTTGAGTTTTCCAGATTCATGCGAAAACACAATAAACACTCTCCACTAAATAATCAAAACCATTTAAAAATATACCATCACTTCTCTTGAAGTAACTTTCTATGTACAAAAACTGTCTAAGGTTAAATAGGATAAATTTAATTTAATCTATTCATATAAATAAAAATATTAATTAATATTTACATTTAGTGCACATTTATTTTTAATTTAAACCTCTAACGGTCGGAGCAAAAATATAATTAGTGTAAATTTTTTTAGGATTTCATGTTCAGATACTTAGTTTATCATATTTATTAAGTAACCAAGTGATTAGAACACGAAAAGAAGTTAAAATATAAATTATTTTCAAAGAAATAAAAATAAGAAAAGATGGCCTGTGGGTTAATATGACGGTGAATTAAAATTTTATGTTTTTTATACCCCACACCACCATAGGTGGTTGGGGTATTATGCGTTTATGCTGATGTTTGTTACGCACAGAAAAAATCATCCAACACTCAACTTAAAGTATAAAAATGGACTCAGAATCACTTTCTAGTTATGATCGATCTATTATTTCACCTAGCTCCTATACAAATGTCCTTCCGTAATAAGGGTTTAACGATAATAAATGCCTTAAATATAGCAATAATTTAATTAAATTCAAGGACGTTTTGTATAACTACCAATCTTTGTGTCAAATTTCATGAGGATAGGTCAGTAAAATCTTCTTCCAAAAATCACTTTAACGTGCACAAATCACAAACACATGTTAGTATCAAGTTTATATTCGAAACAAATAAGTTTTATATAAGTAGAAATCACAGTGTCAAATTTTAAGAGGATCGCTCCATAATTTACCGTAGCTCACATATAAGCCCACTTTCGGGAGTCACCCTAAAGTGCATAAATTCATATAAATGTTAGTATTAACGTAATATTCTGTATTAGTATATTTTAGTAAAAGTATCGGTACAAAATTGTCCACATGTCTAATATAAGACCCCTCCACGAATTTTGACGGACATACACAATGGTGTAGGGTATCATACTTTATCTTTCTTGCTTGTTTTTATTTGAAAAATAAATGCATATTTTATTTGCTTTTTGGGCATATTTGACTATTTTTAGTGCATATTTAAAGCGCCTAAAACACACTTTTTAAATACATGAACTTCATGTCCCTGCTCATCATAAATATCATTCCAAAATGTTCTACTGTGTCGTTGAGATTTGGAAGACCATAGTAGTTTAGACAAGTTTTGTGGCACTTGACACCCTTTGCAATAGTTACGGTATCTATCGATATGATTGCACATTTAAAGGCACCCACCTTGCACTACAGGCGATATAAATTAATAAATTAATTTTTATAATCATTTAAATTTCAGTTGGTATTTAAAAAAATGTATAGAACATTTTGCAACACAGCTTTATAAAAAAATATTTATTTTACTGCTCCCATATAAAAAATTTGGTTGTGATTTATTTAATTCCTCCAAATAAACACACAAAAAAAGCTCCAATATAATAGATTATCAAAAGCTTACTTAAATACTTCTCAAACTTAAATGCAAAAACAAACTTCTATTGATTGCTTCCGAAACGTAGAACAAAAAAGAAAAAAAAAAAATTACAAAATTTTTTAAGAAAATTCTCCTAAACTAAGTTTTGAAATCGATTTTTTCCGACAATCATTATGGAAACCCAAAAAAACTGATTATTAAACAACAAACAAAAAAATATGTAAAATATTCCACTTAAAATATTAAACAAATAACAAATAAAACAAACATTTAAACATATAAAACTTAAACTTATTGAAGAAAATGGTACCAACTTAAAAGTCTTTTATGTCTCTCTTTTTTTTTTTATAAAACAATATAAAAAATAATTAATAAATAAAAGGAAAAATATGTAATTCTATATTGAAGACACAAAAACCTCTCAACAAAAATAGTTTATCTAGAATACAAACCAATATAAGCAAAAAACCAAACTTTTAAATCCCCCCCCCCAAAAAAAAACAAAAGAATTAAAAGAAAAACCATACACTCGTCAATTAAGTGATATTAATTAAAACCAACAACAACAAAATGAAAAAAAACCAAAGAAATAATAATTTGTTAATAAAAATAATACAGTTTAGAACTCTAATAAAAATAATAAATAAAAAACCAAAAGGAAACAGTGTATTTAAAGTTAAAGCTTTTGAAAGCAAGTTGTATGTAAATAATTAATATTTAAAAAAAAAAACTAAATAAAATAATTTTTAAATTTTTCTTTAAAGAAAAAATTCTAATAAACAACAACATAAAAACTGCTACAATTTGATTAGTAATTAACATTTTTTGATTAATAAATTAATTTTTTCATACTTTTTTATTTAAACATAGTATAATGACAATAAAAATTGCACTTTTTATTAATGGCAAATTGATAATTAAATAAAAAAATATAAAAAATTAAACATCATATTAATGTAAAAAAAAACGCTTGTTAACTTTTTTTTAATAATTTTTTTTTTTAAAGATAAACAAAGAAATATAAAGAAATAAATAAAAAAGAAATAAACGAAAGAAAACAGTAATAAATTATGAAATTACCAACAAAATGTTAACAATATTTGTAATAATTGTAGATTATAAAAACAAATTTTAGTCAAATAATTAAAACATTAACAGAGATATGAAGAAATTAATGTATACACCATTTCTATAGGAAATTAACTTTCCTGAAACTATACGGAAAAAGAAAAGAGATTCTTAAGCTCTAATCCACTTTATTTGATAGAATAATCAATTAATAAAGGAAACTCGACATGGGATCACTTATTTCGTAAAAATACATCCAAATGAGAAAAAGGCTTTAATAAGTGATTTCCCATTTTTCTAACCAAAAATCTAATTTTCATATGAAAACCATCGTAAATTGAAAAAGAGCTCCTATATATGATCATTTATATTGAAAAAACGCATTCAAATGAGAAGAGTGTTTCGATCTGTGTTATTTTACTTAAAATGCCTCCATATGAAAAAAGCCCTCGATCAGTGGTCTCTCATATTTCAGACCAAAAATGTTTATATGTAAATCATAGAAAATCTTAAATCGTCAATAATTTCGTTGAAACACTTTCAAATGAAGAAGGGACATCGATTAGTAATCTCCCATTTTGGGAAAAACTAAAAAAATCTTAAATCGCCAATAATTCCATTAAAATGCATTCAAATTATCTCGATCTTTGATCACTCGTATTTCTATTCAAAATTCTAATATTCATATGAAAAACTAAAAAAATCTTTAATTGTCAAAAACGTTGTTAAAACGCCTCTAAATTTGAAAGGTCCTCAATTAGTATTCGCTAAATTCGTTAAAACGCCGCCAAATGAGAAAAGAGTCTTAATCAGCTATCACTCAATTCGTTAAAACGTATTCAAATGAGGAGAGGACCTCGATCAGTGATCAATCATATTTCTGACCAAATATAGGTTATTCATAAAAGTAAAAAATTTTTAATAATTTAGTTAAAACGACTCCAAATAAAAAATGTGCCCCGATTAGTCATCTCTCAATTCGTTAGTATGTATTCAAATGAGAAACGGGCTTAGACCGGTGATTTCTCTTATTTTAAACTAAAAGAAAAATTTTCGTATGGAAATATTAAAATGGATTCGATCTGTGATTTTTCACATTTCAAAACCAAAATTTAGTGAGTATATAATAAATTCGTTACAACGTATCGAAATGAGAAAATACCTCGATTAACTTAATATCTTCGCTTCTACGACGTGATCGGTTAAGTGACGATTTTCGATTATTTTTAAAACGTCATTTTGAACTTTTATTGGTCTTACACCGTTTAATGCATGTATATGTTATTTATATCGCTTATTTGCTTACAAAGTCTGATGTGTGAGTTTTTTATTTTTCACGATAAATGCATTGTGCTCTACTTATATAATCTATTGTGTAGTAATAGCAACAACGTATTATTTTATTTGTGCGTCAGATATTGTGTAGCCATCATCGTGAAGTTATTATTTTCATTCAAAATTTTTAAATATATATATATATATATATATATATATATATATATCATATCAACTAAGAAACTAAAAATGTGTCCCCTGAAAAAATAGATTCTTTGAGTTATAACGTTGTTACAGCAAATGAGCGGTATATGAAATGTTCCAACAAAATAAGTTTTTTTATATAATTTTTGGGAAAATAAAATGTTTTTAAGTTTTCTTTCAATCAGTTGTCATAATTTTATTCGAATATAAAACCATTAATAAAAAAATTTCTCGAACTAGTCAATAACTACGTTGGTTGGTTGGTTTACGTGGTAGCCCGTAACCTTACGGGCAATCAATTAGACTCGTTAGAATCCGTTTTGATGGGTTCACACTACTCGCCAGGTGAATGAGTTGTACTGAGTCTGAAATGAGATAGAAGTGTAGGGAAGAACAATGAGAACATAAATTAATTAGATCCAGCCTGTAGCATTGAGATATTTAATAATGTCACTGAGTCTAGTTTCAGATATCTCACAGAGGTTGTCTAATTGGTACCTTTCCAGAAATTTATGTCTGATTGTGTTCAAGGTTGGGCATTCACATAGAAGAAGATATACTGTCTCCTTCTTCCCGCGATTGCGACAACTACGACAATATTCATTGTAAGGGAGTCCAAGTCTACTTGCATGTTTCCCGATCGTACAGTAAACCTATAAACAATGCTATTAGTCTCGAGATGTCTTTACGCTTGTAGCCAATGAGTTGCATTGAGCGTTTTTCGTTGTAGGTAGGCCACGTTTCTTTCGGGACTCTACATTTGTCCAGATTTCGCCATCTATTTTTAGCCTTTTCTAGAAAGTGTTTTTGGATTCTGCTTTTGACTGTTCCTAACGGGATTGCGACAGAAACTGATAAGAAGGCATTCATTCGATTTCTAATTCGTCTGCCCATTCATTACCATAGTAATCCCTATGCGCAGGAACCCAGACTATAGTGATGTCATACAGTCGACTTAGTCCTAGCAGTTCCTCTTTACACTGTCTGACTAGAATAGAGGTAGTTTTAGGTGATTTGAGCGATAGCATTGCCGCTTGACTTTCGACAAATAAACCAATATTCCCTTGAATATTTCTATCGCGAATTAGTTTACACGCTTCCCTGACCGCCAGTATTTCCGCTTGGAATTCGCTTGCCTCGTCAGGGAGTCTATATGAGTGTCTAATTCCAAGATCGTTAGAGAAGACACCAAAGCCGACACCGCAGTCCATCTTTGAGCCGTCAGTGTATATCCTCGTTCCATATTGTACTACGTTAATCTAACCAAAAAAAAATTTACTGGGTTATACCATAGCACAAAGAAGAGAAAATAGCCATTTTTGGATTTGACGTCTCCGATTTCAGGGTCCTCTCTGGTTCAAAAATATGTCGTTTTGAAAATTAAAAAAAAAAAAAAAAAAAATGCCAAAAAAGTTTTACTTGTTTAATTGCTAATAAAATATAGATTGTAGACCACTAGTTTTAGTTTCATATTATAGTTAAGTTCAAAGGTCAAAATTGGACATGTAAAAATCAAACCATTTTATCTCAAAAAACGGCTTTTTAATTTATTGAAAAGTATATAATGCTCTCTTTCCTGCTCTTGTAAAATTTCAAGGTGAATATTCTTTAGATAAGAAGTTATGTAGCAGAATTTCATATAATTTCAATATAAAAGATCAACCACAATAAGTTGGTAATACTACGCAAATGTCTTAGTAAAAGTTCTGGAGAAACAATTTTCTGTTAAAAGCTGTGGAAAGTATTAGAGGAATCTTATACACTGCCTGCCACTTGAATAAGAAATCACATTTTTTTAAATTTAATTAAGTATATCTCCTAAACTAAAGTTCAGAAAAAAATAATTTTTCGCGCAACCAAATTTCAAAGTGTTGGCTTTAGTTTCTTGAATAAATAAAAAATATACATATTTTTTTTCACTAAAATTATTATGCATTTATTATTATTTAAAGACATGTATTTCTGTGGTACTTTTTCGTGTGTCAGTTGAATAAGGAATATTTTAAAACTAAGCAAACTGTAATTTATTTTTAAATTTTAGGTTATAAAAATGAAAGTTATTATCTTCCAGCATTCAATTAGTAATTTTTAGAAATAACCTCAAAAATGCGATTTGGCATCGACTTGTATAATGACTCTAAGTATTTTAGCGAAATTGAACTCTATGCTTCCGTTGTTGCATCCTTTAAGGATTCTATCGTCTCAAATTGTTTTCCCCCTTTATAAACTTTCCTTGCAAGCCAACTCCAGATATTTTCCATTGGATTCAGGTCTGGTGAATATGGGGGCCAATCCAAAAGTTAAACACCTTGTTGATTAATCCATTGTTTTACGGCTCTGGCGATATGAATCGGAGGGTTGTCGTGTTGGTACGTCGAAGGTATGGGTCAAAAAGAAATCATTCAATTTTGAAAAAGCTTCCTCCAGAATGTTTTTGTAAGTCGTTGCAATCATTTTGTTGGATACAAAAACCAATTCTATGGTACCATAATACGAAATGGCACCCCATACCATTATTACTCTCTCTCGGCTGTGTCTGCGGCTCAAAAATAATTCCTCCTTATTTAGGTCATGGAATTAATATTTATACCCGTCGAGACCATCAATATTAAACTTTTTTCATCGGAAAATACAACTTTAAACCATTTGTCGGACCATGTCATTGTATTTTTGGCAAACTTAGACGTTGTGATTTGCGTTTTTCATTAAGTGGTGGTTTTTTTTGCAGTTTTCGTCGGACTATGTATGGGCACGACTTTAAAATACGGTGCACTGTTCTTAGACTAGCACTGACTCCACTTTTTTTCACGTATTTTTGATACCAACATGGCATAATTTGATGCAATTCTAAGAATTTTTCGTCTTTCTTTTGGAGTTGTTGCCATTTTCTTCCGCCCTTTTCCATATCTTTCCACGTTATTTAAATAATTGTACACAACTGTCTTTACTCTATTAATGTTTTTGGCTATTTGGACCGGATTCTGACCCTGAGATTTCAAAATCAGAATGTTTTCCTTTTCAGAGTTATTAGTCCTTTTCAGAGTTATATGTCTTTAAATAAATGCATAATTTTAGTATAACAAAATATGTATATTTTTTATTTCTTCAGGAAACTAAAGCCAACACTTTGAAATTTGGTTGCGCAAAAAATTATTTTTTTTTGGACTTTAGTTTAGGAGATATACTTAATTAAAGTTAAACAGTTTATATTCTTAAAAAAAAACATGAATGCATAAAGATTTATATGCATTTTATGAAAATTTAAATCTCTAACTTATTCATTTTTAATTAATGTTTATTGACTTAGAAGAATTAATAAATTGTTTAATTTTTATGTTATATTATTTCTAATAAAAAAAAATAAAATATAAATATATCGGAATAAAAAAAAAAAAAAAAAAAAAAAAAAAACACCAATTTACATTTATGGAACAATTTACATTTCTGTTGATTATATTGTCCTTATAATATTCTCATCTTATTACTGATGTTTTATACTTATTAATATTAATAACAGCAATAGAGAAAACTTAACAATTGGAAGAAAAAACTAATTAATTCTTAAGAATCCATATCCACATTGAATAAGTTATTTCTTGGAAACTTTATAAAATTTTTACAGTAAAGTTTAACAAAGCAAAACAGTTATGTGTAAAAAATAATCCAAATCAAAAAATAATTTCGTTAAAAATGTTCCAGCAAAATAAGTTTGAGTAGTTTTTTGAAAAATTTTATTATTGCTCTCTTGTGTCTAATAATTCCGATTTTTGCAAACCGGGATTGATTTTTCAAAATCTCGGGATTCAGAATTTTTAAAAAAATCCCGGAATCTTGACTTCAGGATCCGGGATTTTTGGGGAATTGCGAATCCCGAAATAAATATTTAAACATACGTTTTTCATTTTCAATACTTACAATACCTCTGCAAAGAAAATCATTTAAATATGGTGTTGTCATTCGAAGAAAGTCTTAGTGCTAAAAAGATCTCCAGAAGTAATGTTTTTAACTCATATTTGTCATTAGATGAATATTAATTTTTTATAATTATATTTTATTGTTTATAAAAATATTGTTAAAAGGTAATAAAAATACTTTTAACTTGTAAAATTAAGATTTTATTAGAAATAATTAAAATTTGTTTTAGTAATAAAGGTTTTATTTTCCTTTTTTAGAAGCAATTAATAATAAATTCCAAAAAAGTGCAAAATATGCACTTAGATCCCTTAGTCATAAAAATGTTATTTTTATAGAAGTACATACTTCCTTTTTCTGCTATAACATATCATTCTTTATAATTTAATAAAAGAATACTTTTTAAGGTTTAATCAGCCAATTCGTGTTCCGAACATTTTAGCGATTTTAAATTTCACTAAACCGTTATGTGTTTTTTTCTACTTTTCAGGACAATAAATTTGCAAATTTATTTATTAATTTTATGTTTGAAAAAATTTATATCTTTTGGCGTTCGCGAATGGCATAAGAAATTAAAAAAAATCTGCACATAGGCTTTTTTGTATATGAAACTTTTAATTTTTTGTTTAATATTTTGTGTTTTGTTCATCAAAACGTCCTATGTGTAGCAAAAAACAATAACAGTTTTTATTTTCTCAAGAAAATCTACACATAAGACCTTCTGCAACTTCGAAACCCATTTAGGTAATGAAAAACGCTAATAATGATACAAAATGCGATAATACAAAATTTAAAAAATTACATATAGGATACTTCGTCGGTACACCGACGATATGTATGTTTATAATATTTATAATTTTTAATATATATATATATTTGTTTTGCCTTATCAGTCATAAATTTTACAGTAATTTTGTACTGTCCAGTAAAAATTTTTAGTGAAATTGCTTTTGCGTACGCAAAATCCATTAAAGAGAGAAAAAAAATTGAGAGGGAAAAAAAGTAAACAAATGTAAACAATGAAAGGAAAATGGTTGAAAAATTTAAAAAAAGTAGTAATTTTGCTTTAAAATTTTATTAAAAGTGCATTAAACTACAATAAATTTAAAAAAATATAGTTGCTAATCACAAAAGTGTATATATTTTGGTAAAAACTCTGATAATTTTTTTGGTTGTTTTACGTTTATTTGTTTCCAACTTTTTTGCTACAAGTTTTTTTGAGAGTAAAATCTTAAACTTACTCAGTAAAAACTCAGTTTACTGGATTTTACTGGAAAAGTAAAAGAATTTTTTAAAAATATGTTCAAAATAATACGTTAAATATAAGCTTTATTAAAAAATAAAAAACATAAAAACGGAATGCAGAAATCCCGACAAAATTACGGGATTTGAAATTTAAATTTCCCGAGAATCGGGATTTGTAAATTCCGGAAATCCCGGGATTCGGGATTTCCCATTTGGCATCCTTAATTCCAACTAATCGTATAAGTCCTAAGGCATTTGTCAAATTACAAAATAATATAGTTTTTTCGCTCTTCTGATATAATAAAATAACACATAATTGAATTTATTGGAACAGCGACGATATGTTTCTAACCAAAAATTGAATATTTATATGAAAAACTAACAATATATCTTGAATAGTCAATAATTTCGTTAAAACGCATTGATCACTGATCTCTTATATTTCTGAACAAAAAATTTTTATGTGCAAATCTTAAGAAATTAGAAAAGCTCCTCAATCAGTGAAAAGTGTAAATTTAAATTGATAAATATTTCGTTAATACGCCCCCAGTGAGAAAAATTTTATCATTAACTTCATTCAATCCTCTCTCTCTCTCTCTCTCTATAGAAATGGTGCAGAACAATTTCCTTTAATTTCTGTTGAAAATTCCCATTTTTTTTACATCTACGTTGCGTGCTTAAATCTTCAGTTTATTTCCATTAAAAATTTAAAGATTTTATCTCTATGACGATTTTTTAATATTTATCAATATAAAAACATTTAAAATTTAAACAATATGTATAAGAAAACAAGGGAATTTTAACAGAAAAAAAAAACAACAAAACTGATTTTGTAATAAAAACTAAAAAAAAAAAAAAAATAAACAAAATTCAAAACCTACAAAAATAAATATTTCTCTCTAAAATCAAGAAAAATTAAACATTTAATTCTTTTTAATCTAAAAACAAACTAAAAAATAAAAAATATATTTATAAAAAAGCAAACAAAATTCAAAACGAATTCATATCACCAAAGAAAACCAAAGTATCTCGAAGAAAATACCATGAAATTATAAATATTTAAACGAAAAATTTAAAAACAAAACCTAAATAGACGCATATAAATTATTTATATTTTTTCTAAAAAAAGTACAAAAAATATATAAAAAGAAATAAAGAAAACCAAAACTTATAGTTAAAATTACCAAATTTTAAATAAAGTAAATAAAAATTAAATAAATTTCAATTGAAATTTATAAAAAATAGCAAAAAAATAAAAATGTTAGTAAATATTCTAGAAAAAAAAAAATATTTTCAAAGGGCATGCAAAAAATATATGTTATTAATAACAAACCTAAATCTAAAATAACAAAAATTCTTTTTTATATTTTTAAACTTTAACATTTAAATTTGAACAAAATTAGAAAAAAAACATTTAAAAATGAAACTTTAAAATGATTTTTTTCAAACCCTCTAATATAAAATAAATAAAAAATTATAAATTTATATATAATCAATAGTATTAAAGTAATAAAGGCATATAAAAAATCCAACAAAAATAATTAAAAATATTAAAAATATTAGTTTTAAATGAAAATTATTAATATAATAAAAAGAAGTTAAATTAAAACAAGTTGTAATTTTAAAATATAAAAATTTTCATATTTATCTGTAGCGAGCTATTAAAAAAATTATTATAATAAAAAAATGTATATTATATATTATAATAAATATATATATATATATATATATATATTATACATAACATAATCTTTTTGTCAAAGGAAAGAAAATAATAAAAAATTATAATAATAAAAAAAATAAAAAAAATATATATTGAATTGAAAAAATTAATAAAAAATATTATAGTTTTATTTGAACATATTTCGGATCAAAAAATTATTTTTCATTTAAATTTAAATCGTCAATAACTTCATTGAAACATATAATGTAGAATCTGTGATCACAGATCATTCATATTTCAGAACAAAAATCGATTTTATATGTGAAAAAAATAAAAAATACTAATAAAAAAATGTAAATAAAAATGAAAATCTTAAATCGTCAATAACCTTTTTAAAACGTATTCCAATGAGAAATAGTCTTCAATCAGTGATCACTGACTTCGTTAAAATACATCCAAATGAGAAAAGAGCATTGATCAGTGATGTTCCCTATTTCGGAATAAAAATAAAATTTTCACATGAAAAAAATAATAAAAATTCTTCATAACTTTTTAAAAAAATCATACTTTGCTAAAAAGCATCTATCGAAATGGGAGAAGGGCCTTAATCTATGATCTCTCGTATTTCTTTTGAAAATCTAACAAATTTTAAATCGTTATTAATTTCGTAAACATTTTTCACTGTCAAGTAAAAGTTTTTATTGGATTTGCGTTCCCGTACCCAAAATCAAATAAAGAGAGCCAAATTTAATAGAGTAAAATGATAGTTTATAATTTGTTTCGAAGGGGCTCTACATACCTTTCAAGTGGGGCTGAAATTAGGGTACCTCTGATATAGACAAATTTTAACCACTTGCCAAATTTTTATTTCTTATCCAATTTCAAATATTTGTAAATTTTTTTAAAGCATTCTATAAGACTTATGAAAAACGTACTTGCATATGCTATTTATAGCATGTGCTATTTATAGCATGTGCTATTTAGTAATAAATCTGTATCTCCTAAACTACTGGTCGAATCAAATTGAAATGTACGTAAGAGTTGTAGAGGAGGACCTAAGCTTTGAGAAAAATTATCTTCTAGTCACCCTGTGATAATGTGAAATAAGCTACAGGGTGTCAAAATTGATTACCTCGAGTATATAAAAATTTCGAAAAAACGGAACTTACAAATCAAGTCCGAATTCAAATATTTTTATATTTCTATAAAGTGCTTGGCAAAATAAAGAAAAAAATAAGTCTACGCACCTACGTTATCTCTTATAGTTAAAAATGTGTTTGCGGTTGAATTTTGAATTTTTGATTTTTTGCCCCGATTTTATTTCGTTTTCTCGGGAGTAAGTCCCGAGGTATATGAGGATTTTTTAATATTTTGCATTTTTTAATATATTCCGAAATAATATACCGGAAAATTTTTTATTACCTCAATTCGTCTAGCCTTGAAAAATGTTCAAAATCAGCACTCTGAAATTAGTGCGAAAAATGTTTATTTTTTTACAAAAATATAGAACTTTTTTCAAAGTTTTTAAAAAAAAAAAAACTGTTTTTTTTACATATTTTAAAATACAAAACTTCATAAATTATTAATAAAGACATCTTAAATCGATTTAGGTTTGCACCCTACATCCAGCATTGGTCGAAAATGGTGAATCTTAGAAAAAGGTTTAATTTTTATCGATTAATACAAAAAATGTCACTCAAGTTTTTTTTTTTTTAAATTTATTGACGATATTTAATCATAAAGTAGATTTAGATCGAAATTGCTTCCAGCCTTGCAGAAAACGCTACTGGATAAGGCATTTTCGCATTTCTACATTATTTGAACCCATTCCACGGATATTCCATCACTAAAATGCTTCTATTCACAACGTAGGAATAGTAAAACAATGGATTCAAAAATCAAAATGTTACCACTTTGGAGTGTCCACCTATATATAATAGAAAATGTGTGGGGATTACTTTCACGTAATGTTTATGTGTCGGAGAGACAATATGAGGACTAATATTTATTATTTAAAGAGATTAGAAAAGTTTGGAGCAAAACTTCTTTGTTACAAATTGAAAATCTTTATAAATCTATTCCAAATAGAATTTTTGAGGTTATAGCGAATAATGAAGGCTATGGTCATTATTAACAATTTCCTAATAATATAACGAAATGAATAAATGATTATATTAATTATCATATCTTGTTGTTTTATTGGCTAAATTATTAACTTTATGCTGAACATACTGAGATGATCCAAAAAATTAACCTTAAAAAATTCATTTGTTGGAAAAAATTCGTTAAAAATCGTACTTAGTTATTACTTAAATTTATTTTGCTTATAGATATCTTAGAATTCAAGACTACAAATTAAGTTGTAAGTAAGTTCTTTTTTATATTAAAAATAATACGAGTTTAAATGTAACGAAAATCTTGAACCTAATCAGTTGTCCGGTAGAATGAGAATGTTTGATCGGGTTTATAACATGAAATCGAGTGTATTATAAGGGATGTTGGGGGGATATTTAATACGCAATAGACTGAAGATTAAACGTACCTAAAATTATGAAAGGGATAATTATTTGTAGCATCTTGGCTTCCTGAGAAAATTGGAACAGGATGCTACAAGCCCATTTATGTTTAAAATTCCAAAATTTAAGATTTAAATTGCATAAAAATATCAACAACATTAATGACCATATAACATCCTGTTCCAATTATCGTAAAAAGTTGAAATTTGGTCAGGATATTGTAAATGTGGACCACCTATTGAAGCTACAAACAATTTAATACCGTTTGAACTCAAGTCTGAATCGCTCTAAAATATTTCGAAAAAAGAAATCGTCAATCACTACTTTTAGAACTATCGAATTCTAAATATTTTAGTGAATTTTTAATAAATTTAATTTTTAAAAAGATTTACGAAACTTGCTTAAAAATATTTAAATAATAACAATGTTTGGGTAAATATTTTGGTATTTAATTTCTGATATCTCTATTTTTCTGTCGCATATACGACATTGTTTTATGGTAATATTTTTAAATAAGAATTATATTATTGCTTATTATTTATTATATTATTGTGGAGTATTTCATACTTGTTAAAAAATAGTTTTAAGAAAATAGTAATCCATGTTTAATACTGTTCAATAATTGACAAGCGAACAATAAAATGGCTTTATTTCATCACACGGAGCTGGAGATTTCAATCAGAATGAGAATGTTCCATCAACAGCAACATCCCCACAATCGGAATTCTTCCAATTACTGGAGATAATGAACATATTCAAATTGATACAATATCAGTATTGGTGCAATTGACTATATCAAACAGAAGCCCAAAAATCAGATGAAGAATTTCAAAATCTTTTACTGAATATTTCTGATCTTCAATTACAACAAATATTGATTCCAGGCCCTAATGTCAAAAGTATACAGTATTGGTGCAATTGACTATATCAAACAGAAGCCCAAAAATCAGATGAAGAATTTCAAAATCTTTTACTGAATATTTCTGATCTTCAATTACAACAAATATTGATTCCAGGCCCTAATGTCAAAAGTATACTGCGATGTTTCACAAAGTAAACCAAGACTTTGTCCTGCAAAAATTTTTAGAAAATCAGCATTTGATTTACTACACAATTTATCCCACTCTGGATCACCAACTTCTAGAAAACTCGTTTCTGATCGTTTTGTTTGGCCGTCTATAAACAAAGACTGTAACAGATGGTCAAAACTTTGTTAAATGTGTCAAAAATGTAAAACAACACGTCACACCAACTCTCCACATGGCCAATTTAAACTAAATTTAAATCGTTTTTCTAAAGTACATATTGACATCGTTGGTCCCTTACCTCCTTCAGAAGGTTACAATTATATTTTTACCATGATAGATAGTTTTTCAAAATAGCCCGAAGTTGTACCTTTACAAGATATTATATCAGAAAAAGTTTGCAGATCCTTTTATGATAGTTGGGTTGCCAGATATGAAAGTCGTAATAAAATTATTTGCAATAGAGGACGACAGTTTACATCAAAACAAATTCATGACTTTTGTAAATTTATAGTTGCAAAATTCCAACACACAACACCATTTCAATCTCAAGCTAATGGAATGATAAAGCATTTCCATCGGACTTTAAAAAGCGTAATTGCTTGTTAAACTAACACTCAATGGACAAAAGTTTTATCCTTTGTTTTACTTGGTATTCGTGCTTCTTTCAAAGATGATATAAAAGCTTCAGCTGCAGAAATGCTTTATAGGGAGTCCATACATGTTCCTGGTGAATTTTTGCAACCACCGCCTACAACTAATAACGATAGCAACTTCTTACATAACTTAAAACAAATTGTTAGCAATTTTCAACCTCAAAAAGCTTCAAATAAAATAAGGATTTATTTGAGTAAGAAATGATGCAACTCTTATGTAATTTAATTGCAAATATAATGGACATTCAAGGTAATTGACCGAAAAGAAAAATATTTCAATATACTTTTTAGCAACAAAGAAGATACACTTACGATCGATTAAAGCCAGTTTGTATCGACAATGAAAATATCTACAATATCGAATTTTTTGTAAACGTCATCTAGATCCAATAAATCTATTCGTAAAAGTATAAATTTTACTGAAAAAGGGGTAGTGTAGAGTATTTCATACTTGTTAAAAAAATAGTAATCCATGTCTAATATTGTTTAATATTTTTTTCATATAAATTTTTTATTATTCAAATTTTAATTTTTCAATTGTTTGGTTTAAACTTTTTATCTAATAAACTTTTTAAAAATATATAAAAATTATAAATTTTTTTATTAAAATAAATTAAACATATCTAAAATATTGTGTCGATATCCACAAAATTCCTTCACGACATGTCAGCATTCATTCTAGTTGATTAACAATAGATTGAGCAATTGACCAAATTTCTTTTTTTCAGCTTTAAATCTGTTAATGACAAGATTCATGTTCTATTTTGGTCTCAGTTGTTCGACTAATGAGAGTAGTAATAATTAGAGGACGGATTTTTATGCATTTTTTTCAAACATACGCCTAAAAAATGCACTTATAAATCAATTGTATTAAATAAATAGATAGAACAAAAAATATTCTATAAGCAAAAAAAAAAAAAAAAAACAAGCTATGTTTTAAAAGATGAATGCTGCACAGTGGGGGCAAACGCAAATTTTTTGGTAATAAATCTATACCTACTGAACTACCGGTCGGATCGAACTGATTCCTTATGTTACAAATTTCCGATGTCATGATTAACACCAGTTTACAAATATTAAGTATATTTCTAGATTAAAGCAAAAATGTTGATAAAAGATAATTCCAACATATTTATATGTTTATGAAATATAGATTTTATGAAGGGTATAAAAGATTCGGCCCAATCGTTGTTATTATATATTGCTTATTTTTAAACAATTTTCAAAAATGGGTTTGTAAAGCTTTTTAAATGATTTTTGCCGGATTTCAAGAATGATATATATAATATATTACATAAGAAATAAAATAATAGTGAAAATAATATGCCTTTTTGTGCAACTTAAAGAAAGTCGTTAAAAAAAATTATTTTTTTTATAAAATCTTCACTCCTGTTCCACAATATGACATAGTATACCGAGCCATATATATATATATATATATATATATATATATATATCAATATAATGTATTTCATTACCATTTAAAAATTTTAAACATTTATATAAGAATGCCAATGTAATCTAAATTAGACACAAAATAGACATGTCTTCGAGTATTTTTTTATATTGTTTCCAACTCTTCCTTTTCAAATCCCAAATCTTCAGATTCCGTAAGATTGTTTTCGGAATCTGTTGGTACTTAATTGGGGTGTTGCGTTGAGGTTTCGACCTTATTCTTACCATTAAAAATTTCGGTATTTCCAACTAGAAATAAAAAATATATTAAACAAAGTACAAAACATGACATAATATATTTTCGGATCCTGTACTTAAAATCCTTTATCGAAAGATGATAATTCAAACCTCCTTTGCTTCTCAAGGCACCAAAGATTGCCAAAACGTTTTGATTTAATCGATATGTCACTATATAACTCACTATATAACTATATATCATATTACTGTTCATTAAAACACCTTTTTGGGGAATATTCCAAGGTTTTGTTTTGTCGGAAATTATTGGTTGTGACATTAACACACTTATTTGCTCAAACGTTTTCCTCTGGCACTCGAGGGACAATCTATAAGGTTCCTTTAAGAACAAAAAGGTATTTAAAAAATGGGTATATGTTATAATAAATTTTACCTTGTCACGTTGATGTTTTCAAGTTGGAGTTGAAAACATCAAATCATTCATTAACCAATTGAAAGAATTCTATAGTTTCAACTGGTTTGTGTAATTCCATGCCAAGCGAATGGCAATGACTAATTGCATTCCTTTTGTCTAAAAGTAATTTGTTAGGATTTACACACATACATTATAAACTAATACATACCGGTTCTCGTTAAGGAAAGGTGTTCATTACTTAATTTAAATGTGACATCACTCTTTGATGTTAAATTTAGCAATTCCACAATCAGACAAAAGAACATTCTTGTACAGCAATCCTGTTTCCAAAAAGTTATTACGAGGAGGTAAGGTACATCAACGAATGCATACACACGTACCTTAGCATTTGCAGGATGAGGAAATTATGGTTTATCTAGATAAATTGAAAATGCAAGTAAAAATGTTTAAAAATAAATCTTAAATGAAATATAATTGTTAAGTAACTTTTGCGATATTTTACTTATAATCAATTCTTATCATGGAAACTTAAGTTATATCGTTTTATAAATATCTTAATATTAAATTAAATTCTATTCAATGTTTACCATTACATTACAGGGTAATCTTATTTAAAACTTAAAATTTATTTTAACATTGGTAATTACCCTTTATATAGAGATCCGCTACCTTCATTTCGTTGAACGATAGGACAGTATTTCTGTTCTGCAGTGGCATATCCGTCGCATGGCGCATGAAATCAATTGAGGCATTCAAAATGCCTTTGTTAGGAGGGAGCAGTGGAGTTTGAATTTTACATTGGGACCACTAAAAGGGTGAAATTCTCTTTAAATCCAACATTCTCCCCCATTGTCCAAATTATAATAAGGTTTAATTAATCACATATAAACATATTTTTCGAAAACGTTTATACTGCTAAACAAAATGTTGTACTACGAATATATAAATTTTCCGAAAAAGTTAGTTTTGTTAAATTACACTAAATATATCTTTTATTTTTTCAGAAAATATATCAAATTTAAATGCTTATTAAAAAAAAATGGCAGTTTTGCATAGCCAAGGCCATGCTTTCTGATACGTAACATAGTTCTTCCACTTTGATTCGAAATTTATTAACAACACAATTTATGTAAAAAGAATATTTTCTAAAAAGAAGTTGTACACATTTATATTATATACATCCAATTTCTTATTTTATCCATATCCAAATCCATAGGAAATCAACATAGGACATTTTATATAATGTATTTTAAGTCATCTTTCAAAATAACAGTAGTTATAGAAACAATAAACTTTCCAAGGAAATGTGCAAAACATAAAAGCCACTCCTAGTATAAATTATTTTAATTGAATTAATGTAAACTTTTTTTCGGGGTGGCCAATCGGGACCTTATAAGAATCTGTCGGCGAAAATGTGCATATACGGGTGAGTGAAGGAAAACTCTTGCCGCATATGCTCATTCACTTTTTTTCTTTAAACGTCATTTGGGACAACAAATGATGTAACATTTTTTAGATGTACTTTTTCTAAAAATTACACACTCTCATTTTTTTATATTTTTAACAAAAATGTTTTAATAAAACCAAACAACACAAAACACATTTTTAATACGAGTATAAACAAAATGTAAATGTAAACAAAACATATATATAAAGAAACCATAAATTCAAACACATTTTGACAAAAATATTACAAAATAGAAAGGTGCAAAAAATTATCTGCTGTTTTTATACTGTTACCTGTACATTATTATGTGACATGCTTTTTCACTTGGTGGTCACTAGTATTCACCCCAGGTCTACAACTGGTATTAACTCTGATTTAATATGTGAGATAACGCCGGCAGAAGGGAGTAACCATTTTGTTTATATTATTTAAATCTTAAAAAAGGGGTACCCGTATTCTAATAAATCCTATAAGATATCATTATTTTCAATCAGTAACAGAATAACCATGTCCTTTTATTTAAGAAATGAAAATGTTTCTTAAAATTCAAAACAATTATTAAAAGGAAATTGTTTTACAAAAAACATTGTTTTTTTTTAGTAATTTCCAAAATACAAATGCTCTTTCGATATAAGATAGTTGTGGAGAAAAATCACATCACAATATTCTCATAATATTTCTTATAATACTAATATTTGGATCTACACGAGAGATAATTCTCACAGAGAGCGAATTTGACACTCTCTGATAGAAAACTCTTACATTTTCTTTTACGTGTAGATGGGCTGTAAAGTGTTTAGTAAATGAATAAGTCTGTCATTAGACAGTAATATCAAAGTCATTATAGAAGTGAAGTCACATGCAGTAATCCCATGCCTTAACATAATATTATTAAATTATTCTTATGATTCAGTTTCCAACTGGGATTTTTAGCCCCATTAAAAAAAAAAAAAAAAAATTATTTAGTTTTTATTAAAATTCTAGTATTTTTCATAAACTTACGTGTTTTAAATTTTCCAGGATTCTCGGACTAAATTCGGGATATTAAAAATGGCAAATTTACCGGGAATTCCGGGATGCAATCTCTACAAGATGCGCATCTCGTAATAACTGGTTGAGGAGGAAGTAGCAAATTGGGATAATTTTCCTTTAATTTAGCAATGCGTCTAACGTCTTTCAAATATATGTATGCGTTTTCCATATGAAATAAATGTAATCAAAATTATTATGCACCTCCTCTGCAAAATTTTTTGATAAAAAATTTTAATGGCTTTTGCTGAATTTACCATATTTGGACCGCATCCAATAAGTATAAGAGAATTTGATTTTTATTAAAGTTTTCCTCCACTTAATAACCTGTTTGAACGCTAGAACATCTGTTAGGCGTGTTTTACTTCAAAATGAAGAATAGAAAAGTAAAAATTTAAAAAAAAAAAGTTTAAAAAAAGAGAAAAAAAAAATGAAAAATATGCAAATTTGGTGTTAATAATTTATTAATACAAAGAATATTAAATTCTTCAGGCTGACCAACAAATACATGATCAAGTAATTTGTCAAGCTTGTTTACTATGTTATTTATTTGGAAGAGTCCTAAATCTGCAATAGCATCCAGTAATTCAATAGATGTTTTCGATCTTGTTGATGGGCTGAAAAAGCATGAATCAAGAGTTTCGCACCATTTTATGTTTGGAATATTAAAGTCACCAAGAACAATGATGGAGTGACCAGGTTTGGATGCGTGTTGTTCATATATTTGAATCTGGCTTTAACATAACGACGATAAATTCAATATTTTGATCATTGTTAGGAATTACTTCTTCCGAAGGTGAAAGAGTTGAGACAGAAATCAAAACTCCCCCACCTTCTTTACCCACTCTATCACGTCTATAAATTTGAAATTTACTGCACATTATTTCAGAATTATGAATTTCTTTATCAGTTTAATCAGTACAATGATATTATGCTCAATATCAAAGCTCTCTAAATAAAGGGATTTTAACTTTGTGTTCATACCTCTAACATTTTGGTATGCGATAAAGGTAGCATAGGAGTTGTAATCAATTCATTGTTTTGATTTGGATCAGAACCCCTTGGAGGAATTACATTATTATCATCACGATAAATAAATTGTCGAACAAATTGTCTCTGGGACAATTATTATCAATGAAGCTCTATTGTGTGCATTTATGTTCTAAATTTGGACATTATTATAATCTTTAATGATAAGGTTCGTTTTAATATAGAATTCAACACTATTTATTTTTGTATTTACTGAAAAACGGCTAGCAAATATGATTTTGCTTCGAGCGAAAATTTTTAAGGGCTTTGGAATTACTGTTGTAAACGGATTTATAAGTTGGTTGTTGACGACATCTAAATTTTTGTGCGTAATAATTGTTGAATGAGGTCAAAATTAAAGGTCGTTACCTCATAAAACTGTGACGTGGTGGAAATATCTTATTTAAGTTGTGAAACACATGCTAGCGGATAACTTTTTCTTGTATGAAGATTTGACTTCACAGCGAAATCTGCCTAAAATTAAGTGCTGAAATACAAGCTAGTGGATAATTTTTGTTATATGAAGATTTGACAACTAAAACAGTACAGCGAATCCACCCAAAATTAAAATTTATTTCACTTTCACAACGGTTTCTCAAAAGCTCTCATTCTTTTACTCTCTCTCTCTCTCTTTCTGTCGGTGTTGCAAAATAAATCAAATATATTTCCATCAGGATTGTAAGATTTTTTTAAGCTTCTGTCGCCAAATTGTTAATCAGAAATCGCCAAAAATCACCAAATTAAAATTTTATTTGGTTTTTTAAAGAAATGCTGAAAAATTAACTAAAATGCTGTGTCATAAAATTTTTAGTACTTAAAATTTCGTATAATAAGCAAATGTAAATTCAGCTTTAACAAAGCCAACGATAATTGCAATAGCTAATAATAACACTGTGCTAGTTGCAAATTTTAATAAATTGGTAAAGCTAATTCGACTACGCTGAATTCAGTGGTGACAGTCGTTTCCGAAGTTATCATATTCGCGATATTTAGAAAGTAGCTAATTAGATTAGAGTAAATTAGAATTAAAAGGAATATATATATATATACAATATTAAACAATAAATCAATCGAATATATACTCCAACCATGAATTAAACCAGTTTTAGCCCGATTTGAAATGCTTTTATATTTTTATTTGAAAAGTTTCTCATTGGTAACTCTAATTAGTTTGCTTACAGAATTATAGTAATGTTTTTTACCAGTTTAAAGTATTGTTTATTAGCGTTTATTGAATATTAATTCACAAACCAATTAGAGATAAAATTTTTATGAAAATTTTGATTTAAAATGCATTTTAAATTTAAAAGTTGTTTGATACAGGGGTAAATTATTAAATTTAAGCTAAAAAAACTTAATTTTTCTAAACTCTTTTTTATCGTTTCAAAATTAAATATCTCAAATACTAGTGCTTTTACAAATGGGTAGCACCACTAAATTCAGCGTCATCGATTTAATTTAACCCAATGGGTGCCCACATTGTTAAAAATGTTAATCTAATTTTCGAGCACAGTGTAATTGAATAAAAAAAAAATTAAACTTAAAATACACTGTTCTGACATATAGCCCCTTTTTAGGTCATCAATTTTTAAAATTTTTTTACAATATATAACAACATTAGTCCTATTAAATTGATAAATTGTTTCAAGGAATTAATTTATTCATTGTGATCGAAATCATAAATATCGTTAATATACTTGAAAGATGATGAAAAAAAAAATTATCAAACATTTAATACACAAGTATTGTAAAATATATATCTTAGAAAGGCAAATACTAAAAATCGATTTCTGGTAAGAAAATTTAATAGCTTTTTTTCCACAATTGCCTATTTAATCAAATTTTAAAAATTAGCCAACAAATCATGTTATATATCGCCAAAAAATTCGCCATGTCCACAAACGGAAAATTCAGTCGCCAAAAACAATTAAAAATCGCCACGTTTGGCGAAAAATCGCCTCATCTGACAGCCGTGGTTTACATTAAATTTATGTAAGATGGAAAGAGAAATAAAGTTTCGTTTTATATATTTTGTATGTATATGGAGTTTAAAAGAGGGAGAAAATATTTTCACATACGTATTTTTGTTCTTGTCATTTACAAAGAATATAAATAATTAACAAAATGTATGTAAAAATCCGTCTTCGCCTCCATCTCCAATCTCTCATATAATGGAAAAGATCCACTGTGTTTCACATCTAACCCTATAAACTAGCTGTGTTCGAATATCTTTTGAGGACAAATTAGTGAAGTCTCTTAAATAGTTAAATATTAACTAAAGTTGGGAATGCAAAAAAAGAAAAACAAACTTGAAACCTAAAAACTAGTAGTAATGCTGACTTTTAGTTTTTCAAACTAGGTTTAAGGAATTTTGACGTTTAAATAGCTTAAAAACCCTTTTATTGCAAACGACAAAACAAAGAAACAAACAATAAAAGGACTTTAAAAAAATCTACAAATATTACATTAAATAAACTCTTATTATTCAAAACGATTTCATCTTTCTTATTTTCGTAACCAAATTATATGAGACATATTACACAGAAAATAATATCTTTGGAAAACAATAATATCGGTATCGGTTACGGTAATCAGCTTTAAAAGGTATTTAATCGAAATCGGTTTCCAACCTTGAAAAAAAATGTATGTACAAAATTACCGATTTTTGAATTTTGACCGTAACCCACCTAGAACCTTTCATTGAGTTTTAAAAATATATTGTGAGAAATATTAGTGAAATCGAATTCGTTAACCCGTGCCACATCGGACCTGAAGTTTGTAAGATGCATTTATATGGGTTCTTAGAAAAATTTAGCTATTAAGTACTTCATTTTGTAACAAAATGTAAAAAAAATATATAATCTAAACGTAATTATCTATTAAACAGGATATAATAAGAAAAATAAGTTAAAAAGTTTTTAAGTTATTACGAATTCTCTAGACCATTAATGTGTTTTAGACTAATTTTGTAAGGAGTGTACGAACAAATCTTTTATTTTTCACGAAATATTTAAATGAAATACTATGTTTAATTAAATTTGAACCATGATTACTGAAAAATATGTTTTTATTTCTAGAAGAAAATTCAAACCTCTTGCCATGTTTGATTCAAGAATGTTGATTTCTCTTAAGATTGTTTCAAAGCTCCAATTTCAAATTTTTATTTTGTTAAACAAATTTCAAAAAACTTCTTGACTTGTATGACTAAGCCATACCAGCGATTTGAATTTTGCGGATTTCGGGAAAAAGGCATTTTTTACAATTTTTAGTTATGAAATGAATTTTTTTAGAACTGATACTCAGATTAATCAGAATTATTACAGAATAAGATAAAACGTATATGAAAAAATATATTCTGAGGTAGTTAGGATATTTGTACAAGAATAATATTTAAAACTCGAAGGTCAAAGGTTAAAATTGAAAGTTTTAAAGAATATATAACAAAAGCTTATTTATTTTTCTATGAATTACGATAAAATTTTACGAACCTGTAGCTGAAAAACTATTGTTCATATGAGTAGTAAAAAGGAAAATTTAAACCACAAGTGAGCTTGAGGCTGGTATTTTTTAAGCGCATCTTTTCTTAAATATTTTTAAAGTAAATTTTATTAGTTAATATCATGGACAAATAAAACAATAATTACCTCATTCTAACAAGTAAAGTCCCGCTAAACCATCAAAATTTCTTACAGAAATCATTGTATCTAAATCCAGATAAAAAAGTATATTTTTTTGTGATGTTTTCCTTAAAAATTTGAAATATTTAAAATTTTGACTTTTGATCTTCTTATTTTCAAGGTAAACCTTATCGAATTTTCTTAAAATCTTCAGAACTTATTTTTTGAGATATAGTTTATCTTATTGTGTAATAACTGTTTAGTCTGAATATAAGTTCAAAAAAAAAAAAATTTTATAACTAAAAACTCCAAAAAATGGCTTTTTGCCGAAGTTGGAAATATTAAAATCGAAGGTATGGCTTAGCCATATAAGGTAATGACCTAATTCTTTATAACCAACACCGCCAAAAGTGGTTGGGGTATTATGCGTTTGTACTGATGTTTATAATGCACAGAAAAAAATCATCCAACTCCTATCCTAAAGTATACCAATCGACTCACATGAAAACCTTTTTCTTGTAAACCTTGTGCACAAAGGACAGGACGCAATTTTGAAGACAATTATTTCGCCTAGCCCCCATATAAATGACTTCCCAGAATAGGAGTTTAACGACCATAAATGCCTTAAATATAGCAATAGTTTAATGAAATTCGGTGTAAGAAAGTTTTGTATAAGTGCGCCAAATTTCATGAAGATCGGTCCATAATTGACCATAGCTCCCATATAAAACCCTCTTCCGAAAATCACTTTAACGTGCATAAATCACATACACATATTCGTATCAAGTTTATATTCGACACCAATAAGTTTTATAAAAGTAGAAATCACAGTGATAAATTTTATGAGAATCGCTTTGTAATTTATCATAGCTCCCAAATAAGCCCACTTTTAGGAATCACTCTAAAGTGCATAAATTCAGTATTATCGTAATATTTCGTATTCGTATATTTTATTTTACTCTTAGTGAAAGTATCGGTCCACATTTGCCCACATGTGTAATATAAGACTCCTCCACGAATTTTGATGGACATACTCAATGGTGTGGGGTATCATATGGTCGGGTTTGACCGACTATATCTTTCTTACTTGTTTTTAGTTTGATTTGTCTACAAAACCAGCATAGTTTTACTCCAACTTTTTTAAAATTTGTTTAACAAAATTTTTAAAGTTTGAAATTGAAATTTTGAAACAATCTTAAAAAAAGATCATAATTTTTTAACAAAGCATGAAAAGGGGTTTAAATTATCCTCGAAAAACAAAAACATATTGTTTAGTAATTATGGTTCAAATTTATTACATTTACATTTCTCAAAAAATTAAAAATTTATTTGTATTTGTAAACTTTTTACATAAGTGGTCTAAAACACATTAATGATCTGGGAAATTCGTAACAACTTAAACATTTTTTAACCGATTCTTCCTTTTTATATCCTGATTGATAGATAAAAATGTGTATATTACGATTTTTGAACATTTTGTTATTTTCTAAAAACTGTAAAAAAGTCATATTTTCCCCATATAAACGCACCATACAAAAACGATTTCACTAATATTTCACACAATGTATTTTTACAACCCAATGATCGGTTCTAGGGGGAGTTACGATAAAAATTCAAAAGTGAATATATTAAAATTAAAATTAGATAATTCCTTCTCGAGATATGTCACAATATATAGTGCAACTATATGTATGATTTATAGGCTTAGAACTACATGATCACGAGAGTGATTAAATAAATCCCGAGCCGCAATATAACTTTATTTGTCGCCTTGTGTTATTGATAACTTTCTTAAAAAAGTATTCAAATGAGAATACAGCCTCAAAAACTTATATAGCTTATATGAAAAAAATAGCAACTCTAAATACAATAACACAATTTAAATATATATATATATATATATATATATATATATATATAATTGTGTGTGTATTTAGGTTTGGCATTTTGTTTTCATGAAACTTAATTAAACATATTTTCAATCGTTTATATTTTTCTAATTTTCATTGTTGAGAATGATTTTAAAGACAATTTGCATAAATTAAAATTAATTTCGTTTAAATCAAACACTGGTGGGTATGTGTTTAAATAGGTAATATAGACTGTGCTCAAAAAAATTCTAATGTAATATTTTTTTTTTTTTGTTTGAAAAAATTCTAGAAAGAAGTTCTGTTAAGGAAATTCATATTAGCCAGATTATTCATTATAATAAAATTTCCTATCTTTGATTTTTATGTGTGTTAACATTTTTCCCATTTCCCTTCTTAATACGTACAGTGACGAGCAAAAGTGTCGAATATATTATCGAATATTTTGATATTGTGTTAAGAAATAAAACAACTTTATGACTTATTTTATTTATTGTTCTCTTCCATAAAATTTAGTCTAAAAATATTAACTTTTTTTTGATATTTTTTATATGTTTGGACCAAAAAGAAAAAAGAAACAAAAATGGTAATTTTTAATTTGTTGTAATGAGTTAAAGTTTATATTATAAAAATGTTGGAAGTTTTTTTTTTAAATAAATTCATCTTAATAGCCGTTGAAATTTTTTTATCCTTTTTATGATGCATAACATTTAAATAATGAAAAACTTGCTATACAGCACAGATCCAGGGGCAGTTTTTTAATTTAGATTTTTTTAATTAATTTAATCTTACTTACTAGAATATAATTTGTAATTGTATTGTAATTATTAAATAAATAAATAAATAAAACTGTAAATGATACATAAACATAATTTAAATATTTTGATATAATCCTATTTTTGTTTTGATTTTGAATTTATTTCTTTAAAAATTTACTCGGTGCATTTCCCCAATTTAACCTTATCTGCAATTTTTTTTAATGGGATTAAATCTTATACATATTTTAGTTTTAGTATAGAATAACAAGTAAGATCGAATATAAAATTTTTAAAATTTCCGTTCAAAATTAAAAATATTAAGCTTCTTATCTAAATATTATACATCATGTTACACTATTGCTCGTCACTGTATGTAAGCACCATACGCTAAATTGAACTTAATTTTTAGTACTAAATGCGCCAAAAAAGTTAATATTTTTAATTTAAAAAATAATTTTTTCTCCTTATCATTAGTTTTTGATATCCTTTAAATATATTGGAATGAAAAGTTTGGGTCATATTTCATATGAAAAATTAATCAAGGTTTTGAAGTGACTTTTCATCATTTTTGAATTGTAATTTGTTTGCGATTAAGCATTTCTAAATTTTTGGGTGATTTTTTGCTTTTGCATTATTTAATTTTTACAAGCGTGAAGAAGTTTTTGAAATTATATTCATAAATAGTTTGCATGGTTAGTGAAATACATTGAAAAATAATTATAATTATCAATTAAGTTAGTCCACAAAGTTAGTTTAGTTACTGTTTATTTGGAGAATTGCTGTTAAATATAAAAAAAAATCGCTCGATTTTTTGTGTGAGCAAATACATAAATTAATTAATGGATAATTAATAAACATAAAATTAGTAATAGCAAAAATAAGAAATTATCTTTGTTGAAATACTAACATTTAGTATTTTTAAGGCATTTTTAAAAACTAACAAGTGGAATTGTTATATTCGGCTGGTCCGAAACTTTTATACCATTAACGAAATATATATTTCATGAATATTATATAAATTCATTAAAACTTTTATTATATTATGAATTTATTAAATGATATTTATAAAAGGAAACTTAATAAAATATTTTTTTTCTGAAAGAAATATACGCAATTAAAGAAATTCTAAAGAGTGGATTTATATTCATATTATTCCTTATCAAAATTAACTATAACATCGGAAACTTGTAATATAAGAGTCTGTGTTGAGGTACCGAATAAAGAAGAGCTATACAAAGTTGTAATTGTTTTTTCAGTTTCCTACCAATAAATTGTTTCGAAACAGCCACCTAAGAATTAGCTATTTGAACTTGAATGTTAAATTTTCAGAATTTTTAACTTTGAAGTTATGGGATCGAACCCAGAAAAAATATTGAATAATTTTATTAAGGATAAGAAAAAATATTTTTGGTGGAAAAACAAAAATTATTTGATACCTTCTATCAAGTATTTCTAAAATATATAGTTCACTTTTACTTAAAAATAAAATAAGCTTCTTCAAAATTCCTTCCTAAACAGATAACAGAAGTCCCTGGCTCTTAGACACAAATCCACCAAATATGCTATATCGTCTTATTATTTATATTTAAAAATCTAATACTAAATTAAACTTAAGTGATTTTTTTTAAGAAAAAACATCTCACATACTCAGATTTACTTGTAGAACTTATTTTTTCGCAAAAAACATGATCATATTTGAATAAAACAAGTGAAAATATTATATTCGGCTTGGTCGAATATATATACCAACCAACTGCAAGTTTTTAAAATTTCACCGTATATAGAATGTGGGCTGTAAAGTGGGTGGATCATGCCCATTTTTTTGTTTTCGAGTTTACATTTGTCCTTGAACTATTTGTAAAAAATTTTGTTCATGTTTCACCTTATATGGGTGGTGGGCGTTAAAGTGGACGTAGCACACCCATTTTTTTCTAGTTTACATTGGCCCTTGAAATATTCGTGCAAAATTTCGTTTATGTACATGCATTTTTTGTCAAAAATATTCGCCGATAAATATAAGCTGGAATTATAACGGACACCCTTATTTTATACGGTGGATATAAAATAAGAAAAATTAATTGAATTTTACAAGGATATGGGCCTTGGCTTGAAAATTTGTAATCTAGACCCATTTTCGTTCAAAACTCTTTTCATACACAAGTCTGGTAGCCTTGTAAAGTTTCGGCTGTGAAAATTTTTGTGTTGCGATTTTATAAACTTTTTCAATTAAAAACACCATCTATAATTGTCTTTTCTGGTTATTTTATTTAAGATAAGTGTTCCACATATATATCTTAATTAGTGAATATTGAAGTTCATTGAATTGGATTCGCATTTAAGTCTTAATTAAATTTGTTTTATTTATTGTATTGAACAACAACAACAGTGGATATATATATACCTTATATACCTTAAGACTTATTTTTGCATGAATTTGTTTTTGTATTGTTCATTGACATACATTTGGTATAGTTCTATTTGTCAAATAAAACAACTGTCAGATAGAACATCTCCGTTTTATATTTTCCTTAATATTACCACTCCGTTTTCTATTACTAAGATCAATATTATAATTGGTGTCCTTGCTAATTAACTGCTGTGTTGCCAATTAATTACATATTACTGGTTTTAATCCTTGATAATATTTGTATTGGTGTGTGTCCTTAATAAAGTTTTGAGATGGACTGTATGAATAAAAACTGCAGTATTTCCGGAGAAGAACGTATGGTTTCCTGTTGGTTGTGTTTGGGAAATTACCACTTAAAATGTAGTGGCCTCAAAGCTCGTGATGCTGATGCATTATCTGACAATGCCAAAAACTTACAGTGGACTTGTCCAAATTGCAGAGTAATTGGCATTGAATTTTACAATTTTTTCAAAAGCTATAAAGCAGAGTTCGATGGAATTAAAAAAGACTTTTCATCTCTACAAGGAAAACTAACTAAATATGGTGAACTTTTTTCTAAATTTACAAATTTAGATACTTTTGCTGCTTCCCCGGGACCTAAACGTAAAAGAACTGCTAAGTCATCATCAACACCTCCTTGTATTCCTAAAAATACAGGGGTTATTACTACTAATAATGATTCTATTCCTTTACCAACCGCAAATACAAGTAGTTATCCTGCTGCTGTTGTAACTCCTAATACAAATAATTTTATTCCGCCTCATCATACTTCAAATGCTTCCAATTATAATATAATTCCGTCAGAGTCGACTTCAGTTACTCCTACGGTATCTAATTCGTCGATCTTGCCCATGATTCCAAATCTTGCTACCAGTAAGCCTCCAGAGCTTATTTTATTAACTCCCTCATCGTCAAACATCCCAACTAATTTAAATGTGGTAAACAATCCTCTTATAACAGTAACTCCAAAGCCTCTAAAAATTATTGCTCCAAGGAAAACCATATTTGCTAGCCGTTTTTCAGTAGATACAACAATAAATGATGTTGAATTCTATATTAAAACGAACCTTGGCATCGAAGATTATAATAATGTCCAAATTTACAAGATAAATGCGCGCAATAGAGCTTCATTTAAAATAATTGTCCCGGAAAGTATTTTTGATCGTCTCGTTAATCCACAATTTTGGCCAAAAAATACAATTGTTCGACAATTTATTTATCGTGATGATAACAACGTAATTCTTCCCAGGGCATCTGATCCAAATCCAAAAAACTAATTGAATTAAATAATCCGTTAAATATTAATATTTGTCCAAAAAATGATTACAACTTCTCAGCTATCTCCATCGCATACCAAAATGTTAGAGGTATGAACACAAAGTTAAAATCCCTTTATTTAGAGAGCTTTGATATTGAGCATAATATCATTGTACTCACTGAAACGTGGCTCCGAAATAAATCTGATAAAGAAATTCATAATTCTGAAATAATGTGCAGTAAATTTCAAATCTATAGACGTGATAGAGTGGGCAAAGAAGGTGGGGGAGTTTTGATTTCTGTCTCAACTCTTTTTCCTTCAGAAGAAATATTTTTTAACAATGATCAAAATATTGAATTTATCGCCGTATGTGTTAAAGCTAAATTTAGAACAATTTTTATAACTTGCTCTTATATTCCTCCTGCGTCAAACATTCAAATTTATGAACAACATGCAAACGCGATAAAATTTGTAGCTAATCAATCCAAACCTGGAGACTCCATAATTGTTCTTGGTGACTTTAATATTCCAAATATTAAATGGTGCGAAACTCCTGATTCATGCTTTTTAAGCCCATCAATAAGATCGGAAACATCTATTGAATTACTGGATGCTATTGCTGATATGGGACTATTCCAAATAAACAACATAGTAAACAAGCTTAGCAAACTACTTGATCTTGTATTTGTTGATCAACCTGAAGAATTTAATATTCTTCGCATTAATCCATTATTAACACCCGAAGATGCGTATCACCCCACTCTTGAAATAAGCGTAAACGTTGAAACAAAAATATCATTACAATCCAATGTAAATAATGAGATGGTATTTGATTTTAGTAAAGCTGATTATTCCAAATTAAATCACCTACTTTATTCTGAAAACTGGTTTGAATATATTCCTTACAATAAAGTATGCCCTCGTAATATTGACATCATTTTGAATAAATTCTATGATGGCTTATTTAAATGTTTTAAGAAATCAATACCAACGACGAGAAGAAAAATTGCACATGGACCGCCTTGGACTACAAAGCAGCTCAATGGCTTAAAAAATTTGAAAAACAAACATTATAGAAAATACAAAAAATCCGGTTTACCTATTGATTATATGAGGTACTCCATATCAAGATCAGTTTACAATTCGGAAAATATCAAATGTTACAATAATTATCTTTTTAGGGTGAAAAGAAACTTTAAAAATAATCCAAAATATTTTTACCAGTTCGTAAATTCTAAGCGTCGAGTCTCTGAATATCCGTCCATGATGAAATTTGGAGATAAAGAATCCTCAAACGATGCAGATATTTGCGATATGTTTGCTGCTTTCTTCTCATCCGCCTATTCTGATAAAGATTCACATGAACTTTCCAATTATCCATATCCAATTCCAGCTGCAACCCTTATAAATTGTCCAACATTAGATAAAACGATGGTACTGAGAGCTGTACAGAATCTAAAATATTCTGATAAATGTGGACCTGATGGTGTTCCAAGCTGTGTTCTTATAAAATGTTTACATTCTCTTATATCTCCAATAACATACTTATTCAACATATCAATATTTAGTGGTTACTTTCCTGAAGTTTGGAGGAAATCTTATATTATACCTTTGTTCAAATCCGGTAGCAGATCCAACATTTCCAATTATAGAGGTATTGCTAAATTAAGTGTTATTCCAAAACTTTTCGAAAAGATAGTTACTGAAATCCTTTCGCATCAAGTTGTATGTTATCTTTCGCCATTTCAGCATGGATTTAAAAAAGGATGTTCCATTACTACTAACCTTTTGGAGTTCACAACCTCAGTTATAACTGCATTTGAGTCCGGTTTACAGACAGACGTAATATACACAGATTTCAGTAAAGCCTTCGATAAAGTAAATCACGATCTCCTACTGTTCAAATTGGATAAGCTCGGATTTTCTCCTGTTTTCCTTAAATGGATCTCCACATATCTTAAAAATAGATGCCAATGTGTACTATTCAGAGAATGTACATCAAAAACCATTCCTGTTTTATCTGGTGTTCCACAAGGTAGTCATCTCGGCCCCTTACTATTCCTAATATTTATAAATGATCTACCAGCTTGCATTAGGAATTCTAAAATATTAATGTATGCTGATGATGTAAAGCTGTTCCATAGCTTTAACTATTCCTATCAATGTTCCTTACTCCAATCAGATCTTGACAATCTTTATGATTGGTGTATGATGAATCTAATGGATCTGAATTTAAAAAAGTGTAAACACATGATGTTCTATAGAAGAAGTCCAGTACTCTGTAGATACACAATAAATGAATATCAACTTGATCTAGTCGAAGAATTTCTTGATCTGGGTGTGTTGCTTGATTGTAAACTATCCTTTAACTCCCACGTTTCACAAATCGTTAATAAGGCAAAAGGAGTTCTAGGTTTCCTCAAGCGCTGGGGAAGAGAGTTTAATGATCCTTATGTTTCTAAGCAATTATTCATATCTCTTGTAAGACCAATCCTGGAATATGCTTCCGTGGTCTGGGATCCTCAATACGAAGTTCATATAAAGAAAATTGAATCGGTCCAGAAACAATTTCTCTTATTTTGTCTTCGTAATCTTCCATGGAATCCTAATATTAATTTACCATCATATGAAAGTCGATTACAGCTTATTGATCTCCCTACTCTTGAAAGTAGGAGAAAATATATGAATATTTCATTTGTAATTAATTTAGTAAACGGTTCAATTAATTCTGAGTTCCTGCTTTGTAAGATCGAATTCGTAATCCCAAATCGTCCAACTAGAAATTATACTCCTTTAAAAATAAAATATTTTCGAACCAATTATGCCAACTTTGATCCCATGAGACGTATATGCAATCAATTCAACAGTTTCTATCCATATATTGATTTCTCATTAAATCCAATCCGCATTAAGAGGATTATTTTTAACTTAGTTAAATAATAAGTTTTTGTTATTGAATGATTATGAAAATATTTTATTGTTAATAGCTTTAAGAATAATATATATGCTAGCCTGTAAGAAATTGTAATTTCATTGGCTATTAAATAAATAAATAAATAAAATAAATACGGATCAGTTGTATTCGGCTCATATCTCTCGTGATCGTTTCATCCTATTTTAGCAGTGAATAATATATAACACGATTCTGATCTCATTAAATATTGAGCATTACCTGGGCGCCGTGGTTATTCGGCTTTGAGATCAATTTTCCTAGTTGGCTAGGCTTTGGGTTATCATACTGGATCCACTTTTCATTACTCGTAACAATCTAATGCAGAAGCGTTTTCATTTTGTAATCATAAAAATGCATTTCATACATTCAAAATTGCATTTCGACGTATCTTGTCTTCACTTCGTATGGCTTCCATTTTCCTTGCTTTTGGATAAGTTCAAGTGCTTAAAAACCCTGAAATCTTTGCTTGAAATACTTTCAATAATTATGTAAATATTTCTTGCATTTGGTACGAGCCTTGATCATGCATCTATACCCATAAAAATTTTGTCGAAAAACAATTTTGTATACAACATTATTATTACATATATACACAGTTCTTATTTGCAAATAAAAGTGTAAAGCCTTGCCACAATTCCTGATTAACGAAACAATTACAAATAAGGTCTAAAATGCCCCACTTGGTTGCTTTGGACTCTTTCTTGAAGTCTCAGTTGTCCTCCTGGAGTATACTGAGTAATCAAGGTCTAGACTCTAAAGGCCTTCATGACCAAAGGTTATCCATCTCCTATCCTCTTTCCCGAACTACCCTCTTTTCTCCCCTCTTATTCCACATCATCTTTCCCCCACTTGTAAGGTTAAAGTGGTTGGTAGCAGTGCCGAGAACCTGGATGGCTAGTCAGTGGATAAAGAAGACTAGTCGCTAACAGCTCCCCTCTGGCGCCAGGACACAAGCCAGTTGTAAATTTTCTTTGTCTAGTCCATGTACGCCGTCCCTGCATGGATGGTCCATCCCATTACGTGCCTACTCGTGGGAACCAAATGGAAAATTTAGATTAGAAAAAAAAACAAAAATAACAACAACAACAAAAAAGTGGTGATGGGTATCTCCTCGGAAGACGACCTTTTGGCCTCTAGTCAAGAGACCTTGGTCGAACAACCTGGCAGCAGGGGAGAAAGTCATAGCACCCCGCTGTCATGAAATACAATGGCTCCTCGACAGGATGTCAAGTCTGACGACCAGTCGAAGGAGAAACGAAAGAAAAAGAAGAGCCAGAAAGAGACTCTGAGACAACGCTATGTCAAAGCTCTCTTTATACTGGAAAAAATTGCCAAGAATAAGGCAAATGGCACTCCTCATGAACGCGATAAGGAAGATCGTGTCAAATACCAATAGGTGGTTGACGAGTATTTTAAGTTTAAGGACTCTCAACCATCCACATCCCAGGCAGCGCAGGAAAGAGCGAAGCGAAACCTCTCTCAAGCTGACGGTAGCAATTCGCCGAAGAGGAGAAAGGTCCAAAATAAATCGACCGCTCCGGCTCCTTCCACAATAACGTCAGCAAGAAGGCCGTTTAACGAGGTGGTTAAAGATCACTTGCTGATGGCACTGGCCAACGGCAAAAGCGGCTATTTAACTCCTGTGGTAGCAGAATGGGGTGCTATAGAGTCTAAATTGGCTGAACTCGTGATGGAAAACGTACTCACCAATAAAGACTCTACAGTTTCTCGTTTTGACTCTGGTGAGATACACCGGGGCTACAGGATAATCAAATGCTTGGACGTGTTCTCTAAAGAATTCCTCAGCAAATGCATCGCAAAGATTAGCGATGCATGGTAAGGCTTAAGCCTTAAGCTTATCCCAGTGGGGGAAATCCCTATGAGACCGCGGGCAAAGGTTTGGTTACCAAAGTTGAGCTGCGATAACCAGAAAATACTGGAGTGTCTGAAGCTGCAGAACCCCAGTATCACCATGGGTGACTAGATAGTCATCCGTTCAGAAGATCATGGGGACAACAACAAGTGGATTATCTTCGCCGTCTCAGAAAATAGCGCAGTTGAGTTAGAGAAGGCGGGGCTAAAACTGTACTTTGGGGTTAGGGACGCCAAGGTTAAGGTGTTCCGTCCCACAGCTCCAGGAGCTGGCGAAGCAGACAAGTTGGAAGTAGCCAATAATAATAATGCAGCTAAACGAACCTGCAAAAAACCCCACAACCGACGATGAAAATCGTGCAAATTAATCTGCAGCATTCAAAATGTGCTACAGACAATCTGAGGCTTCTTTTAGCGGAAAAGGACCTCGATATTGCTGTAGTCCAGGAACCCTGGGTTTCAAACTCCCAAGTCAAAGGGTTCCCGACTTCAACATATAAAAGACTATATGTAAAAGATAAAGGTAAGTCAAGATCTTGTCTTATTGCTAAAAAACACATAAATATATTTCTCTGCTCACAGTATAGCTCAGCAGACCTGACAGTCGCAAGGGTCGAATTAGTGCGAAACAGGAGTTTCCTGATCGTCTCCGGCTATATGGCACACGACAATCCAGCCCCGCCAGATGAAGTAAAGGCGTTTCTGGCCCCTATAAAGGCTCAAGATGACATTATCCTTGGCTGTGATGCAAACTCAAGGCATGTAATTACGGATAGCACTGAAATCAACAACAGAGGAGAGTGTCTATTTGATTTCATTAATACAAACCACCTAACCATATGCAACTCTGGCATCGAACCCGCATTCGTTTTTCCGAGCTCGGTGAACTATAATGGATGGGAGGAGGTGCTAGACATTACACTTACGAAAGACAGATCCAATTTATCAGTTGATAGGTGGAGAGTATCCAAAGAGAAATTCTTCTCGGATCATTGCTGGATACTTTTCGACATTGGACTCGTCTGCAAAGAAACAGCGTCAACTTTCAGAAACCCAAGACGAACGAACTGGACTAAGTTCAATGGGATTTTCATGCACAAACTGAAAAAAATACCTCCAGTCGAAGCAACGACTGAGTGTCTTGACCAAATTGAGAGCACATTAAGCAAGGAAATTGCTAAAGCTTTTAATATATCCTGTTCAATGACGAAGGTTAAAAAGAGCTTCCCTCCCTGGTGGAGTAAGGAACTCTCGAAGCTACGCAAGGAGGCACGCAACGCTTTCAATATTGGCTACATGGCAAAATCGTGGCAGTTGTATCACAAAAGGAGACTCATGGAAAGGCTTCTGCGAATCTATCGGCAATACCAAGGAATCTGCTAGAATCAGTAAGGTTTTGGCAAATGGTCATAATAATCCATCCTATATTAAAAGGATGGATGGCTCATGGTCAGAATCGTCGGCGGAATCTTTGGACATTTTACTTAATACTCATTTTCCTGGCTGTACAGATATTACAGACCGGGAGATGGGGCATATTAAATCCTCGCAAGGAATCGAGGATGACATAATATCCGTTGAGATAATTTCATGGGTAATGGATTGCTTCTCCCCGTATAAATTTGCAGGGCCTGATGGAATTATACCACGGATGCTACAAAGTGCAAAGGTATACACCATACCCTGGTTACATAGAATCTTTAAACTCTGCCTAACCCTCAACTATGTTCCCCGGAATTGGAGGAGAGTGAAGGTAGTGTTCATTCCAAAAACCGGAAAAAGAAGTCATTAGTCTCTCATCTTTTCAGCTGAAAACTCTGGAGAGACTCATTGATTTACATATAAGGCAGCGTCTAGAGGGTACAACTCGACTCTCAGGAAGTCAACATGCCTACATTAATGGTCGCTCCACGGAGACGGCTCTTCATGAGGTCGTAAGGGTCATCGAGCGATCCATTGAATTTAAACAATACGCTATGGCTACCTTTCTGGATATTGAAGGCGCCTTTAACAATGTCACGACTATGGCGATACAGAGAGCTCTGTACGAACTAGAAGTTGAGGATTATATTACCAACTGGCTGGTGTTAATGCTAGAGACAGGAATCGTCATTGCGAATTTAGGCAACAGTGTTAAGACCAAACAAGTTATGCGAATTGGAAGACAAGGGAGTAAAGTCGTGGCTTACGCGGACGATGTGGTGATACTAGTATCAGGACTGTTTCTGAACGTCAAAAGTGATATCATGTCAACTGCTCTGACTACATTCAGTGACTGGGCCAAAGAATGTGGACTAGAAGTGAATCCGGGCAAGACAGAGCTGGTACTTTTCACCACAAAGACCAAGATTCCGAGCTTCAGATTACCACGGTTAGAAAACTGTGAACTCACCTTGTCGGAAAATGCAAAATACTTGGGCATTATTTTGGACTTCAAGCTTTCATGGAAGCTGAAAATTCAACATAGGGTTAGTAAGGCTACGGTAGCATACTACACCTGTAGAAAGATGTTCAGTGTGAAATGGGGTTTGAGTCCAAAATTGACAAAATGGCTATACACTGCAATAGTACGGCCCATTCTTGTATATGGATCTCTTGTGTGGTGGATCAACTTTACAGGATACAAAGATCCGCTTCCATTGGCATTGCATTACGTACTAGTCCATCAGAAGCTCTGAACACTATATTGACCTAACACCTATAGACCTATACATAATTGAATCATCAGTTAATAGTGTGATAAGATTATCTGCAACGGGAAGCTGGAGATCAAGAACGTATGGGCACGCGAGGATATTAAGTTTAATACTTAATATTTAATAATAATAATTAAGTTTAATTCAATCAATTTACCGACTATATGATTCCCCAGATGGACTTCGGAAATACTATTAAAGTCCTATTCCCCACCAGGAGTGAATGGAGAAGGGGTAATCTTCTTGAACAATATGGAACTAGGATATAAACTGACGGCTCAAAGATGAACTGCGGTGTCGGCTCTGGTGTCTTCTCTAATGATCTTGAAATTAGACACTCATGTAGACTCCCTGACGAGGCAAGCGTATTCCAAGCGGAAATACTAGCGGTCAGGGAAGCGTGTAAACTAATTCGCGATAGAAATATTCAAGGGAATATTGGTTTATTTGTCAACAGTCTAGCGGCAATACTATCGCTCAAATCACCGATAACTACCTCTATTCTAGTCAGACAGTGTAAAGAGGAACTGCTTGGACTAAGTCGACTGTATGACATTACTATAGTCTGGGTTCCTGCGCATAGGGACTACTATGGTAATGAACAGGCAGACGAATTAGCCCGGCCATGTTCTGCTATGAATGCCTCCTTATCGGTTTCTGTCGCACTCCCGTTAGGAACAGTCAAAAGCAGAATTCAAAAACACTTTCTCGAAAAGGCAAAAAATAGATGACGAAATCTGGAAAAATGTAGAGTCGCGAAAGAAACGTGGCCTACCTACAACGAAAAACGCTCAATGCAACTCATTGGCTACAAACGCAAAGACATCTCGAGACTAATAGCATTGTTTACAGGTCACTGGACGATCGGAAAACATGCAAGCAGACTTGGTCTCCCTTATAATGAATATTGTCGTAGTTGTGGCAATCGCGGGAAGGAGGAGACAGTTTTTCATCTTCTATGTGAATGCCCAGCCTTGAACGCAAGCAGACATAAATTTCTGGGAGGGCACCAATTAGACAACCTCTGTGAGATATCTGATACTAGACTCAGTGACATCATTAAATATCTCAATGCTACAGGCTCGATCTAATTAATTTATGTTCTCATTGTTCTTCCCTACATTTCTATCTCATTACAGACTCAATACAACTCATTCACCTGGAGAGTAGTGTGGTTCCATCGAAACGGATACTAACGAGTCTAATTGATTGCCCGTAAGGTTACGGGCTACCACGTAAACCAACCAACCAAGGTCTAAAATGAGAGCATGTTTTAATTTTTTTTTGTGTTTTCAAAAATGTGACATATATTGAAAAATACTGCGGAAACAAAGAAAATTAAAAAAAAATATTTATAAAATAAAAAAATGAAATAGTATTTGTATTTGCAATATGTTATCTGTGTATAAGTTGTGAATTCAGTATTTACAAATAACTTTATTTGTAAATAAAAAGTGTATATAAACTAAGTATATGTGTTGAATATATTTTAAATTCGACAGTGTTGAAACATTTTTTTTTTTACAAAATAAAATAAAATTATTTTGTGAATATAAAATTTCAAGTTGCCATATGCCCTAGGTGGTTTATAAGCGTGCTTATGGTTTCGAATCCTGGCGAATACAACATGAATCTTTATTTAATAAATTTCAAAGAGAAATTTTTTAAGTATATAAAAAGATTTAATTGACAGTTTCTTATTTAACGTTTTAACAATAAAAAAAGTAAGAAAGATATAGTCGGTCAAGCCCGACCATATGATACCCCACACCATTGTGCAGGGATCTTATATTTCGTGGAGGAGTCTTATATTAGGCATGTACACTTGTGGAACGATATATTCAATAAGTGTAAAATAAAATATATGAATACAGGATATTACGTTAATACCAACATTTATATGAATTTATACACTTTAGCGTATGGGACCTATGGTAAATTATGGAGCAATCCTCATAAAATTTGTCACTACAGTTTCTACTTATATAAAATTTATTTGTGTCGAATACAAACCTAATACTAACATTTGTATGTGATTTATACACGTTTTCGGAAGAGGGTTTTATATGGGAGCTATGGTCAATTATGGACCGATCTTCATGAAATTTGGCACAAAAATTGAAACTTATACAAAACTTCCTTACAATTTCATTAAAATATTGCTATATTTAATGCACTTATTATTGTTAAACCCTTATTACGGGAGGACATTTGTATGGGGGCTAGGTGAAATAATGGACCGATCATCACCAATTTCAATAGGCTTGGCCCTTGTGTCATAAAAGTTCTACGTGCCAAATTTCATTGAATTATCTTCAGAATTGCGACCTGTACTTTGTGCACAAGGTTTACATGGACAGCCAGCCAGCCGATCTTTAGATCGATTCAAAAATTGATTCTGAGTCGATTGGTATACTTTAAGGCGGGTGTTGGAATGATTTTTTTCTGTGCCTTATAAACATCAGCACAAACACATAATACCCCAACCACCTATGGTGGTGTGGGGTATACATTTTTTTTCGAAGTCTTGGCCAGTGATCGAATTCAGGACCTACGGTGCTTCAGCATCAAACCCAAGTGGTATACTACATAAACGTGTTGAATTTTGTTATCTTTATTGCTTATATGAAAAGTCTAGAATGCAACTCAAAGGTAAATAATACTTTGAAATTCCTGTGAAATTAAGTTTTTTCTTAATAGTGAAGATGTTCATATTTTTTAAGAAAAGCAGAGATTTTCAGGACTACCGATGATACGAATTCAGGCTTATTGGTTTATAGTTTGGAACATTTCCTCTAGACTATTGAATATCATAACTTTCCAATAAAAAACATTTATATATTTTTGTATGTGAAATAGAAAATATTATTAAATTTTGGCAAAATAAAGTTGGAAAAATTTTTGAGGCTGTTCTTGAAAATCATTTATAACTCCGCCATTCCTAAACAGATTTTGCCGAATTCCAATACCAAGATTTTCGAGACTATATGCCACATACATGTAAAAGGAAAAAAGTATTTATTGGACTATGGGCTTCAAAAAGTCCATTTCAATATAAAGACGGATAGACATCCAGACCAGTGTTGCCAGTCTAGCCTTTTTATTTTCCTTTTAGCCTCGAAATTTTCGTTTAACTTCTAGCTTTTTCTAGCCTTTTTTATTCTTAAAATTGCCTTGAAAAGGCTAAAATATTAGTATTTCAACAACGAAAAAAAATATTTTTTTATTTGCTATTACTAATTTTATTTTTACGGAATCATCCATTTCGGTATTATTGTATATTTATTCGGACAAAATGATCGAGATTATTTATACATAACAAAAATATTCGCCTGCGGCGCTTCTTCTTCTAATCGATAATAATAACAAATTTTGTGCACTTACTAAATCGATTATTATAACTACTTTTAAATATACCTTATTAACCAAACAACTATTTATAAATATAATTAAAAAAAATCTTGTAAAAATGAAAAATTTTGAAGATATTATTAAAAAAGAACAAACAAATGTTGATTTTTTCTGGCTTTAGTTTTTAGGGCATTTGGCCTCTTTTGACATTTTTTTAAGTTCAATTTAGCCACATTTTTCTCATCACCTGGCAACACTGATACAGACGGACAGACATGTATTCTCAAAAGTTATTTTTAATAATAACAATCATGAATATTTTTTTAATTTTAGGATTTTCGTATAAAATGATTAATTTATTTGTATATACCCTTCAATTTATATGAAGGGTATAAAAGAGGAAAGAAAACAATTTTCGAGGCTAAAAGCAAAATAAAACTGGTGAGCACGTTTATTCGTGGGCGTTTAATTGTTGTTATAATATTCACACACATTCACTTGGAATATACAATGTATATTATACATATATATATTAAAAAGCTTTAAAGGTTTTATATTTAATAATACATAATTGTTTGTTTATGACAAACACTTTGGGTCAATGAACATTGAAATTGAGAAAGTAAAAACAAATTAATAAAATTAAATTAATATGCAACAATTAACCCATTTAGTAAAAATTAATTAAAAAATTAAAATGGGTTTTTCTTGAAAAATATTAATAATTTTTAACTTCTTCTGCAGAAACAAAATAATATATTTCACATATTAAGTTCACTTAAAGGCTTTCAATATAAGAATTGGTGTATTTTTGGATGATTTTTAAACTTATTTCATTTAAAAATTGTTTAATAATTTCAATTTTTAAATTTAAACTTTTAAAGCTTTAATAAAATATACTGTTTTGTCAAAAATCATCAAAATTAATGTTTTGTGATTTAATTTTAATCTTAATTCTTGTTTTATATCCTGCAGAAAAAAAGAAACAATTTAAACAGAAAGAGAAATTTAAAGTGAAAATAAAGAAAGTTCTACTACAATAAATGACAAACAGGCAAATGTTGTTATCTCTATTATAGAGAAAACGAGGAAAAAGTATAACAAATATTTACTTGTGTGTTTGTATAATGTATTTATTGGTAAGTCCTAAATGATTCCTTGAAGGCAGAAGAAAAAACAAAACAAATATACTTGTATTAAACTAAGACATTTTTCTTAACAAAATTTTTAGCTCGATTTCAAAAAAAAAAAAAAAAAAGAATTGATGGTAAATAATAGAAATGGGAATGTTTTTTTGTTTTTGTTGACTTTATTATTATTTTTGTTGTTTACCTTTACAAAAGCAATTTTTATACTTTTAGAGCAATAAGAATTGTGGTAAGAGGACAAAATAATTAACAATATTAAAATTTAGTACTGGTACACAAACTTATTTTTTTTTTAACCAAATGGCTTTAGAATAAAAGAGAAAGAAGAAATTAAAACACACTTCCTAGATAAAATGTATTCCTAGAAATGATATTGATGCTATCAATTAGTTTATTCAACATTTTTACATTTTTAACAAGAGTATACAAGCATATTATCACGTTGTTAGTTTTTGATATACAATTTTGCTGTTTGACTTTAAAAAAAAAAAAAAAAAAGAACTTAATAGAACACCTTAATATTAAATAAATTAATACGGAAAATCATTTCAGATCTTAGAAAAAATATACAATCTTGGTCCATATGAAATTATGTTTGTAGGAGACATTCTTAGGTAGAAACTACTATACCGAATGGTAATGAAATTTAACAATGTATGTTCTTTTCCTAAGCAGTTTGATATTAAAATCATCTAATCATTCAATAAAAAATTAAAAAAAAAAAAATATTTGGACCAACTTCTGAAAATTTCTTTTATATATAATTTGAAGACTATTCAGCAGAATTTAATAAAATTTATCCAAAATATTTGACTGTGCCGTGAAAAATTTGCTTGAAAAGTATAAGCAAAGCCATGTTCATGATACGATTTTTGTGAAACATACACATTTATTATTGGAAAGCTGTGTTCTAGTTGTGTTTTTTTTAACATAAAACATAGCTAAAGAAACTTAATATTTATGCACCTAAACGTACAAATTACACATAAGTATAATAAAAAAATTACACATAAGTATAATAAAAAAATTGAAGTTTTAAGTGTGTAATAACTACTAGTTATTACACACTTTAGCTCTTAAAGTCTTTTTAAAAAAAATCGCATTAAAAAATGTTTAAAATCCACATTAACTAATACACTTAGGCCTCGATTTGAGTTGTTTTTCTTTGCATTTCTGTTCGAAATTGCAATATTTGGATTTGCGTCGCACATTGTTTCCAAAACGTTCTTTTTTTTGGAAACAATTTTGTAATTCTGTAACTTGTGAACCGATAGAATTACCTCATTAAAATTTCACCTGACCAAAGACGAGTTGTCTTCAAGTTGCTTTTGAGGAGCACAGGTTTCTAGCGCGTCAGGGGCGGAATAACTAGACTTCCAAATTTGGTCATCTCGCGTATGCAATATTTTTTTAAATCACCAAAAAAAAAAAAAAAAAATCATATTTTTATTTTAGAACTAATTGTTAAGAAAACAGTATAAATACATAGAAAATCATGATTTGATTTGTGTCTTTTTGTTTTGCATCGCAATTCTCCGTTTTTATTGTCTGTTGCCAGAAAAATTTTGCGTCATGTCCCCAAACTGAACCTACATGTCCCCCAAAAATCCCCATTTTTAAATATAATCCCCAATTATGTCTCCAAAATACTTTAACACAAAATTTAACAGAAAATTAAAATATTTTTTATAAATAATATTTTTAATAGAAAATGTATCTATTAAACTTGAATTTTAATGGACATTATTTTTAAAAATGTACGTTATCTCGCAACACTTCATTATATCAAGGTATTACAAAAAAACTATTAATTTTGTGTTTATAAGAAAAGGTTCGATTTTTAAAACTCACCAATTTGTTCTGGATCTTCACCCTCGTTCAAACTCGATCAAGGTGCAAAAATTGTTGAGTAAAAAATTGTTTTGTTTTCGCATGTATGTATGTAGGTGGGTGTGTAAATGTGAGATGTTATTTTTGGACATTGGTTTAAAAATAATTTTCCAACTCGTATAAAAAGAAAATTTATTGAAATTTTTTTTATAAAAAGAAAATTTGTCATCAATTTTTAACGGAAAGATAATTTATTGAAACTTTCTATAAAAAGACAATTGAAACATGGACTTGTATAAGGGCGTATAAATCATAAATAAAATTTTACAAAGGACGATAAAAACTTCATTGTTTCTTACCTATTTTCAATATTTCCAAAGATTTATTAAAAATCTATTTGTAAGCAAAGTGTCGCTAAAAAAATCGGATTAGAACGTGCAAAATTTTGCATGGCTGAAAATAGCTTAGAATGGAATAAGAGCTTATGTACATATATATTTGTAGAACATTAGCAATAACGAATGTTTATAAATGCTTTATAATAATAACGATTTCATTAAAACTCGGACCAAGTGAGCTGTATATATGCTTAAATCATTTTGACAAATTTCATTATTATAGAAAACTGATTTCATATAAGCTCATTTACGTAAAATCACTTTAAAGTTAATAAGTAAAATAATATTTGACGCGAATAAGTTTTATATGGGTATTAAACCTAGTGCAAAATTTTATCACAGTTAGTCCATAATTGACCACAATTCCCATATAAAACCTACTTTCGGAAATCAGGCTTATAATAAGGGAAATTTAAATGGTAATATCACGATATTATTACATATACATATGTTTTACAAAAATTTAATTTACACCATCAAATCTTGTAATAACCATAGGTCTCATCAAAGACGCCCTCCACAAATATTGATCGGATCTGACCGAAATGTTTTTTTTTTTTCGAATAACTTTGCTGAAATTATAAATAAAATCATATATAAAGATGATCTTATTATATTATTTAAATTATGGATATGCGAACTTTTGCTTGTTCTTACTTTAATGCAATAAAATTCATAAGATATTCTTTTTTATTTTGCAATATGAGTAAATATCATATAAATTTTAAGTGTCTTCTTCATACACTGAAGTTTATGTATCAGTCTAATAGTTAATTGTATTCTATTTATTCAAAAACACCTAAAAATCCAAGAAAAAAGTTCACAGATTTTTAAAATTATATTTGTATCAATAGATGTATATTGGTTACTAAAACAATATTATTCAAGACAAAAACTAATTTTGAAAAACTGGGTTTATACACCCTTATATGCGTCAATGGCTTAATTTATTGAAATTTTCTATAAATAGAAAATAATTCAATATAAAATATTCAACAAAAATGTTCTATATAATAAATTAAACATTATTTTATATTTTCTGAATTAAAATTTTTCTCTTTCAAAAAGCAATTCTATTGAATATGTTTTCATATATTTCAAAAATTAAAATACTTAGGAGAAATTTATGTATTAACTCCACAAATAGTTCCAGATCGCATGAAATTATTTTTTTTTAACTTTTTAAATTGCCATTTGGGAAACAACAATTAGATCACAAAACTGATGACGAAGTAATACAGAACTAGTTCTCAAAAAAAATTCTCAAAAACATTATTTAAAACCAAATTTAAATCACAGTTCTACTCCGTGAGTGACGGTTCTAAGGATTTTATTAAAGAATCTAAAGTGCTTCTGATTACATCAATTCTAGATTTAAGAACAAGTTTCACCATTGTTCCTGGGTATTTAAAATAATCTCAAATTTCATAAATATGTATATACATTAATTTAAAGAATGTATATATTTTACGAAAGTCCCCAAATCCCTCCCCACGAAAATTTGTCCCCAAAGAGAAGTTTAAATCCCCAATTTAGGGACAAATCCCCTTATTTGGTAACACTGATTGTCAGTGTTGCTAGTAGTTAGGAAAAATTATTCGTCAACTTTTCCATAATTATTTTTGATGTTGTAGTATGTTTTTGGTCATAAATATGCTTTCATTTTGTAAAAAAAAATATTAGTTAACTTGTGTAAATATATTTACATATGTACAAATGAAATATTTTTATTTAATTTTTGTTAGCTATAATTATAAAAATTACGAATATTCTAACGCTAATTTGTTTATATATATATATATATATATATATATATATATATATATATATATATACAGAGAAAAATGTCTTTTATTAACTAAATAAAAGCAAAATAAAATAATACATATGTATTTATTAATAACATTAAATTAAAAGTAGTTTTATTAAAATTTCAATTTTTACAAAAACGCTAAAAATCTCAAAATCTTTAACTTAAAACGCTGACATGGTATTTTTTAAAACAATTTTTAACACCAAATAAAAACTTTTAGCAATGAATTTATAATTTTAAATGATTCGACTGCTTTCATCAAGTTCTCTATCAAAGAACTGTCAAGTTTTGTCTCTCTTATGCTTGCAAGATTTTTAAAGTAAACGAACGCAGTTTGCAACGTCCAACAACATTTTGTGATAACTATCACAAAATATCATGTACGCGAATACAGCTAATGTACTACATTTTTTAATAATTTTTGTATTTTCTTACATTCACTGTTAATGGTATTTATTCTTTTTAATAGTATTTTTGCAATTTTCGTAAATATTTTAATTCAAAGGATTAGTCCTTATCAAAAGAAGAATTTTGATACCCATATTGACTATCTTTATGAAAAAGTTAATATCAGATTGACTGTCTGATAAAATCTAATTAAGAATAAAAAACAATATTTAAAAAAAAAAAACTTGAAAAATGGGATATTTTATGAAATATAAAAAATATTGAGGTCATTCTTGGATATGTTTTATATACCAATTTTTAAATATAACAAGCGGACATTAATAATTTGTTGTTTACAAACAAAAACCTGCAAAAGTCTGTAAAATGTTATTCGCGTTCTGTTTTCAATATTTTTCGATTTGAGAATAAATTTAGTTTTACTCTCTCAAAAAAGTTGCTGGATAAATCTTACTAGAAAGTATGTAATCACAACTAATTGTTTCTACTTACATAAAACTTCTTTCAGCCAAATATTAATTTGATACTAAAATTCGTATGGGATTTATGCACGTTAAAGTGATTTTTTGAAGAGGGATTTATATGAGAGCTGTGGTCAATGTGAAACCGATCTTCATAAAATTGGGTACAAAGATTGATATTTGTACAGGACTTCTTTGCACCAAATTTAATAAAATTCCAATTTTAATGCCTTGTCAGACTGTCAACGTTGCAATATTATATTTTTTCAATATATGTTCTCGATTACTTGATATGTTACCATTTATAAAATACATTCACTTTTTAAAATTTCTTAAAATACTATTTTGAAATTTCTGCGATTTTGACCAGTGTGGGGGGTAACAAAAACAATTTTTTTTAGTGAGTCCCCTTAATGTATATCCTTGAAGGAAATACTGACTGGATGCCATGCCATTCAGTACATCCTCTTAGTAAACAAATTTCAAAATTAATTAAAGTTTTGATGCCAGTGGTAAAATTAGTCAAACAATCACTGTATGATAATTCAGAATAAATTTTATAATACAAAGTATTAAAGAATAGAAAATATTCCTTGCTTATATAAAATTTGATGTGAATTGTCTTAGTAGCATGAAGAAAGTATCAAAGGTGATTTTAACTAAAAGCGGGCGGGACATAATTACTAATATTATATTCTATATTTTATATTTTTTTAGAAGGATGCACGTTATATATATGTGCTAAATATTACTTAAATCGGTTAAATAATGTGACTACTCATATATCGAAAAATAATCTTATTACGAAAAGTGTGCGTAAAAGGGGCAGAGCATTCAATAAAAATCTTAAATAGTACCTAAGAGAACTTTGCACTACATAAAACAATAAGAATGCATAAATACATTAAAAATTACTAGTATATATACTTTTTATTTTCACACATATCCAAAGTTTAAGAGTCCATAAAAACGAAATTTGAACTAACTTTGCTAAACCCTTTGGAGATTTTATTAACCTGATTGTATACTTTCATTTCACGTTAAAATCATTTTCTGAGCCAAAATTTTTTGCATAGTGTAATAAATATTTTCAGCCGTATTAAAAAAACTTAACACAGCTTTACAAACCATTGTTAAGTAAAAATCCATAAAGTTGAATAAAAAAAATCATTAGTTTAATTTACCTTTTGTAAACCATTGTTAACATTAAATAATTTAAAGTAGGTTTGACTCTACTTTGAAGTTACCTTTATATTGCACTGGTCGGTAGAAAAATCCTCCCTTAAACAAGAATAGATGTTCTAAATGAAACCTTACGTGCTAAATATGAAATTTTTTATGAGCATGTCTATATTAGACATAATAGTTAATAAGGCGATTATACGAACCGTAGGGACGGGAGTGCTTAACAGTTTCGGAGTTATTCTTATATTAGTGTCGGAAGAATTTTTTTTCTTTAAAAATTTTTTAAGAAAATAAAATGGAAAAAATGTATAGTTTCTTATTCTTTACCATAAATTTGGTAATGAATATTTGGCTATGAATAAAATAAGCCATGCACAATCAGAATTGATTTACAAATCTCGATTATATTCATAATTAATTTTTTTAAGCAAAAATAGGAATTTGGCGTACTAAATAAGAATCTGATTTTATTTTTTTATTTTTTTTCTGTTGTATAACTCGAGAACAATTTTTCCAATTTAGATAAATAAATAGATGCCAATTAAAATAATCCATAATAATAATTGGGTAAATAATAAATAATGATAAGACGACTTAAAGATAATTTTCTTTTGCATCTTTTAGTGTTTCATTTATCCAAATTTTGCCAACGTTTCTTGAGTTATGGCGAAATATATGAAATATATAAAATCAAGACCTGATAGAAAGAAACTGATTCATGTTCACCACGTCAAATTCCATCTAATACACCTATTTTTGTTTAGAGAAGGACAAAAAATTTTGTTGTCGACCAGTGTTATTCCTGTTGCATTTTGCATTGAAAAACTTTTTTGGGTTCATTCGTAAATTTTGTACAAAAATGGCACAATTTGAAATTTTGTTCGGATTTAAATTAGTTATGATGCATTTCGAAAGTTAAAAGTATGAACTCATTAAATGAATTCTGCGACAGGATAATATTATTTACACATATGTTCCATTTAACTTATTTTCTATTAAAAACATAAACACAAAAGAAAAAGAAAAATCCATTCTGGTTGCTCTTGTATTAAAATACGAATATTCCGGTTGCCCGCATATCAACCCAATGTTCGCCGCAATTGCATATATTTGACTTTTTCTTTATTTGCTTCTTCCAAGTAATTTCAAATAGCACTTTATTATGTAAATGTCATAGATTAAGGTCCCATTAATCAATTGCGCCAACTCCGTGTTAAAAATTACGCATTTTAGAATAAAAATCATTAAAACCGTTAAATTTTAATAAAATTTCAATAAAAACTTTTTAAAGAAAACAAAATACGAAATATAAATATACCAATTTATGCAGCTTCAAAATATCTTTCACATGATACCACATTTTCTATGTGCTGCTTTGGAATACAAAAATTAAAAAAAAAAATAAAAAAAGATCTTTTTTACAAATGGTCCAACTCACGAACGGTCATCAGTAGAACCGTAAAAATTTGGGGAACATTAAAAAACATACCAAGGTTTATTTTCAGAGGATTAACAAAACCACTTTTTTCCCTCCCATATGGAGTGAGTCGCCTTAATTCATACATATACTCCAAGTTTCATTTTAAACGATTCAGTAGTTTAAAGATAAGGTCAAGTCAAATAAATTAAACAATATTTGAAAAAAATGAGCGCAAAATAGTTGTGGCATCCAGTCAAAATCTGATATAAAATGCTGATACTCTATAAAACAACAACACAATAATATTTTGATTTAATAATATAAATGTTTTTTATTTTTGATCATACTAAAAAAGGGCTTAAAAAAATTCGAATTTAAAGAGACCGTAAAACCAAAATTCGAACTAACTTTGAAAAATCCTTCGGTGGTTTTGTTAGGCTACTGGTACGTTTTCATTTTCCGTTGGAATTATTGAGGCATTTTTTTTTGTTGCACTGTGTTATTAAATGCACAAAAATATTATTTTAATAAAATATTTTCTTAATAAATAAAGTTTTTCTTTAAAAAGTAAACAATTCGTAAAAATGAACAAGCTCGGCTTAATTAGTCTAGAGTGCACTGTTAAGGTCGACTAGTAGTGCTCTAGTAGAGACTAAAACCAATGAAGCTATGCTTAATACTACCGTTATGTAGATCAGGCAAGTGGAGACAAGGACTGATAAAAACCAGAACAAGCTTGTACACTCAGCTAAAACTGTGCCTCATGCAAGTTCTGAACTATTCACAGTTGGTAGCTTATAGAATCTTGATGTTTTCCCTTCAACTTCTAGAGGGGCCTCATCGGGAACCCGATGTTGTCAGCGAAAACTTAAAGGCACTGGTTACAAAGATCCGTGTCAGTCCAAGCAGCCTGAAAATGTTGTAAATTAATTCATCCTGAAGCAGTAACGCATAGTGGTCGAAACCACTGACCCATCGGCATTTAATTCAAATTTTAAAAGGTTTAATCGACAAATATTTTATGGTGTACAAATTACCAATACTTCACTAAGTAAATTGACATTTTTATTTTTATTTTGTTCTCAATATTTGCACAGCTGAAAGCGGACAAAAACATGTATTAATTATTTAATTAAGTTAAAAATATTCCTTTTAATACGAATTGGATTTACTGAGAAATCAAAATGTGGATAAAAACTGTTGAATTGGTTGTATAGACGTCTTATGGGATCAAAGTTGGCATAATTGGTTCGAAAATATTTGATTTTTATAGCAGTATAATTTCTAGTTGGATGATTTGTGACGACGAATTCGATCTTACGAAAAGTTAATTACAAATGAAGTATTCATATAGTTTTTCCTACTTTCAAGAGTAGGGAGATCAATAAGCTTAATTGACTTTCATATGATGGTAGATTACGAAGACAAAAAAAAAAAAAATTGAACCTGTACTGATTCAATTTTCTTTATATGAACTTCATATTTAGGGTCCCAGACCACGGAAGCATATTCCAGAATTGGTCTTATGAGAGATGTAAATAATTGTTTAGAAACGTAAGGATCGTTAATTTTTTTCCCAGCGCTTAAGGAAACTTAGAACTCCTTTTGTCTTATTGATGAATTGTGAAACGTAAAAATTAAAGGATAGTTAACAATCAAGCAATACATCCAGATTAAGAAACTCTTCGACTAGATAAAGTTAATATTTATTTATTGTGTATCTGCAGAGTACTGGAAAATTATGTATTTACACTTTCTTAAATTCAGATCCATTAGATTCATCATACGCCAATCATAAAGATTGTCAAGATGTGATTGAAGTAAGGATCATTGATAGGAATAGTTAAAGTTATAGAACAGCTTTACATCATCAGCATACATTAATATTCTAGAATTCTTAATGCAAGCTGGTAAATCATTTATAAATATTAGAAATAATAAGGGGATGCCAACCTTGCGGAATGATTTTCGACGTATATTCTCTAAATAACACACATTGATATGTATTTTAAGATATATAGAAATCAATTTATGGAAACAGGAGGAAACGAGATTATCCAATTTGATCAATTGGAGATAGTAATCTACTTTATCGATAGATTTACTGAAATTTGTATATATTATGTCTGTATGTAAACCGGAATGAAATGCAGTTATAACTGAGGTTGTGAACTCCAAAAGGTTAGTAGTAGTGGAACATCCTTTTCTAAATCTGGGATATGGAAAGATAAAAAAAAACATCTTGATACGAAAGAATTTTAGTAACTATCTTTTCGAAAAGTTTTGGTATAATAGAATATTTTCTCCAAACTTTAGGAAAATAACTACTAAATATTGAGTAGGTTATTGGAGATATAAGAGAATGTAAACATTTTATGAGAACGCAGCTTGGCACACCGTCGTGTTAAAATTTATCAGAATATTTTATATTCTGTACAGCTGGCATTATCATATTGGACAATTTATTAGGGTGGCATCAGAAATTGATATAATTCTTATTCAGAATAGGCGAATGAGATATCGCAAATATCTGCATCGTTTGAGGATTATTTATCTCAAAATTTCATCATGGTCGGATATCCAGAGACTCGACACTTAGAATTTATAAACTGATAAAAATACTTTGGATTATTTTTAAAGTTCCTTTTCATCTCAAAGAGATAATTATCGTAACATTGGATATTTTCTGAATTGTAAAGTGATTTTGAGATATTTTACATTATATAATCAATAGATTTTCAAGCTATTGAGCAACTTTGTATTCCAAGGCGATCCACGTGGATTTTTTCTCCTCTTTGCAATTAAATTATTAAAACATTTAAAGAAGGCACCATAGATTTGATTCAAAATAATGTCAATATTATGGGGCATACTTTATTGTAAGAAGGTTTCATTTGGAATAGTAAACTTTGCTAAAATCAAAAACCATTGGATTATAATGATAGTTTTGTTTCGACGTATTTCAAGATTGGCATGATAAGCATCTTCAGGTGTTAATAATGGATTAATGCAAAGAATGTTAAATCTTCAGGGTGATCAACAAATTCAAGATCAAATAAGTTTTTTTACTATGTTATTTATTTGGATGAGTCCTAGATCTGTAATAGTATCCAGTAATTCAATAGATGTTTCCGATCTTATTGATGGGCTTAAAAAGCATGAATCAGGAGTTTCGCACCATTTTATGTTTTGAATATTAAAGTCAATAAGAACAATGCTGAAGTCATCCGGTTTTGATTGATTAGCTTCAAATTTTATCGCGTTTGCATGTTGTTCATAAATTTTAATTGTTGACGCGGTCGGAATATAAGAGCGAGTTATAAAAAGGAATAGAGTTGAGACAGAAATCAAAACTCCCTCACCTTCTTTCTTCACTGTATCCCGTCTATAAATTTGAAATTTACTGCACATTATTTCAAAATTACGAATCACTTTATCAGATTTATTTCCGAGCCATGTTTCGGTGAATACAATGATATTATGCTCAATATCAAAGCTCTCTAAATAAACGGATTTTAACTTGCATACCTCTAACATTTTGGTAAGCGATAGTGATAGCTTAGGAGTTGTAATCATTTTTTATAAAATACTAATATTTAACGGATTATTTAATTCAATTAGTTTTTTTGGATTTGGATCAGAACTCCTTGAAGGAATTACATTACTATCAGCACGATAAATAAATTGTCGAACAATTTTATTTTTTGGCCAAAATTGTGGAATAACAAGACGATCAAAAATACTCTCTGGGACAATTATCTTAAATAAAGCTCTATTGCGTGCATTTATCTTATAAATTTTTACATGATTATAATCTTCAATGCCAAGGTTCGTTTTAATATAGAATTAAACATAATTTATTGTTGTATCTACTGAAAATTGTCTAGCAAATATGACTTTCCTTTGAGCTGAAATTTTAAATTGCTTTACAGTCACTAAATGGATTTATAAGTTTGTTATTGATGACATCTAAATTAGCTGGAATGTTTGTCGAATTAGGTACCATAGGAGTAACTAAAGTCGACTCTGATGGAATTACATTACAATTGGAAGCATTTGAAGCATGATGAGGCGGAATAAAATTATTTGAATTACGAGTTACACAACAGCAATAAGACTACTACTTGGAATACAAGGGGGTGTTGACGATGACATAGCACTTCTTTTACGTTTTGGTCTCGGGGAGCCAGAAAAATTATCTAAATTTGTGAAATTTATTCTCTAGTCAATTCAATACAAAAATTAATTAGGAAGGTAGACTTCGTTACTTTCCAGAATTTAATGCCGCTAGAATGATTATTTCGAACACAGTGCAACGTCGGTGCAATTAAGGTAGTATGTAGACCAATTTATTTCAGTAGGGCAATAGTGATAGACATAGGATTTTTTTTCCTTTTAACAAGGATTTGTGCCTTCTCTTTATAGAGATATTTTTTGGATGAGTATTTTAACATAACTAACTATATTTGTATTTCAAGAATAAATATAGGCATTAAACTTCAGATTTAATATCATGTAAATCAAAGGAATTGGTACTATACATTAAAAATTATTCATTTTAAATTAGAATTATTCACCGTGTCACACAATGGGGTAGAAAGGCCAAAAATTGTGCTTAATTCAGGGAAGGGGTTTAGCGCATTATTTATAATTTTGTTATAGTAATTAGGTTATATGTACGTCAAATAAACACCTTCTGAATTTATTAATATTTTTTTTATCCTAAACCACCGTCCGTCCGGCTATTCAACAACATTTGATATAACCTATAGGTTGCCGTTTTAAAGATAACCTAATGAAATTCGGCACGTGAGTTTTTGCCAGGAATAGGAAATAGGTTAAATTTGCCTGCATTTCCGTAAATTTCTTAACACGTGACTTCTGTCTAAGTAAGAATCTTGCCACTAAATTTTAAGAGGATCGGTCCAAAATGATCATGGCTCCCATATAAGACCCCCTCCCGAAAATCATTTTCCGGGCATAATTTTTTTATGAATGTCCGTATAAATATACAATTAAGTACAAATACAATTTATTTAAATATTATCCTTACAGTTAAATTTCAGAAGGATCAGTTCATAATTGATCATGGATGGCATCCATATAAGGACATGTTACGCCAATGCCAATTTAAAATTATGTTTGTATATTAAGGTGATTTAATAACACAAAGCTTGCTCCACTGCAACTTTCTTACAAGTTTTCAATGTTTTCGTAAAATTTTATATAAATTTCCTTTTAATGTATAAACAAACAAGCCCGGTTAATGTATAAACAAATGCGCAATGCGGTTCGGATTGAAAATAAATTTTATTGTAAATTCTCTACGAATTTTTTGCCGTTTTCATTTTCTCACAAAAAATATCACTATATTTTTAAAAATTTATATGAATTTCGTATACAAAATTGAAAAATTTTTAAAGTAAAAAAAATAAATAAATAAAGATTTTGTTCATTTTCCATTGCCGTCTAAATTTTTGTTTAATTTAACAATGCGGGCTATGTAAGGGATTCCGGACTTGTGATTATAAATTTAAATAAAGGAAATAAATATGTTAAAGAAACTATTTTAAATATACAAAATTTTTGTTTTATTTTGTTTTTATTCAGTAAACAAGGATAATTTAATTGGATTTTTTTTAAAATATCTTTTTTCTTCAAAATCGCAAAAAATCTTCTTTTTTATATTTTTATGCTACACATACTACACAAAAATACAAAATTTTTATTTTCATCCAAGTTCGTCTAAAAACTTTTTGAATTTCTATATAAAAGTAAAAAATGTCCGTTTTTAGACCGATTTTCTATTTATTTTTATTTATTTATTTTATCTGCCAAATTTTATCTTACATATTATATAAATTAATTATATAACATAAATAAATTTAAATTAAATTTAGTGATAGTGACCATAATCTAAGAGCAGCATATTATGATTGGAACATATGATCACAATGAAAAATGTAAATGATTATAATAATAATTATGATTCCATTTTGTCATATTGTGTCCGATTTTATGGTTTGTTTTTTCATGTTATGATTCTATTATTTCATATAATAATAATAATTATTATTAACCCATTATGATTTGATGTTATTATATTATTATTCTATCTTATTATATTATTATACCACATTGTCATATTGTGATTCCATTTTTTAATATTATTATGCCATTTTTCAAATTATCACTCCATTTTATCATATTATTATCTCATGTTATCATATAGTTATTCAATCTTATCATATTATTATTTAATTTTGTCATATTATTATTCCATAATAATATAATAAAACATATTAATAAAAAATTATTTTTAATTTAATTAGCAATATATATATATATATATATATATATATATATATATATATTTACATATTATTTGTTCATTAAATATATTCACTTGTACCACCATATATTGTTCAAATGCAAGAAATGTTTTTTACTGAATCCTTTAATGTTAGTTAATTATTATCTTATATTGCTTTTATCGCACTGGGTATAACCAAACCTTGTCTATTTATATTTATTCATATATAAACTAAATGAGAATTACAATGAAGTTGGAAAACAAACGTTAAAAACAAACAAATATTGAATTTTTACACTAGGTTGGTAAAGAGGATAAGTATTATATTTATTTTTATCATTTTATTGTAACGGGAATAATAATATTAATATGATTTAAAAACTGAATATGGTTTAAGAACAAGGAAAAAATCGCAAATATTTAATGGTTATAAAAGTAGTGATATTTTTCATATTAATAAAATTTTGTTTCTGGTAAAAATATTTAGAAACATATAATTTTTGCAGTTAACCATAATACAATTTTTATTGAGTGTAAACATTAAATGACAAATTAAACAAAAACATTGTTATCATGTACATAGAGTTATTAAAGTTCAAGAAAATTAACAATGAGAACATAATATTGTTGTAGTGATAATGCTGTAACCATGTTTTTTCTCTGCGTGCAGACGGATAGACGGACATTTTTCAAAAGTATTTTTTATGTTTTTAATCAAAAGAATTACGAATATTTTTCTTTTTGGAGTAAGGAGATGTATTTTAAGAATTTCATATATAAAGACAAACATACGTATATATATCCTTCATATTTTTGAAGCGTATAAAAAGAGGTTTAATCCATTGTAAAACGAATCACTGTGTATGGGATTAATATCAATTGGAGCTAATTTCCAAAAAGTTCAGTCTATTTATTTTTAAATTCTATAACGAATAAACAGTATCCATCCGTTTGTCTATTTGTTGGCTAAGGGAAATATACCTTTGTTGATGTAGGCTGATTGAAAAATTACACGTTTTGTTTTTATTTCATTCACATGTAATTTCACCATAAACTGTAAATTCACCCCTTTTCAATGGTATCCTCTTGGCTTTGCCATTCAAAAGCATTGCTAGCTAGTTGTTGGATAAGCATCGTTGACGTAAGCATTTGTCAAGTCACAGACATACATACTTACATCTCAAAACATTAAAAGTGTATCACTCGTTTAGGGATAAGTTTGAATATGAAATTTTTTTCGATACGTACAAAAATCTCTTTAATCGATTTTATACAGTTCGTTAGGTTTTTATATTTTTTCGTTTCTGTGTGTATGTGTACATATTTTTTATTTTCTATGCGAATACATATACTTGTATGTTATACATGTATTTTTGACAAAATGATTTATTGTGGTTGTTAAATAATGTATTATAGACAAGTTTCAGTGCACTGAGATGTATGAAAGGCAGTGATGTATGTTAATGAAATGTTTAGAGGAAGAAAATTTTTTTGTAAATTTTAAAATTTCGACAAACTGATTGAATTTCTGGCCTATGGTATATCGTCGATTAACCGTAAATTGCTTATTGGAATAACTTTTCCAATTTTGTGAAAAAGTTTAGAAATTAATATAAATTTTTGTAAGAAAATTTTTTCAATGTCTTGAGAAGAAATAAAAATGTTCGGCATATTAGTTTGGAATACATTGGGAGTCACAGAGTATAATAAAAAAACTGTACTTTTCCATTGAGAAAATTATTTGCGAAAAACAAAAACTTATCAGTCGTTTTTTATTTGTAGAAATTACGAGTTCTAAAATCTTTTAAAGTTCGAAGTGGTAAATTTAGACAAACCGTAGTTCATCCTGCATTCTAACCAGGTGACTATATGATTATTTTCCTGAAAGCTTAGGTCATCCTTTACAACTTTTATTTACGTTTCTATTAAATCGAAGCAGCAATTTAGCAGATAAATAATAAAAATGGATTTTAATTACGAAATTACTTATAAAAATTAAATTTTTATTTGATTTTGCTCCAATCATCAAAATGATAATATTTTGTTCTCAATTGATCATAAACGTAAACGTGTGACAACTTCAAAGGATTGTTTCGAGTTGTTTAACCGCAATTCGAATGAATTTTTGCGGCGTTTTGAAACTGTGTTTGAAACATGGATCCATTACTGTACTTCGAAGACCAAGCAGCAATTTAAACAATGGGTTTCTCCGGGTGAACCTGCTCCGAAGAAGGCCAAGGTAAATTTGTCGGCCAATAAGATGATGGCAACAGTTTTTTGGGATGCACGCGGAATAATCCACATCGATTACCTTCAAAAGGTAATGTCAACTTATTAGACCGATTTAATGAGGATTTAAAAAGAAAACGACCCCATATGGCCAAGAAAACAATTCTTTTTCATCAATATAATGCACACGTGTGCAGTCTCAATGGCAAAACTCTATGAATTGGGGCTACGAATTGGTACCTAATACGCTATATTCTCCGGATTTAGCCCCTAGTGACTACTTCCTATTTCCAAACGTAAAGAAATGGCTCGGTGAAAAGAGATTCAGCTCCAACGATGAAATTATTGACCAAACAAATGCTTATTTTAAGGACCTCGAAAAATCCTATTTTTTACGCAAAGTAAATGACGACACTTGCTCAAAATTTGACAGTAGTCCATTAACAGGTGGTACTTGATAAGAATAGTGTTGCATTTCATATAACTACGAGGGAAATTCGGAAAGTCACGGAATTATTGATCCACCCTCGTAAGTATATAAATGAAATGTTTACAATTTTTGTAACGCATAAAATGTATTATTTACTACATAATTAATGAATATAATGTGGGTATAATAAATATAATATGTGTAATTTTTCATAAGTGTGAGTTTTAAACATAGTAGATGCACAATTGTGGTTTTTGTCAGAAAAATTTGACGCAAATTGGTCATCTTGGGATTATGTACCATCAAAAGGATTTTGAATAGTACAAATCATGCAATCTAGAGAATGGTACACCCAAGTGGATATTAAACGACATGTGATAGATTGTTTAAACATATTGTCAAAATAAATACTTATCTTTGTGCAGTACGCAGCTTTAATACTTGGGTATAGTTTAGTTTTTAATGTTCTTCATACATCATATAAATTACGGGAATGTCTATAATAACATCGGAAAGATAAAACTATCTTACCAAACATAAACAATTTTACTTACTGAAGAAATGAAAAAGTTTGTATACAGCGTAACTTTTATCATCAAAATAATTAATCACATTCGGCATATCTAGTGTAATGAAGCCCATAAAGACAGAAATTTTTAATATTTTACACAGAAATTGTAAAATATTTTTAATTTTTTCAAATGTTTTAATAGTTTTAGGCTTTTGTCAAACAAATATTCAATTAATTAAAAAGTTAATTTTATTAGTTAATACATTAATTATATTTTAAAATAAAAATTATTTAAAAGTTAATTTGAAAAATTTTAGACAATATTTTTTCTGTGTAGAGACATTTGCGTCTATTGTTTGAGTAAACATTCAGAAAACGTTTTAACATCAATGAAATAAAAGATCTGTGGTAACCTCACCGTTGACCGCGAAAGGGTACAAGATAACCCGAGACAATCGCACCGTCAACAAGAATTCAACTGATCCAAAATCTAAAGCAAAACCATTTTAGAAAACACTTTGAGTTTCCAGACTGGGTTCTGGAGCTGTTGAGACATAAAAATCATATATCGAGGCGAGAGCACTTTTGGGTGAACTTTAATATGGAAAATTGATGAATTTAACACGAGACCGAACGAGTAGAAATATTTGGTATATTTGTTTGGTATAGATTGTGAGCCAATAGAATAATTAGTTCGTATTTTTTTACTACGATTGGCATGATATTACTATCAACGAAAAGTGCTATCGATCGATAAAAAACTATTTTTTTTTTACCAAGTAAACATTCTAATAGTTTCAACAGGACGGTGCTGCGACCTCACAGCTGATGCCATGATGGACATTCAGCAGGAACGATTGTCTGGTTTTTCTTGTGGGATTACCTTAAGTCGCAGGTTTAATCCGTGTCACTGCTCTAATTTAGTCTGATACATGCGCAATTTAGCTTTTTTTCTTAAATTTTAGTTTTTAGACCTAGATTTTAAATTATGGAATTTATATTTTAAATTATGGAATTTATACATCTACATTTGGAGAACAAATACGGATGTGTTAAACATAATCGAAAAGCAACATATTATGATTGGATTTTATGGTTGCTTTAAAAATGTTTATGGTCATAAATAATAACAAATGTGAACATTATTATCATGAAATATTCATATTATTATTCGAGTATTTAAATATTTCATTACGTTATGATCTCGTTTTATCATATTATGATAAAATTTTATCAGTTTATGATTTGGTTTTATGATATTATTTATCACAAAAAATTTGTAAACATATTCAAAATTACTCATAACATGCTTTATAATTATCTTATTATTCTTATTATAATATGTTGTGCAAGAAAATAACTAGTAAGTTATTTTTTATTAACTAAACTTTTTAATATTAATAGTAGTTAACAAATATCTCATATTGTTTCAATCACCCCGAATATAACCAAACCTTGTCTATTTATATTTATTCATATATAAACTAAATAAGAATTATAATGAAGTTTAAAAACAACAGTAAAAGCAAAATATATTTCAAAACATATTTGTAAAAACATACGTATTACACTCCCTGCCACTTGAATAAGGGATCATATTTTTTTTTACTTTAATTAAGTATATCTCCTAAACTAAAGTTCAGTAAAAAATAATTTTTTGCACAACCAAATTTCAAAGTGTTGGCTTTAGTTTCCTGAAGAAATAAAAAATATACATATTTTGTTATACTAAAATTATGCATTTATTTAAAGACATGTATTTCTGTGGTACTTCTTCGTGTTTCACTTGAATAAGGAAAATTTTAAAACTAAGCAAACTGTAATTTATTTTTAAATTTTAGGTTATAAAAATGAAAGTTATTATCTTCTAGCATTCAATTAGTAATGAGTATTGCCACAATTTTTAGAAATAACCTCCAAAATGCGATTTGGCATCGACTTGTATAATGACTCTAAATAATTTATCGAAATTGAACCCCATGCTTTCGTTATTGCATTATTTAAGGATTCTATCATCTCAGATTGTTTTACTCCTTCATAAACTTTTCTTGCAAGCCAACCCCAGACATTTTCCATTGAATTCAGGTCTGGTGAATATGGGGGCCAATCCAAAAGTTGAACACCTTGTTTTTTATTGTTTTACTGCTCTGGCGGTATGAATAGGAGCGTTGTCGTGTTGGTACGTCCAAGGTATGGGTCCAAAGAAATCATTAAATTTTTGAAATGCTTCCTCCAGAATGTTTTTGTAAGTCGTTGCAGTCATTTTATTGGATACAAATACCAATTCTCTGCTACCATAATACGAAATGGCACCCCATACCATTATTCCTCACTCTCTGCTGTCTTTGCGGCTCAAAAATAATTCCTCCTTATACCTATCGGGACCATCAATATTAAACTTTTTTTATCGGAAATTACAACTTTAAACCATTTGTCGGACCATGTCATTGTATTTTTGGCAAACTGTAGACATTGTGATTTGCGTTTTTCATTAAGTGGTGTTTTTTTTTGCAGCTTTCGTCGGACTATGTATGGGCACGTCTTTAAAATACGGTGCACTGTTCTTAGACTGGCACTGACTCCACTTTTTTCACGTATTTTTGATACCGACATGGCAGAATTTGATGCAATTCTAAGAATTTTTCGTCTTTTTTTTGGAGTTGTTGCCATTTTCTTCCGCCCTTCCATGTTTTTTTCCATATCTTTCCACGTTATTTAAATAATTGTATACAACTGTCTTTCCTCTATTAATGTTTTTGTCTATTTGGACCGGATTCTGACCCTGAGATTTAAAAATCAGAATTTTTTCTTTTTCAGAGTTATTAGAGCCTTACCACGTCCCATTTTGAATAAAAACTATTTAAAAACTATCAAATTAAAAATTTTCTAGCCGTTTATATTGAACGAAATTCAAATCATAGCCTTCCTGATTAAAATTAAAAGAATTCCCTATTCAAGTGACACACGAAAAAGTACCACAGAAATACATGTCTTTAAATAAATGCATAATTTTAGTATAACAAAATATGTATATTTTTTATTTCTTCAGGAAACTAAAGCCAACACTTCGAAATTTGGTTGCGCAAAAAATTATTTTTTTCTGAGCTTTAGTTTAGGAGATATACTTAATTAAAATTAAAAAAAATGTGATTCCTTATTCAAGTGGCAGGTAGTGTATATTTATTTGTAGCATTTTATTTTTATGAGAATAATTATATTTACATGGTTTAAAAACAAAATATGGTTTAAGAACAAGGAAAAAATATTGATAATATTTAATGGTTGTAGAAATAATGATATTTTGTCATATTAATAAAACTTTGTTTCTGGTAAAAATATCCAATTGTATTCAACTATATTAACATTTTGTTTGAATGTAAATGCTCAAGATTACAGATATTTATTTATTTTTATTTTATTTGTAACTTCTACAACAAAACTTTCGTCTTAAAAAGTAGAAATCTTATGATTTTATTAGTTATAGAGAAATATGGATACATTTAATACAAAAGAAACTTAAGCCGAGAAATATTAAATTATACAAATTTTGTCTTTAAAGTTATGTACATTTTGTTCTAAAGTAGTGTAAAATTTGTTGGTATGTTAATAAAAGTTAAAAATAAAAATTTGTTATGAATAGTATTCGAATAATTTTCTCTCAAATTAATTTAAATGATGGAGGAATATTGTTCCAAAGACGTATAGCGTTAATGAAGAATTGCCACTCCGATATTAAAGTATGGTATCGAAATTGAATAAGATTTTTGTTTTTTACAAGAGTACTAAATATCAGTCTATTAAATAGTTGGTATGGCTCACGAGTTGTTATAATTTTATGAAGAAATTTTAGGACTCGAATTTTCAGCAAGTTCTCAATCTCCACCCCATATATTTTCTTCGAATAAGGCGTGATTCTCTGATAATTACCATTTGCGTAAATTTTTCGCAATCCAAAAACATACCTTGCGATATTGTTGTAGGTAGAATTTAGCTTTAATTTGTTGGTTGTATCACAACTTGCAAAAACCTCACAGCCATAGGTTAATATCGGTATTAAATACGTTTTTGCAATTAACAATCTTATTTTTATTAGTGTGCAGTAATGCGTGGACCATAGAATTCTTAGCATCGAGTAAGTTTTACCACAAGTTTGTAGTACATGATCTCTCCAGGTTAGAGTGTCATTAAAAATTACGCCAAGATTTTTTGCCTTGCTTACAATTTAAATTCGCTGATTATTGATGCATATGTTAAATGAGTCAATATTTTTCTGTGATCTTTTTTTATTGCTAAACATTTAGATTTTGTAGGATTTAAGCTTAGCCCGTTTATATTTACCCATATCGAAACTCGTTCCAAATCCTCTTTTAGTTTTGCTACACATTCTTCAAAGTCCTTATTTTTGTTACTAATATATAGGTGGACATCATCAGCGAAAAAAGAAGAGGTCCAAGAATGGATCCCTGTGGTACACCCCTAATAAGTGGAAGAAAAAGTGATGTTGTTGAGGCATTGATTTCAACACGTTATGTTCGATTTTCAAGATATGAAGCAATAAGTTTACATGAAGTGAAGGAGAAATGCATAAATTTTTGAAGTTTTTGAATAAATATCATATAATCTACAGTATCAAAGGTTTTTGAATGATCCAGTAACAGTAACAGCAACAACACAACACATCCATTATCAACTTCATGTGTAATATCCTCGGCTACATCAGTTAACGCAGTAATGCAACTATGTTTCGCTCGGAAACCAGATTGTTTCTCAGTTAAAAGGTTATTATTACATACGAGTAAATACTGAGTTATTTGTTTGTGTATAAGCTTTTCAAATGCTTTTGACAGATATGGTAGTATAGCTATGGACCGATATTCACTGGATGATTTTGTTATTTGAAGTATTTTAGCTTGCTTCCATCTTAGTGGGTAAATGCATGTTAGAAGTGATGATAATGGTAGAAGTGATGATAGAAGAATTTTGAAGAAAGTCGGATGAATGCCATCCGACACCAGTAGCATTATATTTTATGGACAGATAGCTTTTGAGAACATCCAATTGACTTACGCACTCAAAGTTGAACATACTATCAGGATGATTCTCGACACAATGATTGGTATAATATGTGTGGTCAACTTCAATCATTAGAATATTTACGAAACTCCCATTTAGTTTATTTCGAACTGCTATACCACTATTATACTGCTGTTTTTTGTTATTTTCTATACCAATTTCCTTAATAGTTCTCCAAGTGTTCTTTGTATCGATTAAATTAGTCAAATTTTCAATAGTCTTTGCGGCCCTAATTATTTTTGTTACATTTTTTCCTAGCTATACGAAAGACGTTATATAGGTCACTTGTTATGTAACACTTCCATCTGGAGTAAGCAGAGTCTCTATCTACTATAAGGCGCTTGATTTCCATTATAAACCAAGTCTTTTGACGGCTGTCAACTTTCTTTGATTGAAGAGGTACAACTATATTAAATAAATTTGCAATGTTTCGCTCCAAAAAGGCCAGTTGATCATTTGCAGATGACATGTAGTAAATGCAGTTCCAATCTTTTCTGGTAAAATCATCAACTAATCTGACATTATCAAAACGTTTAAAATTTCGAAACTCAATTGCGTTGTTAGATGCATATTAAATTACAACAAAAAATATGCCGAATACACAGAAAAAGTTTTGTAGGAAAGCTTACAAGTTTTATTAAAACCAATAAGAAATTATTAAAAATTTAAAACATTCTTTCATAAAAAACCATACCAATAGGTAGTTCTATTGGCATAATTTTTATAACCAGAATTGTATGCACTAGTTTTTTCGTGCTCAATTAAAAACAACACGAAAGACATATTTTCAAATACCAGGATTAGGAATAAAATATTAAAGAAAGTTTATTAAATAAGATAAATCAAATAAATAAGAACAATTTCAAATTAAAAAAAAAATAATTATAACGTGAATATAAAACTTTAATTTTGAAATTATGCGCATCAAAATTTATTATTTTTGCAGAGTAAAACTGCAAAATTAGGCTTCTGTTAAAAAAAATTATATAGAAAGTAATACGTTATTACTAAAAAATTTAAATGAATGAAACCCGTCTTTTTTTCAAGAGTCCAAAACCGGGCAACAAGTTTTTCCTAAAATGAGATTTTTCAGTTAAACCGATTTTCTAAAAAAATCGGTTTTTTAGATACTCTAGTACCTAATAATCGAGAAAATGTGCCTGAATAGTATCGAAATTAAATCAATAAAAATTTACAAAACAATTTGTCGTATGACAAGTTTACTCAAAATGCGACAAGATATGGGATTGTTTTGCTTTCCTAGTCTGAATAAACTCGAATAGTCATAACAAAGAGTGTTATAAAAAGACATTTTTAACATTTTCTAACCAGATTTAGAATTTGTTCGTTACAGTATAAGTAACCAGGATTGAAAATGTTATTTTAGTCAAACAGAGCCAAAATTACGGATAATTTAAATAACTATCCATAATTTTGGCAATTGTAAAGCAGTTGGATCTAGGATAAAAGCGAATTGTGATTATTAATTTTAGTTTTTTATAGAGAGATACCACGAAAAATTTCGTAAAATTATTTTAAAATTTTTTTTCAGAAGTCATACCTAAAAATATTAAAAATAATGTATTTAGAAATTAATTAGGAAAATCTGGAGAAGAAATGCTACAAGCAGTTGATTTAGTTTTAAACCTAACTTATTTCGTTCATCTTTTTTTTTTAAAAAAAAAACCTTGTTATGTTTTATTTGAACGCATTCTTATTAGTCATGACCATTAAAGAAATCTATCCATCGATTACAATTTTAATTATTAAAAAAATATCTATTATGAGTATAATTTATTTAATTAAAAAACTAATTGAAACTTATAGACAAAATTAATCATTTTGAGTTAATTAATATTATCATTTTTATGATTAGAGCAAAATCAAATAATATATTAATTAAAATAAACAATTTCGTAATTGAAATCCATTTTTATTTTTTTTCTGTATATTTAATTTTTTTATCTTTGCTTATTACATTATTTATCTTACTTGCAATTGAATAATTGTTATGGATATATTTTAAAGCATTTTTCACTCCATCGACTGCTACTAAAATTAGCAAAATTTTTCATAATAATCGGATTAAAAAAAAAAATATGGTTATTTCAATCGTGCTATGTTATTTATGTCTTACTCTTTTTTAAAAACTAATTACTTAACAATAAAGCGATAAAAATTAAAAATGTAATGTAATAAATTGTTCTACATTTTATTTCCAGTTTTCCCCAGAAATGTAAGCCAAATTTTCCCAAGAACGCTAGTGTAACAATAAATAAAAACATATTGTACAATACTATGAATTATATTCTTATCCATTAACATCATTTGAAATAATTTTTTTAGTTAAATGATAAAAATTGATATACGAATTCATTACAAATAAATAATTTAAAATTCTCTGAATATTTTATTTTTAACTCGATATTTTTTAATTAAATGCTAAAACATAATTGTTATACCGATTATCTTCGCTAATATAAAACATAATGAACATAATATATATATATATATATATATATATATATATATATATATTATTTTTTCTACATTATTTTTGACAATGTAGAAAAAATACTTTATTGATACATATGAAAATTAAATGTTTTTGAATAATTAAAAATATCACTTTTGTATCGAATTTTTGACAAATAAATAAATTTTTCATTGAGTGCTTAATAACAGCAATATTTTTTCTGTTTGGATTTTAAAACTACATATTAAATTAATATTAAATTTCCCATTTTCCAGGGAAAATTAAAAAATTCCCGGAAATTCCCGATGACATTTTTCCGGGAAATCCCAGAATTTCCCGCCCGGAAATTTCCAGATCCCAAATCATAGTTTCAGCCTAAGAGGAATCGGGAAATCAGTCCGAGTTCTGTAATTTAATATTGAGGTAATTATCCGAGCTAAATGCGATTATCTCAGCCGCTTACTAAATGACCGTAACGTCAACGTGGCAGTCATACAGGGAACTCATATAGCAAAAGAGGATGATTTCAGAGCTAGGGGAATAATTTAAGGTTACCATGTTTTAGGCGTATTCTTATGTTAGAAATGGTATAGCCAATGTCAAATTTATCAGTGCCAGATTAAGAGGAACATCTTTACTATCACTATTAACTTGACGGGTATCCATATTATCAACATCTATCAATCACCGAAATTACTATGACCCCAATCTGAGTTTCCAATTTTCTCGCGCCCATTAGTATATGCAGGAGATTTCAACAGCTATCATTTTGCTTGGAGATATACGACTGATAAAGGTTGTAACATCGCGCTGCACGAATAGGCGGATGCAATGTGCACTTGAATTTTGATACAAAAGAATCAAGGAATTTCCATTCCAGTACTTGGAACTATCATGCCAATCTCTATTCCTAAATCTGTAATTGATCTGGATGCTATTGCACTGCATATGATGATTACATCCAAGATAGTAACCGATAAATAAATAAATATTGATATCAGGAGGAAACTGAAACCAATGGAAAGTAATCATATCCATTAAGCCTAGAGGAAGTCAACGACTCTATATCCTAAAATTTAATTTAACATTAATAGCGGTATCAACTTCAGGAAATGGCTATAAAAATTCTACTCCAATTTTATGTCTACTGGTTATATACCCCGCTCCCTAAAAAGGTCACTTTACTGAGTGTAATAGACAAACTTTTGGAATGACTCATACTGAATAGAATTGAACCAACGCACAAACAGAAGAATTTGATAAAAGTAATGATTGGGTCTAATAGGGGACTTGTCACAGCCGCTCAAATTTGAGATTTACGTATATCTGCAAAAAAAGCATTAATTATTCATTATTTTTTTGGTACCATTTAAAATTTAGATTCATTCTAAATAAACTAATACAGAAAAATTTTCACTATTTTGCTCATGTACATCCTAAAGCAGTTAAGATTCAAAAACTTAACAACGAAAACCCTTATTTTTTGATGCTGGAATAGGTGGACCGATCGTCATAAAACTCGGTGCCGTGTTTTCTACTTATAAAAAATTATTTGTGTAAAAAATTATCTTGATACTAACAGTTTTATGATGTTCACCCAAGTCTGAGTGATTTTCAGAATTGGGTCCTATATGGAAACTATTATCAATAATAAACCGATGTTCACAAAATTTGTTAGTGTGTTTCCTACTTAAATAAAAATCAAACTCTGTAAATATATATTTTATATTAAAATTTATATGAAATTTGTGCCAGTTAAAGTTATATATATATATATATATATATATATATATATAATTTAAAGCCCCCTTTGGATCTAGAAGCGTCTATGGGTACTCATTGTAAAGCTTAAAATGCCCTTTAAAATGCATTTTAAATTTTGAAAATTACCGTATTGGTTCAAAAGTTATGATTTTTGCGACATAAAAGTCTAACTATACAATGATAGACAAAACTCAACAATGGTTTTCCACAAGGCTCTGTGCTATCACCGTTACTATTTAATTTATACACCCATGATTTGCCTACAATATTCTCAAGGAAATTTATCTATCGCCATTGCGACAAAATTTATATGACGTAATCTAAATCGATCGTGACAAGTGATGTCCATAAACTGGTTCAATACTTTGTGATATGGCGCTTATGTTCTAGCCATACCAAAACAGAGGTTTCTTGCTTCCATCTGAACACTTATAAGGCTAATGTTAAGCTTAAGGGATAAAATATTAAACTACAACTCCTACCTTAAACACCTATACGTAACATTGGTCAGAACCTTGTTGTTTAGAAGGAATATTGGGAATACAGCAGCGAAAATTAAAACTCGGAATAATATTATACAAAAGTTCGCATAAAAATCATGGGGAGCTACTGTCTGCAATTTATGTTCTATATTTTTTTTGGCTCGTATGCTCATCTGCTGAATAGTGTGTTCCAGTGTGGCTTAACAGCCCCTACTAATCAAAAATATATTAACTACTTTCAATACGTTTAATAACTGATACTATATCTTCCACGCAAACAAGATTCTCCTGCATGAATATGAGAAAATTACATCGAACTCAGCTCTTGCGATTCACGAATATATTGCAACGTCCATGGCTGAATGACTCAAATCACGAAACCCTCGTTTGATACTCGCCCTTTTGTTAAAGCGTAGAAGTTTTATTGCACAAAAATATGGAGAGATGAGTGGACCATAGCAGCTTAGAATGATTCATTTCAATTTCCTCCTGGATCTGAAGCAATACAATGGATTTCGGATTTGGATATTAATATTTGACCTTTCCAATATGGGATTAATATTGTAATTTATTAAATATTTATGTTATATTTTTTTCTTTTACTTATATTCTTGCGATTAAAAACAAACTTGTGATTATAAAATGTCATACGATAAATAAATAAATTAATTAATTTAGATGAAAATATGTAGGTAGGGTAGGTTTAGAGGGGGTAGTAGCCGGCATATAATGTAAAAATTTATTATTGTATATCAAAAGAACTATGTATAAATTAATCAAAAATGATATATGTTATGTTTATATTATCAAAAAATAAAATAATTGCTCAGAGAGATAGAGGGTTTTGTACTCAAAAATATTTATTGTATAAGATGGAGGAATTAGCAAAACGTTTATTAAATTGGAAAAACTTGGAATTTTTGTTTGAAATTTTATCACAGAAGAGGATTACTATAAAGAATATCATGGCATTAAAAACGAAATTTCATGAAAATCTAAGATAGAAGTCTTTGAATATAAGCCTTTGATATACCCTTTAAACTTGAAAAATTCGTCGTCGATTCCACGAAGTGTAACCTTGCAGGACTAAGAAAACCATAGATTTGTTTATGTTTAGATATAACTTTTTCTGTTATAACTAGTATGCTAGTTTTGATTTTTGAGGCTAAATCTAGCCTTTTTAGTTTGCTTTTACGAAGGTAATAGTTTTTTATCTACTGTAACTAATTTTATTTTTACAGAATTATTCATTTAAACATTTTTGCGTAGTTATTCGCACGATTTTTTTTATATTTAATAAAAATTTTCACTTCATTCTCGAAACAAAATATAACTAAATTAATTTTATAGTCTCACTAAATAGTTTATAATTATTTTTGAATCTACTTCCCTAACCATTTAAGCTATTTGTGAATATAAGTAAATAAAAAAATTCTTCAGGCTTGTAAAAATTACAAAAGTTTAAGCGAAATATCACCCAAAGACTGGGAAATGTTTAATCTAATTAAAAATAATATTGGCTTTTACAGGTTTTATGTTTTAGGGCATTTTTTGACCTTTCTTAAAGTTCAATTTAGATTTTATGTACGATTCTCCTGGCTGCAATTGTTATACCGCAGATTTTAAAAGAATACATTAATTTAAAGTATCTCAATTTAAATATATATTCAACTATAGGTAAAACTATTAAAACTCCCTAATACAAAAGACAATAGCGTTAAAATACATACTTACATACATAAAAAATTTGACAATGAAAATCAAAGTGCTTCTAAATTTTATATTTATTGTTCCAGCTGTTGCACAGTGGGTACAATCGCAAACATTTTGGTAATAAATCTGTTTCTTCTAAACTACTGATCGGCTCGAATTAAAATGTATGGAACATTTATAGAAGAGGACCTAGGCTTTTAGAAAAATCATCATGAAAGTATCCTGTAATAATATGAGATAGCTATAGGGTGTCAAATTTGACTACCTCGAATATGTAAAAATTTCGAAAAATCATATATTCCACAAATCAAGTCTGATTTCAAAGAATTTTCTATTTCTGTAAAGCGTTTGGCGAAATTAAGTAAAAAATATGCTTACTCACCTATGTTATCTCTTTGCTTGCCTCGACTTTATTTTGTTTTTTAGGAATTAGTCCTGTGGTATACGGAGGAAATTTTTTTAAATACACTGTAATTTCCAATACATTCCGAAATAAAATGCTGAAAAAAAATTTGGAATTATTTCAATTTGTCTAGCCGAGAGAGTCAGCACCCTGAAATTAGTATGAAAAATGGCTATTTAACAAAGAAAAAAAAAAAAAAAAAATAGTACAATTCTTTTACTTTTTTTCTCAAAGTTCTGTTAATAAACTAAACGTTTTTCTTTACATATTCCAAAAGACAAGGCTTGATAAATGGTTATTAAAAAATTTTTAAATTGTTATAGATTCAACTCTATTTCCAGCATTTGTCGAAAATGCTGAATTTTAGAAAGAAATTCATGTTAATCGATTAATGAAAAATGTCACTCGATTTTTTTTTAATTTATTGATGCTGTTAAATTACAAAATATATTTAGCTTCCAACCCTACCTAAAAAGTGCAAAAGTGCATATTTCATGAAAAAGGTCAACTTTTCAAAAGACTTTTTCTAAGTTGCACAAAAAAAAAACTTATTTACATTATATTTTTACCATTATTTCTTATGAATTGTATAAAATAAATATCAGTCTTTTAGTCCTTCAAAAATCATTTCAAAATCTCTGACAATCAATTTTTAACATTTTTTCAATAATATTTAATAAATTCAATAATATTTAATAAATTTAATCGCTTATAACAACTATTATATCGCTACACAAACAACATGCGATAGTAGAATTGTGTGTTACGTATACGCACATATGGAAATACACAACAAATAATAAAGATAAAGTCGATTAAACCCGACCATATGATATCCTACACCATTGTGTATGTACATCAAAATTCATGCAGGGGTCTTATATTAGACCTGTGGTAAATTGTAAAGCGATAATTAAACTAAGTATAAAATAAAATACGAATACAGAATATTAAGGTAATACTAATATTTATATAAATTTATGCGATCCTCATAAGATTTGTCTCTGTCACTTCTACTTATATAAAAATTATTTTTGACAAATATTAACTTGATACCAACATTTGTATGTGATTTATTCACGTTAAAGTGATTTTCAGAATAGGGATTTATATGGGAGCTATGGCCAATTATGAACCGATGTTCATGTAATTTGGTACAAAGATTAATATTTAAATAAAACTTACACCGAATTTCATTAAAATATTGCTATATTTAAGGTATTTATGACCGTTAAACCCCTGTGTCGGAAGGACATTTGTATTGGGGCATGGTGAAATAATGTACCGAACATAACATATATCAATAGAATTCGTCGGTGTGCCAATATAATTATTTGTGCTAAATTTCATCAAGATATCTTTAAAAATGTGACCTATACATTGTTCACAAGGTTTTCATGGACGGACCTGCGGACATCATTAAATCGACTCAGAAAATGTTTCTGAGTCGAACGGTATACCTTAAGGTGGGGGAAGAGGAAGATTTTTTCTGTGCATTATAAACATCAGCACAAACGCATAATACCCCGACCAATTATGGTGGTGTAGAGTATAATAAAATATTATAAAATAGTGAATTTAGTGAGTTTTGATATGAGTTGTCAGTTTTGACGCAATTATATTTTCTTGTTTGAAACGACCTATATATATGTACATGTTGTGTATCAGTGAATTGGTAAATAAATCTTTTTTTATATTCTCTTAATATTTTATAAGTTTTTGGAAAGTAGATGGAGTTTTGCTTAAAAAATAATATTGTTTTGGCTTTTGTTTTATTTTATTTTAATTATATATTTTTGAAAAATTGTCAAAAATTGGTTGCTGATGCTACTCGAACGATTTTTTGATAAATGAAAGATTGATATTTATTTTATATAATAGATGAGAAATAATAATAATAATAATAATAATAATAATAATAATAATAATAATAATAATAATAATAATCATAATCATAATAGCAATAAAAAAATTTCCCTTTTTCCATATAATCTGCATTCCTGCATTTGTTTAAGGTGGGCGGGAAGCAGCATAGTGTAAAATCGATCTAAATATATTTCGGAATTTAACAGCATCAATAAGTTAAAAATAAAGTTCGGCTGACATTTTTTTTTATTAACAGATAAACATGAATTTTTGTTTCTAAAATTCACAATTTCGATCAATGCCGATCAATCTAAATCAATTCAAAATTTCTTTATTAACCATGAACCATAATATGAAGCATTGTCTTTTGAAATGTGTGAAGAAAACTATTTTTGAAAACATTTAAAGAATTATCCATTTTTCATACTAATTTCAAAGTGCTGACTTTGAACACTTTTCACTGCTAGACGAATTGAGATAATCTAAAATTTTTTCAGCATATTATTTCGAAATGTACTAGAAATTACAGGATTTTATTCCCGAAAAACGAAATATTTGAGGCAAAAAATTCAAAATTCAAGTGTAAATATATTTTTAACTGTAAGAGATAACTTAGGTGAGAAAACATATTTTTTTTTTGCCAAACTCTTTACATATATATAAAAATCTTTGAAATCAGACTTAATTTGTATAAGTCAACTTTGACACCATGTGGCTTATTTCGTTTAACTACAGGGACACTACAAAAATCCGACTGTAGTTTAGGATATACAGATTTATTACCAAAAATTATGTGATTGGCACCATAGTTGACAGAAAATGAAGCCTTAGCAACGAGCTGGTTGTAGGGGTTAACAATTCTTCATGCGTGTTGTAATATAGCAATGGCAATGTCTTTATTTATAACTACTCAGTCATGATTTCATTAAAAAACAAGTTAGGGAGATATATTCGGCTGTGACGATTCTTTTATACCCTTCACCACCTTACCAACAAATAAAAAAATTTACGCCTTAAAGTATGCTTTCATATTTTCACATTTATATTTATAAAAATAATCTATATTTTTTCTAAACTAGAAAATATAAACAAAAGATTAAACTATCATAGCAAGCACTGCTTCCTTAAAAAAAATACTGATAGCTTCTGATGACTACAAAATTTATATACATAAGTTTGTATGTAGATACATGCTTATACAAATAACAACAACAATACTGAACCATTGCAATGCTTCTATTTCCAACCCGGGCTGTGAGATGTGGCGATTTTTTGCCAAATTATTATTAGCTACTACAATTATCATTGGCTTTATTGAAACTGAATTTACAGATATAAATTATACAATATTTGAATCACCAAAAGTTATATGACACTAAAACTTTTTTGTTCATTTTTATTTTTTCTTTAAAAAATTAAATAAAATTTAAATTTGGAGATTTCTGATTAGCAATTTGGCGACAGAGGCTCAAGAAAATCTAACAATCCTGTTTTCAGCTAAAAAACGACCAAACATACATAAAAAATGATTGTGTGTATGTGTATGTATATTCAATCAACAACTACTGCCTGCTTATACAAAAACAACAATAACACTCAAAATCATTGCAGTGCTTTATATATATATATATATATATATATATATATATATATATTTGTGTCTGTATATTTTTAATATACAGACAATAATTTTAGAAAAATATTTACAACAGACTTGTACAAAAACGAATTCTTGTATAGAAGCTTCACAATGTCCAAAAATTCGTTTTTACCGATATCTCAGTTACTAATGAGCCGATTGTGTTCAAATCCGCAAAAACATTAAAATATAAATTAAAAATTTTCCTTGCAAAAACGAAGTCGCTAGCTTATATAGGGGCTTAGAAAAGTCGAAAAGTCGAAAGAGATCTTTTCGATTTTCTGGCAATATCTCGGTCATTAATGGACCCAGTTTAATACTTTCTACTAGCATCAGTCGAAGGAATATTCCTTATAATTTGACGTATAAAACATATATATTCGATAACTTGGGCTTTCTAAAAAGTGATTTCAACAGACAGATCGACAGACGGACATTGCTATATTGACTACATCGACTATATCAATAAGCATCCAGAAAATATATACTTTTTGATGTCTTAGATGAATAATGTAGAAATTACAAACGGAATGACAAACCTTTGCACCTGTGGTGAAGGGTATAATAATAAATAAAACAAATAAAATATGATGCTAAACGAAGGAAGGCATTATTTAAGTTATGTAATATTTTATATTTTTTAAAGGTTACCTGTATCTTAAACAAAACATCTGTTTAAGTTAATTTAAAACAATGACCTTTTTTGTTTTATTAACGAACATAATTGTTTGTTAAATAATTGTTTGTTAAAAATAAATATTCAAATTAAGGGATTTAATGATTTTTGAGAAAAATAAAAATACAGATAATAGATAAAAGCTAAAAAAATTGTGAAAGTTCATTGAAGGATATATTAAAGAATAAATTGCCTGAAAGAATTGTTATAACGATTAACTTAAATTTTTTATATAAAAGAAAATAAATTTAACATTAAAGAAATTTAATAAAAAAAAAAATGATATTTAGTCATAAACATAAACAAATGATAGCAATCAGAAAAATTCATTTGAAATAATTTTCTTTTAAATTTTCAATATATAGCAAATGAATTTTTAGGTTTAATTTTATTACGAAACTATTAAAATCAATATTTTGAATCAAGGTAAAAACAAAAAAAAAAAAAAAAAAAAAACAAGAGTACACTTTTCGTAGAAATAGAAAGATTTTATAATTCTGTTTAACAACTGACATAATGCAGAGTTTTATATGTATTGTAAAAGTAATTTTTTGGAATTCTATTCAACCCAAATTTAAAGTTTAATTTTATACATCAGTAAATTCAACAAAAACAAGTAGATGATTTACCGCAAAGTAAAATAGAATCACTTTGTGATTCTTCTGACTAATTGAATAAAAAACAATTGAGAATGCTATATTCGGCTCCACCACTGAGATAGTAATTTCATCTCTTTTTATTTATAAATAATTCTTCGAAAAATACTAATTTACTAATTTACTTATTTTTGACGTTCACATAATATTTTGGTAAAAAAAAAATAAATTTTTTGTATAAACGAACTAAATGTAAGAGAAAAATTTAAAAAACTATAAAATTCCATTTTATAAGAAAATTAAATAGTAGCGCCAGAAAATCTGTGAACTATATTTCTAAAAAAATCGATTTTTTTTAGTAAAAACTAAAATTTAATTTTATAAGAAAACTATAGGCGCTAGAGAACGAATTCTCCTGGCAACAATGGTTATAACGCAGATTTTAAAAGAATATATTAATTTAAATATATATTCAACAAAAGAAAATAGCGTTAAAATACATACTTACATACATAAAAAATTTGATGATGAAAATCAAAGTGCTTCTAAATTTTATATTTATTGTTCCAGCTGTTGCACAGTGGGTACAATCGCAAACATTTTGGTAATAAATCTGTATCTTTTAAACTACTGATCGGATCGAATTAAAATGTATGGAAAATTTGTAGAAGAGGGCCTAGGCGCTTTTCCTTTTCCTAATCGAAATTGAAAAATTTGAATCATTTAGAATCTGATAGTGAATAATACTAAAAGTATTAAAAGGTAAATTTTTTAAAATAAAAAAAAAGGTTTAAAAAAACTTAGTCGGCATAAATTCGTTCCCTGGTTGAAATACAAAATCATTTTCCGGTAAGATTTGGATAGCAAACAATGAGTATAGCAAATTTTAACTTTTTAAAAACAAAACCCGTTTTTTTTTTAATATTAAAGAAAATAAAAAATAAATTCGCGTATCTCCGCTCTCTGATATAAATTTTAAAATCTGGTTCCGTATTATAAGTAAGCTGAATTTTCATTTTCTACGTAGTCTGGGAGCTTCAGAAAGCAATGGAAAGAGAAAAAATTATTAGTAAACTATATATAATCCAATTATCTCCGCTCCCTGATAGAAGTTTTTAAATCTGGCTCCGTTAGGGTTTGTAGGACGAATAGTTATATAAGTAAGTCGAATTTTAATTTTCTACGTCGTCTGGGAGCTTTAGAAAGCTCCGGAAAGGGAAAACAGGCTTAGAAAATTACATATGAATCTACGTGCCCCTGCTCCTTGATAGAAATTTCAAAAACTGTTTTCGTTAGGATTTGTAGGACTAACAATATTATAAGTAAGCCGAATTTAAATTTTCTACATCGTCTGGGAGCTTCAGAAAGCTCTTGAAAGGGAAAACAGGCTTAGAAAATTATATATAAAATACGGATATCTATGGACTTTCTATGTCATCTGGGAGCTTAAGAAAGTTCAGAGAAAACAGTATTAGTATGTTGCAAAATTATATTTAAAGACTAAATACAAATCTTTAAGAAAATGTTAAAAAGTAGGGGTGCTTTTTAAAGATAGTGATTTAAATTAATTAAAAAGTACTAAAAAAATCTTACATAACTAAGCATTACAGTTTTATTTTTACAATGAAAATTGTAAGAAATATCACCACATTTAAAATTTATTAGTTTTAAATGCAGAAAACAACTATAACAAATTATAAATTATAAAGTAACATAAATATATATTTATTATTACGTTTATACGCACGATTATATTGCAAATAAAAATAATTTGCAAATAAATTTATACGCAAATTGCATAAAGAAATATATTTTCCTTTTTGTTGTACCAAATGGGAAAAATACAACTATTGTCATAGAAAATTCTATGAACGTAAAAGAAAGTGACAATGCCGTACGCATTATTTGCAATTAGTTTCACAAATCACGATTAGTTTTCGTGGGTTACATTTTTATGTCAGAGAGTGTCAAATTCGCTCTCTGAGTAATTATTTCACGTGTAGATTCAAATATTAGTATTATCCCCTGCAAGCATTTAGTGAATTCTTTTTCGATATAGCTCACTTCTTCGCCATCCTTGGAAGTGCAATAGAAGATTTCTCTCAATTTTCCAACAACAAAATATATTAGTATTCGAATTGAATCTTCTAAACGTGACTTATTTAATCACTATTAGAAGTTGTTTGGATAACAGTTACAGTTATCCAAAAACGAAAACACTATTTTTCAACACCTTTTCTAGCATTTGGAAGATTGTTTTTTAACAATCCACATAATCTGTCGAATTTGGCACTCTAAGATGATTAATAGTAGAACGTGCAAAACTTTACAAAAACAACACACATTAGGTTCGAAATTTTATCATAAATTCGTGATTTTGACGATTGTTTACATTTCATAATGGGAAAAAGAACAAGCAGAAACAGTATAATTTTGCTTAGTAAAAATATAAGTTTTGAAGTGATAAGAGTGAAAAAATATTGATATTAACTAAAATTATTTATGTTAGCTGATAGTGAAAGAAAAAATTCATAAGTTTTACTTATAAAAGGTAAATTAAGAAAATAAAGTAAGCGTTTATCAAAACTGAAAACAAATTATTAATATTTCAACTAGTTCTGGGCGAGCGAATAAATTTATCAAAACATTTTCTATAAAATTAAAAGAACATGACAGAAAATTCTGTTTTATATAAAATTCTTGATAACTTAAACAACATTTTTTAAAAGTGTGAGAGTTTGACTTATGTATGATATGCCCGCAGCAAAAGCCGCTAATTTTCAGAATAATTTTCTATAGAACAAAAAATTACGAATATATTAAAAATTCAATTTTACAAGTCTATTCTGTGGAAGTTTAAAATATGTATATAAAGCAATCAAAATTTTGAGAATGCATTGCATATTTTAGCAGAGCAGAATTTTTGCACTTTAAATTTGAATTTTCAAAATTTTAAATTAAATATTTTTAAAAGTTTGAAAAGAATTCAAACATTGTTCTTGTTATTAAATATTTTGAAGAAATAGTTTTGTTGTTGTAATGCTTGAAATGCGTAGAGTAGATTGTGGTAATTTTTGGTTAAGTAGCGGTATTTATTTCTAAGTTTTAAAAGTCTTAAATATTGACAAAAATTATTGAAAAAACTTTCAGGGCCAAGATAAAATTTAAATAATGATTTAAAATGGTACATCATCATTAAAATTGGTAATAAAGTATGGAAATGGTTAAAAGATCATATAGTTTTTAATAAAGGGAATCCCCTTTATAAAAATGGAAACATTTGAAAGAGAAATTAGAGAAAATTTATTATAAATATTTTTTCAAATATTTCCAAAATTCTTAATAGTCAGCTATTTGTTCAGCGAGAAAGTATGATTTTAGAAAAGTATATAGTGTTCACCTTGTAAAAAGTATAATACATTTGTTCTTTAATTATTTTAGAAAAACTGGCGATTTTAGAAAAAAGTTAAACAAAAAATTTTTATTTATTTTAATTACATAGAAAATTCAATACAAAATTAAAATAAATAGTAATGTAGTCTTGTAATATTTAGAAATCGTATATTATATTACTAAAAATTTTGGAAATATTGAATTACACATTTTATAATGCGAACATCATAACCTTTCTAAAAATTATACATTGTCGCCGAACATACTAATAACTGCAGGAAATTTTGCAAATATTCTAATAGATGTTAAATTTTCATTTGAATTCAAAATCTTTCTATGCATTTATATTCATTGTTTTCTGTAGTAAACACAAGGAAGAGTTATTTTTGTTATTTAAAAAACTAATTAGAATATTAATAATTATTCTTGTTTTATTATACATATGTATATCTACTTTATTAAATTTGAAAGAAACAAATATACTTTTCTAATTTTGTACTTAAAATATTTCTTAGTATTCTTTTTTTTTAATGTTAATTTGAATTGAAAATATTGTTGTGTAATTAATTTTATTGCTTTCCATAATAAATATCAGAAAGAGTTAATTTTGTGATTTAAAAAATTTTAATATTTTTTATTATTGATAATTTTGTTCATTCTTAATCCTTCATTTTAAGATGGAAGTATTACTGACATTATTATTTTAAAAATTTTATGCAAAATAGTTTTAAAATTCTGCAAATATTTTCTATCGAAAGTGTAACTACATGGGCACACCGGGAAGTTGATATGCTTTGCTTTTACTATCGAATTCTCATATAGTTAGAGATAGCATCTTTTGAGTAACGCTTTTGTGGGGATTGGAAGATTCGAATTAGGATTTTTTATTATACACTTTTTACTGCATCATAGTAGTAGTTAATACGTGACGTACAAAATTTACTAAAGCGTTACGAATTCTGATCTACTTAGTAACACCGTTCGGGAAGAACTGTGCCACTAAGAGATAGTTCCTTTTGAGTAACGCTTTAGTGGGGATTTGAAGATTCGAATTAGTGACATTCAATACTGACTAAAGCGTTACTCAAAAGGAACTGTCGCTTAGTGGCACAGTTCTTCCCGAACGGTGTTACTAAGTAGATCAGAATTCGATAGTAAAAGCGACGTATATCAACTTCCAGGCGTGTCGATATAGTTACGCTTTCGATAGAAAATGTTTGCAGGACATAGTTTAATTTTGTGTTTACATTTCTGTAGTTTAAAAAAAAATGAGGATTATTATAAGTATAAATGTAAAAATATGAAAGCATACTTTAAGGCATAAATTTTATTACTTATTTGTAAGGGGGTGGAAGGTATAAAAGATTCGGCACAGCCGATATAGCGCTCTAACTTGTTTTTCTTAAACAAAGTGGATATTCCCAAATTCAACCCAATAGGAAACTATGGGCCCGATTTTTTAAAACGAAACGAAAATTCGTTTCGAAATTTTATATTAAAAACAAAAAAAAAAAAAAAAATCATATTTATTTATTGTTTTCAATACAAATTGTCGAAATGAATTTTCGTTTCGTTTTACAAAATCAGGCCATAAAGTTATTTTTAAATATATGGGGTTTTAGCAGTCCTATAATCGCCTATAAGCTTTATAGGTTCTTAGGTGAATATTGTAGAAATTATAAATTATGTCTACCTTTAACACCTACATACACTAAGAAATACTATGGAATTTTTATTATTATTTTTAAAAGCAATAAAAGTTAATACATAAGTATAAAATTTCAGTGCAAAACACACATCATACACCAACATAAATTAAAATTCCATTGATCATTCATTATTTCGGTCATACACATACGTTTTTCCTATTTATTACAAAAATATCTATGTTTATGTATATAAAATGAAAGGATAAAATTGTACAATTATTTTTCCACAATCCTTTCCGCATTAAAGTTACGTGCCAATATGATGAAATTGCAAAAATATACTTTTATTTCAATATGACATGAAAAAAAGGAGGAATGGGCTCTATTTTAGGATCACTGCAGTACAAAATATAAACACATACAATTGTTGTTGTTATCTAAATACCCTTTCGAAGGGGAAGAGACAAAAATAAGTCAAAAATTGATCCCAAAATTTTTAAAAGGGTATTAAAATTGACAACAATTTTCTTTTGTTTATTGTCTTTAATATGAATTAAAAATTATATTAAAAGACGCAACAAAAGTTATCGTTTTGATTTTGTTAACAGAAATGTTAGTTTAATTTAATAACCATTATTTGATTGTTTATTAGTGGTAGAGTGCATTTTTATTTTATATTGTTACACGAGTTTGTTTGTTTGTTAACAATATAAAATACCACAAATTCATAAATAAATTGTTATTGCAACACGTGTAATAATTTTAATAAAAATTCTTTTTAATTATTGTTTACAAAAGTAAAAATGAAAAAAAGTTCCTGCAAAAGAAAAATTCAATATATGAAGCGTGGGAGCGTATATACATTTTAAAATGCAATTTCTTTGCATAACATTGCTTTAGTAACAAATTTACATCTATTTATATAAATAATTTTAAAAATCCGTCAATTTCACCGAAAAAAATACTTTAAAGACACGATTTTATGGAATTTGTATTTTTCCATAATAATTTGTTTTCATGGATTTTTAGGTGTTTTTGAATAAATAGAGTACAATACTTTATTATACTGAAACATAAACTTTTATTTTAAAAATCCGTCAATTTCACAGAAAAAAATTACTTTAAATACACGATATTATGGAATTTTTATTTTTCCATAATAATTAGTTTTCATGGATTTTTAGGTGTTTTTGAATAAATAGAGTACAATACTTTATTATACTAAAACATAAACTTTAGAGTATGAAGAAGACACTTAAAATTTATGTCATATTCACTCATATTGCAAAAGATATTATTATCAAACTAAGAACAAGTTAAAGGGCATATATCCATCATAAAAATAATATAAAAAGATGGTCTTTTGATATGATTTTGTTATTAATTTCAGCAAATTTATTCTAAAAAACAAATAAACAACATGTAGTCGGTCAAATCCGATCATTTGATATTTTTAATATTTTCGGAGGAGGTTTTTCATGGGACCTATGCTCAATTGTCGACCGGTTATTATAACATTCGATGGTGTAATTTATATTTCTGTAAAACATATGTATATATAATTCTATCATGATATTGCATTTATTATATGCATGATTCCCTAAAGTAGATTTTATATGTGTTCTGTGGTCAATAATAGATCGACGGTAATAAAACTTTGCACTAGGTTTTCATATAAAACTTATTGACGATAAACATTATTGTTATGTTGGCATTTATATGGGATTTATACACTTTTCGGAAGACGGGCTTATATGAGAGTGAAATTTATTACACTGTTCATATACAGATCGCTTGGTCCGAATCTTATTGAAATCGTTAACAATATAAAGCATTTATAAACAACCATTACTACTATTGTTCTGTAAAAATATATCAATATATAAGACCTTATTCCATTTTAAGCAATTTTCTATTGCAAAATTTGGCATGTTCTGATCCAAATTCTGATACTTTGCATACAGAGAGTTGCTTTAAAAATTTTACCAAATATAGCAAAAAGTTAAGAAAATGTTTAAGTTTTATGATTTTATGAAGTTTTTGTCGTCTCCTGTAAAATTTTCTTTAAAAATTCCCATACATTTTTATGGAATTTCCATGCAAATTTGTGTACAAATTAAACTATTTCCGTTTTCAGTTTCGCATAATTGCGAAAGGCGAAATTTTTTGCTATCAATGGCATTTGCACGAAATTGATTAATTCAATTAGAATCTTCATCAGGTGATTTTAAAGGCACTTAAACATTTCCATCACATTTTAAATCAATTAATAAATTACGATATGAAAATCGATACCAAAAGGTCCTATGTGTTGAAATATAGAAAATCGTTGGAACCAATATAAAAAATAAATAATTTCATGTGCTCTAATTTAACTCGACTTTTAGCTCCCAAACTAACATTTTTCATTTACTTATTGCTTTAATTCACGCGATATATAGAAATTTTGGTCCCAAAATATAATTTTGCTTTTATTCTGAACTTTGTTTCATGTGTTTTTAATTTACAGGCACTTTCTGTACCTGTCGACTTAGAATCACTAGCTGAGTCAATTTAGCGATATTTGTCCGTACGTCCACGTAAACTTTGTAATCAAACCGCAGGTCGTAGTTTTGCAGATAATTTGATGGAATTTAGTACACATACCACATTGGTTACCATCGGCCCATTATTTCACCTAGCCCCCATACAAATGTCCTCCGGGAATATGGGTTTAACAATCATAAATGCCTTAAAAATATAGAGATATTTTAATGAAATTCGTAACAGGTAAGTCCTCTATAAGTACAAAAATCTTTGTGTCAAATTTTATGAATATCGCTCTATAACTAACTATAGCTTCCATATAAAACCCTAGTTCGAAAATAACTTTAACGTGCATAAATTCCATACCAATGTTAGTATGAAGTTATTATTTAACAAAAAGTGTTAATATATATGAATAAACCACAGTGCAAAATTTTATGAGGATAAATCTATGATTAACGATATAAGTCCCACTTCCTGAAATAACACTAAAGTGAATAAATTCCATATAAATGTTAGAAGAAATATCATATAATATAATATAATATAATATAATATAATATAATATAATATAATATAATATAATATAATATAATATAATATAATGTAATATTATTATATATAATTAATAATATTATATATTATATTAATATAATATATAATATAATATAATATTTTTTTTTATTTATTTAATAGCCAATGAAATTACAATTTCTTACAGGCTAGCATATATATTATTCTTAAAGCTATTAACAATAAAATATTTTCATAATTATTCAATAACAAAAACTTATTATTTAACTAAAAAAAAATATTCCTCTTAATGCGGATTGGATTTAATGAGAAATCAATATATGGATAGTAACTGTTGAATTGATTGCATATACGTCTCATGGGATCAAAGTTGGCATAATTGGTTCGAAAATATTTTATTTTTAAAGGAGTATAATTTCTAGTTGGACGATTTGGGATTACGAATTCGATCTTACAAAGCAGGAACTCAGAATTAATTGAACCGTTTACTAAATTAATTACAAATGAAATATTCATATATTTTCTCCTACTTTCAAGAGTAGGAAGATCAACACTCTGTTATCGACTTTCATATGATGGTAAATTAATGTTAGGATTCTATGGAAGATTACGAAGACAAAATAAGAGAAATTGTTTCTGGACTGATTCTATTTTCTTTATATAAACTTCGTATTGAGGATCCCAGACCACGGAAGCATATTCCAGGATTGGTCTTACAAGAGATATGAATAATTGCTTGGAAACATAAGGATCATTAAACTCTCTTCCCCAGCGCTTGAGGAAACCTAGAACTCCTTTTGCCTTATTAACGATTTGTGAAACGTGGGAGTTAAAGGATAGTTTACAATCAAGCAACACACCCAAATCAAGAAATTCTTCGATTAGACCAAGTTGATATTCATTTATTGTGTATCTACAGAGTACTGGACTTCTTCTATAGAACATCATGTGTTTACACTTTTTTAAATTCAGATCCATTAGATTCATCATACACCAATCATAAAGATTGTCAAGATCTGATTGGAGTAAGGAACATTGATAGGAATAGTTAAAGCTATGGAACAGCTTTACATCATCAGCATACATTAATATTTTAGAATTCCTAATGCAAGCTGGTAGATCATTTATAAATATTAGGAATAGTAAGGGGCCGAGATGACTACCTTGTGGAACACCAGATAAAACAGGAATGGTTTTTGATGTACATTCTCTGAATAATACACATTGGCATCTATTTTTAAGATATGTGGAGATCCATTTAAGGAAAACAGGAGAAAATCCGAGCTTATCCAATTTGAACAGTAGGAGATCGTGATTTACTTTATCGAAGGCTTTACTGAAATCTGTGTATATTACGTCTGTCTGTAAACCGGAATCAAATGCGGTTATAACTGAGGTTGTGAACTCCAAAAGGTTAGTAGTAATGGAACATCCTTTTTTAAATCCATGCTGAAATGGCGAAAGATAACATACAACTTGATGCGAAAGGATTTCAGTAACTATCTTTTCAAAAAGTTTTGGAATAACACTTAATTTAGCAATACCTCTATAATTGGAAATGTTGGATCTGCTACCGGATTTAAACAAAGGTATAATATAAGATTTCCTCCAAACTTCAGGAAAGTAACCACTAAATATTGATATGTTGAATAAGTATGTTATTGAAGATATAAGAGAATGTAAACATTTTATAAGAACACAGCTTGGAACACCATCAGGTCCACATTTATCAGAATATTTTAGATTCTGTACAGCTCTCAGTACCATCGATTTATCTAATGTTGGACAATTTATAAGGGTTGCAGCTGGAATTGGATATGGATAATTGGAAAGTTCATGTGAATCTTTATCAGAATAGGCGGATGAGAAGAAAACAGCAAACATATCGCAAATATCTGCATCGTTTGAGGATTCTTTATCTCCAAATTTCATCATGGACGGATATTCAGAAACTCGACGCTTAGAATTTACGAACTGGTAAAAATATTTTGGATTATTTTTAAAGTTTCTTTTCACCCTAAAAAGATAATTATTGTAACATTTGATATTTTCCGAATTGTAAACTGATCTTGATATGGAGTACCTCATGTAATCAATAGGTAAACCGGATTTTTTGTATTTTCTATAATGTTTGTTTTTCAAATTTTTTAAGCCATTGAGCTGTTTTGTAGTCCAAGGCGGTCCATGTGCAATTTTTTTTCTCGTCATTGGTATTGATTTCTTAAAACATTTAAATAAGCCATCATAGAATTTATTCAAAATGATGTCAATATTATGAGGGCATACTTTATTGTAAGGAATATATTCAAACCAGTTTTCAGAATAAAGTAGGTGATTTAATTTGGAATAATCAGCTTTACTAAAATCAAAAACCATCTCATTATTTACATTGGATTGTAATGATATTTTTGTTTCAACGTTTACGCTTATTTCAAGAGTGGGGTGATACGCATCTTCGGGTGTTAATAATGGATTAATGCGAAGAATATTAATTTCTTCAGGTTGATCAACAAATACAAGATCAAGTATTTTGCTAAGCTTGTTTACTATGTTGTTTATTTGGAATAGTCCCAAATCAGCAATAGCATCCAGTAATTCAATAGATGTTTCCGATCTTATTGATGGGCTTAAAAAGCATGAATCAAGAGTTTCGCACCATTTAATATTTGGAATATTAAAGTCACCAAGAACAATTATGGAGTCTCCAGGTTTGGATTGATTAGCTACAAATTTTATCGCGTTTGCATGTTGTTCATAAATTTGAATGTTTGACGCAGGAGGAATATAAGAGCAAGTTATAAAAATTGTTCTAAATTTAGCTTTAACACATACGGCGATAAATTCAATATTTTGATCATTGTTAAAAAATATTTCTTCTGAAGGAAAAAGAGTTGAGACAGAAATCAAAACTCCCCCACCTTCTTTGCCCACTCTATCACGTCTATAGATTTGAAATTTACTGCACATTATTTCAGAATTATGAATTTCTTTATCAGATTTATTTCGGAGCCACGTTTCAGTGAGTACAATGATATTATGCTCAATATCAAAGCTCTCTAAATAAAGGGATTTTAACTTTGTGTTCATACCTCTAACATTTTGGTATGCGATGGAGATAGCTGAGAAGTTGTAATCATTTTCTGGACAAATATTAATATTTAACGGATTATTTAATTCAATTAGTTTTTTGGATTTGGATCAGAAGCCCTGGGAAGAATTACGTTGTTATCATCACGATAAATAAATTGTCGAACAATTGTATTTTTTGGCCAAAATTGTGGATTAACGAGACGATCAAAAATACTTTCTGGGACAATTATTTTAAATGAAGCTCTATTGCGCGCATTTATCTTGTAAATTTGGACATTATTATAATCTTCGATGCCAAGGTTCGTTTTAATATAGAATTCAACATCATTTATTGTTGTATCTACTGAAAAACGGCTAGCAAATATGGTTTTCCTTGGAGCAATAATTTTTAGAGGCTTTGGAGTTACTGTTGTAAGAGGATTGTTGACCACATTTAAATTAGTTGGGATGTTTGACGATGAGGGAGTTAATAAAATAAGCTCTGGAGGCTTACTGGTAGCAAGATTTGGAATCATGGGCAAGATCGACGAATTAGATACCGTAGGAGTAACTGAAGTCGACTCTGACGGAATTATATTATAATTGGAAGCATTTGAAGTATGATGAGGCGGAATAAAATTATTTGTATTAGGAGTTACAACAGCAGCAGGACAACTACTTGTATTTGCGGTTGGTAACGGAATAGAATCATTATTAGTAGTAATAACCCCTGTATTTTTAGGAATATAAGGAGGTGTTGATGATGACTTAGCAGTTCTTTTACGTTTTGGTCTCGGGGAAGCAGCAAAACTATCTAAATTTGTAAATTTAGAAAAAAGTTCACCATATTTAGTTAGCTTTCCTTGTAGAGATGAAAAGTCTTTTTTAATTCCATCGAACTCTGCTTTATGGCTTTTGAAAAAATTGTAAAATTCAATGCCAATTACTCTACAATTTGGACAAGTCCACTGTAAGTTTTTGGCATTGTCAGATAATGCATCAGCATCACGAGCTTTGAGGCCACTACATTTTAAGTGGTAATTTCCCAAACACAACCAACAGGAAACCATACGTTCTTCTCCGGAAATACTGCAGTTTTTATTCATACAGTCCATCTCAAAACTTTATTAAGGACACACACCAATACAAATATTATCTAGGATTAAAACCAGTAATATGTAATTAAATGGCAACACAGCAGTTAATTAGCAAGGACACCAATTATAATATTGATCTTAGTAATAGAAAACGGAGTGGTAATATTAAGGAAAATATAAAACGGAGATGTTCTATCTGACAGTTGTTTTATTTGACAAATAGAACTATACCAAATGTATGTCAATGAACAATACAAAAACAAATTCATGCAAAAATAAGTCTTAAGGTATATATCCACTGTTGTTGTTGTTCAAAACAATAAATAAAACAAATTTAATTAAGACTTAATTGCGAATCCAATTCAATGAACTTCAATATTCACTAATTAAGATATATATGTGGAACACTTATCTTAAATAAAATAACCAGAAAAGACAATTATAGATGGTGTTTTTAATTGAAAAAGTTTATAAAATCGCAACACAAAAATTTTCACAGCCGAAACTTTACAAGGTTACCAGATACCTATAATATAATATAATATAATATAATATAATATAATATAATATAATATAATATAATATAATATAATATAATATAATATAATATAATATAATATACAGAAATATACATCACACTTATTACAAATATCGATGCACAATAAACCACAGGTCCATTATATGAACCCACCCCAGATTTTGATACACAATGCTGTAGGATATCATATGGTCGGGCTTGACCGACTTCTCGCTAAATTTTTGCTCATTCTTTCATGGAATTTTCGATATACATACATGTGAAAATAAAAGCTTAATATAAGTTAATAAATTTCGTTTTTTCTTTTTAAAGGACTTTAATTTGTTATTTTGCTACTTTTTATTATTCATATGTACATATGTACACCATTTGAAAGAGGAGAATTTAGCATTAAGACAGATACATTTTTGTTAAAATTTTCCAAATGAAAGTTGCACAAATGTCCTTTGAATATTTAATTCATTTATTAATTTTAAAATTTCCAACAAATATTTAAAACATATATACATTAGACTACTTTTGAATACAAAATTTTTGATTTTGCTTGTTCCACCGTCGGATACTAGTAGATGGGGTAGAATAATATGTGTGCAAAAATTGGGTCGATCGGTGGTAAGCCGGTTTGTTGAATTTGAATTTTTGTCTTAAAATAAGGTCTTAAAAGCTACTAAAATATTTATTGCGCTATCACTTTTAAATTTAACATTTTGTGAAAAAAATATATAAGCTTTTTTATTTATAATAAAAATCAGAAATTTTTGATATAAAATCTTTAAGCTTACTATTTTTCGTTTTGATGTTATAAGCCATCAAATAAAAATTTATACATGGACTTTTTTTAAAAGGCCCACGTTTTAATATGAACCTAGTCTGTTAGCAACTGTCTTTATTATCTTGTAGAGTATATATATAAGATTTGTTGTTTTTACAAATCAAACTATTCCAGCGCAGATGGACCATAATCCGACTTTGAGGTATCGATTTTGTACTTGTTAAATAAATATTGGCAAAAAAAAACAGGGTGTAGCATAATTTTTTAGATCATTATTGTAAGTATTTTTAAATTATTGTCAGATCAAACTGTCAGTGAAAATTTAAGTGTTGCCGATTAACTGAAAATTATAAAAGTTTTATGTCAATATTTTTAAAGATAAACACTTTTTCACTTCTTTTAAATTTAAAAGTCAACGTGATATTTTGAAAATAGATAACATATTTCACAATAGTTTGGAAAATTTAAATAAGAACATATATATTATATATATTATATATTATATATATATATATATATATATATATATATATATTTATTTATATTTATATTCCTTCAGAAAAAAGGAATACGTTTGCAATAATTTACTTCGAAGGCCAGTTTATGACATTATAAATGTTAATTAAAAGTAAAATACTTTATAATGGCTTCCTTAAAATGTAATTTGTTTACACCAGATTCAGCATCTTTATCAAGAAATACCATAATTCTTAAATAAGATACTTTTTTTCCACATCTAGTACATCTTCATCTTGCATTACACTGCTACTTTCATTTTAATTTGTTTACGAATATTAAAGAAAAAATATTAATATGGCACATATTTATTCACTTGCGAGCTAATGTAAAAAAAATTGTATGTTTTCAATATATCTCGCCGATTTTTAAGGTAAAAGTCCATGTATAAATTTTTATTTATATAGTTTTTTTGCAAAGTGTTAAAGAATTATAGCGCAATAAAGATTTTAGTTACTTTTAAGGCCTTTTTTTAGGACAAGAGGCAAAGTCGAATGGCCGGTTTATGACCTATCAATTCAATTTTTGAACACATATTATTTTTTTATCCCCATCTACCGGAAACTGACGGTTGGGCGAGCATAATCAAAATTTTTGTTTTGTACGCCCAACCGGCACTTTCTGGTAGATATACACATGTGGACAATAAAATTCTGGAAGTGAAACAAAATTTTAAATTTTATTTTTTAACATTTTTTAAATTTATATTTAAGTTTTATTTTTTAAATGAAACTTATGAATTATTTGAATTTCGTGTTTGTGGTAAAAGTATTGTATTGGACAAAATAAAGTCAAACTTTACTAAATTTTACAATTTGGCTTCCAATTTTTGTTACAAAATGGAAGGTAGATTCACTAAAAATGCTCAATTTGACTATTCATTGAGTTCTATTCAAATTATTATATTTTAAAATTTAAAAGAAAAATATCTGAATCTAAGGCTAAAAGAACCATTTCATTATACAAAATAACAAATTTGAATGAAAATTGAAAGAAACTGAGTGCCAGAAAGCGTAACACCACGAAGCAAAATGGTAACGATAACCCGAGTTTTGCCAAAAGAGAATGAGTCGCATCATCGAAAGGGATAAATAAAGAAGTAATTATAACTATTTTGTCTCTTATTGTCAAGAGAAAGCTTGAGTTTTAAAAGTATATATTCTAAGCAAAGGTCACTTCTGCATTCTGTTAATATAACAAAGATACTCGTAATGGAAAAATAATCGTTAAAGTCCAAGAATCCATTCCAAAATAAAGTTATTTGCTTGAATAAATCAAAATTTTAGTAAAAAATTCTAAAAACCGAATAGAGTTAAGAAAGTGTCATGGAAAAGGATGAAATTTTAACTTTTCATAATAGCAGCTCGCATAAGTATAATTAGCATTGTTCGAATTTTGTGTGGACAGTTGGAGTAGTAATAATTAAAATTAATTCGTCCTTTATCTCTCCGCTCTTTTTGTTTTATTTTTTTTATTTATGTATTACGTCTATGGAAAATATTCCTTACATGCAATTAAAAATAATACATATTTTACTAAAGTTAATTTAAAATAAAAAAATATCCAAAAATATCCATATATATATATATATATATATATATATATATAAAGGGTGGTTAAATTGTAAGGGCAGTGATGTAATTGTAAGGCAAGTGATGTTGAATGTGAACCACACCTAAACGCCAAGCTTTTTTCCGAATTTTATTTGACATTTCTCTATTTCAGACTTACTCAATTTGAACCATGGAGAGATACATCCATTATCCAGACTTATTATGAAAATGGGCGTTCAAATCAAAATGCATATCGTGCACTTCGTGATTTTTTTAGTCAATTTGATCGTCCAAATGTGCGTACAATCGCAAAAATCGTGGAAAAATTCGAGCAAACCGGGTCTGTATAAGATGTGAGAACACCAGTGCATGCTCGTACAGCTCGTACTGCAGAAAATATTGCTGCTGTTCGCGATAGTGTGGGTGAAGAGCCGTCCACCTCAACTCGTCGTCGTGCCCAACAATTGCACCTCTCACGCTCGTCGTTGATGAACATTATACATAAAGACTTGCATTTACACGCTTACAAGGTGCAATTGGCTCAAGAACTAAAGCCTCTTGACCATTCCAAACGTCGTGAATGGGCAGAATGGTGGCAAGAAATGGCAACAGTGGATGATCAATTTTCGAAGAAAATCATCTTCAGTGATGAGGCACATTTTCACCTCAGTGGATTCGTCAATGAACAGAATTGCCGCATTTGGGCGAATGAGAATCCAAGAGTGATTGTCGAAAAACCAATGCACCCACAAAGAGTGAGTGTTTGGTGCGGTTTATGGGCTGGCGGCATCATCGGGCCGTATTTTTTCCAAAATGAGGCCGGTCAGGCAGTTACTGTGAATGGTGTTCGCTATCGTGAGATGATAACGAACTTTTTATGGCCCGAATTGGAAGATATAGATGTGGACGATATGTGGTTTCAGCAGGACGGTGCCACTTGCCACACAGCTAACGAAACAATGGCTCTTTTGCGCAACAAATTCAATGGTCGTGTTATCTCACGTAATGGCGATGTCAATTGGCCGCCAAGATCATGTGATTTGACACCGTTGGACTTTTTTCTTTGGGGTTATTTGAAAGAAAAGGTGTACGTCGATAAGCCAGCAACAATTCAAGAGCTAAAGGAGATAATTCGGCACATTAACGGCATAGAACCTCCATTATGCCTCAGGGTCATCGAAAATTTGGACCATCGGATGGAGGTGTGCCCCGTGGTCGCGGCGCCCATTTGGCCGATATTTTGTTCCATACATAATTGAGTAATACCAATATATCATAATAAAATAAAATTACAATAATTTCCTAAATAGTTTGTGTTTTATTCAAAATCAACATCGGCCCTTGAAATTTAACAACCCTTTATATATATATATATATATATATATATTATTTTTACAATAGCTTTATATAAACTTCTGAGTTAATAGAATGTATAATTTTACTTTCAATATCTTTTAATGTCAACAAAAATATTAAATTTATTAAACTAAATCAACAAAAATATAAAATTTATTATATATTCTTCTTGGAGGTTCCGCATTGGCATAATTAGCTCTATAGAATTGAAGCGCTAATGGTACGAAGAAACGAGTGGGGCGTGGAGAAACTAAGAGCTGGATATTATCTATTAAAAAATCAGAACTCACATTACCATTAATGATGTTTAACAGAAACGATATGTAGAGCATAGTCCTAAGGCTTTTCAGAGTAGACAGCTTTATAAAGGCAAGCCTACAAGTATATGACGCCAAATTTAGCTGGTTAAAATGGAGACTTCGAAGGCAAAACAGAAGAAACTTCTTTTGGACTGATTCGATGAGGTCAGTGTGTTTTTGATATAAGTATGTAGTTCTAAGTAAGTGAGAATGTACAAGAGGGATATTTGTGGTACTTTTTGAATTTTCTATTATACTGTACCTAGAATCTTGTAATTAAAGTTACATGGTTCTATGTGTGTAAGAATTCAAGAGGGTACTTCTTCATTTTTAAAATGGTGCTTTTTTGAATTTTCTATAATATTGAACCTAGAGACATGAAATTAAAGATATATGCTCGTAAATGAGTGAAAAAAAAACAATCGGGGACTTTGTGGTACTTTCTCGTAGTACTACTAGTTTTTTTTTTAATTTTTGAGTACCCAGAGTCCTATTAGTCACATTTTTCTATAATAAAATATAATAATAGAAATAATTTGGCACTTTTTGTATTTTTGAACGCTTAGGATGTAAAAAAAAACTGGTAATTTATTAGTGCCCTGCGAAGCTTCAAAACCAAAAACATAGTAATGTTGGAAACCTATACCGATTAAATACCTTTTAAAATGAGGCACCGTAACCGATACCGTTAACGTTTCTCTCTATAACGGTGGATACCGATTCTATGAAATATATTTTGTAAAAATTATTTCTCATATAATTTATTTGCTTTAAGAAAGATGAAATTATTTTTAATATTGAGAGGTTATTTAATGTAATATTAATGGAATCTTTCAAATTGTTGGTATCTTTGTTCCAATAGATTTTCTAAAACGATTCGTATTGATCAGCATAATACAGGAAGAATATTAAAAAATACAAATTTATCTTCAGTTCTTTACCAGCGATAGTATATTTGGCCCAAAAGATGTTAAGGTTTTTTTTAATGGGTTTCTAAAAATTGTTAATACAAGTCAACAAAATGCTAAAGAAAATTATATCGCAAATAATTTTACGTAATTTATATCGATGGTGCTAGATATAGAGGTATGTTCAATAAACTTGCCGAAGTAAGCCAGTCACCCAAACGCGCTCAAAACAAAAAGATCTCATTCTGAAATGTTTTTGGACCACAATTTATTTTAAATATATTTTTTTAGTGTTCCCTAGCCTTTGAGAACATTTTACGATTTGAGAGAGAGAATTTGTGAATACTTTCTCAAAAGTTAGTCGGACACAGCGAGTGTTTAGTGAAATAAAAATTTTCCATGATATCACTGTTTTATGCGACAACGTCCTTTAATTTTGTTAGTTTTTAACAACTTTTGCTCATAAATTTTAACTATTTATATTAGGCTTAAAAACTATTACGTTATTCTGCCTTATTTTGGTATATCATTTATATTTGGTTATTTTCTTAATATTATCTTAGAGTATGAAACGTCTTGTTCAGAAAGTTACAGCCAGGCTGCATTTATATATTCTTTAACTGTGGATGTTAATTTTCTGTAACGCTACCCTGGACGTGTGATCTCAAAAATGTTAACAAATTCTTCATGAACTGCCCATTCTTATTCCTCTTTTATAAATTTAAATTTATTTTTTAGAATAATACTATCCATACAATTTTCTTTATAGTGCAATTCCAATACGTGCATCATACGAGTCGTAAAGTAGCTCTGCGTTGGGGAACAACTGTAGCGCCATTGTAATTATGGCTTTGCAGAATTTTGAGTCTTATTCTAGCATTGGCTAAATATGTAGATGCCGCCTAACTTTAACTTTTGACATTTATGAAAAATTATTAAAACATAAATCCTTAGAAGAAAAACTTCTAAATTAAAACTTCAGTAATGGAATATTTTACACAAAATATGAACTTACAAATGGGCAAGGTGTTTTAATCTATATGAATTACAAAGGCTTGTTTTTATCGTTTGGAAATGTGCATTTTATTATTGAATTATTTTTGTTAGAAATTCGAAAAAAATGATCGGAATTGACTCCGTTTTGTTTGAAGAATCTGCTGGATAATTTAAACTCCGATTAACAATGGCTTGACCACCTTATCTAAAGAAATTTTAACATCTTGCTGGTAGATACATAAATGTAGCCAATATATTTAAATTAGATGCTGCAGAATGTGTCAGTAAGGATTCTAAAAACATAAAGAATGTATCAATGTTGTTAAAATTTCTTAGACTTCCGGATCCATCAATATTCTTTAGGAATACTCTAGAGCATTTGCAAAATATTACGTGGAACTTGTTTCATAGTACGTGGAACCGTCCAAATTCGATTGGCAATAAATTCAGTTGTAGCAACGAATCTGTTTTCATAGTGTAATTTTCATAGGATTCATAGTATAATTTTTTGGATTTTTTCACTTTTGGTATTACATTTTGATTCTCCTAGGTAAAAAATTACCAAGTCCCGCAAGTCCGTTAACGCAGCAGCGGGTTAAATGATATCCTTGTATAACGAAATGATTCTTTTAGCCTAAGATTCTAAAATGGTGTAACATAAAGACAAATATATTAAATTTGCTTCATTTTCTCGATCTGGAATCAAGAAATCTTTTTGGATTGAGGTAGAGAGTTTCACAATAATATGGGAGGATCTATCCTTATTTTTCAAATGTAATAACAATTTGATTAATATTTAATGAATAGAATATTAAAGTTGATCATTTTTAATGAATTTGCCTTCGGTATTGTAACACCAAATTTGAAAATTGGAAGCCAAATTAACAAAGTTAGTAAAGTGTCACTTCAAATTTTAATATTCACGAAAAATTGCACTATTTGAATACTTCAGCACAAACAAAACTTTGAACATTGGCTATGGGAACAAGTTATATACTTAGTTAAGGCTTTTTCATATCCACAATAGCACAATAGCATAATGTTAGCTTTGGAAACTTTCGTGACATATTAAACTTCAAAGTAGCGTAGTTTCAGTTCTATAAAGGATATTGAATTCAATCTTTCTGTGTATAGTGAAGAATTATGCCAGCTATTTTATTAATTTATTTGAGAAAAATCCAGTTAATACTTTTTTCACATTTTAGAATTAAAATAAAATTTTTGTAAATATTGGTTTTTGGAGAAACTATAAATATTTTATTTGTAATAATATCTTAACGAAATTTTAGGTGATTGTTGACTTTACCATTTAAAATGATAAAGTTTAAAATAATTAAGATTTTTGTGAAAGGAATCCCACAATTCGCATAAAACCGGCGAAAATCGCAAAAATGGGATCTTTTGGAATTTATTTATATTTTGAGCATGAAGTCCACATTTGTTCTATGTCGATTGAATTACGATTGCAAACTTTTTAGAATACATCAGAGATTCCAAACTGCATTCTGTTTATACATTCAGGCTTTGGGATTTTAGAACATATAGGCTAAATTCAAAATTTTGATACAAAATAGGTCAAATTTGATTTGAATGATGATTTAGCTGCTTTTCAAATTTAAAATCATCTTCGAGATACCTTTCAGAAAGATATGAAGTATTATGCGGACTTAAAGATAATTGTGTTTTAGAGAAAAAAGAGTGTAGGCACTTTTTCTTTTTCGAGTGAAAATATTTGGCTACATATTTAAAAAACTGGAGTAAGATTTTGCAAAACTGACTAAGATTTTTAAAATGCAAATAACTTGAAAACTATAAGGGATAAATAGATCACGCAAGTATGTTTTTCATAGCATGTCTTTTGTACTGAAATTAGATAAGAAAAAAATTTACAGGCAGTTAAAAATTTTCTATATCGGAGGTGCCCTATTTTGAGCACCAATTGCTATGCTCCTGAGGGATCTGTGGAGTCCCCTTTCAAACTTAAAATTTTACATTCCTCTGCTACGGCTGCGTGTAATTTTATGTAGATCCAACCAGCCGATTAGAAGTTACAGATTTATTTTCAAAAAATTTTGATTCTGCCCCACTGTGCAATACAAGACAACAAAATACCTGGATACTAGGGTTTCTGAATTCTACAAATTTTCGAATAGCAAAAAAACTTTGAAATAAAAAGTTTTAGACTGATTGAAACAAATTTAGAGGTGGCTCAAAGCGATTCTGTTCAACCTACATTTTCTTGGTTTTTCATCTTTTTAAATTTCACAGTTTATTGCCTTTCTAAAAAGACCAGAATCCAGAAAATTTAACAATCAATATCATAATTATTAAAATAAAATTAAAACGCGTAATTTTCTACCAAATACACCGTAGTAAAATAAGATTTCAACCAAAATTTAAGAGAGATAAACGAAAGTCAGCATATAGTTTTGTCTTGGTGTCTTATACATCATGTCATAAAATTATTTATAGGATCTGTAAAACGTCAAGACGAAAATGTATGTCGAGTTTCGTTTTTCTCCCTCAAATTAAGGTAGAGGCCTCATTTGATTGGGTTATTTTCAGCCAAAATTACGTGTTTTACCATTTTATTTTAATAACGTTGTACAATTATTACACAGGTTGACAAAATTAGCATTTTTTTCTGCGCAACGGGATATCTCAAACAATTCGGATGCACGTTATTATGAGGTACTAAGCCTATAAATCACTTTTTTGGAAGTGACTCTGGTTCTCGCGATAAATCGCTATTTGTAAAATTAACTAGGTTGCACTATATACTGAAGCATATCTCGAAAACAACTTGTATGATTTGGTTGAATAAAATATCAAAAATTTCGAATTAGAGTTACCTTAAAACTATACTCACATTATTTTAATAAGCTCTACGGTTATGTAGATATTAAGCTTATTTTGTGAAAAAATTAAATTTCGTACAAAACTTCAAAAAAATTTTTGTACGAAAATTCGAAAATGACTAAAATGCAAATTTTTATTCTTTGATCATAAAGATTAGTTTATTGTAAATAAAACAAAGCAATGTATAAAATTTGATTTAATCCACAAATTAGTGAAGATATCTCATTTACATATTACTCGAAAATATTAAAAAAAAACTTGTGTGATTCTTACTAAATTGTGAATAAAATCAAAATTTAGGTATTTTATCTTCACGATCAAAGAATAAAAATTTGCATTTTAGACATTTCAAATTTTTATGATTTCAACAACTTTTTGAAATTTTGTACGAAATTTATTGATTTATTATTTTTATTTTTTTAATAAAATAAGCTTAATATGAGTATGAGTTTGACTTGAAGACAATTTTAATTAAAATCGTTTGATATTTTAATGAACCAAATCGAAAAAGTCGTTCTTGAGATATACGTCAATATATAGCGATTTATTGCGAGAACTTGAGTCACTTCAAAAAATTTGTTTGTAGGCTCACTACTTCATAATAACGTGCATCCGAATTGATTGAAAAGTCCAATGCCGTAGAATCATTATTGCTCTATATTATTTATATTATACGAGTGCCTAATAAAAATAAATGAAAAACCATGCGAAGCTATTTTTATATTGAGCCAACGATACGTATTGGGATTCATTATTTTGGAATCGTAATGTAAAGTAAAGTTTGAACCTTAACTTTGGAATATGATATTCATATTCATAGGATAATTTCTTTAATAAAAAATAAATATCAAAACTTTTTATTTAGTACTCAGATGAAAAAGCACCTATAATATAAATATTTTTAGAATATCTGGAAATAAAAAGAAAATTTAATTAATTTTCTATTCCATTAAAAAGTTAATAAAGTGCTCCTCTGTTCTTGCTACAAATGTTGGTTTTGTGGTGAACAGCGTATCTTATACAAATTTGAAATAAGTTGTTCTCTTTCTGTTATTGATTTTTTATTTTTTATTTGTTTATTTATTTATTTTTCTTTTTTTTTTTAACCCGAAATTATACTCACGATTATAATTCCCAACAATTTAAGTTGATCGTCACAGAAAAAATTATGTTTTTATATACAATTTTTGAGCTATGAAATATCAATAGTTTAGTTGTAAAAGAAAAAAAATTGTTGATTGTTGAGAGTCTGAAATTTTTTGATTTAACAGTTTTTTTTTCTTAACTAAAATACATTTTTATGGTAAAATGGTACATATTTTATTTAACTTCAATAAAATGTAAACTAATAATCTTGTGAACCCTGTAGTGGATCTGTCACATAGATTTTACATTTTTCATTAAAATAATTATAATAATTGCAGGTTCATAAATATTTAGTATTTATTAATTATTTTTTAATGATTTTTGTATATATGAGACCACCAAAAATATTAACTATTAATTAAATAAAACAAATATAAAATAATAAAACAAAATTTATATAAATTGGCAGTTATTACTCGTATTTGGAATTATCTAATTCATACATATGTGCATTAAATTGCTATAATTTTCGCATACTTTAAATGGCCATTTACATAAGTTACATCACACCATGTTAAGTTTGTCTTTTTACAGAATCCACTATTTACGCGATTTTTAATTCCAGATTTTCTTCCCTTAGTAAGCGCTAATATCGAAGTAATTATATGCTGATTTTAGAAATTTGTAATCTTAATGCTATGATATTTATTGAGTTATTTTCAGTCTTTATATTGTGGATGCGCCAACAGAAAGTCTTAAGTTTAATTTTCCGAATTTTTTTTATTGGAATATTAGTAAGTTTTATTGATCGTTCATTCTTAATTTTAATCTATATTCAAATGTTTGGATTAGTTCCGAAGTTATCAAAACGATTAACATGTAATTTTGTATGGCTTTAATACAAAAAATAACGATATCATCTATTGCTTTTACTAAGCCATCAGACTTTTAATCTGTTATATTAGATTTTCCAATTTATGTTTTAGGCACTAATGATTAAATCAAGAAGATATACAATTATTTACTTAATTTGGCTATCTTTTTCAAAAACATCAGCACTTAAAAAAGCTTTTAATAAACACTTGTAGGGACAGTCCCCTTGCTTGCTAAATTATGTACCCAATATTTTTTTAATTTACACTTTCGGACCAGAAAGCGATTTCTTGACAATATATGCAACAAAAAATAAGTACATATTTTTAGAAAATTTTACTACGTAAAAAACATAAAAAACATTAAATCGAACATAAGATGCGCTATAACTCCGAAAATAATGATGGTACATAAAAATGAACTTGAGCAAAATTATTGAAAATTGTATGCTCTATAAATATTGTAATGGCACCAAAGCACGTTCGTTGCGTAATAAGCGAGATATATGCAAAAAACTGATTTTTATAACTCTTAACCTCGAATAACTCGCATATAGAGCTTGTACCCTGGAATTTCCCGTCCCGGAAAACTGTGTGTTAAGGAATGAGATGACTACAAGTGAGTAATGACACTTTGGCAACACTGTCTAATGACAGGTTTATTTCAAATTCATTTACTAAAATCTTTAAAGATAATGTGTATGAAAAAGCATTTTCATAATGATTTCAAATTAGCAATATATTGAAAATTATAAACATTTTTGAATTTCGTTTATACAATCAATTAACGTTTTTATTCTAAATACTGAAATAACTTTCCTCAATTTCTTTTTTAATTTTTCCAAGAAAAATAAGGACCTGATTTTAAAAACAAAACGAAAATTCAATTGTTTGCTGTTGTTGTTTTTTATATAAATTTTCAAAACGAATTTCCGTTTCGTTTTTCGAAATCAGACTATAAATTTTGTTATAAAAATCGAATTTTTTTTTTAAATATGCAAAATTTTTATATTCATTTTTTAAGAAAATTTAACAATTTATAAATTTTTAATCGAGTTAACTAATCAATATATCAGACTTTCTTTTCTCCTGTTTAGATCCATTAAAGCACGTCCTCATGTTCAATTTAGATCTATTATTGTTTTTAATGTGGGATCCAGGGAATCCCACGAAGTCGAAAATTTTGTCCCACTTTCCCAGGAAATCTAAAAGTCAAGAATATTGCATTCCCTGCTCGCGTAGCAAACACGTCTTTATCGGTGACTTTCACAACATGTATAAGACGCCAAGACGAAGTTATATGCCAAAATTTGCTTCACTCCATCAAATTCCGAACTCGACAACTTATTTCGCTGGACAATACAGTTTTAATCTATTTTAGAAATCTAAAGTATATTGTAGAAGAAATAATAATAAATTGCATTATTTCACGTTTTTTTTTAATGCTTAAAAATTTGCTCCATATTTGACAAGCTTGTTTCTAATATAAAAGCTCTTCACTACTTACACATTAGCTGCATAACTCATTATTTTAACACGGTGATGACATTAAAGGCAGAAACAATTATTACCCAAAATTAAATAAAATGATTAATTGATTCAATAACTTTTTTAATTGGTTATGAAAGTTAAAAATAATAATAATAATAATAATAATATATATATATATATATATATAGAGAGAGAGAGGGAGAGAAGCTAATGAAAATTGACGTTTGTTTAAATAAATTAAAATAAAACAAAACTAGAAACAAATTTTTATATTTTTTAAAATTCGTTCTGCTACATGATCCCTTCCGTAACCACGCGTGGTCATAAAGGGTCTAAGGTGCAATAAGTATCTCTTAAAAAGGTTTGTATACAAATGTATGTTTAATTGTATGATTTATTAATTATTTAGTGTTTCATTTTTCAGGTGTCCTAGTCGTTAAAAAAATTAGCCGGCTCCTGTTGAGTGTTGAATGCAAAAGAGCTGAGTGAGCCCTCTGATTGCAAGTTGATATTTAACATTTTCCCTACTCTCATCTGTTTTTAATATCTGGTTTCACTGTTTCCATATTCAGTGAGAATGATTAATGAATGTGCCTATGAAGACCATCTAATTAATATTAAAAGCAAGAACAAAAGTTGTGTTAGCTGAACCTTGTTGCTAACAAAAGTCCTATAATCGTAAGTTTACCATTAATATTTTTCCTCCATCGCCTTAATTTTTATGTGTCAGGTTTCTCAAGCTTTCTCAGCAAATATGTATGTGGTACCAAGAATTTTCCACTTCCCTTGAATGCATGGTAGAAGTTAGCGAATAAATGTATAACATTTAAAACAAAAGCAGCTACAAAATTTTTCAATTAAATTTAAATGTCAACATAATTTTGTCAAAGAAGTAAAAATAAAATGTTAAATAAAGAAAACAAAATAGTAAAATTGAAATAAATTTTTCATGTATTTTTTTGCTTCATTCAATCATCTACTTGATTGATATATTTAAAGTACAGAATTTTATACCCCATATCAATGACTAAAAATATAGTTGTGTTAGTGCATGTGAAAAAATACACTCAAAGAAAAATGGGATTTAGTAAATATAAAACGTCTGTTATATATCGTGCTTTATTATTATATAAAACATTTTTTTAATGCATGTTTGCTTTCCTTACACTTAAATTTATTAATGTTGCCATACAAAGTATAAATTACATTCCTCAAACTTTATTTTAAGATATTAATATTAAAGAAATTGATGGTTATTAATTACCAAACAATTTATTTCCATAAATTTTTTCTAGTGCAATTTGTACTCTTTTCACCGGTGTTGCCATTTGTTGTATTTTTCGTAACTTTTCAACGCTCCACGTTACATGTATATATATTTTTTTCTTTTTTTTTGTTTTTGACCGCAGTTTTGTAACTTGATGCTTTTAATAACATTCAGTACTATGTATAAAAATTATATCAATGGCGAACATAGATCATGCAAATATTTTCCAATATTTGGAATTTTTTTGCGACTTTCTCCAAAAATTTACTTCCTAGCACATCGCTTCTGTTGAAGAAAACAAAATTTGAAATAATTTATTTTCTTGTACTATGTGGCAATCTCTTATTTTCGTAGTAGATGAAATTATATATTTTTTTTTTCTTTTTTTTGTAATACATTTTCGGTCCACAAAATTACACAAAAAGTAACTTTAGCTATGTTTTCATTAAAAACAGCATCAGAATCAAAAATATAAATGAGTATTTTTTTTCATTTTTTTTTATTTATTTATTATTTTTTTATTTTTTTTAAATCAGTCTAGAAGCTTTAAGTAATATACTATTGAATTGGTCAAAAACTAAATTTATGCAAATGAAAAATTTCGTGAAGTTTTCGTCACATAAAAAAATATCCAGATGAATTATCACACTTAAGAAAATAGAGTCTTTGTGATATAAATTAAAATATTACGCTTGATTTTAAAAACAATATTTTTAAACCACAGTTAACCTTTACAAGGTCCGATATTTTGCTCTGAAGGGCACAACTGATTTATTAAATTAATTTCCTAATTTAAAAAGTTTTAGTCAGGGGAAAATTTTGACAGGAAATTCTTCTCTATAACAAGACATTAGAACTATATCCTTATTTAAGAGCCGATGACTATTGTCCATGTTCAACAATATAAAAAAGCGATACGTATTTTAAAATGTATTTGTTTAAGGAATATATTGTCAACAAAATTTAAAAAATCAGGTCGTAACCGGTTGAATACCAAAAAATATTAACCTTCTAAAGCAAATTTTGGAACAAATCTAGATTCCAGCACTGTTGAAATTAAAATATTTTTTTAAAAGGATTTCAATATGTTGCCGGCCTCAAGGATTTTCTACTCTATGTGTGTCGAACACTTCGCAGAATACATTTTCTTTTTTTGGAAATCCAAAAATTATGTAAATGCCGGTAATATCAATAAAAATGCCATTTTTCCTTTTAAAGATTTATTGAATATGGTCATGTTATATATCATTAGAAAGGTATTTTTATGTAATTTTAAACTTTTATTATAACCAAAATCGTGTGTGTATAAATAAAGATATTCAGAAAAATATATCAAAATTTTAGAGGCCCATAACACGTAAACTATGAGCGAGTGCGCAACAATTTTTACATTACTTTAATCACAAGAAAGAGTACTACTGAATCTTTATCATCATTATTTAAAAGTCAAGTGTGCTTACTGGTGATCTTGATTTATACCCAAATTTTTGTATTGTAACTTTTTTGACAAAAACCTGTAACTTTTTCCAAGCTACCCCTGGCAACACTGCTTTGCACTATAAACAACGACTAAATGAAGGAATAAATGTGAACTCAGCCAGCACAACTATGCTATGAAATTCTAATTTTGTAGGTGTTGAATTGGAAAAGATAGTTGTTTGTCAGTTTTTAGAATTATTAGTAATTGATATAATCATTTTAGTGAAAGGTGCAAATTTAACAATTTTTTAATTGTATAAATTATTTTGACAATTAAAATAAATTTTGTACTTTTTTCTGGCTAAGTGCTTACCTAATATTATTACAAGTAGTCATTAATTAGATGTTATTACAAGAGCTAACTACTTCTAAGCTGTTTAATAATTCATTGATTTTAAAGTTTTGATGAAGTGATTATTAGAAAAAACAATAGGAACTATTTACATTTTAAGTTACAAATAACTAATAAAATGTCAAGAAATACAAAGCAGTTTTATTGGTTTTTGTTTTATTTATTTTTATTTTAAACGTAAATTATTTTTTCGTTAATTTCACCATTGATCCTCCATCTTATCAATAATATATTTATGGTTTCCAAATTTCCAGTTGCTTGGTATAATAGCGATTGCTAAAAAATTTACTTCTTAATTTAAGACCTATTAGTATCTTACCTGCAAAATCTAAAATTGTTGAAAATATTATTAAGTGGCAAATTTTAGAGCATTGTGAACGTTATATACTTTTCCATTTTAACTAATTTGCTTTTAGACGTAACCACAGCACATCATCTCTACTTGTTTCTCTTACTGATCTCGTAAGAGAACAACTCAATAAATATGAAAATTGTATTCTAGTTTCTCTTCTCGATCGTGTTAACCACAATATACTTATTAGTAAGCTCAATAATAAATTTAATTTCTCCAGGTCGGCATGTCAATTAGTACAATCTTATTTAAAGAATAGATCCCAATATGTTTCTCTAAATGGATTATGTTTTAGTGTTTGTACTGTAAACTCAAAAGTTCCACAAGGATCTATCTTGGGTCCAATACTTTTAAATTATTGCATTCCTCTTACAGATAAAGATTTTTGCAAGTCTTTTGTCTTTGCGGATGATATTTTTTTACTTTATAAATATAATTCTAAAGAATATATCAATTATACATGTTTTACATGTTTGCAAAAGCATCTTGATTCTATATTCTGATTTACTTTGAAATCAATTCATCTAAATCTAAAGCTATACATTCTCATTTGCATACCCAATTCTTCACTTATCCTAGGATTTGTATGGGAAATTAGTTTATAAGTTATGTTGACTCACTCAATTGTATTGGTGTTATAATAGATTCTAATTTAAACTTTAAAGATCACATAAATTCAATACCTAATCTAGTTTCATTTATCCTGAGAAAGTTATATGCCCTAGAGCCGTATACGCCTAGGCCCATGCTCTACTTATGTCGAAGTTAAACTATTATTTAGAGGTTTACTCTGGGACATTTTCATTTAATTTGAGTTATCTTGAGAAATTTTTAGAAGAATTGTTCGCTATATATTTAATGTTTTTATACGTTATCATAATAGAGTGTCGCAATTTCTTTCTGAATTACTAGGTTGTAATTTTCAAAATTATTTGGATATGCGTTTGTTTCTTCATTTCTATAAAGTAGTTAAATCAAGGCTACCTATCACTGTTGTGGAAAACTTTACATTTAATCACTCAACTCGAAATGTACAGATTGAAATACCTCGAATATATTTTTCAATATTTGAAAGTTAATTTAAGATTAGAGTGTGTCGTATTTGGAAAAAGTTACTTCCTATATTAAGGTTGTTTTCTTATTCCTATTTTACAAAAAAAAAAAATTAAACTGGTTTTGTGTAAATAATTGATTCATTTATTATATTTATATTTATATTTATATTTATATTTATATTTATATTTATATTTATATTTATATTTATATTTATATTTATATTTATATTTATATTTATATTTATATTTATATTTATATTTATATTTATATTTATATTTATATTTATATTTATATTTATATTTATCTCTGGCATCAAATAGGATTGATCTATACATTTTTGTAAATTTATTGTAATGTTCGTGTGGTAGGGGAGTTACTTATTTTATGGTATCTACTTATATTTTTTTGTAGTTTAAATTATATTTCTCATAAACTATGTATTTATAATTATTTTAATTAATATTGATAAATCAAACAGTGTTATACATACTGTATATACAAATATACATACAAATACATACAATATATATACATACAAATGGCAGGGGTCAGTGATCGGGAAGGGTTCAAACTACCGGGGAAAGTTATATCGGTAAAAAAGAAGTTATACGTGTCCCGGCGTTTCGCTGGGTCACGTCTAGGAATCGAGATATATCGATTCGAAGTTAGTAACTATCATATAGGGGAAATTGTGACCTTTGGTGGTCTTTTTGACATAACTCTAGAACCACCAGTCCGATTTTGCTGAAACAAATTTAAAAAAAAAAATTAGGAATTATAATTCCTTTAATCTGTTCATACAACTTTTCGCTACATAAGCAACAGTTTCGCAGTTATAAATAAATGTATGAAGAAAAAAACTATTTTTTGCCTAAAAAATTGAATTTTTTTATTTTTAATTCATAAAAAATACAAAACGGTAAAAAAAAGTGTCAAGTCCTATTACTTTCACGTAAAGTCATATAACCTTTAAACAAAATGAGACATAGATCATGAAAATCGATGGACGCGTTTCGCTTTTACTCACAATTAAGTGAAGGTATCTCATTTTGACAAGAATATTGATTTTATGTTTCAATGAATTTGGATAATATTTATTATATATTATTTATTATAATTATTAACACGTAAAATTAAAAATTATTACAGTTAATTATTAGGTTATTACATAGATACATTGGTTATAAAAATCGATGAACGCAAAACTTATTTTCGTTTGTTTGCGCCCTTTACTTTCTTGCGTGGTGGTTCGCCCACTTTTTCAGAGTCTGTATCGGATGAGGATCTGTCTTTATCTGGAAAAAATCAATTGTTTTTAATCAGTCAGTTAACTTCATTTTTGTGACTTACCCTCGGAGGAAACTCCCATTGTATATTCTTCTTCTTCATCTTCATTGTCGGAATCGTAAGTCTTTTGTGACCACCAACAAATTTCAGCCACCAGCGAATCGAGCATTTTACCTTTATGTCGCGTTTCCATTGGCATTGCCACTTGATGGAAGCGCTCGCCATGTTCATCCGACTCTGAGGCTACCTGCTTGCTGAAGTATTCGAGATGGTGATGCAAGAAGTGAATTTTGAGGGACATATTCACTCCAATTTTCTGGAAGTAGTGCAACATCTTGGTCACAAGAGCGGGGTAATTGTGTGCTCGCGTATTTCCCAAAAAATATCGTATGACTTTCTTCACTGCCCTCCACGCAAAGTAATCATTACCGTCTAAAGCACCTTTAAATTCCTTTGACTTCATGAGATTTCGTATATCCGGCCCATTCAGAACACCTTCCTTCAATTTTGCTTCGCTGATTCGTGGGAAAATATTTTCCAAACAATCAAGAATTTTCGGTTGCTTCACAATAGCCTTGATGAAATTTTTTACTATTCCCAGTTTGATATGGAGAGGGGGCATGAGGACGTTCTCCATTGGCACCAGTGGATCAATTACGCAGTTGTGTCCTTTCTCCGTTGGATCTCGAGCAAGCCACTCATGCGTTTCGTATTGGTTTCCTTTAAATCGGGTATCCTAAAGACACAAGAAACACATGTTTTTCGTATAGCCTCCTTGGAGACCTCTTAGCATCGCCACGACTTTCAGATCACAACTGATCCGCCACATGTGATCAGTGTAGCAAACTTTATCCAAAATTATTTTCATGGAATCGTATGTTTCGCTCATGTCTGTGCTGTAGCTTGGTTTTTCATTAAATTTATGTAGCAAAACGACTTTCAGGCTTGATTTCGAAGAATCGATGAACATTCGCCAATCAGCTGCGACATAATTAATGGCCATCGCCTCCATCAGTCCCTTTATATCGTGGCAGTAAACAAATGTGTTCCCTTCGTTGAGTATGTAGTACCGTTGGAATAGCAATTGTCGTCTTCGATATCCGGTGACTTTGACATTAGGCTCCAAATTGTTGCTTTCTTTCAAAAACTGGGCAAGTTTTTCTGCTTCACGTTGAGAAAGGTTTAATTCTGCAACAATCTTGTCCATTCTTGATTGTGATATTGGAATTATTTTATTCGATGGGCCGGCTTCTGGTGTTGATTTATAGGTGAAATCCGATTGATCCATTGTTTCAATAGAAAAAGAAGTTTCTCTGTCAGGGCTTGGAAGTGGTGGAATTGGTATTTCATCCGAATGCGGTAGAGGTATTTGTGCACTTTTAACAGATACGTAAAATCTTCGTTTAAGGCCTTTACGATTTACTCCACATATTTTGTTTGCGCAAGCGTAACAGTTGTCGGAATTGTGCTCTCCTGGATCAGTCCAAATCATTGATAACCCAAAACGAAGTGAACTGCGTTTTCCTTGGATCCACATGTTAAGACCATTGTAGCACGTTTTATAAATTTTGTTCGCAATCAAAATAAAGTTTAAAAGCGCGCTCCACTTGCTCAGTGAGTAATGCAGCATTTGTTGGAAAAGCTCTTTTGCCACAAACGTAACAAAATAAATTGATATTTTCTGGACAATTTGTACTCATTTCGGTTTTATACTTTTATTACTTTTTCGTCACTTTAAAAAAACCGTACTTTACGCGTTCGGAGACACTTGTTGAATGACAAAAATCGATCAGTGAACACCTATAAATACTACGTAAGTTTCAATATGTTGCTGAGAGGTACTTATGAATTCGCGCATCTTTTAAGGGTGGCTATAAACCTGATTCGTGTGCGTTTTAAATTTTTCGAAACGTTATAAAACATGACCACTCATAAATGTGGGTTCAATTTGTGTAAAAAAATCATGCAGGTAGCCAACGGAAAAAACCCAAATAATTAAAAAAGTGCACTTTCCTTTTTTCCTTTTAATTGTCCACGCACATTTATGATCGTTTTTTAGTTTGTTACCGCTACCATAAAAATCAAATAACCTTTTGTTTATTACTTTTTTTTTAATTCTGACAATCATAAAAAAAGTCATCAATGTTTTTTCCAAGGAATTTTAAGCATATCTCGAGCAAATTTTTGAAATTCATACCTTCACTTAATTGTGAATAAAAGCGGAACGCGTCCATCGATTTTCATGATCTATGTCTCATTTTGTTTAAAGGTTATGTGACTTTACGTGAAAGTAATAGGACTTGACACTTTTTTTTACCGTTTTGTATTTTTTATGAATTAAAAATAAAAAAATTAAATTTTTTAGGCAAAAAATAGTTTTTTTCTTCATACATTTATTTATAACTGCGAAACTGTTGCTTATGTAGCGAAAAGTTGTATGAACAGATTAAAGGAATTATAATTCCTAATTTTTTTTTTTAAATTTGTTTCAGCAAAATCGGACTGGTGGTTCTAGAGTTATGTCAAAAAGACCACCAAAGGTCACAATTTCCCCTATATGATAGTTACTAACTTCGAATCGATATATCTCGATTCCTAGACGTGACCCAGCGAAACGCCGGGACACGTGTGACTTCTTTTTTACCGATATAACATTTCCTGTTGGTTTCATCCCATCCCGATTTTAACTGTCGCATAATGTAATTGGCCTTGTAGACTTTCTATGTATTGAATGAATAAATAAATAAAATAAATAAAAGTATTTTATAAATCTTAATTACACACTCGTATTTCAAAACAAAACAGTAACTAAAAATTTTGCCTTTTCATATATTTATTGCTTCTTCAAATATATGAATCAATAAAAAGTAGCATTTTCAAAAATCTAATCATATATAAGTAATTACATGCAGGGTTATAATTAAGTAGCTACTAAACTATGTAATCCGTAACTACATGCCATTACCAAGTTTTTGCTGGGTTGATATTATACATTTCATACAGTTTTTATGAAGTCAATTTTGAAATAAGTTATTTTTATTTATTTATTTAAAAGTTTCATACGTGTCGCTATTTTATCTGCACATGTTTCTGCCTCATAATTGTATTTACTGTTTTATTCGCATGACATATTTTTGATTTGAGATTTCTTTTTTTTTCAATTTTATCAAATGAGTTATAAATACCTTTATTTAATCGATTTAATAGGAACAACATTGACATTAGGGTGGCTCTAGATTAGTGCAATAAATTTAAATTTGTTTTATATTAACAACTTAGTATTGGTACTTTTATAATTTTACTCCGATTATTTTTTATTTGGAAATATCGATATTTATTTTGGTACCAACTTAAGTTTCATTGATTACAAGAAAAATTGAAAACAGATAAGAAATGAAAGTAAAAATAATGAATGAATATTATTTTACGTTGTAGTAAAAATATTGATATAATTGTTTGTTAAAGATAATAAGTAAAAAAGGGGCCGGAATTTTGTGATGAAAGGCGAAACGAATGTAAAAAGTGCCATATGGGGGTTTTACTATTAATATCTAAAGATATCAATTTACATATATCAATATTAATTAAAAGAAATAAATAAAAAGTTGATAAAAACAAGTTAGAGTGATGTATTCGGCTGTGCCGAATCTTATGTACCCTTCACCTGTGTTGAGATTTTATATGAAAAATGAATACATTTTAAAATTAATGAAACAACAATAATGCCAAATGACAACATCAATTAATAAAAGTTAGAGCGCTATATTCGGCTGTGTGGAATTTTTTATACCCTTCACCATTTTACCCACAAATAATAAAATGAATGCCTTAAAGTATGCATTACTATTTTCACATATATGCTTTAAAAAATAATCTAAAGTTTTACCAAACACAAATAAAGCTATAATATCCAAAATATACCCTACAAGCTTTTAGAAGTTATCTTCCTAGAAGAAATTCACGCAATATCTTCCCTTTATTATTTGGACGAAAATCATCAAAGCAATATTTTTATAATAAAATTAGGCAGTAAACAAGAAAAAATATATAAAATTTCAAATTTTTTATTATTTTTATTTTCAAAATATCGCCCTTTATTCAATATGGTGATTATCACATCCATAATAAATTGATGATAACCCATTGAGATCATCTGGAAGAAATTAATATAATCATTTTATTTTTAAAATAATGAAGAAATTAGTTTGTCTTTCATCAAAATAATTGTCATAAAAGTTTTCTTTATTATATTATTTGAAGATTTATTTAGTGATAATTTTTCTATATATTTAATACATCCTCTAGAAGATTATCTGGCGGTATTGTTTTTTCACCCAGATGATTTTCTAGCAATATTGCCCATTTTTCTTTCAGGAGTATTGATTTCTTATTGCTTAGATGTATCGCCTATGACGCACAATCTATTACGATGGGGGAAACTTCCGCAATACGAATATGATTATTGCGGCAATCAAATTTTTCTTCTAAGTAATACGAATTCGAATCACTTTCGCATTATTTTGCTTGTAGGGTATGTATGTTTATATGTATGTAAATTAGACTGCATAAAAATTTACCAACTTTTGAATTTTGACCCTAACTCCCCCTAAAAATATCCTTTGCGTTGAAAAAAGATATTGTGCGAAATATAAGTGAAATTGGATCCATCCTGAATTTTGTAGAGTGCGTTCGTGTGGGAAAATATCGCTTTTTTATAAATTTGAGAAAAATTTAGCTATTAAGGACTTTGTTTTGTAATCAAATGTTAAAGAATCGTAATCTATATATAATTATCTATTAAATACGATATGAAAGGAAAAAAATCGGTTAAAAAATGTTACAAGTTTTTACGAATTCCTCAGACCATTAACTGATTTTAGACCACTTATGTAAGGAGTGTACAAACAAATTTTTAATTTTTGAAAATGTTTAAATAAAATGTAATTTTTAATTGAATATTAACCATAATTTTTGAGAAATAAGCTTTTTTTCTGCAGGTATATTCAAAACCCTTTCCAAGCTGGGTAAAAAATTTTGAGTTTTTTTGAGGTTAAAACAGCCCCCAATTTAAAATTTTAAAACATTTCAAGAAAGTTCGAATAAAACTATGAGGTTTTATAGAAAACATAAGAGTAAATAGATCTAAAAAGGAATTAGGCCAATAACTTGAATAAATCAGGCAAACTGCGATTTGAATTCTGAGGTTTTCGGCAAAAGGGTATTTTCTGCAGTGTTTTAGATATAAAGTAATTTTTTTGAACTAATATTCATACTAAACAAAATTATTACACAATAAGATAAAATATATCTCTAGAAATACATTATAGAGTTCTAAGAAAAATTGGAAAAGTATAACTCTTAAATTACGAAGGTAAATATCAAAATTATAAATATTTTAAATTTTTAAGAAAAACAATGCAAAAAATTATCTATCTTTATTTGTATTCCGATGCAATGTCTTTTGTGATAAATTTTGTGTTTGATTTTCGATTATCACTTTATTTGTCAATTATATTAGATAACAAAATTTACTTTGCACATTTTTAAGAATTAAGACGTTTAAAGAAATGCCGACAAGTTCAGTTGACGGTTAAATTCATCTTTTTTACTCTTGCATCAATGGAAGTCTTTCAGTTATATTTCCGTAAAATATCATTGAAATAAAAAAAAAAAAAATATTTTTTTGTTATGTTTTCCTTTGACCTTCATGTTTTAAAGATTATCCTTGCCCTATTTTGCCAAAAACATCAGAATGTATTTCTTGAGATATGCTTTATTTTATTATGTAATAATTTTGTATAATATGAATATCAGTTCAAAACAATGCTTTTTTTGGCGAAAACCGCAGAATACAAATCGCAGGTGCGGCTTAGCCATAAAAGTTATTGACCTTATCCTTTCTCGGTTTTATTTGCGGTGTTATCTATAAAACGGCATAGTTTTCTTGGAACTGTTTTGAAATTTGTTTAACAAAATTTTAATAAGATTGAAATTGTAGTTTTGAAAGAGCGTTAAAAAAAATCAAAAATTTTTAAACAATGATGGAAAAGGCTTTGAATTATTATGCAGAAATAAAAACTAATTTTTTAGTAATTATAATTAAGATTTAATTAATAATAGCATTTTATTTAACATTTCTCCGAAAATTAAACACTTTTTTACAATCCTTACACAAGTGATTTAAAACCCGTTAATGGTCTGGGGTATTCGTAATAACTTTAACATTTTTTAACCGATTTTTTCTTTTCGTATCTTTGGTTAGATAGTTATGTGTAGATTCCGATTCTTTACTTCGGGTCTATTCGAGACAAATTTTTATCAAGACAAATGTCAAAATCAGAGCGATTATTTTAATAAAACTTTGTCAAGTATAGCCTCGACGTTAACATTTGATTACAAAACAAAGTATTTAAGGCTGTATTTTTCTAAAAACTGTGAAAAAGCCATATTTTTACCACATAAATGCACCCTACAAACTTCAGTTTTGATGCGTAACGGGTTAGCGATATCTGATTTCATAATTTCAATTTATAATAATGATTATTGTTCAAAGTTCAAAAAAAGGCTAAAAATTACTTAACGTTTTCCTATCATTCTACACTTTTTTTCGCGCGTTTATACTTTTTATATGCACTAATCGAACTTTGTGGATAAATTCTATACCTTCTTTGCTGTTGTGCAGACTTTCAACAGTTACATGAAGGGTAGTAAAGTGTTGATGAAAAATTTTTTTAATTTTTATTTATTTATCATTATTATTATTATTATTATTATTATTATTATTATTTTTGGGTGAGGTCTGCGCGCCTCTCAATGGAATACAAGCAAAAGTAACTAAATATTTTGCCTTTTCATATACTTGTTGTTTCTTTAAATATATGAATTTACAAACTGAAGTACAAAATCAATAAAAAGTAGCATTTCCAAAAATTTGATCATAAATAAATAATTACATGTAGGTTTGTAATTAAGTAGTTACTAGACTATGTAATCCGTAACTACATGCCATTACCATGTTTTTGCTAGGTTGATATTACACATTTCATACAGTTTTTTTTTATGTAGTCAATTTTGAAATAAGTTATTTTTATTTATTTATTTAAAAGTTTCATATGTGTCGCTATTTTATCAGCACATGTTTCTGCTTCACAATTGCATGACATATTTTTTAATTTGAGATTTCTATTTTTATCAATTTTATCAAAGGACTTATAAATACCTTAATTTAATCGATTTAATAGGAACAACTTTGACATAAGGGTGGCTCTAGATTAGTATAATAAATTAAAATTTGTTTTATATTAACAAATCAGTAATGGATCATTTATAACTTTTCTCCTATTTTCTAGTTACTTATTTATTTTCAGTTAGAAATATCGACATTTATTTAGTATCAAAAATTTTTAACCTGGCTGAAACTGATTTAAATCCTTAATAAGTCTTTTGGTATAACTATTTTAGACAAACGGATTACAGATCTGAACTCACGGGACTTGAGACTAACAGAATGAAAAATTTTAGCACTATAGGTTTCAGTTTATAATCATGATTATTGTTCAAAGTTCAAAAACTTATAAAAAAGGATAAAAATTACTTAACTTTTTCCCGTTATTCTACACTTTTAGTTCGCGCGTTTATAATTTTTTGGTCTCATTCGATCCTATATACTAGTCGAACTTTGTGGATAAATTCTATACCTTCTTTGTTGCTGTCCAGACTTTCAACAATTACTTAAAGGGTAGTAAAATTTTGATGACAATTTTTTTTGTTTTTTTGGCGGGGTCTGTGCTCCCCTCAACGAAATACAAATTTTGAAACAGGGATTGATACTAGTTGTAAACAGTGTTGCCAGTTTAGCTATTTTAATGGTAAATCTATTTTTTTATTTTGCTTTTTGCGTCAAAATTTTCATTTTAGCTTCTAGCTATTTTCCAGCCTTTTTTGGTTTTTGAATTTGCCTTAAAAAGACTAAACAAGAAAGATAATAATTTCTTATTTGATATTGCTAATCTTATTTTTTCAGAATCATTCATTTAAGTATTTTCATACTTTTATTTTAACGAAAAATTTCGACAGCGGCGTTTCATTCTCCAAATCAAAAATAACTTAATAAATTTTATGAACTTACTAAAGGGATTATTATAATTATTTTTTAATATACTTCATTAACCATAGAAAATATTTATGAATATAATAAAAGAAAAAAAATCTTATAAAGGTGAATAATCATAAAACATTTTGGAAATGCTTTATCAAAAAAGAATTATAGTTCAAAAATTAAAAAAATAGCTTTAAATCACTGGGTTATTTTTCAAATGACATATATGTATCCCAAGTTTGAATGGATAGTTTTTGGGCGATTTTTGTTGGATCATTCTGCTGGTAGTCATTCTATGTTTTATTTATAAATTCACTACAATATCTTTAAAATTTTTCAAAATAATGTGAATAAGAAATTACAAAAAAGATTTTAAATTGAATAAATTCTAATTTTTTTCTGGCCTTTTTTTTTGGGGCATTACCTTTTTAAAGTTCAATTTAGACTCACATACACTTAGAAAGAAGTGCCATCAAGACAATGGCAGAGTAAATGGGGAAAGGAATAGTTATATGGTTAAATCGGAAACATGGTGAAGTGAACTACAATCTAACACAGTTTTTATTATTATTATATTTCTTTTCCCGGGAAACGGGAACAAAAAATCAATCTCCCGGGAATTCCCGCGATTTCTGAGAATTTTTTAATACTTTAGATATAAGAAAAAAGGCCATGATTTCTTATAAAGAAAATTATCTTTTTATTAAATAAAACAAAACGAAACATTATAAATCGTACTGAATTAACGAAAAATGAAGAAATATAAAAGTATAATGATATTTCTAAGATTAAAAAAATTTAAACATTTTATACAAATAAAATTAGTACCTTTCGTTATTTATGTTAAAAAATGTGTCCCAGATTTTACGTTATTGTATTTTTGATGCTAAAAATTTTTTAAAATATACCCTAATCTCTTGGATAAATTTCATTATAAATGGCTTGTCTTTTATTTCCACTTTACTTCTCTAATTTACATTATTCTTTTACTTAACTAATTCTTAAATTGGTTCGCAAACAACATTTTTTGGATTAATCATAGTGTTCAGAAATAATCTCATATACGTATGAATACAACAGGAGATTAGTTTGAAGTTATAACATTTATATCTAACATTTATATATCCACTGCTTGAATAAAAGATATTGTTTCAAAAGAAACTCTTGTCTTAGAATGAAAAATCTCCCAACGAATTAATTTCTTGTTTATAATAGTGAGTATTTTCGAAGTTTAACTTATTTAATATCCTCTTTTCTACAAATCTATCATAGGTGTTACTTGAGAATAAAATAAAAAATGAAAATCCTTTTTATTTTATTTAAATTTTTGTTACACCTAAGGAATTTTGATATAATTTTTTATCTAATGGAACAAAATTAATTAAAAAAGAAAATATTTTATTTAATCAAAAGTGAAACATATATTTTTACAAAAAGTTAACCAAATTGTTTTATATTTGAATATTCAAACCTAGAACAATATTCAGATGCAATATTTTTATTTTAAATCTTTAGGTGTTTTATTTGAAAACATTTTATTCGAATATAGAAATTTCAAATAAATATTTTGATATTTTATAAAAAGAAAGAAAAAAAAAGAAAATCAAAGAAATAAAATTATTCAGCCACAAGAGGTTTGAATAGAAAAGGAATCATATAAGTTTTTCAACTATTTAACTTAGCGATTGTTTCAGAAGTTCTTTTTTCAAAAAATAATGTTCTTGTGGTTTCTCCGACTGTTTAAAAAAATCTGAACAGGAGAATCTAATGCCTAGAATCGAGTAAATAACGCGACCAATAGTCATTGAAATAAACTTATTAAAACGTATTAAATTTTTATTTATTTATTTAATAGCCAATGAAATTACAATTTCTTACAGGGTAGCATATACATATATTATTCTTAAAGATATTTACAATAAAATATTTTTCATAATCATTCAATAACAAAAACTTATTATTTAAAAATACTCCTCTTAATGAGGATTGGGTTTAATGAGAAATCAATATATGGATAAAAATTGTTGAATTGATTGCATATACGTCTCAAGTGTTCAAAGTAGGCATAATTGGTTCGAAAATATTTTATTTTAAAGGAGTATAATTTCTAGTTGGATAATTTGGGATTACGAATTCGATCTTACGAAGCAGGAACTCAGAATTAATTGAATCATTTACTAAATTAATCACAAATGAAATATTCATATATTTTCTCCTAATTTCAAGAGTAGGGAGATCAACACTCTGTTATCGACTTTCATATGATGGTAAATTAATGTTAGGATTCCATGGAAGATTACGAAGACCAAATAAGAGAAATTGTTTCTGGACTGATTCTGTTTTCTTTATATAAACTTCGTATTGAGGATCCCAGACTACGGAAGAATATTCCAGGATTGGTCTTACAAGAGATATGAATAATTGCTTGGAAATGGATTATTAAACTCTCCGAGGAAACCTAAAACTCCTTTTGCCTTATTAACGATTTGCGAAACGTGGGAACTAAAGGATAGTTTACAATCAAGCAACACATCCAGATCAAGAAATTCTTCGACTAGATGAATTTGATATTCATTTATTGTGTATCTATAGAGTACTAGACTTCGTCTATAGAACATCATGTGTTTACACTTTCTTAAATTCAGATCCATTAGATTCATCATACACCAATCATAAAGATTGCCAAGATCTGATTGGAGTAAGGAACATTGATAGTAATTGTTGAAGCTATGGAACAGCCTTACATCATCAGCATACATTAATATTCTAGAATTTTTAATGCAAGCTGGTAAATCATTTATAAATATAAGGAATAATAAGGGGCCGAGATGACTACCTTGTGGAATACCAGGTAAAACAGGAATGATTCTTGATATGAGGTTGCGTACTACAAAAGGTTAGTAGTAGTGGAACCTCCTTTTCTAAATCCATGCTGAAATGTTGAAAGATAACATACAACTTGATGCGAAAGAATTTCAGTAACTATCTTTTCGGAAAGTTTTAGAATAACACTTAATTTAGCAATATCTCTATAATTGGAAATGTTGGATCTGCTTCTGGATTTAAACAAAGGTATAATATAAGATTTAATCCAAACTTCAGGAAAGTAATCACTTGGGACACCGTCAGGTCCACATTTATCAGAATATTTTAGATTCTGTACAGCTCTCAGTACCATCGATTTATTTAATGATGGCCAATTTATTAGTGTTGCAGCAGGAATTGGATATGGATAATTGGAAAATTGATGTAAATATTTATCAGAATAGGCGGATGAGAAGAAAGCAGCAAACATATCGCAAATATATGTATCACTTGAGGATTCTATACATCCAAATTTCATCATGGACGGATATCCAGAGGCTCGACGCTTAGAATTTACAAACTTGTAAAAATATTTTGGATTATTTTTAAAGTTTCTTTTCACCCTAAAAAGGTAATTATTGTAACGATGGATATTGTAAACTGATCATGATATGGAGTATCTCATATAATAATAATAATAATAGATAAACCGGATTTTTTATATTTTCTATAATGTTTGTTTTTCAAATTTTTCAAGCCATTGAGCTGCTTTGTATTCCAAGGCGGTCCATGTGCAATTTTTTTTTCTCGTCATTGGTATTGATTTTTTAAAACATTTAAATAAGCCATCATAGAATTTATTCAAAATGATGTCAATATTACTAGGGCGTACTTTATTGTAAGGAATATATTTAAATCAATTTTCAGAACAAAGTAGGTGATTTAATTTGGAATAATCAGCTTTGCTAAAATCAAAAACCATCTCATCATTTACATTCGATTGTAACGATAGCTTTGTTTCGACGTATACGCTTATTTCAAAAGTGAAGTGATAAGCATTTTCAGGTGTTAATAATGGATTAATGCGAAGAATATTAAATTCTTCAAGTTTATCAACACTTACAAGATCAAGTAATTTGCCAAGCTTTACTATGTTGTTTATTTGGAACAGTCCTAAATTAGCAATAGCTTCCATTAATTCAGTAGATGTTTCCGATCTTATTGATGGGCTTAAAAAGCATGAATCAGGAGTTTCGCACCATTTAATGTTTGGAATATTAAAGTCACCAAGAACAATTATGGAGTCAACAGGTTTGGATTGATTAGCTACAAATTTTATCGCGTTTGCATGTTGTTCATAAATTTGAATGTTTGACGCAGGAGGAATATAAGAGCAAGTTATAAAAATTGTTTTAATATTTTCTAGGATTAAAATCTGTAATATGTAATTGAATAGCAACGCAGCAGATAATTAGCAAGGACAATAATTATAATATTGATCTTAATAATGGAAAACGGAAAATAGAAAACGGAGATGTTTTATCTGATTGTTGTTTTATTTGACAAATAGAACTACACCAAATGTATGTCAATGAACATACAAAAAAAAAAATTCATGCAAAAATAAGTTTTAAGGTATATATTTCATTATTGTTGTTGTTCCAAACAATAAATAAAACAAATTTAATTAAGACTTAATTGCAAATCCAATTCAATGAAGTTCAATATTCTCTAATTAAAATATATATGTGGAATACTTGTCTTAAATAAAATAACCAGAAAACGCAATTATAGATGATGTTTTAAATTGAAAAAGTTTATAAAATCGCAACACAAGAATTTTCACAGCCGAAACTTTACAAGATATTAAAAAATATATTACTTATTTTTCTTTTTCTAAACAAATTTAAAATTATTTAAACAAATTTATTTTGAATCAAAATATTCAGAAATTTTCTATAAAAAATAAATGAATATTTGGTCAGATTTTATTTCATTATTAAAATAGGAAATAAAATAAAGAATAGTTGTATTCGAGCTAAAGAAATAAAATTTGTTTTCTAATTAGGTGAAGACTTTGGAATTTGATTTAAATTTTATAAAAGTAAATTTGAATACTTCTGTTGAAATATTTTCTAATCTGACTTGTTAACAAATGGAATAATATTTAAATAATTTTATTCCAAATTAATTTCAAGTAATTGAAAATTGTGTTATAAAGGGTACAAAATGATTTGAATTTTTTTTTTATTTCTAAAAATATAAATTGAATATAAAAATAATTTATTTTTAACAAATATTTTGAATTAAAATATTCACAATGAACAGCTATAAAATCTATAATAAAACTAAAGTATCTAAAATAAATAAATAAAAAACCTAATTCTATAGTCAAAACCCTAATTCATGCAACATTAATCTTCCTCTCAAATAACGTTGTAGTTGTATTATGTCCTTTAAACTCTTGCAAGTATCATGTTCAGATTAACGTCAGTCTTTCATTGATATAAGGTGTTAAAAATAGCAAAATGTTTGCTATAGAATTTTAAAAGTAATTAGTATTAAATTACTAGTATCTTATGTAATTCTCCTGCCTAATGAAAAAAATACATACATACAAACATACATCCATACATAAATACATGCATACATTTCTTACACTAGCATCACGTGCTCCAAGAGCGCTATATTTGGCTGCTGCGAATCATTTATACTCTTCACCACTTTACCAACAAAGAAGAAATATAATATAACAAAGAATATATATATATATATATATATATATATATACATATATATACATATATATATATATATATTACAATCGAACACATAAACATAAAATATTTTCCTTTTGTTAACTCATATGAGATTTTATTATTTCGCACATGTATATCTGTATGTCTTATAAAAAACGTGTTTAAGTTAAATGCATGTTAAACTCCCACTCCTATTTAGCATGTTTTTTTGCACGCTTGAATATAATATTTCACGTTTTTAATTTCAAGCGTTGAACGGAAGTCATTTCCGTTTTAGTATGTTTTTCCATTCATACATATATGTACATTAGACTACACCAAAGTTTACCGACTTTCAAAATTTGCCCCTAACTCCCTAAGAATTGTTTATTGAATTGTAAAAAGATATCGTGTGAAATATTAATGAAATCGAATATCATTAACCCGTGTCGCATCGGACATGAAATTTGAATGGTGCAATTAAGTACTTTGTTTTGTAACAAAATGCTTAAAAGTCATAATCTACACATAATTATCTAATAAACAAGATATAAAGAGAAAAATCTGTTAAAGTTATTACGAATTCCACAGACCATTTATGTGTTTTAGACCACTTGTGTAAGGAGTGTAAAGATAAATTAAAATTTTTTAAGAAATGTTTAAATGAAATACTATTTTTAATTAAATTTTAACCATAATTACTGAAAAATATGTTTCTGTTTTTCCAAAATAATTCAAACCCCTTTCAGTAATATTTCACACAATATCTTTAACCAACTCAGTAAACGATTCTAGGTGAAGTTACGGTTAAATTATGAAAGTCGGCAAATTTTGGTGAAGTCTAATGTACATATTTACGGAAAATATGTGTTTGATTTTGACAGATTAAATATATAAATAGACAACATTGTGATCCATATGATCATTGACGACAAAGCTAAGGACAATGTACCCCATGTAATCGTTGAGGAATTAATGTACGACTTTTCCATCTATATAATCGCGGACAATAAAAGAGACGGAATATTCCCTTATGTAATCGTTGTCGACAATATTAGGGAACTAATCGATAAACATATCGTCGACGAAAAAAAAATGTATATATATATATATATATATATATGTATATCGTTATACATTTGTTTGAAAATTTCACTAACGAATTGCATATGTCGTCTAGGATTTAACATTGTCGTTAGCCCATCCTCAAACATATCTTAAAGACATGGTCAACTGGGTATATTCACGTGTTTTTTTTTTTTTTTTAATTAAACACGAGCACATTCATCAACTAAATGTGTATGATAATTTGCTCTTATCATAATTTATTTTACAATATGTAGGAGGATTTTTTTCTTACTTTGCAGAAAAAATAATATATAGTAGGAAAATAACCTGTTGGGAAAATTTGGTTGCATAATAATTTCTATCGATATTTTTTTTGAGAGAATTTTCTATGTACAATTTTTATTATCGATACACAGAAAAAATTAGTAACTTATATTTTTCAATTAACACACACGCATAGAAAAAATATGGTTGTGGTGACTATAATCTAAGAGCAACATATTATGATTGTGTTATATGATTACAGTTAAAAATTATAATGATTATAAATAACAATTATTATGATTCTTCTTTATCATATGTTTTATGATTTGACATTATAATATTATGAACTTATTTTATCATATTATGTCCGATTTTATAATAATAAAGTGTGTTTTAATTGATTGTATTATTTTGTTATAACATGACCAAAAATTATATGTTCATGTACTAAATTTATTAATATAAAACACATTCATTTGAAATTATTATTTTTTTATTGAGTCTATTACATATTTCATAAAATAATAGAAAAGATATTTATTAGCTATTAAAATTAATTTATATTTTTATAGTTTACACATTAATTAGAATTAATAATAATTATTAATTATTGACATAAAAATATTTATATATAAACTGAGTTCGGTAGTTTTATATTTTCTTTTGAAATACAATAAAATTAGATTTAATGGAAACCGAAAAAATAAACATCCGCAGAAGTTTGTTATATATTATCTTAAAATTTAATGTAGTATTGAATGTCACTTTCAGGTTTTATGTTTTTACCATATTTATTTGAATTTATTTAGTTTAATTTAATTTTTTAACAAATATTCATTATTTTACCACGAATTTTTAATAAAACATAAAAAAACTGATTGCTTACTGATAGATTACACAAAAATGTATATCCAATAGTTGCGGAGAAAAAAATATGTTTTAGAAACAAACACTCAATAGTTGTGGAAAACAAAAAATAGTCTAACACAGACATTCTACATATATTTTTTTTATTTATCTATTTATTTAATAGACAATGAAATTACAATTTCTTACAGGCTAGCATATATATTATTCTTAAAGCTATTTACAATAAAATATTTGGTAAATTAATATTAGGATTCCATGGAAGATTACGAAGACAACATAAGAGAACTTGTTTCTAGACCGATTCAATTTTCGTTATATATGAACTTCGTATTGAGGATCCCAGACCACGGAAGCATATTCCAGGATTGGTCTTATAAGAGATATGAATAATTGCTTGGAAACGTAAGAATCATTAAAATCTCTTCCCAGCGCTTGAGGAAACCTAGAACTCCTTTTGCCTTATTAACAATTTGCGAAACATGGGAATTAAAGGATAGTTTACAATCAAGCAACACACCCAAATCAAGAAATTCTTAGATTAGACCAAGTTGATATTCATTTATTATGTATCTACAGAGTACTGGACTTCTTCTGTAGAACATCATGTGTTTACACTTTCTTAAATTCAGATCCATTAGATTCATCATACACCAATCATAAAGATTGCCAAGATCTGATTTAAGTAAGGAACATTTATAGGAATAGTTAAAGCTATGGAACAGCTTTACATCATCAGCATACATTAATATTCTAGAACTCTTAATGCAAGCTGGTAAATCATTTATAAATATAAGGAATAATAAGGAGCCGAGATGACTACCTTTTGGAATACCAGATAAAACAGGAATGGTTCTTGATATACATTCTCTGAATAATACACATTGGCATCTATTTTTAAGATATGTGGAAATCCACTTAAGGAAAACGGGAGAAAATCCGAGTTTATCCAATTTGAACAATAGGAGATCGTGATTTACTTTATCGAAATCTTTACTGAAATATGCGTCTGTCTCTAAACCGTAATCAAATGCAGTTATAACTGAGGTTGCAAACTCCAAAAGGTTAGTAGTAGTGGAACGTCCTTTTCTAAATCCATGCTGAAATGGCGAAAAATAACATACAACTTGATGCGAAAGGATTTCAGTAACTATCTTTTCGAAAAGTTTTGGAATAACACTTATTTTAGAAATACCTCTATAATTGGAAATGTTGGATTTGCTTCTGGATTTAAAAAAAAGTTATAATATAAGATTTCCTCCAAACTTCAGGAAAGCAACCACTTGGGACACCGTCAGGTCCACATTTATCATAATATTTTACATTCTGTACAGCTCTCAGTATCATCGATTTATCTAAGGGTGGATAATTTATTAGTGTTGTAGCAGGAATTGGATATGGATAATTAGAAAGTTGATGTAAATCTTTATCAGAATAGGCGGATGAGAAGAAAGCAGCAAACATATCGCAAATATATGTATCATTTGAGGATTCTATACATTCAAATTTCATCATGGACGGATATCCAAAGACTCGGCGCTTAGAATTTACGAACTGCTAAAAATATTTTGCATTATTTTTAAAGTTTTTTTTTTTTCACCCTAAAAAGATAATTATTGTAACACTTGATATTTTCCAAATTGTAAACTGATCTTGATATGGAGTACCTCATATAATCAATATATAAACCGTATTTTTTATATTTTCTATAATGTTTCTTTTTAAAATTTTTCAAGCCATTGAGCTGCTTTGTATTCCAAGGCGTTCCATGTGCAATTTTTTTCTCGACATTGGTATTGATTTCTTAAAACATTTAAATAAGCCATCATAGAATTTATTCAAAATGATATAAGGAATATATTCAAACCAGTTTTCAGAACAAAGTATGTGATTTAATTTGGAATAATCAGCTTAGCTAAAATCAAAAACCATCTCATCATTTATATTGGATTGTAATGATATCTTTGTTTTGACATATACGCTTATTTCAAGAGTGGGGTGATAAGCATCTTCAGGTGTTAATAATGGAATAATACGAAGAATATCAAATTCTTCAGGTTGATCAACAAATACAAGATCAAGTAATTTGCCAAGCTTGTTTACTATGTTGTTTATTTGGAATAGTCCTAAATCAACAATAGCATCCAGTAATTCAATAGATGATTCCGATCTTATTGATGGGCTTAAAAAGCATGAATCAGGAGTTTCGCACCATTTAATGTTTGGAATATTAAAGTCACCAAGAACAATCATGGAGTTAACAGGTTTGGATTGATTAGCCACAAATTTTATCACGTTTGCATGTTGTTCATAAATTTGAATGTTTGACGCAGGAGGAATATAAGAGCAAGTTATAAAAATTGTTCTAAATTTGGCTTTAACACATACGGCGATAAATTCAATATTTTGATCAAAACCATTGTGAAAATAAAATAAATTGAAAATTTATGCGGATTCGCTGTTCTGTTTTAGTTGTGAAATCTTCAAATATATATATATATATATATGTATATATATATATATATATATATATGTATATATATATATATATATATATATATATATATATATATATAAAAGCGTGACTCTCAACATAACCCAGAGTCTTCTAAGACTCAGTTTTTAGCAAAAATCTAGCGTGTAGCTGTTACTGATTGCAAGATAGTCCTTATTTACAGTTAAAATAAAGAAACGATTTCGTAATGTTCCAGGTATACAAGGTATCAATTAACAATTAATGTTAAAGAAATTATTTCTAACGATTCAGGTAAACGATTCTATCCCAAAGACAAATAAGAAAGAAACAGGATTGACGTTTATTTTTAAACGTGAGGAGTTCTGACGAATTAAGATACGTACAAAAAAGAACGAATCCGTGTAAGATCACGATATTAATGTACAGAAGTACAAAGGGTTAAGTAAGTAAAAGTTCCCATGGCAGTACCAAACCCTATGATGTTAATAGTACAGTTGTACCTTTAGAAAGAAGATAGAATAATTTATGAAAAAACATTTATTATAATAAATAGCATTTGGATGACGTAATTAAATAACATACAAAGCATACAAAGATTTTATAAAAGAAAAAAAAGATTCAATACAATGATACAAATCGATGACAAGTAATTTATTTTCCACAACATTAGTTTAGTCTAATATTTTATAATTTCAATGCGAATTATAAAAACTTATGCAATTCCAATAGTCAATATAAAATATTTACGAACACGTTTTTAATGTACCGCTGCGCGTAATTCTTAACCATGTTTCAAAGAACTAGTATTTGTTAATTTCGAGTAATTTAATAAATTTTCTTATTAAAATTTTCATTATATTTTTATTATATTTCTGCACCAATGTTTACGAATTTTGATTAATTTCTCCAAATTTTATTATATTTTATATTGCCATCAAATCCAATAAGTAAAAGAGGCCCCCTTTATATACAAGTTGTACAGTTCAGTTTTATTTATAATAAAAAACGTAGGTCTTCACTAATTCGAAATTCAACTAGAATTGAACGATACAAAATTCTTTTTAATATGCGTAACAATTATAAAACAAAAAAAAAAAAAAATATGTATAAAGAATATAAAGCAAATAAGAAAAATCTTAAATGAGAATAATTGGGATACAGTTATTCTGAGTATTTTTGTTTCATTAGCTAGCTATTTAACGTCTTACTAGTGATAGTAGTAAGCTAATTAAACGAGAGTAACTTAAAACTATTATACTTATGTATAAAAAATTAAGAGTGTTTCAATTATTAAGATTATTTTTAAGAATTCTTTCATGATTTTGATAACAGTATTAATGTTGTTAATATTTTAATATAACTTAGTATAAACATTTAATTATATAATAATTATTAATGTTAATGTAATGTTGCAATGTTGATTAGTTCATATTAGTTGGACATAAATAATTTTTAATTTTTGTGTTACGGTTGTAAAAAATTTTACAATTTCTGCAAAAGCTTCTATTTCCAACTAAAAAACGTCCAAACATTCATAAAAAATGATTGTGTGGGTATGTATGAATGTATGTATGTATGTATGTATATACAATCAACAAGCACTATTTCCTTATACAAAAAACAACACTAAAAGTCATTACAATGTTTTTATATATGTTTGTGTGTGTATATTTTTAATAATTTTTTCACACTCGGTTGTTTATGAATCGATAATGTTAATTTAAAAAACCGAAATTTAAAAAAAAAAGATTTATGACCTATCTATATAAAAACGAAATCTGTAGCTTAAACAAAGGCTTCAAAAAATCAAGAATGCATTTTGTCCGATATGTCGGTTATTATTGGACCAATTTAGTTCATTTCTTCAGCACAAAAATTCAGAAAAATATGTAAAAAAATGAAGTCCCTAGCTTATGTAGACTGGTTTTTTTGACATATTTCCGTAAAAATCACATGCAAGGAAAGACCGGATAAAAGTGTTAAATACATAAATATAGAACAAGTTCCATGGAAATCTGTTATGATTTTTGTTTTTAATTTTTATTAAAAAATCAATTTTAATAATTATTTTTGAGTTTTATTTTTTTGTTCAGCTTTTAATGATTATTTTTGATTTGTATTTTTCTCCCAAATTTTTAATGATTGTTTTTGATTTTTATTATTTTGCTCAAAATAACGGTTATTTTTGATTTCTATTTTTTCGCTCAACTTATAATGATTACTTTGTGAGATTTATTTTTTTTTTTTTTGCTCACAAAATAAAACCTATATTGTTGCGAAATAATTTTTGTTGAAAAAAAATTACTTTTTTTTCTCTAATTTTGGGTAAAAATCAATAAAAATCCAAATTTGTAATAGAATTCGAAATTTTTACTAAAAATCAATATTTTTACAAAAAATAGACTTTCAAAATTTTGATTTTTAATAAAAATTTTTCTTTTTATTAAAAATTTATTTTTTTAGTAAAAATTTTGATTTTTAGTAAATATTCAGATTTTTAGTAAAAATTTTGATTTTTATTAAAATATTTATTTTTTAGTAAAATTTAGATTTTTAATAAAAATTTTGATTTTTAGTAAAATTTTGATTTTTAAGAAAAATTTAGATTTTTATAAAAATTTTGATTTTTGGGAAAAATCATAAGATTTTTGTTAAAAAATCTGAATTTTGGCGTTTAATCAAGTTTACAACAAAGAATACCCAATTTTTCACTAAGAGTTGGGAATAAGTTTTATTCTTTGGGGAGTAAAATAAAAATCACAAATAATTATTATAAGTTGAGCGAAAAAATAAAAATCAAAAATAGTCATTATTTTTCAGCAAAAGAATAAAAATCAAAAGTAATCATTATAAGTTGAGGAAAAAAATAATCATTGAACGTTGAGCGAAAATATAAAAATCAAAAATAATCAGTAGTTGTTGAGTTTTAATTGATAACTCGTAATCATTACGGTCCTTGGTAATTTTTTGTATAGTGTAAGAAGAAAGTAGCTTCGTAAGCCCAACTGATTTACAATTTTTTCATGTACATACCGCGCGAAACTGTCAATTTGTTTTTGTTTTCGAAGGTATTATTTTTTCCGCGTTTATTTACTCATCTTGCTTTTCATTTTCTCATTTTTTGTTCATAGTTTTTTGGCAGTGGTTTTTCACATTATTAGTCGGCAGAAAGTATTCTCTCCTTTCACATACACAACACGAACGTCAAAAAAAAAAAAAAATTTCGAAACAAGCATACAAATCTCACATCAAAGATCATAAGAAAATAAAACTTTTCAAATTCAGTTCTAAACATATATATATATATATATATATATATATATATATATATATATATATATATATATTGATAAAATAAATTAACAAAACTTAAATTTGTTTTAGGAGAGTTATGCTATGTTTTTTGAGGTTTTTCGAGTCGTTTTCTCAAAAAACACAAACAAATTGATGATTTGTTTTTTCATGTATTTCAAAGCCAAAAAATTATCTCGATTTTTGTTTAATTATTTAACACGCAAAAAGCATTCAAAATTTCTATACAGCGAAGAAATTTTTAGTACATAGAAATTTGTTGTAAAAATCGTGAAATAGGTTAAAAATAAAAAATTATGAATGAAATGTATATTTGTTCATAAATTTTATACGTTTTATACGTTTAAAAATTTTATTTTTTGAATTAAAAAATGTTTGTGTGTGAAATTTTCATTTAAACCAAAAATTTGTGAAAATATTTTGGCAAATGGAAAAAATGCCAAACGGAAAACACAATAAAATGGTAAGTGAACAGTGATGTTTAAACTTATTGTGTTTTAAAAAAAACAAGTCAAAAACGATAGTGTGTGAACTTAATATTAAACTATTAAAAAAAAAAAAAAAAAAAAAAAAAAAAAAAACAATTTCTTTGAAAATGTAAATTTTTGGATAAATTGTCTTAAGATGTTTCATCAAAAGCTCAGATATGTTTTTTAATACTGAATTTTTGTTTTTAAAAAATAAAATAAAATATTGTTATTTTATATAAAAAGAAAAATATCTTATTTAATAGTGTAGAAGACCTACTATCAGTTTTTCTTCAGAAGATCCGTTTATATTAAACAAAATTAGTTTTTAAATTATTTGCGTTTCATGACAAAATGAAGTGACATTTTATAAAACTTTTTAATTAGGCTTCCAGTTTTTTTTACCAAACGAAAGGCAGATGCTTGAAAAGTGATAAATTTTAATATTCTGTACATTAAATTCAATTCAAATTATTATTACATTGGAAAAATATTAATTCACCCATGTTATCGGTAAGACTTCGACCACAATCCAGATGGATTTCTTGATTCCAGATCGGGAAAATTAAGTGAAACTAATATATTTGTATTTAAAATACAAAATTTTAGAATAGACAATAAAAGAACCATTTCGTTATGTTCGAAATTTAGGCGGCAGAAACCCTAAGACTATTAAGTAAAGTCGTAACGATATCGCTATTCAAAAGAGAATTAGTTTCATCATCCAAAGAGTTAAAGAAAAAACATTATGGAAATGCTTCAATTGCGATTTTTCTTTTTTTCAGCTTTTTTTATAAGCTTCAATTGCGATTTTATTTTTATTTAGTGTATACAACACTTTACTATTTTTGGTTTGTTTAAAAAAATAAAGTAGGTAACCCTAGTGAGTGGGGAAAAATCAAGAGAATAAGAAATGTTGTTCTGAAAATCAATGTTGCCATTTTTGCATTTGCTGTTATTTGGTTTATAAATCTCTAAACAGACAATATACACTGTCGAACAAAATAAAGCGTGGTTTCCTACACTTGCTATTTACTTCATAATACTTGTCTTCTAGATGCATTATGTGCTATTTTGTTGGTGTATGGGTGTTTGTCGTATATTGCACAGTGGGGCAGAATCGAAATTTTTTGGAAATAAATCTGTAACTTCTGATCGGCTGGTTGAATTTTCATGAAATTTGGTATAGCAGAGGAGTGTATAATATTAAGTTTGGAAGGGGGGCACAACAAACGCCTCATGGGTGGAGCTAAGGGGGCTCAAAGTTAGGTACCTCTGACATAAAAAATTTTTAATCACTTGCCAAATTTTTGTTTATCGTCCGATTTCAAATATTTTTATATATTGTTGTAGGCCCTGAGAAGGCCTATAGTTTTCGAGTTATTTGCATTTTAATTTTTAAGAACCATAATTTTCCATGTTTATGGTCCAGTTTGTGTCATATATATCCTAGTATTCCCGAACGATTTTATTAGTTTTTTCTGAAATAGTTAAAGAACATATTTATCTATTGAATAAAAATAATTGAAGTCGATATCTTAACCGAGTCCAAAAATAAACGATTTTGAAAAATCCAAAAAAGACGACTTTTGGTGTATTTTTAGCCGAAAAAGTATTTGCACTCTTTTTTATCTAAAATAAAATTTTCTTAGCAAAGTTTAATAATTTTGCACTTTTCTGAAAGATAACTTCACAGAGATAACTTTAAAGTAAAAAACAAGCCCAATAAATCAATTGGTCATGGTACATGCCCTCCCAAATTCGACCCATTTTATAAGAAAGTTTTGATTTTAGACCATATTTTGTCAAATCCCAAAGCACGAATCGACAAGCAGAATATATTTTAAGAATCTCCAATATGTTGTTAAAAGTTTTAAATCAAAATCTACGGGACTTCGGAAAAATGTGGATTCTATAGCCAAAAATGTAAAAAATCCCATTTTTGGGAATTTTCTTTAGTTTATTTGGGAATTCTGGAAAACCCTACCCTGATTGAAATTTGGTTAACGCGCTTTTATTTATATTAATAAGATTCACATTTTCTGAAAATTTCATTAAGATATCTTTATAAACAAAAAATGTTTATTTTCTCCAAAAACCCCAAATTGGACCTTTTGTTTTGTTTATTTCTAAATAGCGAAAAAATTTTAAAAATATGTATTCCAAATTAAGCATATCCTTTAGCATATATATAATTTTCGATCTTTTGTAAAAAGATTCAATATAATGCCTCATTTCAGAAATATGCGCCTTTAAACTTTTATATTTCCAATTTATTGTATATATGACTATATTTTTACAAACTTGCAACTTTTGCCTTTAGCTTTGCGTGAATAATTACTTAGAAAATTATGAATATTTCTGTATACTTTCAATAATATCTATACACAAAATATTTTTATAAAAATAATAAATATTTTTTATTTTTAATAGGGTTGCCACATTTCCCAAATTTAAGTAAATCTTTATCCTTTTCTAATATAATTCTATTAATGAATTTAAAATAACAAAACAAACAAAAAATGTCTATTTTAACTTAATCATTAAGTATTTTATTAGTTTATATTTATAGTGTTTACCTAAATTTATATTTATGGCGTTTACCTAAATTTAACAGATGTATTTATCTATTGGTTATGGTTAAAAATTTATATATTTGTGATCTAGTGGCAATGTACAGGTATCCTTTCCGGTGATACCTAACAGCAACATATAATATCAATGAATTCGGAATAGGAAGACTCTTTCAGATATTTTACCTAATGAAAATTCACAGAATAACTGTGGAGTATTATTTTTAATAGGGTTGCCACATTTCTCAAATTTAAATAAATCTTTATCCTTTTCTAAGCATTCATATATTTCTATTAATGAATTTAAAATAACAAAACAAACAATAAATGTCTATTTTAACTTAATCTATATTATTATTTTTGGTATTTATTATCTTCCTTAATAAATATTCTATTTCTAATACGATTTTTTATTACTTAATTACATTAAATTTATGTAGACAATTTTTCTAATATTTTAAACTTATACTGCTTATTTTCTATAAAATAATCTGTTGTATCTGTATACATATCTAAAAGATAATAAAGGACCTTCAAGTCTTCAGTATTTTGAGTTGATAAACGCTCATAATAAATCCAACATTTTCTCATTGAAGATAGTACAGGGTCTGATGATAACAATAGGCTATTAAAAATATCCTCGTTTTGTGACGTTCTGGAGCATTTCCTGGAGGTGAATAATTGAACGTGCTTAAAATCTCTGTTTCTTGCTTCTTGAGCCTCTTCTGTAAGCTCTCCAAGTGGAAGAATATTTCGTTCAATTATAATTTCGCCATGGCACAATACTTTTTGTACTGCTGGTGTCATTTCTTTCCATGGATATAGAGAAACAAGTAGTTTAGAGTTTCTGTTGCATATACTACAAATCGAACAGTTAATTTTGTGCTTACTATTAATTGCCATTAATAGTATTTTAGTCCTTTCAAGTAACTTTTTATTAATACCAGTTATTTTTGATGTAGCTTCGAAATTTCCGAAAAACCTTCTTGCTGTGTTTTCATCATATGTACTAGCACCAGTCGGCAGAGGTTTGTCGATGTTTAATCCCGACTCTTCTCTGAATTCATCCTGGATTCTACTTTTCTAGGATATTCCAAGTGTTTTTAAATCCTCGTTGTTTCTGGTAGGTTTTGTTAAATTTTCTGACACACTTCTATACTTTAAATCATATGCTATGTGCAGAAAATGCTCCATGAACCGTATTCTGGCGTGAAGTGGAGATATTGAAAGACAGAAATTCATCATTAATACTCCTTGCTTTATCGATATCCAAAAAATGTGATTTCGTCTCATCACATAGTGAGCAATTCCAAAAAGAAGATGTTTCCGTTATGGCATTACTAACCTTTCCATCAATCATTATTATACTAAGTTGAAAAGATATATCGAATGTGTATTGGTTTATGGTTATTGAAAGAGGTTGTAAATCATTTATTTCATCTTTAATATATTCCACTAAATCCTTTGTTGTTGTCTTCGACTCCTTTGTGTATTCGAACCAAATAGGTCTGCAAAAATGTGTTGATCCTAAAGTGGTGTTAAGCCATATATCTTCAAATGAGTTTTTACAGTTTGATGAATGCTGCTTTAAGGAATAAGATCGCATTCTTAATGGCACCAAAGATGCTATAAATATGCTTTTATAATCCGCCATTTTCTTACTTACGCTAGCATGCTTGTATTCAGGAAGGGCTGATAGTGCGTCACATCCCCACTTAAAGATTAATACAACGTCGCTGTTATTTACTTTTTCCAACTGATCTGTAGAAAAATCTGCAACTAAACTGGTAGCTGTATTCTCAAGCAAAGAAGATAGCTTTACAGATGCTTCCTTTTCGGTAACCGAAATAGATGGTAAAATAGTTTGCTTTTTTTCTTGAATATCATTGTATAATGGTAGAATTGAGTGTCTCTTTTCAAGCAGAGCTTTTCTTAAAATTTGATATTTGTTTCGGCTGAGGTCCAGTTCAAGCATTAAAGCAATTGCTTCTTCCTCTGTAAAATTGGATGTTGGAGTAGGTACACTTTCGGCAATCCGTTTAAGACGTTTTAGTGATGCAGTTGGCAGTATTTCAGCAATATTAATTGCACCCTTAGGTTGCTTCTCCGTTTATAACATTTCTTTGAATATATCAGAAACTTCTTCATTCGAAATTATGGAAAGCTTATGGGCCAGTCTTTTCTTCTTAGATCTTGTACTTAAATCATCATATGTCTTGCAGGGTGCTCCAGTTGATATTTTGCATGCCGATATTTCTATATCAGTATCCATTCAATCGGAATGTTTAATTTTAATCTGTTAGTATACTGATTCAAGGACTTCATTTTTACGTCATACAACTTTAAAAAGCTCTCTATCTGAGATTTACCATTGATGTAGACTTTTGCATGATATTCAGTTTTTATGAATTCCACTATAGCTTCTAAACGATTAAGATCATTTTTAGATAAACTCCACAGAACACAACACAATTGTTCATGTTTCAATGTAATCACCATTTTAATCAACTTCGTTATGATGTTGATAAGGATTAGCTACGCATTTATATATATCTATTAGATATATCGCACAGGTATATATATTTACAGTTATTCTGTGAATTTTCATTAGGTAAAATATCTGAAAGAGTCTTCCTATTCCGAATTCATTGATATTATATGTTGCTGTTAGGTATCACCGGAAAGGATACCTGTACATTGCCACTAGATCACAAATATATAAATTTTTAACCATAACCAATAGATAAATACATCTGTTAAATTTAGGTAAACGCCATAAATATAAATTTAGGTAAACACTATAAATATAAACTAATAAAATACTTAATGATTAAGTTAAAATAGACATTTTTTGTTTGTTTTGTTATTTTAAATTCATTAATAGAAATATATTAGAAAAGGATAAAGATTTACTTAAATTTGGGAAATGTGGCAACCCTATTAAAAATAAAAAATATTTATTAATTATTTTTATAAAAATATTTTGTGTATAGATATTATTGAAAGTATACAGAAATATTCATAATTTTCTAAGTAATTATTCACGCAAAGCTAAAGGCAAAAGTTGCAAGTTTGTAAAAATATAGTCATACAATAAATTGGAAATATAAAAGTTAAAAGGCGCATATTTCTGAAATGAGGCATGATATTGACTTGAATCTTTTTGCAAAAGATCGGAAATTATATGTGCTAAAGGATAAGCTTAATAAAGCAAACAAAAGGTCCAATTTGGGGTTTTTGGAGAAAATACAAATTTTTTAATTGTAATAACATATTTGTTTATAAAGATATCTTAATGAAATTTGCAGAAAATGTGGACCTTATTAATATAATAAAGGCGCGTTAACAAAATTTCAATCAGGGGTAACGTTTTCCTGAATTCCCAAATAAACTAATCAAAATTCCCAAAAATGGGATTTTTCACATTTATGGCTATAGAATCCACATTTTTCCGAAGTTCCGTATATTTTGATTTGCATCTTTTAACAACATATTGTAGATTCTTAAAATGTATTTCGCTTGTCGATTCGTGCTTTGGAATTTGAGAAAATGTGGTCTAAAATCAAAAATTCTTATAAAATGGGTCGAATTCGGGAGGGTGTGTACAATGACTAATTGAGTTATTGGGCTTGTTTTTTATCTCAAAGTCATCTCTGTGAAGTTACCTTTCAGAAAAGTGTAAAATTATTATAGATTGCTAAAGAAAATTTTATTTTAGATAAAAAAGAGTGTAGATATTTTTTCGGCTAAAAAAACACAAAAAGTCGTCTTTTTTGCAATTTTCAAATTCAAAATCGTTTATTTTAGGACTCGGTAAAGGTATCGACTTCAATTTTTTTTCTTCAATAGATAATTTTGTTCTTTAACTAGTTGAGAAAAAAACTAATAAAATCGGTCGGAAATACTAGGATATATATGAAAGAACTGGACCAAGAACATGCAAAATTATGGTGCTTAAAAATTCAAACGCAAATAACTCGAAAACTATAAGAGATAAATAGGACACGGGTGCATGTTTTTTATAGGTCTTATCAGGGCCTACAACAATATATAAAAATATTTGAAATCGGAAGAGAAACAAAAATTTGGCAAGCGATTAAAAGTTTTTGATGTCAGAGGTACCTAACTTTGAGCCCCCTTCCAAACTTAACATTGTACACTCTTCTGCTACGCCTATACCAAATTTCATGAAAATCCAACCAGCCGATCAGTAGTTACAGATTTATTTCCAAAAAAATTTCGATTCTGCCCCACTGTGCACTGTAAGGATACTAAAAATGATCACATGATACCAAAATTGAAATGATTCGAAATGTTTAGGTTTCGTTAGAATGGGAAATTAGAAATCTAACAGTTGTGTATGTTTATAAGGATTCTTTGGTTTTTACAAATTAACAAAACTTTGCAATTTTTGTTGTGCAACACATTTACAACAAACGAACGTTTTTCAAAATTTTTTCTATACATTTCTTTCTTTTATTGTTGTTGTGTTTTTGTTAGCTAGTTGGCTTGTGTAAGCGATAAATGATTGTGTTTAATTTATTATGCTAAACACACATTTTTAATACTCCATTTTTTGAGGAGAGAACAATAAAATATAATAAAAAAGCGAGTTAAAAAAAAAAAAAATTAAACAATAAGTGTTGTTATGACACATAATCTGCAACACGTGTAACGTTCGATACCTATTCGAATCATCATCTAATCATATGTATATTTGAACAAAAGTACACACAAATGATTTTCCATCGCAGCAGGGAAATATAATAGTGCTTCATCCCTGCAGTCCTTTGTGAATGCCTCCACACCGTTCCGAAAGAATTTTAAACACATTCCACTTTGCTTTCTATGAAAATTCCTTAAAGAAAGCCACGGCTTCCTTTAAAAAATCCATTACTAATTCTTGTTTCCCTTTCATTAGATACGTAGTAGAAAGTGCATCACTCATTTATTAACTTTCTCATTACAAACAGAAATATTTTTAATTGCGAGACTTATAAAGCTTATTTTAAGTGTCGTTAATGAAGGTAGTCCGCATGCCTTTTTTAATTCAATTTCATACTCTTTTGTAATAGCATTTCGCATAAGAAAGCATATTTATTTAAGAGCAAATACTTGCCTTCTCGCTTCTATTTTGAAGGAAGAGGGGAAGGCCTTGCCTCTAATGACAAGTCGTGTAAAAAAGAAAGAATATTGGAATGCAAGTGGCATGCCTTGTTGCTGATAAATGAAGCATCTTAGAATGTCTTCTTTTTTCTGTTGATATGATACAGTCCATAGAATTATTTGTATATGATAAATTTGATTTGTTTATAATAACACAAGTTTACAAATTGGGTCCAACTTTTGGGCTTAAACAGATGAAAATTACATTCGCTTCTCAAGATTGCTTCTAGTTTTCAAGTTCTAGGATGTTGGGGCAATGTGTTGTCATAACGACTTTTTGATGTTGAAGTTGCTCAAAGATTAATTTGAATAATTTTCTTAATGTTAGATTTTATTCAAGATCATGTAGAAATATAGCAAAATTATTTGTATTTACCAATACTGCTGGAGGCCGCTGGTAAGTGCTGTCCGCGGTTGGGTTGATGTGCAAATAGTAGGTGTGTTCCGGCAGCCGGCAATTCTGTTGTCTTCTTGAGAAAACACGTCGTTGATTTCTGCAGCCTTCACTGGCTTCCTTGTCTACGTTTCCTGTGCCTTTTTTCTTTATATTAAAAACAAAAATCTTTTCTTTTTTTTTTTTATAATTAATTTTATTTATTTCACTACTTTTCTTTTATTTTACTTTTCCCTTTTCTTATAGAAGTCTAAGTCGGTTGCTCATGACACTTTGATAGTAAGTAAAATACAATACCAAAAAAAAAACTTGTAATAACCTAGCCAGACGTTTTTACACCGCTTTGTATAAGGCTCAAAACAGGGTTGTTTAACTGCTCGTTGGCAACTTACACGTTATTTACACCATCCAAAATTTGCTTGTCGACTCTAGAAGTGTTTTGACGCTAACATTACCGCAGGCCTTGAACGGTTGTGCAACATATTTTACAAATATAAATAAAATTAATCTATATCGAATTGAAAATACTATTTCAATAACATAAGACAGAGTCTAATATAAATTAATGAGATCAATTCATTTATTATTTTTTTATAACTTAAAAGATATTATAGTACAAATAAATATAAAACAAGTTTAAGATCGTGTTATATAATAATATAGTAATATGATATAATAATATAATTAAAATAATACGATTAAAGGAAAATATTAGCCTAAAAGTAAATTCATGAATTCAGAATTTTTATAGGACCACAAATTGAAATCAGTTTTTTGTTCTCTTAACGGCTTCTCCAAAAAATGCCAAACCAAATATGGTGGCTTGTAAGTATATTTTACCTGTTCGCCCCCTGGCTGGACCAATCAAGATACGACTCGCTGCGTCTGCTCCCAGAATCATAAAGTATTGAACCATCCGTCCATCTCGTTTAAAACTGAAAGCAAGTAAAGATTCATATAGTTTGGCGACGAAGCTAGAGATAATGAACATAAATTAAGTGGAATTATTTGGTATGAGGACTAATTTGTAAATCGGTCGGGTAATGATACTTTTTTGCGTCTTAAGATCAACTACTCGAACTTTACCATCTGTGCCGGGACAAACGTTTACAACACGACATAAGCGCCATTCTGTGGGACAAGACGGCTCATTTTTTAAAACCACAAGGTCATTACATTTGTTTGAGGAAACTTCCATTTATTACGCTTATGCAACTCTTTCAAATATTCACCTTTCCATCGATGACAAATTTCCTGATGCAAAGCTTTAATTTTGCGCCAGCGATTAACAATACTAATTGGGGAGTTTATCTCTTCGGGTTCAGCAAGGGACAGCATCGCTGAACCTATTAAGAAATGACCTGGCGTGAGTACTGACAAATCCTCTATATTCTCTGACGTAGGGCTAAGAGGTCGCGAATTGTGACATGACATGTTGAAAACTCTTCAAAAGTATACTTTAACTGGCCAGCAGTCTTTCTAAAATGCATTTTCAAACTTTTTACTCCTGCCTCCCATAGCCCTCCCATATGAGGAGCCGCTGCAGGAATGAAGTGCCACTGTAGGTGTTGATGTCAATACTTACCAACTGCAGTGTAGTGGTTCCTTAATGTGCTTTTCAAAATTCTCCTTAAGTTCTCTTGCGACATCCACAAAATTTCTGCCATTATCAGAGAAGATACGGTTAGGGCAACCTCGCCGAGCTATAAATCGTGCCAAGGCAGCTAAGAAGGCAAGCGTTGACAAATCGCTAACAGGTTCAAGGTGTATCGCCTTAGTAGAGAAACGCACAAAGAGACACACATAGCCTTTAGTAGACATCGGGTAGAGTTGACATTATTTGTGTTTGAAACCTTTTTTGATATAATACGCAAATTTTACAGTTATGAATAACGGACCTGATTAGATTTTTTCCTTTATTATCCAACATTCCTGCTGAACCAAATTCAAAACTAGACGATGGCCTCTATGGAGGGCTAACTTTTGAACAAATTCAACATATAGTCGAGCTAATCTACTACCAGAAGCGAGTATTATGGGGTGTCGCTCGTTATAGGATAAACATTTAGTAGAAAAAAGTCGACCGTTCGCACGAATTATATTATACTTATCTAGAAATGGTGTAAGCGTTAACAAAGGACTACATGAGTCGATGTTTTTTCTTCACATTTTATTATAAAATAAACAATATTAGAATTTCACCTCAGCGCCAGATTGGCATTATAGAGGCTTGTTGGCAAAATTTTAACAAAAGTATTAAAAAAATATTTATAATAAATAATAATTTATAATTTTAACGTGTATATCAAACATACCAATAAACATTATATCAGAAGCTCATCAACATGTTGAAATAAAAAAATTTTTTAATAAGATTTAAACTGCGATAGGCTTGAGGCTTGTTTAATATTATGTGGCAATTTATTATATTGTCTACAACCAGAGTCTTCAACTCGTTGCTTAGTTGTTTCAGATTGGCAAAAAATTATTCTTAAATTGTCACGATTTCTTGTGTTGAAGGTATCCTGATTCCGTGTGAATTGTATGGTATGATGTTTTTCCTCTATTGTAAGCATTTAAATTCGTGGGAAAAATACCGCTGTTGGGACAAGTGAAATAAACGATTTCGTACGAACAACAATTCTTAAGTGAAATTTTAGTTGCTGCCTGGTTTAAGGCTTTACGTCTGATTTGTTTGCCATATTAAAAAATCGAAATATATATCCAATCACAAGATATACTCTGGGTAAATCTGAGAAACGGTGAAGAATATCCTCACTATCGGCCGATCTAGCAATATTAACCTGAACCCTTTTCATCTCTTCGGTTGTTTCATATTCCAAAGCACCCTTGGGCCATGAGGACTTATTCAATATGAGTCAGTCTGGGCCGTGCCACCAAAGTGTATTATCCTTAAGCTCCGCAGGAGTCAGCCCCCGGGTTGCTAGATCAACAGGGTTGTAGTTCGAAGATGTACGAAACCAATTTTTATTTCCAACCTTTTCTAAAATTATAGCTACTCTATTTTTCCAGCTAGAGTGTGGTTTTCATAACCAAGCAAGAACTATTGCTGAGTCAGACCACAAGTATATAGTATAAGATTTAATATTGAAAGTAGAAATTTCACTGTTTACTAAATTGGCTAAAAGGACTACTCCACACAATTCTAAACAGGGTAATGAAGGCTTCTTAACTGGAGCTACTTTAGTATTACCCACGAGCAAATCTACAGAAATACGGTTATCAATACTAACTCTTATGTATATAGTATCCGCATATACTAATTCAGAAGAGTCACAAAACCCATGAAATTCTATTTTGCATTCTGGAGAATACTGGACCCAGCGAGGGAGTTTTATATTATCTATCCCATTATAATTAGAAATAAATGCTTGCCATTTTTTTAGAGCTATTGGTTTTATAGCATCATCCCATTCAATTCTATCAAGCCGCATTTGTTGCATTAAAATTTTTTTAGTTATTACCACTGGTGCTAGCCATCCAGCTGGATCAGACACCCGGGAGATTATCGAAATAACTTCACGTTTTGTATAACATGTTTTGATCATTATCTTCTCAGTCGAAAAATAAAAAACATCTTCTATGGCATTACAATGTATACCAAGAATTTTCGTAATACTTTTATTATCGAGCGACAACGTCGAAGGTTTTACGTGAGTACCTGTCCATGTAGACCCAACCTCACGGTGCTCTACGCAGAGGGTGTATACAATGCGTTCACCAGCGCCCCCAAGTCTGACAGAAGCCATCCTTGAGTACCAATTTGAAGTCATGTATTTGGACATGAACTCCCCCTTGGTTAGGAGCGGAGCCTATCTAAACTCCTTCCGATCTATGGGTCACGGCACCCGGTTGCAATGCAACTCCACACTGAGCTCACGCTCTACCCGCAATTTGTTTCTAAACCACAACCACCACGAAGCTCCCCAAGTGGCCGCACCGTTGCCAGGCTGGAACCGAAGTTCCAGGGGCTGCTGACACCCGTGGTACCAGTATTAAGTCACCGGTCGGACTTCGTAGCCAAAGATGACTACTACCAGTTGAACTCCAAACAGTTCGGGACTGGTAACCCGCCACCACACACAAAACACACGTCAACATGAATGGACAACAATTACATCACAAACAATCAACAACTACCCTCACGGGCGATTCGTTGGCCACATGGTGTGGCACCAGCAACGGACAAAACGAACAACGACTAGAACAACTTCGACGCTAGCACCCTCGCGGGTGGTCTTGGTCACAAGAGTGACCCGGAACCAACAACGACGACAGAGAAGAAACACGAACAAGAGAGACAGCAAGTTGAGACGAAACAGGAAAGCGAAGTTGGAGCAAAATCTGCAATCCATCATGCCAACCACCGCCAGCGGACACATACATACCCGCAAATTTTGGTCATACAACAGCGACGAAATTAGCGACTAAGCAGCAACGGCAAGGAGCACCACTACGGTTGCTCATATAGGAGCCGCCTCCAGTCTCCTTCTTCTTCTATCAAATACCTCCCGGGCGAAATCGCCCAACCTCCCAAATGTCCGCACGTCCACTAAGGCCCTACTAAAATCCCGAGCCCCCGCAGTATGAGTTATGCCCATCCTATCTAAACTCCTAATGTCATCATAGTAGTGGCATGCCGTCAGTACATGCCACACGTCCACAAGTCCTCTCCCGCACCCACAGTTTGGAGTATCGGACAGACCCCTCTTATGCAAAAATGCATTGAGTGAGCCATGTCCCGTCAGTATAAAACCCAGACTCAGACCGTAGCCAAAATCTGGACGTTGCCATACGAAGTCCGCGTCACATATGAACTCATACGTTACCCTTCCATTGTCACTGTTCGTCCATCTCGTCCTCCACCTAGACAGAAGACACTCCTCTATGAGTGCCTTCACCTGCAAGCCATCCCCATTCATCAGATCAGAAGCAGAAACCCAATCATGACCAAGAAGCGGTAGCCCCTTCTTGATTTTGAAGGCAATAGCACGACGTATTACCTCCAGATCAAGAGGTTCCACACCCAGAAGAACCTGGAGTGCGTCCGTCGATACCGTCCTACAAACTGGCATGCACGCCAACATCGCGACCCTCAGGCAGGATAAGACCTTGTTTCTGCCAACAACAGACATAACCGTTTCACACCATACAGGGGCATCAAACAGCACTCCTGCTGAGGCCCCAGTCACTCCTGAGGATGCGCCTAACCTTACCCGCAACACTAGACAACTTGTCCCTTATGTGAGTAAGATGAACCAGAAAGTTCATCCTCTCACTCATCATTATTCCCAGATACTTGACCTCAGTCGCGTATCTGAGACTAACATTGCCAGTCCGAATGAGTGGAGGACGGCCACGCGATAACTTGCCCTTAAGCAACATTATCTCGGTTTTGTCCATCGCCACTTCGACGCCTGAACGACCGCTCCACTCACACACATCGCGCATGACCTGCGCAGCCCTGCTTTCTAGATCAGCACGAGACTGACCCTCGACAAGGATGAGCAAGTCATCCGCATACGCATACACCTTGAAGGAACGCCCCAGCTGCGCCAGAGGATCCATCATAATGTTCCAAATAAATGGACCACAGATGGAACCCTGCGGACACCCACGAGTAACGTCCCTCCAAACCGTGTCGTTGGCACCTACGACACAAGCCCGTCTGTCGCTGAAGTAGCTCCTCCAGAGGGCTAGCTCCCGACAGCCCACTTCCTCCAGCCTTCTAAAGACGCTACTCTACGACAGGTAGTCAAAAGCACCCTTGAAGTCAACGAAAATGCCAAGAACGTACTTGGCCGAAGACTCACTAACGCTCCTGCGCACGTGCAGCCTCAACGCCTCTACCTTCCCTAAAACCGAACTGGAACTCAGCAGGTCCCTCGCTGGCGTTCTCCCTCAGTCGAGATACCATAATTCTTTCCACCACTTTTGCAAGTACCGGAAGGAGACTGATGCCCCGATGAGAGCGAGGATTACTCCTCACCCTATCAGGAGACTTCAAGAGGACTACAACGCGAGCGCGCTTCGAAGCTTCGGGGAAATAGCCCTCACTAAGACACTTCCCAAAGACCGACTCCAAATGTTCAGGTATGGCCTTCCAGATGCTTTTACACATCTCTCTAATCATACCATCAATACCCGGAGACTTTCTACTTCTGACCCGACAAATACTGTCCACGACTTCCGATCTCTCCAAGTTTGGAGGATCAACCATCTCCCTAATGAGGGGAGAGTGGTCAACCGGTTCCGTACTTGAGAAGAAAACCCCCAGAAGTTCGTCAGTACATTCCCTGCAAGTCGACAATGTAACATTGCCTACCTGAAGACAAGCCTATCCTTCCTACCCCTACACACCCGGTAAACCCTACCCCAGGGGTCATCCCTGTTGTCCCGTACGAAGCTCCTCCAATCGTTCTCTTTTACCCTAACGATTCTGTCCTTGTACGTTCGAAGAGCAGACCGATAGTCAGTTTCACGCTGAGCCCGATCATCAGCGTTGGTATTCCTGGCGCTCTGGAAAGAATTCTGGAGTTGCCTGACTGACCTTCGCATCTGATCAAGTTCGCGAGTCCACCAACTGACCCTGCCCGGCTTAGTCTCACGACGTCGGCCAAGCAAGGAGTCATTTGCTGAACACATCCACTGATCTATACAGTCTATCTGGTCATCAACCGTCAGTGCCCTAAAGTCATCAATTGACTGCAACGAAGCAGTCGCCCTTACGAATTCCGAGTAATTGTCCCAGTCAACGTCGCGATCCCTCCACCTTCTAAGAGGTGCTGTCTCCCGAGTCCGTCTGTGATAAGAGAGCACAATCTCAATGAGATTATGGTCACTCCCCTGGGACCATCAAAAGTATAATGGTCACTCGGCTCATTCAACACAATGACGCTCTTTGTAACTAGCCACTCACTAAGCATTACTCCTCGTACATAGTTCTGATGAGCAGGAGCTAACCTACCAATCTTAGAGAACCACATACGAGAGCATGCGTTTGCATCCAGGCCTAGCATTACAGGATAACTACTCGCGAGGAGTAGCACCGAATCCGTATAACTTAAATACTGTTCCAGAGGCCCCCCAAACCTACAATAGATGCTAACCAGAAACATCCTCCCAAAACCCCCCTCTACGGAAACGCAGATCCCCCACTGGCTACGACTAACTACAGTACAATCAAGGTCCTGTCATTCACAATAACTGCAGATTTCCCCCCACAGTCCGTAAAAACCCCCCGGCAGACCACCCGTAGTATACGGCTCCTGCACAAGTGCAAATGTCGCCCCCAGGTCACGTATCGCCTGCCCTAGTTCGCAGATCACCGTATATGACCGCTGGCAGTTAAGCTGTAGTATCTTCAGGTCTATCGAGCGACAGATGTGACGGCTCAATCCCACGGTGGTCTTACCACTGGGTGTGGTACAATGCGCCAACCAACGCCCCCATGTACCTGTCAGGAACACATAGGTGGTAATTTGAGAGACTCATTGTCTGGATAAGTCCACTCCCCCTTGCTTAGGAGTTGGAGCTATCTAACCTCCTGCCGCACTATTGGCGATTTGTGTTGCTATGCAATACCACATCTGGACTATAAACCCCTTCCTGCGATTGAGGTTTAAGCCAACAACCACCACGTGACCCCCCGAAGGGCCTCTCCAACAGCCAGTCCAGTGCGACAACACCGACAAATCAGTGTTGCCGCACCAGGGGCTACTGGCTCCCGTGGTACCAGATTGTGTTAAGTCTCCGGTCAGGCCCCGAAGGTCCTTTTCTCCCATTATAGACCCCAGACAAGTCCATGCAATGGTGCACCTATATATACCTGCCAAACTGTTACGCTCTCTCTATCCTAGAGTGTAACATGACAGGATTTTCTCTACCAGGTATGAGCTATAAATCAAGAAAATAATTTTCCAAGAAGACAAGCTGCCGTGGCGGAAGGTCTATCGAGCGACAAAGGGATGTGTTTAACAAATGTTTTTGAGGCAAATTTTTTAAATTTATTTTGAGTTTGAGGTCCATTTTCGCAGCTCAAACCCCGTCGATTTTAATAAACCAATTAATTGGTTTCTTGCCTCCAAGGCTTCAGAAATTGAATGAGCTCCTACTAGAGCATCATCGACGTACATGCACTCACGAAGGACTCAAGAGCCTATTGGAAAATTACGTTCTTTATCATCAGCTAATTGAAAATGCGTTCTCAAAACTAGAAATGGGGCACAGTAAACGCCAAATGTGACAGTGTTTAATTGAAAATCTTCTATTCCATTTTCTTCCGAGTTCTTAAAAACAATTTTTTGAAAATGTCTATGTTCAAGCTTAAATAATATTTGGCGGTACATTTTCGAAATATCTGCGTTGACAACAAATTGAAATAGACCCATTTCAAAATAATTGAGACCAAATCGGTTTGATAGGGCCCACATGTAAAAATCATTTAGATTTGAACCATTAGATGAAACACTCGAAGCATTAAAAACTACTCTCAATTTTGTTGTGGTACTTTCTGGTTTGACTACAGCATGATGAGGTAAATAATACCCTGGACCCCTCGTTGAGTTTTTAACTTTCTCCATAAAGATATATATTCTTTTAGGACCTCATCATATTGAGCCTTAAATTCTGGTTTTTGCAAAAATGATTTCTCATTTCTGCAATATGTCTATTATGACCAAGTGACAGAAAATCCTTCTTAAAGGGGAGTAAAACTACATATCTAACTTCGTCATTTCTTGTGGTGCTAGAACGTTATATTTCCTCGCACTTCTTATCTTCTTCTGACAGAATATTTTTGCTAGGAACTTCTTCTAGTTCTCAAAACTTTGTCAACTGGTCGTCCAATAAAGCCTTTGTCATGTAAGACATTGTAACCGTTCGTGTGGAGACATGGCTTGGTGTTGGGCCAGTAACAATCCAGCCAAAAATGGTTTCTTGGGCTACAAGCGAATCAAAAATTACATGCTGTACTTCACTACGAAGAATTGAAGGATATAAATCGCCTCCTAATAATAAATCAATTTCTCCACTTTCATAAAATGTTGGATCAGCGTAATCAAGATTTGGAAATTCAAAATTACTCAAGGGCTTAAAGGAATGTGTAGGAACATTACAGTAATACGAGGCACCACTAAAGCATTTTTTGTATTCTTTCAGAAATAAAACTTTCATCAGAACATGGATCAATTAAGGCCCGTACCTTATAATAACAACCAAAAGATAATATATTGGCCCAAGCTGTAGCTAACATTACCTTTTTTGAAACAGAAGTGTGATGGGACTGTATAACACTAGAAGGACCAGGAGTATTGGTGGACTGCATTTGCTTTGTTGCATCACTTTGAGTTTCACTTAGTGAGGAACTACTCGAATGATTCTGATTTGTATAATTTTTCTTTATGAAATCTCTATGCAGAAAGGTATGATGTTTCTTTTTACATTTGGAGCAACCATTCGGATTAGTGCAATTACCATACATATGACCAATAGTAAGGTAATTGAAACAAAATTGAAACTTTCTTATAGCTGATACACGAGCTAATTTTATAACTTTCCCTGCATAACTTACATTGAAATAGAATGAAACAATTCCTTCTTTTTCCCTACTGAACATTCTGAACATATATTTTTCGAAAATCGACATTTTATAGAAAACCAATTATATACGAATGATAAGAACAACAAAAATTGGGAGATACTTTCCAATAAACTTAAGTTTTTTAGAGACAGAAGAATAGTATGGGAAAACAGAATTAAATTTCCAATAAAAAAAATGAACGACAAAATTTTTGATACAAATTTATAAAGCAACAAATATAAGAGTAACTGTACGAAGAAAATGGTAATATATTGTTCGTAGTCACGTTAAATAATTGCAGAGCACATAACCTCAATTTACCGAATCACAAATATGAACCACACTATGAGACACTTTAGTTTAATAAATAAAATGTACCAACATTTTCTTTACGGGAGAAGCAACAAAAATGTATTTACCAATACTGCTGGAGGCCGCTGGTAAGTGCTGTCCACGGCTTGGTTGATGTGCAAATAGTAGGTGTGTTCCGGCAGCTGGCAATTCTATTGTCTCCTTGAAAAAACACGTCGTTGATTTCTGCAGCCTTCACTGGCTTCCTTGTCTACCTTTCCTGTGTCTTTTTTCTTTATATTAAAAATACAAATCTTTTCTTTCTTTTTTTATAATTAATTTTATTTATTTCACTTCTTTTATTTCACTTTTCCCTTTTCTTATATAAGTCTAAGTCTGTTGCTCCTGACACTTGGATAGTAAGTAAAATACAATACAAAAAAAAAAAGAAACTTGTAATAACCTAGCCAGCCGTTTCTACACCACTTTGTATAAGGGCCACGAAAGGGTTGTTTGACTGCTCGTTGGCAACTTACACGTTGTTTACACCATCCACTAGTCGACGCTAGCAGTGTTTTGACACTAACATTGTTACGCGCTCAGACGTGCTTGCCACTTGAATAAGGAATCACATTTTTTTAATTTTAATTAAGTATATCTCCTAAACTAAAGTTCAGAAAAAATAATTTTTTGCACAACCAAATTTCAAAATGCTGGCTTTAGTTTCCTAAAGAAATAAAAAATATACATATTTTGTTATACTAAAATTATGTATTTATTTAAAGACATGTATTTCTGTGGTACTTTTTCGTGTGTCACTTGAATAAGGAATATTTTAAAACTAAGCAAACTGTAATTTATTTTTTAATTTTAAGTTATAAAAATGAAAGTTATTATCTTCTAGCAATCAATTAGTAATGAGTACTGCCACCATTTCTAGAAATAACCTCAAAAATACGATTTGGCATTGACTTGTATAATTGAACTTCATGATTCCGTTATTGCACCCTTTAAGGATTCCATCGTCTCAAATTGTTTTCCTCCTTCATAAACCTTTCTTGCAAGCCAACCTCAGATATTTTATATTGGATTCAGGTCTGGTGAATATGGGGGCCAATCCAAAAGTTGAACACCTTGTTGATTAATTTATTGTTTTACTGCTCTGGCGGTATGAATCGGAGAGTTGTCGTATTGGTACGTCCAAGGTATAGGTCCAAAGAAATCATTAAATTTTGTAAATGCTTCCTCTAGAATTTTTTTGTAAGTCGTTGCAGTCATTTTGTTGGATACAAAAACCAATTCTATGGTACCATAATGGCACTCCATACCATTATTCCGCCCTCTCGGCTCAAAAATAATTCCTCCTTATTTAAGTCATGGAAGTAATAGTTATACCCGTCGGGACCATCAATATTAAACTTTTTTTCATTGAAAAATATAACTTTAAACCATTTTCATTACGTGGTGTTTTTTTTGCAGTTTTCGTAGGACTATGTATGGGCACGACTTTAAAATACGGTGCACTGTTCTTAGACTTGCACTGACTCCACTTTTTTCACGTATTTTTGATACCGATATAGCAGAATTTGATGCAATTCTATGAATTTTTCGTCTTTCTTTTGGAGTTGTTGCCACTTTCTTCCACCCTTTCATGTTTTTTCCATATCTTTCCACGTCATTTAAATAATTGTACAACTGTCTTTCCTCTATTAATGTTTTTGGCTATTTGGACCGGATTCCAACCCTGGGATTTCAAAATCAGAATTTTTTCTTTTTCAGAGTTATTAAGAGCCATACCATGTCCCATTTTGAATAAAAACTATCTAAAAACTATCAAATTAAAAATTGTCTAGCCGTTTATATTGAAAGAAATTCAAATCATAGCCTTCCTGATTAATATTAAAAGAATTCCTTATTCAAGTGAAACACGAAGAAGTACCACAGAAATACATGTCTTTAAATAAATGCATAATTTTAGTATAACAAAATATGTATATTTTTTATTTCTTCAGGAAACTAAAGCCAACACCTTGAAATTTGGTTGTGCAAAAAATTATTTTTTTCTGGGCTTTAGTTTAGAAGATATACTTAATTAAAGTTTAAAAAAATGTGATTGCTTATTCATGTGGCAGGCAGTGTATATGAGGATTACATATAATTTCTTTTTAACAAAAATTTCTATGTATATAGATAGTCTACTGGAAGTTCTAGATTACAAATCCCCGTGGTTCGTATCCTCGTAGATTCCAAGTAGTATGTTTGCGTATGTTCCAAAACAGGTGTATAAGTTGGTCTGAATCATACCAAATAGTGTATGTCTATTGAAAAACAGGTATATGAATTAGTTCGTTCATGGCAAAAAGTATATTTCTATTAAAAACAGATGGTTTGATCATACTAGGTAGGTGGTTTTACTTATGAAACGATTGTATGAAGTGGTTTGCAAGTGTGACAAAGAATATTGTTTGAGGGTTGTTGCACACTTAAAATAATCGTTTTATAATTCCTCTCACGATCATGTATTGTTTGTAAGATACCTGTATTTGTAAACAAAAACGCCCAGGAAAAAAAAATTCAAAACGCGCTAAAAAGCGCTAAATTGAACCAAATCCTTTAATTCTACGCCAATTTAGCACCCTTTATCTCATTTTTTAAACTAAAATCTTATTTTTATTAAGATTAACAACTTCAATATTACAAGATCAACATTCGTTTTTTTTTTCTTTTGGTATTTTAACTTTAGTATAAATAGTGAATTGGATTTCAATTCAAATTAAAAATTGGTATTTTATTACAGAAGCATGTGGTTAAATTTTATGCACATTTAAAATTCCAGATTTATAACAGATTTTTCTTTTTTTTTAGAATTTAAATTTATAAAACTATTATCTTCGGTTAGATTCTTTAAAATTTTAGTTCAAAACCTTTGATTTAATCAGTCCACTTTTTTCTTTTTTCAAAAAATGCAATTCCTAAAATAAATAGGTATATATTTGGAAGAACTTGAAAAATTGTTAATAAATATTTTATTTGATGGAATTTGAAAAATGGATACACACCTCAAATGACCACCTTAAGTAAAATCATCTTCAAGGTTTATTTTGTCATTTTGAATGAAGTTTTTAGTAACTACTTCTAAAATGTGAAAATAAATTAATTATTAGCAGGAAAAAGGTTAGTTATTTCTAAGAACATTAAATTTTTTTCATAATCAAGAGAAATACTTCAAGAAGCATAAAAGAAAAACATATTACCAATGACAACCATGGGTTTAAAAAATAACTTCTGCAGCTCTCTTGCAGCAATAAGTACTTCCTTGCAATGACAATACAGTGTTAAAATTATGACTTTTTCAGCTCTTTTTTAGTTTATTTTTTACTACGAATAAGGGCCACATTTGCTAACAACAAAATGTATCAGTTTTTCATTCTCTACATTTACTATGTACACTACACTGCACCAAAATTTACCGACTTTTGAATTTTGATAGTAACTACTAATCCAATCGTTCTTTGGATTGTAAAAATATATTGTGTGAAATATTAGTGAAATTAGTGAAATTATCGTTAACCCGTGCCGCATTGGATCTGAAGTTTGTATGGTGCGTTTATAAGGGGAAAATTTGGCTTTTTACAGTTTTTGGGAAAACTTAGCCATTGATAGATCCACATATAATTATCTATCAAACAAGATATAAAAGGAAAAAATTGGTTAAAAAATGTATAACTTATTACGAATTCTTCAAACATTTAATGTGTTTTAGACCACTTGTGTAAGATGTGTACAAACAAATTTTTAATTTTTTAAGAAATGTTTAAATGAAATACTATTTCTAATTAAATTTGAACAATAATTATTGAAAAATATGTTTTTGTTTCTCGAGGATAATTCAAACCCTTTTCCGTGCTTGGTTAAAAAATTATGGTTTTTTTAAGACTGTTTCAAAACTTCAGTTTCAAACGTTTAAAAATTCTAAAAAGTTCCAATAAGACTATGCATGCTTATAGACAACACTACGGTAAATAAAATTAAAAATGAATTACTAAGCCATACTAGCGATTTGAATTTTGCTTTTTTTTTAGTTATAAAGTAATTTTTTTTAGAACTGTTATTCAGAGTAAACCGAATTATTACAGAATGAGATAAAACATGTCTGAAGAAATAAATTCTGAAGTTTTTAGGATAATTTGATAAGAATAATATTTAAAATTGAAATTGAAAATTTTAGGGAAAACATTAAAAAAACTAATTTTTTTTATCTGGATTTCGATAAAATTCTTTTCTTAAATATTTGTAAAGTAAATTGTATTAATTAATATCATGGACAAATAATGGATAATTACCCCATCTTGGCAACTGAAGTCATGATAAACCATCAAAATCTCTCACAAAAATCATTGCATCAAACTCAAGATAAAAAAATATTTTTTCGTGATGTTTTCCTTAAAAATTTGAAATATTCGGTCAGTAAATTTTGGTGCAGTCGAATATACATATATCTATTATTTGGTGTATAAATTTATTCATTCAACATTATTTTCTGTTTTTAACCCCAGTTGAGAGAATTAGGTACGACTGTAATTTTTTTGTTTTAAAATTATAATAACCATTAGACACCTGCAATTTTAATTAAATATTTTTTTTTTATTGAAAATTTAGAAAAAAATCCCGACGTGTTCCGGAAGTAATAGGGTTCTTTATATAAAAACTGCATAGGTACAATTGTACTTGAATGTATTTCGTAATTAGTTGTACTACAATTGTTTTGATGAAGCTCTACAAATTGTCTTTACATATATAAACAAAAGATACGAAAAAATATTTTGATTGTGTTTTTTGACAATAAACTAATGTGGGACACACTATGCACTGAATGTTATACTCAGAGAGTTTCCACGCAGAACACACTCAACTTGCTGATCTTATGTTATTTAGGTGACTATAATAGTGTCGAAAGCAAGAATTTCGCGGATTTTGTCTTTTCAATTTCCCGCGTATTACGCATAGTTAGTAGAAATACAATTGGCTTGAAGAATTTAAGTTATCTTTAGTTTTCAGTTTTCTCATATTATTTTGGGCCAAGTAATTACTGCAATTTTAATGCAAAATTTTAAGTACGAGGTCCCTCCATGTTACATATATAGTAAAACTCTTTATTTTTATTATAATTTCATATGATATTTTCTGACTCTCTCTCTTGCTCTATATATATATATATATATATATATATATATATATATATATATATGTGCAAGTATTGCATTTACTGTGTAGTCGTGACTGAACACCAAAGTGAAAGAAAAATTAAACACTTTTAAATGAATAAAATTTTTGTTTTCTTATAGAGTCAGAAAATATTATCTAACATTATAATAAAAATAAAGAGTTTTTACTATTTATGATAGCTAATTTTGTTAGGCAATAGTGCAAAAATTTTTGTACAAAAATGCAATCGCCCTGTGGTCAAATTTTCAATATACTATAATTTAAAATTTTTAAAAGCAAAAGAGAAACATTAATATCCAGAATTATCTGTAACTTTTACATACACCTTAAATAATATCCAATTGCATATTCTATTTTAACATTTTGTGAATTTCGATTTTGAGCCATTATGAAATATTTGATATATCCTTGAATTTTTTGACCTGCAGATCACAAATTTGAAAATAATTTAATGAAATTTGGTATCTATAGTTGTTTTGAAATAAGAAAAATTATTACCGAAATTAATTATTATCGGTCGATTGTCTCATCTACATCATATATATATATATATATATATATACATAGTTATAAATGTTGTGAATCTTCAAAAGGTTTCCTCCCTTATCAGAAATCCTCATAAAGCTAGTTATAAAAAAACTATATCTTAAAAGGATTTCTATAAAACGTAATAATTCCAAATCTTACCTCACTATTTTTTTCTATATAGAAATTCAAAATTCCAGACAGTTCGGCAATAAAATATTTATATATGTAAAATTTTCGAGTTAATACACCACCCTCTAATTATATATGTTTTCAGTGTGAAATTTTAATGTTCAAATGAAAAAATTAGAAATGAAAAATTTTTAACAAAATTTTCAAATACAATGTATTTCCTAATGAAAACTTTCAAAGTATTTTTTTTTTCAACCTGTAAAATAACTTGATATTGATTTAACCCTCACATTTTGGGTACACAATTTTTTTAAAACATCGCAAAAATTCATTTATTATTTGGCAAAAAAAGTTTACATATAGTCCTTGTAAATCCTTACAAAAATATGCTTACTTACGTAGGTTATCTCTTTCAGTATTTTTTGACTCACATTTCTTATAACGACACTGTGTCCGTTTGAATGAAAAGAGTCAGTTTTTAAAATACGTTTTTCCGGATTGGGATTTTGGATATATTGGCATAAAGCAGTGGGAGTGTTTTTAATTCTCTAATTTGAGTCTACCTATATTGCGTCAAAATTTCATTTCAATATCTCTACTCGTTTAAATTTTATTTAGGTCCAAATATTAACATTATTTTTAAATATTAAGTTTTTCAGGTCATGGTCTGAAGAAATTTGAAATTTAGTGCCAATATTGAGCCCGAAAAGTTAAAAAAAAATCTTAAAAAAAGAGGCTAAAAATGAGTGAATAATTTATTTCGATCTAATTATCTCTTAAATTAAAAGATATAACCTACATATGTAAGCGTATTTTTTGTAGAGATTTATGAGGGATATCTATACGTATTTTTTTTTTTCTATCAAATCATAAATTAATTTTTGGCGATTAAAAAAAAAGAATAGCATACCCGAGATGACCAAATTTGGAGGACTATCCACTTCTACCCTGATCCGCTAGGAATCTGTGCTCTTTCAAATCAACTCGAAAACACCTTGTCTCTGGCCTTATTGAGATACTTCTAACAGTTCACAAGTTGCAGAATTATTTCCAAAAAAAAAAACCACTAGATTGAACAAATGTGGCACTGCGCCATAAAGTTGTATAATTGTTTTTTTACTAAATATTACTCATACGCAACTGATTTTTAGTTAAATTAGTATTTAAAGTATTAAACAATTCAAGCTAATACAATGAACTTTTCCACAAGACACAGAAAAGAAAAAGAGAAAAATATATTTAAGTTGAATTGATTATACTGGGAAAATATTTTCCAAAGCTACTACATGCATTTATACGAATTTATAAGATATTTTAAACAAACAACTTTTTAAATTAAATAGTTATATGGGTCAAGTGCTTTTTAAGTATTGTTAAGAAGTGTAAACTTTGTAAGAATTAAATATTTTCTTATGAATTATTTGAAAAGTTTTTATTTATTTCCTCATGTTTTTTTTAATTTTATTTTATTTTATTTTATAGGATTTTATGAAAATTATTTATGTAGCTTCATTCTTTTGTTACAAAATTTCATTTTTTTCTCATTTAATGAGGGTAATTAAAAAAAATTATTGATTTTTACCAGAAACTATTGAAAGTAGTGATGTTATTTGTATTTATTATGATAAATTTCTTTAAAACTACATATTATGACAATACTGGGTGATTTGTTTATTTATAAAAAAAAAAAATTAAAAAATAAAATAAATATGATTGGTTTTCATGAGAAAAATTGCGATGTTTTTCTTGTTTATCCATTTCTTTTTTCTCAATAACACATAACTTTTATATCAACTATAGATTGCACTGTGATTTCGATTGCAAAAAAACTGTTTGTTATAAACTATTATTCAAATCGAAATATTATAATGTATAATATAAGCTTTCTGAAAAATTATTTTGTAGTCATACGGTATGACCTACATGGTATCATTTTTCTGAAAGCTTAGGTCCTCTTTTGCAACTCTTTCCCACTGTGCAGCCTATAGTTGAAATAACAATTAATACATAATTGTTATTTCGAAAAAAAAAGAAAAAAACATCCCATTTTTTCTCATGAAATGTAATTAGAAACAAAGTTTTTCTTTTATTTTCTTTAGGAAAAAAATTTCTCAAAATTTAGATGCACTTATAAATGTATTTTTCTGTAATCCTGCAATACAACTAAAATGAATGTTTATTTCATTATAAAACAAAATTTTTAGAAACTTCGTTTTCTTTTCATGTTTCTTGCAAAGGCATAATATGAAAGATCTTTAAGAGAGACATTTGATGACATAACAGAAATTTCCGGGCAAATCCGAAAATATTCGAAATTTTTAAATATTTTAAATTAAAAATGTAAAAATTTTTACATAAAAATATTTAAAGAATAAGGTTTCATTTTTTTGACAACTACAAATAAACGTAGTTATTTATTTTATTTGGAAAATATACATTTTACAAATTTCAATTTGGCCTCAGCGCCAAGAAGGCATTATGGAGGCAAGTTGTCAAAATAGTTCAAAAGTTAATTGTACAAATAAAATATAAGGTAAAAAAGTAACTTATAGAATATATTGCAAATATATTTTCATAAAAAAAATTATATTAAAAGCGTTTCAATTGTATTATATAAGTGTTCTTTGCAAGAAGACTTAAAAATGGAAATTCGATCAATTAATTTTAAAGCTACAGGCAAATTATTAAATTTAATTCCACCAATGTAATCAATTCGCTGCTTGGTTGTTTCTAACCTGCATCTATGAATTCTAAAATTTTTCTGTTCCGTGTATTGAAATTCATTGATTTTGCTTGAATTATATAGTATAGTGACCAATATTATTAATGCATTTTAAAACAAACATTAAAATTAATATTCATGCCATGAATTGGTAATTTGGTTTTACATATTTCCTTATATAATGAAATTTTTAATGCTTTGTTTGCATACATTGAAGAAATTTAAGTAAATTATTGTTTTTATTGTAAGCATATATAATAGCCAAATACTTCAAATGAGATTGAATCAACGATTGATATAACACCAGTTTTGATCTTTTTCCAGTTTGTTCTTCAATTTATATAAAATTCTAATCGCTGGAGCTATCTTTCTTTTCATATCACTGATATGCAGATCCCATGATAAGTTGCTTTGAAGTGTAATTCCTAAATACTTTATTGACTGGATTTCATGTACAATTTTTCCATCAACATATACATTGAAATTATTAATAATACTCAAAGGATGTGGTATAAATCGAATAAGATTAGTTTTATCAGGATTCTACAGTAATCGATTTAATCTCGCAAATTCTAAAATAAGTACAGTGTTCCTTTCAATTTGATTCTTAAATACCAAATCATGTTTATATGGATACATTATACACACATCATTAGAAAACATACACAGCTGACCACTTAAGTTCAGGATTTTGATATTATTTGAATAAATTGAGAATAATAAAAACCCTAGGCCACATCCCTGCGGCATACCACATTCAACAGAACCAATAAAACTTTTTGCATTTTGTATATCTACGCATTGTTTACAATGACAGCTTATCATACAATATTTTTTCAAAAATTTTATCAATTGAATTTTAAAATATCAGGATATACTGAATTATTAATCATTTTGTTAAAAATATCGCATAAAATTGGAATAATTTCTTCTCGACATTCCTTGAAAATTTTCTGTGAAATATTGTCGTATCCTGAACTTTTATTAATATTCATACCTAATATCGTTTCAATTACGTCACTGCAATTAATGTTTTCAATGGTGAAGCGGTTCAGTGAATAGGTAAGCGTTCACAGCAAATTACAATTATCTCCAGGATAGATTTCAATTCCTTCCTTGAGGTTCTTTACGGCTGTTAGAAAATAGTTATTACTGCAATCAACCTTAGCTTGATCACTCGTCATTCTCTGCCCTTGGGCATTATCATTTTTTACCACCAAAAGTTGTATTAATAAATTTCCAAGTTTTTATTCTGGCTCATTTCCAAATTTTTGATAAACATATCAGAATAATAATTACCTCCAAACTTTTTCGTAGCAATTTTGATCACTTTACTTCTAAGCCCTGATTGCTTTTAGACTTCCTTCTTTTCCTTAATATTTTCTCTTTTAATAGAATTAATTATTGAAGATTTTTGCTAATCCATGAAGTAAGCTCAAATCTTAATTGTTTTTTTTTACAATTACTCACTGTCATTGAATTATTTAAAGCAGCTTTCATACAAGAAACCAAAGTATTTGTCAATTCTGATCCATCAATTAAAGAATAATTCTTCGGCAAACAATTTTGCAGAATTTCTCTTGCTTTCATATAATTAAAGTGTGTGTAATGGTCGCACAGAGCCTTAGATAGCAAATTCTTTTAGTAGAACTTGCTACTTATAAATCCAGCCGTGCTCAGTAGGGGGTGTTCTTTTCTCCATTAGACAGACCAAACAAGTTAAAAATAAATAATATTAAGGTAGCATTTACAATTATTTAACTCGAATTAGAATATAGTCATAAATGAAAAAGAAAATAATAAAAGAAAATTCTGAAGCAGGGTAATATAGAGGATTCTGTTTGAATCAACCCTCTCTCTTTATCCACCCCTACCTTGCTATCTATTATCATTTTTCTTGATAGCCCAAAATCTACTTCCTAATTTCTATCTAAGCTTTTCGTGGATTTAATTAAACAATTTTGAGCACTCATTATGATAAAAACAAATCAAACATTTAAATAAAATAAATAAAAGTGAAAATTATTAATAATAATGATATTTTTTTAAAACATAGTAGTTAATTCAAAAGTTATTTAAAAACAATTAATTCAAATTTAAAATATTTAAGTTTTATAACTTAACAACTTTTAGACCTAATTTGTTTTGTTTTATATATATATATTTTAGTGTTCAAATTAATAAATTTTAATTTAATTTAATAAATTTAATAAATTTAAAAATTCAACTCACCAATTCAAATCCAACAATGACACCAGCGCTGTTACCTCAAACGTTTTGAAGATTTTTTTTTATTAGTAGGGTATTAGTTTAATATATTTGTTTATGCTCAAATAATCATATTAGTTGTAAGTATTTAATTATAATGATTAAGTTTCCTTTTTTTCCGAGTGTAATGTATCAGAAAATTAAGGTATTAATTAATAAATAAAAACTATTTAATTTGAAAAAAAAATCAAAATATTGACGTTTGTAGTAATTTAAAAAAAAAATAATAATGTCTTTCACTAAAAATTTAATTTTCTTTCAGGTTGTTTAGGATTTAGTAAACGTGGTGTAGGGTGTTTTGAAATGTATGCCCCTTTCTTTGTTTATACGATATAATACAAGATTTGGACAAACGTTGAAAGGACGATTATGTGACCACCACATACGCTGTCACCGAAAAAACTAACCATCAAAATGTTTAAATTATGTATATCTCTTCCTACGTGTAAATTACTTTGGTTATATCCTTGAATGTTTCTTTTTCTGGTGCAAAAAAAAAAACAAAAAAAAATATGCAGGTTCATTGAAATAAGGGACCAACAATCTACTTTCAAATTACTAGTATTTGTAATATTTGGAAAATCTACTTTTTCTTCACTTTAATAATAGCACAAATTTACAAAATTTACGTTTCAAATATTTATTTCTCCAATTATTTTCTTCTTTTTTTCAAACTCACTCAAAAATTTAATTTCTCAATGAAAATTTTTGAAAGAAATTCAAAAGCAAAAATAAAAAAAAAAAATAAACACCATCAGAGTAATTTTGAATTTAAATAAGTGAAAAAAATCAAAGTATAATCTATATATATAAAAGAAAGTGATGTTAGTTACTATTGTTATAACTCAAGAACGACTAGACCGATTTTGATGATTCTCACCAATTCGGATCGGTCACCGGCCAGAAAAGGATAATACAAAAAAAAAAAAAAAAATCGCGAAAAATCCGCGATAAAAAAAAAACTCTTTTTTGTCATAATTTCTTTGCCTTAATAATCATTAAAAATATTTTTTTTAATACAAATTATAACAATTACTGTTTCTGTTTCTATCGAAACGCTTACTTTTTTGTGCAATTTGTTTTCTGGTGGTGGTGTAGAATTCTATTTCCAAACGGTAAGTTCCAAGTAAAGCTCATCATTTAGTGAGGTTGTGATATTTAAAACCATTTGTTGTATTTTTGGCATTCGTTATTAAGTGTTATTCACAAAACCGCGACCCCGGAGATATAATATTTCGGGTCGAACACGTAATGCAAGTACTTATCGTAATATCGTCAATCAATTGAATATATATGAACGAGAAATCGCACGAGAACAACCCCGTATTAGTTTGGCCCGACTTCGTACATCACTGTTGAATGTTCGCGGGCCGACATCATTTGAGTCCCTTCGCACTGTTAATGGTGTAGTATTGCCAACATTTCGTGCTGCATGTCAAGAGCTTAATTTGCTTGAGAGCGATACCCATTGGGACACGACAATGGCTGAAGCAACTTTCTCTGCATCTCCAAGTCAAATACGCACATTATTTGCGATCATTGTTGCCACATGTTTCCCATCGAATCCGCGTGAATTGTGGGACAAGTACAAGGGTGACATGTCAGAAGATATTTTGCATCGTGTTCGTGTCCATTCAGAGAGTCCCTATCTTGAGATGAATGAAGAGATGCACAACCAGGCTTTGGTTTTGATAGAAGATATGTGTTACCTCATGTGCGGCAGTTTGTTAGTCAGGTTAGGAATGCCATCGCCAGATCGTCGACAAACCGACACTTTCGAACGAGAATTGCAGCGTGAACGTAAATACGACACAAATGCATTAAGCCAATTAGTTCAAACGAATGTACCTTTATTGAATCTCCAACAAAAAGAAGTGTACATACGATACTGTTATTAACGCAATTGATAATGGAAGAGTTGGCATATTTTTTCTCGATGCGCCTGGTGGCACTGGCAAGACATTTCTTATTTCATTGATTTTGGCTACAGTTCGTGCGAGATCAGAAATTGCTGTAGCAGTTGCTTCTTCTGGAATAGCGGCAACGTTGCTGGAAGGTTACCGAACTGCGCATTCGGCTTTGAAACTGCCATTAAACCTTCAAGCAGTTGAAGAACCAACATGTAACATAGCGAAACATTCAGCAATGGCCAAAGTTTTGGTAGGAAGCAAAATCATAATCTGGGATGAATGCACAATGTCGCATAAACGTGCGTTAGAAGCTCTGAATCGCACTTTGAAAGATCTGCGTAATGACGAAAGACGTTTTGGCGGTGCATTGATTTTGCTCTCAGGCGATTTTCGGCAAACGCTTCCAGTATTACCACGTTCAACCGCTGCTGATGAGATAAATGCTTGCCTCAAATCATCAACACTATGGCGTTATGTGGAGAAACTTCAATTACTTACTATTGGTAATGGTCATGTTCCCGTCGATGCATCAAATGGATTGATTTCTTTTCCACCGAATTTTTGCGATTTCGTCTCAACGAAAGAGGAGCTCATTACCAAAGTGTTTCCGAACATCAATGCTAACCATAAAAACTACGATTGGTTGAGTGAAAGAGCAATTTTAGCGCCAAAGAACAAGAATGTAGATCACTTAAACTCCACAATTCAAAATCAATTCGTTGGTCCACTGCATTCCTTCAAATCTTTTGGCTGTGCAACAAATGTAGACGAAGCAACCAACTATCCAACTGAGTTTTTGAATTCATTGGATGTGCCTGGCTTACCACCGCACAATTTGCAATTGAAAGTTGGTTCAGTTGTCATCATGCTTCGTAATCTCAATCAACCAAAATTATGCAACGGAACGCGCTTAGCTGTCACAAAACTCATGAGCAATGTGATTCACGCAAGAATACTAAAAGGAAAGTTCAAAAGTGAGGAAGTCCTCATTCCGAGAATTCCAATGATCCCAACCGATATGCCATTCGAGTTTAAGCGAGTCCAATTTCCAATTCGGCTTGCATTTACCATGACAATTAATAAGTCACAAGGCCAATCATTGAGTGTTTGTGGCCTGAATCTTGAAAATGAATGTTTTTCTCATGGTCAACTGTATGTCGCATGTTCCCGTGTCGGAAAACCATCCGCTTTGATAGTTTTTGCACCTAACAATAAAACAAAAAATATTGTTTATCACAAAGTGCTTCAATGATGGAAAATGCACACAAAAATCGACCGGATCTAAACCCATTCACTATCTTCCACTACCACTACTACTTCATACTTCATTTTTTATTCACGTCTTTTAATGCACTGATCTCCTTTAAATAAAGTACATGTATCAAAAATGCACGCGTCATGAATAAAGCAGACTGTTTCTGGCTTAATTTTCGAAATCTTATGATTTTCAATCGGCCAGTTCTAAGTGACTTGCTCCTGAACTGGCACGTCAAAAAATGTATACGTTTTTAGTAAATAAAAAAAAGACATTGTCTATCCGCTAACCTTAAGATGAAGTAATAAATAAATATAAATTCAAATTTGCCTTAAATACATGCGTATATTTTTTGATTGAGCCCACATCTACATCATATTTAAATTCTTCTGTAAAAAACACTTTATAATAGGTATTCCTTAGATTTTTATTTAAAGGTCGTAAATTTCGTTAAAATATCAATTTAAATCGTTCAGTAATACAACACTAATGTTTGCTTAGGGCCAGCAATGCGGCTCGGGTCAGCTAGTTAAATATAATTAAAAAACAAAAATAATTTCACATGTGTTTTTCTTATTATTTGTTACAATTTTAAAATAGTTATACCGAAGTGTTTTTTTTAGTTTTAGGAAATTTGTGCTACTTAGAATTTTTCAAAATCGATTTTTTTCCATATTTGCCAAATTTATTTGTTCATAATATTGATAGGAAAATAGGTGTATTTTTATAAGCTCTCTAAATGTGTACAATACTTAATAATTACCTCAGGTAACAGAGCAAGAATATCAGTTTAACTAAAATACATATAAAATTTCATGTCTTTTTTATTTAATGATTTTTTAGAAAAGGTTTACTTTATATTACAAAGAAATTATTATTTAGTATATGCTAATAGAAACCCAAAAAAAATATACGTATATTGCTACAAATTGGTTTCGATAAAATTTTGTTAAAATTTGAATTACGGCTGGTTTAAAGTTAAATGCTTCTCGACCTTTCTACTTATGTTAACAGCAATTAAAATATCTGTAGAAATTTAAAACATAGCTGTTAATATACAACATTGAATCAAAAGCTTTCACCACTGTTTGCAAGTATGGCAACACTAAATGTTTAAGCTGCTAACATTAACATCGTAAGCTTTAGAATTCGAATATTCTCATTTGTCCGTTAAGAATATTGTAGAAAGAAATAGGGCTTTCGAGAAACATATAGAATATAATATAAATTGGCCGTGAGAACACTACTGAGACAGTCTATTTGGAAGCATCGTAAAGTAAAGACAAACTAACTGCCTTGGCTGTATATTCTCGTACATTACTAAAGTGTGGTGTATAAAGTGTGTAATTTAAGTGTGTGTGTATTAGAACAAAAGTAACTATCTAAACTGTTGTTGTTGTACATTTTAAATAAAATAAAGAGTCGTTACAACTTTTTAACTACTAAACTTATTTTATTTGCAATCAAAGTACCGGTTTATTTAAAAGGAAATAAAAGGTAAAAACGTAACAGTATATTTCCATCGACAACATTTGGTTTTGAGGCCACACAAATACACATACAGTGATCAAAATGGATATTCGACATGCCATATCATTTTTATGATTTCGCTATAATTTATATACTTATAATTTTTATTTAAGATATGTGTTTCCTTTTAGTTTTAGTAATACTTCGTAACCTAAAATACAAAAGCCGTAACAACAAATATAAATTTTTTACTTTAAAATTAAGCAATTAAGAACAATTTTCTATCATTCACCTAACACAAAATTAGAAAAACCAGAAAACCCTTTTCAAATAAAATTTTGCTTAAATTCAACAAATTTAATGACCATTTCGTTTATGAATTTGATTTAACGGCCGGCTGACAAATCGAAAAATTCGGGAAATTGCATTCCTTAGACAGAAGTGTTTTGGAAAGGTGCCATTTTTGCAAATGGAATCAAACATAACATTTTCGGATGAAATAGGAAGATCCTAGTCTATCGAAAGCTAAATACGGAGCTAAAATAGAGAAATAAGATAGCTAATATTATCTGCCACGAAAACTCAAAGCATTCTAGCACAAATATAAATAAAGCTTTGGTTTCTCTATAATTACCAGATCTCAATCCAATTGAACATCTGTAGAGTTATCTTAAAAGCAACTTTAAATATGTATCTGGAGTTAACCAATAAAAATGACATTAAATTAATATTACAAATGGTTTGGAACAAAACAGATTGTTGAATTCTAAGAAAACTGTAAGATAAAGTGGGTTTTTGTAGAATAAGGTTTAATGAAAAACATTTTATTTTTTCGCGATTTTTTTTTGCAACAATTACTAGTAAATATTTGCACTACATTTCTAAATTATATTTCATCTATAAAACATCTGATTTTATTGCTTTTTTTAAGTGCTCATGAAAAAGTTTTTTAAGTGCTCATATTTCTGAGGAAGAGATCCAAATCAATATCATTTTTAAATCAGTGACTACAAAATTGAATACTTTATTTTGCACATATTTTAATTGTGTGTTTAGGTTTTGAACCAAAAACATATTGCCTTTCTCTCTACTCTAACTAATCTCTATTTAACGTTAAAGTTACGAAATGTGGTGGGATAAAGTTTGCAAAATATCTGCTAATCCAACATTACGGAGGAGTTAAAATAAAAATTTTCCTTGTTGTTTATAAGAAAAAAAATCCTATAAAAAATTTCGGCTGATATTTGTTCAGTCAATCTCACTTCCTATATTTTATAAACCATATACCGAACCTATTAGTTTGAGGTCAAAAGTGTAAGCTGAATTTAAAAAAACATGTGCGAAGAGGGTTTTATATAGCCGGTTCGTAGTAATGAATGTGCAGCGCTGATAGTGTGTGCTTTAAAGAAAAATTCAAGCGCAAGAATTTGTAGTAATCTTAAAGTTATTATAAAATCTGTAATTGAAGTGAAGAGATAGAGGGAAAAGAACAAAAATCTGTGATCACTCATATTTCCTTATAAAAATCGATTTTTATAGAAAAAACATTAAAATCAATTTTATAGATAAACGGTTAGAGATAGAGGGAAAAGGGCAAAAATCTGTGATCGCTCATATTTCCTTATAAAAATTGATTTTTATATAAAAAAATATTAAAATCGATTTTATAGCTAAACGGGTAGAGATAGAGGCAAAAGGACAAAAATCTGTGATCACTTATATTTCATTATAAAATCGATTTTTATATGAAAAACATTAAAATCTGTATATCTGTTGCCCTTAATAGATTATATTCTTACTAGTATGAAAGAATAGACCCGTTTTCGTATTTTAAATTTGAGAAAGGCCTGTTTGCAGTTACTTGTAAATGCTCACTCAAGGTCGTTATTAATACTCATATGGGGTTGTTTCAATTTTGCAGGTCACCATTTGGAGTATAACGGCTCCATTTATTATTCAGAGGGTCATGGACGAAATGATGCGAGACCTAGAGGGTGTGGTTATTTATTTAGATGACATTCTAGGTGGCAGGTAGGGATAAGAATGATTGTCGTGACAAATTGTTTAAAATTTTAAGTAGACTTCAGGAATTCAATGTCCGCATAAATTGGGAAAAGTGTAAACTTTTGGAGAATACCCTTGAATATTTGGGGCATGTTTTGACCCCTGACGCTATAATGTTAGCTTCGGCTCCTTTGAATATTGATCAGCTACAAACTTTTTGAGTCTAGTAAATTATTATTCAAAGTTTTTACCTAGTAGCTCTACAGTTTTGGCAAAGTTGCACAACGAAATGGCTCTGGAGTGACGAATGCTCCCAAGATATTTTAAAATGCAAGAAATTACTTTGTGAAAACGACCTTTTGGTACATTTTGACCAAAACAAAACAATTTGTGATCGCTTGCGATGCTTCAACTTATGGGGTGGGCGCTACTCTTAGTAGACGTCTGAATTAGTTCATTTGTACCTTATTTAAATTCATTCTCTTTCTTTTCAATTGTTGACTACTTTTGCTTTTTAAACTTAAAATCATTTCTCTGTGTGTGAGTATGTATTGAAAAGGCAAGAGAAACCAAACAAAGAGAAACAAAATCAATTGTGCAGGGAATCATAGAAACATTTTAGCACCGAAAGGTTTTCAACTGAATTGAATTATATATAGAAAGGTAACAAATGCAATTGCTTTTTTTTACAAAATTTTAAATAAAAGGAAAATAAAATGAAAAATGTAGTAATATATGTAATTAAAAGTAATAACACAAATAAAAAGCATACTTTATTTTATTTTAGATATTATTTATTCTATTTCAATTATTATAAAATTTGATTTTTTTCTTTTATTTATGTTACTTTTTTTATTTATTTAACTTATAAACAGTATTTTTTATCTATATTTTTATATAAAAAGTGACTGGCTGATTCAACATAGCCCACCCTAAACGACAAAAGGTTTTATGGAATTATGGTACTTTTTCCCCCATGAATGTAATAAAAATTGTAATGCAATGAATTTCTAAATTTCTAAATTGTAATGGGATATATACTGACATATACATATATGTCAATAAATAAAAAAAAGTTTTATGAAAAAAGTACCAATAATAGGTAAAATTTTTACCCCTTAAACGGTCGAATTTGCAAAAAGTACAAATTTTGTATTTGTTATTTTTCGACAAGTTACGAATACGATATAAATTTATATATTTATTGGTTTAGAAGAAACTTATAGTGCCAAAAAATACCAAGATATAGTTTTTGCCCGTTTTCTCCCTAAAAGGGCTGATTTTCAAAAATTAATTCCGTAACATACAAGTCATTTTCGGTGAGTTGATTTCGTGAAATGTTAAACTTTTTAAAAAAAAATTAAGTTTTTCGAAAGTTTATCAAGAAAAATCGAATTTTATCCTTACAACTACTTAAAAATTAAGATATGTTATATTTCTTTAACAAAAAATAAAAGCCGCATAATAACTATTATTTTTGAATAATAAAATTAAAATAAAAAAAAAATAATCCTAATTTTTAAACGAAAAAATATAAATGAAACACATTTATTATGCGTTAAGTTTTATTTTAAGGCATAATTTTTACGTTCTCTGCATTTTACGTATTACTTGCAAGGCAATGACAGTAAATCACAGTTCTAATTTGGTGTTTTTTTTTTTAAGAGTATTGCTTTTGTTGAAATCTCACACCAGGAACAATTTCTCGAAAAGGACACAACATATTTTGTTTTTGTTTCATCGTTTTAATTCAACTCAATTCAACTCATTTTTTTCACATAGTTGTCTTTGTATTGTTTTGTTTTATGTTTTATCAGTAATGTGAGAGAATGTATTACAAACATTACTATGAATTGAAAAACAAATGTTTTTATGCAGATGTCTAATTCTTCGTATTAGTATAAATGGTCAAGAGAAACCCTGCTTTATGGCTTCAACTACGTTAACAAAATCTGACAAAAATTACCCGCAGATACATGGAGAAGCTAGCTAACCTTTTGCAAAACTTTTAGGATCATGTATCGTAAATATTTTTCAATTTTGATGAAGCTAGTATTCCAATTTCAATTAGCTAAATTGTTAAGTTAACGCAAATGGATAAAAGGGTCAATCTGTAAAATTATTTCTACCAGTCTATACTTAAAAGAAGTTAATAACAGACGTAGAGTAGCTCATAGAAATCAGCTGAAAAGAATTTCTACTTATGTCGTTTTGTCATTTAAAAAATACACCCCCAATCACAGTGCTGAAGTATATTTTGATCCTGAGGAAATTTTAGAAATGGAATAATCATCACTTAAGGAACTTCTAAAGACAAAACCTAATGTAAATTATATAGACTGATATTTTTTTATTGCAAATATCACATTTTAAATTAAAATTAACATAATAAATATCTCATTATTAACAATTTTACAGTCACACACTATTTTCGAGAAAACGAAGAAATGTAATATTGTATTATTATTTATTTTATTTTGTACGATGATTTTTATACCCTTCACTATAGGTATAAAGGATATATATAAGTTTATCATTCCGTTTGTAATCGATATAAAGATGTCCGTCTGTCTGTTGAAATCAGTTTATAGAAAGCCCCAGATTTCGAATATACATGTTTTATACATCAATTTACAGAGAATTTCCCTCAGATGAACGCTAATGCAAAATCAGTTCCTAAATAGCTAAGATATCACCAAAAAACCGAAGGCTCCTTTAAAAAAAATTTTTGCTTTCGATTTTTCTAAGCCCCTATATAAGCAAGCGACTTCGTTCTTGCACAAAAGATTCGAAATATATTCTTGGATATTTTTTTTGCGGAACAAATTAACAAAATCGATCCATTAATATCCGAGATATCGGTAAAACGCATTTTTAGACTTTTGAAGCTCCTATACAAGCTACAAGCGTTCTTATGTAAATCTGTCATAAATATTTTTCTAAAATTTCGGTTTTTAATTCAACTAAATAGGTCTATAAACAACCGAGATATTTGCATTTTTTTTTTTTTTTACTTATTTAATGGCTGCTTTGCATATAGTTGTTGTTTTTATGGGCACTAACAAACAATAACAACAATAAGCTGTATCATATTTGCTTTTATCAAATTCATTCCTAAAATTAGATTCTTTGTTCTTTCACAGAAAATTCGGATTTTTTTGCAGAATTTTTATGCTAAAGAAATTGACTCAATCGATCCATTAGTATTCGAAATGCCGGCCAAAATGTTTTTTTTGGGCTTTTGAAGCCTCCATATAAGCTACTGACTTCGTTCTTACTGAGATCTGTTACAAATATTTTTTTCGAATTTCGAATTTTTAAGCCAATCTAATCGGTTCATAAATTTTCAAAATTCCCTTTTTTTAATTAATGTTATCTTCACTTTTTTTATTATGTTGTCATTTGATATTGTTGTTGTTTCATTAACTTTAAAATATATTAATTTTGAATGGTATATAAGATTCGACACAGCCGAATGTAGCACTGTAACTTGTTTTAACCAGATACTTTTTTTGGCCAACCTCAAAATAAAAAAATAAAAAAATCCTCACTAAACAAAAAAAAAAAGAAGTTAAATCATTCAAAATATGTAGCAATTATTATTTTTTCGCGTTTTTAACAAGTATTTGCGCTTTCTATTTATAGAAATCATTTCTACATAACTACTTATCTATGTATTTCAAATTTTATACCTATGCAACAAATTTTATTTATGTTAACATAGTAATTGTCAAGATAATATCCAGCGAAAATATTTGTTTTTCTATTGTTTACACTTGATGTATAAATGTTAAAGAAAACTTGAAAAAAATATTTTAGACTCTCTTTGTGGGAAATATATTTAATAGGAGTATATTTTAGGAGATTGTCAAGGACGGTTTTTTACAAAACTAAGAAGGAAACATTAATACACCAAATATTTTACAAATAAAGCATTATATTACTAAGACAGTCAAATTCGAAACGAACGTTGAGACAAAAGAAACCTTAAGAAAATGCTAAATGACATATTTTGCTATTTTCCAGAAATTGTGAAAATTCGTAACCAACTTTCTCATACTTATCATTAATATCCCCCATTTTTTTTATTACTTTAAAAATCGCTTTTTGACCCTTAATTAAAAAATGAAAAAAAAAAAGAACTGGAAGACTTTAAACTTTAAAAAGAAGAGCCGATAATTCACCTGTACTCGATTAGGAAACAGTCGATATTAATGAGTTAGGATGTCTCATTGCATTCTATCTCGAAGTTTAGTTTTTGTTAAATTCATAACCGAATATATGTATTTTATGCATGTGTTGCTTTTAGGTAGGGTTTGTTAGCAATTTAATTATTGCTGGAATAAGTTCTTTATAATGACATGCATCTTAAAAATTATATACTTTTGTCCAAAAATTACAATTTTATTAACTAAACAAAAGATGTAGTTATTATATAATTTTCCCGAAAATATTCCAAAAATATCTTAAATATACCCAATAAATTCCTCAATCCCCAAAGTAAAAATTTGTGTCATTTCTGCAACAAAAATTCCCCAAATTTGGGGTTAAATCCCAAATGTTGCAGACTTGGTTTTAACGTATGTTACTTGCAAATTTTTATTCTCTTTTATTATAAATCAGTTTTATATTATATTATTGAAGAATAATCATAAAAAAACTGAAACTCCAATATTACTCCCAATTTAGTATGCGTCAATTATTTTACACATACATCTACAACAGTGTTGCCAGTTTAACTATTTTAAGGCTAAATCTAGCATTTTTTATTTTGCTTTTAGTCTCAAAATTTTCGTTTTAGCTCCTAGCCTTTTTTAGCCTTTTTGATTTTTTAAATTTGCCTTAAATAAGCTAAAATCCTAATATTTGAACAACAAAGAAATTAATTAATATATTTCTAATTTTACTTGTTACGGAATCATCTATTTAAGCATTTTTGTATATTTATTTTCACAAAATATCGAAATTACGAGGGCGGATCAATAAGTCCGAGGCTTTTCGAACTTCCCTCGTAGTTATATGAAATGCAACACTATTCCCATCAAGTACGACCTGTTAATAGACTACTGTCAAATTTTGAGCAAGTGTTGTCATTTACTTTGCGTAAAAAATAGGATTTTTCGAGCTCCTTAAAATACGCATTTGTTTGATCAATAATTTCTTAGTTGGAGCTAAATCTCTTTCCACCGAGCTATTTCTTTAGGTTTGGAAATAGGAAGTAGTCACTAGGGGCTAAATTCGGAGAATATGGCGGATGAGGTACCAATTCGTAGCCCAATTTATAGAGTTTTGCCATTGAGACTGCACCCGTGCAATAATTTGATGAAAAAGAACTTTTTCTTGGCCATATGGGGTCGTTTTCTTTTTAAATCCTCATTATTTCGATCTAATTAGTTGGCATAATATTCACCGTTTATTGTTTATCCCTTTTGAAGGTTACTGATGTGGATTATCCCGCTTTCATCCCAAAAAACTGTTGCTATCACCTTATTGGCCGACAAACTTACCTTGGCCTTCTTCGCAGCAGATTCAGCCGGAGAAACCCATTGCTTAGACTGCAGCTTGATCTCCGGAGTACAGTAATGGATCCATGTTTCATCCACAGTTACAAAACGCCGCAGAATCTCATTCGGAATGCGGTTAAATAACTCCAAACAATACTTTAAAGTTGTCACACGTTTACGTTTATGGTCAATTGAGAGCAAACGCGGCACCCATTTTGCAGATAACTTTCTTAAACCCAGCTGATCATTTAAAATCGAAACCACACTGCCATATGAAATGCCTATGGCATCAACAATCTCACGCACTTTTACTCTTCGGTCGGCCAACACCATATCGTGGATTTTTTCGACATTTTCGGTTGTACTGACCTCAATTGCCCGTCCAGAACGTTCAGCGTCAATTGTATTTGTGCGACCACAAACGAAAGTCAGTAAACCACCTCTTTACCATTGAAATCGATGGTGCACAGTTCCCATAGTATTTATCGAGCTTTTCCTTGGTTTGATTGACGGTTTTTTTTGCAAAAAATAATTTTTAATGAGCACTCGAAATTCACTTTTTTCCATTTTTAGAGAAATACACGAGTTTGTATGTTTTGAACAGCTGTTTAACGCAAAGTAAATAATGACACTAGCTCAAAAATTGACAGTAGTCTATTAACAGGTGGTATTTGATGGGAATAGTGTTGCATTTCATATAACTACGAAGAAAGTTCGAAAAGTCAAGTTAAAATTAAATTTTAAATTAGAATACTTCATATAAACTATTTATGAATATAATTAAAAAACCAATCTTATAAAAGCGAAAAATCATACAATATTTCATAAGGGAATTATAATTCAAAAATGAAAAAAAAATCACTTCAAATGATTCGGTTATTTTTCATATGAAATATATGCATCCCAAATTCGATTTTACAATTTTTGGGTGATTTTTGTTGGATCGTTTTGCTGAAAGTCGTTCTATGTTTTATTTATAAATTTATAAATTCTAAAAATTATCAAAATAATGAGCACAAATAAAAAAAAGAATAATAATAATAATAAAAAAAGGTTTTAAATTAAAAAAATCCAAGTTTTTTAAAGTTCAATTTAGCCTCATTTTCTCTCATCTCCTGGCAACACTGATCTACAATATAACTCTCCAGATTAGTATGTATCTATTATTTCATTTTACAATAACAAGTCATTTAAATATTAATCTACGTGAAGATTAAATATTTTTATTTAAATGAATTCACTTGAATTTTGGTTATGCCGTGATTCACATGAAAATAAATAAACACAACGGCTACATAATTTAAAAATTTTTCCACATATATTTTTTTTTTTTTTTTTTTGTAATTTTGCTGAAAATAAAGTAAATAATTGTACTCCTAATTAGTTTAATCACCAATGACTTTAATACATGCCTTACAGCCTATTTCTTTATGTCAAAAATAAATCTAAGAAAACGAGTTCAAATCATTTTGGGTTTCTTTTTTTGATTAACTTTCTTTCGCATGGAGTAACGCCTTTTCACATTGTTTTTATTGTGTTTTGTTCTCAGAGTACTGGTAAGTAATATTACAATTTTTCATTAAAAAATGAAATCAGTCAAAAGCTAAATAGCAAGTGACTGATTTTGACATTCGTTCGTACTGTTCGAAAAACAGAAGTTCAATTTTGTATGAAAACACTAACGTTTTCGTTCGAATTGTCGTTTTAGTCATTGTTCATATATAAGTTTGTTAAAGAAACTAAAATGAGTTTTCGTTCGCTTATAATGCGAAAGAAAACGTTCATTTGGTATAGAGAAACTTTTTTAGAAGGAATAAAAAATATGAAAATCAATAAAATCCATAGCGGTAATTTTAAAAATTCCTAGAACCAACATTGCATTAGCTTATTAAAGGAAAAAAAAAAAAAACAAAAAAAAAAATAAAATAATGATAATAATGTAAAATGTAATGTCAAAATACACACTTGATATGATGAAATACATGGCAATTTAAGTGTTCGAAAATTATAGCAATTTATTAAACGTATTAATTAGATTATTTAAACTACGAGAAATAACTACCTATTTACATAAAATTTGTTTCATTTTTATACCCGTCAGATAAAATGAAGGGTATATATAAGTTTGTTGTTTTATACGAAAGTCTTAAAATATACATCCATAACCTCAGAATGAACAATATTCATGATTGTTTTGATGAAATATAACTTTTGAGAATATTTTTCTGTCCATCTGAATGTTGAAATGGATTTTTTGAAGCCAATAGTTCAATAAATACATTTCTCTCAGAATGAAAAATATTCATGACTGTTATGATTAAAAATAACTTTTGAGAATATTTTTTTGTCCATCTGAATGTTTAAATGGATTTTTTGAAGCCAATAGTTCAATAAATACATTTCTCTTTCAACACATATGTGGCATATAGTCTCGAGAATCTCGACATTAAAATTCAGCGAAACTCGTTCAGGAATAGCGGAATTATAAACGATTTTCCAGAGTAGCCTTAAAATATTTTCCGATTTTCTTCACCCAAAATAGAATAACATTTTCTGTCTCACATGATAGAATATATATACTTTTCTATCGAAAAGTTGTGAGATTGAATAGTCTAGAAGAATTGTTCTAGACCACAAACCTTTAGTATCCCCAGTACTCCTTGAAAATTTCTGTTTTCCTTAAAAAATACGATAATTTTCATTATTAGAAAAATAAATTTGACTGGAATTTCTAGTCATGTTGGTGTGTCCTTCATAAAAAAAGTATTATTTACCTTTGAATTGCGTTTTGGACTTTTATTATATGTAGGCAATGAAGATAATAAAATTCAACACATTGATGTGGTATACCGCTTGGGTTTGTGTCTGAAGGACCGTTTTATAATTTAGCTTGAAAAAAGAAAATCAAAAATTTTTAAACACTAAATAAGGAACTGTTTTTTTTTTGATATGCTTACACAAATTTTTCTTGGAAATTTCGTAAATAAAATTACAACTCTTGCATTCTCCAGGATTTGAAGATATATTTGAACATTTAAAAACTCGTAGCTCCGAATTAATACTCCCTAAGCCATATGACAGCTTGAAATTTCATATTCATAAAATACTTTTGTTTTATTTTGTTGATTTTTATACCGTTCACATATATGAATGACGAATTTCAAAAATTTTCGAAACACTTTAACACTCTTGTATTTTAAAGTTTATTTTAAAAACTGAAAAACTCTTGGTGTATTTTGGTAGATCTAACAAAATAATTAAAAAATCTTAAATTTTAGGTCATTCATCTAAAATCTCAGGGAAATACAGCCATTTAAACCTAAAAAAGTATAAACAATTGAATTGAAATTTTCGAAAATATTTTTATTTATTTCAGTTTTTCACTGACAATTTTCAACTTGTAGATTCAAACTATTTACCAGTCGAGGGACAAAACTTAAGAAATTCATATGTTTTATAACAAATAACTTAGTAAAACGGTTACTATTTATTAAAACGGTATATATTTATTAATTTTGCAGTTTTTTTGATAGAAAATTTGCCCTCGAAGGTGAAATTAATTTTAGAGAGCAGACTTTTAAAAACGAAGTGATTCTCTACATTTTGAGGTATATCTTTTTGATGTCAGGAAATCAGGCATGTGATACCATCATCAGAAACTTCCGTATAATTGATGTAAATATTCATACTGACAATTACCGCTTTTACAAAAATTTCCCAAAATATCACGTCAACCATTTTTTTAATAAATGACACTTTCGAATTAAAGGGACTTTAAAAAATTTTAAAATGCTAAAATTCTATACACTTTTAAAAATGTTCACCAAATTTTTAAATTTTGCTCCATATTTTTTTTAAGATCATATATGGCTTTAGACCATCGGAAGGTATCTGTAAAGAATCATCTTAATGATTAAAATTGGTAATGCAGAAAAAAATAATAAGAAACATCCGCGAAGTATAAAATATGTTAATTCAGATGACATCAAAATATTTTAAGGACTTATAATTGTATGACAAAAAATTGTACTTAAAAATTATTTAATATTTGCTTTACATTTATATTCGCATATTTCAACAAATATTAAATAGTTTAATGTATATTATATTTATAATCATTTAATTATTATATTTTTGTTGCTAAATATAAAAAAATATAAATTATTTTAAAATCTTTTATATTTGTAATACCAAAAATTGCAACTATTTTCGTTTAGTTAAAAATTCAACAACGAAAAATTAATTGTAATAGTACTGAAATATATTTTTTGGTTTGTAAAAAACAAATACGTTTCGGAAATTAAAATGTAAGAATGTGTGTGTGAAAAAAATGTGCTATGAATGTTACTTGAAAGGATAATTTTGGTAATGTTTTGTTTTGTTTACATCTCTCACAAGTTTCACATGTGTGTGAAGAGCGGGGACTTGTAGTTGTGAAAAAGAGAGGTAGTTTCTTTACTAGTTAATTATACTAAATGTTTATTTGAATTCAAAATATTGTTGTGCAATTAATTTCATTTTAAAATGTAAGTATTACTGGCACTATTTTATTAAAAATTTTATGTAAAATAGTTTTAAAATTCTGCAAATATTTTCTATCAAAAGTGTAACTACGTCGGCACACCGGGAAGTTGATATGTTTCGCTTTTACTATCGAATTCTCATATAGTTAGAGATAGCATCTTTTGAGTAACGCTTTGGTGGGGATTGGAAGATTCGAATTAGGATTTTTTATTAGACATTTTTTACTGCGTTATAGTAAATCTTAATATGTGACGTACAAAATTTACTAAAGCGTTACGAATTCTGATCTACTTAGTAATACCGTTCGGGAAGAAATGTGCCACGAAGAGAAGATTCGAATTAGTGACATTCAATACTGACTAAAGGGTTACTCAAAAGGAACTATCGCTTAGTGGCACAGTTCTTCCCGAACGGTGTTACTAAGTAGATCAGAATTCGATAGTAAAAGCGACGCATATCAAGTTGGTGTGTCGATATAGTTACGCTTTCGATAGAAAATGTTTGCAGGGAAATAGCATTCAAAAATTATCAAATATAATTCATCACAATTATATTCGCAGATTTTCATAACTATTCATCTTTTGATGAGGATTACATCCACAAATTTCAATATAATTATATATTTTGGCTTTTTGTTGATGAACGTGAAAATAATTTAAAATTATTTTAAATTCTGTTTTATTTTTAAAGTAGCAACTTTATTCGTTCAGTTTAAATTTATATATATATATATAAAAATTTATATATATATATAAATTTATATATATATAAATTTATAAATTTAATATATATATATATTTATATATATATGTATGTATATTCCAGTTTGTGGAAAATATTCGTGTAACGGGAGTTAAAACACAATAAATGCGTGAAAAAAAAACTAACAAAAATATTGTGTGCTAATGAAAAAAAACTCTCGCGAGTGTAATTTACCTTAAATTTGAAAGGAAAGTTTTATTTATTTTGTGTTGTTTCTCTCTCTCACAAGTGTGTTGGATTCACATAGAACTTGTATGTGAGTAGAGAGATAATTGAGATAATTTGTTTTCTTTGCCCAGCAAAAACTTTTTTGGTTTTCAGTAATGACAACTACTTATTAAAGTAGTTTCTTGGTAATGAGGCGTCATTATTATTTGCCTACTCTGTATTACATTAATAAGTACTCAATAGTATAATAGCACAGTAATACTGCAATCACGTGGATGAGTTGGCTAGAGCGCTGGATTAACAACCAGAAGGTTGTTGGTTCAACCCCATTCTGAAGCTGTTAGTTTTTTAGAACAAAATGTCTAAAAAGATATTTTAAACTAAAAAGTTCGAGTCTCACTGACGGGAATTTTTTTTTTAATTTTGTTTTCGTTTAGGTACATATTTTTGAATACCTCTAGAGTCAAAAAATAACTACATGAATATGTGGACAACTCGAACAAAAATAACTAGTTATTCAGGCAAAAAATAAGTATTTCATTTTTGTTTCCAATTATACCTGCTAGCTTACCAGGAAAGCAAAGTTTTTGCTGGGTGTATTCTCTGTTTCAAGGTTTCCACAAAAATTCGTAAAAAGTAGGTCACATAAAGCAAATAAAAATAAATATGAATGTTGACAGTTATTGGCCAAAGAACGTAAATAAAAAAAAAAAATTAAAAATTATAATAAAACGTAATTATCTGTATTTTTTTCGTATAAATTGCAGACGCAATAAATTTTTAATATAAAAACCAGAAATATCTGCTTCTACAATTGATTTATTTATGCTTTTGTGGTAGAAAACATAGTATCTAAACTACCTACAAAGTGTCTGCTACTAAAGAGAATACAAATATAACACAATCTAAAAACTAAAAATATAACACAATCTAACATAAGTACATATTTTAAATAGAAAGAAGAGCCTCAGAAAATACCTTATAAAAATTTTATTTATTATATATAATTTTTTTTTGTAAACTTAAATATAATTTTTAATACAAATTTATTTTTAAAGATGGAATTTTTATTATAGTTACATTCGTTAAGTAGGTATTTAATTTATTCATATACAATTGTAGACCGTAGAAGCTACTATAAACAAAAACTGAAATTACACTACTTTGTTGACGAGCTATTACACCGCGTTACAAATTTGGACTTTTTCTTTTCCACTTAAACCATATACATCTGAAACTATGGTTTAAATGTAGTAATTCTGTATTTTTCATTTTTTGATCTTTTCTTCCTTTAAAGAGCTTCAAAGTTTAAAGGATATAAATTATTCAAAAATGCATTTAATTACACGGTGGTACAGTGACAAAACACTTAGAATATAATATAGTGCAGTTTGTAGATATAGGTGAGTAGATTATTATATTCATAGCAAAACTGTGTAAGAAATTGAAGACAGAAATTAAAGTTTGAATATTTTATTCGTATTTTTTGGATTTTACAGCCATTATATATATATATATATATATATACACGTTTCGAATTTTTTTAAAAACTATTCAAAAAAAATGTAATAAAAATAATTATGGTATTCCGATTTCAATGAAATTTCACATAGCGATACTAAAGGTGTAAGCGAATTTAAGATTTGAGCTTGGAATATATAGAACTACAGGTGGCGGGTCCACAGGATTCCTCAGTTATGAAATTTTTTAAAAGCTAACCTGATTCTTCATATCTGAACCGGTTTGGATGATTTTTATGTACGAGGATTATGCTTTTTGAGATCTACAAAAAACATTAGCGTATGTAAACCTTATCTATTTAGTTTAAGAGATTTTAAGCTTCAGAAATTAAAATTTTTACTTTTTAGCCTCCCTTGGTTTTTTTATTTTTTATTTTATTAACAACAAATAGCACAAATGTGTAAAGAAGGAATTTTGAAAAAAATATTTACGTAGTCAAAAATTATAGGAATTTGAATTTGAACTTTGAAAAAAAGTAAATTTTTTCCCAAAAAAAAAAGCGGTAGCATTCTTTTTCTTTTATATAAAATTTTTCCTAAGTAACATAAATAATATTTATATATTTTCTGAAAAATAACAACACAAAATATTTAAAAAATTTTTTTAAAATTGAATTTTGCGAGAACCTATTTTTCCAATAAATTTCATATTTTTGCCTTAATTATATAATTATATTAAAAAATATCCATTAACAAAAATTTTATTGTATAATATGCACAAAATTCCAACACAAAAGTCTTCAACGAATTTTCTTATTATAAATATTTTTATACATTTTTGAAAATAAGACACTATTACCTAGACAATGATGTATATAGCAATCAAAATCAATGAAAATCGTAGAAAAAATTACTTATATACATAGTTAGCTACAATTTGTAGGTAGCGTAATGGCTTAGGTAATGTTATTCGCCAATTAATCATTTATGTTAGACCTGAGACTTTCATTAACAAATACTTTAGAACAAATACTAGATACGTACATAACAGGTTCATTGTAAACTAGATTACATATTCGACGTCCATTTGTGAAGAGTCGGTGCCACACGAAGGATCTAAAATACCTCAAATCCACTTCTTAACTTTTAAGGCAAGAAAGTAATGAACACAAGTTTTGATACCTTATTATTAGGCCTATAATTGTCATAATGGAAAGTTATGGACACCTGTCTGGTCACATATTCTGGCCCTTTTTCGTTCAAAGCATTTTCCATACGGATTAATTGTGTTCGGCACAGGTATTTCGTGATCGTTTCACTCTATTTTAGTAACGTATAATAGATGACACACTTCTGACCCCATAAACGTTTTCGTTTTGTAGCGCTGAAACACCATTTCAAACATGTTCTTTTTGTCTTCAGTTTGTGTTGCACCCCATTTCCCTGCTTCAAAATAACAATAAAGTAAAATTTTCTATTTCTCGTGAAACATTCTCAAATACTAGACAATATACTTTATTAAATATTTTAATACCATAATTGGTTCTTTGATCGTGTTTGATCTCTTAATAATAATTTATACACTATTCTAGATGTCTTCGCGGATCCCCTAAAATGTTACTACGGATCCATAGGGATCCGCGGACCCCCATTTGGGAACACTTGGAATAGCATATCATATGTTAGGGCTTGACCGACTATATATTTCTTACTTGTTTAAAATAATTTTGTTCCAAATTTCAATTATTTTGTTTGCAATTATCGGAGAAAGGCTTACATACAAGTGTTGATTTTTTTGGTTTGTGGACTATATTTAGATACCAGCAGAATGGAATACGTATTTTAAGTTTCGTTGAAGCCTATTCAGCTGATGTTTCCATAATTTTATATTAATTATTTTAAAAAGTTTTTGTAACAAAAGAAATGAACTCGCGCTTACTTTTTGAACTTTAACTACCATTAATTATATAAATCAATGAAAATAAATGTTTAAGGACATAATTCTACAAATACAAGAACTGATAATAATATTAAATTTTAATTACTGTTAGTTTATAACAAGTCGGAACTATTTGGTTTCTCAAGACACTCTAGTATATATTAGAGTATCTAATTATTCGAGTTTTCATATTAATCGGTTAATTGACAAATAATTATTCGAGGTTAAAAGTTGATCGGTTAATATTCTATTATTGGCAAATTATTCGATTAACAAAATAGTCTTAATAATACACGTAAAACATATAAATAACACTAATTATAGTATTTAATATATTGAAATAGTTAGAACAGAAACGTAATGTAGATCAAATTCTTTTACAAAGGGTTCATCTTATCAGTTATTACGTTCATTTGTATAAAAAAATGGCATTTTTTGACAAAATATTCTTCTTATTCAACTTTATTTAGTAAATCAGTCATGTAACTATTTTATGTGTATGAATGATTTTTTGTCATAAAAGTCAAAATGAATACAATTTGGTGATAAATATTAAAGTTTTTATGACTTATATGACTTTAAATTTACTTTACTCGAAACTATGTTTTCAAAACAAGTTCAAGTACTTGTGTAGCTGTAATATTATAACCTTTTCGTGCATTTCATTAAACATTTTATAAAAAAATAAAAAAAATAATAATAATAACTCCCAATGAAATCAATACGAATTTCAACTTGTGATTCATAGAAATGAAAAAGGATATACAAAAAATGAATTAACTGTAAAATATTTTTAATGAAATAAATCTTATAAAAAGTGAAATTATTTGAAATATAAAAATGAAGTAAAACTCAGATTTTAAGTTTTATTTCATATCGAAATAATCCATTTATAGAAAATCAAATAAATCCAATACAGAAAATAATAAATTTCATGTTCTATACTAAATTTATAAAACCAGTTATATTTTTTACTGAAATCAAGTTAGTAAAATCAAACATACAAATGTTTTATTGAAAAAAATTTTTTTTTCTTACTAAAATACTTTTACTCTTTATAAATTATAATGTTTGAAAATTCACAAAAAAGTAATAATTGTTTTTTAAGAAATTTTCAAAAAATTTTTATTTTTGAATTAATAAAATATTTAATAAGATTTATTTAAAAATATTTTTTGCAATAAATGCGTACATTTCTAACTATGTTTCATAAAACACAGAATTTCATGAACACAGAATAATAATATTATATTTGAAGAGTTAATTATATGTTAAAAAATAAACTATATTCCTTCGAACCGTATTTCGTGATACACCAATGTCCAAATCGACCTAAAAGAAATAGTTCATATTGAATATTACATACTCTAAAAAAGGTTAGGTATGTTTTAAATGACTGCTCCATATATCCTTTAGCTATGAATACCGCATATACCAAGCGTATACCTGTAAGTGCGAAAAAATAAATATTGGGTGTGGAAATATAGTTTTTATAGACCGATTTTAATGTAATTTCTTATAAAGAGCATTTCATTAAAATATTGCTATATTTAAAACGTTTAAACCCTATTCCAAATTGTCAACGAACGCACAATGAACTTGACTAATAGTATTGTAAATATCAAAAAAATATCAACATGTAAACATAAACACACACAATTAACATACAAACAAACGTATGAGAAAAAATAACATGAAGAAACAAATAGCACGCGTCTCTGTTATGCTCAATACAAGGACAACAAGAAAATAAGTCACAGATTCCATTTCCCGAAAAGTTGTTAGTTAAATAGATGATGTTTATAGGGAACGAAACGGTGGAAAGCTGAAGATTGCTGATAACGGTCGTGGCTGACTAGAAAACGCATTCCATTCGAGTTTGTTCCAATAAAGCTTTTACAATATTTTCTTCTTCAATAAACTTAAGCCCGAATACAAAAACTATAAAAAAAGATCAACAAAAAATTAACTACAAACTGGTTATAAACAATTGTAGGCGCTGAAGGGCCTTTTTTGGCAAAACAATTGAATCGTGTTAGTTGTACTAAAATAATAATTACACATACCAAATTCTATGAAATAATCTAAAAGAAGCTGATTTAAATAAATATGCATACGATTTAAATGGAGCGCTAGCCGAACGACTATGCTTACGGACGGACATAGTTAAATGGATTCCGAGATGATTATGTTGGTGTAGAGTATAAAAAAACCATACTACTTAGGTTCATTATATGATAAATTTTTATATATTTTCAGACCCATATTTAATAGGTTTCCGAGTTGTCTAGAATAAAATACATAAATATTAATTAGTGCATTTGAAAAAACTGTACTTAAAAGAATATAATTTACTCATTTACAGTCGTCCGTAAATATTGGATTTCATATACATAAATGAATTATATTCTTTCCAGCATTTTACTAATTTTGTTATTATTTTTTACTGAACTTGTAAAAATAAAGAAATGGGTGGTTGGGGTATTATGCGTTTGTGCTGATGTTTGTAAAGCACAGAGCAAACCATCCAACACCCAGCTTAAAGTATACTAATCGGTTCAGAATCACTTTTTGAGTCGATCTAACGATGTCCGTCCGTCTGGCTGGCTGTCCATGTAAACTTTGTGCACAAAGTACAGGTCGCAATCTTGAATATAATTCAATGCAATTTGACACCTAGGTCTTTCATGACAAGGGGACGAAGCCTATTGGAAATGGTTATGTTCGGTCCATTATTTCACCTAGCCCCCATACAAATGCCCTTCCGGAATACGGATTTAACTACCATAAATGCTTTAAGTATAGCAATATATTAATGAAATTCGGTGTAAGGAAGTTTTGCATAAGTATCGATCTTTGTGCCAAATTTCAAGAAGATCGGTGCATAATTGACCATAGCTCCCATATTAAACCCTCTTCCGAGAATCACCTTAACGTGTATAAATAACATACACATGTTAGTATCAAGTTTATATTCGACACAAATAAGTTTTATATAAATAGAAATCATAGGGATAAATTTTATGAGGATCGCTCCCATATAAGCCCACTTTCGGGAATCACCCTAAAGTGCATAAATTCATATAAATAATATTCTATATTCGTACATTTTATTTAACACTTAGGTTCACAATTGTCCTCATGTCTAATATAAGACCAATCCACGAATTTTGATGGACATACACAATGGTGTGGGGTACCATATCGGGCTTGACCGACTATATCTTTCTTACTTGTTTTTTTTATTAAATTTAATTTAAATCCAAATGATGATTTATTTAGTAAAAAGTAATGAAATAATGAAAATGTAATAAAAGTAATGAAAAACTTATAAAGATATAGTGATGTTTAATTAAAAATTAATTATTAGATACTAAAAAATATTAAAAAACATTTTCTATTCAAAAGCTTTAATAAAGAATCGCTCAACTTTTTGGAATTTTCCCAAACTTAAGTTTTCTAAAACAGTTTAGAATAATATCTTGTTTAAAATAATTTATAAAATTTTTAATTTCTTTAAAATTGTAAAATGAAGGAATAAGATTAGAAAATGAGAATTTAAGTTAACATATTTTAGCATACTGTAGAGTTGATGTAATTTTTTGCAATAAATTTTTTACAAACATTTGTTGAATTTTTACCAAGAAATGAAAAGATGAAATTTTCTAAGGATATTTTTTGTCCTGAAGAATAAAAACAAAAAATTATTTTTACTTCTACTGATTGTTTTATTTCATTTGATATCAATGCAGAAATAATTAAATTAATTTTTGAAAAATTTTTATATCCTTAAAACTTTGAACTTTAAAGTTTGAAGTCCTTTAGAAAGCAGAAAAGATGAAAAACTGAGGTAAGCAGTATTATCACATTGGGTCTAGCGTTTCATATGTATATAGTTTTGTTCAAGTGCAAAAAATGCTGTCGCATGGTGTCATCTTTGCGGTTGAAATTGATTATGTTAATTTTGAGAAATTGTATCTTAGATTTTAAAACTTCTTTTCCTGTTATCCTCACCTATAAACAATATATTCAAACACATACAGGCGCAGCTTGTATATATAGTTGAAGAATCAAGAAAAGTGTGATAAGTAATTCATATCTCCTTCAGATAAAAAATAGTTTGAATACTAGTATTTCTTTGTTTTGTTATTGTTTATCATTTCCATTTAAAAACCTTGAACATGACATCCTAAAACAACGGCAACAATAACAAGTAAAATGAATAACAGGGTCAATGCCAAAGTCAGAAACAAAAACAACAGTTATGTTTTAATTTTTACTCAATTTTGTTGTGAAATTTCTTCTCAAAGATGTTTCTTCTCAGGGAAATTTCAACCCTTAAGAGAAAAAAAGTTTAAGAGAATATTATAAATCATGCGAAAAAATAAATTAGTTGCTATATTCAGGTGTACCGAATATTATATACACTTCAACTTAAAATGAACAAATAAAGTTTGGTGAATACAATTTACTTGGTGAAAACTCGTTAGAAAATCTTTTTGGATGAACCCGATTTTAATAAATAAATAATTTATTTTAAATGAATAAATAAATAAATAAAATAAAATAAAAATAAAAATATTTTTTTTTCGTGAAGAACATCAGTGTGTCTGTGCTTCCGTGTGTTGGTTGTTAAGGCGTTTATGAAAGTGAAAAAAGTAAAGTTAATATTAAAAAGGTAAACAAAACGAAAAAACGGTAAATGTTTAAAAATCGACAAAGCGAAAAACAAAGAAATATCCAAATTTTACATAAATCTGTACTATGCATCTCATTTTGAATAAACTCGTCATTTATAAATCGATTATTTTATTTCTAATATATCTATTTCTAATATAACTGAGATAAAGGAGCATTTTTGATCGATTTCGATTTTTTGAAAAACAAAAATTTTTGGTTTTAGTAAGAAATTTTTTTTTTTTTATTTTAATTTTTTCAGATTAAGAAATGATTTCGATATAACTTGTAGGTAATTCGATTTAAACTTTTTTTAGTATTTCATTAAAGGAAATCAAACATCAAACGTCATTAATTTTCCGCAAAACCCCAATTGTTCAGGAGAGCATAAAAACTGTTTTTTTACTCATTTTTTTTTATCATTTTGCAATACAGTCTTTTACGATTTGTTAATAATACGTCTACATATAAACATAAAGTTTTTAAGTGAAGTTATGGTCTTTTTTTTCTTAACACTCTATAACCTAGCGTCCACATTAGGCAAATTTTTATCAAAACAAACGTCAAAATCAGTGCGAATATATACAAGGTAAACTTAATCAAACAGCTGATTACTATTTTGGTTGTAAAAGTTATCAAACTGCATATATAAAAAAAAAAATAATGAATACGCCATATTGTTGTTTCTGTGCAACTGTTGCCACCTTCCACAAATTCGCGTTAAGTTTGACGTTTGTCTTGATAAAAAATTGTCTAATGTAGACACTATGTAAGGGTCAAAGCAAAAATGTATAAAATAAATTTACAGATTAAAAATATAATTAGCGTAAAATTTTCAGAAAATTTATCAACCAATTAATCAAATGATTAGAATACGAATAGAAGTTAAAATATAAATTATTTTCAAAAAAATAAAAAAAATGTCTTGAGGCAGCCTTGACCGTTAGAGGGCTAATATGTTATCAACGTGTGTTATAAGATGTTCAGATAGCACCTCTTGTTTATCACAAATTAAAGCTGTAAGAGATGTTTTTTTTTTAATTAAACAATATATACAATTTATGATATCTTACAAATCAAGGGATAAAAAAAGCGAAGTTTGATGGTTAGTTGGATCATTTTCAAACGTTAAAAATGTAAAATAAAAAGTGTGAGTAATCTAAAAACGAATTGTGTTTATAATTCCAATTATAAATAAATATTGCAAGAAAAAAAAAAATCATGTGAAAAAATTCAAAAATTATAAAATTAATTTGAATTTTTTACCAACAACTTTACTTTATGAAGACAGACCACTTTTTCTTAAAAGAAATATATGTCATGTAGATAGCAAAAAAAAGTGTGTTAGAATTATTTTTTCTTTTCGAAATTGGTACCACAAACCAGAAAGTGTTTGATGTCAAAAAATATTTTTAAAAATCTGCAGATAGCACTTTTTTAATATAAGCACTCGATATATACGTTTTTATGCGTTAAAAAAAGAAATTTATTTTTTGAGAAGCATACATTTTCCATTCTTGTCTTTTTACTTACATATATTTAAGAGTACTATTCAAACACATTTGAAAGAGAAAACTCTAACTACATGAAAATTAATACTAAGAGAAGCGCATATTAGTTAGTATAAAAACTGAGAACAATTATTATATTTTACTTTCATTGTCATCATTCATATAAAAACATTGTCTAAGGCCAAATAACAGTTAGAAGTATTTTTGAAATCGTGCTGTTAAGAACCTAAAAATAAAAAATAATAATAATGACCGGCATAACGATAAAAAACAATTAATTTTTGATAAAAAAAAAAAATAAATCAAAATAATAAAAATTCACTTCTTTTTTTTTTTAAAAAAAAGATCACGTCAAAAAAATAAAATTTTAAAAAAGAGAAAAAATTGAAAATTGCCAAACAGGAATTAACCAAATTTAAATGGAAATTGTTTTAAAATTTAATAACTTCTTTTTCCGTTAAGTGTTTTTTAAAACAGTTTGCGATTTTGAAGTTTGTGACAGGAATGTGTAATAAAAAGAAGCAATGTAAAATGTTTTTGTATCATTAAAAAGCAACTCAAACAACTTTTAAACAATTGCAAGAATTTCTTTGTGATTTCTATTTATTTCAACTACTTTATTTGTGGTAAATATTGTTTTTGTGCTGAATAAAGATTTCAATTTAAATTTACCTTTTTATGTTTTTAATTTAAAGATTAAAGCTTTAAAACTTTTTGAAAATTGAAAATTGAAAGTTTTCCAATAAGTTTTTCGTTATAATACTATTGAGTGCTTAAGAGTCCATAGACTAAAGGGTTTTTAATACAATAGCAGTTGTTATAAAAATATGAATTTTTTTCAATATAAATTTTTACCTTTGCGAAACTTCGTTTTGATTGATTTTGCTAAGCAACTTGAAATGAAAAAATTATTGGAAACAGATATTAAGAAATTTTTTACTTAATTTATTTTTGAGTAATTAATATAAAAAGTGAAACCTGCAGTAGACATATGTGTGTGAATATAAATTTGTCGATTTATATTTTTTAACGTAACGACTTACGTCGCAACATATTTAGATGTGAGGTTAAATATGCTATGACGTAACGACGTATTCAAATATGAAATAAAAAACATTTTTAACGAAAACCATTTTTAACGAAATTCAATAAAAATTTTGAGACAATTTTATAAAAATATTGTTGAAATTGTGTATGTACCATGATACAAAAATAATAAGGTAGCGGCGCTCTTATATTTTGTCGCCATAATAACCAACGGATGTTCCGAGTTCTTTTATTTACTTTTTTATGTTCACGAACTACTATGCTTACGGACGGACATAGTTAAATGGATTTCGAGATGATTATGTTGCTGTAGAGTATAAAAAAAACAATACTACTTACGTTCATTACATGATAAATTTTTACATATTTTCAGACTCATATCTAACAGGTTTCCGAGTTGTCTAGAATAAAATACAAAAATATTAATTATTGCATTTGGAAAATCTGCACTTAAAAGAATATAATTTACTTCTGGACGACTGCAAATATTGGATTTCATATACATAAATTAATTATATTTTCCAGCATTTTACTAATTTTGTTATTATTTTTTATTAAACTTGTAAAAATAAAGAAATTTGCTATTGTTATACCCTACACCACCATAGGTGATTTGTGGGTATTATGCGTTTGAGCTGATGTTTGTAACCCACAGAACAAATCATCCAACACCTATCTTAAAGTATACTAATCGACTCAGAATTGCTTTTTGCGTCGATCCAACGATTTCCGTCCGTCTGGCTGTCTGTCCATGTAAACCTTGTGTACAAAGTACAGGTCGTAATTTTTAAGATAATTCAATGAAATTTGGCACGAGAAAAGCCTATTGGAAATGGTTATGATCGGTCATTATTTCACCTAGCTTTCATACAAATGTCTTTCCGGAATAGGGATTTCGCGATCATAAATGCTTTAAATATAGCAATATTTTAATTAAATTCAGTGTAAGGAAGTTTTGTATAAGTATCAATCCTTATGCCAAATTTTATGAAGATCGGTCCATAATTGACCATAGCTCCCATATTAAACCCTCTTCCGAGAATCACTTTAATATATATAAATAACATACACATGTTAGTATGAAGTTTATATTCGACACAAATAAGTTATATATATATATATAGAAATCATAGTGACAAATTTTATGAGGATCGCTCTATAATTTACCATAGCTGCCATATAAGCCCACTTTCGGGAATCACCCTAAAGTGCATAAATTCATATAAATGTTAGCATTTATATGAATATCGCGCTTGACCGACCATATCTTTCTTACTTGTTTTTTTATTAAATTTAATTTAAATCCAAATGATGATTTATTAAGTAACAAGTATTATTACAAAAAATACAAAATGTTTTAATTTATAATCGATTAGATACTCTAGTATAAACACAGTTTACATGGATTTTCCCAAACTTAAATTTTCTAAAACAGTTTAGAGTAAATTAATTCATGAAATTTTTAATTCCTTTGAAATTGTAAAATGAAGGAATAAGATTAGAGAATTTAAGTTAACATATTTTAGCATACTGTAGATTTGATGTAATTTCTTGCCATAAATTTTTTACAAACTTTTGTTGAATTTTTACCAAGAAATGAAAGGATGAAATTTTCAAAGGACATTTTTTGCCCTGAAGAATGAAAACAAAAAATTATTTTTACTTCTACAGATTGTTTTATTCATTTGATATCCATGCAGAAATAATTAAATTAATTTTTGAAAAATTTTTATATCCTTAAAACTTTGAAGTGCTTTACAAAACACAAACATGAAAAACTTAGGTACGCAGTATTACCACATTGGGTCTGGAGTTTCATATGTATATAGTTTTGTCCAATTGCAAAAAATGCTGTCGCATGGTGTCATCTTTGCGGTTGAAATTTATTATATTAATTTTGAGAAATTGTATCTTAGATTTTAAAACTTCTTTTACTGTTATCCTCACCTATAAACAATATATTCAAACACATGCAGGGGCAGCTTGTATATATAGTTGAAGAATCAAGAAAGGTGTGATAAGCAATTCATATCACCTTCAGATAAAAAATATCTGGAATATTTCTTTGTTTTGCTATTGTTCATCATGACATCCTGAAACAAAGGCAACAACAACAAGTAAAATGAATAACAGGGCCAATGTCAAAGTCAGAAACAAAAGCAACAGTTATGTTTTAATTATTTACTCAATTTCGTTGTGAAATTTCTTCTCAAGGAAATTTCAGCTTTAAGAGAAAAAAAGTTTAAGAGAGGTGTACCGAATATTATATACACTTCAAATTAAAATGAACAAATAAAGTTTGGTGGATACAATTTACTTGGTGAAAAGTCGTTAAAAAAATCTTTTTTGATGAACCCGATTTTAATGAATAAAAAAAAATAAAAAATAAATAAAGAAATAAACATCAATTTTTTCGTGAAGGGTATCAGTGTGTCTGCGCTTCAATGTGTTGGTTATTAAGGCGTTTATGAAGTAAAAAAAGTAGAGTTAAAATTAAAAAGGTTAACAAAACGAAAAAACGGCAAATGTTTAAAAATCGACAAAGAGAAAAACGAAAAAATATCCAAATTTTAAATAAATATGTACTATGCATCTCATTCTGAATAAAGTCGACATTTGTAAATCGATTTTTATAAAATATAACTTATTTTATTTCTAATATATCTATTTCTAATATAACTGAGATAAAGGAGCATTTTTGATCGTTTTCGATTTTTTGAAAAACAAAAATTATTGGTTTTAGTAAGAAACTATTTTTTTTTTTTGATTTTAATCTTTTCAGATTAAGAAATTATTTAGATATAAATTGTAGGTAAATCGATTTAAACTTTTTTTAGTATTTCATTAAAGGAAATCAAACATCAAACGTCATTAATTTTCCGCAAAACCCCAATTGTTCAGGAGAGCATAACAATTGTTTTTTTACTCATTTTTTTTATCATTTTGCAATACAGTCTTCTACGATTTGTTAATTTTTTAAGTGAAGTTATGGTCTTTTTTTCTTAACATAACATATCTATAAGGGTCGAAGCAAAAAATATATAAAATAATTTACAGATTAAAAATATAATTAGCGTAAAATTTTCAGAAAATTTGAGACCCAGATATTTAGTATATTATATCAACCAATTAACCAAATGATTAGAACACGAATAGAAGTTAAAATATAAATTATTTTCAAAAAAAAAAAAAAAAAATAAAAAAAATGTCTTGAGGCAGCCTTGATCGTTAGAGGGCTAATATGTTATCAATGTGTGTTATAAGATGTTCAGATAGCCCCTTTTGTTTATCACAAATTAAAGCTGTAAGAGATGTTTTTTTTTTTAATTAAACAATATATAAAATTTATGATATCTTACAAATCAAGGGATAAAGAAAACGAAGTTTGATGGTTAGCTGGACCATTTTCAAACGTTAAAAATGTAAAATAAAAAGTGTGAGTATTCTAAAAACGAATTGTGTTCATAATTCCAATTATAAATAAATATTGCAAGAAAAAAAATCATGCGAAAAAATTCAAAAATTATAAAATTAAATTGAATTTTTTACCAACAACTTTACTTTATGAAGAACGACCACTTTTTCTTAAAAGAAATATATATCTTGTAGATAGCAAAAAAAAAAAAGTGTGTTAGAATTATTTTTTCTTTTCGAAATTGGTACCACAAACCACAAAAAGTGTTTGATGTCAAAAAATATTTTTAAAAATCTGCAGATAGCACTTTTTTAATATAAGCACTCGATATATACGTTTTTATGCGTTAAAAAAAGAAATTTATTTTTTGAGAAGCATACATTTTCCATTCTTGTCTTTTTACTTACATATATTTAAGAGTACTATTCAAACACATTTGAAAGAGAAAACTCTAACTACATGAAAATTAATACTAAGAGAAGCGCATATTAGTTAGTATAAAAACTGAGAACAATTATTATATTTTACTTTCATTGTCATCATTCATATAAAAACATTGTCTAAGGCCAAATAACAGTTAGAAGTATTTTTGAAATCGTGCTGTTAAGAACCTAAAAATAAAAAATAATAATAATGACCGGCATAACGATAAAAAACAATTAATTTTTGATAAAAAAAAAAAAATAAATCAAAATAATAAAAATTCACTTCTTTTTTAAAAAAAAAGATCACGTCAAAAAAATAAAATTTTAAAAAAGAGAACAAATTGAATTTATGCTTAATTGTTCATACAAAAATATTTTGTGCCAAACAGGAATTAACCAAATTTAAATGGAAATTGTTTTAAAATTTAATAACTTCTTTTTCCGTTAAGTGTTTTTTAAAACAGTTTGCGATTTTGAAGTTTGTGACAGGAATGTGTAATAAAAAGAAGCACTGTAAAATGTTTTTGTATCATTAAAAAGCAACTCAAACAACTTTTACACAATTGCAAGAATTTCTTTGTGATTTCTATTTATTTCAACTACTTTATTTGTGGTAAATATTGTTTTTGTGCTGAATAAAGATTTCAATTTAAATTTACCTTTTTATGTTTTTAAGTTAAAGATTAAAGCTTAAAAACTTTTTGAAAATTTTTACAAAGTTTTCCAATAAGTTTTTCGTTATAATACTATTTATTGAGTGCTTAAAAGTCCATAGACTAAGGGGTTTTTAATATAATAGCAGTTGTTATAACTACAATGGATTTATTAAAAAATATAAATTTATCTTCAATATAAATTTTTACCTTTGCCAAACATCGTTTGGAGTGATTGTTTAATCTTTTGCTAAGAAACTTGAAATGAAAAAAATTATTGGTAATAGATATTAAGAAATTTTTTACTTAATTTATTTTTGAGTAATTAATGTAAAAAGTGAAATCTACAGTAGATATATGTGTGTGAATATAAATTTGTCGAGTTATATATATTTTGACGTAACGGCTTACGTCGTAACATATTTAATTTTAAGTTAAATATGTTATGACGTAACGACGTATTCAAATATGAAATAAAAACGTTTTTAACGAAAACCATTTTTAACGAAATTCAATAAAAATTTTGAGACAATTTAATAAAAATATTATTCAAATTTTGTATGTACCAAATCGATCTGAATAAAATGTATATCATTTGGGATTGCTTTCAAATGTCTATTAAATTATATTCGGAACAACCCAATTTATTAATACGTTAAAAGGAAACATCTAATACTTTGTTGTTTTTGTTTTCTGAGCTTATTCATATAAGTACTGTTATCCCGGAAATATATCGATATAACGGTAATATTCAAGTTATCATATTTCGCAGAGAAAATTTCATGTATTTATTTAATGCAAATAGTATATTTTTAAACCAATGAATAAAAACAATATTTTTAGTTAAAATTTATTTATTAAATGGATATTTTTAAATATTCAATAACTGTAACTGTAACACTATATATTTTAGCAAAGACACAGACGTGCATTTTTTTCTAGTCCCAACAATATCATGTATTCGACAAAAGTGGTTATTTGCAATATACAAATTACATATAACAAAAAATATTCTTAAAATAGTTTTCTCTCTTTGTTAAAATCTTTTGTATCAATTTTGTAAATTGATTTAAATATCAAATAATAGGCCTAAAATTAAAAAAAAAAAATTATGTACTTGGTATAAACCAAACACGAAAACAAATAAAGAGGGTTTTAGTCAACTATGAGTTCTATGAGGGATTTTGGCCAATGTGACCAAATGGGTCCAACGCGTGTAATACCACCATATGAAAAATAAACTTGGGAGCCAGTGCTACTAATATCTGTAATTATAATTCCTGAATTGAGTTTGTGAGATTTTTAAAAAATTTTTAAATTTTTAAACTTGGAGGCCAGTGCTACTAATTTTGAGCTCTATGAAGGATTTCGGTCATTGTGGCCAAATGGGTCCATCGCATGGAATACCACTATATGAAAAATAAACCTAGGAGGCAGTGCTACTAACATCTGAAATTATTATAGAGTTTGTGAGATATAAAAAAAAATAAAAATTAACTTTTGTCTCATATGAGCTCTGTGAATAATTTCGGTCATAATGGCCAGATGGGGCTGTAACATGGGATATCACTAAATAAAGAATGAACTTGGGAGCCAGTGCAATTAGAATTCCTGAATTAAGTTAGTGTGATTTGAAAATTTTGAAAATTAACTTTTGTCACATATGAGATCCATGACGGATTTCGGTTATTGTGGCCATCGCATGGAATACCACTATATCCAATATAATCTTGGAAGCCAGCGCTACTAACACCTGTAATTAGAGTTCCTGAGTTGAGTTTGTGAGGTTTTTCGAAATTACCTCTGATCACATATGAGCTCTATGAGGGATTTTGGTCAAAGTGGCCAAATAGATCCATCGCATGCGAAACCACTATTTGGAACATAAACATGGGATATATAACAATAATAACATTTGCAATGAAGAAAAAGAAATTCTGTTTTATGAACTTATTTCAGAAAGGAGATATTCAAATGCATTTTCAGTTAAAAGTTTAAACTAAATTAAAGATTGTATTTTAGATTACTAACGAAAAAATCACAAATCACTTTTAAAAATTTGCCATACACCCTCAAAATTTTGAATTATTTGTAAAAAGCTGTTTTTAGATAGATTCTTGTATAAATGTTATTCTAATTCTGTTATTTTTTCGTTGATTTTTCTTTTTTAATCTTCTTTGGAAAGTAGAAAAAAAAAAAAAAGATTTTTCAACTGTATGCATTTGGTTTATTTCGATTAAATATTAAAAGCAAATTTTTAAACAACTTCTAAAAAAACAATTTTTTGAGTTTAACTGCGATTAATTACATTTTTTTTTATAAAGGTCTATGCAACGCTGCAATAAAAGGCATTTTTGTTGTGAACATAAATAATTCAAGATTTTTAAATTGGACAAAAACTGTAGAACCTTTTCGATTTTATCTGTAATAACTTGCCAAAACTTTTCATACATTTTTAGTTTTGTCCTTCAAAAGTAAAAACCAAGTAAAAAATATATATAAAAAATATTTTTTCCTAAAGTATATGAAGAATTTTTTAATAAAGTTTAGAAAATGTTTAACCTTTAGGAGAAAATAAAATTGAAAATTCTATATGTTTGAGTGGTTGGGGTGATCTGCTATTTTTTATTATTATTTTTTATTTATTTTTATTTTATTTTTACTTATTTTTTTTTTTTTTTGTAGCTTTATTTATTTAAAAGCAGAACACAAATTAGTTGCGATTAGATCATCAAAGTCTTGTCGCTTTAGTAATACATGTTAACCCCATGCGACTACATGTGTAACTTTTTTGATAGAGGTAAGTACGTTTTTATTTTCGCAATTTGATTTAGAATTTTTATATGTTTTTATAATTTTATACATTTTTTTTGTGGATCGCAAAAAACACATATTGCAATGGATAGAGGAAGTATGTGATGATAAGCAGGACATTGCTAGTTCTGATTCAGAATTTTTATCATTTCTGAGAGGCTATTCTGCTCCTTTATAATTATCTATAAATATTTATTATTTGGTTAAGAAATTTTCATTGAATATACAAACATGTAATTTTCTAATGGACATTACTTCGAATACTGTTAAATTTTACATAATTTGATATTATGTAAAAGTATTAATTTCTGATAATAATCGGATTATTTTTGTTGCTATTTTTTGTCTTAAGAAAAATATTAACATTAGCAGTGTTTTTTTTCGAAATTTATGTTAATTTTCGGTACAAGTTTAAGTAGGTACAAAGTTTATAAATAGTTACAGATGTAGCTACTTAAAAATTAAGTAGGGATAAAAATTGTTACCAAAATTGTTACTGGTTTGTGGATTTGATAAGTAATATATAATTGCCACATTTTAAATTTAAAAGTTTTGTGAGTTAAAAAACGAAAAATTTTCCCAAATTAAAAAAAAAAAATGTGTGTAATGGCATCATAATTTCAATTATATTTGAAATGGTAACAAAAATTATGTGTCTAAGCTAATATTATTCGAAGCATGTATAGACATAGACATGCTTTTATTAAATTTGTCAATGAAATAGTTTTTTAATAACAACGAAATACAATTTCAAACCAAAATGCAATAAATGTTTAAAAAGTAAATATTTTTAATTTCCCGTTTTCCCGCCATATATAAGCAATTTTTTCCCCGGGAACGCTAGTGGAATACACGTTTCACGTTTACAACATCACTGAATTAAATAGTGTGCAATGCCAGAACAAACTGGGGGAAGTACATAACTGGGTGCAAACTTCCATTCTACCGTTTATATGATCTGTTCTGTACATAAGGTCAACATTATGAAAAATTAACACGAAATAAATATATACCACTTTATTAGTTTAGCATTATTTTTTAGCATTTTTAAATAATGTTTGCATTTTTTAGATTTTTTTTTAACGCAATATGATAGAATAATTTTTCCACATCTGGTCACACTTTGAAATGCTCTCTTTTTACCGATTAATGACATACATAAATTCTTTGTGGAGCCTCAGATAAATATTAAATAAATCAAAATGGTAAACTTATATATTACTATCATTTTGTAACATCCCACAAGTCATATTGAAGAATAATTTATAAGAATTGATCAAAGCTCCTTTCAGAAATTACTCTGAAATTCATAAATTCTTAACACAATTTTTTTTCTTTAGATCTTTAAGATAACATTTTTATGTTTAGTGTATTGTTTAGGGTATTATGTGGTCGGATTTAGTCGACTTTAGTGTCCTACTTTTCTTTCTTTTTTTTTGGTTCCTTAGTTGATTTCCAAAATGAATATGCTTATAAGTTTACATATACACGCAGAGAAAAACATGATTACGGCATTGTCAGTACAAACAATATTATGTTCTTATTGTTAATTTTCATTAATTTTAATAATACTGTATTCATGATAAGAATGTTTTTGCTTTAGTTTTATCATTCAATTTTTACATTTTTAACATTTTTTTACAAAAAACATAATTTTTTTAAATAGGAAAAAATATCATTCTTTCTGCAACTATTAAATATTACCAATTTTTTATAAGTAGATAAAATTTTTTTCTGTATAGTATAACTCAAGTAGTATAATGTATTGATTAACTACTATTAGTTAATAAACATTATGTTGTATTATTTTGCACAACATATGTAAATAACGAACATACATACATTTACATAACATATGTAAATGAAATATGTTATAATATTATGGATCATAATATTATAAAATATTAAAATACAAAATGCAAATTATTATTTCTCAAAATATAGTTCAATCATAATATCTTGCTCTTCCATTATCTTTCCCTCAACCATATTATTTCTCTGCGTGCAATAACTAAGATTCGTTTATATTCATAAGAAAATTTATCTAAATTATTAAATAATAAAAGTTGCTATGGATTCTTCCCTACTTCTATTTTTATGGACCATTTTCCTATTGTCATCTCTTTTATATGTATTTTCTTTTCATTTTTGTTTTTTTCTACAGAAATATAATCCGATTGTTTTTTTATTGTTACCAATATTTTAATATTACTCATACGTCATACAGACCCTAATTTCAAAAAGTTTACCAAAGATAAAACACCACAATATAAGTAAGAATTTCTAATGCATTTCCTGTAATTAGCCCTTTATCTGAATAAAATACTCCATATGGTGAAAATTTGTTTCTTTTAATGCAATTAATGTTCAAAATATGTTTTAAATGTTTACACACACATAACTAATTAATTTTTATAACTTTTAACTTAGTTTATAACTTCACTGTGATGACATTTAAATAGTTCACTTTTTATTTGCTTTTCAGTCTGACATGTTTACTCAATTGCATTACATACTTACGTGTGTTTTACAAAATTTATTTTAATTAAATTAAACCATGTAAGTGTATTTAACTTTTATGGTTATTTCAACGAATCTCATGATTTTAAAACTTAAACAGGTGTAAAGTAAATTCTACAAAATATTATATGTATGTAAGTGGCCAGTGAAATAAGTCAATAAAGAGGATCTTTAAGATCCTTATATTAGGACGATCTAACTATGCTCATCCATCCGTCGGTTTGTACAAAACACAATAGAGTCCAAAAGGATAATATTTAACACAAATATTGTTCTTAGTTAATAAATTTTTGTTTTGAAAATTTATAAATATATATAAATTATATAATATAGTTTTCACTTAGAATGAAGTTCTAATACCATATTTAGAGAACCATTACTCACTAAAAATTAAAAAAAAAATTAAAAAAATACCTATTATTATAAAATATCGACAATTTTATGAAAGAACTTTTTAACGTATAACTTTAAATTTCCATGAAAATTTATATAAATTTGCAAAAACTTGCAATTTTATTTTACTTGTGTACTTAAACAAAAAAAAAAAAAAAAAAAAAAAACAAAATCTTAAAAGTATATAACTATAAATAGAAATGTTCTTTTTTTTTTGATTTCAAATTAAAAATTTTAAATAGCATATTTAACGAAAAATGCATTTAATTTTTTATCATCTTCATTTTTTAATTATTCTTAGTGAAGCTACTTTAAACAAAATTTATATCTGATATAAAGAACTTCAAAGTTAAAAATTCTAACAATTTATTTGATAATATAATAGAAATTAGCTTGTGTTAATACAAAAAATAAATACATAATTGTATTTAAGGAAATTACTTAAAATATATGTATATTTTTTTAAAGAACAGCATTTAAATGACTTGACTTAAACCGATTTCGCTCTTTAGTTTTTATAAAATTTTATTGTGAAAAATATCGTTCCATAATTTACCATAGCTTCCATATAAGCCCACTTTCGGGAATCATCCTAAAGTGCGTAAATTCCTCTAAATGTTAGTATTAACGTAATATTCCGTATTTTATTTTAGTAATAGTATAGGTCCACAAATGACCACATGTCTAATATAAGACCCATCCACGAATTTTGATGGACGTGCACAATGGTGTGGGGTATCATATGGTAGGGCTTGTCCGACTATATCTTTCTTTCTCGTTTTTGACTTAAAACGTGACTTAAAAAATATATATTTCCTAAAATATATTTTTCTGCTTAAGATAAAATTTTAAACTGTATTAACCTAAAAAAGTTAACTGTTGAAAAATTCTGTTTGTTAAGAAACATTTACTAAACGTTTTAAAAACTTTCACGTTAAAGGTGCAATACTTTGATAACCCATATTATCTGTTCCTTAAGAGTTTGTAGTATTTGCCTACCAAACAGACTCCGCTACAAACAAATGAAGAGTAGACGCTTTTAAAAACTCATTTGTTTTACATTTAATATCTCAATATCTACTATAATAAGAAACAGACGTTCTCCGTATGCAACATTTTATTGAAAAATGGTATAGGGGCAAAGATCCATACATTTTGCTCGAATATGAAAAGAAGTAAATGTTTTCTATCTACCCTGAAGTTTTGCTGAAATTCTATTATTACATATTAACAATTTGATTTGATGAAAATGTGCCTTTTTAGCTAATCATTACAAAGAAAATAATGCATTTATTTTAAATTTGTTACGAATGGGTGGAAGTGGCAATATTATGTATATTTATATATTTATACATTTATATATTTATATTTATATATATATTTTAAAGTTTCCAATATTATATATAATATTCTGTTACTCTTTTTCATATGCTTCAAATTAATACTATTAACATTATTCATTCGATAAATTTCATGTGAATTAGTAAAACTTATAGTTTTTGTTCGGAAAACGTGCAAATATATATTACTGCAAATAAATAACAAAAGTTTACATACAAACGTGGAAGGAAATAGGTATTAAGGAAAAGGACGTATCAGCGGTTGAGTCAAAAAAATAGAAAAGTTAAAAAGATTAGTATAAAAATGTGTTTCAAAAAAGTGGCCATAAAAAGAGGATCTGGTATAGCCAGTAGTTTTGCCATAAAAAATAACAAAAAAACATTCTCTTTTATATGCAATGCACAATGGGGCAGAATCGAAATTTTTTGCAAATAAATCTGTAACTTCTGATCGGCCTGTTGGATTTTCATGAAATTTGGTATAAGCGTAGCAGAGGAGTGTATAATGTTATATTTGGAAAGGGGCACAACAATCCCCCCAGAGGCGGAGCTAAGGGGGCTCAAAGTTAGGTACCTCTGATATTAAAAATTTTTAATCGCTTGCAAAATTTTTGTTTCTCGTCAGATTTCAAATGTAAATGAAACACTTTAAAACACGTGTGTTCATTATTTCTTTGTATGTAGAAAATGGTTGTGCTTTTTAAATATAGTCGGCCTTACAACGAATTCTCCTAGAGTCAACATTGCCTTAATCCTTAATCCGGGTGGACGCATTTACAATCTTAGGGATGATTCTATGGAGATCTAACTGGTTTTATTCAACCGATTTTAACCAGTTTTTTGAAAAACTTGCTGCCGGTTCTTTTAAATGTTAAATTTTTGAATTTTGAACAATCGATTTTTATTATCTTTAGAAAATTTTCTTAAAAAATTAATTTATTTTCAAAATTTTCTTTAAGTTTATAAATTCATCATAATAACTTTCAAATTAGCATCATTTCTGTCAAAATTTGTAGTAAAAATATCAATAGACTTTAATAAATATTTTTTCTTTCATATTGGTTCCACAATATGATCAGAAAATTAAGAATAATATGATCACAAAGAAGAATAAGGGTGTAAAATTTTATATGCCAATAATATAAAAAACTTCATGATTAAAATAATTGTCTGATAATGAGGCCTATATGAATGGGAAAGAAGTACTTAGTGCTGAAAAAGAGCACTAAGTTGTCTTTGGTAGGGTGTTCTTCTTTTGGCTTCTTATTCATATCCTATGTTTTTGACATTTTTTTAATGGAAATTCGGCTTTAGCTTTATTAAAATATAATAAAAATACTTTAAAATTTATTAAATTAATCTTAGAAAAAAATTGTTCATGGTAAAAATACATTTAGTTTCATTTTTGTTATAATTATTATTAGCTTCCAAAAAAGTTCAAAGTGTGCAATTAGTTCAACATTGGAAGTAGTAAAAATTTTATTTTTAAGAAACACTTGATCGTTTTTTACTGGAACGTTAATATTTGTTTATCATATTAGAATAGCAAATTGAAGTAACCACAGTGTTTTTTTGTATTTCCAGAAAAAAGGTTAACCTATTTTTTTTTTTTTAATTTAGAAATTTGTAAATTGTTTTATTTTTCACATGCCAGTTATTGAAACTACCTCCCTAGATGGTACATAAATATAAATATTAAGAAAGATGTGATAAATAATCTTAAATTCACAAGAATAAACGTTTACTAACACCTTATACAGTAAACTATTTTAATGTAATTTCATCTTTTAGCATTGTTATTAAATTGTTGAAAAAATGATGAAAATATCTATACTAACATCGAAACGATTACCAATCTTTCACGAACGTAAAAAATCCACTTACTTTATAATTAAAGAAATCCGTACACAGCATCATCTCTGAAAATCCAATATTTTCCACTATAAGCGATTAAGTACAATAAATATCAAAGTAAAATTATAATTTTTCGAAATTGTTTTTTTTTTTAATTTTATTAAAAGTTTTCAATTCTTGTTAAACAATTGTATAAAAAATTAAAAAATAATAAAATCAATACATTAATTTTACTTTAAAATAAAAGCAAAATTAACCAGGTAATTGTTCGATTTTAAAGAATTTTTTTCTGTGTAAAGCCGCTACAAGACAAAATAAACAAAATAAGCTTTTGTCAAAACATCAAAGAAAAATAACCTTTCTGCAAAAATTTTTGATAGAAGATATCATATTTGATATTGTTTTATGAAGAATTTTTTAAAATAGTTTTAACTTATCTAAAATAATGCCAAAAAATATATATAATTTTTGCAAAAATCAAAAACCCCCACATTAGAGACTTTCGAAGTGTTATGACCCATTAAGGTCTTTTAAGAATATCAATATTGCAAAATCGACAGTAAGTTATTAGAGGAAGTAAATTATTAGAGGAAGTAAAAACGATGATAATAAGACTGTTCCAAGTGGTCTAAAATCATTGAGCATTAAAATAACCACACGTACAATTCAAAGAAGAGCAGTTATGATCGTAGCAGAATTCTACGGGTCTGCAAAAAGTCATTTATTTCTAAGAAAAATAAAAAAATCACAACTGAATTTGCACTAGAAATCGATGAAAAACTTTTTTTCTAAAAGAAACTGAATTTAATATGAACAATTTAGGTGAAATGACATGTATAAGTCAGCTCTTTATCACCCTTTCAGACCTATGCCTTATTTTATTTATAAAATACATAAAATTTTCAGAATTGCAAAAAAAAAAAAATGATTTATTTCGCATAAAATATACCAATAAAATATTACCACAAAGTCCTTTTTCATCGCACAATTGTACGACTTTGGTTATAAGCTACAAAATAATTTTCCAAAAAGCACAAATAGTTTTAACAATTTTTATTTATAAATCAACTTAAAATATGCAGGTACTTCATTGCATTAAAAAATAAGCTTTTTAATAAAAAGGAACATAAAAAGATATCAATAAGTAAAAAATAATAATTCACTTAGTGTGGTATTTTTCAAAACAGTCCTTATTTTTTGCTAAACAAAGTGTTACTTGACATTTTTGGCATCGTCCTCTTGATCGACTTCCACAATTGTTACGGCATATTCTTAGAAAATGTTGGCCAATGATCAAACCTGTCATATCTTATGTCATCTGATGCATCATGGGGGCGATATTTAGTACCATAGAACTTTTTAGGCAGTTGAAATTTCTCAACATTCTCAGGAGCTTCAAATGAAGCACCTAGAACTGTATCTATCTGCATTTTGAATGTTAAAAATGCTTTTATTTTTGATTTCGGCAGCCCCATAAGTTCTGAATCTTTTCTACAATCCATTCAAGAATTATAGATCGCCAGATCAAGAAAATGGAAAAAGACTTTGACAGTCCATTTCTTGTTTTTCATTTTAATCCTGTAATATTCTAACATTTGGTCACACAAATCAACTCCACCCATAAAAGCATTTCAGTTTTCAATTACTGCCGGTACTTGAACGGGACATTGGCATTTTAAATTTTTATTCCATTTGTCAATTTCATCTACAGGATCTTTTCCGGATGCACTTGAAGCAACAATTACAGCTTTTGTATCCATCCATTTCACAATGGCTACATTCTTTGAGTTCGTAAATTGACAAATGTCACTGCGCTTCATATCTTTGTCCAAAGGAAACTTAACACTCTTCCGTATTCTATTTGTCATATCTGTCCCTGTTGCCAGAATGCCCATTTGATGTGAGAATTCTATGAGTGGGATTGTAGTAAAAAATCGAACAAAATAAACATGACTATCTTTTGGTAAGTTTTTGACTAGTCTAATAACTATTGAGGGTACATGTCCAAGATCACAATCTTCAAATGTTCAGGCTCCTTGAAATCCACTACAATTCCTCGGGATGTTACACACACAAGATTTTTCAATCCAACAGGTCGTGGTTTGGGTCTAATCACCTGACGATTAGGGCATCTTCCCGTAATCATTTGTTCATCAATGGAATAGTTTGCTCTATCAGTTGCTAGTTCATTACACCGCCTTCTTACTGTATCGATGACTGATTGAACTCTCCAAAGTTTGTTTGTTGAGTTTGGTGCAGAGTAGTCTTCAAAATGTATGTCTGATCGGAGCTGAAAGAATTTGTCACGGGACATAGAGTTGTATACGGCAGGAATCTTGCATTCATTTGACCAATACATTCTAATCGCTGGGTTACCAAGGCAGCCCATTATAATTGAACATCCGCAAAATCTTTTAATGTCTGCTGATACATAACGAGCTTCCTCACCACGCTTACCCATTACATACATTTTAGTATATTTTACAACATCATCATAATTGGTTTCCGGAAAGTAGTTCTTAAGATATTTTAACGGCGTTTTCGAAGTGATTTCATTTTGACATCCGGACGTTGCAGGAAGTTCTGTATTTGAGACATTTTTCCATAAATCTGGTCTTAGTGTTTTAGATTTGCCAATTGATGGTTATTGTGATGTAGCTGGCCGTTCAATGAAGTTTGATTGCTCTACTGCTGGACTTGGCTGGTCATTCGGAAACGCAAAAATATCTTCACTGTATATGATATCATCGCTGCTATCTCCTTCTGTATTTAAATTTGGAGCGGTAAAAATTTCATCAGCATCATCATCTTCACTGAAGTCAGCATGAGACTGATCTAAAATATCTAGAACTCAACATCGTCATTGTTGGTCAAATCGAACTTTCCTAGAAAAAAATCGTACGATAGCACAAATGTGAGCACAAAATGAAACCTTATGTTGTGTCTGACCAACACAATTGTGATATCTGTATTTCCTTCCACCAAAATTAATAGTTACTTTGACAAATTTTACATTAAAAACTACATAATCGTTGCACAATATCATCGTACAGTTACCACCAGTGAAATTTCAAATTTATTTGCAAAAAACTAACTAAAAAATACTCACCACGTGGACGCATGTCTATTCTAGCTGAATGTCGCAATCAAACTGAAGCCGAAACTAATAATTTGGCTCTCCCACTTTTTTATTTCTTTTGTTTTTAGAGAGAAAACAACCACATACGATCATTGCTTTCAGGTTAACAGACAAAAAATATTTTTTTTCTTATAATTTTTAATAAAAAGACAGGTATCACAATTGATATAGCCGGGTCTGAAAGGGATCAATGTTTGTATTCACTTTATTGTCGGGGTATTATAAATGTCGCCTTGATGTGTAATGTTTTGAGATACATTTTGAGACAAAGTGATATAATGAATAAGAAAGTGTAACGGAAAATTCTGAAGGAAGTAATATTTTCACATGGCAGAAATAATATACTGACTCCTTGGATATTCAAACATGATGAATGCTCAAAATAAACCTAAAAATTAATGAAGAAGAGATTACATCAATAAGTGGTAACGGTTATGGACAAGTCTGCACAGTCCCATGATCTTAAGACTATTTAAAACTTATGGAAAATAGTAAATCAGAACAGCAATAAGGAAGTGTTCGTGGAAAGCCCAGAGAGGCTCTCCTGTGCAATCCTCGTAGCTTGGACAGCAAAGCCAATGTTAATAATATATAAGCCTATTTGTTTAAAGCAAGGACACGAAAAATAGAGCACACTTGTACTTTTTTCACACCTATATACTCTTATAGATTAGCAAAATCAATCAGTCTCGATTGAGCTATCGCATGATTTTCCAAAAACAATGAAAGAAATGTTTAATAAGTTATGCGATAATGATTATTTAATAAATTTTCATATTTTTTATATTTTTTTAAAGAAAATTATTTTAATATTTTTTTATACTTTGTATTACAGAAAATAAATTATTTAAGAGCAATAGATTTTTTTAATCTTAATATTAAATTATAAATTTGAAAATCTTTTTCCATGTACAATATAAAAGCGGTTGAGTTATACAGAACATATACAAATTCAAAATGTGACTTTTAAGAGCGCCGATCACTGGATTAATTTATGATATAAGCCTAAAAGATTCGCTGAAGTGTTCAATACTTTCTTCAATTAGTTTCATTGCACAAATTTTTGACTTTTGAGTTTATTTAATATTCTTATTACATTTATGTTAAGAATATGGAAGACATATTTCTGCTATTATGTTAATTGGTGTTCAATCATTTTATGTTAACAAATATTGTTCTTCAAAACCGAGAAAAAGTTGCGTTATACTCAAATTAATTAGAAGGTAACTTTTGTTCAGTTAGTTTGGGCCGACACTGTATACAGATTTACGCACTTTAGATATCAAAATGAGTTAAGGAACTCATTTCTTGCTAACGCGCCACATTTAAAATAAAATTTAAAAATTAATTTTAATGTGTTTTTTGTGCTCTTAAAAAAATATGAGTCTGAAAAATTTACCATGTATTTTCATAATATATACTCTGTTTACATTCTATCGTTCTAAATATATGTAGTTATTAAAAATATTTTTAAATTTTAAAAATCTAGTGTAATTTTTTTCCGATGATCCTAAAATTTTATTTAAAAAATGAACAACCCTGGGCGTAGGGTACGAATCTAAATCAAATGTATTTCTTAAACTATTTTTCATAGTTACTCATTTAAGATTGGAACACATTGGGTAAAACTAAGTCGACGACGCTGAATTTAAGATTGCGCTCGTTTTTTAAAGATTGCGCTCGTTTTTGATATATAAAAGAGGGGTTAGGAGAATTAAGTTTTTTGGCTTTAATTTAGTCATTAAATTTTATCAAAATAACCAATTGAAATTCTATGGAAGTATACGATTATAAATTGTTATCAAATATATTTAAAACGTTAAATAACAAAGTTTTAAACTAGCAAAATATATAACTAACGTTCCGTAAGAAAACTAGCAAGCAAATTTTCAAACAAAAATATAAATATATTAAATATATGGCTGGAATTGATTTAATTCATGATTGAGGTATACATTAAATAGATTTATTGTTTAATTTATATGAAAACTGTCTCTTTTATTTAAAAAATTTCCATTATTTTTACTACTTCGAAAATAAATTGTAAACACAAATATCGCAAATACGAGCGCTAACTTCGAAAAGCAGCAGCCACCATTAAATTCAGCGTACTCGAATTAGCTTTACCAGTTTGGTGTCCAGTTTGTTAAAATTTGTCACTAGCACAGTGTAATTTTTCACATCTAGGTGAATTGAGATAATCGAAAAAAATTTGAATATTCTAAAAATGACAGGATATTTAAAAAAATTCCACTTCTATATATAGAAATTTTTAGTGAAAAACAAAATGAAGTCAAGGCGAAAAATAAAAAAAAAATCAAACGTAAATATCTTTTAAACCGTAGGAGATAATTTAGATATCCTGTTTTTCCTACCTTTACAAAACTCATTAAATTCGGGATTAATTTGTAGAAGTTATGAGCCCTTTAAAATTTTTCATAATCAACTTTGACACCCTGTAGCTTAATCCGTATTATAAGAGATAATTTACCAAATATTAATTTACCAAATAGTTTTTGAAAGCTTAAGTTCTATAAAACTTGTATATACTATTTAATTCTATCGAACCAGTACATAGATTTATTACACTGATTTCTCTATCGGCCCCACTGTGAAACGTAACACCAAGTAGTTCTAACAAATATATTTTAAAATTCCAAAAATCAAGATTTAAGATTTTAAAGAATTCTATTTATAACAAATCACTGCCACTTGTCTAGTATGAATATAAAATAACTTGTTTACTACTTTTATGATGCCCTAGTCATTAGAATTGTGTATTTTTAAATCTACCCTCATTGTGTACATACATATTCTTCTTCAATAGATGCTGATGTTTGTGTAACTGTTTTCCAAATATTCCTAATAAATGAAATTATTTATAAGCAATGACAACAAGGTCATTAATAAATGGAATATAAATCATCATTTGTTAAAAAAAAAAAAAAAAATCCTAGAAAAATAAATTTTTCATGAAAAATTTTCTACTATAAAATAAATAAATAAATAATAATAATAATAATAATAATAATAATAATCATAAAAAAACTTGATTCTAAATAAAACTGTTAAAAAAATAAAAACACATGAATAATACAGCAAATTTTTTCTTCAAATGCTTATAATGAAAAATTTTTAAAGTAAAATAAAAAATTAATTATTATTTTTTTTCAAACTTTTTGGTTATAATTATTATTTGAAAATTATTCTGGCTGGAGACTCGAGTTCTGACTGGAAAATGCATTCCATTCCGCCGAGTGTCCAATAAACTTTTATAAAATATTCTTCCAATTATTACAATTGAACTCGAGCCTGAATAATTTTTAATAATAATTCTGTATAACCAAAAAATTCGAATAAAAATTAATATGTATTAATTTAATCTTCACACTGTGCACGGTGTATTTCTTACTTGGGAAGCTTGTTTTCTAAACATAGAAATAAACAAAGGTACAAGAATAAAAATAAAAACAACATTGCTTCATTGCTACTTAACTAGTACCCTTAGCAAAAATAAAACAAATTGCTTCATTAGTATCTAATTGGTAGCTAAACCAAGTAAAAAATAAAAAATAAAAAATAAAAAAATTAAAGAAGAATACAAAATAATTGTAAAAGTTAGAGATTGATTTCATTACTATATTAATCTCACTTTGCAATAAATATCTGCTGTTATAAGAAAAAGAAAAAATAAAAATATTTTTACTGTTTCATTTTTGTTTACCATTATTACAAAAATTATTTTTCTATTTTGCTGTATTGTCATAAAAATTTAAATTAAAAAATAAAAACTAAGACTTCGTGTTGTAGTTTCGTGCACATAATTTTGTCAAACTCATATAGCAGATGAAGAATTTTTCTTCTTGTGCTAAAAGTATTTTTAGCAAATTTGTTTTGATTTTGCAACTATAATTTTTTTCTTAGTATTTTTTATTTTGGCAATTTTGTTGCTGCTGAAATTTCTTAAATGTCTATGAGTGCAGGAGTACAAAATGTTTTAAATTTTTTATGTATTTTAAATTTAAATCTGATTTAAAAAACAAATTTTACACACAATAAACCTTTTAAATCAGATTTAAATTTAAAATTTGTTTATGAATATACTATGGGGCCTAGGGTAAAAAATAAATGTTATATTAAATTAAAATCAAGAATTTTATTCGATTAATAGAATTATTCGATTAAAATATTCAAAATAAAATTAAAACTAGTTGATTTTATTTTTTAAAAAAGTTTTACATGAAAACCCTTGTAAAAATTTTATATAATTTTCAAAACTTAAAGGTTTTAGTATGACGCCAATTTAAATTTATAATGAAATTATAATAAAAAAAAAGAACCGAATATGTATTAGAAATACAATGTGTAATTGAAAATAAAGGTCGATTTTTAATGACAAATATTCAATAAAATATACCGCTAACATCGTATATATATATATATATATATATATATATATATATATATAATTTAAATCATTTAGTTTTTATAATTTGGGTTTTACATTTAATTTATTACATGGTCTATTTGATAACGTCATCTTAAAAAATTGGTATTAACCCGCTCTACATTACCCAAAAACAAAATTGAAGTACAAAAAAAAATTATTATATAAAACATTAAATGCTTCATTCAAAATAAAAATGTTTAATGTAAAAAAGTATAATTAATCAAGTGTCTATGGAAAATTTCTCATGAAAAAATCTAATTTAAAATTTTTATGGGTGGTACACATTGCACGATTTTAGGTTATGCCAATAAACAACTTTTTCAGCTTTTATACTAAATAAATTTAAATATCCCAAAATTATAAGTGATGTTTGGAATTTATATCCATTATATAAAATTACTACATATTAAAATTTGTTACTTAATTGTTAAAAAAATTGTATCCACTTTGAACACGAAAAACAATCCGAAAATAGCTATTATATATATATATATAATTAAAAATTAAGTTTTTTTCCTCTTATAGTTAATGCGACTTAATGAAGCTGATTAACTCTTGTTATTTAAACCAACACATTTACTTATTGTTTAAAGACAGATTGTAAATAAAGAATGAATTTAAAAAAAAATCTGCTTTATGAGTTTGACAAAATTATGAGTACGAAACTACAACACGAAGTATTAGTTTTTTTGATGAGCAATATTTTGCTGCTAAAAATTGCAAAGACACTTTTACTAGAAACGCGAAGTTATATTTATAACATTTTTAGTTGTTTTGTTTAGTAAAAACAAACAAATTTTATATTTATTGCATAGTGGTAAGTATAAGAAATTTTGCTGGAGCTGAGTATTTAAACGCTGGTAAAAGTAAACCATTCGTCTAATTCAACAACATATTGGGAAAAAGATTCCATTTCCGAAAAGTCGTAAGTTAAATAGATGACGTTTACAGAGAACGTTGGGACACCGAAGAGTTCTGATATCGGTCGTGGCTGACTAGAAAATGCATTCCATTTTACCGACTTTACAAACTTTTACAAAGTATTCTTCCAAATATTACAATTGAACTCGAGCTTGAATAATTTTTAAATAATAATTAACGTTATAATATTGTTATGCATATTTTTTGTTACAACATCTCTGTATTGGAATCATGTTATAGTATTTGATATTTGATGTATAGGAGCAAGCATCCTCAGATCAATAAGTTTCTTCTGCCGAGCCTGACAGTCTTTTTTTATAATGTTCTTTAAAATTCTTTGCTCATGGGTTGTCGTACATTCCTAGCGCAGTTGATTCCTAAAAATATTGCTCCATTTTCTATCAGCCGTCTAGGCGGCCTAAATTTCAGTGACTTCTGGCTAAAGTTTGTCCTATCTTTAAATTTTTTTATTACAGAAATGGAATTTTTCTACCTATTTTTTCACTTTATTGGGCTCCTGGTCAGTGTTGCCACTGAAAATATTTTTATCCTACCACAACCTTTATATTTGAGAAAAGATTGTAGGAAAACCACTCCAAAATGTATGAGTTAAAAATGTTAAAAAAATACTGAAATTCGTTCTTTGCCCTCTACCAGTGATAAAAAATTATAGGCCTAGAAGATTTTTCGTAGCAGTAGTGTAATGTGATAGCGAAAAGAAATTTAATACAACGTTGCTCATAAAGTATTTATCGATCAACATGTTTATAAATTTTCATAATACAATCCAAAATATATCAATAAATAACTCAGTTCAAAGGCAATTATATAGGCTCACTAAGCTTGGGAAAATATTGATAAATAGTCCAAAAAATAAAATTTTTTAGGAAACATTTTCTTCAGAAATTTAATAATCTCATTTTGAAAGTCAAATTTAAATTTTATTTGATTAAGAAATATAAATTATATAATTTCAGTATTTAGCTTCAATGACTTCTTCAAAATTCAGTTTACTCAGTTTTTTGTTGCTTAGTATAATGTTTGAAACACCAATTTGACTAGTTTCATTCTAAAATCTACTTAAGTGTCATTCTTAATTATAACCACTAAAACATATAATATTTTTAATGTAAATGTAACCCTTCTGATTTTGGCTCATTGATATTAATAGTGAGGAATAATATTCATATGAAGGAATAAAACAATAAAAAGAAGCACTTTTTTGCATACATTTTTCAATCTGCAGATCGTATGTCATTGACTCCATAAAAACAGAATATAAAATACAGTTACAAGCCATCCAATTGACGTATATCAAATTTTATTAAGTATATTTGAAATTCTTTTAGTTGATTTATTCTTTTGGAAGTACTCGATTAGGCATTAATCTCTAAAAAAGCGACAAATATATCCTCCAGTAAACATATAATGCTCAGTAAACACAATTCTTCGGCTTTACAGGAAACCTTTGTTTCTGTGTAATACAGAAATGTAGCATTTTTCGTAATTATTACTTACGATATATATATATATAGTAGTATTAACGTCAAAAAATATTTAAATTAACCTCCCGCCTGCTACAAAAGTTTGAAACTATTACATTTTACTAAGTACTAAATTTGAGGTTTGCGTCTCTTTAAGATATGTTTAATTGATAAAAGCTGCAGAAAGCCCCACTGTTGAAAAAATAAAATTAAAGTCGTAAGTTGTTATTAAAAAAAGCACTGATTTAATATATTTAACAAATTCAAACGCAATTATTCTACCTTCACATGATATTTCGTATTTAGAAGAAGGCTCTCTTTCTGAACTACAATTACTCAAATATACTGATATTACATTGACGTAGAAAGGTCATTTCCTACATTTGAGAACTTGTTTATATAAATAAAAGCCTATCTTACTAAATTTATATCAAACTCAGAGTAAAAAATATGCTTTAAAAAAATAAATCTAAAAAACACAAATTAAAAAAAATTTTTAGTGCACTTTTTAGGCTCATATTTTCAAAAAATAAATGCATAAAAATCCGCCCTCTAGTTAAAAGTTTTATAGTGAATTTGTTAAATGATAATTCAATTATTTGTTTTTAAAAAATATATCAATATATATGTCAATAAAATAATAATATCAAAAACTAATAATTATGGAAATTACATATTTCTGATAATTATTGTTTTAAAATTGGTATTTAAAAATTTTTTATTAATAGTTATCAATAAATAAAATAATGTACATTTTTAATTCTTATTTATATTTAAAAATAAATATTATTGTACATTTTATTGGTAATTTAACAAAGACAACACCAATTTAATTTTCAAAATCTATTTGAAACTTAAGGCGATAGAACTGCGATAGTCGGCACACGAAATATTACCACAGAAATACATGTCTTTAAATAAATGCATAATTTTAGTATAACAAAATATGTATATTTTTTTATTTCTTCCGGAAACTAAAGCCAACACTTTGAAATTTGGTTGCGCAAAAAATGATTTTTTTCTGAACTTTAGTATAGGAGATATAATTAATTTAAGTTAAAAAAATGTGTTTCCTTATTCAAGTGGCAGGCAGGCTGCAAACAACTCCTTTGCTACTTTTCATTTTCATTTTTTAATGAACCAAATTTTCCACCTTTTGACATCGTTAAAATTGTTAAATATATAATAATCAGGGAAAGCACAAATATTCAATTGCATGTTTTTTTCTGTACGTTGAATGAAGCCACCGATAAAATATTTATCCGCTTCATAACAAAAAAAGCACTTTGGCATCGATTTGTAAGTGCTTATTTATCCCATATTCATCCCTTTTAGAGTATATTTTGTTATTTTGAAAATATTTTTTTTATACCTCATGGTAAGCTTTTAAAATTCTATTTTGGGATGTGTGGAAAAAAATAGAAGATCCAAAAATATTTAGTATTTAAAATTAATTTTGATGAATTAATTGATCTTTATTAAAGCGATTTTTTGAATTGTGATGTAGAAGTCGTATTAACTTTTCAACTTGCCCGAATATCATCATTTAATATTTTAAAAACAATTTATTTTTTTAATGTAAGCCATGATGTAAATTTATATATGAATTTTGTTGATAATATCGAAACTAACCCAACACGAACTTAAGTCAATTTTAAAACCAACAGCTATTATAATGTAAAGCATACAGGAAGACTTAATTGCGACTCTCAGCATTACCAATTAGTACATAAATAAGTATTATTTAGTAAGTATAAAAGGAAAGGAGTTGCCTAGAGCGTCTAACACAGAATCATTAAATCAAAGAAAAGTTCAATTCCCAACTGACACAAATACCTTTTTCAATAAATAATGTTGATTTATATCGCTTTAATGGAAACCACTTTTTAACGCATAAAAATACAAGTCGGTTGTAGTGTGGCGTAAGTATGATGGCAGATTAACAAACATAAACAGTGTAGTGGCGAGCCAAATATTTTTTCTTATGCGTAAAAAAATAATCAGTATCCAAAACAAGTGCTTGGTACCAAAAAAAAAAAAAAAAAAAAAAATGATGAAATTTTAAACAGCACGAAGAAAATTCAGTCAGTTATAACTAGTGTTGCTTGGATCTTCATAGAAGTTCAATAAAGTTTTTATGCGATAATTTGGAATTATAATTAAGTCCTTTTCACACAGTTAACAAAAAATTTAGTTTTGCCTTATTTTATATTGTTAAAATATTAATAAAAGACTTTGTTTTATCGAAAAAATTAAATTTTTGTTTAAAAATAACAAATATCTTTAATTATTAATAACATATTTTTTTTCTAACAGCATATCTTTCGTTTTTTTTTACCGCATAATGCGCATAAAACACTTTCTTTGAGCTATTTGTGGTTTCCCCGATAATAACACTTTAAGGAATTAGAACCTTTTGCTAAAATTGATACTTTTTTGTTACTTTTTCAAAAAAATTATCTTTGTTATTATTTTTTTCTCAAAAGTTAGTGCTTTTTTTTGGAAAATAGGCATTTTTTCAAACTATTACTTTTTAAAATTTTTTTAACATTTCTTAATTTATACTTTTTCTTGAAAGTTGGAGCGTCTTGAACCTTTATAGTTTTTATATTTTTTTTTTTTTGGAAATAACATTTTTTTTCCTTAGAGATTATTCGAGTTATTTAAAAGTCTTATAGTATGAATTCCATGATTAATATTCGTAGGAAGTTGTAGATTTAATTGAATGTTTAAATATCTTTTTATTGTTTACTATGATATGTTCAACGTGACTTTAACTTTCTTTAGTTAAAAATTCAAACAATTTTTTAATTACAAATATTTACATTAAAAACAGATTACTTTGCCTTATTTCATCAATTTTATAATTACTTTCAAAAAGCAAATATCTCAGAAAAAGGACGCCATAAAAGTTTTCTGATTAAACTGAAGCAAAAAAAAAAAAAAAAAAAAAACATAATAAGGTTAAAATCAATCAAGCATGACAATATGATACCCTATACAATTATATATATGCGTTAAAGTGATTTTTGATATTTTCGGAAATGAGTCTTATACCGGAACCTATCGTCAATTATGTACTGATCCTCGTCAGTTTTGATCCTCATGAAATTCTGCATATTGATTTATTCTTATATGAAAATATGTTTAAGGCATTTATAAGAGTTAACATTGTATTTCTAGAGGAAATTTTTTACGTGAAATAATGGACCGATCATAAAATATTTCTACAAATCAACTGAGAAAGTGGCCCAATATTTTTGTGCGTTACAAACAGCACAAACGCACAATACTTCAAAGGCCTATGGTGATATAGAGCAGGGCTTTCCCCCTCTTCATGCTTCAAGTACCCTTTTAGAAAATTTTGTTTTTTCGCGAATCCTTTGAACATTTAGAAATATTAAAAACTCATATATTTATTTTAAATAAAATTGCGTTAAAAAAATCCATTTATTTATTTATTTATTTATTAAATTAAATGTTTTGGAATGAATTGGTTTTAAGCTCCGGATAATATCGGGAAATTCATCGTGAAGTGAATCTAAGTACATTATTATACTTCCCATATGTTCTTTTTGAACATCAAATGAATCCAAGATATTGTTCAACAGTGGAAATATAGATATAAGCAAAGTAATATATAAAAATGATTTTCTGTAAATTTTTTGTAAAGATCTTCATTTCTGTATAAAAGGAAAATGTCTACTTATGTCTTTAATTCGTATAATCTCTTCAGCATATTTTCCTTCGAAATCCAACGGCACACACTGGGGATTTTTGTATGGAAGTGAGGAAAAAAATATATTTGTCAAAAAATGTACTGATTTCATCACAAATTTAGTTCTATTTATATAGTAATACACAAAAGTAATCAAAATAAAGAAAGTTAGAGAAATGTATGTCCTTATCTACAATGTAAAAAGCCCTAACTAACAAAAAAATTTAAATGATTTTTTTAATTTTTAACTTATTATTTATTTTAAATCTATTTTTAATTTATTATTGTAAAAGAGCCTTAACTTCGTCGCTTATATCACTATGCTTTTTCTGGCTAAATGAAGGAGTCAAATGTGAGATCATGGGATCTGATGTTACCATCATTCGGTGCATAATATCTTCGTTCGTCGCAATTCGACTGCATTTCCTGGAGTGTTTAAGGCGATATTTTTATAGTCTTTGTTACGACTTTCCTGAGCCTCTTCGGATAGTAAGCCTACAGGAAAAATACACTTTTCAATTATATCTTTTCCATGAATCAGAATTTTGGGGAGTATTGTGACATATTGTACCACTCGTACAGTGCAACAAACTCTTTTGCCGTCTCCAGACAAAAATCACCAAATTTTTTCGGATCTACTGCCTCGGTAGTTGTTATAGCTTCGAGAATTATTGAAAACCTCTTGATTATGTCTTCATCTAGACCCGTGATTTCGGAAATCAAGGCAGGATTAGCAAAGAATCTTCGTGATGTATTTCCTGAATTTGTCGTACCAGAGCCTTGCTTAACAGTATCAACCTGTATTCCAATTTTCTCTTTAAGTTCACGCTTTATCAAACATTTTCGGGCTTCTTTTATCGGACGAGTATTTGAGTTGATTCTTCCACGTTTAAATTCAATATTGTAAGCTACATACAAAAGACACTCCATCAGCTTAATACGCGCATGAAGTGGTGACATACCAAATTGCAGTGCTTGTTCATTTACGGGCATAGCTTGAACTTCTCCGATTTTATTCATCTTGGATGTTGTGGCTCCACAAATAAAAGAAGAAGATGCTGCTGGTGTTTTACTTTAAAGTTACGATTATTTACTGTTAACTCAAATTCTTTTAGTTGAGATATCTCCTCATCGACTCTTCTCTTTTCTTCTCGTATAACTTGAGGTGTCTCTTTAACGTATGCAAACTGTAGTGTTCTACAATACTGTGTGGAAGAAGGTTTATTGTTGTTCCATACTAATTTATTTATGTCATCACTTAATGATAATTTAAGTGGTACAACTGATGTCATATATTAATGAGAGTCAGAAATTTGATCATCTGAAAACCTCTGTTGGTATTCGCTTTGACTAGATGCCCGCTTTCAATTTTATTTATTTTCTTTACTGACTTGGTCTCTAGGACTCTTATAGCAGTATGATCCAACAGATTTTGCAGAGGTACACTGCCTGAACTTTCAGTAATAGAAATTCCTTGAGGATAACTGTTAGTTTTCTCTTCCGTGAGTTCTTTGTATGGTACGAGTATGTTATATCCTTCATTTTGTAACCAATACATTAGATACTCTTATTTTTCTTTTGTAAGTTCAAGCTTTGTAAACATCCCCAATTTTTGAAATTCATACCTTTACTTAATTGTGAATAAAAGCGAAACGCGTTCATCGATTTTCATGATTTATGTCTCATTTTGTTCATAGGTTATGCGACTTTAGATGAAAGTAATAGGACTTGACACGTTTTACCGTTTTGGATTTTTTATGAATTTAAAAAAAATTTAAACTTTTTAGGCAAAAAATATTTTTTTTCTTCATACATTTATTTATAACTGCGAAACTGTTGCTTATGTAGCGAAACGTTATATAAACAGATGAAAGTAATTCTAATTCTTGATTTTTCTAAATTTGTTTCAGCAAAATCCGACTAGTGGTTCTCGAATTATGTTAAATAAAAGAGCATTATCAGAATTGAGTCCCGAATCAATCAGCTGAAAAATGTTGTACTGTGTAATGCAACAAATTGAGAGGTGGCACCTGGTGGCATTTGAAATTGATTAAAAATGTAAAAACAGATATGAGACAATGTATTAGTAGTGATTTCCAACTGTGGGAAAGTAAGGCTAAAAAAAAAGGTCCAAATGTTTGGAGAAAAAAGGGCTTTTTATTATATTTTCATAAAAATAAACAAAAAGAAAAAAAAAACTTAAGTCTCTGCAGTTTATTTTTTAAATAAAAAATAAAAAGAAAAACGTTAGCTCACATAATAAAATAATATTCGTTTTTAAATTCTTAGGTTTAAATTAAGTTCGGTAAAACATACAAGTACTGAGTTTGAGACAGATATGAAAAAAAAAAAAACTGGCAGTCAGATCGAAGCAATTCTTTTTGATTTGATTGTACCATTTAGTCTAAAAGTTCAAAATATTACTGCATATTGCATGAAGAGTATGTTGACAATTTGACTTTTTTCCGCGAAATCCCCAGTGTGCGGCATTTAAATCGACACATAAGAATTCTAGTTTTTATAAAATTTACTACGTCTATAGTAGTTTGAAGAGCACTTTTAAATATATCAGGTAAGGTTTTCGCAGCAAGTACTTGTCGGTGGATTACGCAGTAAGATTTAAGTGATTTAAAAAACCTGATCGCGATCCTATAATTGGTGCGGCTCCATCTCTACACATATGGAAGTCGTAGAAAGAGGTCTAGTAAACAATAAATCTTCATTTATTACGCTTTCTTAGAAACCTCAGTCGTTTCAATACACTGCAGGACATCAATTCCCTTTTTTAGAGTTATCTAACAGCGTGATTCTTTTCTGGGCTAACCCCCGACGACATAAAAACAAAGCTTTATTACAAGTTAACACAATTATATGTGGTTACTTTGCTTTTGCTGTTAGCATTGATATATTGTACGGAGCTTCAATAAATTTTTCCCCATCCAAATGATAGGCACCTGTAGAATACAACTTTGGCAATTATGTATGCCAAAATATATATATATATATATATATATATATATAATGTACAACAATTCCATATACACTTTCGGTCTTTCTCGCGGACCCCCTGGAATGTTTCTACGGTCCCCCATTTGGGTAACCTTGGTGTAGAGTATAAATACGGACAATTAAAAATTACAAAAACAATGTAAACAAAGTTTTTTTTCAATATTTAACAACACAAAATATATATGGGCAAAAACACACAAATTTTAAAATGAGTAAAACCGAATTAATGTTACAATAATTTCGTACATGCATAGGATTTTTTTTTTTTATTTTTTAAGAGATAGTATATAGTTATTTCATAAGTTACAAAGTGTAATATGAATAACTATTTACAATTCACACTGGAGTAGAACGTAACAAAACAAGGCATTAACTAAACTAGCAAGTATGAGTATTTGGTATCGTTGGAAAGAGGAAGACTTTGAGATATCAAATTAAGAAAAAAAGTTTGTGTTTAAGGCAAATTTTTTTGCAAATTTGAAAAAACAAAATCATTTATATTTTTTGAATGAAAATGTTTATATTATACTACACCATAGATTTCTAGATTTCATAAATATAACATGGTGTCAGGTGTCAACGGAAAAATATAATTTTAAATAAAATAATTAAAAAAGATGTGTACAACTGAAATAAAGGAGAACGGAAAACAAATATTTTCATTTGCTGCCAGTAAACCCCCCTTAAATGTAAAAAAATTAAACATGGCAATGGAGTGAGGAAGCTGGAGCAAGCAGTTTAAGATTTTACTCTTGGCGTCTAATTTGTACGAGAAGAATGATAAAAGAAAAGTGGTGATTCTTTTACATCATATTGGTTCAGAAGCACTAGATGTGTTTAACTCATTCAAAGTGGAAATGAGTACTATTAAATTTAATGAATTGTGAAAAAAATTGACGCTTACTTCATTCCGAAAGTTAACGTTGCTACTGAAAGCAAACGTTAGATGAGTCAATAAGTCAGTATGCAACAGCGTTACAGAATTTGAGCACAACTTGTGAATTTAGGGCGTTGCAAGACGATTGAATGACGAATTAATTGGCAAGAGAAAACACGGTATAAATCCAGGTACCATCTGAAAATATTGTAGGCGTTTTAAAGAACAGAAAAAATAATCTAAAAAAAAAAAAAACAGTCAGCCAAAAAGTGTGATAAATGCGGACAAACACACATGTATAAATGTCCTGCAGAAGGTGCCTTATGCCATATTTACAAAAAGCCAAATCGTTTTGCCAAAATGTGTTTTAAACGAAAACATGAACAACAACAAAAAGTAAGAAACGGCAAATATTATGTTAGAAGAAAATATCAGTTCACAATCTGAAGAAGAGGAAAAAGATACTTTGTTTATTGCTATGGTTCAAGAAACAGACTGAAAATTTATTAAGGAATGGAGCGTGAATTCAGAGCTGAGCAATGTGCATAGATCCTGTCAGGTAGATACCGGCTCACAAGCCAATTTGATGTCAAAACAAACGGCCCGTAAGCTTAATATTAAGAATATATTTACTACTATTAGCAATAATAATTTAACATATAGTTGAGAAAGGTTCCGGTTGTAAGGGAGGTCGAAGTTGAGTTAAAATTTACGGATCATATAATTAAAAGAAAATTGTATGTTTTAGATATAAATTGTAATAAGGTATTAGGAATAGACATACCAGTTAAAATGGGATTGATAAAAATGGTAAACAATATTAATAAAGAAGATATTTTGTCAAAACCGCTTAAAAAAGTTTAAATGTAATTTTTGAAAAAAAAAAGAACCAACGGAATGGGTTAATACAATTATTCTTTTAGCAAAACCAAATGGATTGTTGGGATTATGCCTAGATCCTACAAATCTAAACAAAGTTATTGTTAGGCCAAGGTTTTCTTTTCTTAACTTAGATGAGTATAAATCTCAATTGAGTGGGTCCAAATTTTTTAGTTCTTTAGATGCAAATTCCGGTTTTTGAATGTTGCCTTTGTGTAAAGAGTCATCGAATCTTTGCACTTTCGGAACACCTTTTGGAAGATATCATTTTCTTCGATTACCATTTGGTTAGACTATTTTCTGATATAAAAGTTATCATATATATGAATGATTTCTTAATTCATGCTACTACTTTGGAAGATCATAAAGAAAAGGCCATGAATGCATGTCTTCGGTTTAATAAAGATAAGTGCAAAATTTTACAAAAGAAAATAAAGTTTATTGGACATGTTTTCAGTGAAAAGGGCGTTAGCCCTGATGAGAGCAAAGTAAATTCTATTTTAGAAATGCTAGTAGCAGAAACTACACAGGAACTTCAACGATACTTGGGTATGGTTAACTATCTGAGTCAATTTATAGAAAATTTATCCGCAAAGAATAAATATTTAAGGGATTTATTAAAGAGGGTATCTTTATAACAGTGGGGTAAAGCACAAGATGGCGTATTCAACAATTTGAAAAGGGAGATAATAAATGCCCCTGTTTTGACGTATTAAAATCCCAATTAACAGATAACTCTATCAGTCAATGCATCAAAATTTACAATGGGTATTGTTATTATGCACGATACAAAGCCCATAGCGTATGCATCAGCATCCTTAACGGATTGTCAAAGTAATTATGCTATGCTATTTGGATGCACACGTTTTCACCAATATGTATATGATCATATGTCATTGTAGATACAGATATAAACCACTTGTATCACTTTCTAATAAACCTTTACATAAGATACATGTAAAGATTCATGATGAGACTTCTTTCATACAATTTGACGGTTGTATAAACTAGGGAAGTGTCTTCACATTGCCGATGCCTTAACTAGGGCTCCGTTGAAAACAAATACTCTAGTTGAAATAGATAAAGACGTTAAAGATTGTCATACTGTTATAAATAATACAGCATTAACAGAAAATTGTCTGAAGAAAATAAAAGAAGCTGTCAAGAAAGATGAATTAAAAAAAAATAAAGGACTGTGTAAAGTTAGGATGGCCTAAGGATAAGAAATCATGTTATGTAGACTTGTTGCCTTATTTTAGCATTAAAGATGGAATGAATATTATTGATGGCTTTCTTTTAAAAGGAAATAGGCTCATAATACCCAAATGCTTACGATCTGAATTGTTGGGAAACTTACACGAGGTGTATTTGGGCATTCAGAGGTGTCATAGTCTTGCACAATATTAAATCTATAATATAATATCTGGTTGCGAAACTTGCATTAAATATATAAATGTCAATCCCAGGGAAACTCCAATGGCTCATGAAATAATACTAATTCCGTAGTACAAAGTGATTACAGATTTATTCGAGTTTGATAGAAAATACTACTTACTCGTTGTAGATTTTTTTCAAAATATATAGAAGTAGAGCATCTGAACGCGGGATTTTCCACTCAATATATTATAAATAAATTGAAAATAGTTTTTGAAAGACACGGTGTACCAACTGCTATGATTTCGGATAATAATAAGAAAAATATAGATATTTATCACTCAAGATTTGTGGGAAAGGTAATGCCACCATAGATATTAGGCATTAATAATTATTTTTTTTATCTGTAGTTATTTTAAGTTTATATTTTATTTTATAATTAATTTTATAAATTATAAATATTAATGTATATATAATTGAGTTTATATATATATATATATATATATATATATATATATATAAAGAAGGAGATGTATAATTATATATCAATCAACATAAAATAATAAACTAGATCTCATAAATATAACAGTATACTGATGTTTGTAATGCGTAAATAATAAAAGTGTAACGTCCTTCCTTCTGGCTGGCTGTCAGCACATGTAAACCTTGTACAGGCTCAAATTTTTAGGATATCGTAAAATTTGGCACGTATATTTACTTTGGTCCATTAATTTCCCTATGTTCTTCTGAAATGTGATTTTAAGCTCTTAAATGGCTTAAATTAATCATGATTTAAGTAAAATTCAGCAAAAATAAGTTTTTTATAAACGTACGTAAGTGTGACAAATTTTACGTAGATCGGCCAATAATTTAGCATAGTCGCATAAGATTACTTTTGATAATCACTTTAACGAAAGTCGAAATCTAGTTGAAAATTAAATTTAACTGACCATCTCCCAATCTGAGAGTTGCAATAAAATGCATAAAAACTATATAAATACTACTGTTATGATAATGTTATATATAATATTATATATACAAATTTGAAAAATTCATAAAAAGTAGTAAAAAATTTCATATTGTTAAATAGAGCATTAGAAAAACAAGTGCATTGAAAAACAAGTGTACAAGGCAAATGTTAGCGCGTTATCTGCGTATGTTCGCTAAGAGGCCAACAGAGCTCAAAATATGCTTTTTCTCTTTCAAAGTCGAATAAGTTATTTGAAATTTAGTAAAAAACAATATGTTAATCTTTCGCTATATATTAAAACTTTGTAAGTAATCCCGACTTAGAACAATGTCATTGTATTCAAAACAGCCGAAAGTTTAATATAGAAAATAAAAATTTGAAAAAAAAAAAATAGATGCAATGATATTTTTTACTTTAAAAATACTTTTTTTAACTTTAAAAATATACAAACAAAATATAACAAAAAATTCTTAAATTTCATACCCCGCACACGGGTCAATAGAACATAAAGTAAAAAAATTAACGATTTATAAAGAGAAAAGTCTTAGCTTTTCAGCCATTTTAATTCGTTTGTTAAAAAAATATTTTTCAAAATTAACTTTTTCCAAGTTTTATTAAAGGGGATCTCTCAGTGCAATTCGAGTTGAAAACTTTGTATGGCAACGTCCAATAATTCATGGGTCTCCTATACTAAATTATAAGTCGTTATTTCTGTACTTCCACTCGTTATTCTCATTACCAGCATGTCATTATTTGACTCTACTTATTAAGGTGATTATTTTATATCTGAAAGTAATGGAATACCCTCATTACTTTGCAACTAGGATTTGGGGTTGGGAATACCCGGGCTTTCCCTACAAAATATCGTTGGAAATTCCCAGAATTTTTATTACTATTTTTAACGCCTCAATGAAAAATTTACATTATTGTACAAACACTACATTTGTGTTTTTAGATAGTAATACTGAATATTAAGATCTGTCAAAATTTCGATACAAAAGTGATATTATAAATTATTCAAAAACATTTAATCTTCATATATATCTTTTCTACATCATCTAAAATAATATTATGCAAAAGTTTAAAAAAAAAACTAAAAAGAAAAAATATTGAAAAAAAGGATAAAATAAATATAGAACCATTGTATTACCGTCTGCAGTATTCTCTATCGAATCTTTTTACATACTGATAAAATACGAAATATGTATTTCGTATTTTATTTTACGTATTTTATTATACGAAGTATGTATTTTATTTATACGAAATATATATTTCGTATTTTATATATTAATAAATATAATGTAGCAACTTTGACAATTTGATACGGAATTAAAGTTGGTAGTTTAATATTATTTTTAGCATTTTTTTGTTTAAATAGAGTTAGTATTATAAAAGCTATATCTCATTATCAGAAAAATATATAATAATGTTGTATAATGAAAATTGCAGCCTGGGAGATGTATTTTAAGACTTTTATTCAAGAGTTTATATTAGTCGTGAATTTGTTATTTTTGAGTTTTGTGGTTATATGGGCTGTTGATCAAGAACATATAACTTTTAAAGATGAAGAGTTATGTTTGGGAATGAACTTACACGAATGTAAAAACGTGAAAGTGTTCGCAAAAGCATCTTGGCATTCTTTGGAAAACTCTTGCAATCTTCAATTTTCTTTCAGTTAAATTTTGGTAAATCTGAGCGGAAATTTCTTGGTCTTCAAAAACAATAAAGTGAAAATTTTATGTTTTAACCTATTGAGTAGTTTGACTAATCAACAAAAATCTAAAAACTTAGAAAAAAGATGAGTAAAAAACCAAAAGAAAACAAGTAAATACCATATTTATAAAAAATATCTACTGTAGTAAAATTATGTAGTATAGAGGTTTAAGCAAAAATTCTTAAAATCAGTTTTAATATATATTATTGATAATTTTAGATAAAACGACTTCGATACAGTCTCAAAAAGACAATAACAATGCTTTTTGAATTTATGCCAGAAAAAGTGAATTTTTGTCCAGTGTGTGGTGTGTGTTGGTAAACTTTGAAATTAAAATTTTAGCAATTCAATTTGTATACATATATATATATATATCTATATATATATATATTGCCTTTTTGTCAGCAATTTTAAAAAAAGTACCAGACACCTTCTGAATATTTTTTGAATGAATAAAGATAGGTATTAATCTGTATTAGATTAGGAGATATAAGGTTAAGACTTTTACCAGTTTTTACCCTTTTTACCCCATCAATATTCGAGGTGGATTTACTTCAAATTTCATCTCTCTAGCTTTAAACGTTATTGTTATATATATATATAGTTATTGAAATATATAATATATATATATTGATCCAAATTGTCGGCTTCTAGCAAAATGATCCAAACGAAAAATTCCCCTGTCCATTATGACACTATCTGTTATGAAAATTAATATATTATATGATACAATTTCTGGACCAAATCAGCAACATTCTGATGAAAATAATTCTAACTTTGGCCTGGGTAGGATTCAGGTCTGTTCTAAAACGGTTTCCTATGTTATATATAGATAAAATATTTATGGTTTCTCAAAAAAACAATTTTTTGCAAAAATTTTACTTCAATTCCAAAATTCGAAAAAAGTACGATTTAAATTTTTTGCAAATACATTATGTGGCCTAGCTAATATAATTCTTCATTATATACAAAAAGACTGAAGTCAATATCTTTTACAGAACCGAATTTACTTATCTTTTGCGTATTTCATTACAAATACACCTTTGAAAATTAGCTACGGGAACAATTAATTTATTTAGTTATGGCTTTTTCAAATCCACAATAGTACAATATTTTTGAAAATCTCAGTGACATAATAAATTTTAAAGTAGTGTAATTTCAGTTCTGTAAAAGATAAAGTGTAAAAAATTTTAAGATTCTTGTTCATGAAGAGTTAATTTGATGTCAAATACTTATAAATGAGATAATTTTGCATCATTTTTGACATATCCCGTTAATGTGTCCTCGTTACAAACAGATGTTGTTCGCTTCAGTACATGAAAATATGAGCATGGATTGAGGATGTATCTGGTGTTTTTCGCTTTAAGAATGTCTTTAAGAACGTCTTGAGTGAATACAGTTTTTTTGGGCTTTAATATCTTACGGTCGGCGGGGCCCACGAAGGTATTTCAACGCACAAATTTTAAAGACTACTTGAAAATTTAGCAAAATTTGTAGATTTTACTTAAGGATTTCCGATTGGCAAAAAAAGTTTTAGAATTATTTCCTTGTTGCAGTTTAGAGAAGAGCGCCTGAAAAAATTACGAAATGTGTAAATTTGAGTTGGACAAATAAATTAATTTGTGTTCTAAAAAGTTTTTGGTTATTCTTATATATTTAGTTTAATCGGACTAGAATCGACTAGAAGGTAAAAAGGATGCTGATGGTTATTCAACTAATATCGTAAATATTAAGTATTATATTAAGTATTAAAATTATAACTAAAATGTTTTTAAGAAAACACAATATTTTACAAAAACAAATAGTTGTGTTTTATTTGTAATTAAATTCTTGAATGAAAAATTTTCTTAAGCAATTGATAAAGCAAATTTATAAAAGTCATAGACTATATGCTTTTATACAAATTATTTAAGCAAAGTAAAAACATATCATTTCCTCCTCGCCTAATTAAAACATGGTAGCTATGGTGAATAGCGATCAGGTTTCCTTTTAATTCGACTGGATCTACTTGTTTGTGGTTCTTCTATTTCTAATGAAAATTCTATAGCTGCTAATTCGGTTTCTAATAATTCTAATAGTGGTTCAGTCGGAGATACTCTAGGAAAATCCGGATTACTAATAACATCATTTAGAATATGGCCGTTTCCATTGCAGGGCTGTAAATTTTCTACAACTGGGGAATTCTGTTGTGTAGGTTGAATCGATTCTAATAGAGATAGAGTTAATTGGGATATATTTTTAAAATTAGAGCTATTCAATGATTTATTTATTCGAATTTGATTAACATGACGTTTCCAAATTTTGCTTTTTACTTCAATTAGAAACATCATATTTCCATGAAGCTTTATTATTTTTCCAGGGACCCATTTATCTCCTTCCGAAAAGTTTCGACACAAAACATTATCATTAATTTGGATACGAGAGTATGTATTAATCGAGCATGAGGTATGAGTAGTCAAAGAGATAATAAGGTACGGGATTGTCGACCATGTAAAAGTTCTGCAGGTGATTTTTCACAAGAGTTTGGAGTAGATCTATATGTAGTTAAATAAGCAAGTACTGAAGCTTGTAGACTACAACCATCAGATAATTGTTTTTTAATTGACGTTTTAAATGTACGTACAAACCTTTTCGCATTACCATTCGATGAAGGATGAAAAGGTGCTGTAGTAAGATGCTGAATTCCATGTACTTCAGTGAAGACTTTAAAATCATTTGATGTAAATTGCGTCCCATTATCTGCAACAATTGTTTCGGGTAGTCATTATATAGAAAAAACGTTTTGTAATGCGTTGATTGTGGATATTGAAGTACTATTCTCCAACTTTATTACATAAGGGAATTGAGAAAAGGAGCCTACTATTATCAACCACATGTATTTTTCAAACGGAAATGCATAGTCCAAATGAATACGTTGCCACGGCATTGTGGACTGTAGCCATGGAGAAAACTGATAGGGAGGATTCGTTGAATGTGAATAACAAGCTTGGCATGATAAAGTAATTTTTGCTATATCATTGTCAATTTTTGGCCACCAACAATAATGTCTAGCAATATTTTTCATTCTAACTATCCCCCAATAACCTTGATGTAACAGTTGTAGTACACGATTTTTAAAATTTTTGGGAATCACGACACGATTAAAATTATTTTGTAAAATTATAACATTTCCATTAAATGACTTATCTTTCTCTGGCCAACCATTTTTTTTATAAAACTTAATAATTTTACCAAAATATTATCTTCTCTTGAAATTTTAGCAATTTTTTTTGAAATCTATCGGAAATTTGCTTAATTCGTCATCAATGTTGATTTCATTAATTTCTATTAATTTGACGAAATCTTCATCTTCTTTGTAAGGAAGTCTGGACAATGCGTCGGCATTTCCGTGAGATTTTGTGTTATTATACATGATAGTATATACATAGTTAGACAGTAATAATGCCCAACGTTGTAAAAATTGAAATCAGTGGTTTGTGATCTGTAAACAAAATGAACTTACGCCCGTATAAGTAGTCATGAAATTTCTTCACTCCGAAAATAATTGATAGTGATTCCTTCTCTATCTGACTATAGTTTTTCTGACTATCGTTTAATGTTTTCGATGCGAAAGCTTTGGGACGTTCTGACCCATCTGGATATATATGAGATACAACAGCTCCAATGCCATAAGAAGAGGCGTCTGTTGCCAAACCTAAGGGCAAGTTTTTATCAAAATGAGCTAACTGTGTCATTTCAACCAACTGACGTTTAAGCTCTTGAAAAGAATTCTCTTGTTGTTCTTCCCATATAAAACTTTAATTTTTCTTTCTTAATAAATTTAATGGACCACAAATTGTTGAAGAATTTTTAATAAATGAACAATAATATTTAACTTTTCCCAAAAACGACTGGAGTTCTGCAAGGTTCTTTGGTCTAGGCAAATTTCTAATTACTTCTGTTCCCTTTTCGGATTGTTGAATTCCAGAAGAACTAATTAAATGACCAAGATATTGTTGCATAAAAGAGCATTTTTTCAAATTACATTTGAAACCAGATTCAGACAAACGAGTTAAAATAGATCTATGATTATACATATGCTCATCATCATTAAAACCTGTACAGATTATATCGTCTAAATAATTACCACATCCAGGTATTCCCGAAATGGTTTGCTCAATTAACCTTTGGAAAATCGCTGGTGCTGTTGCAATACCAAATGGTAAACGCTGATATTGGTATAAATCCAATGGTGTATTTACTACTAGTAAATTTTAAGATTCTTCGTCCATTTCGATTTGTAAATGTGCGTCAGATAAATCAATTTTGGAAAACAGTTTTTCATTCTTCAACTTATGTAATAAGTCTCGGATTCTCGGAATAGGATATTGTTCAACATCCATTTGGGGATTTATTGTAACTTTGAAATCTGCGCAAATACGTATTTTGTTATTTGGTTTAGGAACTATAACAAGAGGTGAAGTCCACTGGCGAAACTTAATTGGTTTCCAAATATCTAATTTGGTTAATCTGTCAGCTTCGTCTTTGAATGTATCAGATATGGCATAAGGAATTGGTCTTGATTTGAAAGACTTAGGTCTTGCATTCGGTTTCATATAAATTCCTCAGAATATAAATCTCTAAATTCATTACAAACTTTTAACTCGTCACGAACTTTGACTGTTAATTTACAAGATCCTAAGACTGGAATCTCGGAGTTTCCATAATCGTGCAGCTTAATGGTAATTGGAGTTAAATGTGGTGTGTTTTTCAGTGATTTAAATGTATTTAAATCTATAATAGAACGACCGGCTCCCGTATCAAATTGAAATTGTACTAACTGACCATTTAATTCAACATCTATTAACATCTTGTTACCATATCTTTTTATAATATCGTCAATAACATTGCAATTGGTTACTTCAGTATTAATAGTTTTGATTATAACATTTTTATTACTAGATAAAATTGACTGTACATACCTTTACGATTACATTTGAAGCATTGTGCTTTTAGATGTTTGCAATTCTTCTTTTCGAGCGTTTTGAAACTTTGGTTACATGCCGGTAATGGTTTCTTTAAGTCTTTGACTTTTATATCTTGATTTTGCTGCTGCTTTTTGTGATTATGATTATGCGATGACTTAACTGTGTAGACTTCATTGTGCAAATAATTTTTGTTCTTTAACGACTCCAATGTTCTCTGTGTTGCTTCAGATGTCTCAGCAATTTGCAATACTTCTTTAAGTGTAGGATCATCCTCGTGAAATGCGGCAGTACGTACGGGTTCATCCGGAGTATATAAAATAACAATATCTCTTATTAATTGGTCAGTATATTCAGAATTACAATTATTGTTTTTGCAAATAAAATTTCACTCTCTTGCCTTACCTCGTAGTTCCATAACCCATTGGCTACACGTTTCACCTTCATGCTTTTCTCTTTTGTAAAACTCATACCTACTTTTAATGACATGAATATTGCTTTTATAATGACCATCTAAATGTGATATTAAATCAGGATATGAGGCATTTTGAAGATTATATTTTCCAATAGGTGAATTAGGTGAAAAGTCTTATCACCGACCCACGAAAGAAAAAATGATCTCTTCTTATCATTGTCCTCCACTCCGTACGCTTTGAAGTGCTTTTCAAGCTGTCTTTTGTATGTATCAAAATCATTTTCTTCATTATCAAATCTGTGAAATTTTGGGACTGCCACAGAACCCGATGCCAAACTAGAAAAAAGACTACCAGCTTTAAAAAAATTGCTATTGCTCAGCTATCATCCGCTGAGACCACTGCAGTTGCATGCTAATTATCTCCGAAAGCACGTCTTCAATATTAAAAAAATAATCCTCGTCGCCAATAAAATGTTTTTAAGAAAACACAATATTTTACAAAAACAAATAGTTATGTTTTATTTGAAATTAATTTCTTGAATGAAAAATTTTCTTAGCAATTGACAAAACAAATTTATAAAATTCATAGACTATATGTTTTTATACAAATTATTTAAGCAAATTAAAAACATATCAATTATAATTATAAAAATTTTAAATTTGGGATGATAAAAAACCACGACCAAATAACAGAAAAAGTAAAATAAGATGTGGTAGAGTCACTCCATACAAAACCAACACGAAACTATACATTTGAACCTTATCTCTCCGAATTCAATGATAATTGGTACAATCGTTATCTTTATCAAAACAAACACTGACACAACATTTTTTTTTTATCATATGGTTCGCGAAATATAGCGATTTGAAAATGTAAAACGATGTTAATATATGTATAAAGTTGTCTTCAATAGTCGAATTTTATTTTTTTTTTTGCCCATATATTAACTATGTTTGAGACACTTTGCATTATAATTAAACCAAAAGAAATAATTTCTTTATTTTTCATTTCTTATTTTCTATGTAGAAACTAAAAAAATATAAACCACAAATCCAAAGAGACTGACTAGAGTGTACAAACAGACGGCAAATATCGTGTGTCCTAGGTTTGAATTTAAGAAAAAAATCACACACACAATTATGCCTGGTCCCTGTCAACGTTTGCGGTTATCCTCTTTGACATCGGTGCTCAAGCCAACGCCGCGTGCCAACAGTGCAGACTATCCCTCCACTACGCCACCCAACAACAACAACGCCACTAATGGTCATCACAGCACCGGCTCCACAACACATTTGATGCGTAAACAACAGTATCGTGTTGTGGTCATGGGTGCTGCTAAAGTTGGTAAAACTTGCATCATTTCACAATTTCTCTATGATAAATTCAATTCACGATACAAACAAACCGTTGAAGAATTGCATTGTGGTGAATATGAATGGCCCGATGGTTCTGAACTCACCCTCGAAATTTTGGATACATCGGGTTCATTTGAGTTTCCAGCAATGCGTACGTTGTCCATAACAACGGGTGCTGCATTCATATTAGTATATGCAGTGGATGACAAACAGTCGTGGCATGAGGTAGAGAGGTTACGTAATATGGTAAGTAAATGTGTAATGCCTGTAATTTCAACAAATAGTTAATTACGGATGTAATTGTCTGTTAGATAACTTTACCTAACTAGTAAAATTGAATCGGTAATCTCAAAGTCATAGAATACGACTAGAAATTTATGTGAGAATCAGTTCAAACACAATTTTTCAAAAAATGTATTCATTCATTCTTTTCAAAACACAAAAATAAATTATGAATTAGATTTTTGACAATTGAATTAGTTTTTTGTCTTTCACAAAAACTTCCAGTTGAATTCTATATTCAGAGCTTTTTTACCTAGGTATTTCTACCAGACAGACCAAATAAAAAGTGTGGTAACATTCACGATTTAAATGTTATAAAATATTATTAAAATTTTATTTATTAAAAAATGTTCAGAAATTTCATTTAAAAAATTTCAAGTTATAAGATTTTGTTCAATAACAATTATAATTGTTTTTCTACTCTCCAAGTCATCAAATTTTAACCTTTTCAAAACAAAGACAGTTGAAATTGCCACCATTTATCAGGATTATTGTACAAACTCAGTAGGGATTCAGTTTCTTTGGCGTTTTGAATTTCCTTTTTTGGACTTCGTTTTTATATCTTAAATTACCACACGACGTTGGCGTACTACTCGTTTCTGTTAATGTTACTAGTACATAATAAAAGAACCGCAAACCACCTTAAAGCACACCGTTCATTTAAAAACATTTTGATTTGATTTAACAAAGACAGTCTGTCTGTGTCATATGCTATTCTATGTTCTATCCCCCACACAAAGATTTTTCTGTATATTTACACTAATGAATGTCGTAAAAAATTTTAATATTTTTATAAAATTGCCCAAAATAAGTTTATAGGTCGATTATGTATGGCAGCCGAACTTTAGTTGTGTTGCCTACTGGCAACGCAACCTATAAATAAATTTATATTATTAATAACAACTTTTTTCATTTCATAAATAGTTATCGAAATTAATATTTTGAAAGTTCAGCAACTGAAATAAAAGTAAATAAACAAATAAAAGATCTAAAAAATAAAAAAATTAAAAGTGAATTTGTTTGTTTTTCGTTCAATGTTCTCTTAAAATTGATTGATTGAATTGTGTTTTTGTTACAGATCTTCCGTAATAATAATAGCTCATAATAGATGACACTGTTCTTAAATCACCAAATACAGAAAACTACTTTGGTGCCATGGATATTCTGTTTTGGTATGGTTCTTCCTAATTGGAAGGCTTGTGATGATGAAACTGCACTTCAGACGTGCAGTCGCTTTTGAATGCCTCTTGGATTAATGTTCATTTAGCACCCAATTTTCTAGCTTTTTAATGAATCTATCTGACTTACTTGACTTACTAATTGCTCAAAATATTAATGTTTTTACAAAAAGAAAAAAAAAAATAAGTTTTAAATTTTTTGTTTTAAAAAATTTTCAGCAACCAGAAATTTGTAGTTGCCTGTGTGGCAATTGGAGTTGAGAGTTTTCGGTTGCCAGCTGCCATCTGTAATACCTTACCATACATACATAATCGACCTATTAGATCCATAAATGACAGATCGCACAGTAACTAGTTTTGATAGTATACACACACATAAGTTTTATAAAATTATAAGTACAATTTAAAATTTCGCGAAAATAGGTAACCAATTGACCACAGAGACTCTCCCGTAAAATATGTAATTTCCTGTAATTTTTTAATTTAACCCATATTTATTCAAAAAATTTTTACTATTTTTTCAACTAACACATCTAAATAAAATTGACAGCATAAGGAACACAACAGTTATCCATTTGGTAGGTCATACCTATAGTTTTAAATTAATTAATATTTATTTACAGCATAGATATTCAAGCACAGAAAGATATCTATGGTCTATTATAAAAAATTTTTAACCTGGCTGAAACTGACTTTAATCCTTAATAGGTTTAGTGGTAATACTATTTGAACTCACAAAACTTGAAACTAAGAGACACAGAAAACAACTAAAAAAAACTCTTAATTCTCTCAGCAAAAAAAAAAAAAAATAAGTATATATATATATATATATATATATATATATATATATATATATATGCAGTAGCGGACAAAATTAAAGCACGGATAAGCATTTATTAAAATATAGGCGAATAGCGATAGAAAACTCGTTTTGACTTCAATTCTTTTTATGAATTTATTTTCACTAGACCCTAAATTCTCTAAACTTATTTTATTTAAACTAAAAAATCTCAAAGATATATTAAATACACAATTTTCATGCGAGACAAAACTAAAGCACATTTTCGATTTGTTAAATACAAATATTAAAGTCATTAATATTTAGTACCATATACCTAAGTTTTTTTTTTTAACTTTTACACACCTGCGTAGCACAAATTTGAAAAGCCTCTGTAGAGAGACGAAAAAATATCTTCCCGTGTTTCTCAATGACTTTTGGTATGCTATACCTTAAGACATTTTCCCGTTTTGACACTATTCTATCTTAAATCCATCAGAACTTTTCAAATTAAACTTCACGGAAGAAAAGTACGGTTTTGCATTGAGCCATGGTGTAGTTAAAGCTGCTGGATTAAAGTTAGTACGTCCAATAGAAGAAAAAGGATTAAATGCATGTTGCACTAATGGTACTGAGACACATGTGGGAGGTTTGTTATGGTCCGGGGTTTTTTCTTTTTTTGCTGGTTATTTTATCTGAGCAGTTGATTAAGCAAATGGAATAAAGAAACACTTTATGTCTAATATACGGAAGAGGAAGTGTCCGTTAAGTGGAACTATCGACATAGCAACGACCGCTAAAAACCTATCTAATTGTCTGAAAAATGTGTAATGGCAAAAAACAAAAAAAAAAAAAAAAACAATTAAGTTTTGAAGTGGTTAAGACAATTATTTGGTCTTTATCTCACAGAAAATATATTTGGAATCATGTGCATAATTGTAGATCGAAAAAAAATACGCGTATAATCTAAAAACAACGAACGAAATTTCCCACGCAGACGAAATAGCAAAGATTGAAATTTCTTTGTATCAAGCATATTTTTAAAATTTGCCTTTAAGATATGTGTTTTTATAGAGGCTTTAGAAATGGTTTAAATGGTGTTTGTGAAGACTCCCGATAACATAGTTATATATATATATATATATATATACATATTTATGTATATATATATATATATATATATATATATATATATATATATAAATAAATATATAAATATATAAATTATATATTTATATATATAAATAAATAAATATATATATATATATATATATATGTATGTGTGTGTAAAGATCAGACATTTTTCTATTGAAACTCGGAAAAAGCAGGAGATATTTAGAAAAACCGTTTTCTCAAACCGGGTTACTACACCTTCTGTTCCGATCTATTTTAAGCTAATCGGTTCATCCTTTTGAGAATTTCAAAAAAGTGGACATAAATAGGGGCGTTGCACCTGATCGAGATCCAACATAACCTACAAAATTCTACAGTGCAAGCACTATCTGTGCGCCAGATTTCATATAAATAGCTTCATTAATAACGTGCAAAATTGAAAAAAAATTTTTAAAGTAGGCGTAAAATGTGGATGTGATATCGAATTGAGATCTATTAAAGCCTATAATCACCTCTGGCACTGGTGCTATCTATGTGTCAAATTTAGTGAAAATCGGTACAGTCGTTTAGACGAGGTTAAAACACAAACATATATATATAAGGATTTATAAAATCTTTATATGAAAATTAAAATTATTTAAAGTTTTTAGTGTTAGATATAGATATAGTATAGATAAATATATAAATATATATAAATATATATATTATTACATTCAATATTTAATTTTGGATATAATACATCTCAACACTGGTCAAGGGTATATAAGATTCGGAACAGCTGAATGTAGCACTCTAACTTGTGAGTAGATTTTTTAAAATCGTGTCGTAAATAATAAATGAGTATAACCCAAAATGTGTGAATTTCCATTATAATGAAAAATTCCATATTTGCTAAAAATGCTAAAAAAGAAATATAAATCTAAGGTGGTATATTCAACGAAACTTGCCCCTAAGAAATGCAATTGCTCTAAAATGCATTTTTTCAAAATTTGAATAATTTCCCAAATATTACAGTTAAAGATGACAACGATACAATTTAAACGCAGTTTGAATTGTCTTAATCTGTTAAGTTTTCTCAGAGATATCGTTTTATGATTTTTCTAAGTTTCTCAAAATATCACTATGTAAAGAAACATCGAGAAATTATTCGATTTCACAAAACTAGCACAGAAACTCATAAATGGGTTCCTTGGAACAGCTCAGATATTCGTCATCAATCGAAACTATCAATTAAAAATACCCGATTTATTGTCAAAATATATCTTTTTTAATTTATTTGTATTACTCCCTCAATATATATTTATTTTGTACAATTTTCAAATTAATAAAATAAAATCGCTAATAATAAGCTGAAGTTTTAAGTGTTCTTTTATAGATACACAAAATGTTTCGTTCAAAAATTATTAGAAATTTTCAAGTTATTACTGAAATAAATGTTTTTTTTTTTACTAAATTTTAATTTTCTCAGTATTCTCTCATGGCCTCACTCTGTATGTTTTGTATGTTATTGCCAACAATTTACGAAACATTTTAAAATAAATTTATAAAAATGGAAGATAGGATTTTTTAGATATCCTTCATATAAGGAAGAACGTTGATTTCATTATGCTCTTGTTTTCCACAATGGCATTTTTACAAAAATATCTAAAAACTATATTTATTAAGCATTACTTTAAGCCAAAGTTTGTTTAGTCGGAAAATATATGGATTTAAATTTCATGTGTTAAAAAAAAAAAAAATCTTGAAAAAGTGAACTTTGAACCGTGATAAAAACTAAAGAAGAAAAGAATTTGAAAATTTTGAAAAACTTCAAATTTTGTATTGACGTAATGAGTATGTATACAAAATTTTATCAAAAATTGCGTTTGTTTGTTCGAAAATTATTATTTTCTACCCATAATTAAATTGCAATAAAAATGAGTTAATAATTTTATTAATAAATTATTTGGGATATTTTTATTATTTTTTTTTGTGTGATAATTTTTTTTAGGTAAAACCCGTAAAAATGTAAAATAAATTTAATAAAATAATTTGCAAAATTATAAAGCATTAGCAAATTTTGTAAATAAAGTTAAAAAATAATTTCTTCATTATAAAAAGAATTGCTTGACATACTGTATATAAAGTAAATTGATTAAGCCTTTCTTAACTGTAGCTAGCAAGAAAAAATTAAATAAAACATTTCAAATATCAGAATATTTCATAGGTATTTTTATTTTTTTTTTCACGAATTCACTAAGCACATTTGAAAATAAGAAATGTCTGTTGAGGACTCTTAACATTTTCTACCTCAGTTAGTTTTACTTGAAAAATTTTCATTAACTTTGTTAAGTACCAAAAACATTTAACAATTTTAAAACTACTACATCATTCACATTTATTAAAATACTTAACTACACTAATAACTACATAAATTTCTAATATCACTCTTAAAGGCTTTTCTAACATTTTAATTAAAAACAGTGAATATTGTGTAACATAAAGATTTATTTCTATATTAAAACAAAATTTTTTCCCTAATAAAAAATCAATAACAATTAATTTTTTTCTTTCTCACACACACAAATATGCACATCTTTTATCTAACAAGAAAATTTTAAACATTCTAATAAAAAATTACGTCTAGGTAACGAGAGTCAGAGATAGAATAAGAAAATAATAAATTTCTAAAAGAACATAAAAGTTTAGAGTAGGGGAAAGAGTGTGATTTTGAAGAAGTTTTAGTGATGACAATTTTTTTAATATTTACTAATTTACGAAAAAAAAATTTTTAAATTTAATTTTCAATAAGAGAGAGTGTTTAGACAAAAAAACTTTGGTTATACTTTTCACCATATGGGACAGGAAGGATATTAAAATTATTATTACCTTTGTATACTTATAAGTAGAGAAGACGATATAGCGATGTCAGTCCGTATATTGTTATTTAGTGAACCATATGGTAAACCAACTACTTTTGTCTGGTACGTAGATATTAGTCATCGCGAAGCTATACTAGTACCTAATAGATATGCAATTATTAAATAAGTAAATTAAAGCAACTTCGGATTCATCTATGAAATAATTGATAGCGTGAAGATCTACAGTTGCTATTTTTCACCTGATATAAACCACGAAGATTTCGCAAAAGTCATTACCAACCTAGAAGAAACTATTCGAATGACAACAAGCAAGGTTCTCATTGGAGGAGATTTAAATAGTAAATCGCCCGAATAGTACTCCCACACACTCGGTAATAGAAGAACAACATTTAGAATGAGAAGCGCAGAGTACCACTACAACAAACAAATGGTTATTATTCGATGAGTATAGAAGAGTTGTAAATATCATGAAAAAAAATTAACCTATGCCTAAAAAGAGGAAAAATTTCAGCGAAGTGAAAGACACTAAAAGCTCGTTCTATTGCGGAAAAATGAAAAAAACTTTGAACGAACCTAGCTCGTATAGACCGCTATGTATGCTAGATTCCCTCGGAAAAGTATTTGAGTCTTAAAACCGAGCAGGCTTACTAAACTTATCGATGAACTTGGTGGCTTGTCGCGGAAATAGTATGGTTTCAGATAGGGTAGAAGCACCGTTGACGGTATCAACGAGGTAGCAAAAATAGTTATGGAAGAAAGAAACGCTTTTAATGCAGCCCATGACTACATGTATACATCTTCTGGAACCATTCTTGTGGAACGTTATCTATGATGAACTTTTAAGAATGAAACTATTCTTGTTGCAACGCAACCCATAGCTGAACTAATAGAGGTAGCTACAAACTACAAACATGCTTGAGAAAAGCCAAACTATAGCTACGAGTAGCAATGGCAAAGTTAGAAGCTGTACTTGTAACAGCGAAGAGGACTTTTGCTACACCAAGAATTATACTACAGAGAAATAATATAGTTTTTAATTTGCGTTACCTGGGCGCTATGCTTTGGATAGCATATTTGTTACATTAAAGACAAGGCTTTGAAAACGGCCCGAAGCCATATATTAGGAAAGTAATAAACTGTCCATTCGCAACTTCTATATGCAGTAAACGCAAACTACGGAAATTGTAGAAGCCGCAAAGAATTTGTACATTAAAAACTATTTCTGCATATCGCAAAGTACTAACATTAGCGGCTTTAGTGCTCGCTGAACTCGTATATGAAATACAAAAGAACGCTAGATCACGAATGCTGAAAAAATGACAGCAAGGATGGTCCCGCGATTCAACAGGTTGATGGATTTGTCGCATGATTTCAAACACTTGAGAGTGGATCAAAAGACTGCATGGCAAATTGGGTAATTATCTGACTCACTTTATGACAAACCACGGAAGCTTTCACCAGTATTTATACCTTATTATTTAAAGAAGGAATGCAAGTTGTGACACATTACGTAGCAAATGAGGAAACAGCATACCACATACTCATTGAATGTCAAAAGTGGACAAATGCGAGGATAGCACTAAGGACTAAAGTAGGCGCAACAATAACATAATTAAAATTATTCTTCTTTCAAAGAAAGCATAGAAAACCCGTGAGGAGTACATGAAGAAAGATGGTGGATAGTTTCGAACATCCCACGATAGGAGGAAGTAGGAATGAAATCGAATTGAAGATGGGAACAAAATAAGCCACCCACCCTGATGAAATGATAATAGATAATAGTTCACAAAAAAAAAGAAATATATATATATATATATATATATATATATGTAAATGTAGATATAGCATCGCGACCCAAAGTATCATTATCGCAACCTCTTCAGGCTATAAATAAACCCAATTATCGTGGTTGGTGAGGGAATTGGAGCCACTATCTTATAACACAATATAGGGTATTATATGATCGGTCTAGATGAACAAAATAAAACTTTCTTAAAAATTTTTTAATATTATTTAGTTTCCTGAAATTTAGCTCACGATTTATTATTCTAAATGAATTTCTATGATATTTAATTTTTTATTTTTTTGTTCTTTCTTCTCAGATTATCACCCAGAAGGGTATGAAACCGCCGATAGTTGTTGTCGGCAATAAAATCGATATTAACGAATGCGAACGCCAAGTTGAGTATGAAGTCACTGAAATGGTTGTGTGTGAAGATTGGCGTTGTGGTTACACTGAATGTTCAGCCAAAGAAAATACCGGTATTGTCGAAATATTTAAGGAACTATTGGTACAGGCAAACATACGCTACAATTTAAGTCCGGCAGTTAGACGACGACGTCAATCGTTACCCTCGTATACATCGGCCAAGGGTAGTAAGAGTCCGTCACATCGTGGTACGCTCAAGCGACATTCGTGTACCATGACTTAAAGGAAAAAGGGAAAGACTAACGAATGTTAAAAGGAGATAAAGGGAATATGTATTATAATTATAATAGTTTTATATTTTGTTAAAAGTTTTATTAAGGTAATTTATAAGAAGTATGAGTGTTGCAAGAGTGTGTGAGTTAGTGTGAGAGAAAAAAAACAATAAAATTATTATTTAAAAAATAAGACAAATAATTTGTTTAATAAGAAAAATAAACTACAAATAGTTTTTAATTATTACACTGGTCTACAAAAATGTTTTTCTCCTCCTTTAATATGTTTTCCTTAATAATGCGGTCACACTAATGTAACCCGAGAGCGGTTTATCCGATTTAGATACATAAAAAGCCAAATGATGTCAACTACCTTTCAGTTATTTTAACATCACTTTTTTATAACACAAGTTTTGGACCTGAGCAGATGAGAACTAATTTTAATATTAATTAAAACACTGAATTCAAATATGGAATTCGTTTCTCAAGATTGGATCTATTTTTTTTTAATTATTTCTTTTTTTTTTTAAAAAATTCGATATTATGTAAAACATTTTAATGGCTAAAAATTTAAGTTGATAAGTGGAAACAAATTTTATACAATATTATTATTATTTTATAAAGAACTTTTGAAATATATATATATATATATATATATATATAATAATAATATATATATATATTTTGTAAACAAAAGACTTGATATTTTACTTCATTATTCCTTTTCAGTTTTTAGAATACAAATAAAAATTTTTATATGTTTAATTGTTATCCTCTAAAGCACTTCAAACAAATAAATGCATTTCAATGAATTAAATTAAAATGCATAATCCGAAAAACACGAAAGACTGAGCTATATAGATTTTGATACTTAGAATGTCAATTTTACTTTTCAATACTTGTAAACCGTAAGAAATTGTGAGAAAAAAAAACAAAGTTGTCAAACGCGAAAAAGTAACAAATTTTCAAAAATTCGAAATACCCTGTAAATTTTGAGATATTTTGCAAAAAAAGTTTTGATGATAGAAGGTGCACTAAAGATCTCGTATCACCCTGAATTTTAAGTCAATTTTTAATTTATTTGAAAGCAAGAGAACGTAACTTTAAAACATTATTTAAATCTTTAATATTTATTACAAATAAAAAATAATTTATTAATTTTTTTCTTTAATTAAATTTGGCTTTCTATTTCAACATAACAATAAATATATCAAGTTTTAAATGCTATTTCATTTACAATAAAGAGAGGCGTCAATCTTTCAAATCGTTTAAATACTCAAACAATTATTTAAAAATTTAAAAACTTTATCAAATTATTTTTAATACATTTTTAAGCAAATCACTTTGAGCACAAATAAAAACCTATAAAGAGTTTAAGTAAATCATTCCATATAAAATTCCATAAACAAACTCAAAAATTTTTGTCCAATTTAAAAAATTCTTTAAAAAATATTACATCCTTGCACAGCCTTTTGTACAAAAATTTATAATAAATTACATTACAACTTGAAAAATTTAATTTTTACATTGAAATTTTACATTGAAATAGTTTAGTAACTACTTATTTATAGGCCGGTATATAATTACTTATTTTGGATTTTTCAAAATGTTACTTTTGATTGGTTTTTACCAATTCATATATTGAAAGAAGGGAAAAGATATATAAAAAGGCATTATTTGCTTATGCATGTAAATATTTATATTCACAATTACAACCTAAAAATATTACGCCAAAAAATCTGTTGTTTTTTATAAAATCTTTTTACGTTTAAAATAAAAATAAAATACAAAATAATAAAAACAATAAAAGAAGTAGCTCTTATATTTTGACATTTTATTAGTTATGTCTAACCTAAAATGTAACTAACTAGTTCCTATTGTTTTCACTAATAGTGACTTCTGAAATACTTTAAAATCAATAAGTTATTGAATAGTTTGGAAGTAGTTAGTTCCTGTAATAGTATCTCAGTAATAACATAAGGAAAGTAGTTGCCTGTAATGTCATCACCGTGTTATAATAATGGGTTATTCAGCTAATGTATAAGTAGTGAAGAGCCATGACAATAGCTTCTTAACTCATTACATGGCAACCAAAGTCTTTGTTGTTTAAAAATTTTCCTTTTATAATTGACCAAAACATACAAATATGTATATGGATAATAAGCTTGAATTTTCTACTTTCCAAAAAATCTTAAAAAGAAGAAATTAACAAATCAAAAACAGAATTTATCCAGGAACTTACCAAAAAAAGAAAACTGTTTTTTGAGCATAATTAAAAATTTTTAATGATTTTTAGTTACAAAAATATGCATATATTCACTTAACCTTTTTAAGATTTTACTTGAAAAATTACCATTTTTAGACATTTATCGTTGATAATTTATGTGTAAATATTTTTATTTAGCTTCCAAAATAAAATCGTCTCAAATGCGCAAAATGTTCATTATGCATAATTTAATAATATCTAGGATAAATATTATATTTTGTATGAAAAAAATTGGGAAAAACTTTTTCTCTGTTGTTACTTAAGCGCTTTTTGTAAAAAGTTTTGGATAGATTTTGATTTATAAAATAAAAACTATTTTTCATTAACTGATAAAACTAGTACTTGGACAAATTATGAATTTTTAATCCTATGGTCCGAAAAATTTAAGCTTAAATTTAACGAAATTTGGAAATTTCGCATCTCCTACATTTTTTATTAAACAAGTGGCAATTATTAAAATCTATGAATTTGCTTACAATTATAAATTCATCATTCCTTCTTCTATTTATGAAACTAATTTTTTCCAAAATAATTTTTCTTTTTTTTTCTTTTCCTATTGTAATTTTTTGGATAATTTCCTTTTCCCACCTCTCCCCTTGTATCCACGCCTGATATATCAATCGATATCATTTGTGGAGGAAAACAAAATGTCTTCTTTTTACCATTTCTAAACTCAAAGAGTACTTTCAAGCCACCTTTTCACATAGAACTTTACCTTATCAAGAACTTTTTCAAAGTACTTAGCCGCAAAAGGATAAAAATCAAAAAGATATATTTATTAAACCTAATATTCGAAAACTAATTAATTACAGAATCTTTGGAAAATGTTTAACGGCCAATAAACCACCAACGGAGGTGTTATTTGAAAATCTTGTTCGCAATATTCTATGTAACCGTAAAACCCTTGACTTGATACAAATAATTAAGAGTTTATTGAAAAAACCCACAAGATTGAACCTCGAATATCTTTTGGCAGTACGAGTACGGAGAAAGGAGAGTGAATACACGACAATTTTGCGAAAATCGTTCTCTAATACCTGAAGTAGATCCCAAATAATACGAACAATTCAATTTTGCAGATCTTTATTTCCAATTAATCACATTTTATTGAATAAATTGATTATAAAAAATGTTTTTGTTAATATCTCGAAAATGAGTGAAGATTAGAATTCAGTGCCCTAAATAACTTGAGAAACGAATTTTGATTGCTCAAGTTCAAAACTATGTGTACTTGTGTAATAGTTTCGGAGTTATTCAGGAAAAATTTAAACAATTTTTTTTCCTTATATTTTGAAAATTGTTAGAAAAATCTTGTTTTTATTCACAATTATCTCGAGCTATACTATTATGAACGCATTATTAAGGGGCTCGTATAAGTGATGCTCATAAAAAAATCAGTACATAATAGAGAAAAACTGAAAATAGATTCGTATTAAACACCTTCATATTCATATTATATTTGCTTAAAGGAGGATTTCTTTGTAAACCATTGATATTAATATTTTATAAGTGTTTTTTAATCTTTTTATTAAAGAAAAAAATTTAATTGAATATAGATATTTGATTAACAATATTTATAGTTAAATATTGTCTAAAGTTTGTTTATAGTTTATAAAATTTTGATAAAAAAAGAAAAATAATAATAATTACGCACAACTTGTTTTTTAAATTTTAATTTTGAAAATTTTAAAATATAAATTAATTCCAACGTTAGAAGTGGAATCGAACTAAGATTGCAGATGATTTTCATAAAAAAAATAGTCCTAAGATTTTTTAAACATAAGAAGTATATTGTCTTTAGGATATACATACATAATTTATTTAATGGTAAATCAACAAGATCGAAAACTTTTGAAAAAGTCAATTTTTAGCTAGGCACGTTCGCAGTTTAATATAGAATATGATGGATTACTGGGTGAAATTAATTTTTTGTTATTTAACTCTATAAAATCGAAGAGGCACTCAAAATAGATTTGATGCAAAAATTTTATAGACCTTTTGCAAATATCGCAAAAATTGCATTTTATTTTTCTATTTTTATATAGCAAATTGCGATTTGTACAAATCTTGGATATTTAGGTCTAAGGAGGGCGATACATATATTTGATTGGGACCATAAGTTTAATTAAAAAATCGTTAATTGTTGAAAAGGGGACAATTTTGTCAAAACACATTTTGCTAAGGCACATCGTATGGATAGTACGAAATTATCTATAATTGGTATAATTAGTATGTGTTTGTAACACTTCAACGGAAATGCTGAGGCACACCAAAATTTAGTTGAGTTAAAAAGCATCAAAATATAAAATGGAATTTCTTTGTAATAAACTTGAATAAAGTATATTTTCGTATAATATCTGGAGAAATAACTTAGATGCGAACTCCATTTCTCGCAAAACTTTTAAAAATCGCTATCTTTAGTATAAAGAAAATTTGAAAAATTTTGGTAGGAACCCCTAAAATGTGCTACGCTAATACCATCATACATTGTAAATATCATAAGTTTTATTGGAATAACTCAATAGATTTTGATATTGCGTGTAATTTTTATCAGAATTATACATACACTTCAAGTAAAATTTTTTATGATGATATGATCAACTTAAAACCTTGCGCGCAATAATTAACAGAAACAAATTCTACATGCATTCGAGTCATCTAAAATTTGTACAAATAGATTTCAATATGTCAGCAAAAGCCCAAAAATAAAAAAAAAAAATAAAAAACAAAACAAATTTCATAATGGGCAGATTAATATACATAGTGGTATCATTGTTTTCGCATTTTTATTTCTGAGCAAAAACATGCAATTTTTTTTTCAAATAAAAAGTGATCTATTTCCACACTTTCCACTTAGTACAATTTTAATCAGTTAAAATTATTTTTTCAAAAAGGTTTTTCATATTTTTGTTTACGCAACGTTTGAAGATTTTCCCGCTAATCACCAAACTTCGTGTTTTTACCTATTGAATCGTTATACATTTAATGTTTGCCAAAAATTTTGTCTTTAGTGCCTTTCATTTTCGTTAAACAAAAAGCGGAAATGAACGAAAGAAGGAGCTATCTACCATAAATTCACAACTAAAAGATTTTAAATGAATAATTTTTGTCTGTGAGATTTAGTAACAGTATTTAAAATTTATGGTAGAAGACAGAATTGATAAATGAAGAATGGATGCGTATAATGGCATATAAACCATAAAGAAAAATTTACAAGATGACGTTAAAAACTTCATCAAATTGTAAAACTTAATTGTTTTCTTATCTTTTTTCAGTATTTGGTAAGATTTATTAAACATCTACCTATGCCTATAAGGGACTATATCCATATATTTTTGTAGAACAATAGCAAAAATGAATGTAAATGCTTTATATTAATCGCAATTTAATTAAATCTTCTTAAAATCACTTTCAAATGCATAAGTCAAATATAATTTATAGCATAGTAATGCTATTTTATATGGGTAGGAAACCTAGTGCAAAGTTTTATCACAGTCGGTTCGTAATTCACCATAGCTCCGATATGAAACCTCTTTCGGGACTCAGGCGTATACCCAGAAAAAAAAGTCAACAATCACTAAAATAATTCATTCAATTAAAAATTATTTAAAATTGTACCTCTCACCAAAATGATTATATCAATTACTATTAACTGTAAAAAATTAAAAAACCGTAGATAACTGAATGGATTAAAAAATTTAAATGAGAAAAAAAAACTTACTTGAATTGCTTGAATATACTAATTAAATTTAGATAGAAAATTAAAAAACAGTGTTAATTATGAATATAAGGTAATATTTTTTTCTATGTAATAAATGTAATTTAAGTGGTAATATCATGATATTATTACCCCTAGTCTAGACGTAAACATTTTTATGTTGGCAATTTTCAAATTCTATCTTTCTCTTTAAAATGTTGCGTGTGGACTAGTTAGACATCTCTTGCGTAATCTATTTCACAATAAATGTTTAAACACAAAGCTGAGCAATAATGTTTAACGTAAGGTGTCAAAATTATTGTTCTTTTCTAATATTTTGCTCTTTTTAACAAAAAAAAGTGCAAAATGAATAAATATTGTTTTAAAACGACAACTAAAAATGAAAAAAAGTTAAAATTTTCGGTAAAAAAGCTATTTAAAATAAAAATTTCTCATGTACGTATTCTCCACCCGTTGACATAAAGTTGGAAATAAAAATTTGTTCCCGTTATTCTTTTCTTAGGAAATAAAATTCTTATCGTGTAGACGTAGAGTTACATATACATATGTTTACAGAAATATAATTTACACCATAAAATCTTATAATAACCGGTTGACAATTGACCATAGGTCCCATAAACGACCTTCTCCACAAATATTAAAAACGCATGGTGTATCAAATGATCGGATTTGACCGAAAATATATTTTTTACTTGTTTCTTCGAATAAATTTGCTGAAATTGTTAATAAAATTTCATCAAAAGATCATCTTATTATATTATTTAAATTATGTATATATGCCCTTTTAATTGTTCTTACTCTAATGCATTAAAACTCACAAGATAATAAGTTTTTTTGCAATATGAGAAAATATAATATACATTTTAAGTGTCTTCTTCATATCCTGAAGTTTATTTATCAGTCTAATACTAGATTGTACTCTATTTCTTATTTATTATTATTTATTCAAAAACTCCTAAAAGATCAAGAAAAAGTTTAGTATGAAATAATGGAATATTTATTTCAAAAAATAGTATCTTTAAAGTATTTTTTATACGCCCTTACATTTTTTATTACGCCCTTACACGTGTCCAAGCTTCAAATATTAAAAAATTAGTGAAAGGCACTAATTTTTTGACTTCCTAAACAACCTGGTTTTTGCAGCAATTTCCTTGAGTGAAAATTTAATAAATTACAAACGGAATAATAAACTTATATATAAATTTACATTTGTGGTGAAGGGTATAAAAAATTACTTAAGGCCTTTAACTTATAAAATTATTACATAGAGTTAAAGTATAACCTTAGACAAAATGACATTATATTCATACGAAATAATAATTTTTTCTACAGTTTAGCTTAACTTTAGGAACTTTAGGAACTTTAGGCCCTTATAAAAATTCTATTGAAATTAAAATTTGTTACATAGAAAAAATTATACGTACCTCAAAATTTTTAAACTAATTTATTAATTACACTGTGCTCGAAAATGTGAGTTATTGTTTATTTATTTATTATTTTTTTAACAAGGTGGACACCCATTGGGGAAAACTAAGTCGATGATGCTGCATTTAACGGTGTTAAACATTTTGAAAAGTTAGCGCTCGCTTTTGAGATATTTATCTTTGAAAGGTTAAAAGAGGGGTTAGGAAAATTAAATTTTATCGCTTAAGTTTAATAATTTAATTGTTACATTTAAACAAAATAAATAATTAAGATTCTATTGAAAAATAGGGACACAAATTCTTATTATAAAATATATTTTAAATGCTAAATTACAAACTAACAAAAAATCTTAACACAATTCCGTAAGTAAGCTAACCAATATTACCAATGAACAATATTTCAAATAAAAATATAAATACATTAAAAGTCGGTCTGAAATTGGTTTATTTTATAATTGGAGTATATTTTCAATCGATTTATTGTTAAAATTTCATAAATAATGTCCCTTTTATTTCTAGTTTTCTATTTTTTATTTAAATCCAAATATCGTGATTTCAGCATATTTGAATTAGCTTTAATAGTGGGGTGCCCAGCTTTTTAAAATTTGCGATTAGCACAATGTTATTATACCCTTTACATCCAGAAACTGAAAATGAAAAATATTATGATTAAAAGTAACTTTTGAGAATATTTGTCTGTACATCTATGTGTTGAAATGGATTTTTTGAAGCACGTAGTCTAATAAATAAATTTCTTTATCAATTGAAGAAAAGAATTTCAGCGAAATCCGTTCAGGAATGGCGGAGTTATAAACGATTTTCTACAGCAGCCTCAAAAATTTTTCCAATTTTCTGTGCCCAAATTTAATAATATTTTCTATTTCACATGCAATGATCATACATATAAATACATATTGTGAGCACGAATATTCTAGAAGTGTTCTGTACTACAAACCGTACCTGCGTACATATCCCTGGAGCTCCTTGTAAGTTTCTGTTTTTGTTAAAAAATATTAAAGTTTTCATTATTAAAAAAATTTAATTGTACAAGAATTTTTTGGCATGTTAATGTAATCTTTATAAAAAAGTACCCTCTACAAAAAATTCTCCAAGTACTACAATTTATAATCTATCTATAATCTATAATCTATAATCTATAATCTATTGATAGAATTAACAAAAAAAATTTAAATTTTTTTAAATTCCTATTTTAACTTACATATTAGCTGCATATTGTTAAGAAAATTTAAATAGATATTTCACGATACACAAGTATTTTATAAAAAAATGATCACTTAAATTTAATTATGTTTTAGGATTTTAAATATAAATAATAAGATGGTATAGTATGTTCTGCGGACTTAGAGCCAGGGGCTTCTGGGATCTGTTTAGAGAGGAGTTTTGAAGAAGCTTGTTTTAAAATAAATTTTGAAAACATTTGACAGAATATATCAAACAATTTTCAGTTTTATAACTTAAAATTTTTTTTTAATTCTTAAGGAAAATTATTTAATGTTTTCTTTTTTCAGGACTCAAATCTATAACTCCAAAGTTAAAAATGCTGACAAATTTAGCTAATTCAAGTTGGAAACAAAAATTCCTAGGTATTTGCTTCGAGAAAAATTGTTGGTAGGAAACTGAAGTCTTCTTCAGAATCACTTTTTGATATAATAAAAATTATCTTCAAAATATCAAAATAAAAATTGTCTTCAAAATATCAAAATACGCTGTAAAAATAACAAAATATGCCATAAATATACTATAAAAATCAATATATTCAAAATATGCCATACTTCATTTGTTCTGAAACGGATAACTGTTTATACAAAACAGAAGAAGAATTCAACATACAAAAAAAAAAAAAAAAAAAAAAAATGTAATTGCATATTTGTGGTTTCACTGTTTTTAAGTCAGTTTTCAGGGACACTTTATATTAAAAGTTTCCGATGATATGGTTAATGCCTATTTAAAAATATACTTCCGGATTAAAGGAAAATTTATTTGCAGGCCGGTGAAATTTATGAATGCATTCAAAAAATAACGTAAAATTACATATTTCCGATTTCCCTGGTGATAATTTTTTAAAGTTAAAAGGCTTCTTATAATTAAGAAAATTTTCATATTAGTTGAAAACTTTGATGTGGGTTTTGGGTGGCCTTATTCCTCGGGGCGTGGGGAATTGAATTCATATGTGAAAAAGGTTTCAGTGCTATTACCCCAGAAATTGTTTTTTAATTTTTATTGCACAATAATTATAATAATAATAATAATAATAATAATTATAATAATGGTAATAATAATCAGGGCAAGTTTAAATATGCACGAAAAAAATGAAATATGCGCTTGAAAAAGCACAAAAAATTAAATAATATGCATAGAGTTCTTATATAAATATGTATAAATTTGCCTTTTTTTCTTCAAAATTTTGTTACGATTTTTTTTTTAATAAAAATAATATAAAAATTAAATTAAAAATTTACGTAAATATACTATATAAAAACCATACTACAATAGTTTGCAATTATATATAAACTATTGAAAAAAAAACTTACGAAATAATTTATACGAAATCAGTTAATCAAATTCCAAAAAATCACTAAAAAGTTTAGTTTTTGTTAAGAAAATTAATTTTTTTATTCATTATGTGGAAATTTATGCAAAGATTTTAAGAAAAAGAATTTTTTTGTAAAACACTTGCGAAAAATGCAAAAGCAAAAACTTAGTTTTTAAGCAAAAAGCTTGAAAAACTTGCCTTGATAATAATATATGTTTAATATATCTGCTCAAATTGTATTGGTAGTATACATACATTTATATCTTAATATACAAAGCTAATATTTAAAAAAAAAGAAAAATAATAATAATAATAATAATAATAATAATAATAATAATAATAATAAAAATTTAAAAAATAGTTTACGTTAAAAAATATTTTTTGTGGGTGTTTTAGAAATAAAATATTTTAAAACATTTTTTTATTATTATTTAAATAAAAAAATTTAATTGTGGCGTCTGGCAATAAAATAAAACGAAACTTATATTTTTGTACACAAAAATTTAGAAAAAACCTGAGACAAGTTATATTCAATTTATTTGTGAAAACTACAAAATTTATTACATTATAAAGAAAATCAAGATTGTATTCATGTTAAGGGTATTGAAAAAGAATTTGTAACTATAATTTGATATTATAATTAAAATGTTGTATATTATTGTATAACATAAATATTGATGTTTTAAAAAGTCTAAATTTTATAGAAAATCCATAATATTATTAAATATATTTAAAAATAAAAAACGTACGGGTTCCCGAAACCTGTACGAAACCAGTTTTTATAAAGAAAAAGTGATATAAGTTTTTGTATTAAATTTTAAAAAGAAATGGTTTATTATATTATATACTCGTACGATTACGAAAAAGATAAAAATTACAACATATATTATATATATTGTATATATATATATATATATATATATATATATTGTATATATATATATATATATATATATATATATATATTGTATATATATATATATATATATATATATATATATATAATATTTTGATATTATAATAAATATATGCATACTGTAAGACCGAAATCGTTTTAAATCTGCAGTGATCATTTTGTGTTTTAAAATCTAAACTTATTTGGTTAGACCAGCAGCAGCATAAATAATTTTTTTTATAAGAAATATGTTGTATTAAAAAAATTTATTTTATTATAAATAATAAAAATAAATATTAAAAAAGTATTTTAAATTACGAAAAAGAGTATGAATTTATAGTAAAGAGTATTTAAAAGGTTTGTTATTATTTTAAGTATTACAATTAATGGCCACATGGCTGAAGTGTTTACAATTGGATCACTGTATCACATCCCATCGGTAGTGTCTAATCATCATCACCCTACAGTGGAGTATATAAGTACCTATTATTCCGGAATCCTCTAAGGTAAGTGTCCCTACCCATTTGAAATAGCCACAGATCTCCAACTTATGAAGACCTAAAATCTGAATATTGATTCGGAGACCATGCACATGTTCAAGAAACACATTACTCTTAAAAGAGCCCGATAGACCCTTAACCATAACAGAAAATGGGCTTTGGGACATAGGGGTATAGATATAATAATCAACTCCCTTGTCCTTAAGTACATCCTTCAATTTATCGAAATCTTCCAGGATGCAGACCCCTATATTCATTACATATTTTCCCAAAATGTTTATTTTATATTTTTTATGACCTAATATTCTATGCAGTTCATTAGTAATATCTTTTACATTAATATTATATGCAGTCACAATTGGAATGGCTTACTTTTAGCTATTTCTTTCTTGGATTTATTTCTTTTTCTCTTCTTTTGGCATCACACCTTGACTAGGCACCACCTTTACGGATCTCTTACTGCTGAACCAGGTATGTCTCGCACTACTTCCTCTTGTTTAGATACTGTCTTCACGGGTTCTCTCATAACCACTGAACCAGATACGGCATTTTGCTTGTATTTTTTTTTTAATTGTCATCATTTGTACATGACTTTGGGTTTCCCTTGATCTTCAGAGTTTGCTTCTTCTTCATATGTCATCTTATCATGAATGATGAAATCTTTACTTAAATCATCATTATTAATTTTTCTTATTAATTCTTCAAACTTCTTTCAGAATTTATCATTTTCTTCAATTATATAATTAAATTTTTTCTTCCAGGTATCAATTTCAATGACCTTATTTTCAATCACTATAGATGGGATTCTACCCGGTATTTACCCAATACCGGGTAGATGTGTGGGTAAGTTCTTCTCTTGGGAATTTTTTTGGGTATTTATAGAACAAAAAAAAAAAAAAAAAAAAAAAAAAAAAAAACACTTAAAATCTGGTTCCTACAAACACTGATGTTTATTTTATTTCAAATTAGTCATTTGTGGTAATTTTTGATGTATGTGAGTGTGTAATGTATGTATGTATGATATTAATGAAATTTTTTGTGGAGCAGCATAGAAGAAATATCTCCTTCTCCGTGAAGTAACAGTATTTGGGCGTCCACAGAATTGTGCAGCATGGCGGCTCATATATAGAATGCTCTTTGCATTTATGCTGCCATAGAACGCTTATGCGGCACTCCAAATTACATTCACTAAAAAAAATAATGATATTAACTGCAGATAATGCCGGAAATGTTTGTTTTATAACGTATAATTAAAATTTTTCCAATAAAGTTATACGAAATACAGATTCCCAAAAACCAGCAATCATTATCAATGAATATTTTATTATTATTATTATTATTGTTATTATTATTATTATTATCATTATTATTATTATTATTATTATTATTATTATTATTATTTTATTTTTTCTTTAATTGAGATAGGAAATATCTGCTACGATTATTTTACGTAAAAAATCTGTAATTTTTGCTGAATAATGTGTTTTTCACCAAAAATTCTTATAACATAATTTACACCCAACTTTTGTTTATTTGCCAATTGGGTATTTACCAATTGGATATTTACCCATTTCTCATCTATATCAAACACTATTTGGAGTTCTTCAACAGTAGCTCCCACTCTGGACCTTTTGTCCGAATTCTGACTCTCGTCATCATCTATTTTCATTTATTGAATTTCTCTTTCTGTATAATAAAAACTGTTTACTTTTGATATAGCGTTAAACTTTCAGCACAAAGTTTTAATGTTCACCAATGTTGCCAGAAAATTTTGTCTCATGTCCAAAGCCCGCATCTAAAAGTCCTCATTAGAAAATGTAAATCCCCAATTTTGTCCCTAAAATGTTTTAATATAAGATTAAGTTTTTTTTTTTTTTAATTGAAAATATATTAAAAATTGTCTATGAATAAAATCTATCAACAATTTCATATATAAAGGAATTTCTCAAAAATTCCTAAAGAGAGACATTTACTGAAAATTTTCAATAATAAAAACATTTATCAAAATTTTCCTAAAAAAAGATAATTTTCCAAAAATTTTCTATAAAAAGAAAATGTTAAATACATTTTTCCATAAAAGAAAATTTATCAAAAATTTCGTATAATAAGAAAATATATTGAATTTTTCTATAAATTGAAAATTTAACGAAACAAGAGCTTAATATCATAAAATGAGTTAAACATACTGTTTCATAGATAATTATTTTGGTAGTTTGTATTTGGCTTTCGAAAAAAATTAACTAAAAATTACTTTTGATTTGTAAGGAAAAACCAATGAAATTAACGTAGTTTTTCATGAAAAAACGCATCAAGCCAAATGCTACCAGTTTTCGTTTGGTGTAAATGACATATAAACAACAAATAATAATTTAATAATTTTTATACACAGAAATCAATCCAATGTTTTCACTAAATAGAAAAATAGAAAATTCATTGAAAATCTCCTTTAAAAAGAAAACTAACAACAAATTTTTTATAAATAGAATATTTAACAAAAAATTTTTATATATTAAATTCATCGCAATTATATACAAAATTTAAAACATATCATTGTTAATGTTTTTTTGAAGTTATGTCAGTCATTTTATCTAAAAATAACAATAATATTTATTAAAACCTACTTTAAGCGTTTTTGAAGAAAAGTTCTATAATACATAATTTTACTACAGTAGATATATTTTTTAAATATGATATATACTGGTTTGCTTTTGGTTTTATTTGTTATAATTATTTTGTAAGTTTTTATATTTTTATTAATTAGTGAAACTACTCAATAAATTAGAACAAATATTTTCATCCCACTTGTTTGCTCAGGCTTAACAACATTTAACTGAGAGAAAATTGACGATTGCAAGAGTTTACCGAAAAATGCTGGTGCTATCTGAATTTTCACATAAAATAGTCACTTTTTCGAACACTTTCACGTTTTTACATTCGCGAAAGTTTATATCCAAACATAACCTTTCGTCCTTCAAATTTATAGGTTAGCTTGATAAGCAACGACAAATACACGGCTTATATAAAATCTAAAACAATGATCTTAAAATACATCTCTTTGGCTGCAATTTACATTATACTGCGATACAACTTTTATAATTCTAGCTCCATTTTAATAAAAAAAATTTTAAAAATAATATTAAACAACAAATTTTAGTGCATTTTCATACTATAAAAGTTGCCAAATTATATTTTTTAATATATATTCTTAATTACTTGTCCTGTTATCATTTATAAAATACATTCACTTTTTACCATTTTTTAAATTATTATTTTGGAATTTCTGCAAAAAAAAAAAAAAAATGATTTTTAACCAGTGTGCAGTACATGGAAATAAAATATTTACTATATTTTGCTTCATAGCTCCTAAACCAAAAGAATTTCCAACTTGAATTTTGGTACGAGCAGAGAATGGAGTAAAATTGTCAGTATATACTCATTTTGAGAATTTTAAAATACTGTTTTTTGAGCTTTGATCTTTTTATCAGCGATTTTGACCTTTGAACTTTCGAAGTAAATGAATTTTGTATAAGTCATTTTATAGCCAATATATTTCTCTATTAAAAGAAATACAAATTTGAATTCTAAAATGTATAGTTTAGAATTTATGAGCAATAAAGTATGTACACTTTTGGAAAAAATTCGTCAGTTTTTTATTTTTAAGGTTTGTGATTTGAGCAACAGTTGCAATAGGTAACATCCGTAGCGAATTTCATTGAAATAGGAAATATCAAATCCGAAAATTTCTGTTTTTTGCTCATTTTTATATGGAATCACTCTCTTGTAACTTGACAACTACCAAAATACCTTGACAATCGAGCTTATTCAAGGCCGTCTGACAACCCTAACTCACACAATGATAGTAAAGGCGAGTTTATGTTTTCAGTTTGACTATATAGACCAACAATAAGCGGGTCCACAGTTTACCAAATTTGTACAGATATGATCATTTTTTAAAACGATCCTGATTCATTGCATCTAAACCAATTTGAAAGATTTTTATATGCATATCATATCTCTTTTAGTTAACGAGATGTTGGACTTCAAAGACTAAAATTTTAACTTTTTAATGTACCTTGGTGAAGTTTTTTCGCTCCAACGGATCCAAATTATATATATATGTTACTTTATAAAAAGTAACATATATAATAATAATATATAGTATTAATATTTTTTAAAAGAAAAAAAATTGCTCGTGCGAGAACCAGAGTTTCCCAAAGTTGACTTATTTTTTAAACAAATTTCCAATTTTCGCCCTAATTTCTCAAATCACAAAATTGAGATCAAAAAAAGTTATTTGTTTATATAGCCTAATATGCTTTTAATTCCTTGGTAATAAAAATTTTTGCTCCCCAATATCGGTTGGGAAGGTATTGTAAAAAATCCCATTTTTCGAAATTTTTTAAAGGTTTTGAGAATTTCTGGATATCTGTTGATAAATCTAAAAAAATAACTTTAGTTACAAATTAAGCATCAAAATGTTTATATAGCTGTAAAATTTCATTAAAAAATATCTATTAATAAAAATATAAAAAACAAATTGCGTTATTAAAAATGAATAATATGCACTAAATCTTAACTCAATCCTTTTTTTTTTTTTGCAATATATATAAAGAACACAAAATTTCCGAAACATTGGTGTATAACGCGTCGACATTTTCATTAGTGCCTGCCAATATAAAGGATTCAAAATTAATAATTTGAAATTGAAGTTGTTTAATTTAGTTTCATTTTGTATAATTGGTAATGCCGTTCGTAATATTGCCGTAATAAGAAATATTTTAATAAAGTTCATTTTCTTTTTTTCAGCATAGTGCTAAATTGATTTCCTTTAGTTAGATCCGTAAAACAGCTAAGAAATACATATTATATATCATTGTTTAGAAGCTTTTCAAATATATATACACATTTTTATAATACGAAAATTCATTAAAGACTTTTTGCAAAAAGATGCCGGAAAAAGTTTGATTTGAGATTTTGTGCATATTATTTATTTTAAATAATGCTATTATTATTTTTTAATGAAATTTTACCGTTGCACAGAATTTTGGCCTTATACTCGAAACCAAAGTTATTTTTTTAGACTTATCAACTGAAAGTTTTTTTTGTTATTATTTTTTTATGAAAAACCCGCGAATTTACTTACTAAAACTTTACCTTGATTTGGCCAATATAAAACATTCTATAAAAGTTTTATTTTTAATCTAGTTGTTGAGCTACGAAATTTGTATATTTTTGTCGCCCAAAAAACTCGATATTTTACATCAATTTTCTATTTTTTGAAAAAAAAAAAAATAAAATTATGCTTTTTAAAAGAAATATTTCTGGGAATATTGAATATATCTTAAGGGTTTAAATTGTGTTATTTTTATCCTTTTAAAAATTTCAAATTAAATTAATTAAAAAAATTATATATTTAATATCTAATAACTGATTTTGAATTTGAAGCTAGTTTGATAAAGAGAATCTGTACTAAAAATGGATTAAAAATTATGAAAAAATATCTTTTTTGAAATTTTTTAAAAAAAATCTGATCTGCAGTCTGAAGTTTGTATAATTCACAGAAAATTTGTTTAAATAAAGTAAGACTTAAGTTAAAAACATTTAAACATGATTTCCGAAATACATATTAATTTTTTTTTTTTTCAAATTTAATAAAATCATCAAGGATTGAATAAAATTTTTTAAATATGTGTTTATGTGTTTTTAAACATGCGAAAACACAATTTATATTTTTTATATACATTATATACATAAGTATTAATCCTTTTGATTACTTCGGAACTAATTTAGATTTTTTAAAATATATTAAAACTGAAAATAATTCGGAAAATCACTTTTCAAGTTCTAAAGCAATGTTTGAAATTTTCTTGGGAATGTTTTAGTTTTTAATGCTTTTTAGTCACATAATAGGGACAGAAAAATAATTTTTAATTTATGTAAATATGTGCTGTAGAATTTTTTACCCAAGTCCAAGTTATTTTATGCGCAGGTCTAATGAACTCTTTTTAAAATCTGTAATTTCTAATCGACTAGTCCAATTTACAGATTTATACAATCGTGGCAAACAATTTTCGCATTTTATATGTGATGACGCTTTCCTGGCTTAAAATATTCTAAAAATTATAATTTCTCAAATTTCAAATTCAGAATTGTTTGTATTTGCATTCGAAATAGTTAATGGGGTAAGGTTTTTTTCTACATAATTTGGAGGAAATCGAATTGGATCCAGATTTTGTTAAAATTTTAAATTTGAATATTCAGACACAAATAACTCGATAACTATAAAAATTAAACAACATTCACAAAAAAAAGTTAGCAAGCATAAGTGATATTTACAAATTTCCTTGCAAATTATGCGTTTCACATAAAAATTGGCGGAAAGACTACGTCTATCAAAAAATTTGTTTCGACAAAATGTATAGAAAACAACAAATAAATTTAACATTTTATTGTTGTTTTCCATTAAAATTTTCGAATTTTTCTTTCGACATAGGGAAACAATCAGAAAATTACTAATATAAAATAAAATAAAATTAAATAAAAAGTATATTCAAAATTTTTTATTTTATAAAAAATATATTTTTTTTTCATGAAACTGAAGTATTTAAATAATTACATTTGTTAGTGCAATTTAAATATATTTGTTTAAGTGCCCTGCAAAGAAAAAAGAACTGAAACAGAGCTGAAAATATATTGATTTTAACATTGTGTTGTCATTGTTGTCATTGTACTTAATGCTGAAAAAGAGATGCAGAATTTCTTCTTTTGACCCATTGTTGTCATTGGTAGGATTTTTTTTCTTTTATGCTTCTTGTTCGTTGCTTTTGAAGTACTTCTCTTAAAACTATATTTATAAATTTTTTTATAAAAATATGGTTTTAGTTTTTGGATAATAAAAATACTTCTTAAATTGTGAAATTTCTCTATTCTTAGAAATTATTCACCTTTTTTCCTGTTAAAAATACATTTATTTTCTCTTTTTTGGAAGTAATTTTTATTAACTTCCAAAAAACTGCAAAATATGCACTTAGTTCTACTGTTGAAGTGGTGAAAAAGTTATTTTTTGTAAGAACTTGTTCTTTTTTTTTTTCGGTGATAAACTATCACTTAAAGATATATTATGTTATAATTTGAACCTTTTTTGAACTAGGAAAAAGAAATGAAATTAGAAAATTTTTCTATATTGGAAAAATATACAAATGCATAAAAGTATTGTTGTTATTTAAAAATTTCAAAAATTATTTGCATTTCCTACATATTTAATTAAGTAAATGCAATTTTTTTCAACCTTTTAATTTTTTTTTATTGCAAGGGAAAAAGTACGTTTTTACAATGGAGTTGTTAAGTATAGGGCTTTAGTAACATATTTACGTATTTTTTGTTGAGGTTAGTGTTGTAGATATATTTATATCCCACCATTGGTGGTTGGGGTATTATGTGTTTGTGCTGATGCTTGCAACACATAGAAAAAGTTATCCAACACAAACCTTAAAGTATCTCTAACGACTCAGAATCACTTTTTAAATCGATCTAACTATGTCCGTCTGGCTAGACGGCTGGCTGGCTGTTCATGTAAAACTTGTGCACAAATTACGGGTAGCAATTTTAAAGCTAATTCAATGAAATTTGGCACGTTGGGCTTTTATGATATAAGAACGAAGCTTGTTGAAATTGGTTGTGATCGGTTCATTATTTCACCTAGCCCCCATACAAATGTTCCCCCGGAATAGAGTTTAAACACTCAAAAATGCATTAGAGATAAGAAGATTTTAATGAACTTCGGCACAAAAAAGTTCAGTATAAGTATCAATCTTTGTACCAAATTTTGTGAAGATCGGTCCACAATTGGCCGTAGCTCCCATATAAACCCCTCTTCCGAAAATTACTTTAACATGCATAAATCCCATACGACTGTTTTGTGTAAATAGAAACAACATTGAAAAATTTTATGAGAATTGGTCCATAATTTATCATAGCTCCCATATAAACCCACTTCCAAGAATCGTCCTAAAGTGCATAAAAGTGTATTTGTATATTTTATTATACATTCAGTAAAATTGGCCACAGGTGTAATATAAGTCCCCTTCCGGAATTTTTATACTCGTACTCAATGGTGTAGGGTATCATATAGTCGGTCTTGACCGACTATATCTTACCTTCTCGTTTTAATATTTGTTTAATCGGTCTAAAAATGGGCATTTTTTACTTTTATATAGAAATTCAAAAAGTTTTTAGATGAACTTGGGTGAAAATAAAAGTTTTGTATTTTTACTTAATAATCGTAAAAAAACGTTTTGCGGATTATTTGCGATTTGGAAAAAAAAGAATAAAATATTTTCAACAAATTTTTGCTTGTAAATTTGCTTGTTTTCTTAACAAAAACAAAATAAAGTTGAAGTAATAAAAATATTTTAAATAAAAATTTTATTTATTTAATTATTTTTCATTATTTAAGAAGAAAACTATTAGAGTTTTCGGAAAATACTTAAGACAAGTAGAGAAGTAACAGTAGGGAAAGTTTTGTCATATTAAGACCCTTTAATGCTCGAGCACAATTGTGAATTTGCGTAGACGTGACAGGGTCTTATATGGAAGCTATGGACATTTATGGACCGATTATTCTGAAATTTGGCTGTAAGATGAATACTTAAATGGATTTTATTATTACTAAATTTTATATCTGTGCGATCATTTATTTACATAGGTATTATGAACAAATAAGTAATTCCGAGAGGGGTTCCTGTATGGGACGTATGGTCAATTATGGACCGATCCTTATGAAATTTGGTAGTATGATTTTTGCTTAGATAAAACTCATCTGTGATGAATTTTATTAAATATATTTAAGATATTTGTGAGCATTTTAGCTATTTTCAGGAAAACTTTAATATGTGCTGTGAGTGAAATAATGATTATATTTTAACCAATTTTATTGTGTTACATTATTAACTCAAAATATGCTAAAGTACCAAATTTCATAAAGTTTCATTTAAAACTGCGACCTACAGGTTAGCAGAATTTATGGTTTTTATGCACGGACAGCCGGATGGATAGAAAAAAATTGTAAATTCAAAAGGTATTTTTTCGATGAGCTAAAGAGCTAATTACAGCAACAAAATTATAAACACCTTTCCTTAATTAAGCGCCATTTTTGTGCGATTCTACCCCACTGTGCGCTGTAGCGAAAAAAAATTCACCAAAGTGAAAAAGTTTAAATTTTAATCTTTGAAGCCCAATATTTCGTAAACTATGAGATAGGATATGCATTCGATATGTTTTTATTTTTATTTTTTTTGTAGATCTTGTCGTTGTTCATGGTTTGACAACCGCTTAAATTTTCTCTTTGGTGATTTTAGAATCCGACATATAATTATAGATGTTACTTCTGGTATCTAGCATACATCCCCCTAATGTCCAATTATTTTCACATGTAATGAAATCCTTTTGTAAACCTACTATTTTTAGTTTTTAAAGTATTTCATTTTATGCATTAATAATAAAATTGCAAAGGTTAAAAAAGAGAATGTGTAAGCTTAAGTCTGTTTAACTTAATAAAATTTTTGAAATGGTAAAGTTATATTAAAAAAATTCCATCATATGAAAATAATTATTTATTTGTGGTTATGTCTTAACTTTGGTTAATATTTGTAGAAGTCACTGTTGCTTAGTCTCACTGATTATATTAGGGAGAATGTCAATCTAGGTAAGTTGAGTGCACTGATTTCAGTTGACTTACTTACTTTTGTCATTTGAAAATGATCAGTAAACTTAAGGAACAATTTGTTTTTTTTAAGTTCTACGTGTAGATTAATATTTTTTTTATTTATTATAATATTTGCTCGAAAGGTCGCGTTTTATTGGCTTCAGGTTGGCTTCTTCATGCTGGTGTCCCTCAAGGTTCCTCGTTTGTTTATTTTTTTATTCTTTGTGCGAATGATCTATTTATATATATATATCAATTCTGATGCTGATGATATATTTTTTTTTTGTTCAATTGTGGCTTTCCTTCTTGTTTTGATTCTGAACTGGATGTGAATGATTGTCTTAGACGTGTTTTGCAGTGGTTTTCTGATAATTACATTAATATTAATCCATCTAAAATTAAGACTTTGTTGTTTAGTCCATATGATAACTCTCTTACTAACTTAAATTTTTACCTAAATGATGCTGAAATTGAAATTGTTTCTCAGGATAAATGCTTCTTGATAATGATCTTTCATTTGGGTGTCTTATTGACTTCATATCTAGAAAAGTATGGTGTGCATCACGAAGAATTAACTCAACAAGTATGTAAGTACCTTTTCGTGTTAGACGAAAATTAGAGCATGCTCTCCTAATACCGCAAGCCTTATGCTGTCTGCCTTTGAACTTCGAATTTTCTCACATTCCAATAATGTTTTCCGTCTTAAACTTATTGGCTATTTGGCTGATAGCAATTGATTACAACCGTTTATATATTTTATTACTGCTGCTGGACATATATTGTTCTTTTTGGTTGCTAATGATATATAATTAAATGTTTTGGCTGGGGAGCCAAATATGTTTTTAAGAATTTTAATTCAACATTTTTTTGTTGAATTATTTTTTAGTTTTATATAATCAATATTTTTGTAATACATATTTATATTTTGGCCTTGATAGCTTTGTATTACTATATTCAATAAAATATATTAAGTCGGTCCAAAATCTAAAAAAAAATTATATTCATTTATACGTATCGAAAAGTTAATTGCATAATGCTTTAGCCAAGCTTCAGAAATTTCAGTGAGATCAAAATTATTTCTTACAATATCTTAAACTCAACAAATTTAACTTAATTTTGAAATGGTTTTATACTTTGACAGCTCATATGTCCAGATTTTAGTTGATTTGAAAATGAAGGCAGTATATTTTGAAGAAATATACCATTATATACAATAGGACAATCCCAGAATGTAGTTCGACCGTTTTTGATCGTACTAGGGCCATAACTGTCTCGAGATAGAACATGCGGACTCTTTTGTCCACCTTTGCTATTCTCGACAAGTACTGCAGTATCATAGATCTGCAAGATGACATCGGTATACCAACTAGTTAGTCCGTTTCTGCACTTGAAAGAAGGGAACTAGTTCTAGCTAGCTCATCCGTAATATTTCTCGGGGTACTTGAGTGACCCCTTACACTGGGTTTGAATGTCTCGCCATCTCATTTAAAGATGTCCGGCATTTATGTACCAGCTAGGATATCAAATAGACACTCGAAAGAGACTTAATCGCGGGTTAACACTTCGAATAACCTATAGTACATTAGCCGAGATCTCCGCTTGAAAAGCAGTGCAGTGATCCAGCAATTTAAAAGAAATGTTCCTCCTATTAGCTGGAATGAAGACACCTCCCCTTACCCCTTCAAAAGATTTGGATCCATCAGTATAAACCTCAATCGATCCGGCTTTTAAAGTGGGATCGGCTGAAATTGAAACTGAGAGGACCCTGTCTACTAAGGGTTTGCGAATACAATACTCAATATTGTAAGGGATGTCATCCGAAATTTCCAAAATGGTCGCATGGTCATAGCTCCTATATATTCAATAATTTTATTTTGTAGCATTGTGAGCCGTAAGTCAAACAAATTAAATCAATTAAAAGCGGCTTAAAATCAAAATTCGTAAAAAGTCGCAAAAAGTTAAAATATAATGTACAACTGCACATTTTGATCTTTACGGTGTATATAAAATATTTGGATGGAACTGGAGATATCTGTTACTGTTTTGCCTTTAAACATTTTAAAACATTGGAAGAATAATAAAAATGATACTTGTCTATTTGATCACCAGTGAAATATATTTTTGTACAAAAGTTTAGAAAATAGTTCTCAAAAAATATACCAAGGATGCAAATGCTGATCGATACTATTTAATATTCAAAAGTACCACAGTACTCTCGCAAGTAATTTGATACTCTCTACAGTGCGATTTAAAATAAACTTTTTAAAAGAAAATTTATATATTTTGGAGATATTTAGGTCCGATCTTAGTAGCGAAATCGTACTTAAGTTCTAAAAATTGGTTTTTATTTAAAAACTTTACTATATTTAATTTTCGAGTAGAAGTCTAGAATAATTTGTTATGTAATTTTTTATAAAGACCTTTGATTTTGATTTACATTTGATATTCATAACTAATTATGAAGTAGTGATGAATACTATCCCTTGTAGGTCGACGACATGATACAACTACTAAAGGTACAATCATTAGAAAGATCGTTCTCAATTTTATTTATCCTGAAAAGTCCATCACATATAAAGCAAAAGAAAATTTAAAAAAAAATAAAATTAAAACAAAACTTCACATACAAAATATATTTTATATTAAAAAAAATTTTTTCTGTGAACAAATTTTTTCAACTTAATTCTATTAAAAACAAGAAAATATTCATCAATACAGTGTATGTAAAAGGACAAATGAACATCCAAAACGTTCTCTAAATGGAGTTCTGAATTTCAGGAAGTATTTCAAATAATAAATGGAAACAAGACATTTTTTTCATTCTTGATTTCTACTTTTTGTTTTTCAATTTTTCAGTTTTTGACTTAACAAGAATTCAATTTGATGACTTTCTCTGGTGATTCTACCTTGTTTTAATATATTATGGGTCAATGGCTTAATTTAAACTATATTTAACTCAATGCTTTTCGAAACTGTAATCACTTTGAAATAATCACTTCTACAAATTTCAAGTTTTTATGTTCTGTAAATGAAAGTTCATTGAAAGTGAAAATGTTTTAATTTTCAAAAAATTATGTAATATATTATTTTTTAACCAAACTAAAACTAAAGTACTCGATTTTAGGTAATTGATATTTGAAGATTTCTTTAATTTTTTTTCTCAAGAATAGGAATTTTTAAAGATTTGAATATTTTACTACAATGAATAAAATAATTTAATTTTTTAGTGTGATATTTAATCCTCAATTTTAGATCAGCGATAGGCACAAAGAGAGGATGTAAAAGTTTGAATGTTCTTTGTTGCGAGTGTATTTGTTACGTGTAGCATACAAAAAACTAATAATTTTTTCTTACGCTCTTGTTATGACATGAACCTGTCTTGCAGTGTTACCAGGAGGTGAGAAGAGAGGCTGAATTGTACTTTATAAAAAGTCAGAAAAGGCAAAATGCCCCAAAACATAAGACCAAAAATACTAATTTTTATTTATATATTTATTATTTATTTTTTTTTCATTAGTTGCTGATATTTTGTCAATATTGTAATTAATTCTTAAATAAAATTTAAAATCGCTGTTAACAAAATTACCCAATGAAAAATCGACAAACTTGGGTTATATTTCATGTGAAAAATATTCCAATGTTTTGAATTGATTTGTCGTTTCTGAATTACAATTCATTTTTGATTAATAATTTCGGAATTTTTGGTGATTTTTTGCTTTTATGATTCTTTAAAAATAAAATTATTAAAATCAAATAATAAATTATTTCCTCCTTTTTTGAAATACCAAACTTTTAGTCTTTTTAAGACAATTTTAAGAATCAAAAAGGGCTTGAAAATTTTTTTAAGGTTAAAAGCAAAATAAAAAGTCTAGATTTAGCCTTAAAAATGCTAAATTGGCAACACTGCTGCCTCGTTGAGAGCAAGAATAAATCTAAATGATTTTTTGCTTTTATTCGCTCTCAATTGTTTAACTTCGTTAATCTTCGTGTTTTGAATGTGATAATGCCAAAAAACACTCGGATTCGGAGTGCTATAGGCGGCGATGTTTGAATGTCTTTATATATATATATATATATATATATATATATATATATATATATATATATTAAAAAGTTATTAAAATTATATTAAAATTATGTAATTTTTATCTCATTTTGAACTTCAGTCACGACCACATAAAAGCGTTGACAACAAATGTTGTAAACAAATAATGTGTAGAAAAATTTTCTCTTTAAAGTTATAAGTTATTTGAATCATAACACAAATTTTTAAATATTGTCCTTATCGGCCTACCCTACGATGTCGAACGAAATTTATTTTTTGTTCTCCATATAAATTGTCGAAATGAATTTTTCGTTTAACATCGTGAGATAGGTCGTATGTGCGATGTCGAACGAATAATTCCTTTCGATTAATTATATGGGAAACAACAAGCAAATTTTAAATTTATTTGTTGTTTTCAATATAAATTTTCGAAATGGAAATTTAAAAAATGTTAATTTAGGTAATTTTAAGAAATTTACATACAAATACATAAATTAAATTAGTAGACATTTTTATTTCATTTTAAGTTCACCATACTTATAGCACTTAGGGCCTAATGCACCTTAATTTAAAAAAAAAAATAATTTTTTTAATTTAAAAAAAAAATAAAATATTTTCAAGTGTTTTACAAAATAAGAAAGTTAATTACATTTATCTGTGATGTGAAATATTTAATTTTAAAATACAAACATATTTTTCTCAAATGCACACAGTATTCTCCGCTTCTTGAATATCCAATTTGCTAATAATTTTGTTTAGCTTCTCCTCCATAATCTCCAATCGGCTCTCTATGCTATGAACCGATTTCTTTTCCAAAACTGCCATGGCTTGGCTCACTATACGGTTATCAATTCTTGAACATTGATCGGTGAAACAGGAAAACCAACATTTTAAATATTTATTCCTAGAAAAATCATCTTCGGAATCATCGTCATCATTATCCCTATCATCATCCATTAGAGACACTATAGTATTTTCATTACTAATCTTTTCATCTACATTTTTTAGCATAATCGACATTTTTCTCTTAGTTCTAGAACTAAAAATTTTATTTTTATTATTAGGCAAAATAGAGATTTGAACATCGGTAGTGTAGTCTGGAAAAAGTTTAGTAAAAATTTTACATATTGTACGAAAAGGCTGGCGTTTGAGTAGATAGTTAAAGTTTATGGTTTGATCAACAGCAGCTTTTTCATAACGGTTCAAGATGTTAGTACGACAGATAATGTCATTCAATTCTGCTTGATCTTTAATAGCTTGAGTGTCACTTACAGCAAGACCATTAAGCAAATTGAAGAGTATAATGGTCATAAAGAACACAAAAGATAGAAATAACAGATAGGTATAACTGGAGTCCAGTTTTAAACTTCCCGCATCAAATTCTCCCGTAAACATTACAATAGTTTTGGAAAAGGCCACCAAAGGATTGGAGAATTTGTGAAAATAATCTTCATCATTTTCGTTAATATCATTTTCACTTTTTATATAAAAACATAAAGTAAATGTCAAGATAAATATAGAGTATAAAAGAAAACCTTTGAGGAAACTTTTACAAACAGCCTTTAACATTAGCATATGGGTAGATATAGAGGAGATGGGCAATGAGCCCACCATTATAGCCAAGTCATAGGCCAAGAGTAGAATACAGGCTACCGCTATATTTCGAGCAAAATCCATATCTTCACTATTCCAGTTATGACATGTCAGCATGGAACATAAAATAAGCAATATTTCTAAGTAATTGGTAAAAGATTTTAAATATTTTAAAGGTGATAAGATCAGCTGCAGCAATTCTCTTAGGATCAAATATGAGATACCCAAATAAGAGCAACATAGTGATAATTCGGTGGCTATTTTATGATTAAGTTCACGATATTTCAAAACAGCATGGGTGATCATTGAAATGGCAAAGAATAAGTACAAAAAGAAATTTATATAAAATATTAAAGATAGTTTATGCCATTTCAGATATAAAATACTTGTTATGACCGGATGTTGCAACAAATAACGATGTTCTTTTGATGCGGCCATAAATGCTATGGGTGTTAAAACGGCTTTCAGTTGTTTTAGTCTCTTTTGCTTCGAAGTCATAAAATTCTTAAAGTTAATTAATATCTGAAAGTTCTTATCGCCCAACTCGTCACCACTGCAGGAAATACAATCATCTAAATGAGCTTCCCACACTGCAGGACTCATGCCATATAGAGGAAGTTCATGAAAAGTATTTTCCAAATTAATGCAAGCTCCTCTCTTCAAAAGCTCTTTAACTGCCTTATTATTGCGATATTTAACGGCATAATGGAGGGCAGTAGATTTACTAAAGTCCATGGCATTTATATCAATTTTATCCGATTCCAATAAAACATAAAAACATTTCCAAAAGTTGCAAAATTCTTGTACAGAGTCTTCATTAAGTTTACGTACAATATTACTCAAAGGTTGGTCTTTGGCACGAAGTTTGATTTGAGGCTGTTGCAAAAGCTTCTCCAAGGCATACCAGTTGCCATAAATCCATGCAATTTCAATGGGTGTATTATCCTGCTTAACACTTTGATTGTAATCTACTCCATTAGCCAAAATTAAATCTAAAGCTTTGTGGGCTCCAAACTCTATGGAGGCAACCAATAATTGCACTTCCTCATCTTGGTTTGTATTTCGTAGTTTATCGTTATATTGTGTTTCAAATAGATCCATTTTTCCACTTCTTATATAACTCAGTAGAGAATGAAAGGTTATAATATTATTTTCCTTACGTTCCGGCAATTCTATTAGAGGATATTCCTTTTCTAAAATCCCTCTTAATTCTCCTCCTCGATAAGTATCAATATCAATATTGTCTAAGGATAGAAACAATTGTACAATTTCATATTTTCTGACGTCATCAATTTTATGATTTTTTATCACATTATGCAGTGGTGTCATTTCCCTTTGATCGGGTACATTGGGTGAAGCCCCATAGCGTATTAAAACTTTTATACATTCCACTACATTGCTAAAATTTTCGTTATTGAGGTTTTTGGCCAATGAATTGAGAGGAGTTAAATCAGAATATTTATGATCGACCTTGACACCGGGTGAGCTTAAAAGCTCTCTCAAATTTTGAGGATCTCTTGAGTCGGTAGCAAAATTAACAGCAGCTTTGTTATAGAAGCTATTTATCTAAAAAAAAAAGGTAAATTAACTATTTTAATAAATGCTATTATTGCTATTTTACTCACATAATTTGGATCACAATCTGAACGTAAACATTCCTTTATAAATTCCGAACAGCCAGGTGTTTGCAAAGCCTTTTCGAATATATTTAAATGACGATCATCGTTTGTTAAGGCATTTGCCCCAATACTGAAGGCAGCACGAAATTCACTAATATCACGATTTATTAAGGCCTTAGATAGTTTTATCTGTTAAAAAATAAATCTGGTTAGTTATTTTAAATTGTGAATTTTTAATAAGTCAATTAACCTGAGGATCGGCCAAACAGCTTGTAAGATCAGTTAGTCTGTTAGCGTCCATTTATTTAAAAGCGTTTAAAGAAATTTTTAAATTATTATTTTATACTTTAGGTACTAAGCGAGAGAGTAGTAAAATTGAAATGAAATAAATTGATTGCAGATTAAATTTATTACATTAAATACCCGGCTTTCGTACGCCGAGTTTTATTAATATTTTGTGGTGAGAATTTTAAAAATATTTTTTTTTTTTTATAATAAAAAGGTTATTAATCATAAGTACAATAATATTGTAAATAAATATTAAATAATAAATAGCTACTATTTAATTTAATACTCGTATTAAAATAAATTATTGTTATTTTTATATCTTGCTCAAGAGCCCAGCTAGCCAACTATTCGAAACAAATTCTGTTAATATATTTTATGAACTGTTAGTATTTTTCAATAGCACAAATATATATTCCTACCAAATTTTATCGAAATTGACTTGTAAAAATCTACAAAATTATTAATATAATTCACAACACAGAACCAATTGCGTACACAGAAAAAAATTTATGCATAAATATAAAAAATTACTTTCATTGATTTTAGTTCACAATATTTAAGGATATTGTCTTAAAATTAATACAAATTGTTAAAATTTTCATTTATATTTTCAATTTGTAAATGCGTGTTTGAAATGTTCTTTGAAGAATTTTTAGTTTTTAATGATTTTTACTACATGTTGGGAACATTAGAACATAAAAGAAGCGTAAAAAAAGACATGTTCGATTCATAATATTTATGAAGAAAATTTTCAAATATGTGTATTTTTCTCTATGTACTTAAATAAAATTATTTCATTTCATTAATTTTATTTCATACACAGAAAAAAGTTTGTGCATAAATATAAGAAAATTATGCAAATTTCTGAACATTATTTTTTTACAAATTTTCCTTGGAATTTTGCCATTTTAAGGCGTTTGTTGTTATTATTTTCATGTATAACTATTTTCATTTACCATTTGCAATCAAATCTAATAAAACTGAACCAAACATATAACAAAATTTTTGCAAAATTACAAAAATTTTCATTATGAACAATTTAATAATATCTATGAACAAAATTTTATTTTTTATAAAAAAAGTTTGGAAAAATAAGTCATTTTCGATTCATAATATTTAAGAAAAAAAATTTTCAAATATATGAATTTTTTTCTCTGTGTAGTATTTAAAATTAATTTCCTAAATGAGTGATTCCATGTCAAAACGGACAGCAATCAGATTTGACATCTCCGATTTCAATGAAATTGATTGAAGATATTGCCAATTAGAAGTTTTTCTTAAATTTTTGATTTTTTATGAAAATTTTAGATTCCATGCAACACAGGGGCATTCAGCTACGTATATTTTTTTCAGTAAAAAATATTTTATTAAGTTTTCTTTTATACACATCATTTAATAAATTCACGATATTTGTAAATTCAACAAGAATATAATATATTATAATTAATGTTTTAATGAATTTATATTCTGAATTTATATATGTATGCAATATAGATTTTGTAAAGGGTGTAAAAGATTCGGCCCAGCCGCATATAACATTTCCACTTGTTTTTTCTTTTTGTTTTATTTTGCATAATTTTAATATTATACCTTAACAATTTCCATGTTTGCTGTGCATAAATATATTTAAAATACAAACACCTATTTATTAGGAGCTTGGTGATCCTATGCGACTAAATTATTTATCATACTGTGAACATTTTCATATCTTATCTACCGTTTGAAAAGTTATTTTAGATTTTTGTAGGTACAAGTTTTCAATTATTTTTAAAATTTTCAAAAAGGTCTACTTTATAGACCTTTCTTTGACCCGCTCTACGTGATGTAAGAATTACTCTGAATTCTTAATATATTTAGTCAATATTCCAAACTAAATATATATTTATGTACTAAGGTGGTGGAGGGAGTTTCTGTTACCCCTCTCAAAATTAACCTTGGTATGTTTTATAATGTTTCCCCAAATATTATGGTTCTACTGCTGACCGTTCGTGAGCTGGACCGTTTAAAAAAAAGTGTTGCTTCAGGTTTTTGGAAAATTTGTATATTTTCTCCCAAAGAAACGCATACAAAATGATGTATCATTTAGAAGGTAAATCTGATATTAAATTTTTCATAAACATGGTCAATATTTATATTAAAATTCTTCTCTTGGTAAGACTTGCCCGCTTAAATTAAAATATTTACGAAAATTTAAAAAAATACTAATAAATACAATAAATAATATTAACTGTAAATGAACGCAGAGAAAAAACATGGTTACAACATTATCACTACAACAATATTATGTTCTCATTGTTATTTTTTTTTACTTTATTAACTCTGTGTTCATGATAACAATGACTCTGATTCAATTTTGTCAATTAATGTAAATTCAATAAGAATTTTAATATGATATGAAACATATCATTACTTCTACAATCATTAAATATTTGCAGTTTTTTTCTTCTTGTTCTTAAACCATATTCTGTTTTTAAACCGTATTAATATTATTATTCCTATTACAATAAAATGTTACAAATAAATATAACACATCATTTTCACTAACTTAGTAGAAATCTTCAATACTTGTTTGTTTTTAAATATATATATATATATTTTTTTAATATTTGTTTTCCAACTTAAATCTAAATATATGAATAAATATAAATAGACAAATTTATTTATATTTATGAATTTTTGTAAAATGTTAAATTCTAATTGCAAATAATTTTGTAATTTCATTTATCTGCTGCGCCTTTTTTGAAAAAAGCGCTAAAAGAAAAAAAATGCTACTTTGGGGTTGTAAAAAGCCCCAAACCTAGCGCGAAAAGCGCTAAATTGGTAACGCTGATTTATATTTGTTCATATATAATATATTATCTACATTAGAGAATTTTTTATCAAGACAAACGTTAAACTTAATGCGAATTTATGGAAGGTGGCAACAGTTGCTCAAAAACAACAATATGGCGTATTCATTTTTGTTTTTTATATATGCAGTTTGACAACTGTAACAACCAAAATAATAATCAGTTGTTTAATTAAAGTTACCTTATATATATTCGCACTGATTTTGACGTTTGTTTTGATAAAAATTTGCCTAATGTAGACACTAGGTAAACTAAATGAGAATAACAAAGAAGTTGGAAAGCAAACATTAAAAACAAAATATATTTAAAAACAAGTAAGTTATGAATTTATTATGAAGTAAGTTTGTGAAAAGGATAAGTATTATATTTATTTGAAATATTTTATTGTCATGGGAATAATAATATTAATATGGTTTAAAAACAGAATATAGTTTAAGAACAACGAAAATATTTAATGATTGTAGAAATAATGATATTTATCATATTAATAAAATTTTGTTTCTGGTAAAAAATTTAAAACATTTTTATTGAGTGTAAGAATTAAATGACAAAATTTAAACAAAAGTATTGTTATCATGAGCACAGAGTTATTAAAATTCAAGAAAACTAACAATGTGAACATAATATTGTTGTAGTGATAATGCTGTAACCATGTCTTTTTTCTGCGTGTACCGAAAACACCTTAAAAATAACTGATTTTTCTTTTATTTTTACCTTTTTTATTTTATCTCTCAAAAAACTACCTACCAAAGTAGAAAAACTACTGTTTTATCATTTGTTCAAACCAAAAAATATTTAACCCCTAGAAATGTTAAAACAATTATTTTATTCATTTTACACCACCATACGTGGTTGGGGTATTACGCGTTTGTTTTGATATTTGTAACGCACAAAAATATTGATTGTATACCAAAATTTATATATAACAATCGAATCACTTTCTGAGTCAATTTAACGATATCCGGCTGGCTGGCTGTCCATGTAAAATTTGTGATCAAAGTACAGGTCGAAATTTTAAAGATAACTTTAACATTATTTCACCTGATCCTCATACAAATATTTACCTACCATAAATGCCATAAATATATAAATATTTATATAAAACATAAGTACAAATCTTTGTGGCAAATTTTATGAAGATCGTTAAATAATTGATCATAGAGCCCATATAAACCCCTCGTCGGAAAGTCACTTTATGGCATTTTCACACTTGCGTACATTTTAGGGGAATGCAGAGAAGATGTTGAAAATGCGAAACATTTGTTCACACTTGCAACATCTAACTTCTAGCATCTTTTATCAATGAAAATGTTACATAAATTTTAAACAATCATTAAAAATAACCAATAACACAAGTCAACACTAGTTTTGGTGCCAAGGAACTGTATATATTTTTTTGAACTAGGACTTCATACTGATTACAAAAATAACAAAAAGTTGGAATTCTTACGTGTAGTTTTCTAGTATTTCGCTTTTGTGCATATATATGAAAAAAAAATGATTTTTTGCATTATTATTTACATAAAAACTTTCTTTTCCGTGACTTTCGTGAATGGTGTGCAGTGGGAAGGTCTCGTTGTATTCCCCAACAGTAATCGGCCTTCTTCCATAGTTTTCAGATCCTGATGAAACCGCTCCCCTTGCTCATCGCTATAAGATCCAAGATTATCTGGGAGTCGGTCGAGATGACTATGAAGGTAGTGCAATTTGATAGACATGTTGCATCCCAAGTTTCTAAAGTTATCTGGAATGTCGTTAACATTTTCGAGGTAATTTCTTGACTTGTAATTTCCAAAAAAGTTTTTAATAACTTCAACAAAAGAAGTCCAAGCAGACCGTTCTAAAACATTCATTGAATTTAGGAAACTGGAATCTTTATTAATATTTTTATTTGTGGACCACCAAAAACTGCCGCTTTCATCTTCTTTAAGCTTAGTCCTGGAAATTTTGTCGTTATATAAGAGAAACACTGGTCATTTTTATCCAGGGCTTTAACAAACTGCTTCATAAGACCTAGTTTAATGTATAAGGAAGGCAATATAATTTTTTCTTTTGGAACTAAAGGTGGATTTATGATGTTATAATTTCTAACCTCCAACGCCTCACGTACTGGCCCGGCTGTCCCACAGACAATAAAAACATGGATATTTGGCGAATCCACTTTGTTGTCCTAATAAGAAATTAGTCATCTTAAGATCAACACAAATAATCCATTGGTGCTCGCTACATTTGATTTTGTCTAGCACAAATGCGATATTTAGGTATTCTTCTTTTAGTCTTGTAGAATGGCAATTGTAACTGAACCATATGTATTGCCATTGTGTAAAAGTACACACTTCAGGCTTCGTTTGCAGCTGTCTATAAATAGGCGCCATTCAAGTGGCTGGTATTCGGAAAGACCCATTGCCAGAATAAGGCATTGCACATCAGAACAAAATACAATATTGTCTTCCGAATGAAAAAATTGTAGTAAGTCTTGCTCTCTTTTGCTATAGTATGTCACTTTTGTATGTGATGCCAATAAGTTTCTTTCTTTTAGTCCAGAAGTCAATATCTCTGCAGATTCCTTGGGTAATTCAAGATCTCTTAATTCTTCTTGTTTAAATGGTTTGGGGTTTGTAGACGGTATTTCTTCACTATCGCTACTCATTTTGTCAAAGATTTCTTCAAACAAGGGTTCATTTTTAGAGCATAATTTGGGAACAGTTACTTCCTAGGAATGTGGTAGAGGTCTTCTGGCTAATTCTACGACTGGATAAATAATTTTTTTCAGATTAATTCCACGTAATTTAATACACCAAAAGTAGCAGTCATCTAAGTGATTTTTTTGTTCTTTCCACTGCATAGGCACTCCGAATTTCATACGACGTCTTTGACCATTCATACACTGTCTTAAATGTTCACAGCATATTTTACAAACTATTTGAGAAATCCAAGGCTTATTTTTATCCTCAATTTCCAAATTAAAATAAGAAAAATACGAACTTTTTGTGAAATCCGTTATAGGTTTTCTAAACACCATAAATGTAACAAAACACGTTTGGATCATTGAGACAACTTCTTCGCGACGACGACATGTTATTAAAATGAATTTATTAAACAAAATTACCGATAAGGTTTCAAGCCGGGCCGAAAAAAGTACGTTGGACAGCTACTATTAAAAATTGACATTACATCCAAAACTACACGTAGGAAAAAAATTTTTTTCACATTTTTAGTATTACCAGTGTCGGCATGTTACAGAACCACTAACGGTTTCTTGGCACCATTTAACTTTTTTTAATTTGTTGACTTGTGTAATTTTTATTAAATTTTGCAATTAAATAATAAAAACAATTACTAATACTACAACTTACATGATTTTTGTTAATATTTGTATTTTTTGAAAGACGAGAAAAAAGGCTAAATGTCTTAAAATGTCTTAAAAGATAAAGCCAAAATAAAGCTAAAATTTTTTTTCTTAGCTCCAAACCTTTTTTTCACGTTCTCATTAAATTTTGACATTTTTTAAGATATTGTAATAAATTTATAAATAAAACGTGGAACGGCTGCCAGAAAAATGAACCAATGAAAAATCGTTCAAGAAATTCACATGCAAATTTGTGTCATATGGAAAATTGCTCAAATATTAAAAAATAATTATAATAATAGATTTGGTAAGTCCATAAAATTAGTTGTTATTATTGATTTGGAGAATGAAAAGAAAATTTTTGCGAAATATAAATAATCTCGACTTTTTGTGCGAATAAATACACAAAAATGCTCAAGTGGAAGATTCTGTAAGAATAAGTTTAGTAACAGCAAATAAGAAACTATTTTTGACACAATTTGAAGAATGAGATAAGGCTATAAAAAAGCTAGAAGCTAAAATGAAAAATTTGAGGCTAAAAGCGAAATATAAAGGCTAGATTTAGCATTTAAAAAGCTAAACTGGCAACACTGGTTGTGTTTCCATTTTTTTATTTATTTTTTTTTTTTTTTTTTACAATTTCAATTTCATGTCATTTTTCTAGTGATGTCACTAAAATAATCGAAAGAATTTAGGCAGCACAAAATAAGATAAGAACATCTTTTAAAAATGTTGAAAAATATTGAGTTCTGAGCCCTATACAATTTATATGGGAAGATGTTAACATCTTGTAAAATTGATAGCCAGTGTTGCCAGAAACATTTTGCCTCATATTCCTAAATTGAAGCTCCATGTCCCTAAAAATATCCATTTTTTAAATATAAATCGCCAATTATGTCGCCAAAGTATTTTAATACAAAATTTAACAGAAAATTTAAATTTTATTATAAAAAATAATATTTTTTAATAGAAAATGTATCTATTGAACTCAAATTTTAAGGTAAATTATTTTTTAAATAATTTTCCCACTCGTATAAAAAGACAATTTATTGAAATTTTCTATAAACAGCAAATAATTCAATATTTAAAATTCAAATCAAATTAAGAAAAGTTTTCTGTATAAAAAATTAACCAGAATTTTATATTTTCTAAATGAACATTTTTCGAATGTTCTTTTACAAAATGTAAATCTATCGAACATTTTTTTATATTTTTCAAAATTAAAATACTTAGAAGAAATTTATGTATTAATTTAACAACTAGTTCCAGATCGCATAAAATTATTTCCGTTTTTATAGCTTTTAAACTGTCGTTTGGGAACCAGCAATTTGGTCAGAAAAATGATATCGAATTAATACAGAACTAGTTCTTAAGCAAAAGTCCTCAAAAACATTATTCAAAACCAAATTAAGATCACAGCTCTAGTCCGTGAGTGTTAGAATTGGTCGGTTATTAAAGAATCTAAAGTGGTTATGATTACATCAATTCTAGATTAAAATTATCACGAATTTTATAAATATGTTTATACATTAATTTAAAAATGGCCATATTTTACGAAAATACCCAAATCTCTCTCCAAAAAGAAGTTCAAAAAAATTATCTGGCAACACCGTTCATGGTATATGTTAGATGTGAGCAAATGTAAATACTACATTAGCGTGCATAAATTCCATGCAATATAATATTTCACACAAATAAGTTTAATCTGAGTGGAAATTGCAATGCCAAATTTTATGAGAATCAGTTTATAAATGGCCATAGCTTCCATATAAGACCCAAATCCGGGAACCACCATAAAGTATGTAAATCTCATATAAATGTTAGCATCAAAATAATATAATGCATATGAGGAATTTAAACAATTTTCGACTTTATATCTTTTGTATTCCTAAAGTTTGTTCTAAAAACATGAAAACTTTTGATGCATTTTAGTAGACCTAACTAAATAACTAAAAATTTCAAGGAAATACTGTCTAAAAAAAAACCTAAAAAAAAATGTTAAAAAAATTGAGTTGAAACTTTCGAAGATTTTTTGATTTATTCCAGTTTTGTCTTGATAATTTTCATCTTTTAAATTAAAACTATTTACCAGTCGAGAGACAATAGAAAATTCATATGATGTATAAAAAGTAACAGTTTTATATCTGGTGAAAAGTTATTCGGTGATAAAAAAAAAAAATGAAAAAAATTGGCGATTTTTTAAATTTTGCAGTTTTTTTATAGACAATTTTTGCGCATAAGTGAAATTAAATTTAGAGAACAGAATTTTAAAGACGAAGTGATTACCTAAAGCTTTAGCTATATCTCGTTGATGTCAGAGAACCGGGCATAGGATTCCATCATCGCAAACTTTTATATAATTGGCGTAAATACTTGTAAAAAGTATATTTTTCGATACTGACAAATATCGCTTTTACATAATTTACACAAAATATCGCTTAAACAAAATTTGTTAATATAAGGCACTTTCGAGTCAAAGAGTCGTTAAAAATTTTAAAATGCAAAAATTTTATTCTCTTTTAAAAATTTTCATCAAGTTTTCAAAATTTTGCTCCGCATTTTTTTAAGACCAGATATGACTTTAGATCATCGAAAAGTATCTGTAAGGAAAAGTGTCTGTAAAAAAAGTTTAAGAAATATCATTTATACCGGCTAAAGCGGCATTATTCTCCAAATACATTTCGCTTGTTGACAACTACAGCGAAGTATATATATATATATATATATATATATATATATATGTCAACAGAAAGCATTTTATTAGCTTAATATTAAAATTCTGGTACATCAAAATATTTTAAGGGCTTATAATTGTATGTACCTCAAAAATCAGCCCCACATATTTTTCATTATAGTTGGAATTTTAAAATAACAAAAACTATTTTCGATGTAAAACTTATCACTAAATAAGATACATGTATATAATTTTGCGAAAATTCAGTTAAAAAAAACTAAAATCGCGCTTTTTGTAAGGAATGTTATCATGAGTGTTAAGGTTTAAACGACGATATTCCTTAAACCAGTATTGATATTCATTTGATTTTTTCGGCAAAATATCCCAAAATATGTTTATTATTACTTACTATTTTTAGAGATTTTTAACTAATAAACATTTTTTGCTATTTAAGAATATGTGCAAAAAATAAAATTAAAAATTGTTCTTTTCAGTGTACTTCGATAGTTTTGAAATGTACTTCAGTAGTTCTATGAAATTGCGTTATTTTTGTTGCGTAAAAATAATACTTCTATTTTTAAGATTTTTTTGAAAGTTTCAATTTTAAACTTGCACAACTTTTTCTCCGCTTGATGAAAATGATTAACGCTAACAGACTTTGCATGCATTTCAAAATTTTTTTTTCAAAATTTTTGAAATTCTTCATATATGGCATTTTTTCAAACTCATTTACTTTTGAGGTTCAAAAAATTTTGAAAATTTGTTTCAGTGCACATCACCGCTATTAAGTACCAATATTAACTGGTTTTAATTAAACACAAATCTGTTCGCGGGAAAGACGGCTTTAAGTGTTCCACGAAATTTATTTCCTTGGTTTGCAATAGTGCAGTATCTTGTAAAGGAAAAATAAAGCATTGTTCCGAACGTTTTTATTAAAATCGATCGAAATTTGCCACAAATTTTCAAACCGGTAGATTTGAAAATAATCGATTTCCATCACATACTTGAATGTTAAAACTAGCTGAATGTCCTGCGTTGCATGGAATCTAAAATGTTAATCAAAAATTAAAGAAACAGATGATGTTTCCCGTAATGCTTCTTTTATATATATATATATATATACTAATAATTAAAAAATAACGAATTTATTTTAATTTTGTGGGGATGGGTGGTTGTGCTTTTACCCTTTTTGCTTTATTTTACGCCTTAAATGTTAAAATTTATAGCCTTTAGTTCCTTCAAGACTTGAAAGTATCATCGGATAATTAATTAAGTAGGCATGGGTAGGGGAATCTTTTACCCGTTTTAGCCCTAAGTGTTGGAATTTCCAAAAAATGTATATCTTTAAGTTCCTCTCAGATGTTACAGTGTCTGCATGCCAAATTTTAAGAAAACTGGTTGATTGGTTAAGAAAATATAGGGAGAGGGATCTTTTACCCCTCTTGCCCTATTTCGTGTCATAAATAAATAAAATTATTGGCTATAGTTCCATCTAGATGTTACATTAATTGGCCGCTAAATTTAAAGAAAATGAGGTTAGTTAAGAAGATATAGGGAGGGGGAGCTTTTCCCCTTTTGTCCTATTTTATGCCCTCTTTACGGCCTCTTTTCATACCTAACAAATACACATACAAAATTTCATACAAATCGATCAAGCCGTCGTGAAGGAGTTGAATTACAAACACCGTGACATGAGAATTATATATATATATATATATATATATATATATATGTATATATATATAATATATAAAACAAATAATATTCAATATTTATATTATATATCCCTCATTTTCATCAAAATGCAATTAGTTTTCATTTACTTTATATCCTATAGTTCCTTCCAGCTTATAATTCATCGATATCCAGAATTTCATTAAAATCGGGCGTGATTGTGTAACCAACAAATAAATAAATAAACACACACTTTATTTTATAATACGAGGGCGGATTAATAAGTCCGTAACTTTTCGAAGTTCCCTCGTAGTTATATGAAATGCAACACTATTCCCATCAAGTACCACCTGTTAATAGACTACTTTCAAATTTTGAGCGAGTATCGTCATTTACTTTGGGTTTAACAGATGTTCAAAACATAAAACCTCGTGTATTTTTCTAAAAATGTGAAAAAATAAATTTCGAGTGCTCATTAAACATTATTTTTTGCGAAAAAAAACCGTCAAACAAACCAAGGAAAAGCTCGATAATACTATAGGGACTCTGCACCAACGATTTCAATGGTAAAAAAGAGGTTTACTGACTTTCGTTGTGGTCGCACAAGTACAAATGGCGCTGAACGTTCTGGACGGCCTATTGAGGTCAGTACACCCGAAAGTGTCGAAAAAATCCACGATATGGTGTTGGCCGACCGAAGATAAAAGTACGTGAGATTGTTGATTACATAGGCATTTCATATAGCAGTGTACTCCGGAGATCAAGCAGCAGTCTAAACGATGGGCTTCTCCTGCTCCGAAGAAGGCCAAGGTAAGTTTTTCGGCCAACAAGGTGATGGCAATAGTTTTTTGGGATGCACGCGGGATAACCCACATCGATTACCTTCCGAAGGGAAAAACAATAAACGGCGAATATTATGCCAACTTATTAGACCGATTTAATGAGGATTTAAAGAGAAAACGACCCCATATGGCCAAGAAAAAGTTCCTTTTCATCAAGATAATGCACGGGTGCACACGTGTGCAGTCTCAATGGCAAAACTCTATGAATTGTTCTACGAATTGGCACCTCATCCGGATTTAGCCCTTAGTGACTACTTCCTATTTCCAAACCAAAAGAAATGGCTTCGTGGAAAGAGATTCAGCTCCAACGATGAAATTATTCACCAAACAAATAAGTATTTTAAGGATCTCGAAAAATCCTATTTTTTACGCAAAGTAAATGACAAAATTTGCTCAAAATTTGGCAGTAGTCTATTAACAGGTGGTACTTGATGGGAATAGTGGGATGGGAATTGTTTTTCATATAACTAGAAGTTAGAAGTTAGAAATGTCACGGACTTATTGATCCGCCCTCATATTTATATGGATACCATTTTATGTCCGATACCAATAATAAATGCACATATGTAACCTACAGAGACGTATGTATAATACAAATTAAAGGAGGTTCGGTAAGTTTTATATTATTGAACATAAACCGCAAACCTGTTTAAAACTCCCTTTAGAACGTAGAGCAAAAAACAAAGTGTGTACATAGTTTTTTATACTTTTTTAATTACATTTGATTCTAACCATAATCATCATATAACCATAAAAAAATCTTTAAATGATGTTAATAAATAATTATCAAATAAACTTTTCAATGACATAAAAACACACCAACAAAATTTAAAAGTTGTATTAAATTCAAACGCGTGATTATTTTTCAGTGCCACTTAATTCCGATATAAGCTATAATACCTACAGATTAGTATACATTTTCACGTCACCCCGACGATTTATGAAATATTAAAGACACCGTGATCTCAGGTCATGAATACTTTTTGTGCAATTTTTTTGTGAAAACTTTTTTCGTTTTACTAAAACATATTATTTGTTATAAATATAATTTCACATAAAATGTAAAAAAATGCTAATACAAAGTGCTCAAAATTTTAGATCGATTGCAAAGAATTATAGCATTTTTAGATATTAATATTTTATCGCGCCACAACGATTTTCAAATGTAATTTGGAAACCTGTTTTGATTACACTATATTTTAGCTTCATTGAAATTACGCTGTGAGTGTGCCTCGCGAAAAGGGCACCTCTTTATTTTGCAATACTCGAAACGACGCAAATTTTCTAATCGAAAAATTGCAAAAAATTAGAACCTTGAAAATTTTGGTTTCACTAATGACAGACTGATTGAATACAAGTTGGCCTATAACTACAAGTGTTTAAGATTTACGTTAGAGGAATTGAGTACATATGCTACTGCATTTAAAAGAAAGAAAAAACTTGTTATTTTCAAACACTTTTGGGGATATTTTAACTTTGAGTGCTGGCCGGTACCACATGGAACTATTTCATATCTTGAATTTTTGTTATTTCCACGAGGTGATATTAACATAATTGCATCAAAAGTTAATTTCAAAAGTCTAAATTAAAAGAAAAAAATATTTGAGGTTTAATGTCGGTTTCTTAATCGCAAAAGGAGAATTCCCCATATATGCATTGTATTTAATGTAAATATCGGTCCACAATTGGCCACAGGTCCCATATAAGATCCTTCTCCGGTATAGCGTATCATATGGTCGGGCTTGACCTACTATACCTCTCCTACTCATTATATATATATGTATATATAAATATATATATATATAAATTATATATATATATATATATATATATATATATATATGTATATGTATATATATATATATGTATATATATATATATTAATTACATTAAGAAATAAATGATATAATTTGCATTACAAAATTTACATACTATACATGATTCTTAACTTATAGATTGTCGTCTATGAGGTAGAATGGTGATTGCCAGCGGAATAAATTCGGTAATACTTGTCTTAGTAAATGTTGAATTCTCACGTTTTTAAAATATGTCTGGAAATCTGTAGGAGTATTAAAATAACAATAATTAGTAAATGTAGATACAATATATTAAGACTTATTTTTTTCACCAAAAGATTTTCTACCAATTTTCCTCATGGACATCGCAATTCACTAAATGCTGTAAAATAAGATATTTTATTGCATTTATTTTGTCCAATTTGTAACAATTACCTATCAAGGTTTGTTAACTTTTATTGGTGGAATATTTCAATTTATTTAAATATTTTTCTTCTTGTTTTTAATACTAATAGCTCTACAGGAATTTTTTTTCACAAAAAAATTAAATAAATAAGTAAAAAATAGAAATACTTTCATTTTGTTCTAAGAAAAAAAAATAAGATAAAAGAAAACATTAATTGTGACCAAAAATAGTTTTTTGTGATAGTTTGTTTTGTATAAAACTTTTATAAAAAGTTAAAAAAATTATATTCTTTATGAAATAACTATATTCTCATATATTTTTAACTTAGGGAAAACTTTTTAATAAACTATAAACAGTTAATGTTAAAGTAGGTAAGACATTTTCTTTTTATTGTCGTTTAAAAGAGCTTAAATTGGATAATAGTTATTCAAGATTAAAATTTTTATTCACTCGAGCCTACAAACTGCACTATGTTACACTCCAAATGTATTCAATTTTATTTTTCTTTTTTATTTTGTAGAAAAATACTATAAAATTCATGTTTTGTAAGTTTTTACTTCAAAATTATTTGTTTTTGTTCTTTTACTAAATAAATATATCTGGATGAAATCGAATGATCATGGTTATAACTAATATCGTTATAACAACGAACACTTTTCCCTGGTTCATTGAGTTTATCGAAATTTTCCATATAAATAACTACGTTTTTAACCAGTATTGCCAGGAAGTTTGAAAAAAGAGGCTAAATTAAACATTAAAAAAGGTCAGAAAAGGCTAAATGACCCAAAATATAAGGCCAGAGAAAGTCTAATATTTTTTAATATTTTAATTAAAAAAATTCAAATAACTTGAAAGCTTTAAAGAAATTTTAAGCTTATAGGCTGTAAAATTGAAAAGATGTTGGTGAAAAATATATAACCTCAATGAAAATACATATAAACTTAAAGCGTATTTTGAAATCTTTTTAAAATTTAAAACGATTTTATTAGATTTTTGTATTTTTATTTATTTTTGTTTATTTTCAATAAATATTTTTTAAGACGTAAAACAATTTTCATACTTAGGGAAAACTTATTCCATAAGAATACTTAACTTTTTAATCAAGTAACAATTTAAATTTAAGATTTTGCTACTAAGTGAGAAGTATAGTACCAGACCTAAATTTGAACATGGGGCCTCGTAAGATTCTGAGTCGATCTAGAATGACCGTCCGACTGTGTATTAAAAGCAGGATAGGCATCAGGGCGGATCACTTAGGAGGATGAAATTTGGACATAATATGTCTCTCATGTAAGGTTTGTTCAGTATTCTGTAATAACCAAAAATCGGTTCATAAACAAAAAATTTATGGGCCAAGTACTAGAAAATCTTAGTGTGCATCGTAATTCCAGTTTATACTATTCCGCCGATATATTCACAATCGAAATTTTGTGCAAATAATTCAAAAATCGATGTAAACTAGGAAATCACCACTTTACCGCCTACCTCACGCGAAAGGTGGTTATAATAGATTCGGCCAAGCCGAATATAACAATATTATTTGTTTTTCCTCTCTTTATTTATTTTCTTAACATAAATACTATAAAATTTTTCTTACATACATATATCATAAATATAAAATAGTGAATATTTAAAATTTCATTGCAATTTTTCTGAATTCCCATTCAAACAAAGTTATTATTTACTTATTTATTTATTAAAAAGTATTAACAGTTTACAAAGTTCTTTCTAAATTACATTTTTAAAATAGAATTTTTAATAGATATTTATATAAAAATACGCTTCAGCAAATACTAAATAAATACAGTTTATTTTCTTCGTAAATATATATGCAGCTGGTGATAAATACTAACGAAAAAAAAATGTTTTAAAAATAACATAAAAAACTAATTTAAATTTAAAATATTTTAAATTTAAGATTTATTTTATCAAAAAATATAAATTTCATTTCTATTTTTTTAATTTTTTTTTATCATCAGCTCTTTTAGTAATACCATTCCCCTTTTTATTCCCAACTATCTCGCCTGCAAATCTTGTAACATCTCAAACATTTTTTCCAATTTCTGTTCAATATTGTATAAACGTTTTTCTGTACTTTGTGCACGAATTTGTTGTTGCATCGTTAAGGATTTCTTATCAATTACAGCCATGGCCATCTTTACTGTACGACTGTCCATTTCTGAACATTTACTAGTTATAAAGGAACAGCAACAGGGTAAAAATTGTACTGGGGGATCCAGAAGTTTATTTTGTTTTTCATTATCATGATTAGCCAAAGGTATAAAGGAATCTTTATGTACGGACATTTCTTTCATTTCGAATGAATTGGTTAAGGGTATCAGAACTTTATTGTTGTCATTGGGTAGTATGGCAATTTGTTTGCCAGCAATATAGTTGGGATATAAATTCATAATGCGTCGACAAATGGTACGGAATGGTTCGTGGTTGACAATGAAATTGGCACGTTCGGAACGGCCAGTAAGAACTTCTTCGTAGCGTGATAATAGATTGGTGCGTACGATTATGCCGTTAAGTTCGGCTTGATCTTTAATGGCCTGGAAATAAAAAAATATAAAAATAATATTGAAATTAAAATAAGATTTTTATTACATTTCTTATTAAGAGAAATATGTGCAGTTTTTTTATATAAACTTTCGACAATTTTTATCGAACAAGATTTATTTTATGAAAGTAAACTTTTCTGAAATTTAAAAAAAAACTCCTAAAAAGACGTTCAACTGGAAAAAGTCATCTGATAAAAATTTTTTACAAAATCTTTGCAAGGCTTAGATAAGTTTTTCTTGCGAAAACAGTTATTTAATAAAAAAGCTTTATTCGTGATATTAGGCATATTTTTAAATTTTTAAGAAACTATTCTCGAAAAATAACTTTTAATAGAAAGAAGCCTTTTTAAATAAAAAGAAATTTTGTTTCATAGAAAAGAGCTTTTTCCTTTATAAAGATGCTTTTTATAGTTTTTTGCACAAAAACTTTTTTCTTAAAAAAAGTTTTTTTCCACTATTTTTGTTATAATAAAAACCATTATTATATGGAAAAGTTTTTGTTAGAAAAAAGCTTTTTCTCTAAAAGTGTTTCTTTTATAGCGCTTTTCGGAAACAAAGTATTTTATACAAAAAAATCTTTGTTAGGTGAGTGTTTTTATGGAAAAACTTTTTTCGCGAAATAATATTTTTTAAGAAAAACAAAAAGTAGTTTATGGAGAAGTTATTTTCTCAAAAGAAGTTTTTAATGGGAAAAGTTTTTCCACAAGAAAAGAAATCTTTCTCAGTAAAAACTTATTTTTGATTGGCAGAAGCTTTTTTTGGAAAAATAATGTTTTCCATGGAAAGTGTTTTCGTGTTTTTCGAAAATACTTTTTTTTAATGAAAATTTTTCATTAGACAAAAATATTTTTAACGAAAAAGAAAAACTATTATGAGATAAAATCCTTTTTGAAAAAGTTTTTTTCCTGAAATTAAATTTTTTTATAGCAAAAGTCTTTTTTGCTATTTGTGAAAAACATTTTACTTGATTTTTTTTGTGGTCAAAAGTTTTTTACAAAATATGTTTTTATAAACAAGTTTTAGTTTTTTATAGGAAAAAAATGTTTTCTTTTTTGTCAGAAAGAAAAAGAATGTTTTCATGTCTTCACATGGTTTAAAAAATGCCTTTGTTGTTTTATGAAAAAAGCATTCTCCGTGAAAACAAATAAGAATAAACTTTGGTGAAAAAGAAAATTCTGTAGTAGCATCTTAGAAAAAGCTTTTGTTGCAATTTTATTTTATAAAAACACATTCGATAAATCTATCGTATTCTTTTTAAGTTCCTTAAAGATTTGTAGCATTAAGAAAAATTTTAAAAAAGTTGTATATGAAAAAAATTTTCTGACAAAAAATTTTCTTAAAAGTCTAGATTCTTTTTTTTTAAAGTTTTGAAAATGTGATATGAAAATATGATTCGTGTGAATGTTATTTGTGATAATAAATAATATTCTTCTGAGAATTTTCTTCATTTTTTTGTTGGGGAAAAGCTTTTAGCTAAATAATAACGAGCGAAATAAACTAACCTGAGTATCGCTAACTGCCAAACCGTTTAACAAATTGAACAACACAATTGTCATGGTGAAGACAAATAATAAAAAGAGTAAATAACTGCAAAAAGTATCGAATTTCAAATCACCAGCGTCAAATTCTCCCGTTAACATGACAATAGTTTTTGCCAAAGCTCCCAAAGGACTCTTAAATTGGCTAAATTCGCCATCATCTTCTTCATCATCACCTTTGCCATTTGATGGAGCGACTGTTGTACTAGCAGTGTTATTTTCCATAGCTTCATCCTCCTTTACGGCACTAATTTCAGGCTTACCAAACATTATATAGAAGCACAGTGTGAATGTGATGACAAAAATTGAATATAAGAGAAAACTTTTGATGAAACTACGAAAAACGGCATCCAACATAAGCATGTGGGTAGATATGGACGACACTGGCAGGGAGCCTACTAAGAAGCATAATTCTACTGCTATAAGGAGAAAAGTGCAAACAGCTATATTGCGCTGAGTTTCTCTATCATAACTAGGCTCACTGCAGGTCATTATGGACAGTATAATGAGTATTATTTCCATGTAATTTATAAGCGAACGGAAGTAATTGACAGGAGACATTATAAACTGCAAACATTCTCTTAATATCATATAACAAATGCCGATCCAAGAAAATAAACCAAAGAGGGTGGCTAGATATTCATGCTCACTCTCGCGAAATTTTAACATTGTATGAGTAATAATGGAGACAGCAAAGAATAGATAAAATAAGAAGTTCAAATAAAATATGACAGATAGTCGATGCCATTTGAGGAATAAAAAGCTAGTAATCAAAGGATGCTGTAACAGATGTCTGTGATCCCTTGATTTGGCTAGGAATGCTATGGGCGGCATTTCTTCTCTCAGTTGATGAACCGATTTCTTTTGTACACTAGAATTATGGGGCATAAGATTCATGTAGTTGATAATAATTTCATAACTATTGTCGCCCACTTTAACACCATTAGAGGATATGCAATTATCAAAATGTTCCTCTAAAATCTCGGGATTCATACCATCTATGGGTAATTCATTGAATTCACTCTTAATGCCAATATAAGCTCCACGTTTTAAAAGTTCTCTAATGGCTTCGGTGTTCCTATACTTAACGGCATAATGTAGAGGTGTCGATTTACTTTTATCCATTTCATTAATATCAATTTTCTCTGAATCCAATAAAATATAAAAGCAGCGCCTATAGTCACAAAAATCATTGACAGGCTGCTCATTTAATTTGCGTATGGCAGTTATTAAGAGTTGATCTTCTCGTCTAATTTTCAAATCAGGTTGTTCTAAAAGTTTTTGTAAAGCATACCAGTTACCACAAACAGTAGCCACCTCCAAAGCACTATTACCACTGAAAACTGCATTGTAATTTACTTCATTTTTCATTAACATATCAAAGGCTTCAGTAGCTCCTCTCTTTATGGCCTCCAACAATAAAGGCACATTTTCTTCTTTTGTAGTATTCTTCAGATTATCTTTATCTGAAATATTCAACTGATATTCCGGAAATTGTTGTTGAAACTTTTCCATATCTCCATTACGTATATGAGTCATAAGACAATCAAAATCTACAGTTTTGCCATCACGTATGGAAGGTAACTGAAAGTCACCATACTCCGCCTTCAAAATAGTTCTTAGTTCACCATCACGATATGTATCAATATCCAAATCGGGTTGTTGTATAAACATTTGTATAATTTCTCTTTTCTTTAAATCATCTAGTTTACGATTTTTCACCACATAGTGCAGAGGAGTCATTTCTCTTTGATCGGGTATATTGGGAGAGGCACCATAGTGCAGCAGCATTTGTATGCAACTGGCTACATCATTAGCATTCTCACTGGTGATATTTTTAGCCAACGAATTGAGAGGAGTTAATTGAGAATATTTACGATCGACTACCACCCCAGGATAGCGGAGAAGAGCATTAAGAATTTTGGGATCCCTAGAATCGGCAGCATAACTTATGGCAGCTTTATTAAAGTGGTGATTAATCTGAAAAAAATAAATGTATATGTGTTTATTTATTTAGATTTAGCGAGACTTACATAATTAACATTGCAGTCTCTTTTTAAGCATTCCTCTACAAATTCCGCACAGCCATGAGTTTGTAGAGCCTTTTCAAATACACAAACATGTTTGTCGTCTACCGCTGTAGGTTCTGCCCCCATATCTAAAGCAACACGAAAATCTCTTATATCGCGATTGGCCAAAGCTCGGCTTAGTTGAGTCTATGAATTAATATGATTTAGAATTGAATATTAAGCCATTGAAAATATTAACTTACTTGAGGATCCGCTAGGCATCCTGAGATGTCAATAGTACTGTATTTATTGGACATTTTGACTTTATAGTCTCATATGTCAATGGTTGAAGGATGATATTATATCTGAAAACAGAAAAGTAGATTTAAGATTAGTTTTATTTCATATATAAACAATGAGTTAAATTTTAATTATTTGTCATTTGATATGTGATTCATAATTTCAGTAGCTCAAGTTTAAAAGTTTATGTTAAAAAAATAAAAAATAGTTAGATAATATTTTTTGGTTTTGGTTTTTTGGTTTCAAATCCATTAAATTTTAGTAGACTGCACAATGGGCAGAATCGAAATTTTTTAGAAATAAATCTGTAACTTCTGATCGGCTGGTTGGATTTTCATGAAATTTTGTACAGGCGTAGCAGAGGAGTGTACAATATCATGTTTGGAAAGGAGGCACAACAATCCCCCCAGGGGCGGAGCTAAGGGGGCTTAAAGTTAGGTACCTCTGACATAAAAAATTTTTAATCGCTTGCAAAATTTTTGTTTCTCGTCAGATTTCAAATATTTTTATATATTGTTGTAGGCCCTGATAAGGCCTATAAAAACCATGCTTACGTGTCCTATTTATCTCTTATAGTTTTCGAATTATTTGCGTTTGAATTTTTAAGCACCATAATTTTGCATGTTCTTGGTCCAGTTTTTTTTTTATATATATCCTAGTATTTCCGACCGATTTTATTAGTTTTTTTTAAACTAGTTAAAGAACAAAATTATCTATTGAATAAAAAATTTTGAAGTCGATATCTTTACCGAGTCCAGAAATAAACAACTTTGAATTTGAAAATTGCAAAAAAGACGACTTTTTGTGTTTTTTTTTTAGCCGAAAAAGTATCTACACTCTTTTTTAACTAAAATAAAATTTTCTTTATCAACATATAATAATTTTGCACTTTTCTGAAAGGTAACTTCACAGACATGACTCTAAAATAAAAACCAAGCCCAATAACTTAATTAGTCATGGTACATACCCTCCCGAATTCTACCCATTTTATATGAAAGTTTTGAAATTGGGTTTTTGGAGAAAAACCCAAATTAATATATGTTGCTAAAGAAAATTTTATTTTAGATAAAAAAGAGTGTAGATTCTTTTTCTGCTAAAAAGCGTAAACGTCTTTTTTGCAATTTTCAAATTCAAAATCGTTTATTTTTGGACTCGGTAAAGATATCGACTTCAATTTTTTTTCTGTTCTTTAACTAGTTAAGAAAAAAACTTAAATCGGTCCAAGAACATGCAAAATTATGGTGCTTTTTATAAATCTTATCAGGGCCTACAACAATATATAAAAATATTTTTTTCGAACGAGAAACAAAAATTTTGCAAGCGATTAAAAATTTTTTATGTCAGATATGTACCTAATTTGAGCCCCCTTAGCTCCGCCCCTGGGGGGATTGTTGAACCTCCCTTCCATAGATAACATTGTACACTCGTCTGCTACGTAGTAACAGATTTATTTCCAAAAAATTTCGATTCTGCCCCACTGTGGACTGGATAGCTCACTAGTTGTTTTGAATAAATTATAATCGGGGTCATTAACTCAGTCATGCATAACTTTAAAATAAACATACATAGAAGTTATTTTGTGTTAGAAGACACATGTATTAAATTTAATTTATGAAAATAGAGGGTTGGATAGTACAAAACCGCATTGATTCTGTTTTGAGTTTAATAGCACAAAATTACTTCTAGACTAATTGGAATTGGTTTTTATACCCAACACCATCTTTGGGATATTATGTATTTGTTACATATTTGCAAAACAAAAAAAAAAAAAAAAAAAAAAAAAAAAAAATGGTCATAGACCAACATTTAAGTATTTAATAGATTCGGAGTAGATTTCGCGATGTCCATCTGGCTGGCTGTCCATTTAAACCTTATGAACAATGTATACAAGGTACTAAAGTAAATCATAATTGAATATTATTCCGAAAATCACTTCGAATATAACGAATATAACGGTCTTTAACAAAACAAAATTTCAAAAATATTAAACCATTGGTTTCATTTTTATAAGCTGAATTATATGCACTCATTTTTTTCATTCGCAGTCCTTACATAAATGTATCATATTAGTAATTTAAAAAGTAAGTTTGCTTACAAGAATAGGTTCATAAATGATCATAGGTCCTATATAAGGCCCTCCTCCCAAGGTGTATAACATATACAACGGTGTAGAGTGAAATATCAGTATCGGGCTTGTCTGACTATAGCTTTTTTACTTGTCTTTATAATACTTATATTTAATATTTAGAGAATTAAATCGGCAATTTCTAATCGACTGGGCCGATTTACATTATACGAAAGTGCAGAGATTTGAATATAGGCCTCTCAGCTCAAATTTTCTAATGTGATAGAGAAATAGGCGCTTGAGAAAAGATCCCGTATATGTAAACAACACCCATTTGTAGGATATTTAGATCCTATTGACCCTTAATTAAACATTAATGGGTAATATAATTATGTTTTAGCCCTCAGTAGTCTTGAACAAGGAATCTAAATCGACACTGTATGATAGGAGAATATCAGAACGTTTAGGTTTTCCCCACAAAAATTACTGTAGAAGTTGTTTATACAAAGAGAAAGAGGAGCAGAAGTCGGTATATATTCAGATTCAATTACCTTGACGAGTGTAATTTTGTGATTCTAGATAGTATCACTGGGCAATATATTAACGCAGAGAAAAAACATGGTTACAGCATTGCCACTATAACAATATTATGTTCTCGTTGTTAATTTTCATTAATTTTAATAATACTGTATTAATGATAATAATGTTTTTGTTTCAGTTCTATCATTCGATGTTTACATTCAATTAAAATTTTATTATTGTTGACTACAACAATTGTACCTTTTTGAATATTTTTACCAGGAACAAAATTTTTGAAATATGAAAATGTATCATTATTGCTACACCTATTATATATTATAAATATTTTTGGTTTAAGAACCATATTTTGTTTTCAAACTTTATTAATATTATTATTCCCATAACAATTACTTGTTACAAATAAATATGCTTTTTACAAATATAGTTGAAGAATTCATAACTTGTTTGTTTTTGAATATATATTGTTTTGTTGTTTGTTTTCTGCCTTCACTATAATTCTCATTTATTTTATACATACATATATATATATATATTCAAGTAATATAAGATATTGATTAACTGTCATTAAAGAGTTTACTTAATAAAAAATATCTTGTATTGTCTTTCACAACATATGAAGGAGCAAATAAATAAAATTATTTAATGAACAAATAATTTTCGATGGTTAATAAACACTTTTTTCTATTATTTGGGAACAAATGCGATGAACCCAAAAAGCAATTTATAAAAATAATAATTTTGTATTAATGTGTTTTATTTAAATATATGATAAGATTGAATAATAATTTGATAACATGCAATCATGCTATGATAAGATGAGTTAATAATATGATAAGTTGGAGTAATAATATAATAGAGTGGAAAAATAATATAATAAGATGAAATAATAATATAATAAAATGAAATCATAATTTGATAGAATGGGATAACAAAGTAACAAAGTAGAAAATGGTAGAATAATATGAAAAACTTGAATCATAACATGAAAAAATGTAGCTTAAAATCGGAAAAAAATGATAAAATAGAATCATAACAATTATTATTTATAATTATTTTTAGATGTCGCCATATATTCCAATCATAATATGTTGCTCTTAGATTATGGTTACTAGAACAATATTTTTTTTCTCTGCGTGTTGGGATGTATCATGGAGTTCATGGTGCCTGTTGAACCATCGTGTACTCCAGGCATCCATGTATAGTGTAGGGTGGGGTTTTATTTCAATAAATAGGGGATCACAATTAACCAGTTTTCTGCGTGGTATATAATGTTGAAAAATGGCACACGCAAATTTTTGAATGCTTGCCTATTATTTATTTATTTATTTTTTTTTTTTTTTTCTTATCCAATTTTACAGATTTTATGTTTTCTCAAATTTCTAAATAATTTTGAAGTGATTATGGAAAAAATAGTTTATTCTTCTAGAGAACTTTTAAGTACATTCTGGTGAACAAATTTTTTGAACCTCTTATATGATGGACCATAATTACTATAAAGCATCTTTTCAATATTTTACTCATAAAAGGAAAAGAAGTATAAAATTTGTATACATTAAAAAAAATATATAAAACTTTTTATCTAATTATTTCTTACTATGAAAAAGATATTTACGACTGAATTTTCAATTTTTAGTTTCTTGCCATGACTTTATTTTGTTTTTCCGCGAATGATTTCTGTAGCACAAGAATGCAATTTTTTTAAAAATATATGCCAAATTAAAGCGTCGAAATTTTTTTGGCAAATCTAATGCCTAAAATTATAGTGAATTTTAATTTTAGATTAAATACCTAATCTACACGAAAGATCAAAAAGCAAAATGATATCATTACATGAAAATAAAAACAATTTAAAGAGAAATTACGAAAAATCTGTCAGAAAAATTTTCTGCAGTCGTTGTGGTATGTTTGGCGAGAATGTATGACTTTTACAAAGGATATGATTTTTGCATTATAGAAAGTGTAATTCAATACTTCCTCAATCGTTTTTCTGTAATATAATATGCGATTTCTAAATACTACCAGACAATATTATTATTGTATTGAATTTCGTATTGATTCTGTAATATACTGTAATTATAAAGAAAGCTTTTTCTTAACTTGGCTTGTATTATATAAGCTCTTATAAGTTATTGTTTGATTATGGGTGAGAAATTTGTTAGTGAATAGCTTGCCTTTAGGGTTTTATAGATGTAACAAAAAGTCTAATTTTCGAATTATCGACTTTTTTCAATTTTTAAATAATCGATTTTTCGACTTTTTCAAATTTTTCTGACTATTTTCGATGTTTTTCGACTTTTCGACTTTTTACGATATTTTCGAGATTTTTCGCCTCCTTTGACTATTTTTTTGTTAGTTATCTTCAAAAAACTTTAAAAAATATAAAATATATAGATTAAATAATAAACAATTTGCTGGTTACACACAAAAATATGTTTTTGCCGTACTATTTCCAGCAGTTAGGTGAGGTAGTTTAAATAAAAACTGCTAAGAAACTATTACTTTCAAATAAAGTACATTTCTCGACTATTTTCGACTATTTTCAAATTTTTCAGACTTTGCGACTATTTTCGACTTTGTCCGATTGTTTTCGACTTTTTCCGACTTTCTTCGATTTCATATGATATTTCGAGATTTTTCATTTATTTTGACTACTTTTTGTTATTTGTCTTAAGAAAACTTTAAAAGAATACGAAATATATATAACGCAATCAAATACACTGATTAATTAACAGACAGTGTATACAATAAAAGTGCTGGTTACACATGAAAATATGTTTTTGCGAAACTATTTCCAACAGCTAGATGATGTAGTTCAAATAAAAACTGCTAAGTAACTATTTTAAATAAAATAAATTTTTTCTGCTCTTTCCGACTATTTTCGAATTTTTTCCAACAATTTTCGACTATTTTCCGACTTTTTCCTACTATTTTCGACTATCTAGAAACAAGAAAGTCGATTTCTCGACAATTTTCTAACTAAAAGGTAGATTTCGACTTTTCGATTTTTTCAACAAAAAGTCGATTATTCGAAAGTCGATTTGATGAACCCTACTAGGCTTGTTATAAGTAAGCTCTTATAAGATCATTGATGTTACTAGAAAATTGCAGAGAACTTATATGTAAGCAGGAGTAGTTGGTGAATTTAGTCTGTCATTGAGTCGTATAAGTTGCAGTTTGGTCGTAAAGTTGTCATAGATTAGCAGTCATTGCAGTTCAGTTGTGCATTATAACGTGTATAATTTAAAGAGTAAATAAAGAGTCTATTTGCATTTAAAAGCAAACTGACGTTTTATTTATTGCAAGTAAATGAACCTTTTATTTATTAAAGGAAATAAACCACCAGTTTTTAAGAAAAAATTCCCAGTATTGAATTTTACCAATATTGACCCTCATTATGGACACATAGTGGAGATATTAATATATTTTAGAAAAAAACTTTTGGCGATCTAAGTTATTTTTGCTGCCACATAGTTCCGTTGGTGTTGCACAATATTTAATATCTCTCCGGAATCAAATCAAATATTACCATATATTTTATATATATGTGTATATATATATATATATATATATATATATATATATATATATATATATATATATATATGGTGAAAAGAGTTTTCGCCCGAAAACATTATTGAAAACTCAAGTTTTCTCAAAACAAGTTTTCAATGAAAAGTAAATTGAAAACATTTAATATGCCATTTACACCAAACAAAAACTAGTAGTTTTTGGATTTATTTGGTTTTACGTAAATTTGTTTGGTTTTTCCATACAAATCAAAAACCATTTTTAACTAGTTTTTATTGAAAACCAAATATATAAAATAAAATAACTAACTGTTTAGCAAATTTTAGAACCGTAGCTTTTATATATAAAGAGAAAAATAAAATTTCAAATTTATAGAAATTATTTGTTTTATTTATGAAATCATTACAATAAATAATTTATTAAAAATTGTTAAAATGTTTAATATGGAAACTATGTATTCTCTGATGGAAGAAATAGCAAATAGGGCAAAAATAAAAAATATCCAAAAAATGTGAATGTCAATTGGGAAGAAATAAGGTATGTAAACGATGAAGTTTTTGAAATTTTGTTTTTCAAAAACCAATTAGTTTTTGTTTTGGTATAAACGTATTTCGTATTAGTTTTCATTTCCGAAAACTCGTAAAAAGCTCAGTCTGAACAAAATAAATAAAGTTGTTTTTTATTTTCCGTAGCCATTTTAGTTTTTCTTTAATTAAACATTTCTCCGAATACATGCTATGCGAAAATATCAGGACTTGTTATGTTTTTCATTTAAAAATACCGTAATTAGTCTTAAAAGATTTTTTACACTTGGGCAGTTTTCAAATGATTTTAGTAGGTTTTTTTTTTTTTTGGAAATTGTGGTAGGATGAAAATGTTTCAGTGGCAATGCTGCAAGAGAATTGTTTTTTTATGGAGTTTAAAAATTGTTTTTGAGACATACATAAATGTCAAACTTCATTCAAAAAACAAAAAATCACAAAAAAAAAAAAAACAAAAAATCATCTCTTATACATACATGAATAAAATTTCATTAATATTGAACCATTCTCAGTTGTTATTTTATATGTATTTTTTTAAATTAAATTTTTTATTGTCTATAATTTTTTTATATAAAATATATATAATATATAATTTTATTGCATATAAAATTATATATTCCATAAACATTTTTTAATAATTACATACTTTTTATGCTACTTTAAATTAAAACTTTTCAAACCATTAAATTGCATTTTAATGCCAAATTTCTTAACTAAATAAATATAAATTTAACGGAAATTCAACGAAGCATTAACTTTAAAAATTATACTTTTAATGAAATTTACTTGATTAAAGCTTTATGATTACACTTGGCAAATAATAAATAAAATAAATGAGTGACCAATTGTCTTAGAAAAATTTTTTTGAGTTTTATAAGAGTAAACGGCGTCTAATTCAAGATATTAAATGTCAGACGCTCATTATACTTTTTTTAAAATAAATTAAAGTATATTTTACATTAACTTCATCATAATATTTGCCTAGTTCGATCGTACTTTAAGTTTAATTAAACTAGAATACTAATGTACAGTGGTTCCAAAACACTTTTTTTGGAACTAATTTTGTAACTTGTGAACCGTTGGAGATTTCTCAAAAAAATTTCACATAGCCAAAGGTGTGATGGTTTTGAGTTGATTTGGAGGAGTCAGGGGGTAGCCCTCCAAAATTGGCCATCTCGGGTATATCATTTTTTTTTTAAATCGCAAAAAAATTATTTTATGATATGACAGAAAAGAAATTTTATATATAGATAGTCCTTGTAAATCTCTACAAAAAATACGCTTACATGTATAGGTTATCTCTTTTAGTTTAAGAGATATTCAGGTCTAAATAAATTTTTCTCTAAATTTTAGCCTCGCTTTTTTTGTTTGTTTTTTTTAACTTGGCGGGCTTAATATTGAATTTTTTTTAAGATATTCACCAGATTTCCTACAAAATTCTAAATAATGTTGCTGTAAGAATCATATAGATATATGAATCCAACAAAAAGTTATATTAATCTGAATATGGGGCTTTACAAAAATATCATATTTTTAGATTTTTTTTTCCAAAAAAGTGACAATATATATTCACTTATAAAATTTGTTTTTTGTTCTGGGCTATATCATTTTTCTAATGCCTTTAAAATTAATCTTAACGAAAATGCGTGTAAAGTAAACTTGGAGGAGCTTGAGGCAAAGGTTTCCCCACAAGCCTTATCCAAACTTTGTTAATTTTGAAAACATTAAAAATTTTTTATTATTATTATTATTATTATTTTTTTTTTTTTTTTTTGTTAAATTCTCATAAAATTACTTTAATTAAATACCTTCATACGTAAGTTAAACACCCAAAAAGTAGCGACAGGATGACGACTTCAATTAAAGATGTCAATTTTTGAAAGATTTTTTTCCCGGATTGAGATTTTGGCATTTTGGTATAAAAAGTGGGAGTTTTTCTAATTCGTTAACTTTAAGACAAGCTTATCTATATTATGTAAAAATTACAATAAGATATCTTTGTTCATTTAAATTATATTTCAACTTAATAACATTATTTCTTAAAAAAGCGCTACAAATCTTAATTTTCCGTTTTTAGGATCATGGTCTGAAGAAATTTGACCAACTTCATTATGATTTTATTAATTATGATTCTCCATCTTTTTACGTTTCCTATGATACCAAATACTTTCCTAAAATGTTTATATTTTTGCTTGAAAACTAACAAAAAAAAAAAAAAAAAAAAAAAAAACGATGACTTTTTGTATAATCGATCCTGTTATTCTTTAGTTGATTTTTTTCTTTTAAACCTTTTTGGCAAGCAGAAGAATCATGTTTTTCAACTGCATATATATTTTTTTTATTAAAAGCAATTTCCAAAATTTTTCGAGTTTGCAATTTTTTAAGACATTTTAATTGTTAACTCTATGTCTATACGAAGAGATTTTTATTTCCTAACATAAGAAATGATGTCGGCAGAATAGCGAGAACAAATTTTTATTTTTAACTTTATGTTAAGGAGTTGAGAAAAAAAGGCAATTTAAAATTTATATTATATATATATATATATATATATATATATATATATATATATATATATATATATATATATATATATATCTATATATATATATATATATATATATATATATATAGATTTCTTATTGGCCCACAGGTAACATTTTAAAGAGAGAGAGAGAATTTGACAATTGCGGACACAAAAATGTCTACGTGTGGACTAGGGGTAACATAACATGATTTACTTGTATTCAAATTGAAAAAAAAAAACTATAAAATATTCGATGTTATGTAGAATATCTTACTAAAATTTTCCATACATTTTTAATTTTTGCGCCTAAAAGTATACAACATATCAAACATCAAATACATAAAATATTTTGCCTTAAAATTAGAGTTTCTACGCAAGAAAAATTTTTTAGGAATTCATGGGAAATATGTTTTTGTAAATCACGGGAAATTTTCATCGGTAATTTTCGGTAATTAAAATTCTATATTTTTTTTTTTTTTGCTTTTAATTGATTTTAAGAACATAAAAGTTCTATTATTTATTCTGCACCCTTTTTAGAATTTTCAAAATATTTTTTGAAGTTAAGGATTATTTGCTTCAAAATATTAAAATTATTATTTAGCTTCCAAAGCTTAATTTTTAAAAGTATAAACAAAATACCTTGTTTCAAATTTTTATAATATGGCCTGTTCATAACTTTTTAATCTTTTATTTTCGGGTATCGAAAAAAATATTTTAATTATAGATGCTCTTTACTCAGAATACTTAATAAAAATGTTTGATATTTATTTTCTATTAAATGAATTTATTCATATGAATACCGTTTTCATATCCAAAAATTTGAATAAAAAATTATTTACATACATTTGAAGATGTTGGCTTTTTCATCTGTTTCTATTAGAAATAAATAACTCATAACGATGACGATTTCTTCCAGCAAAACAGAACCTGAAATTGTGATCCAAATGCAGGACAAATTCGAATCATTTCCAATGAATTTAACATTGAATTGTCATTGCAAAATTGATTTTTTGGATGTTAGTTTTTAATATTGCAAGTAAAGAGTCTTAAAAATAAAGTTTAGTTTTGAAAAGTAAATTTTTAGTTTTATATAAACCAATATTAAAAAAAAATCATGCTGACTTTACTTTTCAATTGTTTAAACCAGCATTTTACTAAGAAGTATTTGCAAAATGAAATCCAATTCCCAACGTTTTATAGCAGAAAAAATTATTTGAATCTCTTCTTAGTAATATCTTTATATACTGTTCACATTACTTCTTAAGCACAAGAAAACGTACTCTTATTGATATAGAATTTATTTTCGCTGGACTATAGATACGGCCTTAATCTGGAATACAAATTTGAAAAAATGCGGAAACGAAAGAAGTTTTTTAAAGCAATTTCCTAAAAGAACTCTTAGAGCTTTGATTTATTAAAATCTATTTTTTAAGGCGTACCTAATATAAAAATTAATTTATCAACTTTAAAATTAGGATAATTTAAAAAATTTTACTAATTAAACTTTGTATCAAAATACAGGTCATTGTCAACTAAATTTAATTGAACGTTTTTTTAAATGTCTATAGTCTTTTAATTTGTAGACTTAAAAAATATGTTTATGTTCAATATTAATATATAATATTTTGTTTAGATCGTTTAGTTTCAGTTATATCATTGTATTAAAATTCCCGCGAATATCAAAATTTGGTTTTCATTTCTCGGTAACAGAAAAAGTACGGAAAATTTGAAACCCTACTTAAAATACATGAATAATTTATTGATTAACTTTAAAAATATATTATATTATATTATATTATATTATATTATATTATATTATATTATATTATGTTATATTATATTATATTATATTATATCATATTTAAAAATATATTATTTTTGTATATGACAGAAAATCTCTACAAAAAATATGCTTACATGTGTAGGTTATCTCTTTTAGTTTAAGAGATATTCAGTTCGAAATAAATTTTTCTCTAAATTTTAGCCTCGCTTTTTTAGTTTGTTTTTTAACTTGGCGGGCTTAACATTGACCCTAAATTTTTTTGTTTGTCTTTTTTTTTTTTTTTTGTTCTGGACTATATCATTTTTCTAATGCCTTTAAAAGAAATCTTAACGCAAATGTGTGTAAAGTAAACTTGGAGTAGCTTAAGGCAAAGGCAAGCCTTATCCAAACTTTGTTAATTTTGGAAAATTTAAAGACTTTTTTTGTTAAATTCTCATAAAATTATTTTAATTAAATAACTTCATATGTAAGTTAAATACACAAAAAGTATTTTCTGACGGACGCCTCTTATAGCGACGGGGTGACGATTTCAATGAAAAAAGTCAATTTTTGAATTTTTCTCGTATTGAGATTTTAGGCATTTTGGTACAAAAAAGCGGGAGTTTTTCTAACTTTCTAACTTTAGGACAAGCTTACCTATATTATGTCATAATTACAATAAGATATCTTTGTTCGTTTAAACTTCATTCCAATTGAAAAATTTATTTGAATATAATGTTTTCAGAAAAGCGCTTCAAATCTTAATTTTCCGTTTTTAGGATCATGGTCTGAAGAAATTTGACCAAATTCAATTTGCTTTTACTAATTATGATTCTCCATCTTTTAACGTTTCCTATAATACCAAATACTTACATAAAATGTTTATATTTTTGCTTGAAAACTAACAAAAACTTTGGCTTCTTGTGTAATTTTTTAGCACTTTTTCCCATGTATTTTATATATATTATGCTTTCTAAATTAATTTCAAAGTCTAAAATTGACCTAAAATTCAGCGAAATCCCACGAGGAAAAATTTTAAAATATTCTTTCCATAACAGGCTCAAAATCACGAGTCTTTGAGGTGTCTTCCTACAATATTTTTTTCTACTGGACACTCTAGTGAACATATGAATCCAGAGACAATTTATGATAGCACAATATACTCAGTTTTTCATTACGTATTTAATTATTCTTTTGGAAGTAATTTCAAATTTTGAAGATAATTTTTTATAAATTACTTATTTTAAAATTTGTTATTTACTCAAGAGTTTTGATATGGTAATGAAATGATAGAAAATGATTTAGAAATTCCCATAAAATTTTCTATTTTAACTTTTCCGGGACTTATAATGTTAAAAATGTCCTTTGAATATTTTATTCTAAAATATCCTTGAGCTTTTTTATCCAATTATTATGAAATTACATTAATTTAAGGAATTTAAAAATGAAATTTCTTAATCCCACATTTTATAAAAATTTAAAAATGTATTATCTATGTTTTTGTAAAATATGTTTTTCAAAAGATTGGGTGCATAATTTACCAAATTTTTCATATGTTTCCTTTTCATTTACCTTTTAAATTTTCTCATATTTAACCATAATATATATTTTTATACAGACAAGAAATATAACTTCTTGACTACTGTTCACTACATAAAGTATTTTGTTAAAAAAAAAGCTATTTAAGCACAAAATTTATGCAGATTTTTAAATACCAAAACCAAGTATGTTAAAAACTAAGTAATAAACAAAGATAAATTTAAAATTATGACCACTAAAATGGAAGGTATTTTAAATCACACATATATTTAGAAATACATCTATGTTCACAGACAATTATGCTTACTTACATACTTAAATACATATATATTTTTGGTGTATACAAATTAAATATGAAGACAAATCACTCATCATAGTCGACAATTACTTATCGCTGTTAACGTTAATTAGTTAATTTACCCGGTGTTAATGTTAAGTAAAAAATAAAACTCAAACGAACCAGTCTTAAAGCCACAATCTTCGAAATACTAATGATGTCTAATTATTTCTTATTGCCTTGTGTGTGTACTTTTGATAGGCCGTAAAAAAATCAAAGGGCCTCATGGGCCAAGTGTCAGCTCGTGCTGCTTCAACTGGTTTTATTTTGGAAGCAGGCTTAATGAGCTTTTTACATGTTTCATCAATAATCAGATTGAAATCGTAGCCTAAAGACATTTTATGGAGATATATAATTTAGTAAACTTTAAAAATAGAAAAAAAAGAAAAAAAATAATAAATATTAAAATTTTATTATTGATAAATATTTCTAGTCATTAACAATTTTCATAATTCATTCATAAATCTATAAATCTTATTTATACGTCTTTTATATTTATAGCAATAATAATGACAAATTATTGATTATTAACGTTATGAGCACGGAACGAATTTAAGAAAAACTTAATTATATACATTATTTAAATTAAAATGTTAGGTTATTTGAAAGTGCAATTTACATTGGATTTGAAATCTCTACAAATCTTTCAAATACTTCAAACAAGAGATGAAAATTTTTATAAATTTTCTGTTGTTCAAATTTCAAATAAATCGATTTTTACCTTAGAAATCATTACAAGATTTGTTAATTACAATATCACTTTCAATATTGTCTGCTTTACATTATTTTGTAGCCTTAATAATACTCTCTGCATTTCCTTGTAACTATTGATGCTATAATTAAATGAATTTACCTTCTTGCTGAAGCAGTTAATTTTTAAGTTATATCTTTATGCAAGATTTATCCCGATTAAATCTTGTATTTAAAATAAAAATAAAAAAATTTGTTGAATTTTTGTCAAAATTTACAAATTATTTATCTGAATATATGAATATATGTATTCTATTTTTAGATATTTACTAAATTTAATTATTATTGTGTATTGTGTATATCAAGAGAAAAACAAACAAACAAATTTAAAAACATTTTTTTCATGCGGTTTTATAGCTGCTTAAAATATTCATTAATTAATTTATAGATTTTATAAATTGGGCACCTAATTAGTGGAACGTGCTAAATAGAGTGAAGGAGATATATTTTAAATTCAACAAATGCCTAATCAAACATAACAAGCTTTATTAAATTATGACTATTTAGAAACAGTGGTCAAATGAAAATATATATTTTGGTTTGTTTTAAAATTGCAATACAGTGAACTAAATTTAATAATTTATATATAACAGTAAAACAATAATTTTAAAAATAAAAAGCTGCGAAACAAAAATAAGTACAAAAATGATATATAAAAAACGTTCCGTTTAAAAATAATTTTCGAATGATTTCCATAAAAATTTTTCAACTCATTTTCATTCGATATCGACTAACAGGCGGAAAATTTCTATATCTTTTCTCTTATCTATAATAAAATAAAAATGTTTGTTAGTAATAGTAGTATAGTGTGAATCAATTATAAATTACTGAACCGATTGAATGGTTTTTAGAGTTTTATGAGGAATAGAAAATATGAAAAAAGATAAAACTGATATAAAGTGATATTGTTGGTAAAAATAAAAATAACACAAGGTAAAATTTTCTGAACCGATTTACTTGAATTACGTACATATTCTAAAAAAATTGGAAATCCTGATTAAATGCTCATTTCGGGAAATCTCTGTAAATCCGTGTTTAAGAGCTCGTTTTGTATACGGTTATTTTATTGAAAGCACTCCACCTTAGTGGGGAAGGTATTATACTTTTAGAAACTAGTATCAGAATCATTTTCCGAATCAATTTAACGATGTCCGTCCATCCGACCGTTCATGTGCAGGTAGCAATTTTATGAAATTTGGTACATATGTTTTTCATAATCCAGGAATGAACCTTATTAAAATTGGTTGAAATCGGTTCATTATTTCACCTATCCCTTGTATAAAAGTCCACCCGAAATATGTTCATATTTCTACAGAATTCAGAATAAATATTTTTTGTAGACTTAAAACACCTCATCATATTTCAGTAGGATAAGTCCATAATTAATCATAAATCCCATACAAGGACTCTCTCTCCAAAAATACTTTAACTTAAACGAATCACAAATATGTTGCATATAAGGTCACAGTCACAGTATAAAATTTTATAAGATTCAATCTATAATTGACCATGGCTCCTAGCAACACATCAGTGACTTACGGATCGATTTTGTTAGTTTTCAATCTCAATATTTTTATGATCTTTTGTTCTATGACGACCCTCCGTTATAGAAAGGCTTTAAAAAGTTCACTTTAAATGACAAGTTATCTGGGACCTATTATTTTCAATAAAATATTTTAAAAAATAATAATTTTTATTAATAATTTTAATTTTATTAAATTAATTTTAGTTTTATTCATATTTTAATATATGATAAGATGGAATAATAGACAAAATAAAATAATAATATGAGAAGATTACATAACTATATGATATCATGGCATAATAATATGATAAAATGGTATCATAATATAACAATATGATATAATGATATATTAAGATAGAACAATAATATAATAATAGTAATATCAAATCATAATCTAATAGAATGGGATAATGATGTAGTAAATTTGTTCAATTATATGTAAAACTAGAATCATAACATGAAAAAACAAAACATAAAATTAGACACAACATGGCAAAATGAAATCATAATATTTATTACTTATAATCATTTCCATTTTTCGCTGTGAGCATATGTTCCAATCATAATATATTGATTGCTCTTAGATCATAGTCGCTACCTATAGTTTTTTTCTGCATGTAGAAAATTGAGCTCCTTGTAAAATATGTATTACTATACATATTACAAAGAAGTTGTTCCAGAATTGATACAAATTAATACAGAGAACAGTGATTATAGTATCCAAAAATAATTAAGATTAAAACTAAAGGTTTTGCTGGTTATAATTCTAAAAAAAAATATAATAATTTGTTACATTAGCTTTGATCTCTAATCTCAATTCAATTTTAAATTTAAAATATTTTGACCACTCCGAAATTTTCCATGCACTAAGTATACCAAAAAATTATAAAAAAATTAAAGATGGAATTTTTTAAATATACGTCTCTAAAGACAATTTTTAGAAAAAAAAATGTTAATTTGTATATGACAATTTAAAATATAAGCTTTGATAAATCCACTGAAAAAAAGAAAACATTTTGACATCTTTTATACAATAAAAGTAATGGTCATTTTAAAAAATAGGGTTGCAACAGTTTTCAAAACAAAAACTGAATAAAATTCATTTTACACACTTGTGTATCCTCCTCTAAACATGCATCAAGTCTTATTCAAATCGGTAACCAAATGTCAAAACCTTTTAAATTTAAAATGGAATTACTCAATTTCGAATAGATTTTTTATTTTAATATGTAGTTCACAAAAAGCTGTTTATTATAATAAATTTATTTTACACGCAAATCATATTTTGCCCACTGTTTATATATAATATCTATAATAACGAAATGCTGTATTAATTTAATTTTAACATACAAAACCGTTTAAAACAGTTTAGTAATTTTGATTTTTTTTCTCTCTATTTAAACAATCAAATCACCGTTTTTCGAAAAAAAATTTATAAGTGCCGATTACAAATCGACAGAAACAGAAACTTATTTATTATTTAAAAATTTTAAAATGTAAAAAAGTTTGCTACTCTTTAATTTAAATAAAATCAAAATAATTTAGAAATATAAAAACAAAATAGCAGACCGTGCGAATTTAAGAAACAACTTTAAATATGTTTAAAACTTTTTTTATTCATAAAAAACAGTGTGTGAATTTCAAATGTTATAAATAAGATAGAAACAAAAAGAAGAACTGAAATTAACTTAAAAACAAATCATTATCTTTTTTTTTTATAGTATATATTCTTATACTAGATGAGGTTTTAATTAATTTAAATATCTTGCAGACTATCGTCTATCGAACAACTTTCTGTTCGTCGACCAAAAAATAAAAAAAATTTATTGTGCCATATCATTTTTTCTTGTATTTTATATTAAATTAAATGCCCATGTTAATTAAGCGTTACGTTTTTCATTAAATTTTTATAAAAGCAAAAAAACCAAACCTAAAGTAATAAAAATGTACAGATTCTTTTAATTTATTATTTATGCTGAGTTTCAAATAAAAGCTTCATTCGCACACAAATAAAAGAGTTTTTAATTGATTATCTTGAACAAAAGCTAAGATATAGAAAAATAAAAAAAAAAAAAAAAAAAATTAAGTAAAAAAGTTATGCTTTTGTTGAACAATTTAGCGAAAGAATAAATGAATTAGTCAAAAAAATATTTTGGGAAATTAAATTTCAAAAAGTCATAGAGGTCACATAAAGTTTAAGCACCACAATCACATTTATGTTAGTTATAACTAAGTATAATTTAGACACTATAAATAGCTCCGAGTTATAAGGGTTTGTATTTAATAATTAAAAAATATGCTGGTCCTAAAATGCTTATAGTATATAGCTATGTATATAAGTAGATATTTGTGCAAACTAACTATACTTTCATTTGAATAATTATGTACATATTTAAGTTGCTTTTGAGACTGCGAACAAATTATTTATCCAAATGCTGTTTTTCTTATACAGGGTTAAAAGTTAAAATGTTTAATAGTATAATATCTTGTAATATGTTTCAATGCAATCCAACAAAATCTTTAGTTCCACATTTATTTTTTATTTTGTATACCCTTCACTAAAGATGACAAGATTATAAGTTTTTCATGTCGATAGAGTCGAAATAACGATGACCATACGACCGAATGCCTGTAGGCAACTACTTTTCAAAGGCATCGGTTATGGTTTTAAATATTTTGGCATTGAAAATCTTTAAAATAGATCCTTAAGGATTAAAGCCCCCAAATAAGCTACGAATAAAATTAGTTCTTTCACATATCTATAAGAAATTTGATATACATTTGATGAAAACCTGTAATTCTACTCAGAAACGATTTTTCAATAAAAAAAAAATGTGTCAGGAAATTAATTTTGTTATAAAAAAAAGAAAAATAGAACCGATTTTTCACAAAACAAAAATCTAACTAGAATTACCTACTATTTACAAGATTTGCCAAATTTTCACAAAAAAAAAATAAAATATACTTTTTAGAAAACCTTTGATAACTGTCGGATATATATAATACATCGAAATATCGATTAAAGTCCTAAAAATTTTGCTACTAAAAATCATCAAAATCATCATTAAAGCAAGTAACCCAAAAAGTACATTTTTCTGAAAATTATCGTGAATTTTTAACAAATATTCGCTTAATTATATTTTTTATTAATTTTCTTTGAAAAATGTATGTTTACTTAATGTGTCACAGTGAATTACAATGTTGCCAGTTTAGCCTTTTTAAGGTTAAATCTTACCTTTTTATTTTGTTTTTAGCTTCAAGCCTTTTTTGATTTTTAAAATTGTCTTAAAATGGCTAAAATATTAAAAATTCAATTTTAAATGTATAATTAGTAAAATTAATTTCATATTTAATATTACTAATTATAATTTTAAAGAATCGTCCATTTGAGCATTTCTGTATATTTATTCGCACAAAAATTGAGATTTTTCTATATTTAACACAAATTTTCGCCTACGGTGCTTCATTCACCAAATCGAAAATAACAACAAATTTTTTGAGGCGGAGGGGAGGGAGACTTACTTCGTCGATTATTATATTATACTACATTAATCGTGGAATCTATTTATGGTTATAATTAAAAAATCTTATTAATTCGAAAAATCAGCCAAAAATTTAAAACGCTTAATAAAAACGGAATTATAGTTCACTTCAAAATATTGGTTTATTTTACATATGTAACATTATCCAAAATTGTGTGGGAATTTTTGGGCGATTTTTTATTGAATTATTTTTCTGGCAGTCTTTATATTTAAAAATTAATTACAAGATATTTAAGTAATATCAAAAACTAATAAGAACGATAAAAATAAGCTTTTTAAATTTAAAAAAGAAAGAAAAAAATTAACTTTTTTCTGACCTTTTTTTAGAGTTAAATTCAGCTTCTTTTTTTCTCACCCCCTGACAACTTTGGTTATTTAGCTTAATGAATTAACCCGAACTTTTTATATATTAATCATAAAAGGTACATTTTAAAGACCCATCGTTTACACTAATCGGCGTCTTTCTATCATTCGTAGCTTTGAAGATGTAGCTCACCATAAAAGTACTTTTCCATAGTATTTCTTAATTGCATAAAACTTTTTTAAGTTCACCTAAAAACCTTGAAAATTTGAATTATGTGGTTTTGTCAAAAGTCCACAGAAATAGTTTACCTCACAATTTAATGAGCGATTGCTTTACTTTTTATTGTCCTTTGAAAATGGGTCTTAAATAAAACAAATTTTAAAAGACTGAGTTATTCATAGCTTGCAAAACCGAAGGCTTCTTTTATTTATTTTATAGCAGTGATGAGAAATGAAATTTAAATCAAAAGTGAACCGAAAATGGTTAAAAAGTGCCGAGTATAGCTTTTCAGAATTAAACCAAATTAAGAGCCAAGTAAAGAAGCAAGTGAATATCTCATGTTATACTTTTATATATTCAAATCTCATAAACGATTATAGGCCATGTTCTGCATTTCGAAGTGATTTTAAATCAAAAGTGGAAATAAAATCGATGTATCGATGTATCTGTGTTCCCTAAATCGAATGAAAATATATTCGATTTATTTTTTTACCGATTTCGTTTTAATTTTTTTCCAATTAACTGATATTAAATCATTTTAATAAAAGTAAAATATTAATATCTAAAAACAAAATTTTATTAGATTTTATAGAAGAAAGCAAGTCGGTCATTTAAAAGTGGTTCTATTTCATTTAAATTGCAACCATTTTGATTGTTATTTATACAAAACGATTGGTTAGAAGATCTTTTTTCAATAAATTTGTACAAACCACGTACTCTAGCAATTTCTTCCATATTCTACAACATAAATTGCTAATTATATGGCCCCCCTTCAATGGCAAATGTTTCCATTTTGTTAAGAGTTTGTTTCTTTTTTACGGTATTTATTCCAATCAGCGAAAACCTCAATTAATTTAGAATTATATAAACAAAGAGTAATTTTTGTAGACATTCTTTTAAGGAGTATCTATACTATATGGCTCATAATCACTTTCTGAGTCGATTTAACGATGTCCCTTGGCTGACTGTATGGCTGACTGCCGTCAATGTAAACCTTGCGAACAATCCCATAGAAATTGATTATGACCGATTCATTATTTCACCTAGTTCCCATACAAATATTCTATTGGAATAGGGTTTAACACTCAAAGATGCCTTAAATATATACATTTTCTTATCATATTCGGCACAAATAAGTTTTATATAAGCGAAATTTAAAATTCAAATTTCATGAAGATCGGTCCATAATTGACCATATAAAGTCCCAGAGTCTTTTTGAAGTCCACAAATGAATTAAAATTTGATATAAGTAAGTTTTTTATAAGTAGAAGCGACAGTAAAAAATTTCATGTCCATCGGTTCAAAAACACCATAACTCCCATTATAAAGTCGGGCTTCTTAATTCTTTTAAAATTGCAGAATTCTATATTTTTTCAATAATAAACCATTTGTTATTAATTTCATTTGGTCTTCTGTTGTCAATTTGAAATTATATACAATAAAGTTATTTCCAAATTCTAAAATTCTAAAATAAAAATAACCACGAAAAATTTAGGAAACAAAATGAAGTCGAATGAAACTAAATTTTCGAAATTCATAGCACAAACTCAGTGAAAATTTTAATTTTCTCATGAACATGAAATGGACAGTAAATTTTAATGATGACACAATTTTTAATAATAAAAGTAAATTTTTTTTATGTTGAAGGTGTAAAATATGAAGACCCTACTGTAATTCAGATTTTTCAACACGTCTTTTAATTCATATAAAAAGTTCCACCTAGATTTTTTGTACTTCAATGTTATTTTATATGTAGAGAATTTCCTGTATTTTGGCGTTTTTATTCGACGATTTTTTTTTATTTATTTGGCAATTTGATTGCAATGTAGAATTTTCCAGTGATTTGTTGTTGTTTTTTTTTTTTTTTTTTTGTTAGGATATTTTTTTTAATTTAGTTTGTTGTAATTTGGTGTATTTCTTCTTGTAATTTGATAATGTTTTTCATAATTATTTCGCATTATTGTAATCCAACGATTTACGATTTTTTTTTTATTATTATTACTTTATATTTAAGCTTTTTTTTTTTGTTTTTTTTTTTTTTAATTAGTTTAAGCGTTTTTTTTTTTTTTTTTTTGTATCATAATGATTTTTTGGTTTGTTTTTTTTTTATTTATTTTTATTATTTTATTTTATTTTTTTATTTTGTTTGTAATATGGCAATCTTTTTTTGTATTCCAGCACGTAATTTTTTTTTTTTGATCTCTAAAAAGTCGAAAAATAAAAAATTCAGTTATTCAAATATATCTCCGTCATTTATAGATCGATATGGAAGAGACACGAATGTTAAAAAATTGCACAAAGAAAAGAAATTCCAAAATTTTGAAATTTACACCCAAAAAAATTAATAATAACAATAATAATTTCATAAAAAAAACGCATTTTCACCACAATATATATATATATATATATATATATATATATATATATATATATATATATATATATATATATATATATATATTAATTTTCTCATGAACATGAAATGGACAGTAAATTTTAATGATGACACAATTTTTAATAATAAAAGTAAATTTTTTTTATGTTGAAGGTGGATTTTAAATATAATTATTATGAAATACCGTCCAACACTATTAGAGAAACTCTGACATTACTAAACTATTTATCACAATTATTCATGATTTAAATTTAATTTCGCATTTAAGTAATGACTCATTACACCGGCCTCAATTTCATTTAATTGTTTTACAATTACGAAAATGAGAATTTTGTTTCTAATCAAAAATCTGAAGCAAAAGTAACAAAAACACATTGTAAATAAAATTTATTTTGTTGATCTAAACTAAATACGAGTAAGAAGAGTAAATATATTAAAATCAAATGGAAAGAAAAGTAAACTATTAACAAATTTTAACTTTATTAATTATAATGAAACTGTGGGGAAATCATTTTTAAATAGCAATAAAATAAATCAAAGTGGAAAATCATTAGAACACATGGAATTTTTTGGAATATAAAACTAATAATTTTATACCCTTCACATAAAATTAAGGGTATAAATAAGTTTCTCATTTTATGAATATTTCCAGCTTTTCTACAGGGCAAGAAATTTCTTCAATATGGGTATCAAATTAAAGCTACGAATCCCTGCTATATAATAAATTTTTGTTTTTATATGTAACAGCACAAAAATAAGAAAATATCCTTTATATAAAGTATTAAAAATATTTGAAATTTATTTAAAAATAAATCCTAAAGGCCAAATTTTCAAAAGCATATTTTCTTAACTTTCTGTATCGCTTTAATTTGATGCTCTTATAATTTTTCTAAATAATTTATAATCACTTTTAAAGTTGTTTATTTTTCGACATTTTGAGAAGAAATTTGACGTCATATTGGGTGAATATATTCCTCGAAATTGGTTTATAATTTTCTTAAAAGCTGTATATCTTTCGAAATTTTGATGTACTTTTGATAGGAAATTTGATACCCTGGCGTAAAACAGTTATAAATAGCACTTATGTTTAAATAAAAAAATATTATTATATTCTTAGGTTCCATTTGATACCTATATTGGATTGATATAATGTTCATAATTATATTATAAAGTTATTTAAAAATATATATCCTTCGAAATTTTCAAGTCTGTTGAGTGGAATTTGATGTCCTGTTTAATGAATTCATATTCTGAATTTTTATATTTACGCAATATAGATTTCGTTAATGGTTTAAAACAGAGGTTCTTACAAGACCTTGCTTCCCGATCCACTTTTGACATTGCAATGGAAGCGTAACCCACTACAACTATGACTAGTTTAAAAATCAAATTAATGTTATGTAAACATTGTTTTTGTGCTTTAAGAGATCTTTAATATTAAGAAACTTTTTCGGATAATGCATATCTCTGTTCGGTTCTTTGTATTGATGGACAAAGAAGCGAAAAAGATAGTTTCACATAAAAAAATTTTTATGAAAATTATTCTAATAGTTTTAAGGCTTCGGAGCCAACAAGTAGATGAACTTTGCTATATTTCAACTAAAATGCTTTGAAATCTGTTGATAAAAAATTAAATTTAATACATGAGTTATATTTTAACTCTTTGTGAAATAAATCTGGTAGTTTATCGTTATTCATATTTTAAAGAATTTTTACGACTTTAGACTATAAAGTCGTTTAAGCTAATTTCCATTGTAGCAAATTTTAACAATGTTATTCCATAGGTTATTTTATAGTTAAAATAGGGAAAGGTCATAAATTTAAAAATTTTATAATGAATAAGAAATTAAATTAAAAATTTTAATTTAAAGAATTAATTAAATAAATGGCTTTTGTTAACGCAATTTTATTTAAAATAAATGCCTTTTTGAGGTTTTAATATTATCCATTTCTATACGAATAATCAAAATGTAGCAAGGGGTACGTGAAAAAAAATTAAAAGGGTCGTGAAGCATGAAGAGGTGGGAACCCCTGTATTAGAGTGCTCAGATGAAAAACAATTTGTAAAAAAGACCGACTAAATGATGGATATGCACACAGAGAAAAAGTCGATTAAAAATCGGCTACCATTCTAAAATTGTAACAAGTTAAAACGAAATTACGTTTCTATAATTAAAATATTATAAACTAAAAGTGCCCATGTATAGAAAGGAAATATCATGGAGATAATTCAAAAAGGTAATTACGATTACAAAATTAGTCAATTCAACCGAATTGAGTATTTTCTCATTTTTATTTTTATTTTATAAATTCGGAAGGAGCAATCAAATTGTAGGCAGTATTATGCGTACCCGTACTACAGTTATTGGCAGTTGTAATTGAAAATTTCTTACTACAAATTCTTCTTAAACAGAAATTAAAATGTTACGAAAATAAAGAATAATTTGATTTATATTATATATAAAATACGATATAATTTTTTCTAAAATCTCTAAAAAAAAGAAAAAGAATTATAAATAAAACAAATTAAATATTATTCTAGTAAATTGATAATAAAAATATATGAAAATAGATAAGAATATTAATGTAATTTACGAATTATTAATTTCACAATTTGTGCTATTTATTTTGCAGTTGGTTTCGTTCAAATCAATTTAAATAGTTTTATACTTTCATTGGAATTTTGATTTAAACTTCAAAATAATATTTACATTAAAAAAGAATGTTTTTCGGGATCTCTACGCGACCCACCATGAATGTCTATAACGTTGCTTTAAAATATAGTACTTCCACTTTTTTTTATTAATGATTTGCATACTAAATAAAACAAAATTCGTTATACATTTTAAACTGCTATTTATTATTTTCTCTAAAATCAAACGAAATATACATTAATGGATTTGGAAAATTTTTTATACATATTTAAATTTTATCTTGCTGTTAGAAGAACTGCAGTTAGGCACTTTTTTCCATTTTTCCTCTTTCCTCACTGCGCATACATTTTTTTTTTTTTTAACAATATTAATGTTGGTCGTCATCATCAACACCACTAACTTCACCTCGAATGAAAATTGACATTCATAACGCCTCTGATAATTATGCATAGTTTTTATGTCTACATAATGCCATAAACGGAATTACGTTGCATGTATGGTTTGCTAGTTGTATACGTATGAATTGAAGAGTGTGTTGTTGCATTATAATGAATTGACAACATTTAAAGCCACAACTTCCACAATTGTGTCTATAATTTGTTGTGTGATCAAATTCTATACCCTATTTCATTATAATGAATTATGGGTAATATAGGTTTTGGTATTAAAGTATTTAGATGATGATGAACAGAATAAGATGTGCTACCGGAAATGATATTATAATAAATAGACATCTCTTTCTGATATATTGGTCTTTAATATAGTATATGAAATTTAAATAAATAAAAATCACATAATGGAAATTTATTGTTCGATTCTGCCATCCATAATTCCTTACCAGTTTTTAATTTTGTTTACATAAGTTGCATATAATCACTTGATAATATAGGGAAGCAAGTTGTCTGTCGCATTTTGGTCATACTTGGGCCTAAGAAAAACCGGGCTATAAGCAAAAGGAAGTAATTTTTCATTAGGAAAATATAATATGTGCTGTATCCCTTTCACAGATTTGTCAGAATTCTTTTCAATATGTGTGTGTATTAGAGCAAAATTACCCAAATGGGGATTCCTAACAACATTCCAGGGGGTCTGCGAGAGAGACCGAAAATATGTATGGAATTATTGTGCATGATATATTTTTCTTTTTCTTTTTTTTATTTTTTGACATGTATAATTATGCCAAAGTTAGATTCTACAGGTGCCTGTCATTTGGTAGGGAAAAATCTATAAAAGCTTCCTACAATATATCAGTGGTGCAAAGTAACCACGCACAATTGGTGAACTTAATAAAGTCTTGTTTTTCTGTCCTTGGGGATATAATGTTAGATAAGACCATAAAAGAAAAAGTCGTGATAAGTCTGCAAAAAAAGGGATTGATGGCATGCAGTGTAATGAAACGACTGAAGTTTCAAATTTAAGCCAATAAAGGAAAAATTATTGTTTACTTAACCTTTGCCTAATACTTTCATATGTGTACAGATGAACCCGCTTTAATTATAGGATCGCGACAAAGTTTTTTAAATTACTTAAATTTCACTGCGTAATCCACTGACAAGTACTTGTTGCGAAAACCTTACCTGATATATTTAAAAGTGCTCTTCAAACTACTATAGACGTAGTAAATTTAAAAAAAACTAGTGCCTTAAAAAATAGAATTCTTAAAGCCCTATGTGTCAATTCAATTACAGAACATAAGAAATTACTACACCCCATACTAATGTCGTTGGGTCTCGAAGTGAAATATGCTGAAGAGATCATACGAATTAAAAACAGAAGTAGACATTTTCCTTTTATAAAAAAATTAAAATTTTTATAGAGTATTTACAGAAAATTATTTTTATGTATTACTTTGTTTATATCTCTAAATTTTTCGAGACATTAAACTACAAAGCAGACAAGTAAATATATTAAATGAATATGATTCAATAAGTGCTTTTATGTAAAATTTCTTTATGAAAATACGTCTTTAAACCCGTCTACCAAAATATTCCTCATTACTACTGCTGTATGATATCTTGAATTCATCTGATATTTACAAAGAACATTTGAAAAGTATAATAACATATGTACTTGAATGCACTTCACCATGAATTTTCCCGATATTATCCGGAGCTTAAAACCAATTCTTGCCAAACCAGTTTACTTCGTAATCCATTCAACATTGCTATTGATGGCACACCCGATCATTTTTTAAGAATAAAGCATGCAATTATGTTGGTTGAACGTTTTTGGTTAAAATTTTTTCAAAATGGATAAAGTTTCATACTTTTGTTCCTGTTATCAATAAATTTTATATATGTATTCTCATTACCCAATAAAGAATCGAAAATTAGGGTTATATTTCATATGAAAAATAACCCAAGGTTTTGAAGTGATTTGTCATTTCTGAATTATAATTCCTTTTTGATTAATAATTTCGACATTTTTGGATAATTTTTCGCCTTTATAAGAACTTTTTTAAATTATATTTGTAAATAGTTTCTACGCTTAATGAAGTTTATTAAAAAATAATTATAATAACTGATTAAATAAGTCGATATAATGAGTTAAGTTATATTTGATTTAAAGAATGAAGTGCAGCACGGGAAAATTTCTGTAAAATATAAATAAACCCGATTTTTTGTTAAAATTAATAGACAAAAATTGTTAAATGGATGATTCTGTAAAAATAAAATTAGTAAAATCAAATAAGAAATTATTTTCTTCTCTGTTGAAATACTAAAAATTTAGCCCTTTTAGAGTTATTCATGGTTAAATGTTCCAAAATTCAGTTTTTTCCATACATATCGCTTATTAAGTGTTTTGACGCTATTACAATATTTATAGAGTATAAAAATTCCAATAATTTTGCTGAAGTAAATTTTCATGTACCATCATTAATTTAATTAATTAATTGGAGTTATAGTACATCTTACATGAGATTTAATGTTTATTGTATCCGCTATATTTTGAGACGATATAATAAAATTGTAAAGATAATTATACCATCCACTGTACAAAGATATGTAATTCACTTTTGTTACACAAATTGTCGTGAAATATCTTCCTGGTCAATATTAGGGTGTCAGGTTGTAGGCTAAAAGAGGATTGTCCCTATAAATTTTTATGGAAATCGGACCACGTTTAGACCTAGCATGCTTATGTGGGTGCTAGTTGAGAATGTGGTCTAATTTTAATGAAAACTTATATTAATATATATTATATATATTATATATCTATTAATGATCACTTCCTTAACGACTTATATTCTAGAATATTAAGCTTTGAAAATTCTTCACTTTCATACTTAATTTCATTTTCAAATCATATTGTTGTTTGCTAAAAAAAATATTCAACAAGTTACAATATAGGTGGTCCACTCAGAGCCAAATCCTTCTTTCAACAGACATACAGACAGGAACCCAGAATGTATAGACTTTGTGGAGTCTTAGAAGATTTTTTCGACATGTTACACACGGACTGACAAACCCAATATACCCACATCTTTTTTGATGGTTGGTGTAAAAAGTTACATAAAATGGGGAATTTTCTTGCAAAATGTGCACGAAAAGGGGAAAATTATTTTAACAGTTTAAAATTCTAAAACAAATATAAATTTGTATTAATAATATTCAATATTGTATATAATAAGTATGAATTGTGACTTTTAATACCATACAATTTCATTAATGAAGTTCAAAATTTCCTGCTTGTGAGACAATTAAATATTTATTAGAGCTTGTAACTATATCAGTCCAAATATACAATAGACCTAAACTAGATACGTTTTTTCTGCATTTACATATATATTTTTTAACATATAAAAGATAATTACAAAAAAAAAAAATGGGTTTCTCTATTTATAATTAGTACTGTTTTGTTTGTTTAAATTTTAATTTAAATTTTATTTGAGGATCATTACATTAAGACCTTTTCGTTTATTATATTAAATATACATACATATGGCAGACATTCATACCAAAAACCGTACTTTATTCAAAAAGAAACAAATAGCTGCACAAAATGCCAAAAAATGAAAATTTTAGTTCATTATCAAAAAGAGCCATAAAAGAAGCAAGGGAGTTAAAAAGGGGGCAATTTGCGACTAAAGTTGCCCAACGGTGACACTGACTTCACTCATGCAACAGATAGTTAAATTTTGTAAAAAAAAAAATTTGTTTACTTAAATGATGTCAAACTTTAGCCGGAAAATGTTTCCTCCTTGTTTTAAACAAAAATTTTAATTCAGCTCTTTTTACACAAATAAAAAATTTTGCATTCAACGAATTAAAAAAAAGCGATGAAAGTACATAGTTGTTGAATATGGTCATTCAAATTAAATAGACCAAAGAATCAACAACCCAACCAACCATCAAACTAACTGACAAACTAATTACATGTATAAAGTAACAACATGCCCGTAATATGGATAAAATGACACTATGTAACAACAATTTTATGCTGTTTTTGTATTTATATATATATATATATAACATCGTGACACCGGATACCAAGTTGACAGCATTTATGGTCACAACAGAAAAGAAAATACATACAAAACAAACAAAAAATGAAACTGAATTTAAAACGAACTTCGAAGTAGATATACATGGATATGTATAATGACAACGTTTATACTCGTAGCAAAAACTGACAAACATTTGTTACGAATTTCTAGCATTTTTTTATTTTTCTATTTTTTGCTTCTTCTTTTAATTTATGTTATTTAAATAAAAAACGGATGAAAGAAAATCTTTTCAAAAGAATTGTATCATCTTTTTATATATTTTAATTATGGGAAGTTTTAAGTTTTAATAGAGGGAAGGTCAATTGTATATTGCTGTGATTTTTCTTTGTCAAAATATTTAATGATGGTCAAAAAGAATTCTCACACTTAAAATTTAGGGTTAAAAGAAAATTTGACGAAATTAATATTTAAAAACACTATTAGTGAGAATTCATTTAAAATATTTTAAAAATGTATAAATTTTTAAACTTATACTAAATTGTCGACGTAATCAAAAACAAGAATGTTATAGTTGGACAAGACCCACCATATGATACCCTACACCACTAAGTATAGGCGTAGAAGTGATTTTCTGAGGGGGTCTTATATGCTATGGTCAATTATGGACCAACTCTCATTATTCCCATTATTATAATTTAAATGGAATTTATGTACCCTAAAGTTATTTCGGTACGTGGACCTTATATGTATATATAAAATAATCTATTTTTTATTATTATTATTATTTTTTTTTTTTTTTTTGTTTTAACGAAAATAGGTTGTATGGAGAAAATCTGTTTTTTGTTCTATCAAAACGATAAGTTCACTTTATAGGAAAAGTAGTGAATTTGATGAAAGGTTGTTTTACAGAAGAAGTTTTTGTTGATATCTTAACTGTTGTACACTGCCTCCCACTTGAATAAGGAATCACATTTTTTTAACTTTAATTAAGTATATCTCCTAAACTAAAGTTCAGAAAAAAAATAATTTTTTGCACAACCAAATTTCAAAGTGTTGGCTTTAGTTTTCTGAAGAAATAAAAAATATATTTTTTTATACTAAAATTATGCATTTATTTAAAGACATGTATTTCTGTGGTACTTTTTCGTGTGTCACTTGAATAAGGAATTCTTTTAATATTAATCAGGAAGGCTATGATTTGAATTTCTTTCAATATAAACGGCTAGAGAATTTTTAATTTGATAGTTTTTAAATAGTTTTTATTCAAAATGGTAAGGTTCTTAATAACTCTGAAAAAAAAAAAATCTGATTTTGAAATCTCAGGGTCAGAATCCGGTCCAAATAACCAAAAACATTAACAGAGGAAAAACAGTTGTGTACAATAATTTAAATAACGTGGAAAGATATGGAAAAAACATGAAAGGCCGGAAGAAAATGGCAACAACTCCAAAAGAAAGACGAAAAATTCTTAGAATTGCATCAAATTCTGCCATGTCGGTATCAAAAATACGTGAAAAAAGTGGAGTCAATGCCAATCCAAGAACAGTGCACCGTATTTTAAAGTCGTGCCCATACATAGTCCGACGAAAACTGCAAAAAACCACCATTTAATGAAAAACGCAAATCACAATGTCTACAGTTTGCCAAAAATACAATGACATGGTCCGACAAATGGTTTAAAGTTTTATTTTCCGATGAGAAAATGGTTAATATTGATGGTCCCGACGGGTTAAACTATTACTTCCATGACCTAGATAGGGAGGAATTATTTTTGAGCCGCAGACACAGCCGAGAGGCCGGAATAATGGTATGGGGTGTCATTTCGTATTATGGTACCATAGAATTAGTTTTTGTATCCAACAAAATGACTGCAACGACTTACAAAAATTTAATGATTTCTTTGGACCCATACCTTGGACGTACCAACACGACAACGCTCCGATTTATACCGTCAGAGCAGTAAAACAATGGATTAATCAATAAGGTGTTCAACTTTTGGATTGGCCCCATATTCACCAGACCTGAATCCAATGGAAAATGTCTGGGGTTGGCTTGCAAGAAAAGTTTATAAAGGGGGAAAACAATTTGAGACGATAGAATCCTTAAAGGATGCAATAACGGAAGCATGGAGTTCAATTTCGCTAAATTACTTACAGTCATTATATAAGTAGATGCCAAATCACATTTTTGAGGTTATTTCTAAAAATGGTGGCAGTACTCGTTACTAATTGAATGCTAGAAGATAATAACTTTCATTCTTATAACCTAAAATTTAAAAATGAATTACAGTTTGCTTAGTTTTAAAGTAATCCTTATTCAAGTGACACACGAAAAAGTACCACAGAAATACATGTCTTTAAATAAATGCATAGTTTAAGTATAACAAAATATATATATTTTTTATTTCTTCAGGAAACTAAAGCCAAGACTTTGAAATTTGGTTGCGCAAAAAATTATTTTTTTCTGAACTTTAGTTTAGGAGATATACTTAATTAAAGTTAAAAAAATGTGATTCCTTATTCAAGTGACAGGCAGTGTATATACAAAGAAAACATTTTTACATTTCTGGAATGTATTTTTACACAAACTGTTTGAATTGAACATACATATATGCAGTGCTGCAAATTTAGCACTTTTAGTGCTAGATCTAACACTTTTTAAACTTATTTAGCACGAAAAAAATTAATCAAGCACCTAACACTTTTTCTAGTGCTTTTAAAACTATTATTTGGTTTTATTAATTTGTAGTTTTGTAGCGTAAAAACGTTATCAGTGTTTTTTTCTAAAAAATAAAATATGATGGTTTTAGCAATGGTATGTAATGCGATCTTTAATGAGAGTGTTTAGCAAAATAAAGTTTGTAAAAACCAATACAATTGCAAACAGTTAACCTAACTGTCAAATATAATTTTAGCAGTTAAGTAAACTATATTTTTTTTTTTTTTATAAGAAATAATTACGATAAAATAAAAATAAAATTCAAAATTTTAAATATATTTTGCAATTTAGTTATAATTAATTTCGAATTTTCTTGGAAATTAAAATATTTATACATAATTAAACATTTTATTACCCAATTCAAAACTTCGTTACTACTTTATTTTTTCAAATTTTATATGAAAAACGAATTTTTATAAAAAGTAATAACCCTTGTGAGCATTTTGTTATATATCATTTTTTTTTTTTTTTTTTTTTTTTGAGAACTAAAAATTAGAAATTTTATAAAGACAAACCTTTTGTAGAATTTAAATTTTTGCTATACTCGTATATTGATTATTAAGTCCGTTTAATTTATGTATATTAAATACTTGAATATTATTTGGTTAGTTAAAAATTGAAATTTTAATAAAAATTTGATTTTGTTCATTTAAAGAGAACATTTTATTGCAAATTTAGCAAATTCATGAATATAGTGTAAACTCGATAATCCGAATTATTCGGCAATTCGAAACGCATTTCCTAACTCATTCCATACTATATATTCCGGATTAAATAATATTAAAAATACAATAAGAATTATGATATAATTATGATGTTAGAGTTAATTGTAGTTGAATTCCTTTATTTTCAGTTTACTTTTGTTAACTATGATAAAATCAGGGTTTTGTAAAATCCACCCATAAATTTTATTTAACTTTAATATTTTTAATATCTAAAGAATTAATTTCAGAATGTGTTTTTATTATTTTATTTAACGTTCTTTTAATTTTAAATCTGAAAACTAATAATATGTCTGTTTATTAACAAATATAAAAACGTTTTTGTTCTGAGCAGTTTTTTCTAAAACCTTGTTTTCATTTTTAGCACTTTCTGGCATTTTTATTTGTAAATTTTAGCACTTTTTCCCACTTAGGTTTTAGCAACACTGCATATGTGTATGTATGTGCAAATTTATTCCCAAACTTTTTTCATAAAAAAAAAGATTTTTTTTCATAAATATTATAAATACTTAATTATTTAATTTACAATAACGTTATTTTCAGAAATTTTAATTTATTTGTACTGAATCTAATTGCGAAATATAAATAAAAATAGTTATATGCACATATGTATATCAACAATAAATGCATTAAAATATTAATTTTTCGGAAAAAATCGTAAAAAGAATGCACAGTGGGGTAAAATTGAAATTTTCTTGAAATAAATTTGTGACATCTAATCAGCTGGTTGGATTTACATAAAATATCACAGAGGCATAGCAGAGGAGTGCACAATTTTAAGATTGTAAATGATGCCCCACATGCCCTTAAGGAGCGGAGCTATTGAGGTTCAAAATAGGGTACCTCTGACATAGAAAATTTTTAAACGCTTGTCAAATTTTTGTTTCTTATCCGATTGCAAATATTTTTTCATCTTCTTAAAGCTTTCGATCTCTTATAAGTTTCAAATTATATACTTTTGAAATTTCAAATATATCAGTTTAAAAAAAGAACGGTTCAGTTTTTTCAACATATATCAGAACCGATTTTCCAAATTTTTTACCCAATTAGTTAACAAACAAAATTATCTAATCAATAACAAAAAGTAGAAGTCCAAAATTGTTATTATTGTAAAACATCGCCATATTTTTTTTAAGTTCGCTTACCAAAATTACATTATTTTTCATTTTATATCTCTTAATTTGATTCGTAACAGTTTAATTTATTATGATTATATGTAAGCTGTCAATTTTTGATTGTAACCAATCAATAACAATGAATAGTATTTTTGGCCTTAAGTATTAAAAGCAATTAACACTAGTTGTTAGCTTGTATATACAATGAAAGTGTTTAGTATCATAATTTACCGAAATATTTACACAAATAATTTTAAGTGGCAAAAGGTAGAACTACAAAAGAATGTTTAAATGATGTTTTAAAACAAAAAAAAAAGCATTTACTACTTTATAATAGTATATAAATAGCTAATATACTAACAATAATAAAAAATAATTCGTTATTTGATCAAATAAAATAATCATATATAATAAGATGCATAATGTATTTGATGTCCCCAAAAAAAATCATTTTTAAATATAAATCCCCACAATTGCCAAAAAATACTTTAATAGATAATTAACTATAAAATTCAAAATATTTTTAAAAAAATTTTATCTATTTATTTATTTATTTACATGATATTACCATTATACGAATGTAGGATAAATATATTATCATTATTCTAGCATTAATTGCTATGACTATGAGCTACAAAAACTTTAAAAAAGGGAAATTTATTAAAAATTTCCCACAAATGGAAAGAAAATTTGCACAAAAATTGCTATAACAAAAAAAGAAAACAAAAACGGAAAAGTTCCTAAAAAAAGTAAATTATTCGAAATTTATTTATTTAAAAAGAAATATATATATATATATATATATATATATATTCAGATCTGAATTCACAAGACTTGAAACTAATAGAGTGCAACATTTTATCACCATAGGTTTACAATCATGTTTGTATTTCAAAGTTCAAAAACTTATAAAAATTGCCAAAAATTACCTAACTTTTTCCATTCTTCTACATTTTTGCTCGCGCATTTATACTTTTTAATCTTATTCGATCTTGTATGAACAAATCGCGCTTTGTGGAAAAATTCTACAACTTCTTTGTTGTTGGGCAGACTTTCAACGGTTACATACAGTGACAAAATTTTTTGGTTTTTTGGGCGATGTCTGTACGCCCCTCAATGAAATAAAAATTTTATAACGGGGATTGATTCATGTTGTAATTATGCATATTTTGAGCTATATCCCGTCGACGCGACCGAAAGTTTGGAAAACAAAGGCGAACATTTTTGAAGAAGTCAGATTTTTGTTATTTTACACAATAAAATCGAAGGAGTATTCAAAATTAATTTAATAAAAAATTTGATGAACTTTTTGAAAATTACGCAAAAATTAAACTTTTTGTTTTTGTATTTTTATATAGCAAATTGCAATTTATACAAATTTCAGATATATAGATATAAGAACGGCGATAAATATAATTGATCGGGATCATACATTTAAGTCAAATATCGTTTGTCAAAACGGATTTTGCTAAGGCATATATAACATGAAATTGGTCGTAATTGAAATAAATTAGTGGTGTTTGTAATATGGAGGCGCATCAAAAAATTTGAAAAGATAAAAATTTTATGGGTCAAACAAATTTACTTGGATTAAAAAAGGATCACAATATTAAATAGCATTTCTTTGTAATAAACTCTAATAAATTATATTTTCGTATTATATATGGAGAAATAACTTAGATTCGAACCCCATTTTTCGCAAAATTTTTAAAAATCGTGATTTTTAGTATAAAGAAAATTTTTAAAATTTTACTAGAAAACTCTAAAATATGCTATACTAATACCATCAAATATTGAATAATATATATATATATATATATATATATATATTTAGTAACTCAATATGCTTTGATATTGCTTGTAATTTTTACCGGAATTATACAAAATCTTTTACTTTGTAAAAATTTTTATATGTTCAACCTAAAGCCGCTATAACTTTCGCGCAACCTGCACGAAATGATTAATGAGAACTGATGCAATATATTTATACAAATGAATTTTAATGCGCCATCAAAAAAAAAAAAAAAAGTTTAAAAAATAACATTTTATTTAAAAAAAAAAACAAATAGGAAAAATTTAGGAAAAAATTATTAATTGATTAATATTCAAAAAGTTAATTTTTTGTTATGTTTTATAAATATATTTTAAGGTTAAATTAAAATTGCCTCTATAAGCATTGTTGCCAGATAAATTTGGTGGAAAATCCTCAAAATAATTAAATCGACTATTTTAAATCGTCAAAAAATCGTGATTTATATTCATGATTTTTTAGGTTTTCTATATGTTATTGAACATTTTCTGTGCTTTTTGTGATGAGAAATATATTTTATTTACGATAAAATTTTAAATCAAAAAGAAATTAATAAAAATTAATATAATGAAAGACAAATATTATCTATTAAATCTGATGATATGTAATTTTGTATGACTTTCAAAGAGAAAATAATTAAGTCTTAGTGCGATTTCAAAAAATTTATTATAATTATGGGATATTTAGTTTCGCTATTTAAGGATTTCTAATGCCTTGGTTATGAAATTAAAAGTTTTTTATAAAAATTGCAAAAAGATTTTTCGCTTTTGTGAAGTGTTTGTTCTCATTATATGATAAAAGTGTACATAATTAAATCGAATATAATATTATAGTGGTTTCCTTAAATTTCTTCTATAAATGAAGCATTTAAATTGACAAATTTAAGAAGATTTTTATTTTAATTGTTAATATTTATATGCCATCAAATTTACTTTTAAAGAAAAATATATAGAAAATGCTGAAAATAGTTCTGAATTTTCTTTTAGAAAAAAATTGTCAAATTTGGGAGAAATATCATCAAATCGTAAAAGTTTTTATTACCCCAAATCGTCAAAATGACGATAAATCATCAAATCTGGCAATAATGTCTATATGTTTAATCAAATATCAAAGTAATAAATATATTGAATGAAATACGCATATCAATGGAATTAATTTTATCACTTGTAATACCTGCAACATTCTTAGAAATAATTTAAATATTTTAGGATTTTTATTAATTCAATATTTGTAATAATATTTAATTAAATTTTTTTAAAGGAGTAGTATTTGAAAGAGGCCTACCTTTAAAATTTGTTAAAAAAAAACATGAGACACGCTTTTCTTCCTATTAAGTCATAGTTTCTGTAAATATTATATAAAACTTAGTTTCATTTTTGGTGATTGTTTTATTACCTTAGATTTGTAGAGTTTATTAGAAAAATGTAGTTTTCTAATGGAAATATTTACTTCTGCAAAAAAACGGTTTTTTCGGAATTTCGAAATCGTCAACCGATTTTTTCAAAATTCCAACTGATTGAACTATTCGAAAACTGAATTGAATCACTATAAGTACTTATTGAATAAGTATTTACATATGTGCTTTGAAAGAGAAAGTTATTTAAATTTTGAATTTTTATCTTTATTTCTTTTGTTTCTTCAAAAATGTTAGCCCTTTCAACAATTTGCTTATAATAAATAAAATATTTAAATTTGTTTGTTTAAAGCTTTGAATCACTATAAGTACTTATTGAATAAGTATTTACATATGTGCTTTGAAAGAGAAAGAAAGGAGAAAGACAAAGACACTTAAGTGTATTTGCTTCTAAATAAAGATTTACTACATATATTTATGTAGTTTGGTAAAGGCCTCCATCGTGCAGGTGTTCTAGAAGGTCTATTTACACCTTCTTTAAGATACAGTTGTTCATGCTAACCTACTTTCTACAATAGGGCCTTCAGGAATGCCTCATCCTTGCCAAAACAAAACCATTCAGAAACCGTTACAAAAATAATATCAAAATTCAAAGCAGAAACTCCAAAAGAAATAATAAGAATTAATTTAGTTTTGTTTAAAGCTTTGTCTAAGTAGGTTGTGTTTTTCTAAGTCAATTTTATTTTTTATTTATAGTTTTTATTATATGTAGGTATTTTATTAAAAACTAAATTGTTTGTATCATATCTGTGTACTTTTGACAAAATAAATTAACAAAAACTTATTTTTTTTTTTTCAGGAGAGTTAAACAATTAAAAAAATAAACACTTTCTATGAAAATGTAAATTTTTGAATAAATTTTCTTATCTCGACTTAAGATGTTTTGTCAAAAGTTCAGATATTTTTCTTAATACTGAATTTCCCCCCTTATATTGTAAACCGCTTCACATCACTTTAAAAAATTTCACATACAAATTTTTGAAAAACAAAAACAATTTATAGAAAAAATTTTTCAAAGTGAGCTGAAGTGTTTCACAAAATTAGGCCATTTGTTTTTTTTAAGTTTTAAAATTTTTACAATAATTTAAAATAAAAACATCGTTATTTTATATAAATAGTAAAATATTTTATTAAATAGTGTCTGTTTGTAGCACTTCTTCAGAAGACCTGTTGGCAGTTTTTATTCAAGAAGTCGCGAATGTGTAAGGTCTTGCTCTCAATGACAGAGATACGCTCTTCTGGCATTCTAGAAGGGCTCTCTACCCTTTCTTTTTACCACTGGGTTTGAATTTGTCTATGCATAAAGTGTGCCCTTTTTTCCCATTTACAATTTCGCATTACTCAAAGTCTACTTACTTATAACAATTTGTATTTTTGTTATTTCTAGAGTTGAATAAGATTTTGCGGTTAATTATTTCTAAACCGCATTAATATTTCCATGTAAAAAGTTATGTGATGTATTTGTGTGCGATTATTACAAATACCTTTATCTTATAGTCGTAAATATGTATGTATGAATGTATTAAAAATTTAACCTCTATGACAAATATTTAAATCTAGAAATGTTTTTTCTTTTTCAGACAGAAGTATGTTGTGGTGGTATTTTGCTCCACGAGTACTAAATATACTTATGTGAAATATGTTGAATGCATGTTAATACGCACAATAAACGAGTTTATCATCTTCGATGTTACAAAAATGATTACTAATGCTTTTAATAACTAGAGTGATATACTCGTGTTCTAACATTCTAAATTTAAATTATATATCCTTTTCAGTTTTGATTTATTTTGAAACTTAAATGTTCAAATAAATATTAAAATTAAAATTTAATTTAATAATATTTATTTCTGAATTTTTCATATTTATAATGAATGTCTAATGTGTTGTTATTTTTAGACAAATCAAACACTAAAAATAACATAATATAATATTTATTTGTTTAATAATTCTATTTCTTATTATAAATTTAATTAGTAAAGAAATTACACATTTGGTAAATACAATCATATCATGTTAAATATCAGTATCTAATTACTATTTATATCAATTGTTATTAAGTATTATTTTTGGATAATTTTCTAATATAAGTAGTTTAATTTATGCCAATAATATATTTTATCACCTTAATTTTATGTTTAATAAGACATTTATAATTTTAGTATGACGTAAATATTAGACACATATTTCACATAAATTTTGTTATGTTTTAGTTTTCAAGGGGATGTATTGAAATATTTTTTAATATTTTTAACTCAACAAGCGTGGGAATTTAAGTTTAATATATTCCCAAATAATAAAAAAGTAAATAAACATTAGCTTATCAATAAAATCACGTACAAAACAATAAAAAAATTGATAAACACGATAAAACCATGGATAAATATGAAAACATTTGTAGGAACTGATGGTTTTTTGAGTAGGATTCAAGGAGGGCGTGAGAAATTTTGTACAACAAGAAATATTCAGATAGGAATGATATTTAAAAAAGAGAAATATTATAAATATTTATAGTCCATCTCGAAATTTGATGGAGGGAAGTGAATTTTGGCATATAGCTTCATATTGGCGTGTACGCTACGCGAGTTATTAAAGGTCACCAAAATCAGTTTTTTCCCATTTATTTCGCTTAATATATATTGTGCGTATTTATAGAATATAAAATTTCCAAAATTTTGCTAAAGTACATTTTTATCATTAGTTTCGAAGTTTTTAGTTTTGGAGATTTAGCACATCTCATGTTCTATTTAATATTTCCTTTTTTATCCACTATTATTTCAGGACTACTTGTTCGATAAATTTGTATAGAAAATTATCAATAAATTTTCTTTCAATAAAAAATCAATAAATTTCAATAAATTTTTTTAATAGAAAATAAATGAAAGTTTTTTCTTTTCATAGAAAAGTATTAATAATTTTCCTCTACGAAATTTTTAATTAACGAAAAATTTCTATAAAAAGGAAAATTTATTGAAAAGGAAATTTTATAGAAAAAATATAATTTTCTTTTAATATATGTAGGGAAATTTTCAATAAAAAAAAAAATTTATCATAAATAAAAAATTTCGGAAAAAAGAAAATTTATAAAAAATTCTCTATAAAAAAAAAGAACGCAATAAAAGTTATTATTGAGGTTTGCAAATTTTCCCTGAGACAGATGTTAAAAATAGATAATTTTCAAAAAAAATTTCTTATTAAAAAATTCTCTATAAAAAATTTTTTTATATGAAATTTTTAAATTTTGAAAAATATTCTATATTCTATATATTCTCGGTAAGTCTTCGTTCTATAGAAAAAGGAAAAAAAGAAAAATTCTTCTATAGAAAAATTTCGATAAAAATTTTCCAATAACTTTACGTTTATAGAAAATTTTGATAAATTTTATTTTTATAAAAAATAATTGAAAAATTTTCCCTAAATTTCCCTTTCGTAGAAAATTTTCTTTCAATAGAAAATTTTCGATAATTTTTTTAATAAAAAATTTCGGTAAAATTTTTCGATAATTTTTTTAATAAACAATTTCGGTAAAATTTTCTTTCTTATAGAAAATTTTCAATAAATTTTCTTTTTATAAAAAATTTATGATAAAATTTTCTTTCATAGAAATTGTTCGATAATTTCGACAAATATTTTTTTTGCAGGTATATTTAAAAAAGTGTTCTTTTTATTTTTTCTTTTATAAATAATTTCAATAAATTTTCGATAACTTGTTTTCATAAAAAAATTTCTGAAAATGTTCTTTTTATATGAAGGAACTTTTCAAAAAATTTAATTTTTATATGAAATGTTTGATAAATGTTATTGTTTATAGAAAAACTTTTCAAAAATATTTGCTTTTGTATAAAATTTGTGTTAAATTTTCTTTTTCATAGAAAATTTTTGATCAATTTTCTTTTTACTGGAAATTTTTAATCAAATTTTTCAAGAAAATTGTACTTTCTATATAAAATAAGCTTTAAAATTAGGGCGGTACAAAAAGTGGCAATGATGGGTATAATTGATTCGGCCAAGCCGAATATATTATTCCTACTTGTTTTCTTTAGAAAATTTTCCATAATTTTTTTATAGAAAATTTTCGATGTTTATTTTTTTACCGATAATTTTTGATGATTTCTCTTTTTTGGAAATTTTTTCGATAACTTTACTATTTGTAAAACATTTTCGATAAATTTAATTTTTATTTTAAATTTGCAATAAAAATTAGAATAATTTTCTATTTGCACACAATTTAATGGTTAATTGTTCTTTTATATAGGTATATTTTGACGACTAAATTGCGATTATTTGTTTACATCGGCACCACTGTGCACTTTGTAAATATATACTCTTCAGGTATTCAATTTTTATTGCGTAAATTAAAAAAGTTCACAAAACAACAAAGAACTTTATTGAGGTACATGTAGAAAGAACTTGAATAGCTACAATAAATGTATTTAATTGTAGCTAATTCAAACGACAAAAATCGTACTGACAAATGTACTTTAAAATCGTGTCAAAATAACTACATATATTTGTACCACACGCATCCAAACAGACATTATTATAGACTTAATTGTTGATACATGTTGTAAAAAATCTTATAAAAAAAAAACTTGTATCATGATATTACGAAACTAGTTGTCTAGTCTCTTATTTAAACTCATTTCAATACTTTAAGTTTTTATCTTTCATTTTTACATTTACCTACTTATCCTGTTCATGACATCTGTTGTATTTTTGTTATAACAAATATCAAGATTTCTTTTTAAAATTTTGTTAATTTGTTATATCTGGTTTTATTTTTTCTATTATGTTTAATATACACATGTATTTTCCTTCCTTTGAATAAGTTCATTATTGTTGTTTTAGCTCTTTTTAATTTGTTTGTCATCTTATCATATACATTAAATAAATAAAGTAGAAAAAAACGAATGATTTTGTCTTAAGTGTTCAATAATGCAAATCACTTGAAACTACAGTAAAAGAATAAATATTTGCTCATTTTTTTGTGTCTTATGACCACTTTATTAAAAATAAATATGATTGAATGAGGCAATTAAGTTAAGCATTATTTGAGGGGAAAGACCTGAATATTTAACATATATAGACATAAGTACTTATGTTATGGAATATTATGATCAGGGCAAGTTTAAATATGAACGAAAAACAAAAAATTAAAATTTGCGCTTGGAAGAATACGGAAAAATTGGATGCCTAGAAAAACAGACCAATTCATATGTTTTCTTACATACATAAATGTCAATAAATACGCATTTTTCTAACTTTTAAATTCTGAGTTTTCAATTTTTTATAAAAACAAGTTAGAGCGCTATATTCGGCTGTACCGAATCTTTTATACCCTCTCCAACCAATAATAAAATTTACGCCTCAAAGCATGCTTTAATATTTTCACATTTATACTTACAAAAATAATCTCTTATCTAAAAAATAAAAAATAACAACACACTGATAGCTTCTGATGACTAAAAAATTTATATACATATGTTTGTAAGTACATACATGCTTATTCAAAAAACAAAAACATTGCCATATTTCTATTTCTAACTAAAAAACTTCGAAACATACATTTTTATGATTGTGTGTATGCATATACAATCAACAACTATTGCAATGCCATGATTTTTATATATATTTGTGTGTGTACATTTTTCATATTTTTTTCAGATTGTAATTTAAAAAACAGAAATTTTGGAAAAATATTTACAAAAGATTTGTACTTCACAAAGTCCAAAAATGCGTTTTGACCGATATATCAGTTACTAATGAACCGATTTTGTTCATTTCTTCCGCATAACATTCCAAAAAAGGATTCCGAATTTTCTGTGCAAAAACGAAATCTCTATATTGGGGCTTAGAAAAGTTGAAAACAAACACGCTTTTACAGGCCTTTTCTTGGTCATTAATGGACCGATTTTGTTGAATATTCTCTATAATTTGGCGTATAAAACATATATATCCGATAACTTTCTAAAAAGTGATTTCAACAGACAGACGCACATCATTATATTGACTTCTCTATCAATAACGATGCAGAAAATATATAATTTTTGGGGTCTTAGATGAATATTGTAGAAATTACAAACAGAATGACAAACTTATATATACCCTTTACACCTGTGGTGAAGAGCATAAAAAGAAAAATATATTAAAATTATACGTAAATAGTCTTTATTCGTAATACTTGAATTGTCTGAATTTTATTCTTCACAATTATTTACGAAGTATTCAAAAAACTTACAAAATAATTTATATAAAGTTCAAAAAATCACAAAGAAATAGCGTTATTGTTAGGAAAACTAATTTCTGTATTCATTATATGCAAATTTAAGCAAAAATTAAAAAGAAATATATTTTTGTAAAATACTTTTGAAATATGCAAAAGCTTACTTTTTAAGCTTGAAAAACTTACCCAGATTATGACCTTTATGCACGGTAGGAGAGACTAATTTTAATTTGTTTTAAACTTAAAGGTATGTTAAAAACATGTTCCAAAACTTTGGAGTGGGTTTTTGATGATCTTTAAAACATATTCAATGGTCTTTTTTGTTTTGGATAAGAAAAATTTAAAAAAAACTAATTTTTGTAAAATCTATTTCGAGAAAAGCTTGATTTTTGTACTAGACCTGTGATTTTCAATCGCTAATAGGGAACTGAAGATGCATTTTGAGCTCATCAAAGCCTATCGTTTAAGTGCTGTATCTATGGGACCCTATAATGTACATATGCCAAAAAAGTGGAAGAACTATATTCAGCTGAGCCGAATCTTTTATACCCTTTACAAAATCTATTTTATGTTTATATATAAATTCATTAAAACTTTAGTTTTATTAAATTATATTTTTGTTGAATTTACAAATATCGTAAATTTATTAAACCACATGTATTTATAAAAGAAAATATTTTTTCTGAAAAAATACTGGCAATTAAAAAAGTTTTAAGGAACGGATTCATATGCATATTATCTCTTATCCAAATGTTTGATTTAGTATGGAAGTATACTTTATATTTGTAAATAGACATTAACCAAGATATTGGAAACTTGTAAAGAGTTCTCAAAAACTTTTTGCTTGGGCATATGACTTAGGAAGATATAAAAAGAGAAATATAAAAAGTTTTAAATTCCTTTTTCAGTTTTCTACCAATAATTTTTTTTCGAAACAGTTACCTAGGAATTAGCTATTTTGAACTTGAATTACCCATTATATCAAAAATCCGTTTTTGTACCCAATGTTTGTTCACAACATTTGTCTTCAACGCTAGCATACATTAGAGTCAGAAAATATCATCTGACATTAATAAAAATAAAAATTTGTTACTATTTATAATGTACAAAATTGCAGTTGCCAAGTGGTTAAATTGATAATTTATCGATGTAGTATAATAAATACTATTTTAGGTTTTAAAATCTTTAAAAGCAAAAAAGTAACACAAATTTTCAGAATTATCTATAACTTTTACATAAACCTTAAATATCAGAATGTCCAATTGTACATTTTGCGAAGTTCGATTTTAAGCCATTTTGAAATGCTTGATATATTTTTGAATTTTTTAGACCTCCAGCTCACAATTTTTGTAAATAATTTGATATCTATAGGTTTTTTTTTTTTTTTTTTTTTTGAAACAAAAAAATTTACTACTTTTTGGGTAAATTACTCTACCAAATTTCATTGGAAATGGTATACATTTGACCACAGCCTATTTTCCCTTTTTCAACAACATTGTCTCTTTTTTTACCCCTTTTTTTTAAGTGGCACTAAATGCCGACTTTTTAACATTATGTAGTAAATGGCGAAAAACTGAGTTATTTGAAATAGATTGTTTTAAAATACGATGTTATAAAAAACCCCGGAGAATTTTAAATGAACTAAATCTGTTAAGAACTAAAGCTAACGATATTTAAAACACCAAACAATACAACAGTTTTTGCTTTTTTTTTATCAAATAAACCACTTTAAAGAAGTGGTTTAAGGTATTGAAGCAGTTGGCCCTTTTTTTCCGTAAAATCCCCTTTTTTGGAGACTTTTTTTTTGAAAACCGCTTTTTTTGGACACTTTTTAAAAATTCTCAACGTTAACGCTGATGCCCATATAGAGCACTTACCTAAATTCACTTAAAGTGCATAAATCACATAATAATTTTAATATCAGATTCAAATTTGACACAACTAGCTTTTATTTGTAAGTTTAAATAGATTTAGGCGTATCAGAAATGGTGGCAACACAGTGGTAATTATGGAAAAAATTATATTTTCTCAAATTTATAATTTCTTAATATGTTGAATAAACTTCAGAATAGTATAATTTTTAGAACGTATTTGTATCTATTTTTAATTATTGAATAATAAAATAATATTTATAAATTTCATATACACCAAAGAAAAAAATAAGAGTATAAAAAATATATGAGCATATTTTCATTGCTTTTCATTAATTTGTTCGGTGGGTTATAATATTAAAAACCATCTAAAATATAGAGAAAATTATATTTTCAACGATACCAATCCCTTATGTGATAATGCTGCGGTTTATTTAATGCTAAGTTTCGTTTACCTTTGCTCATATGTGAAATGTTGAAGTCTTTTTTTTATACAAAATAAAACAAAAGTATAGTTATGGAATTTCAAGCTGGCATATAGCCTAGAGGATAGGAATTCAAGGCTAGGAATTTTTAAGTGTGTCTATGGTTTCGAATCCTGGCGAACACAAGTGGAATTTTTATTTAATAAATTTCAGAGAAAATCTTTTTAAGTATATGGGGAATTCTCTTTTTGCATGTAACTTTAAACAACCGACGTTAAACCTCAAATAATTTTTTTGTAATTTAGACTTTTAAATAAATCTTTGATACAATTTTGTTAACAACACTTGGTGAAGGAAAACAACAAAAATTCAAGACCCAAAATGGTTCCAAAAAAGTGTTTGAAAATAATAATTCGCATAATCGCAGATTTTAGCATATGAGTCCAATTTCTCTAACGTAAGTTAAAAATATCTGTAGAAATGTGCCCACCTGTGTTCAATCAATGACTCGTTGATCAGTGTACAATTATATTGTGGACAAGTGATGAAATCAAAATTCTAATATTTTGCAGTATTTCGATTAGAAATTTTGCGTCGTTTCGAGTATTCCAAAATAAATATATCTCATTTGAGATATATCTCGTTAATGTACGCTCAATTGCAGCGATATAGAGAGTGCCCAAACTTGGGGAGAAAAAACGCTAATGACTCTAAGAGGTGCCTTTTTCGCGAGGTACACTCACAGCGTAATTTCAATGAAGCTAAAGTATCTCGTAATCAAAAAAGTTTTCCGAATTACATTTTAAAATCGATGTGGCGCGATAAAGTATTAAATTGCTACATTTTCTTACATTTTATGTGAAATTATATTTATAATAAGTACATCTATTCTGTTTTGGTTAAACGAAAAATATGTTTCAACAAAAATATTTCGTAAATCGTCGATGCATAATTGAAATCAGTGAAATTATATACCAATTTACAGCTATCATTGTAGCCTATATCGGAATCAGGTGGCATTCAAAATTTATTTTATATTTGCAACTTTTTATTTATTAACACCATTTAAAGATTTTTTTAGTTAGATGTAAAAAATACATCATCGAATTAAATGCAATTAAAAAAATCTATGCACGCTTTGTTTTTTTTTCCCCTATATTCTAAAGGTAGGTTCAATCAGAATAATGGTCTCGATTATGTTCACTATTATAAAACGTATTGTATTTTGTATACCTTTTTGTAGGTTTCATATGTGCATTTATTTTTGATATCGGACTTAAAATGTAATTTTTTAAATTTTTTCAATTTTTTTTCTATTTTTAACTACCATAACATAAACGGTCATTCCTTATTCGTTATTTCATTTAAAAAAAATTTTTGATTGTAAAATATTAAAAATATATCAAAATTTTTTATAAAATTAAAAAAACGAGAAAATCTATTCATAATTTGTTAATTAAAATTTGTTTAATGAAATGTTAAAAAATCATTATCAGTTTTAATTTCTATTTTAGACATATTGATGTGGACAGAATTATGGACATTTTTTATAACTTTTTAACTTAAACTGTCATAACACTTGCGCCGTTCGCTAAAAGTCATTCATGCAAACGTCATTAAAAAATGTTCAATTTTTCTTAAACCCCAAAAGTAAACGAGTTTGAAGTTTGAAACTGAATTTAATCCTTAATAAGTCTTGCAGTAATACTATTCTAAACAAATCTGAACTCACAAGACCATAGTATCCAAACCGAAAACCGGTTTCGGTTTTTTATAAACGCTGTCGGTTTTGATTTTTTTCAAAACCGGTGTTTTAAACAGCATTTTATTTAATTTTTTTATCGAATTTTATCGAGTTCAAAAAAGAAAAATTACATGACTAAAAATAAGAAGTTTTACGTAAATTGCTAAATGCGATAAAAACGAAAGATAGCTTTAAATAGTTTAAATAGTTGAAAGAAATCGAAATACTCAGTGCACACAAAAAATTTAAACGTTTAAGTTTTTGCTTTATAACGTTTGTTGCATGGATATGTATACATTAAAAATAAAATACATTTATCATTGTTAATTATAATGTTGTATATGTACCAAATGAGCCCCATCAACCAAATTGCCTCAAACTCCGATTAATTAGAATGTAATGGGCTTTATTCAACAAATATTTAAAGGATACTAAAAGCTTAGTAGTTCATACATTTCAGCAAAAAAGTTACCGAATACATAGTAAAAGTTTTGCAGAAAAGCTTACAAGTTTTACAATAAGACATTATATAAAATTTAAAACGTTTTTTCATAAAAAACATACCAATAGATGGTTCTATTGGTATAATTTTTATAACAAGAATTTTATGCACTAGTTTTTTTCGTGCTCAGTTATAAGCATTTCAATTACAAAATATTTTTTGTTTTGGAAAGAAATATTTTCAAATACTAGGAATAGGAATAAAATATTAAAGAAAGTTTATTAAATAAGATAAAGCAAATAAAAAAGATCAATATAGAATTAAAAAAAAAATAAATAAATAAAATATTACTCTAAAGTTATAACGTGAATAAAAAACATTAATTTTGAAACTATGCACATCAAAATTTATAATTTGTGCAGAGTAAAATTTGTATGTACGAATAAATTTAGGCTTTGGTTAAAAAAATAAAAAAAGGTAAATATTTTCTTGTTAAGAAAATTAAATGACTTAAAACCGGTTAACCGGTTTTTTCAAGAGTCGATTAAACCGAAAACCGGTTTCCTAAAAAAGTCGGTTTTTGGATACTCTACTTCATAGATATCAGTTTAAAATTATGATTCTTGTTCAAAGTTCAAAAACTTTGAAAAAGGGATAAAAATTACTTATATAAGCTAAATTCTACATATTTTTTGTTATTGTGCGGACTTTTAACTGTTAAATACAGGGTGGTCAAGTTTTGGTGACAAAATTTTTTAATTTAAAAATTTTTTGGGTTTTTTGGGGAGATTCTGGGCGTCCCTGAACAGAAAACAAATTTTGAAACATGGATTGATATTTTTTGCAATTGTGCGTATTTTACTATATATCTCGATGATGTCCCGAAATATTTAAGGCAGTAGATAGTCTCAAAATTTGGAAAACAAGAGCGAAAATTTTTCAAAAGGTCAGTTTTTCGCGATACACATTCACAGTTTTATATAGAATAGCATGGATTACTGCGTGAACTTAGTTTTTCGTGATTTTACACAATAAACTAAATTTAATAAAAAAAAAATGTATGGATTTTTTGAAAATTACGCGAAATTGCACTTTTTTGTATTCTTATATAGCAAGTTGCAATTTGCATAATAAGAACTGCTATAAATATAAGTGATCGGGAGCATAAATTGAAGTCAAATGTCGTTAATAGTGGAAGAAGGGACGCTTTTGTCAAAATACATTTTGCCAAGGCAGATTTAAGTAAACCCTAAAATATGCCGCACTAATACCATCAAACAATGAAAATATCATAAATTTTATTTGGATAACTCAGTAGGTTTTGATATTATGAGTAGATTTTACCAGAATTATACATAAACTTCTAGTTTGTAAAAATTTTTATATGTTTAACTTAAAACATATAATGCACGAAATGATTAACGCGAACTGATTCTACATGTATTCGAGTCACTTTATATTTATACAAATGAATTTTAATGCGCCATCAAAAAAAAAAAAATATTTTTTAAATGCCTAAAATCAAAAATTTTTGATAATAGCTTAAATCCTTTTTAGTTTTGATTTATTTTGAAACTTAAAATTATCATTCTTAAAATTAAAATTAAAATTTAATTTAATTTTATCTTTTATGGATTTTACATATTTATAATGAATGTCTAATGTATTGTTATTTTTAGACAAATCAAACACTAAAAATAACATAATATAATATTTAATTCTTTAATAATTCTAAGAAATATTTTATAAACTTAATTAGTAAAGAAATTACACATTTGGTAAATACAATCATATCATGCTAAATATCAATATCTAATTATTATTTGTATCAATTGTTAATAAGTATTATTTTTGGATAATTTTCTCATATAAGTAATTTAATTTATGCCAATAATACATTTTAATATGACGTAAATATTAGATACATATTTCTCATCAATTGTTATGTTTTAATTTTCAAGGGGATGTATTGGAATATTTTTTAATATTTTTAACGCAACAAGTGTGGAAATTTAAGTTTAATATATTTTTAAATAATAAAAGAGTAAATAAAAATTAGCTTATCTATAACATCACGTACAAAACAATAACAACAACTGATAATAACGATAGAACTATGGATAAATATGAAAACAAATATGAATAAAAAATTTCTAGCAAACGATTGTTTTTTGATTAGGATTCAAGGAAAGCATGGGAAATTTTGTGCTTATTATACATTACATATAAGGGAAAAACTGATTTTTGTGACCTTTAACCGCGAAGAACTGGCGAAACGTATACGTGATTGCCAAAATTCGCTTCCCTGTAACAAAATCTTAGCTTGAGTCACTTTTTCACCATATTTTCCTGGAGTATTAAAAATTTTCGTTACATTTTTTTTATAGTTTTTTTTTTTATTTAATTGATAGCAAGCTTTCGATAAATATTCTAATTGTATAAAATTTTCGATAAATTTTATATTAATAGCATATTGCCAGTTTTTTATACAATTTTCAATAAATTTTCATTTTATGGAAAATTTTATATTAATTTTCATTCTATAGAAAAATTTTATTAAATTTTCTTTTTAGAGCAATTTTTCGATAAATTTTTCTTTTCATGGATAATTTTCGATAAATTTTTCTTTTCATAGATAATTTTCGATAAATTTTTCTTTTCATAGAAAATTTTCGATAAATTTTCTTTTTATAGAAAATTTTCAATAAATTTCCTTTTTATAGAAAATTAATGAAAGTTTTTTTTTCATAGAAAAATATTGATATTTTTTCATAGAAATATTGATAAAAGAAAATTTTATTGACATTTTTTACCAAAGGAAATTTTGTGTAAATTTTCTATAACATAAAAATATGTATGGAAAATTTTCAATAAAAAGAAAATTTCTCATAAATAAAAAATTTCAGTAAAAATAAAATTTATAGAAAATTCTCAATAAAAAGAAAACACAATTTAACTTTTCCTTCAGACAGGTGTTGAAAATAGAAAATTTTCAGTAAACCTTTTTTCAAATGGAATACCATTATGGTTTCCGGATGGCATTGAATGAACTTGATTGTCAAGATATTTTACAAGTTGACAACAGTGTTGCCAGGAGGTGAGAAAAAACATGCTAAATTGGACTTTATAAAAGGTCTGAAAAGGCTAAATGACCAAGAAATGAGTCCAAGAAAAGCTTTTTTTATTTAAAAACTTAGTTTTATTTTTTGTTCTCATTAGTTTTTGATATTTTTTAAAGATGCTGTAGATTTAAAAATAAAGCATAGAACGGCTGTCAGCAAAATGATCAAGTGAAAAATAGATAATTTTATTTCATTTGCAAAAATGCTTCTGTAAAAACAAAATTAGTGTATTAAATAAGAAGTTATTTTCTTCACTGTTGAAATACTAAAATTTTAACCTTTTGAAGGCATTTTAAAGAATAAGAAGAGGTTAGAAAAAAATCCAGAAGCTAAAACGAAAATTTTGCAACTAAAAACAAATTAAAAAGGCTAGATTTATTATAGGTAATTATATTTTAATAAACTTCATTAACCCTGTGGTTAATATTTATGAATATAATTTAAAAAAATATAAAAGCGAAAAATCACCTAAAAATTTGGAAATGATAAATCAGAAAGGATTTATAACGCAAAAATTACGAAAAATTACGTTAAAATATTAGATCATTTTTTATATAAAATATATACATATAACCAAAATTTGTATGAAAATTTTATATTAGATTTTTTACTGGATCATTTTTCTGAACCGCAGTTTTATTTATAAATTTATTGTAATATCTTTAAAAAATAATATCAAAACTAATGAGAAGAAAAAATAAATAAATAAAAAAATAAGTTCTTAAATCAAAAAAAAAAAAAAAAATATTAGCTTTTTCTATCCTTAAATTTTATGGCCTTTAGCCTTTTCTGACCTTTTCTAACGTTCAATTTAACCTAATTTTTCCCACCTCCTGGCAACACTACAAAAATTGCACTTTTTGTTTTTATATTTTTATATAGTAAACTGCAATTTGTACAAATGCTGGATATATAGATTTAAGAACAGCGATAAATATAATTGATCGAGTCCACAAATTTAAGTCAAATGTCGTTGATGGTTAAAAACGAGATACTTTTGTCAAAACAAATTTTGCTAAGGCACATCGCTTGTTATAATGCTTAACGTAAATGTACTGATGCATCAAAAAGTTTCGAAAGATAAAAATTTTATGGACCATAAAAGAATTTACTCAGGTTAAAAAAGGCTCACAATATTAAATAGCATTTCTTTGTAATAAACTCAAATAACATATATTTTCGTGTAATATATGAAGAAATAACTTAGATTCGAACCCCATTTTTCGCAAAATGTTTGAAAATCGAGTTTTTTAGAATAAAGACATTTTTTTTTTAATTTTATCACCTCCGCAATAAATTGACGATATCGTATTGGGATCATCTGAAAAAAATTAATGCAATGCTTCTATTTTTCAGTCTCAAATTTTTTAGTTTTCGAAAAAGTTTTTCAAAAATGAAAAAAAATGTTGAAGACTTTTGACTATCGACAATTACATGAAACGATGCCCAAAAAAGCAAATTTTTTACCTGGTGTCTTCCAATTGCCATAAAAATTTGTGTCCACAAAATTCATTAAACCATTGATCAATTTCAGTTTCGCGAAATTGCAAAAAGTCGCGATTTTATTTCGCCTTTTTACTTTCTTAAAAAGCAAACAATTTCTTAAGTATGAAAATTTGAATGACAATATCTCTGGGAAGACTTTGTGAATTTTAATTAAACGGCTTTAACATGAATATTAAAACAATTAAAAATGCATTTTAAAGCAGTTGTATTTTTAAATGCATTTTTCGTTTAATATGCTATTGAAATTTTTTGATATTTAAACATATTTGGAAAGTATAGAATCTTTACATTAAAATAAAAATCTAAAATTTTTTGGGCTCGCAATTTCAGAAAACTGAAAACTGAAGTATATACATATATATGTAAATTATTTGCGTGTAAAATTTTATTAAATTCGAACAACACTCGGTACATTTTTTGACATTCTTTCATGGAATTGTCGCTACATAAAATGTTTAATACTTTTTTTGTAAACAATACACCAATATGCTTTGAAATTTCTTCAATAATGAAAATTGTCATATCCTTTTAGGAAAAACGGAAATGTTCAAGGAGTCCTGGGAATACGAACTCAGGCTTAACGGTTTATGGTATAGAACACTTGTTCTAGACTATTTAATTTCACAACTTTTTGACAGTAAAATATTTATATACTGTTGTATCTAAAAAAGAAAATATTATTTAATTTGGGCGAAGAAAATTGGAAATGTGTTTGAGGCTGTTCTGGAAAATCATTTATAACTCCGCCATTCCTGAACGGATTTCGCTAAATTTCAATGCTAAGTTTCTGGAGACTATATGCCACATATTTGTTGAAAGAGAAATGTGTTTATTGTACTATGAGCTTGAAAAAAATCCATTTCAACACTCAGGTGGACAGATATTTTACAGTACAATTTGCCAGCACTACTTATATGGGCTATTATCAAAAATTTTTAACTTGGCTAAACCTGACTTTAATCTTTAATAAGTGTTGTGGTAATACCACTTTAAACAAATGGTTTAAAGATTGTTGTTCAAATTTCAAAAACCTAGAAAAATTTCTATAAATTAATTAACTTTTTTCCATTCTTCTACACTTTTTGTTAGCGCGTTATACTTTTTGATCTCATTCGATCTTATATAAACCAATCGGACTTTGTGAATTAATTCTACACCTTCCTTGTTATTGTATGATTTTTCAACAGTTAAATACAGAGTGGTCGAATTTTGTAAATACAAAATTTGAAATAGAGACTGATAGTTGCTGTAATTATAGGAATTTTGTGCTATATCTCGTTGATGTACCCGAAATAGTCAACGTAGTAGATAGTCTCAAAACTTGGAAAAGAAAGAGCTAAAATTTAACAAAAAATCTGTTTTTCACGAATACACAATTAAATCTAAGGAGCATTAAAAATAAATTTAATAAAAAAAAATTGATGGCCTTTTTCAAAATTACGCAAAATTGCATTTTTTGTTTTTGTATTTTTATTTAGCAAATTCCATTTTTTTAAAATCTTGCATGTATAAAACGGAACGGAAAACAGATTTTGCTAAGGGACATTGCAAGGACAGCATGAAATTGATGATAATTGGTATAAATGGTTGGAGTTTGTAATGCTTAAGATGCAAATAAAAAATAAATTTTATGGACTAAAAAAAATTCACTTGGGTTAAAAAAGAATACAATACTAATTAGCATTCATTTGTAATAATCTCTAATAAAATATATTTACGTATAATTTTTGGAGAAATAACTCAGATTCGATTTGCATTTTTCGCAAAATTCGTAAAAATCACGATTTTTAGTATAATGAAATTTTTTTATATTTTGCTAAGAAACCCTATAAACCCTAAAATTTTTTTATATTTTGCTAAGAAACCCTAGAATATGCCACACTAGTACTATTAAACACTGAAAATATCAAACATTTTATTTAAATAACTCAGTAGGTTTTGATGTTAAGCGTAAACTTTATAAACTTATAGTTTTTGTAAAACTTTCGCGCCTCCTGCACAAAATGATTTGCGCGAACTGATTCTGCATGTATTCGAGTCATTTTATAGCCATGAATTAAAAAAAAATAAAAATCAAATATTTTTTATAATGGCCCATATATAACCCACATTTTATGTGTAGGATATAGAAATAATATAAGATTATATTAAAAAATCCTAAGACCAAAAATAAATTTATCTGTATATAATTTAAATTCTGTTTACTTATTTAGATAGAATATAACATGTGAACATATTAATCAAATACTTATTTGTATTTATTTTTCTTCAATATAGAACAATAAAATTCATAATTCAATCTTTATAAAATCAAATGTATCTATATAAAATACTGTATAAATACTAAAATAAAAAAAATATTGACCTTTTTTACAAAAATACCCACAATATCTAAACAAAATAAATTTGCTATTTAAAATCTGTTTTATATCTCTTTTATTTTGTTGAGTATATTAATTTCTTTCTTTCAAAACTGCCAGCACATAAGAAGATATTAAAAAATGTTAAGAATCTATATGTAAACAATAGAGGCGGAAAGATAAACAAATTGTATTCTTTAATTTCATTAAACAAGTGAGAACAGAAATGAAGTTTTTTTTTTATGTACATACAATATATATTTCCCGCGAAAATAAACAAAAATAAGCGTTTTTCTAACAAATACCAAACAGAATAAACGATAAAGGAAGATATAATTGTAAGTATGAAATTTACATCTACATACATATGTATATGTAAAGTAAAGAATTTTAAAATTATAGATACAAAATAAATTAAAAAAAAAACTAACTAATAAAAGCTTTAAAATAATATAAAAAAAATTTATTCGCATGAATAATGAAGAAGGTTATTAAAGCAAACTGTTTGCCCTAACTATTTATATTTGTTAGTTTTTTTTATATAATTTTCCTAGAATTTTAGAAACATTTTAATTACTTCTTGGATTAACAATACAAACATAGCTATGTTATGTTACATAGTATTACAGATTATATCCCGAGATTTCCCGTTGCGAGATTCCCGGGAAATTTACCATTTTTCGTGTTCCACTTTCCGGAAATTTCGTTCGGGAATTTCGGGAATTTTAAAATAGCTTAAATTTATGCAAACTACTACAATTTTAACAAAAAGTAATTAATTGGAAATTAATATTTTGAAAGAGTAATTGATTCTAGGTAAAAACATATAAAATAAAGCATCTGTTACCGGTTTTGTTATCTGTTAAAAAAATCGTTAATTTTTTTCACTCTCCGTGTAGTTTATCGCCAAAGTTACAATAAAAACTTAAAATCGAAATTTTTCAAATTTATATTTTTGTATTTTTTTTCTTTTACAATTTAGTTTTTTATTAAAATTAATGTTGTAGAAATATTTTTAATAGATATATATATATATATTTTAATCGATTTAAAAGCGGTTTTTTCTAGTTTTATATAGAAACTCAAAAAGTTTTTAGACGAACGTGGGTGAAAGTAAAAATTTTGCGTTTTTACTTAATATGTGTAGTATGCAGATAATGCATCCAAAGCTTTTCATTCGGCATTCCCAGGAATTTTTAAAGCAATTAAATGGAAAAAAACTGTGTGAACTTTAACAAAAAATTATATATTTCAGTAATATTTTATATATTTTAAGGAAAATTAAGTTAAAATCCAGCTGGAAACTATATCTTAATGACAACGATTTCTTAATAAAATGTCAGAACTAGAAAACAGCATGTGGAAAAGCATCATAAATTGAAAGTATCTTCAAGACATTTTAAATATACATTACGTTATAAATTTGTCAGTAATATAGACATATGGAATTTGTCTCATGAAAATTTTAGGAAATCATTAAAGAGAAAATATTCTCTGTTATGAATTGATCTTGTGAGCATTTTGTAATGTATATATATATATATATATATATATATATATATATTAATTTTGTCATATTTACTCATATTCCAAAAACAATAATATAGTATAACAAAATGATCTTTTGATGTGATGGTAGGAAACTGAAAATAAATTTTTAAAACTTGTTTAATATTTTTTTCTGTATTCTACTCATCAATACATATTGTGTGAGTGGTCACCTATTTTTCTTTTAGCCTCTAAATTTGTGTTTTAGCTTCTAGCTTTTTTTAGCGCAGAACGGTCGGATTGAATCGTTGCTATTGTTTGAAACATATTTTAAATATTATAGCTCAACAGCAATCGATTATCACAAAATCCTTCGTACATTTCTTTTATTTTCTCCAAATCTTGGTGGAGCCAATTTCTTTTGAGATAAATACGAGATAACAATATGAGGGATATTCTGTTTCCAATATTCCAATAGTTGTGCAACAAATTGACGTTATTGGCTTAAAATCCAATATTTTGTGATTATCCGGAAAGTTATGCTTTATTGAGCGCTAAATATTTAATAAAATTTCCTTAGCTTTCAATTTTTGAATATCAGAAGCTTCTTTCATTAATTTTTTCTTGTATAGCAATTTAATTCATTAAAAGTCGGATCTTCATGTGACTATATCATGTAAGAATTTTAAGATTAAAACAAGCAGCTTCTGAAACTACTCGAGTCTAAATGTTCTCCGGATTCTTTAAGGTTTTGTAGCTGTTTACCTTTCTAATATCTTTAATATATTCAATATTATGCTGAAAATTGGTAGAAGGTCGAACACAATTTTCTAGGATCTTAAATAGCTTCGTCGTCCTTGACGGCATATCTTTAGAAGATATTAAAATATTAATAAAAACTTGAGAAAATAATAATGTTTTAATTAAAATTATTAGCTTTTTTCTGGCCTTTAAGTTAAATTTAAATTGTTTTTAAGTTAAATTTAGTCACTTTTTTCTCATCTCCTGGCAACACTGATACATACATATGTATTGTTATAGTATTTTATTGAACAAATGCGTAATGAAATTAGCTAATTTTATTTATCGTATACCTATAACAAATTTATAATAATGAAAAATAAACAAAAAAAATGTTAAATAAAATATTTACACCTTCATGTGTACATAAAAAAAGTATATAAATGCAGAAATAAATAAAATCTTTAAAATAATTAACAATAGAAAACTGTCTAAATAAACAAAAGACTTATCCAAACTTATGGTTTGCAATACCTGGGTATGAATAAGCTATTTCATGATTTCAAAAAATTATTTATGTAGATTTAAACACACACATTCTCTTTTTATATATGTAGTATTTAAACGTATTGAGAGCAGCCAATGGCAAATTTACCTTTTTAATTCTGTATCTAATAGTCTTTAACAAATCAAAAGTTTGATGTTTATGTCATGTACAAACATACATACAATGTAGATCAGCTAAAACAAAAATATTCGTTCATCGTTCGATTGATTTTAATGCGAAATATTTAATCAGGGATCGGAAATAACTGTTATTTTTACATTTTTAGATAAAAAAGTGTAATAATCAAATGTCAGAGAACTGATTAAAGTATACCTTACAAACCGTTATGAAATCGTTATGAAATGAAGTCGTAACAGTTACGGTCCCTGATTAAAAGAGAAAAAGTTAAACATTTTACAGATATTAAACACAAAGTAACACAGAAAAATTTTGGAAATAATTTTTTATATAAGTTTTTATTAAATCTTTCTTTTTCAGAAATAAGCACTAAGTATTAAAATCTTAACCTGAAATTTAATTAATGGAAATTTTTTTAATAATTTTTTTCTTAAAATTCTCATTAGGACCTACACATGCAAGAAAGAGAAAGTATTAAAAAAATCATATATTTACCACTTCAAAAGTATAGCGTATGCACTTATATTTACGAAAAATGTTATAAAAATTATTTCAGAGAAGAACATCAAAAACAGTGAATATGAATCATATATAAAGAATATTTTCCAAAGATAACCTTCGATTAATATAACTACTACTGCAGCTATTTTTCAGCATTGCGTACTTCCTTTTAATGTCAATAGTGCTTTAAAATCATTGCGAGGAAATCATTTACATCAAAAATTTTACCAAAAGTTAATCCAATTTTCTTTTAATTATACAATTTTCTGCAAATTATTTTCTTTACTTAAGTTAAACAGTAAAAGAAGAAGGAGGTTTTGGATAATGACATCCAAATACAAAGAACAAAAATAATAATAATTTTATGAAATCATATACATTGAAGTGTTTTACGAAAAAAAGTTGTATCAAATGATGATTAGCATCTTCTTGTATGATTCTCAAAATATTATATCTGAATGTTTTTATTTACCTGAGCTGAACAATTTTTAAAATTACAGATAATTAACCATTTAATAGCAAAAGTGTCAATTTTATACATTTGGTTCCCAAAAGGTTAAATCAGTAATTTTTCCAAATAAGTTGTATAGAAATATTTAGTATACTTCAATAACAATGAGTTTATGAAAGATATAATAAAATCTCTCAAGTCTTTGAAGTGTAGTCGCTCTTTTACACGAATTTATAGTTTTCTGGCAAACTTACGCTTCTTGTGACATTTATTTTCTTAAGTAACCATTTATATGTCACACAATTTAACTTAACCTATTAAATGTAAAGGGTGTGAAGATAGCTACGAAAGTTAGCTACGTATTTTAATTTTATGTTACCTAACAGTTCTCTCACTCAAAGACTGTTATGTTAGCAGAATTTGATTATTTTCAATTTTAATAACATTTTTAAAAATGTTAATGACTTTTATTTAACAAAATAGATTTAGCTGCACTTTTGTTTACATTTTTGAAAATGTTAATAGCATTTTTGTGATATTTTTTTCATTAAAATTATTATAATTTAAATGTTTGAATAAAAAAATTATATAATTAAAAACTATGATTTTTAAACTACCTTACGTTTCAGAAATATGTGTTTAAAATAAATACTTTTCAAAATTTTTATTTCTCAAAAAATCTTTATATGATGATCCAATTGATGATCAAAAAATGATCATAGGTTTTGAGAAATAGAATTTTGAAAATTTTGAAAAAATTCATTTTCTCATATAAGGGCCCTTTTGAAGATCAAAAAATGGTTCAAAATTAAAAAGGTGCTCCATTTGGACCTGGTAGGCTCGAAAGCTATTGTCTTAAGTATTTCAGAACAGAAAAGGTAATATTAAGATTGATCATGGGTTTTGAGTAATAGAATTTTGAAAATTTTGAAAAAATTCATTTTCTCATATAAGGGCCCTATTGATGATTAAAAAATGGGTCAAAATTTAAAATTTAGACCTCGTAGGCTCGAAAGCTATTGTCTTATGGATTTCAGAGCAGAAAAGATAATATTAAGATTGCTCATAGGTTTTGAGTAATAGAATTTTGAAAACAACAACAATGGTAACGAGTACCATGTTTTTATCCCTTCTTTAAGACACTTACATTTGCAAATTTTAGCTGGTTTTATCCTGATGACACGGAGTTTATGTGTATTTTTCTTTCTAGTAAAGTTTTTAAACATTTTAAAAATATTTATATTTTTAATAAAAACGGGTTAACAGGTTTTTTAAAGTAAAATCGTATTCGAAACCGGTTTTATTAAACAAGCGGTTTTCTGAAAATATCGCTTTTTTGACTACATTATTTGTGATATACTCGAGAAGATATATAGCAAAAATAAAAAATTTCATTTTGTAGTATAGAGTTAATATTCTATTCTTTGATCACAAAACTTTATATTTAAATACCTTTATCATTACTTATTTTAAAAATGTTTGCACTAAAAACTTTAACAATAATTAGCTATTTCTATCGCACAGTGGTCCCAAAGCAATTTTGTTTTAATAATTTTAACGTGTTCCGTTGGAGATATCTAAATAAAATTTCACATCTTTAGAGCTGAGGTATTTTCGAGTTGACTTGACTCATTTATGACTTCAATGTAACAAAAAAATCTAAATCTAAACAGTCTAAACATAGGTAATTTAAAAAATCTAAACATAGGTAATCCTTGTAAATCTCTACAAAAACACGTTTACATGTGTAGGTTCTCTCTTTTGTTTAAAAGCTATTTTGGTTTAAGCTAATTTTGCTCACATTTTTGGCCTCGTTTTTTTAACTTTTTAAACTTGGAGGCCTCAATTTGGCTCCTAAATTTTTTTCAAGATATCCAAAAGATTTCTCATAAAATTCTAAATAATATTATCAGATATATATATATCTATCCAATAAAAAGTTATATCAATCTGAAGTTGTAGCTTAAAAGAAATCACATTTTAGGATTATTTTCCAAACAGTTGGTAATATTCTTTCTCTTCTGAAATATTTTTTCCCAAGAGTATTAAATTTTTGTAATGGTTTCAAAAGAAATCTTAAAGTAAATGCGTATAAAGAAAAATCTGAGGCGCTTTGGGCAATGGTTTCCCCCTAAGCCCTATCCAAACTTTGTAAATTTTAAAAAAGCTTTTAATATTTTATAAAATTCTCATATATTGTCTATGTACATCCATATGTTGGTTAAATACAAAAACAAATATTTTTTGAGCCATGCCTTTTACAACGGCTGGGTGATAATTTTAATAAAAAAGTCAATTTTTAAAACAAGTTTTTTCAGGACTGGAATTTCGGATATTTTGGCATAAAAAAGTGGGAATATTTTTAATTCCCTGATTTTAAAACAAGTAAGATTATGGAGAATTACGGCTAATAGTAATAAATTAAATGAGGTGAAATTTCTCCAGACCATGACCTAAAAAAGTTAAAATTTTGATTTTAAATATATTTTTGAGAAATAAGATTAAAATTTAAACAAGTAGAGGAAGTTAATTGAAATTTTTGCACTATATACGAGTAGATAAACTTGTTTTAATATCAGCGAATTAGAAAACCTCCCACTTTTTCGTACCAAAATTGACAAGGTCTGAATTGAGCTTGAGGGGAAACCATTGCCCAAAGCGCCTTCGATTTTGCTTTATACGCATTTAAGTTAAGATTTCTTTTGAAAATATTACAAAAATTCTGTAGTCCGGAACAAAAGAAATATTTTAGAAGTGAAAGAATATTACCACATTTTTGAAAAAAACACCAAAACTGTAGCAGTACTATTTGGAATTTTATGAGAAATCTAGTGGATATTTAAAAAAAAATTGGTTCTAAAATTAAGGCACCAAGTTTAAAATACTTAAAAAACAATGCCAAAAATGAGGGTAAAATTTGCGTCGGTGGTCTATCCTCTACCCCCATGACACGCTAGAGGCCTGTACTTCTCCAATCAACTTGAAAACACCTCAGCCATGATCAATTTTCTTTAGATATCTCTGATGGTTCATAAGTTACAGAATTATTTCCAAAAAAGCATTTTGGAACCACTGTGTATCGTTTGTTATTAACCACAAACATAAAACTTAAACAAAACTCAATGATTCAATTCTATGGATAAAGAAAAAACCATAAGCAAAAAAAAATAAATAAATTAAAATATATAAGTATAAATATACAAAAAAATAAAATAAAAATAAAAAACTTTTATAAATTAATCAAAAAGTCTTAACTACAATTTACAAAAATATATACACATATATAAATAACATAAAATGCTTATTTAGACATACATACATATGAATGTATATGTATATAACTAATCCCAGCAGTTTATTTAGTAAGTAATTGACCCTTTTGACCCTTACCGTTTAAGTTTCACTAGTATTACCTACTTGGTCCCCCAACCAGCTTAATGGTACTTGCCACTTTATTGACCCTTGGGTAAATGGGAAGAAGTCATAAAAGAAGATAACTAATATTTTTAATGACTAATTGGAATAGTGTTAGCTCGTTGTCTTGAAAGTGATTATGTGTGTAAAAAATGAGGCACCTCGTAGTCATGGAGGTGGTGATTGCCATTTAATTACCAATTGACTTCCTTCTAATAAAGTAATTAATGGTGCCATAATGTACTCGATAAAATAATTAGTTTGGGACATCCACCAAAAACTCCTGGGATATCTATCTGGAATTTAAAAGATTTTTTATATTTTAGCTGACGATATTTTTAAGTATATACATATATACGTACACTGAATATTTGAAAAACCAAATGACAATTCATCAAAAACATAAAAAAAGTAAACACAAATTCATACCAACACTCACACCCATACTGTAACAATTTTTTGGGAGGAGTCTTTTACTCACACTCATTTGAAAACAATATTCATACGAACATACATATTTTTTATATACTAAATATTTATTGTATAAACATCAATAACAACAATGCAATAACAAAAAGAAAAAAATCAAAGAAATAACAAAAGCAAAAATAAAAAAAATAAAAATTGCGATTAAAATGCAAAAAGAGAAAAACATGGTTGCAATTAGTAATAAAAATATTTAAAGCAGAAAAATAATTTATATAGAAATAATGATGCAAATAACGAAAAAGGAATTATTTACTTAAGTATTCATAAAAGATCTTTGAAGTGAAATTAAAAAAAAAAAAAAAAACATAATTAAAAAATTTAACCAGTGACAAATGCTGAGGAGTGTTTATTTTGCTGAATATATAAATAAGCAATAAACAAATTTTACTGAATCTTTAAAATCCATATTAAGTATAAGTTAGATAGGAAAATTAAGCGTAAGTTTAAATTTATTACGTTGAATGAAATTCATTGATTTTTTTTTTTTGAAGAATTCATTGTTTCAAAGAAAATATTCATTGAAATTCAATTAAATATTCAACGCTCTTATGAACGGTACATTGACCCCGTTCATTAAATTTAATTCCTAACAAAATAAATAAAACAGTTCTTTGATTCAACGTATTAGTTCATTGATTTGAAGAACACGTTTATAATTTTAATAATAAAAGAGGATTTTCGTTGAATTTAATGAACTATAACGTTGATTTAGAAAAACAAAACGTAAAATATAGTATGCTTAAAAACAATGATTCAACGTACAATTCGTTGATTTAAAGTACTAATACTTTGATTTAAAAAAGAAGAAGCTTAGCGAACAAGTACTTGAATCAAAGAAATAGTTCGTTAACTAATGTTAAATTCAGCGTACTCATTCATTGTTTTCTAACGGGAAATATAGCAAAATAAAAATGTAAAAGAAAAAGAAAATAACCCAGTTTATATAAACTTCATTTCATTTAACAAGGATTGCCCTATTTTAAAGTGATGTGTTAATAATAATAACAAAAATAATAAGTCAGTAATTAAGACTTAAATATGTCAGAAAACTTGGATATTATGATTGTGCCAAACAAAAATTGTGAAACTAAAACATTTAAGGGACAAGAGAAATCGGGTACCAGCAATGAACACATCGTATTAAATTGAAACATTTTCTGGATTTCATAAAACGTAAGCTTAATAATGTTAATTGTTTTAAACACAATTTCAAAATATTTATTTTCTTTATATTTATGTAGATATAACAATTACTTCACCGGACCCAGGAATGTGTTGTTGGCCTTAAGTACAAATTTTACAAAATTTTTTCTGAATACAAAAAACAGCATTGATCGTCAGGAAAATTTCCTGAAAATATGGGAGCTTCTAATGAATTAAAAAAAAAAGAATATTAATTATCTAAAATTTTCTGTAAAAAGATAATTTATCGAAAATTCCGTATAAATAAAAATTTAAAGGAAATACAAAAAGAAAATTTAACCAAAATTTTCTACCAAAAAAAATTTTCGAAAATTTTATTGAAAAAAATAATGGTGTATATAAAATTTTGTAGAAATAAAAATTTTAAGAAATTTAGCTATAAAAAGTTAGTTAAAAATTTTCTATTTTGATAATCTATCAAAATGGACGTAAAATCGAACCAACAAACTGGAAATGATCATTTTATTTGCAGATATATTGATGATATTCCAATGTTGGGTATTTATGCTCGACTATAGTTTTCCTTTTTCTCTCGATTCATAACAACTCTTTAATAAATTAAGTCTATGAGATACAATATTTAAAGAGATTCCTACGTTAGGTAGCTTAAGTCTGTTTTTAAATATTTGATAAAATAGGATATTATCCAAAGAGAGAAAAGATATTTCTCTTTGGATATAATCTAGACATCATCGAGAATACTTCTACTATAAAGATTTACTGACTGTTTCTCTAAATACGAACGAAAGCTTCGTTCGAGTAAATGTATTGAAAGCAACAAATAATTTTCAAATTTATTTGTTATTTTCAATACATTTAGTCGAACGAAACGTTTGTTCTCATTTAGAGAAACCAGACAGTTAGAGATTTAACAATGAAATCAGAAGTAATCTAAAAGAAAATATACTTTTCTTTTTTTTACACAGTAGGCAATAAGTTCAAGTTCAGCTCATAATTATATATTCATTTTAATATTTTTTTCCCCATTTTCTGAGGGAAGTAATTTTTATAATTTTTTTAACACTGACAAATTTACTGTGAATATTCAAGTGTAATATCTCACTTACTTAGCCTCTAACTACCAAACTTAAAAGAATCGAACATATTTAATAAATTCACCATTTAGATTCTCTTTGGTATGGTAATTTTCCGTTGAAACGTACTAACTATAAAATATTTATGAAGCAAATTAAAACTATATTTAATTTTTTTTTTATATTTTAATTATTTAGTAGTAATATTTTTGCAATAGAATAACTAACGACTAAAAATAATATAAAAATAACAATAACAAATTAGAACTACAGACGTGCTACTACCATAAATGGGATGACTATAAAAATATTTAAACAAAATTATAATTTAATTGAGAGCTTTAAAAGGAAACGTCGGCAGGTTTACAGACATTTCGAAAAAAGGGCAAACACAACATTTCACAATTGGTTAGAGAACACTAACAACAATGTAAACATAAAAAAGTTGGTGTTGGGTACAATTATAAAGCGCCCCCTCATATTTGATTTTTATTTTTTATATTTTTAATATCTATACTGGAAAGTTAAATGTAGCGCTTATAAGGAAACTCAACCACATGTTAGAATTTAACACATATGTATTTTAGTCATTGTTTCATCTAGAAATTTATTTTGTTTTTTATACGAGAATTTTGTTTGGATTTGAATGATGATGATGCTGGTGGTGGTGATGTGATCTTGCCTTTTCAAAAAATTTATATAAAAAACGTAATTTAAAAGTGTCAAAGTTGAAATGACGTCATGTTTTCTTTTTTTATTTAAATTACTTTAATGAAGTTTAAGTAACAACTAAAACTTACCAAAATTGCAGGGATTATTCATCATTCTTTATAAAATTTCAACACTTGATTAATTAAATAAAACTTTGTTTATTTCATCTTTTTTCATGATTAAACTTTGTTTTAAAAAGTCTTTTTTTATATTTTAATTTTACATTCCAAAAAAATATGATTAATTAGCTTTAAGCGTTTTTTAACGGCTAAAATATTTTGAAATAAAAACACTGCACTTTGTTTCGGTTTGATAATTTAAAACATGTTTTATTATACGAGTAAATGCTGTTTAGGTTATTTTAAGCTTGTAGCAGCAATAAACTTGTTTTTGTTTAAGTCGTGATTTATTTTTTGCATTTTTTTTCATTTCGATTGTTTTTGACTACAATTCACCAAACCCCAACACATGTTCAAGGAAATTTTGGATTTTATTGAAGGAAACGCCATATTTTTTTATAATACAAAATTATTATTTTTTAAATAATTAAAATAATTTCTTAAAAACTAAACTAATTTTTTATAAATTTACTACATACATTTGAATTTTTTTATATGCTTAATTGAAACCACTACTTTATTGCAATTATTTGACTCATTTATTTTAAACTTTGCGCACAAATGAAAAAATTATTCATTAAATTCAATTACAATGGTCACTTGTTCTTACTGTATATTCGTACTTTTGTGTAGTTGTATGTAATTTATTTAATTTTTTTATTCTTTCTTCCTCTTAAGCGCGCTTTAATTTTCCATTTAAACACTTAAACTGTCAGTTTTTCTTTTATTTTAAACGCGTTCTCATACGCCACCACGATCCGTAATGCACCGACTCAGTATTAAAACTAAATGGTCAAACCAAACGAAGATCATTTGTTGCTCGTAACAAGTATGTATCCATTTGCCCGCTTGCTCCACTCATTGGTACATTATCAAACACAAGTGTTTACAATCAGGGATGGGTAGTTTATTTCCATTATAATTTTAAAATATTTGATAATATTCACCAAAAGTAAAGCCGCTGCACTATGGAAAATGCTATAATATTTTTTGAAGATTTTTTAAGTTTTATAAAATTTATAATTTACTTTAAAGCTAAAATTTCATGAACTATTAAATGAAAATATTGCAAAATTCCCACTATTATAACTACGAGCATTATAAACTTTGCCTTTGCGCCGGACGTACGGACAGCCGTGATTGTACCACAAGAATAGTTTAAAATAACACGTCAAACTTACATGTGCTTCAGTATTATAACCGTAAAAGCTCTGTAAATTTTCATCACGTTTATTCAATATTTTTATAAGTTATTAAAATGGAATAGCTTCTAAAAAACTTACTTACATTAAAAAGTATTACTTATCACAACGTTTTTATGAATATCTCAAAATTCAATTAATCCCTAACAGTGAAAATTTGTGCTGAACTAGAGGAGATAATACTGAATACATACGTGGATCTTAGAGGGGGGGGGGAGGTAATTTCCTTTCTAAAATGAATTTTTCAACTAAGAAAAATTAAACACGAAAAAAAACAATAAAAATTATTTTAGAAAAATTAGTTTGTCATAAATAGAAAAAGGAATGCTGAATTTATCTTCAATATTTTTTATCCAAAATTTGCATCTTCTTTCAAAAATTTTTAAATAATTTTAACTTAATAAAAAAATACAGAAAATGCACATTTTTAAGTATTTTTATTTCAACTTTTTTATATAACTATATGACATATTTATAAATTTTTGTAAAATGTTAAATTCTTCTAATAGCAAATAATTTTGTGAAGTAGCCATTGATTTTTAAAATTTGAACTTTTTTGTAGTGTAAAAATGATTGGTAATTTTTTGAAAATTTATGAAATATTATGTTTTTAATTTTTCCTTTGGTTACATTTTTTCAAGATTGCAGTATTTTTAGAAGTGATTTTTTCAATATTACCCGAGATATTTGATTTAAGGCCACTGATTTGATTTGTTTGACAATACATTATGTATTTTCAGTCAATAGGGAAATATGTGTATTTTTATGTTCTGTTCATATTTTGTTTAACATAAACAATGTTTAAGGCAAATTTGTTTCAGATATGAAAATTACTTTCTCAAGATATAAAATAGAGTTTTAGAACACGAAAAATCGCTATCTTGCTAATATAATACAATAAAAATAAATTGGGAAAAATTAATGACAATATATTTTTTGTGCACTTAAAAAATATGATTCTGAAAATTTGTTAATTTTCATAGCATATGCTCTATTGTCCAAATTTTTAACGGATCGGAAATCAGTTTAGAGGTTATTCAAGCTATTTATGAAATTGGGAAAATTTATTTTTTGCCTTAACTTCATTTTGGTTTTCGCAAATAATTTCCGTAGTATAGGAGTGAAAAATCCTTCAAAAATGTCCTAAAATTCCCAAATATGTTTATACATATATAGGATATTATTGAAAGATTTTTGACTCCTATACTGCGGAAATTATTTGCGAAAACCAAAATGAAGTTAAGGCAAATAATTCAAAGTTCAAGCGTAAACATCTTAACTGTATGAGATAACACCTAATTTAATTGTTTGAAATCAAGCAAAGAAAAATTTGTTTTGCTATCAAACGTCATTTGAATTGACATTTAGTTTTTTAAAGAAGAAGCGCAATTATTTATGGAAATCTCATCAAATTTATAAATTGGAGCAAAAATTAAACAAAACACAATGAAATTAAAAAAAAAAGAATAAATTATTATCATTAAATTTTGACAGCAGTGATTTATTAAAATAAAATTTAATCTACGAGTTTCCATATATGTTAATATAAACAAAAAATTGCAGTAGTCCTGCCGATGTTTTGTTAATTTTTATGATAAAAAATCTGTCGTAAAGACCCTACATTAAGTATGTAAATATGTCTTTATGTAGTCAAAATCTTTAAAAGAAAATTTTTCTTTCTTTCTTTTTATTAGTTTTGTTTTTTTTTTTTTTTTTGTTTTTATTGGCCCTTCTATGTGGTTAGTACTTTTTTCAAGAATTAGTTATTTTAAAAATTAGTAATTTTTATACTACGTACCACCATAGGTGGTTGAATTTTTTCGAAAATTGGTATCTTTTGGAATTGTTTTATGTACGAAATTTTTTTAAATTGATACTTTTTATTGAAGATTTGTACTTTTTTAAACTTTTTGTGCCTTTTTGAAATTGTTTTTTGTCACCTTTTTCTAAAAATTAGTATTTTATTATTTTTTTTTTTTTACTCGTATTATTTTTTTTCAAAATTGAGATTATTTTTTTTAAATTGGTTATGTTTAAAAAGAAATTACTATATTTCTAAAAAATAAATTCTTTTTTTCAGTTTTTTATGGAAGATTAATATGTTGTTGTTTGTACTTTTTTGGTACTTTTTTTAGAAAATTGGGTGACTTTTAGACTTTATCTGAACTGTTCTTTTTTAGCGTAATTACTTCTTTATAAAAAATTTAATTTATTCTTTTTTCAAATTGCTTATATTTAAAAATAAATACATATTTTAAAGTTGGACTTTTTTTTCGAAAATTTCTACTTTTAGCGAGCTGATACTTTTTTAAATTTCGAATTTTTGTAGAAAATTATTATATTTTTTTAACTTTTTGGTTTTTCTTGTGTTTTTTCCAAATCGTTTAAAAATGTATAATTTTTTAGGAAATTGGTGCTTTTTTAGAAATTTATTTACTTATTTATTTATTTAATTTTTGAAAATTTGTAACTTAAATTGGTACAATTTTTGCAAATTTCTACATTTATTTTGAGAGCTTTGAAAAAACATAAAATTTGTTTATTGAAAATTTGTATTTATTTTTGAATTTTTATCTTTGTGAAAACTTATATTTTGTCTTGGAAATAAATTGGTAATTTAAAACAAATTCATGTCGTCGCGTTTAACTATTCCCTGAAATACGAAGAGTTTTCTTTCGCCGATTGCTTTGTTTATTGAAGTTCTTTTTAAGAGCAAAATTCCTGAGACTCGGTAAGAACCAGATTATATATATATATATATATATATATATATATATATATAAATTTATAGGCAAACTTCAAACTTCTTAAAAATTTCCCACGTTTTCCATCTCTGCTTTATAATTTAATACTCACAGAGCAAACAACAACAAAAAATGAGTTTTATATCAAATAAGTGGGTTGTTTAAAATTGTTCGTATACAAAAAAAAAGTCATCTCTATTATACTCACATAGATGGTAGAGCAACTCCACACGAGGAGAGATCCAAGCTGCGACTAGTTTATTAGTATGTGTAATGTTTAGAGAACACTTTTTGTTTATTTTTGAGAGTGAGTGATAAATGCAAAATTATAGTTTTTATATGATACCTCTGGCCACTTTAATCTATTTGAATTTGTTTACAAAAGCAATCGCTATTTGTAAATATAAAGTGAATATCAACTTAAATTTAGTATTAATAAATACAATAATAAAATAACAATGGTCGGCAAAAAAATGTTTGGACTATATGGAATTGGACCTACTAAACACGAATCTGCTTTCAGTTTTTTCCATCAGGTCTTGATTTTTTATAGGCATGTCTAATATCTCCCCCTTAACAAGGGAAGCTATTAGACATGGAACAGTGGGGCAGAATCGAAATTTTTTGGAAATAAATCTGTAACTTCTGATCGGCTTGTTGGATTTTCATGAAATTTGGTATAGACGTAGCGGAGGAGTGTACAATGTTAAGTTTGGAACAACAAACCCATCAGGGCCGGAACTAAGGGGGCTCAAAGTTAGGTACCTCTGACATAAAAAATTTTTAATCGCTTGCCAAATTTTTGTTTCTCGTCCGATTTGAAATATTTTTATATATTGTTGTAGGCCTTGATAAGACCTATTTATCTCTTATAGTTTTTAAGTTATTTGCGTATAGTATTCCGACCGATTTTATTCGTTTTTTTCCTATCTAGTTAAAGAACAAAATTATCTATTGAATAAAAAAAATTGAAGTCGATATCTTTACCGATTCCAAAAATAAACGATTTTGAATTTGAAAATTCCAAAAAAGACGACTTTTTGTGTTTTTTTAGCCGAAAAAGTATATACACTCTTTTTTATCTAAAATAAAATTTTCTTTAGCACCATATAATAATTTTACACTTTTCTGAAAGGCAACTTCACAGAGATGACTTTAAGATAAAAAACAAACCCAATAACTCAATTGGTCATGGTACACACCCTCCCGAATTCGACCCATTTTATATGAGTTTTGGTTTAGACCATTTTTTCTGAAATCCCAAAGCACGAATCGACAAGCGGAATATATTTTAAGAATCCTCAATATGTTGTTAAAAGTTTTAAATCAAAATCTACGGGCCTTCGGAAAAATGTGGATTCTATAGCCATAGTTACCAAAAATAATAAAATAGATTAAGTTAAAATAGACATTTTTTGTTTGTTTTGTTATTTTAAATTCATTAATAGAAATATATATTTTTTATAGGTCTTATCAGGGCCTGCAACAATATATAAAAATATTTCGAAACAAAAATTTGGCAAGCGATTAAAATTTTTTTATGTCAGAGGTACCAAAATGAAATATCCCATGTAAAATTGATACACAAATCTTGATTTTAGTCATATAAGGTGAAAATACCTATGAATATGCCTACAATTAATTTTTTTCTTAATTTGTAGGTATACATGGTTATTTTCACTTAACTGTGAATAAAATCAAGATTTATGCATATGTTTTGATGATACATGGCTTATCTTTTTTATCGCTTTATGAACTTTTAAGAAAAAAATCTTCAATTTTGCAAGAACATTTTTTTTTTCAGACACTTCGAACGGACAACTTCGAAAATATTGACTATGTAAAAAATTATGTTAGGACGGCTTGAAGACGTATTTTGTCTGCATCTTTTGGTTATGGTGAAATATACTCGTGTAATGGACATATTATGGACGAAATATTAGATACGCCCATAAAATATTTTTTTGCCGACCAATATAAATAAGAAAATATGGTAAATAATGTAGAAGAATATATGATAAAAAAAAAAATGGAAAATAATTCAATGGAATTTAAAATTATTCAAACCTATATCATCTAAGCTTTTCAATGAAATATTATAAAAGTGAATACTATTTGTGTGGTGGACATATAAACAATTACGTACTGATGATAGTGTTGAAATTAATCAGGACTATTTTCAACCACATATCGGAGTCAAATATTGACACTCGTAACTGACAAATTAATAAAATGACTCATTTTGTACCAATTTTACCTCTTTAGTAGATAACAAGTAATTAATTAAAATATTATGAGCTGTTAAAATTATGAAAAACTCGCTTGTAACGATTAAAGATAAATATATATGTATATATATATTTTCTTTTTTTTTTTTTGCAAAATATGTTAAACAAATAATTTGTTAAGAGTATTAATAAGAAGTTCATAGTTGAGCTTCTATGTAACTTCTTAAAACTTCACACTTAAATTTACTTTTCTTATTTTACTTACTTTAAACAATTGACACTATTTATTAAAAAATTTATTTTTTTTCAAATTTTGTTATTATTTTCTTAAAAAAAAACTTAAACTCAACCGCATCGGTTAATTTTGTTAACACTTTATGAATGAAACTGAATTGTTTTCGATTTCTTCTATCGCACTCTTTTCAAAACCTGTCTCACCTTAAATGGTAAGAATCCCACTACCAAAAGATTTACTTTTAAACTGAACTAATATTCATTTGCTTTACTCCTACTCTTATTTAAATTTTCACAAAATTTACTTGTTTTTTTAGTGTTAAACTTCAAGCTAACACAGCTTATTTACAGCTGTTTGCTAAAACAATTTCTGAATCAGACTCAAACGCAAACGATAGTAAAATTTATAACCGTTTGTAAAATGAGACAAAAAAAGAAGAGCGTCATATTAAATAAAAACCGCAATGAAGTAATAAGTGAATGATGGGTGTTCGATGGCTTAATAGCAAGAAAAGTTTGTTGATTTCTTGGAAGCTTATTAGGTAGTATGAAAGCAGATTTTTTAGTAGCTTATTTTAGTTAATGTTATGCACTTAAGAATTTTAAGAGATTTTATTGTACTAAACGAATATATAATACCCTACTATTTCGTCAATATATTTATTGACCAAATAGTAGGGCATTCATTTATATATATATAAATGAAACTAATATTTAATGGATAGATTGTACATTTTTTTAAATTATAGCTGGTTGAAGTATTATGCGTTTTACAAAAATGGGTCCATATAAACCCTACTTCCGAAAATCTCTTGGTGTTCATAAATCAATATAAACGTTAGTATCAAGATAATATTTATTAAACAGAAGTAAGTTTTATAGAAGTATCAATCACATTTCTAAATTTCAACTGAACATTATTATTATACAATAATTTAATATTATTATACCATTGATTTCATTTCTATCCCATCTTATCATAGTATTATTCCATCTTGTCATATTGTCTCATTTTATCATATTGTTATTCCATTTTATCACATTATTATCACATATCATATTATTATCCCATCTTATCATATTATAATTCCATTTTATCATATTATTATTCCATCTTATCACATTTTAAAATAAAACACGTTACTTCAGAATTATTATTTTTATAAATTGTTTAATGAGTCCATTACATTTGCTTCAAGGTAATGAATAAAAGTATTGTAAAAGTGTGTTTATTAATTGGTACCATAATATGTTGTGCAAGATAATACAAGATATTTTTTATTACACGTAAACATGCAGTATATATATATACATATATATATATCCTGTGTTCAGGACAACAATGTTTTTGTCTAAATTGTGTTTGTTGACTCCAAAATTTTATATGTTTTAAATGCTTTTACCAGAAACAAAATTTTATTAACATGAAAAATGTCATTATTTCTGCAACTATTAAACCTTTGCAGTATTTTTTCTTGTTGTCAACAGCCCATCAACATGTAACAGAATATGTAAGATTTTTCTGTCAGAGAGTGCCAAATTCGCTCTCTGAGAGAGTTATCTCACGTGTAGATTCAAATATTAGTATTATAAGAAGTATTATGAGACTGTTGTGATGAGATTTCTCTACACAAATATCTTATAAGATGAACTGTGAAAAAAATTCACATATACGAAAGTTTGTTTGTGTGTGTGCATGTGTATTTTGGCAATTACTAAAAAAAAATATTGTTTTTGTAAAGTTATTTCCTTTTAATATTTTTATAAAAATTGTACTCCCTTATTTAAGATTTAACATAATATAAACAAAATGGTTACACTCTTCTGCCGGCGATATCTCACACATTATATCAGCGTTAATCTCAGTTGCAGACCTGGGGTAAGTCATACTCAGTTTTTAAACCATATTAATATTATTATTCCCATGACAATAAAATATTTGAAATAAATATAATACTTATCCTTTTCACAAACTTTTCTAAAAAGTATGATATTTAGAAAAGTTTTGATGTTCTCAATATAAAAAGTGTAATAAATTGGTTCTATAAATGTTTTTTTTTTCTTTTTTTGTAATTTTGATTTATAAAAAATGTGTGTAAATAATTTTGAAATGAAAAATTTATACGAATTTTTCTTTTACACCAGAAAAAAAATGCTGCGACTTTTTTAGAAATTACCACAATTTACTCTACATATTTCAGGCTTTACAACAACAAAACAATTATTTTAAAATATTTTACAGCACTACTTTAAAAAATTGTAAATATATATGACTATGACTATATATATGATAAGATGAAATAATGAATATTGGATAACTATATCATAACATAGGATACTAATATGATAAAATGGAATAATTATATGAAGATAACATAATAATGTAAAATATAATCATAATATAACAATGTGTTATAATAATGTAATAAGGTAGAATAATATATTAAAATAACATCAGATCATAATCTGATAAATGGGATAATAATCAATCATAACATGAAAAAATAAACCATAAAATCGAACACAATATGGTAAAATATGTGATCATATGTTTCAATCATAGTATGTTGCTCGTAGATTATGGTCACTACAACTATATTTTTTCTCTGCATGTACGATTTGCAAAGGTGTACGGATGTAGACGCACCAATGATAGGTTCGCGATCATGTTTACTAAATTTCTTAAATATTACTGTGTAGTTCAGAGACAAGTATTTGCTGCGAAAACTTTATCTAATTATGGTGAAAAGCTAATGCACGTAGCACGCGGAGACTGACGGCAATCAGCTGATCTTATTTACTCACGCGGACTCACGGTCTATATAAAAAAGTTGAAACAAATCCAACTTTGATGCACTGCCGTATCTCACAGTATTGCCAGATTAAATTTAAGGCAATGTTTTCAAATTTTCTTTTTTCAATTTTTGTAAACAAACGATTCATTTTTAAACTGGTAATAACGCCGCGTAGTCGTTGCGTAGTCGCCGCGTGCGGAGTACATTGTCCTTCCACTATTAAAAACAGAAGTAAACATTTTCCTTTTATGTAAAAATGAAGATCTTTATAAAAATTTACAGAAAACAATTTTTACATATTACTTTGCTTTCTAAATTTTTCGAGGCGTTAAACAATCTTGACATTAAACTACAAGGCAGACAAGTAAATAAATTAACTGAATTTGATGCAAAAGTGCTTTTATATGCAAAATTTCTTTATGGAAAGAAGACTGCAGAAATATATATTGTATTCATCTGATGTTCTAAAGGAACATCCACATGAAAATATAATAATCAGAGAACGTAAGGATTATGAGCAATATAATAAAAATCACAATTTAATTGAAATTTTCGAAATTTAGTTAAAAAATAGCGATTATTTTTTATTTTTATTTTTTGCTCAATAAAATAAATAAAAATCAAAAATAATCGTTATATTTTCAGCAAAAAAATTCAAAAATTTAAAAATTTAAATTTAAAAAATTCAAATTTAAGCGAAAAAAAAAGAATCAAAAATAATAGTTATATTCCTAGTAATTGGGTCATATTGATTTCTTTTTTTTTTTTTGTCAAAAAAGTTGTCATAATTACCATTTACAATCTCTGATAATAAGCGAATACACTTGGATACACTTCACGATTAATTTTCCCGATATTATATCGAGCTTAACACCAATTCTTGCCAAACCAGTCCAATCAACATTGCAATTGATGACATACTTGATATTTTTCAAGAATAAGCAATAGTACGTGTGCCAAAGCTGACTTCGAATCTATGATGGTTGAATATTTTTTGTTAAAATATGTATTAAAAAGCTAAAATTTGAGACAAAAATTGTTAATCGTCAACAGGCCATTTTTAGAACCAAAAATCGTCAAAATGACGTTAAATCGTTATATCTGGCAGCTTTAGTTATATATTATGAGCAGTGTATCTAATAAATAAAATCGTATCCGAATTCTCCAAATAATAACTGGTTCTCGTCTCAACTTTTTATACGTAAACGGTTAACAACGGTGTAAACACTAGGTCTTAACTAAACTACACTTAATGGGTTTATGACTGCGCTAACAATAGTGGAGACTTAAACATACAAAATTTATTAGGTCCATTCGCTTGGACGAAGTAAAGCAAATTCAAATAGACTACTGCAAGCAACAACTTAAGGTCCCTTTTGAGACATTGTGAGTTGCAACTCGAGAACGGCCCCCCAAAATTTTTGTAAAATAAGTAAACACTGTTTGATATCAAACAAGTTTTGTTCAAACAATTTAAATTTTAAGTTTTGTTTGTAATTGAGATTAAAATCACTCCGTCCATATATATTTCTGCAATGGTGAATAGTAAAAAAAAGTGTTCTCAGCAGTGTTGCCAGTTTAGCCTATTTAAGGCTATTTAAGTAGCCTTTTTATTTTGCTTTTAGCCTCATCATTTTCGTTTTAGCTTTTGGCTTTTTTCTAGCATTTTTAAGCCCTGACCATATAATACCCCACACCATTGTGCAGAGGTCTTATATTAGACATGTGTTAGTATTAACGTAATATTCTGTATTCATATATTTTATTTTACACTTAGTAAAAGTATCGATCCACAACTTTTACTAAGTGTAAAATAAAATATATGAATATAGAATATTACGTTAATGCTAACATTTATATGAATTTATGCACTTTAGGGTGATTCCCGAAAGTGGGCTTATATGGGAACTATGGTAAATTATGGAGCGATCTCATAAAATTTGTCACTATGATTTCTACTTATATAAATAATCCGCACGGTTATAATTATCAGGTATGTCACAGAACACAAATTCGTACGAAAGTGAAAATGAAATCGTATTTAGCTTCTTCAGAAAACGAAAAACGAAAAAATTTTTCGTTTTCAATCCACTTTAAAATGTTAAAGTGAAATAGATATTTTCACCGCTTTACAGATAAAAAAACACAAAAAGTTAATGAAAATAAACAATGAATTATTCATTTATTAATTTCACTTAAAAAAATCTAATTTTATCCAAAAATTAATAATTTTCTTAAATTTAATTTTAAGTGGCCAAAAAAAGGTGAAAATAAATAATTTCGTGCTACCAATAAGTTTTTTTTTTTGCATAGCTACCATATGTATTTAAGAAAAATGTAAACAAATACGATTTGGTAACATCATTTAAGAATACAAACAAAAGAAAATTAGTAAAAAGTCAAAGACAAAGGATCTGATGCGTCCCTTAATGATTTTCGCTTCAGTTTTCAAGGAAATGTTCATTTCGTATTCCTTCTAATACAGCCACAATTGAAACACCAAGCATATGTATTTAAAATCCTATAAAACTATTTTGTTTACACTTTTGAAATTAATTTTTTAATAGTAAACACAAATATCACTTTTAATTTCATTTCTTGGTTCTCTTATTTTGTTTTCATTTTTCTTTTTGTTTATTAATCAGCTGTTATATAATGATGCCACATTTTCTTAAGGAAAAATGTGTTTTTAATTTCTTTCGGATTTGCAAAAGCGTATTAAAGCTGAAGAAGCAAAACAAAAACGTTACGAATTCGACTATACGAAAATTTCCACTTCCGAAAAATTTCTGTCACACACCTGTATAATTTGGTTTACTTTCGACCCATATATAATCATCAATTCGATGAAATCTTTGCTAAATTTTAATACATTTTATGGAGTATATTTGAATTATTAGCAAAGACCGGATTTTACTACTAAAATAAAAACAACTTTTTATTTTTATTACATTCAAAAAAGAAACATTGATGTTTAAAAATAATAAAAATTCATCACCATTTTTTAATTTTCATCAACGATTTAATTTTTTTGTTTTTTTTTTTATCGAAATAAAAAATAAAAAAATTGTTTATGATATTTATTAAAAAAGTTGAAAATTATTTTCAACTTATTTCATCGGATGAAAAAAAAAAAAAAAAAATCTATACAACAATTTCATTGAATAAAGAAATATTTAAAATGTATTCACAAAATAAATACAAATTTCAAATAAATAAAATAGTGGAAAATATTTTTTGAAACTAAAACCAAAGTGTGAATAAAGGAATAATCATTTGAAATTTTTTTCATAATGATATTTATTTTAAAATATATTTATTTATTTATTTATTTATTTTTCTTCATCATGATATTTATATTAGAAATGTAAAAATAATTTAAACATAAAGATATTTATAAAAATTTAAATTAAAATTAAAAAGTTTTCGGGTGCTTGATTATTGGCCCATATATAAAAATGCTTTAAATTTGGTATTTAAGTAAATGGTCTTTGCGACCCGCCTAAAATGTTTGTATGGACCCCTTGTGAGTAGCGGACCCCCATTTGAGAACCGTTGGATTAGTCAATAACCAGTGGTTTTTATTTGAATCAATTTTAGTTCTTTTAGTATAATAAAAAGCTACATTTTTGTTCAAGCAAAATATTTTTTTATTAGTTTTTATATAAACTGTTTTAATTACCTTAAGCATAAATATTTCTATAAATTTAAGCTATAATTTAAATTAATTTTAGTTAATTTAACTACTTAAAACAATTAAAATAAATACTTAATTTTATTTATAATTATTTGTATATAACAAAATGATTTTTTAAAGAAAAAAAAAAAAATCGTGTAACTTTAAAAAACATATACGGCTATTTGGATTACATAGCTGTCCAATTAATATGACTAAATAATAAATATTTTTTGATAATTTTATTTACTTATAATTTTAATATTTCTTGGAATTAATATTATAATAATTTAATAATTAAACTAAAAAAATATTGCATTTTATTTAAAAACTAAGAGATTGCACATTTCCGGCCTAAAGACAACGAAAAAATATCACATTTTTCACTTAAAAAATACTTAATTCATATATTTATATATCAATTTTAATAAGCTCATTATGTTTTTTATTGTAATAAATTGTATTGTGTTTTAAAATTAGCATTAGTTAAAAAAAATTGCACAAATATTTATTGCACTTATCAAAATTGTAGGTTTTAGCTAAAATAATGTAATTTGAAAGGAATTAGTACTGGATGGTTGGGAATAAAAAAAATCAAACGAAATCTTTAAGTTAAAAATATATACATAAAAAATAGAGGTCTAAGTTTTCTACAAAATCAGCAAAACACTTCCTTACTCGATTTTTTAATAATGTATTAGTTTCAAATCAAGTAAAAAAAGAACATTAAAGTTTACTCAAAAAAGTTTAGAGAAAACTTTACTAAAACTTAAACAATTTTATATAAATTGGAAAAAAACTTTAAAAAATAAAGTAAATAATAAAATAAGCTTAAAAGCTTTAAAGTTTTGATAACAATAAAAGCACACAGTAAATGTAAGTATAACTATATTTTACAAATATACAACTTTATTAAGCAATCCATTTTAAAGTTTTTTTTTTAATTTCAGTAAAATTTGGGCAAACATAAATATATTTATTAAATTTCCATAATATCCATGTTATGATTATCATAACAAAATACATATAAGATAAATATCAGCAGTAAGAGCTTTTATGATAGCAATAAAAGTACGAAATACCATTAATTTTAATAATCTTTATATAGTCTTCCATTTAAAACACGATTTTAAAAATTACAAAAAAATAATATTAAAATTTTGTTCAAAGTTGAAATATTAAAAAAAAACTTAAAAACTTTTGGAAATGGTATGTTAAATATTAATATAATTACGAAATATCTGCAGGTAAAGCTTTAATAGTCCTATAAATTATTAGAGTATTGAACTAAAACTAATAGATCTAAATTATAACTATCCTAAGAACTAATCCAACCTATTCTACTCTATCTCTTCTCATCTTTCTAAAGATTTTCTAATATTTTTATACAATACCGAATGTGTCTCTACACTTTCAGCTCCCGATTCCCACATATCATCTACGTTAGTCTCACCATCGGTTTCCGACGAACCATAGCTAGTGGTCATAGGTTCCTCTTCTTCTTCATCGGAGGTAAATGTTGTTGATGAGGATGATTGTGTAGGTGATCTTCTTTGTACATCGGATCGAGTCAAAGTCTTATCCGAATCATTATCGCTAACATTATTGATGACCTCTGCCACATTATTCACTATTGGGGGACACTGTTGCAATTGCTGTTGTTCGTTGATATGTTCAAAGTCTTCAAAATGATTTGTATCTAAAATGGAACCTCGTCTAGTAGAGGATTCCACACCCTTGTGTCTGTCCGTAAGAGTGCTATCACCATCAGAATTATCCTCAATGGTACTCACACGAATGATGCGATCACGTTCTGACATCATTTTGAAATTATAACGATCGTAGAAGGTTCTCTTGTGGGCTTCACCCGAATCGGCACTCATATAACCGCTGTCCAATTCTTGGGTGCGCGGACCAAATCTCTGTTCGTAATAATTTTGTGAAGCGGGTGCTGAATAAGAACTTTTTGGTATGGAGACCTGAGGATGATCTTCTATTAGGGAAGATATGCCCTCATCTTTTTCGAGTACTTCCAAAATGCTACTGGCCTTTTTATCAAAAGGCGGCGCGGGACTTTGGGTGGGACTGAATTTTGACGCAGCCATACTTACAAATTTTTTCCAAGCATTCTTAATGTCTTTGGCTTTTTTGGGTCGATCTTTTAAGCCCATAGCTATTTGCATACCATGTGTGAGTTGTACTGGTTCTATTTCACATCTATAAACAGTTTGTATATTATTGGGGGGAGGATTGGGAGTAGCAGGACTATTATTGCTATTGGTAGTATTGTTATTGGCATTGTTGCGTTGAGGATATGCTATACCCACAGGCACTCCCGCATTGCGATACATTTCTTTAGTGCGATCCGATAAACGGCTACTGGATCTATTCGATCGCGAACTTAAGGACACCACATCTAATTTATTGGGATCTGTTTCATTGTTATGTTTTAAATTATTATTATTTTCCATTTGTAAATCCAATTGCCGCGTTGATGAATTGAGACTCTCATTTGGCGGCTCTTCGTTGCGTTCCTGGGATTTCCTGCGGTTTAAGTATTTCGTTAAACTATAGTCATTTCTCAAACCATTTATATGAGTATTAAATATGGCACCACAATCCTCATCTTTAAACTTTTTAGCCGCCAGTTGGGCTTCAATCTTTACTGATTCCTTAGAACCTTTTAGAGAATTAATATTTTCCGGTTTAGGTTTCTCTAAAGACTTATCTGATTTATTAAGTTTGTTGTTCGCTGAATGAGTCTTTTTGTCCATGGTTCCTCCGAACTCTGAATTGGTCATTGTGCCGGAAATTCCCGTGACTTCGGTAGATTCACTATGATTGCTCATGGTCTCTTCTTCGGTTTGGGAATGCGCTCTGTATTGATGTTGTGTGTTTGAGGAGGCTCGGCTGGTGCGACTATTTAGTGTGGTAGAAGCTGAAGTGGGTGGTGGTGGCGGCGGAGTTTGTGGCGACTGTGACAAACTACGTTTTATTCTCGAGGGTGGAGTAGTGCTTAGACTGCGCAGTTGCCTGGGCGAATTCAAATGTTTAGCGGGTGTTGTATTTTCCTCTTTCAAGGGTTTCTGATGCACTCTTGGTTCCACATATTCAGTGGGCCTTTTATCTGCCTGTACATTTAACCTGCTGGCTTTAGGTGTAGAAATTTTAATGGTGCATTTGTTAGAAGACTCATTGGATATTTCGACCATAGGTGGTGGCGAAGGCGGCTGACTGGGTCGTTGTCTTCGGGAATGTTTTGCCTCTAAAGTCAGAATGCGTCCCTTTTCATTAAGGTCTTCTATTTTTTCCTGCAAAAACATACTTGTGGCCTGTCCGCCACATTTACAGCTACAGTCACTATTTTGTCTTACCAACAAAGATTGGTATATATCTCTTAAATTACTGACCTTCGAGTTAGCATCTTCCTCTAAATCCTCTTTGCCACAAGTTCTTCTCAACTCCACTTGGCTGTCGAAAGTAGAATCTCTACTTATTTGTCGGCGGCAAGCAGTACTACTGGTCGGTGTATCATGGGGTTTTAATCTAAATGAATTTTGTGACTCCACTTTAGCCGCCGGTCTTTTGGACATATCTGGCAAAGATTGAGGTGGAGAACTTAAATTGTCAACCGAGCGATTCATTTCTATATTTGACCAGGCATTAATATCGCAAAAACTTTGTTTTTTAGGCTTGCGATCCAAAGTATCCGGCTCATATTGGTCGCTATCAGTGGAACGTTCCAAATCGGAAGGAGGCTCATGTTCCACTTCTATGGTCATGCTACCACGAAAGGGTGTATCGTATTTTATGCGTGCAGCCATATCTTTTTTCGAGCCTGTAGAATCTAGAGTTTTTGTAGTATTTTTCTTTTGAGATCCTAGAGATTTGGTATTAAAACTATCCCCGTGATAAACCGTATGGCTAATTTCCAATTCTTCCTCCAATGGTAGAGCTGTACTTAAACTAGGACTTAATTGGGAGCTAACATCTGAAGAAGGCGAGGAAGAGGACTGTGAGCTTTTACGTTTAGTAGCCTCCAAACGTTCCAAACTATCTGTTTCATAATCAACTATAAGATATTGGGGAGATTTTCTTCTATAAATGGGAGAATCAGGTTGATATTGTTTCAAGGATTTGCGACTTAAGGAACTATAATCGGGAGTTGGTACCGAGGGACCACTACTTTGAGTATTATTATAAATATCCTTAATATTTTTCTCCATGGTGGAATCATAATCCGGGGTGGGTATATCCAAATTAAAACTACCATTAGATCTCAGAGTGGCAGTGTATTCTTGATGTATTCTTTCCAAAGTACCCGCGTCTAAATGCTCGTTCATTTGTTCCATTCTGCGCAGCATATTATAGTGTTGTCTCTCGGTGGACGAGAGAGAAGTGGGCGTTGACGCGGCCGCGTAATGATCTAGTACATCGAGACGTTGACGTGAACGTTGGGAGGAGCCTCGACTTCTTTGGGAAGTTGCTGGTGAATCGTGTAGCGTAAATTTTGGATTATTATAAATTTCGCCTCCCGTCTCTGCAAAACCATACATATGAGCCGAGGCCGTTAAAGCCGAATAAGCATCGACTTTATGTTGCAAAGCTGGTATGTTGGGAAGATTTCGAGATTGTTGATATAACAAAGAACCATTTCTTGTTTTATTTTGTTGATTATAGTGAGATTCATCTTCTTTTAAGTGGTGATTATATAATGGGTTTCTAGGATTAGTAGCTAAAGAAGATTTTTGTTGTATAGGTGGAGGTGGTGGTTTTTGCTTGGGTGGCGTTATACGTTTGCTTCCAGAAGACCCACTTACTAAGCTATTAGGAGTTTTAGCAGTTTCCGAACTCTTGCTCGTACCACTACTGCTGGGGGATTGCCTTTCCTGATTTTCTCTTGATCTGTTATCTTCGCTTGTACGATTTTCTTCTGTGGATTGTACTGTCTCTAGCCATTTCTCTATGCTATTTCGTTTGTCACCACAATTCTTAACATGACCACTGCAACGATTTGTTGCACAACCCTGACATTCAGAAGGTGTTTGCAATTGTGAGCCATAGACAGAGGGTGTATTGCTGCGTGGTGTACCTTCCTCGGGTATCAAAGTTAAAGATGGCTGATATCTTTTAGTGGCCATTTTATATTTAGCTATGGCTATAACTTCACGGATTTTTTGTAAAAATTCTAAAGCTGCGGGCGGCGGTTGCTGTAACAAGCGAAAGTCAAATTTAAAAAACGGGAAATTTACTAAAAAAATTGTTTAGCTATTTATTTAAGTTATTGTAAGAAATCTTACCGCCAGTAGATGAGGTTCAAAATAGGCTGGGTTAAAATACAATTTCTTGCGTATATTGCCATTAACCATGGCTCTTAAATTTTCCAATTTTTCTTCGGTCATCATTTCCTCAATTATTGAAACATTTTCGGCAGGCAAACATTCAGTATCTTGGCTATTCGAATTAGAATCTAAATTATCTTCTTCTTTGCTACCCTGACTCTGAGCACCATTATTAGAAGAATGGTGAGAACCTTTGGGTGAACCATTATTACTATTCATCATCATACCCATTTGGGGATGGACCAAAGCATTTGTTTGCATCTTAAAAGAATTAAAGAAGATTTATTTTTTTCTTTAATTGGAATATTTCTGTTAACAAACCTGTTTTACTTTATCATGATAGTTACCACCATCCATTTCACATTCCGAATTCGAATTCGATATATCACTTGTAAAACCCGAGTGATGATCATTAAGCTGCGGGAAATGTTGCAATAAAGGATTATTCTTAACTATACCCATCTCTTCCTTTAAACTACTTAGGGAGGCTCGAGATCGAGGCTCATTAGAGGTGGTTATGCTGCCAGCAGAATATAAACTACCACTGCGTGTAAATGGTGCTCCAAAAGTAACCTGATCATTTTTGGGATAATTGATTTCATTATTCAAATCATCTAGAGAATTGCGACTGCGACTTTGATCACGACTTTTACGTTTTTTCATGTGCAGATATAGAAATACCGAAGAGACGTAGATGAGACCCAGTAAGAGACTACAAACACCTATGACTATATATTCTTTTGTGCTCATACCATCTGAGGTGGCGGCCAAAGTGGCGGTAGTCTCTGCTTGAAAAAGTACCTCGGAAACATCTAAGAAAAGTAAAAAGAAGAATTAATAAAAATTATTGAAAAGTTAAAAACAAAACGAAACAAAATGAAAATGTATCTAAATTCCTACAACATATACTTTTCATTTCTACTTACTATTGGCATATTTAACGGGACTGCCATTAACACGAAATGCCACACAGGGAGAAAAAACATTTTTGGGCGGCATTAGTTGATCTAAACACCAAGAAAACAAAAAGAAAATAAACGATAACTATAGAACAATGAACACCTTTTATAATTATAAAACAATTACCATTTGTGGCAGTGGCATTTAGTGACAATGTCATATCACGACACACTAAATGAACAACAATAAGACGACCTTGCATTTTATGACGTAGATCTGCTTCACCCAGCCACTGGAAATGACACAAGCGAAGAAAATAAAGAAAAGGCAATTTTAAATAAAGAAATATACATAAATTTTAACAAAAACATATTTATGTTTTATTAGTAAACGTTTGTCATAAAATGGAAACAGGTAAAACGAAAGACTTAAGCAACAGACATTAAAAACTTTAACTTAAACATATAAAATAAAAAAAACTTTACTTTAACATAAATAAAAATAAACCTAAAAAAGACAAACTATACAAAATGTTAATGTTTTAATTATAAATTTGTAAGAAACTTTCTGTTTAATATTGTCACGCTACAAAATCACCAACAAAAATACACACAGAAATTTAAAAATTATAAAAATGTTAAATTTGTTATTGTTTGCTTATGTTTTTCTAGTTTAACATATTTTTTTTCTTAACAAATAAATAGACTGTTAATGCCTACAGTTTTGATTAAAAAAAAAAACGAACAAAACTTACTAGCAGACATTAAAACCCACTTAACTTCTACATAAAATTTAATTTAATTTCATTTCAACAAAAATAAATCATTTCTAAAAAAATTACTCTTGCTCTCATTTACAACATGCAATTTTTGTTTCTTTTTTATTTTTACTTTTATTACTAATTTGTTTTTGAACAAAGGAAAGTCGTATTAAACTTACCTGCAAAAAAGTGCGTCCCTCATCTCTAAACATGCGAAATGGATAATCAGTATCTATAGGATTGCGTAAATCCGACCAACCATTAGGTGTTAAATATTGCGCTCCGGTTACAGCGCATACAGGTGTGCGTATATCTGCTTTCATAATTGAATATATATTTAAATTTGGTTTTATTTAATTGTTTATTTGAATGCCTAAACTTACCAGAAAAACTTATTTCCCGGCTGGGATAGATAATTTGTCCTCTTAAAGGCAAAAAAACAAAAGGAATTTTCTCTGAAGTAGAACCGCTTACAAAGGGAGATAATGTACATTCTGTGAAAGCAAAAAATAAAATTAAGATCAAGGATTTTATTAAAAAACTAAATACTGTAATTTGGTTGGTGGTTGTATAATATTTATATATGTATATTTATGTTAGGAATTTCAAAAATTTGAAAACAATTTGAAATCGACTTTATGTGGCTTCTATATCTAAAGTTTGTTTTTAAAAATAGGAAAACTGTTGATGGATTTTAGTAGACCTTAGAAAATAACTAAGAATTCTAAAACTTTAGGTTACTCACCTAAAATCGCTAGGAACTACAACAATTTAAAGGTTAGAAATAAAAAGTGAGAATGTTAAATTCGGCTCGGCTATCTGGAGTTTTAAAAATTTGGGAGGTGGGAGGACTATGCACATTTTTTGTTTCCGAGTTTATATTAGCTCTTGAATTATTTGTGTAAAATTTCGTTGATGTTTCACCTTATATGGGAGGCGGGTAGTAAAGTAGGCGGGCCACGCACGTTTATGGTTTCTGAGTTTATATTGGCTCTTAAGCTATTTGTGCAAAATTTCGTTGATATATGTAAAGTATAAATCGGAATTACGACGGATACCCTGTTCTTATAGTATTTTATCCATAACCTTTTTGCTTAATAACCGATTAGATCATTTTTAATAACACACAAAGCTTATATAAAAGAAATATTTGAACCAAATTTCGTTCTCCTAGCGTATCTACCCCGAGCCCTATCCTGCTTTCAACAGACAGACAGGCAGATGGACGGACGGACATCGTTAGGTCGTTTTAGATTTTCACGAGGTCCCAGAATATATATATATATATATATATATATATATATATACATATATACACTTTATGGGATCTTAGATGATTATTTCGTGGATTTTTAATTCATTTTAGTTTTACACACACAATTTAAACCTTTTAGACTCAAACTATCAACCAGTAACGAGACAAGACTTAGGAAAATCATATGTTTCATATCTGGTTACTACAGCATTCTTAAATCAAACCTAATTTCGTTATTTTTGCAAAAATCGTACTTACAATTTTTAAATACAATTCGTACTGAGGTATTCTTAAAACGAGTACAAAACGGATTGATTTAAAAATTAAGAAAAAAATACTTATGAAAATTCTAATACAAAATGCAAATTGTACTTAAATCAAGTAATTAATTCTTGAACTTGGAATTGATTTGAATTAAGTGGAAAATCATATATTTATCTGTCTGTGCTGTCTCACTCTCTATTTGTCTATCGGTTGCTTTCATTAGTCTTTTGTTGCGCGTTGTTTAGATGCTTTGGTATTTTCTTTTGTTTTGTGTTTTTTATAAATGTGTGATCAACAAGTAAAATTAAGATCTATTGAAGTTTTACCTCCAAATGACAGCTTAGGCCTGCTCCAGTTCCTTAAAGAGTTGAATTTAGAAGCTGACAGTAATTACTTAAAAGGTAAGTACAAATTAAAATTGTTACCAAAAAAAAAAAAAATTGGTGCATGTGACATCAGTGTTACCCTTGGGCTACTTTAGTCGCCAGTTGTCCCTGGCTTTTTTTGCCCTTTTTTTAAAATGGAACAAAATGGTGACTTTTTAAGACTATATGCTAAATGACGAAAAACTATATTGTTTGAAATATTTATCCGATTATTTTTGGTCGATTAACTGTTCGAATAATTCCAAATTGTCAATTTTGGAATAACGAATAAACCGAATAATATGTACTGAATATCCGATTAACCGAAATATAGCTTTTGGGAGATATAAATGTAGAAAATTTTTTATTTAAAAGGCAGTCTTACATAAACTTCATGGTTAATATGGGACATGGGAAAAATACTATAGGTCCTCAGATTTGGTTCATATTTGGTACTTACAAGCTTTGTTAGACTACATTGATATATTTGTTTTATTTTTTAGAAATTTCAAAAATAATAAATAAATTAAATTTAAAAAAAATATTACGCTATAGTTTCTTTAAATTTAATTGCACCAAAACTTACCGAATTTTGAATTTTGACTGAAACTCCTCCTAGAATCGTTCATTGGGTTGTAAAAATATATTGTGTGAAATATTAGTGAAATTGGATATTGTTTACCAGAGTCGCATCGGACTCGAAGTGCGTTTATATGGAGAAAATATGCCTTTTGTACAGTTTTTAGAAAAAAATTTAACTATTAAGTACCCTGCTTGGTAAAGTGTTAAATAATCATAATCTACACATAATTATCGATGAAACAAGATATAGAAAGAAAAACTCGTTTAAAAATTATTTAAGTTATTACGAATTCCCCAAATCATTAATGTGATTTGGACCACTTGAGTAAGGAGTGTACAAACAAATTTTAAATTTTATGAAAAAAGTTTAAATGAATTGTTATTTTTAATTAAATTTAAACCATAATTACTTAAAAATACTTTTTTGTTTCTCCAGGATAATTCAAATCCCTTTTCATGCTTGGTTTTGATTTCAAACTTTAAAATTTTGTTAAACAGATTTCAAACAAGATCGAATAATGGTATGCAGGTTTATGCATAACTACAGGAAATAAACTTAAGAAATAGTTAAGTCAATTTCTTTTTTGGCTGAAAGGCATTTTTTGTGGTTTTTTATTTATAAAGTAAATTTTTTAGAACTTATATTCAGACTATAGAAAATTATTACACAATATGATAAATCATGTCTCAGAAAATATATTCTGAAGTTTTTAAGAAAATTTGACAAGGGTGACCTTTAAAATATGAAGGCCAAAAGTAAACATTTTAACGTCTCAATTTTTAAGGAAAACATCAAGAAAATACATATTTTTATTTGGATTTTGATGCAATGATTTCTGTGAAGAATTCTGATGGTTTAGCATGACTTTATTTCTTAGAATGAGACAATTATCTTTTATTTGTCCACGATATTAATTAACAAAATTTACTCTATAAATATCTAATAAAATATGCATTTAAAAAATGCTAACCCAAAGCTTACTTGATGGTTAAATTTGTTTTTTTGCCAATCATGTCAATAAAGGTCTTTTAGTTGTATTTTCGTAAAATTTTGTCGAAATTTGGATAAAAATAAATAAGTTTTCGTTATATAATCCTTAAAACTTTAAAATATTCCAAATTTTGACATTTGACCTTCGAGTTTTAAATATAATCTTTGTCCAATTATCTTAAAAACGTCAGAACATATTTCTTGAGACATATTTTATCTTATTCTGTAATAATTCTATTTAAATTTAATATCAATTCTAAAAAAAATTACTTTATATCTAAAAAAACGCAAGAAATGTTTCTTGCCGAAATCCGTAATACTCAAATCGCAGGTACTGCTTAGTCATAAAATTCTTTTTCATTTTTTCTAATTATTTTTTAGTTTTAGTTTCTGTAGTTTTGTCTATATACCTGCATAGTTTTATTTCAACTTGTTTGAATTTTGTTTAACAAAATTTTTTAAAAGTTTAAAAATTAAGTTTTATAGCAGTCTTGAAAAAAATATCACCATTTTTTATTCAAGCATACCAAGGGGTTTGAATTATCCTAATAATTAAAAATAGCATTTCATTTAAACATTTCTTAAAAAATAGAAAAATAAAATTTTTTTGTAAACTAATACAATTGGTCTAATAAAATAAATTAATGGTCTGGGGAATTCGTAATAACAAACATTTTTTAACCGATTTTTTCTTTTTATATATTGTTTGATAGATAATTATATGTATATTATGATTTTTGAAAATTTTGTTTTCAATCAAAGTATTTAATAGATATTTTTTTCTAAAAACTGTAAAAAGTCATATTTTATATATAAACCCACTATACAAACTTCAGGTATGGGTTAACGATATCCGATTTCACTAATATTCCACACAATATATTTTTATAACCCAATAAACGATTCTATGGAGAATTACGGTTTAAATTCAAAAGTCGGTAAATTTTGTTGAAGTCTACTTTACATATTATAAAAAACTTAGTCTCATTTTTGATGATTCTTTTCTTACCTTAGTTGAAATTTATTTCTTTAAATAATTATATAAAAAAATTCTAACTAGTATATTATAAGATCGTTTGATATTTTTGCGTCATAAACAGCTTTCTAGAAAAACCGGTTACCCGTTTTTTTCAGAATTTCAAAAAATGTAACCGGGTTTTTCAAAATAATAACTATTCGAGCTAATCATAAAGCAGTTTCTCCAAAAAGTCGAATAATCAATCGCCCGAATAAATGCCCTCAGGAAAACTTAAGCTACAAACCTATTTTTAAAAAATATGTAGGACATATACTTCCAATAGGTTAATGGGATTTTCCCGAGTCTAAGTATCAGTATGATTTTTTGTATGTATTTATACAAATAAATATGGTTCTGATAATAATTACTACGAGAGCTGTATAAATTTTAGTCGCACACAACCATGCACAAGTATAGGTATTTCTCATTTTGACTTGGAAATGCAAAAGTTAAATTAGTATCAAATGAAAGTACTATTTTCAATTTTTTCTCATAGTAAGAAACAGGAATAGCCTTGATATAATCTATCAATAAGAGCGTTTTGGTAAAAAAGCTCCCCTTGTTCATCCCTTATTGCTCTCATGTTATCGGGGATTTTTACAATTTTAAAGACATCTAGGGGCTATGTAGGCCAAGTTGGAGACATGTTTAACACTTTTGTTGCACTATTCCTTCTCTATAAAACAGGGATGACTAGTTTGGTCTACCTATTACCCAGAAAATTATATAACCTAAAAATTTCTTAGAGGTAAATATTTTCTTTGGTAGTCAGTGGAATTTTTTCATTTAAATTTCTATATTTAGTCTAAGGAGTATGAAATAAACGGAATTATTTACGATGTAATTTTTTTCCTAATTGTTTGACTTTGTTAAATTTGAGATTTTATTTTTTCAAACTTTTGACGTCTATGCATTTTCTGTTAGTGCGATTTTTAAAATTTCACCATTTTTGAGATCTACGGTCGTGTCTTATCAAATATCAGATACAAATTTAATCTCTATACTCACTACTTATACCTCATTTTTTCTAAGGTTTTCTGAGGGTTAATTGAAAAATTTTTAATTTTTACAAAGATTTCTAGGGTCTATGTGTGAGACTTAACTGGTACTACTTTTTTTTGTAGAAAAAATTACTTGTCTATAAAATATGAATTAATCCTCAGAAAAAACTCCTCAGGGAAGGATATTTTTTTGATCGTTAATCGGTTCAAAATGTGAGGTGATGGAGAAAAATCGAAATGTTTCTGGTGATTGGATTGGCTCAATTAGTTTAGTCAAAAAAAAAAAAAAAAAAAAAAAAAAAAACAACAATACCTACTATAGCATATTTTTCACGATACGTTTTTAGTGTTGACCTGTGTTACCAAGAGCAAAGAACTCCAATTTTATTGAGGGCATTTTGAGAGAGTGAGGAGACTAAAAGTCAATATGTTATGCCATCAAGCATGATTTAAAAATTGACATCTTTTAGGTTTAATAATCTAAAAAACTCCAGAAAAATGTAGTCAAGAATGCAAGAATTATTTTTACACAATTTCATTATCTTCACATGCCCTCTTAACAGCTGTTTGGTTAATTCTTGGCAATTAAGTTACATTTTTGCAAGGCCATTTTTTCCGTATTAGGTAAGAGAGAAACTGCTTTTTTGCGAATTCTATTTAGGAAGACTTCTCAATACAGAAAATATATATAAAAAAATTTTACATTCATCTTACCAACGATTGAAAATCTGGTATATTTTTGCAAAAAAAAGGTTTATATTTTTTTTTGGCGGAATAGGTCTTTAAATTTTTGTAATTTTAAGCATTTTATAAATAAAATATAAAAAAAGTTTGCTGGAAGAAAATTTGTTCCTCAAGAGAGATTTTTGGGGCATTCTAGGGGTAAATTTAATATTTAAACCTAAGATTCAAGATGCTAACTTTACTCAGAAAAAGATAAAAAGTATACTTCCTTTATATCTTCCAAAATATATCAAAATGCTGTTTATATGATGTACAAGAAAGCAAATTTTTGCATCCAAATTTGAAATCGTTGAGCTCGCTATGAAAAAACGAAATTTTTGAAACTTATTTCGCGAAACTTAAAATTTTATGTACAAAATCTACTTTAGTAGAATTTAAATTTTTTTTCGTATTCAGCACAATAATACGCATCGTTTGAAGGGCCTTTCTAAAAAATATTCTCTTTACAGAACGCTCTAATGTACATATGTTTACGGAATACCATGGTAAATATCGTACAGGCATGGGTAAAGAAAATATAGTGTCAGTCAGTATAAGGAAGACTTCAAGCATTCAAACCTGGACCAATATATAACAGACAACTAAATGACAAAATCTTATATACCCTACTTTTCTGAGAAGTGATGATAGAAGTTATAACGAGCGATATTTTCATTTTATCAAAAATTAATCTATTAAGTTAATTATTATTAATAAAATAAAAAACTAATAAATTAAAACAAAAGTTATGATGTTAAACTTGCTCTGTTTTGATAATGTCCAAATATTATGCTTATGTCTTCAAATATTTGTAACAAAACTTTCTAATAAAAAAATTATACAAGAAAGTAACTAATATATACACAACATAATTAAATTATTTAAAACAAGTATTAATAGATTTTTTTTCTGAATTTTCGATTTTTTTAAATAAATTTACATAATTATTGATACTAGTTAGTGGCAAAATACCACCAAATTAAATTTAATTAGTGAAAGTGTCTTTATGATTAATTAAAAGTTAAAATTTAACTACACAAAATTCTACAGAAAGTAAATTTCTATGTTTTAAAAGAATTAACAATTTTACCCATTATCTTAAGCATTTTTATGGGATTTGTACAGTTTAACACTTTAAACTAATTTTGCTAGAGGCTGTAGTAAAGTTTTGAGTAATTAATTTACTGCTGCCAGTAAAGTAAATGGTTCTAACACCATGAGAAAGCTATTAATGTTTTGAGATGATCTTTTTTTTAATGTTTATAAGCGTATAAAAGTATTTGTTGTTTTTACAACACCTCATAAAATTACATGCTAAAATATCAATAAAGCAATTTTTATAACTTTTGCTACTGCAATTGGCTTAAAGAAAGATATTAATTTTTATGTATGTTAGTATAGAGTTAAGTAATTTATAAATTGTGTTTTATTTTTAAGAAATAAAGATGATTGTAAGATTATTTTAAATTTAGTATTTATAAGAGATTTTTGGGAAATCTTTATGAGTTTGAAATTCTGATTATATTTATTAGCTTTATTAATACATTTATCTGTAGGAAACGTTTTCATGTGTAAATTATTAGCTCGAATTAATTGAAATTCACCCATAATATTTGTTATTTGCCTATCTGATATTTAAAATCAGTTCAATTGGTTTAGTCAAAAAAAGTTATAGAACAAAATTTGAATGAATTTGTGCCCCATATAAGAAAAAGTTTTTAAAATATTGTGTTATTGTTGGAGGGTATTTTAAAATTCGGTACAGCCCATTGTAATATTTTCAATTATTTTTTATTTGTTTTACTCCCAGTGGTCTTGTGTCTAAAGTCTTTTGTTTTTTACACTACGAGTTTGAGTATATTAATAATTACAACTTGTTACATACAAGGAAGTTTATGATGTACTAGTTTTATAATTTACAAAAAAGAAAAGAAAAAAATCTCGTTTATTTGCTACACTAACATCTCTAACATTATTTTAGTTTAGTTTTTTTTTCTATCTCACTCTTAAATAAATGCAAACATCATATTTGAAGGAACCGCATGTTTGTCATTGTTTAGCCATGAGCATAAACAATATTAAAGAAAAGAAACTCCCATAGACAAAAGGCCTGATATGAAGAGAATACCTCAAATGTATTTTTTAATTGTCATTGTACAATTTTAAGAAAAAAAAAAAAAATATATAAAAATGTTGCAATAACTTTTAATAAAAAAGCACAGCAGCTGGAAACTAATTTAACTTAAATAATAACAATATATTTTTTCTATAGTCATAAACAGATTTTCAAATGAAATGGAAAGTATATAAATGTAAACAAATAATTATGCTGGATATTTTTTTTTATTAAGAAGAAATAAATACAAAAAAAGCAAGTTACATGATATTTAATTTTATTACAATTTATTATCATCTTTTTCTTTCACAGTTTTGTTTTTCTATTTATCAATCAAGTAGAAAATGATAACAAATAATAGAGAGATAAAAAAACTAAACAATAGTAAGTATAACAAATATATTTCAAATTAGAAAAAAAATAACAAAAACAGAAGAAGTATTTAAGTTTTTTGAAAAAAAAAAAATGCTTAAAATGTATATTATGTTATAAATAATTTCTTAAGTAGCTGTGGAAGTGAAAGTGAAATTAAGTAAAATTTACTTAACCAGACTCACTCACATGTTACTTATTTTGTGTAAGTATTACTTATTTGAAAGATAATAAAAAGTTTAGTAAATTTTTTTGTGGAGCTGCATGCAAGCAAACAAATTAATGGTTAAAGTTGCGAGGAAGCGCCCTTTAATTTGTTAAAGTAATAAATAAGTTAAAATTAATAATTATGAATAATTATTTTTGGTTATATTAAGAGTTATAAAACTACATAAACTAAATAAAACTTAATTTACTACTTTTGCTATCGATAATCTAAACAATTTTCTAAAAAAAAATATCAACAATTAACATTTTTTAAAGAAAAAGTTGAGTTATTGATAATTGCTTTTTCTTTTTTAAATATCAAAGGCTGAAAATTTTACCTATATTATTTCCTTAGGAAGATAAGTTAACGTTTTCTTTGCAAAAAAAGGTAATTCTAATTTTTTCTAAAAAAATGATAACACAAATTAATTGACATCGTAATAATTTAAATATTGATAACTCAGATTTAGTTTGCAAAATATTATATTACCGCTAACTAGATTTTATTTCTAAAAGATGAATGTTCAATCGATAACTTTAAAAAATAAGTTATTGATAATTCGTATTACTTTCTAAAGAAAAATTTATTATAATGATTTTGATAACTAGAATTAAAAGAAGAAAATAATAAATTAATTGATTATTAATTGAAACCAATTAACAATTTAATTATCTATAACTCAAATTTAGTTTGTAAAATATTTTTATATATAGATTTTTTTTAAAACAAGGTATCTGTTTAAGGTAATTGTTTCTGAAGATAAATTATCGATAACTTTGATAATTTAATTTTTTTCTAAAGAAATAAGAAAGTTATAAACTTAAAAGTTTTTTAAAGAAAAAATAAGTTATAGAGAATTTGATTTGTTTTAAGTAAAAACAAATATACCAAAAAATTTAAAATTTTTATAAAAAAAAAAATAAAATAATTATGGTTTATTAAAATTTTTTCTAAAGAAAAAATTATGTTATCGATAAGTTGAAAATTTTTAAAAGTAAAATTAAGTTACCGATATCTAGAATTTGTATTAAAATAAAGATTAAAATATCGATCTCGGAGTTCGTCATCAAAATTAAAGAAAAATTTAATTATCGATAATTCTAATTTAAAAAAATTAGATTACCACTTATCTAATGTTTTGTAAATAAAATTTTAGTTACCGATAACATGAATCTTATTATAAAGAAAAATTAAGTTATTGATAACTGAAATTTTATCTACAGAAAAATTAGTTTATTGATAATTAAATTTTTTTCTTAAGAAAAATAAGAACGATAACTCAGTTTCCATGAAATATTGAGATGTATGGCTCAAATATTATTGCACCGTACAAAAGAAAAAAAAATCAAAAGTTTGTCTCACACGTGATAAATTTCATATACATGTGTAAATGTAGATTAAATATAGTATAACTGCAGTTTTTAATTTTCTGATCGTTTTTCCCTTTTAAATGATGTACGAGGTTAGTTTTTAATTTTATTACTTCGTAATTAATATTATATAATAATGTAATATAATTTGTTAAAATAATTCGAATTAAAGTCGCAAAAGAAATTCTTCAATTATTTCATCCTTTAAGATCCTTGAAAGTTTCCAACAAATAATTTCCAAAATAATATATGTTAAAGATACCAATGTCCAGTTTCAAGTATCAATATTTAATCGGTTTAACCATATTACTTTAATCCACACAACGATTTGAAAATTATTTCTAAGAAGAAATGTACAAATTTAATTTTCAGTTTAGTGAGACATCGAGCATGCAAAACCAATATAGCTAATTTTGAAGCCATAGTACTCGTATTTAAATTTTAAGTAATTCCTATCTTATGTGTAACATGACAACATTATCTTACATTTATAGTTATATAAATTTTAATGTTTATGTGTTGGAAAATTTCAAGGATGTTTTTGGATAAAATACTTAAAGGGCATTTTTGACATTAAAAATCCCCGAAAAGTTTAAGGAAATAATTTTACTAGAATTTCTAAATTCTATTCTATCATTTTATGCCCATAATGATACTATTAAGCAGGTCACCGATTTTAAAATAATTTATAAAACAATTATTATTTTTGAAATTTAAAAGTCCCTTTAAAAGGATGTTCGAACACGAAATGAACAACTGAGTAAGCAGTCTCATCATATGACCATGCGTGAAAAATGTTGTTGTACGGTGTTATTACTTTTTTTTTTAATTTTATTTATTGATAGAAAAATTTACATCATCAAAAAATGATGGGTTTGTCATTCCGTATGTAACATGTCGAAATAATCATCTAAGTATTTATATTCTAGGTCCTCATGAAAATCTAACGTGATTTGACGATGTCCGTCCGCCTGTCCATTTGTCTGTCTATCTATCTGTTGAAGACAGGATAGCGTTCGGGGCGGACACTTTATTTGTCTTATATAGGGTTTGTTTGTTATTGAAAAATCGCTTCTTAAAAAAAGTTATGGACCAAATTCTAGAAAAATAGGGTGAATGCCATAACTCCAGTTTATACTTTTCGGTCGATATCTTTTACAAAAACGCATGTACGGTGGGCATATAGACTCGGCCAAACCGAATATAGCATTCTCACTTATTTTTTTTCTTTTTATAATGAAAAAAATTGAAGCTATCAATTTTATAGCAAAAATAAAATAAGTCATCGATAAGTTGAATGTTTTATAAAAAAAAGATTAGGTTATAAAGAACTTTAATTTTTATAAATATGAATTGACTTATCGATAACTCAGTTTATTCCAAAAGAAAAATATAATTATCGACAGCCATTTTTTGTTTTAAAAAGTTTTTGATAAGTTTAACTTTTTCAAAGTAAAAATTTAGCTTCTATAACAAAAAACAATTACATAAACCATTTATGAATTTATTTTCTTAAGAAAATATCACATAAATTTAATAATCCTTTCCCCAAAATAAGTATAAACATTAATTATTATTTTTTTTTCAAAACTATTTTTATTTAATATTGTCCATGAGTATTTTTATTTACTATAATTTATACAAAATATGAATAATACTCAAAGTAAATATATATGTCTTTTTATACCATAATAATATAAAATTCAAAGTAATTGCATATTTTTAAAATTTTATTGCTCATTTTCCATTTTATATAATTTTAATCAGTATAATTTCGTAGTAAAATACCAAATAGCAGTTGAACATATTAAAACACTTGCTTAAGTTGAATGATTCATTGCTTTAGACAAATATATACATATACATTCCAGTTGTATCTACAAACAACTAATATTGATTTGCTACAACGCCCCAAAATGAATGGAACAAAAAATAATTAACAAATTAATTTTTATATAATTACAACAAATACTTGAATGTTTAAATGCAACAAACAAATGTCACCATTTTTCTGCTTCATTACCTGTTTAAATTGTATCCAACTTAAATTTTTAAATCTTTAAATAAAATATCATAATAAACAACAACAATATTGTAGTAGTAGTAGTTTTTCCTTAATTTTATCACGCGGGACAAATATTAAGTCTTAAGAGAAAAACAAATATAAAAACAAAAGATTTAAGCAACAAACTTGCTGTAACCATTTTTGATTATTTACGCTAATGTTTATAAAATTTATGATTTTCTACTAGACTTTTTATGTTTACTGCATATGCATGCAGTAGTTGCATTTTACAATTTTATGTTTGTTAGTTTTTACTCACCATGTATATCGTCAACACATATGCCCAGATCTTCACGATATGTATTCAAGTACGGTAAACAATGACACTGACAACTTTCCCCAATGACATTGGTTGCTGTTGAAGCTGTGGACGATGGCGATGACTTTTCGTTTTTCTTATGCTGCGTTTGTCGCAACAATGATTCTAATTGTGATTTGCTGCCACCAGTTGTATCAGCCAATGAACCTGAAGTGTACGTAATAAAGTAAACAAATCGTTAATGTTTATTTGAGTGCTCAAATTATATGGAATATAAAATGTGAGCGACCATAAAAAAATATTGTTTAAGAAGATTTAGGAAAACGTAATATAAAATGTTTCTTTAGAAAAAGTTCAAGTTAGCGATAATCTAATTATGCTTTAAAAAAATATTTATCGATGTTTCTTTATTTTATATTTATTTAAAAGAATTTGATTTGTTGATATAATAAATCGAATTATCGATAGTTAATTTTATATTATAGAAAAAAATAAAAGTTATCATAACTAAAATTTTCTGTAGAATAAAATTAAATTTTTTTGCTATAGAAAAAAATAGAAATTATCGATAATTTAGTGTTTTTTTGGCTAGAAAAATTAATTAGAAAATAACTTAATAATTCTTAAGAAATGTTTAAAATTATGGATAACATAACATTTTTAATAGCAAAAATTTTAAATTATCGATAACTTTTCTTATATTTTTTTCTTTAGAAAAATTTTGAAGTTATCGAAAACATATTTTTAGAAAAATTTCAAGTTATCAATATAATTTTTTTTGGAAAAATTTTCATGTTATCGATATATTAATTTGGAAAACTAAAGTTATCAATAACTTAATTTTATTTTAGAAAAACACACCTTTACAATAAAATTTATGTTATGAACAACTAATTTTTTCTCTAGAAAAAGTTTATTTTTTTATAAAAAAAAACTTGAGCTGTTGAGAAATTTATTTTTTCTTAGAAAAAACAAGTTATCGATAATAAAATTTTTTTAGCAAAGTTATCGATAACAAAATTTTAGTTCAAAAAAGGGGATAAATATATATTTTAAATTTTAATATTTCTCTTTAAATTATTCGAGTTATCGATAGCTTAATTTAAAACAAAAATAAAGTTATCGATAATTCAATATTACTTTAGAACATTTTAATGTTATCAATGTTATCAATGACATAATTTTTCTTTAGAAAAAAAATTCAAGTTATCGATAATAAAACATTTTAGTAAAGTTATCGATAACAAAACGTTACTTTAGAAAAGGGGATAAATATACATTTTAAAATTTAATATTTCTTCAGAAAATAATCGAGTTATCGATAATTTAATTTTTCTTTAAAATATAAGTTATCGATGACTAAACTTTTCTTTAGAATATTTACAAATAATCGATGACATGATTTTTTTTTAGAAAAACAAATTCAAATTATCGGTAACCTTATTTTTTTTAATCAGTTTATCGATAATATTTTTTTTAGCAAATACATAAAATATATATCAACGAATCAACTACGAATCATAACCGAAGCTCGCTGGTATGTGAAAAATGAAAACATTCACAAGGATCTTAATGTTCCTCTTGTCAAAGATGAAATAAAAAAACACGCTAAATCGTATTTGGAAAGCTTAAAGTACACCCTAACCCACTTGCTCGAAACATAATAAGAATAGATGGATACAACCATTTGAGAAGAAGGAACACAACAGCCCTCCGCCTAAGCTAAACCATTTGATTACATGTAGTTTTTCGTCATACAGTGGTTGGACTTAATATAAATTTAGATTTAGAGTTAAGATATGAATACTTATTGTTTGTTCACTTAATTTTGTGAAGAATCAATAAATATATATAGATGAAAATAAAAAAATAATTATTGATATTTCTTGTAACTTTGCATATTTTGCGCTATATCTCCTTGATGTGCCCGAAATAGTCAATGTAGTAGAAAAACAATAGCAAAGATTTCTAAAAAATTCAGCTTCATACGGGTTACTGCGTGAACTTAGTTTTTACAAAATAAAATCATTAAAAGTATTAAAAATATATTTAATAAAAAAATTTCATAGAATTTTTGAAAATTACGTAAGAATTTACACTTTCTGTTTTTGTATTTTTATATAGCAAATTGCAAATTATATAAATCTTTAATAGATAAATATAACAACGGTGATTATTAGAATTGATCGGGATAATATCGTAAATTTAAGTCAAATGTCATTGATAGTTGAAAACGGAACTTTTTTGTCAAAATATATTTTACCAAGGCACATCACATGGACAGCACAAAATTGACTATAGTTGGCATAAATAGGTGGTGTTTGTAATGCTTAACGGAAATGTAGGGGTGCATCAAAAAATTTCAAAAGATACAAATTTTATGAACCAAAACAAATTTTCTTGTGTTAAACAGGGATCATAATATTAAATAACATTTCCTTGTAACATACTCCAACAAAATTTATTTTCATATTATATATGGAAAAATAATTTAGATTCGATCCTTATCTTTCGAAAATTTTTTAAAAATCGCGATTTTTATTATAAAGAAAAAATTTTTAAATTTTACTAGGAAATAATAAAATACGAGGGCGGATCAATCAGTCCATGACTTTTTTAACTTCCCTCGTAGTTATGTGAAATGCAACACTATTCCCATCAAGTACCACCTGTTAATAGACTACTGTCAAATTTTGAGCAAGTGTCGTCATTTACTTTGCTTTAACAGCTGTTCAGAACATACAACCTCGTGTATTTTTCTAAAAATGGAACAAAGTGAATTTCGAGTGCTCATTAAACATTATCAATCAAACCAAGGAAAAGCTCGATAAATACTATGGGGATTCTGCACCATCGATTTCAATGGTAAAAAAGTGGTTTACTGACTTCCGTTGTGGTCGCACAAGTACAAATGACACTGAACGTTCTTAACGACCAATTGAGGTCAGTAAACTCGAAAATGTCGAAAAAATTCACGATATGGTGTTGGCCGACTGAATAGTAAAAGTGCGTGAGATTGTTGATGCCATAGGCATTTCATATGGCAGTGTCGTTTTTATTTTAAATGATCAGCTGGGTATAAAAAAGTTGTCTGCAAGATGGGTGCCGCATTTGATCTCAATTGACCATAAACGTAAACGTGTGACAACTTCAAAGGATTGTTTGGAGTTGTCTAACCGCAATCCGAATGAGTTATTGCGGCGTTTTGTCACTCTGGATGAAACATGGTTCGACTACTGTACTCCGGAGACCAAGCAGCAGTCTAAACAATGGGTTTCTACGGGTGAACCTGCTCCGAAGAAGGCCAAGGTAAGTTTGTTCGCCAATAAGGTGATGTCAACAGTTTTTTGGGATGCAACCGGGATAATCCACATCGATTACCTTCAAAAGGGAAAAACAATAACTTGTTAGACCGATTTAATGAGGATTTAAAAAGAAAACGACCCCATATGGCCAAGAAAAAAGTTATTTTTCATCAAAATAATGCACGGGTGCACACGCGTGCAGTCTCAATGGCAAAACTCTATGAACTGGGCTACGAATTGGTACCTCATCCGCCATATTCTCCCGATTTAGACACTATTGACTACTTCCTATTTCCAAAGCTAAAGAAATGGCTCGGTGAAAAGAGATTCAGCTCCAACGATGAAATTATTGATCAAACAAATGCCTATTTTAAGGACCTCGAAAAATCCTATTTTTTAAGCAAAGTAAATGACGACACTTGCTCAAAATTTGACAGTAGTCTATTAACAGGTGGTACTTGATGAGAATGGTGTTGCATTTCATATAATTACGAGGGAAGTTCGAAAAGTCACGGACTGATTGATCCGCCCACGTATGCCGCACTAATATCATCAAATATTGATAATATCATATATTTTATATGAATAATTCAGTAGGTTTTGATATTGCCCGTAATTTTGAACAGAATTATATATGAACTTCCAGCCTGTAAAAATCTTTATATAATCAACTTAAAAACGCTATACCCTTCGCGCTCCCTGTACGATATGATTAACGCGAACTGTTTCTACATCCATTCGAGTCACTTTATATTTATACAAATGGATTTTAATATACCATAAAAAATATATACATTTTTCTTAAGGCCTGGAATCAAAAATGTTTGATAATAACCCACACTTTCTTAAAAAAGAAAAAAAAAAAAGAATTACTTATATAGAGATATGCCTTTAATACCACATTTAAATTATCGATAACTTTATCTTTCTTTAGAATATATAATGTCATAGACAACACCATACTTTTCTCTAAAGAAAAATAAAGTTAAATTAATTTTTCTTTATAAAAAGGTAAGAGATCGTTATTTTTTCTTTTTGGAAAGAGTTCAATAATTAAAATTTTTTTAGGAAAAATTCTTTGCAAACCTTGGGTTATCAATAGCAGAAATTTTTCTTTGAAAAAAGATTTTTCCTTAGAAAATTCAAGATATCAATAACAAAATTGCTCTTGGTTGCTGTTGTTTGCATTTTTTTTTCGTTGGTTTTAATTAGTTTCTCGTTTTTTAATCAATAACTGTCTCCTTGTTCTTGAGAGAAAATATCAGCAAAAGTCTGAAATGATTCTTCGTATTATTACCATAATATGAATTATTTTAATTTAGCACTAATTTACAAATATACCATTTAAACTGTTCTTAAATTGCAAATGACTTTAATAGAACGATCTTATAAACCTTTATCTATTTAATGTTTTTGTCAATGAAATTTTTATTGATCGATTTGAGAAACTAATTTTTAAGTTTGTATTCAGTTAAATTTAAACATTTGTAAATCTATAACATGTTGAATTTTTTAAGTTTGAAGAATTCAATTTTGAGAATATTTACATGCTATTATTTAGTAATTGTGAAATAATCTAATTTGAAATATAAACATCATGAGTTATAAACAAATAACAAGGGAATTTTTAATTACAAAAGTAAAGACAGAATTAAATATAAAAAATTTAGCATTGATTTCTTGCTATTAAATTTTATTTCACCATTACTAATATGACTTAAATTCTAGTCTTTATTTTTGTATTAACTGATTAACTCTATAAATTATAATTATTATATAAGGCAACATAAGCTGGTCACATTATTTATTCATTTTGTTCATAAATCATTTCAACTTACCCATTTTGTTAACGCCTTTTACTAGCCATGATGCTGTGCCACTGGAGAGTCCCACACAAGTATCCACATTGCATGATTTAACACCTTAAATCAATTTACGCATTTAATTCGCTATTCGGTTATTACTATTAAGTGTCAATAAATAAATTTACCATTTGTCCAAAAGATATCACCATCATGTTGTCTGGTCAAATTTACTGATGTCACAATGCCAGTTGATCCTGCAGTGGATATAATATTATCCAATAGGAAATTAGCCGGATGTGGTAATAAATTGCTTATAGCATCAATACGATCAATGGAACTTCTTGCCTCTGAAGCCATGGTGTTGCTGTCCGCTGTAGTAGGTAAATTATCATTTGATATTAAGGTTTCCAAAGAAGCGAGAGCGAGAGTTTGATTGAAAATTGTGGCAACAAAGAGGAGCAATGATATACATGTAAACAACATGTTGTTGGCAACATTGCGTAAAAAACCAGACATGGGAATACTTATGTTTATATTAATCAAAATTTATTTAATTTTGCCTTTAAATTATTTTAACTTGTTTTTTATTTTTTATAATTTGTTGTTAAATTTTTATTTGTTTCGTTTCTTTAAGGTTATTTAATGCACTCGTATATAGAATTTTTAAGGGGTTGTTGTATATAAGGATTATGGTTTAATAGTTGATGTTGTCTTTTTATACTTAAAAACATGATTTTCAATACATAAACCATAGAAATGTGAAAATATATTGTTGAGTTTTATAAAACACCTTGAGGAAATCTCGCAAACATTTTAAAGTCCAGTAACTGCAAGAAAAAAAAATAGAATTTTTTTTAGTATCGAGAAAATTTTAATTTGCTGCTTAATTAAAAAATTATTAAACTTAAATCAATTTGCTTATTGATCTTCTGTGCATAAATTTCAAAAACTTTGCTTTAAAATCATGTATTTATTGAGAGAAAATTTAAATCATAAACAAGTGAGAATTCTATATAAGATTTAGCCGAAATATATATAATACCCATTTACCAATCTTAAAGTATTTTAAAAACTTAAAAAAAACTTGATTTTAAAAGTAACTGTGTAATTTTTATGACATAATTTTATGCCACTGTGGCGTCGTACAGTGTCTATTCAAAAAATGAAATGGAAATAAATCTGCAGTTTCTGAACGGCTAGTCCGATTTCAATCAAATTTCACATAGTGACAGTAGAGTTATAGTACAAAATTGTATCTTCTTTTCAAATATATTTATATAAAAATAATTATAATAGGAAAATTCATTGAATTATTTTTGCAAAAATATACCGAAAATGGATTGAACTAAAATTTTGCGCTATTATTCAATTATAATAATGCAATAGCTTTTTTATTAGTATTTCTTTTTGAATAAAGTTTTACAGCTGCAAAGACTTTTTAATGCTTAATTCGAAACTAAATTTATTTTTTATATTTATCAACAGAAATCGCGCGATTCTCAAAAAAAAAACTTTCAAATATTTAAGAAAAAATGGAATTTGTTAATTTTTTGTTATATGTTCGCAGCCGATACCGCAAAGTAAAAATTTATATTACCAAAAAATTGAAAACATGTTTGATCATATAAAAAATATTAATTATTATGATTTCCGATTTGAGATTTGAGAAATTAAGGCGAAATTAAGGAAATTTTGTAGAAAAAATAGGTCTAATTCGGGAAACCCTGATCTTCGCAGAAATAATTTTTTTTAATTTTTCTTCCTACTAAGACTACTTCGTTAAGTTGTCTTTCAAAAGAAAATAAATTATATATATGTTACTTAAAAAAATTTTTTATGAATAGTTTTTTCGCAATAAAAATCAGTAAAAATCGATTTTTTTCAAAATTCAAATGCATATAACTCCTGATTTCGTAAAGATTTTTTGTTTATATTATTTTGTTATTTGTTGTTAATAAAATCAAAAATATTTAAAAAATCGTCAAGATGTAAAAAGAATTAGTATTTGAAGTCCAATACTTCGTAAACTAGAAGTGACGATAATGTTTTTTGCATTCGTATAAAAATATTTAAAAACGATTCAGATATAACGAATCAAGGTAGTTTTCTATATAATCTAAGGTAAAACATTACCACATCCTTACTCTACTATATCCCTACTATCACTAGGTGAAATTTCATTAAAAACGAACCAGCCGTTCGGAAACTGCATATTTATTTCCATTTCATTTTTTGAATGGGACAGTGCACTGTATATCTTTTGTGTTTAATTCAATTTTAGTTCCATTTAGTGATTTAAAAGGTAATCAAATTTTTAAAAGATTGATTTACATTTTGGTCTATTTTTTTTCTGAACAGATTTAGCTGATTTTTAATAGCAAAGTGCTTAAGAAAGCAACAAATATTCTGGGAGAATATTTCTCACAGACAGGCGAGTAAACGAACATAATTAATATGGACTTATAACATATATACTTTAAGTCTTGTTCAGACCGGCGCGAAATTACGAAATTTCATGCCGAAATTACGAATGAAATCTAAAGTGTTCATACTGGCTAGATGACATTTGATGTAATTTCGTGAACAGCTCATAATTATTGTTTACATTTTAAATTGTTATTGTGGTAAATAAAGTATCTTGAAATGGAAACAAATAAGAAACAATTACTTACTAAATTATAAATTATTAATAAAAAACTTGCTAATAAGAAATTGTTATTTCAAAAATTAAACATTTTTAGACAAGCAAAGGTAAAAAGTATACGTTTCATTTAGCAAAATCATTATAATAATTCATTTTAAGATTTGTGTAAATTGTTTTGCTTCTTCTCACGATTGAAACATGCAGTACATAGTTGAAAAAAAGTGTTTTTTCCAACCATGTACAGAGTTGCACGGAAATGGGCATCGTAATTTCAATGTAATTTCGCCGAAATTACACATCGCAAGTGTCAAAATGTATGGGAAATTACGTATTTTCAACTCGATTTCCGCCGAAATCACGAAAGTACGTAACTTCACGACGGTCTGAATGCCCTATTAGGGTATTTTCAATAATTTTTTCATAATGAGAGACTTATTTATGTATACTCTCTTTAAACACTCCTGGTTGTGTGTGATTTTATAAAAGATATTTGATAGATATTACTTAAGCTATGCTAATAAAACAGTTGAACACTGATCGGAATACTCATTCCAACGGCATTAAGTTCGTAACTGAATAATAACGAAGTCTAGTATTAATTTTTGTATTGAATTGCTTGAAAAGTTAATTTATTTACTAGACCTTGATAAAATGTCACGCCCATATGTTACGCACACTTTTTAAAAATGTAAATTACATCAAATTCGACTCAACTATAATACAAAATATGCTCTATCATTAAAACGATTTTTTTATTGAGAACCACTCCCCCATTACGCTCACTTCGACACAATCATGTTGTTATAATTATGACAGTGTTGCCTTCCAATTTTATAATATATATATATGAAACTTTGGCTGTATATAGAACACATTATTGGATTAATTATTAGATATTCCAGACCTTTTGGATGACCGCCCATATAATAAATATGAGTCATAATATGTATGTTGATATTATTATACTTTAGAGTGATTTCATAAAATGGGCTCTAATTAAAATTTCTTACTTTGCTTTCTACTTGTACAAAAGTTGTTTGTGTCCAATATTATTATACAGGATTTATATACGTTAAAGTTAAAGTTTATATAGGATTTATACACGTTAAAGTTAAAGTTATTTTCGGTTATGGGGTTTATAAGGGACCATCTAAAGGCATTTATGAGCGTTAAACCTCTATTCCCGGCTGGATGAAATAATGAACTGATCATAACCAATTTCAGTATTCTTGGTCCATGCACTTATAATTATTCTTGTACTTGTACATATATTATATTGTTGTACTTATAATTATTCGTGGCAAATTTCATCAAGATATCTTTAAAAAAGCGACTTGTACTTTAATACAATAGGCCGGGGGCCTTTGGGAACATTCACTGTGTATAAAAGGTACATTAACAATTGAAACGGGCAAAAACGGGCACATCATTTTGAACATTTTACAACAACAATAAACAAAATTAATAAATGAAATAAGAATTGGACTTAATTCTATTAAATCCCAAAAGTTTCAGTCCACGAAACTATAGAGTATAACACTTTGAACATGCTATCACAAAATTTATTTTTAGCAATAAATTTTTATAAAACTAGATAAAAATAGGTCACAAATATTCATTCTTTAAATAATACATACCTTAAAAGTATATATTTTCTGGATATAACGATGTCTATCTGTCCGTTTGTCTGTTGAAATCAGTTCTTAGAAAGCCCCATATATGTTTTATACATCAAATTATAGGAAATGTCCCTTAGATTGACGCTAATAAAAATCAGCAAAATCGGTCTATTAATGGCCGAGATATCGCCAAAAAACTGAAAAAGTCTCTAAAAATGTATATATATTCGAAATTTCTAAGCTCCTATATGAGCTAGAGACTTCTATTTTGCACAAAAAATTAGCAATCTTTTTATTGGAATGTTCTTTAATAACTGAAATATCTGTCAAATAGCATTGTTGTACTTTGCGAAGCTTCTATATAAGCTTCAGAATTCGTTTTTGAACAAATCTGTTGTAAAATTTTTTCTAAAATTTCGGCTTTATGAATTAATCATATCGTTCCATAACCAACTGAATGATAGGCAAACATCTGAAAAAAATTGTTAAAAACATATCATACATCCATACATACATACATACATACATACATACATACATACATAAAAAGCATTGCAATGACTTTCAGTGTTGTTGTTTTTTGTATAAGCACAAACATAAGTATATAAATTTAGTAATAATCACATGCTATCAGTGTTGTTGTTATTTTTTCAGGAAGCAACGCTTTCTATGATAATTTTGCGTTTTAATTTTTGTGTTTAGAGAAAAATGTAGATTATTTTTGTAAGTACAAATGTGAAAATATGAAAGCATACTTTAAGGCGTAAACATTATTATTTGTCGGTAAGGTAGTGAAGAGTACAAATGATTCGGCATAACTGAATATAGATAGTCTAGATAGTTAAAATTAATAATCGCCTTTGTCAAGATGATAAAAAACACACACTGAGTAAATAAACGCCATATTATTTCAATGCATTTGCTGCAACATACGTTATTTTTGACCATTTGCAGTTGAGGGAATATTGAAAAAAAAGTAAAAATGCAAATTTATTCAGTGAAGTATTGTTAATCTGTAAACCATAAAATATTTATTGATTTGAAGCATTAAAAGCTTGAACTAAATGCCGCAGTGATTTCGACCACTGCGAGTTGATGTTAATTTTATAGGCAATAATAGAAAACTGTATAAATTACTGTCCAAATTCTAAAATTGATAACTAGTTGGTTTATATAAATTTAAGCCGCACTTATGTCTTTTTAAGATACTGAAAAATTAATTTTTAGATTTCTTTATTAAAAATTGCTTTGAAATTCAACTTTAGCTTTAAAGCCAATAAATATAAAGCATTCTTTTCATCCAGTTACAAACTAAAGAAATGCTTAAAATTTTAAGCTTTAAATTCGATTGTTCTAACTTAACGAAAATAAATATAATCTTAATTAAAAAGAATATTCGGTTGCTTTGTATCTAAAATAAAAATACAACTACCTAATCTTATTTACCACATTGATGTTTTAAATAATTGTAATTCAGCTTATTGTCGAAATGTTACAATAACTGTTTTCTTTACATATTTTCTTTTTTTCTTCAATAAAAGAAAATTTCCTTTTAAATGCAAATACCAAACGGCAAGTTTGTCTTGCTTGCAGTTTAACTTAATTTCTTACAATCAAATGCGTAACTTTTGCGTTTAAGTTAAACTTAAAACAGCCGGCAGCTGCTTGATTTTTTTTTCTACTTTTTTTCTACATATTCAAAGATGGCTTAGAAAGAAGCTATAGTGGAAGAAATAAGCTTTAATAGTTGTTGCCTCTTAGTGGAATAGAAAAGGCGTCATGTAGCTAAACATGCAAAGTTATTTAATTTATGGCAATAATCAGTGTGCCTCTAGATTATTTTCTGTTGGTTTAACTCTATGGAAAATTTAGCTAAAAAATGTATTTAACTTCTGCAAACGAGGCTTAAATTAACCTTAAAAGGGGTAAAAAGCAAATAGATCTTTTTAGTGATTTAAGAAAAAGATGACCTTCAGATAACTTAAAGCTGAAGCAAGAGCAAAAAACTGGGATCATTTTAGGATTGCCTAATCTAACTTGTGATCTAACTTGACATTCCTGAAAAACGAACTTGATTTCTAAAAATATATATTTATAGTTATATATATACATATATATATATATATATATATATATATATATATATATATATATATATATATATATATATATACATATATATGGTGAACCCAAGTGGGACACGATCCCAGAATTTTCTACATAATTAGAATATTTGGTGTAAATAAAAAATATATACCAAATATAGGTTTTTCTTGGGGCGCTAATCACAATTATGTAATAAAAAATATAAAATTCAAAATGGCGGACACAATATGGAGTTAAAAAATTATTTTATAACTTGATGAAATTTTAAATTATCGAATTTAACGGATTTGTGGTCACAGAATACGAATTTGTTTTTTGATTATTCGAATTCGAAAAGGCGGAAGTAATGCGACGGCTTCTGAGTAAATGAAAGGGAATTTTTCGTCCTATAAGACAAAATTGTATTTAAATGCCCAAAATATATGTACATATATATGATTTATATACTTGTGAAGTTGTTAATAATGAAAATAAGGTAAATTTAAGAAAAGAAAAAAAATCAAAATGCTGGATTGAATTTTCCGGCTAATAAGTGTAATTTGTAATATTTTTCTATTAAGATTTTTATTTAATGTTCTCAAAGTAAACGACATTTTGCAAATATATATTATATATTAATATATACATTTCGGATTCGCCATTTTGTTGATTTCCGTTTTTTGAATCTGAAATCATCAAAAATTAAAATGACAATAAATTTTTTATTTTTCTTGACTGCACAATTTTTTACAGTATAAATGATAAAGTTTTGAAGGGCTTTTTTTAGCTAAAGGCTATAGCTATCGAATTTATGAACGGTGGCAAACGGTTGCAAAAACTGCTATTAATATTACTACTATAAAAATATCCCTTGGCACTGCTTCGCACTAGGCTATGAAAATTCATGATTTTGGAGAAAAATCATATTTTTGAAAAAAGAATATTCTTTTTCGATTTTTAATTTTTTTTTTAGATATTTTTTTCATATGATATTTTGATTTTAACCTTTTACTATTGAGAAACGATAAGCCACATTAATATCAAATATACAGGCATAAAATCTAAAGTCTCTGCTCTACTTTAATTGGACTTTTTGTCAGAAATCGAACTTGGGGCCCAGATCGAAAGGCTAATATGTGAACTCGTGCATTTTATTATTTTTGATTTTAAATAATAATTGATATCTTTTACTTTCATTATTTTATATTTGAATTATAAATTATCAATTCGATTATGGGGCCTGATGCCTCTCTTCTTAACCCCTGTTACCATTTTGGGTTAAAATTACATAGTTTGTTTTTTCCTCTCTGCAAAGAAATAAAAATCTAAAGAATTTTTTTCTCTGTTGATCATTGAAGACGATCATTCATAAACAAACACATACATTTAACTGCCATTGTTTAACATTTCAACGCCAAATATGGCAATATATTTTAAAATTTATTTTAAAATATTTTTTGTTTTATTTTGTCTTTGACTCTATTGATATAGGCAAAATATAATTGAATGAGTGAATAAAAAATATTTGAATATGATATGATTATCAAACCTGTAAAAGATGGTTATGTGAAGAAATAAATATATTTAAAATAAATGATGAAGAGGTATTTTTTATATTTTGTAAAAAGCCACTTAATACGAGTACATTAAATTTATTACACACACAATTTGAGTATTTTTCCAAAGAAATTAAAAAACTAGTTTCTTAATAGAAAATAAAGAATGTTTATAATTTTATCAAATTATATAAAACCCACACTAAAATTATGTTTTTGTAGTTAAAATACACAAATAGTGTTTATGTTTTCTGCTTTTGAGCCATTAGTATTTTACAGTTATTATGGTTAAATTATATATATATATATATATATATATATATTAATTATATAAATTATATATATAATTCTATATATATATATATATATATATATATATATATATATATTTTGTTTCTACGTCAAAATAACAAAGAAAAGTAATATAAATAAAAAAAACTAACAAAAATACCAGCCAAAATAAAATCAGATAAATATTTTAGTTTAAGAAAAAAGAAACTGAAATGCTTTTGTGCGGGTTAGGTATTTGTGGTTCATTATTCTAATAAGTTTAATAACAGTTAATCTGTTAACACAATTTCTAAACAAAAAAACATTTATTGATGTCAAGTTTACAAAGATATGAATGTTAAAAACAAAAGAAGAAATTTTTTTTTTCAAAAATTATATACGTATTTTTGTGATTCACTTTTTCAAAATAGTTTTATGTTAATTTGATAGCATTTGTTATTTAACTGTAATATTCTATTACGATTTATTTCGATTTTGTTTTGAAGAATACTATGAGGATTGTGAGGAAAAAAGTTGAAATAAAAAGTAATTTGGTGTTTGAGAAAGTTTGTTATATTTTTTATAGTCTTGATTAAATGTTGGGTAATTTGTTTGAAAACGAAAAAATTCAAAATATCTCAATTAAATTTTGAAATATTAAGTCTTTAGGTTTTCCATTTGTGCAATATTTGCGCGACATGCTTCGTGAACCCCATTTTCAAATGTTTTATTTATTTATTTAATAGCCAATGAAATTAAAATTCCTTAAAGGTTAGCATATATATTGTTTTCATAGCTATTTACAATAAAATGTTTTTCATAATCATTCAATAACAAAAACTTATTATTTAAGTAAGTTAGAAATACTCCAATATATGGATAAAAACTCTTGAATTGATTGCATATGCGTCTCATGGGATCAAAGTTAGCATAATTGGTTCGAAAATATTTTATTTTTAAAGGAGTATAATTTCTAGTTGGACGATTTGAAGCAGGAACTAAGAAGCAGGAACTAAGAAGCAGGAACTAAGAATTAATTGAACCATTTACTAAATTAATTACAAATGAAATATTTCTATATTTTCTCCTACTTTTAAGAGTAGATAGATCAATAAGCTGTAATAGACTTTCATATGATGGTGAATTGATATTAGGATTCCATGAAAAATTACGAAGACAAAGTAAGAGAAATTGTTTCTGGATCGATTTAATTTTCTTTATATGAACTTCGTATTGAGGATCCCAGACCACGGAAGCACATTCCAGGATTGGTCTTACAAGAGATATGAATAATTGCTTGGAAACGTAAGGATCATTAAACTCTATTCCCCAGCGCTTGAGGAAACCTAGAAGTCCTTTTGCATACATTAATATTCTAGAATTCTTAATGCAAGCTGGTAAATCATTTATAAATATTAGGAATAATAAGTGGCCGAGATGACTACCTTGTGGAACATCGGATAAAATATGTATGGTTTTTGATATACCTTCTCTAAATAGTACACATCGGTATCTATTTTTAAGATTTGTGGAAATAAAGGAAAACAGGCGAAAATCCAAGTTTATCCAATTTGAACTAAAATCTATGTATATTGCATCTGTCTGTAAACCGGAATCAAATGCAGTTATAACTGAGGTTGAGAACTCCAAAACGTTAGTAGTAGTGGAATATCCTTTTCTAAATCCATGCTGAAATGGGGAAAGATAGCAAACAACTTAATGCGAAAGTATTTCAGTAACTATCTTTCTGCTTCCGGATTTAAAGATTTCCTCCAAACTTCACGAAAGTAATCACTAAATATAGATATGTTGAATAAGTAGGTTATTGGAGGTATAAGAGAATACAAAAATTTTATAAGAACACAGCTTGTAACACCGTCAGGTCCACATTTATCAGAATATTTTTGATTCTGTACAGCTCTCAGTACCATCGATTTATCTAATGTTGGATAATTTATTAGGGTTGCAATATTAAGGATAAGAACATAAGAAGTCATTATAAATAATTGAAAAATTTTATTGAAACAAAGTTACATGCAATGATTTTATTTTAATTAACGTAAATATAATATTTAATTTTATAATTATTTATAATTTTTAATAACTTTTAAATATAACCAAAATACGGCTGATTTATAGATGAACAATTAAACAGCACAAGTCTGCGAGGCTATATAGTTTCGCAAAATTTATAAGTGTTATGCAGATAAATTTCCATAAAATTTTTGACATTTTATTTGCGAGTGTGCGAACTTGAACACATGTCACAATTTGCGAGGATTTTGGACAATTTTTTGTCCTGTAAAGTCATTTTAATTAACGAAGCTTAAAAATATTACCTTCTTCAGTTTCAAATTTATTAAAAAAAAATTGGTGGAAAAAAAGCTCAAATGAATCGTATTAATAAAGATTTGGATAATCCTGCATCAGGATCGGCACTCTTAAAATTTATATTCTGTATTTTTATACGTTCTGTGTAACTCTCTCGCTCTTATATGTAATTTAATAATAATGAAAACTATAAATAAATAATAAAACAATTAAAAAAAGTTTTATAAATATATAAAATAATCATTAAATAATCGTTGTCCCGTATCTCAGTGCACAACCTTACAGTATGAAGCCTTAGTCGAGACCACAGCATATATACAGTAGCGTAAGAAAACTGAGATAAGAAATGTAAACTATTTTTCTTTCATTCTGACGAAGTTATCCACATTATTTTTGTTTTGATTATTTATTCTTTTATCCCTTTTTAAGCATATAGAGTGTAAATTTAATATTTGTTATTATTATATTTTTAATTATATTTTCTTCTTTTTCTTCTACGATGTTCAAAAAAGCTGATTTTGGAAATTTTCAAGAGTCCATATGACGACACTCTTCTCCTCTGTGATTATGTGAGCATGTAGGTGTGAAAAAAACTAAGAGATTATTTGCACATGTGCACTATTTTTCGGGTCTATGTTCTGCATAATTAATTTTTTTTTGTATAATTTCTATGTGAAATTTGCTTGATATTTCGGACAATGTTTGCAATATGCGAATAGAATTTGAAGTTATAAGAAGGACGTTTGGACAGATCATCATAGCGATTCACAATGACAAAGAGAAAACTAAATGCTTTTCGCTATTATGTTATCTAAATGTCAGCAACTTTTCTTAATGAAGATACAATACATCTCTGAACTATTAATAATAGACTTTCAAAGGACTGAGAAATACTGTATTAAAAGAGAGCATTTAAGCACTTATTTTAAAATTTTTAATATTTCCGAAAACAAGGAAAGTTGCATGTAAAATAAAAGGCATAGCAGCAAACAATAATTGTTTAATTGTGGTATTAAAAAGTGTTAGTACAAAATATATGTATAACCATATGAAAAATGTAAAAGTGTTTTTTTTTTATTAATTTTAAATAATTTTATAAGATTTCGTTTTTACCCACAATTAAAAAATTGGAGGGTATATTACGTTTGTCATTCCGTGTGTAAAATGTCGAAAAAATAATTTAAGACTCAATAAGGTATATATGTTCTGGATCCTGGTCAAATTCTGTGCCGATATTACTATGTCCGCCCGTCTGCTGAAATCAGAATAGAGCTTGAGGCGTATCACCTAGGGGAACATAAATTTGGCTTAAATATTTTTCTTATATGAGGTTTGTTTGGTATTGAAAAAGGGCAAAATAAAATAGTTATGGGCCAAATACCAGAAACACGCAGATATTTCTTAAACAAAAGTATGTACGCTAACGAAATTTTGGACAAATAGTTCGAGAATAGATGTCAACTCGGAAACCAAAAAATGGACGTGATATGCCAACTTTTACGCCCACCTCCCATATAAGATGAAATTTGATCTCATTTAATTTTAACGTATGTGGAATAAAATAGCGACAAAATTTTCAGCGCTGGTTAAATACAATGTATTTTAGATAACCACATATATTTTTATAATATTGTAAATATTTTGTGAAAATCAGACTTCTTGTTTTTAAAAATTCCCATGTTTTCTTTTTAGGATTTTTATTAAATTTCTTTAAGTTATTTATATAAAAGCTATTCATGAAATACATATGGGCTCTTTTAATAACTTTGTTTATTCCTTTTAACATTTTTTGTACATCTAAATCATATAGTTTATTTTTCTCAACTTTAATAAAAGAGTATTTTTGTACTTAATTAACTTATACAGAATTTCTCTTATCCAGGGTGTAATTTCGTGTTTTAAGTTTTTTATTATTTTCTTCCTTACAGTACAATTTCCAACATTATTCTCTAAATATGATATCAAGGCATATGGATCTTCAGATGGATCTCCAGTATCGAGGTGAAATTTCTTGAAGATATACTAGGATATTCACTGGAATATTATTTGGTCGATTACTCGACAAATTAAATGAAATAAATTTTCGATTAAATTAAAATCAAGAATTTCTAGAAAGACTATATTCGAATAAATCATTCCGATTAATCGAATAATTCTAGTAAAAAATATTTTAAAGATATCCTTTCTTAACTAAGTTTAAAGATGTTTTAATTTTACTTTTATTTTTTTTAGCTTGAAAACAACTGTTACAAATTTTATATAAAATGTTTAAAATGCAAAAGTGACACCAAAATTTGGAATTATATTAAAAAATTTAGTTGATAAAAATTATAATGTAATTATAAAGTGACCGCACATCTACAAAAAGAACAATTTCTTCTATTTTATTAGTGTAAAACCACTGCACATAATGTTAAAATGTTATGGAAAAAGTGAAAAAATTAAGAAGAAGAGTAAATAAATTATAAAAAATTATATACGAATACAAAAACAATTCGACAGTTTCGCTTAGTATGAACATGACAAAATTGTAAAACAGCTAGACTAACACACTTTTTTATTACACTACGGTAAAAAGAACCGAATATATGCTTAAATTACAACGCGTAGTTAAAAGCCGTTTTTCTTTCACAAAAATCAAACAAATATATAAACGTCACTTAAAAAAATGTAAAATATTAATGGAAAATTTAAATAATTTATTTTATTATAATTTTGGTTTGTAGTTAATAAAAAAGATATTTATCCGATACGCCTGTAAGAAATTGTAATTTCATTGGTTATTAAATAAATAAATAAATAACTAAATGGTGTCCCATGACTGGTTTCCTGACATCAACGAGATATACCTCAAGCTGTAGAAAATTACTTCATCTTTAAAATTTTGTTCTCTGAATTTAATTTCACTTAGGCTTGCAAATTTTCTATAAAAAAGAACAGTACAATTTAAAATATCGTCAATTTTTGGCTTCATAACTTTTCACCGGATAGTAAAATGGTTATTTGATGTAGAATATATGAATTTCCCAAGTGTTGTTTCTCGACTGGTTAATAGCTTAAATATAAAAAGATGTAAATTGTCAGTGCAAAACTGAAATAAATTAAAAAAATTTTCTGAATTCTTTAGCCATTTTGTTAGGCTTACCAAAATGCATTAATAGTTTTTCAGTTTTTAAAAGAAATACAAGGTACAATAAAGTCGATATCAAAGAGTTTCGAAATTTTTTTAAATTACTCATATGTGTATTTTTTTCGTTAAATTTGTTCAGTTAATTACAACATTTAAATATTCTTAGAATCTAGAGAAAATTATCTTTTCAACGCTACCAATCACTTATATTAAAATTACGCGGTTGATTTAATTCCCATATTTGCATATCTATAACCACTACGTTCTTCTGGTTTCTTAATCAACTAGAAAATCAAAATTTTAGGAAGTTAAAAGATGTTTAGTGCAGCAACTACTCTCAAAATATTTTGTTTTTTTTTTAATATCTCAAAATTTAGATGGGGTTTCGATATTTTTGAAAATTGTTTTGTAATATTTTCAAGAAAATCTACAGCCTATATTAGGTCGTGTTTCGAATGAAAATAAAAAGAGTAATTTGTAGCAGAGTGTTATCAAAGAAATGTTTAAAATTCACCGAAGACTTAAATAACCAAATATTTACTACAAACATTTTAATATAAATTTAAAAATATCTACAGTCTGTTTTATTGTTAAAAGAATTTTAAATTTTTTCACACCTGTGTTCGACATTTTAAACACCACCTGTTTTTAATATTAGTAACTTATTAAACAATACATTTATATTTTAAATTCTTCTCAAATAAAATTTAAAAAATCTATGACAATCAAAGGAGAAATTCGTAATTTACAATTGATCTTCCAATAAACACCCAGCAGTGTGATGGTTCATTGTTATAACTAACGCTTGCAGCTTAAGTCTTTTGTTTAGCTACACTGTTTTTCCGTGTATCATGTAATAATTAAGCTTAAAAGAAAGAAAGAAATAAATGATTATTAACATAAAATTATTGATTATTTTCATTTATGTTAGCTTTTTTATAATAACCGTTAATATAACTATTTTATGTCTGTTTTTTTTATGCAGTTATTATGCGTAAGTTAATGAACAAAAGACGCACGCTGCACTTTGTAGTTTTTTTTTATTTTTCTTATTCATATTTTAAATCTCATTAAATTAAATCTATTATTAGTTTCTATTTTATTTTGATTTCCTTTATCTTATGGAAATAACTGTAAGATCAAATAACGTGTATTTGTAACCGATAGACATTCTTTCATTTTTCTTAATAAAACATTGAATAAATATCTTTGTGTCTATCACAGTTATTTGACCGTATTTAAATGTTTTATTACTGATTGATTTTTTTTAATCTGGAATTTGTATAACTGACATGATATAAAAACAAAATATAAAACACATGGGTGCTTGGTATATAAATATGTATTGATTAGTTTATGGTCATATTTGAATGTGAACAATGCTATTGTTTTATGTTATTTGGTTTTACAACTAAAATCAACAAGAATGTTTTTTAGTTTATTATAATAAAATATAGAAATGGTTTAGATTTAAAAGAAAGAAAAAAATCAAGTATTAATGACAGTAGAATACAATTTTTTTTATAACATTAACCGTTATTTTTGAAATTTAGATTGTTGATTTGAATTTGTTGTTAAGCTTGTAAACTAGTTTTAAAATTAGTTGTGGCCCAGAATATAAATATTTACTTTATATAATAAACGGTGATGTGATAATTTAATAATCTAGCTTAAATATAAAAAGAAAGTATTTTAAATATTATAAAGAAAGATTTTTTTTCTAAAATATTATGCTTGGTTGTATGATTCTTCATTTCATTTTTTTTAGAAGTTAAGCATACTTTAGTAACCACATGCTGCTAAAGACAATATTTAACTACTTTAATACACATGAAATTTAGCATAAAAACGTTTGATTGCTTTGTGTTTTAGTCCATTTATCCATTTGCCGCTTAAAGTGTTTCTGCATTTGTTTTCTGCACATAAATCTTTGATGGTTTCTGTTGTTTATTTGTTCATTTTCTTTATGAGACTTTCATTTAAATAAGCTTGATGTGTGTTTTTTTACTCTAATGCATTGGAATATTTATTACCGTCTATTAAATTTGACAAGTGACAGCTATTAGCTATATTAGCCCGTGTCATGTTAACGCTTCGGTAACAAATGTAATTTTTTAACAGCTGACTAGAGTAAATGTTTTGGTTTTTTCATGGGAATTGTTTTGACAAAGAAGAAGAAAGTCCTTGTCTAATTTAACCAAACACTAGCTTAAAAAACTATGTGGAGGGTGTGAGAAAATTTTTGAAAATTAAAAATATATATTTATTTAATACATTTTAAACACCATAGGCGTTTGTGTTGGGATTTTTAAGGCAAAGAAATATTGAACATTCATTGCTTAAGTATGCGTGTTGACTAATAACAACGTTTTAATCTATATTAATGTTGTCTAGCAGTCTGTCCTTTCGTCTGCCAATCTGTTTAGAAGTCTGTTTATCCATCTATATCTCCAAAGACATAAACTAATATCTCAAAGAAATCGTTTTGCTGTAATTCTATAATCCTATTATCCATATTATCCAACTTAATTTGAAATACTAATAATATCAAGTTCTTATTTTATAGAAAATTTAAGAGAATAATTAAATAAATTTAGATAGATACTATAATCGTACAGAATAAGTCATTTGTTATGTGTTCAATGCAGTGATGCGAAATACAATTTAGGAAAAATCCCTCGGTTTTTTATAAAAAATCAATCTTTTCCTTACACACAGAGAAAAAACATTGGCTACAGCATTATCGCTACAAAAATATTATGTTCTCATTGTTAATTTTATTGAATTTTAATAACTCTGTGTTCAAGATAACAATGATTTTGATTACATTTTGTCATTTAATGTTTACACTCAATAATAATTTTAATATGGTTAATTGCAAAAATTATATGTTTTTAAATATTTTTACCGGAAACAAAATTTTTTATTATGAAACATATCATTACTTCTACAACCACTAAATATTTGCAGTTTTTTCTTGTTCTTAAACAATATTCTGTTTTTAAACCATATTAATATTATTATTCCTATAAAAAGAAAATGTTAAAAATAAATATAATACTTATCCTTTTCACAAACTTAGTAAAAAATTTCAATGCTTGTTTATATATATATATATATATATATATATATATATATATATATATATATATATATTTTAATATTTGTTTTCTGACTTCAATGCAATTCTCATTTAGTTTATATATGAACCACATATGGTGGTACAAATGAACATAACAAATAATATGTAAATATTATTATTATTAATATTTTATATATATATATATATATATATATATATATATATATAAATATATATATATTATAATAATCATTTTTATTAATATATGATACGATGGAATAATAATATGACAAAATGAAGTAAAAAGGTGATACGATTTTATAACTATATGATAACATGATGTAATAATATGATAAAATGGAATCATAATATGAATATGTGGTATAATAAAATAATAAGATTTTTCAATTATATGTAAAACTATAATCATAACATGAAAAAAACAAACCATAAAATCAGATACAATACGACAAAGTGGAATCATAATAATTATTACACATAATCATTTCTATCTTTTGCTGTGATCGTATGTTTCAATCATAATATGTTGCTCTTAGATTATGATCACTGCAACTATATCTTTTCTCTGCGTGTATTTCAAAAAAAAAAAGAAAAAAATAAGTAAATAAATAAATAAGTAAAAAATAACAAAATCTTCAATTTTCTCTCCTTCTTAAAATCGACGTTATTAATAATAAAATTAACAACAAGGTAATTTTTGTTTTTAAATTCGATAAAAATCATCAAAAAATATATTAGAATACAGAAACATAAAGAAATAGTTTTAAACGCAAAAAAAAATCTGAATGTTAATTTTTCATTTTCCCTTCTTCATTCCAACGTTTAGTCGTATTTTTAGAGAAAATTTAAGCACTTTAATAATTCTCTTTATTCTCATAAAAAATAAAATTCCCTCCCTTTTTTCCTTCGCCTTAAATTTCTATAAAGAATTCCCTCCAAAAGCGAATATTTTATCCACCTGACAACACTGGTTCAATGTATTGCAACATACAGAAATACTGATGACTGGAATGTTTTTAAACAAATCGTTATTTACTCTACGTCTACACGAAGACATTTTTATTTCTTAACATTAGAAATAACCTCATCAGAATAACGGGAAAACAATTTTAATTCTAACTTTGTGTTAAAGGGAGGAGAAAACGTGCATGAGAAATTTATATATTAAATTGTGTTTTATTTTATTGAAAAATTTAATTTATTTCGCATTTTTATTCTTTATTTTTCTTTTCAAAACAAACTTAATTATTTGTCACTTTTCTTTTTGTTAAAAAGGGCAAAATTGTAAAAGAGAACAATAAATTTGAAAACTTATGTTAAAATGTTTGTTTAAAATTTATTGTGAAATAGATTGCGCAATAGATTTCTTATTGGTCCACACGTAACATTTAAAAGAGAGAGATAGAATTTGACAATTTAATAAAGATGTCTACGTGTGAACTAGGGATTAGGTTAAAATAAAATTTTATTATAAAGAATATTTGTATTTAATACTTTATTTAATTGGTTGTAAATGAAAAATATAAAAAACAAAAATATTGTTTTTTTATATTTTGATAATTTTATTAAAAATAATAATAAGTTATAAAAATATTGAATATATATATATATATATATATATATATATATATTTCAATATGTAAAAGACTTTCAGAGGTAAGTTAGCTATATTTTTAGTAAAGATTCTCCAAACACAATGATATATATATGTATCTTCTTCTCTAGATCATTGGAAGTATATATAATGGAGAAATGTTCACGTTGAAATATATAGAAATAGATCGCAAAAGTTTGTAGGTAATATTATTTTTTTATATTATACTGTTATCACCTCGTGTATCGATGAACAAATGACCGTCCGCATGGGTGGCTTTAAATCGTCTTTCCTGCATACAAATGCCTTTTATGTGACTAATTAAAAATCATAAAAGTTGATTTGATGAATCTCAATATGTGAAACAATTCAGTTATATCAAGGCAATAAATGGCCATAAAAATAAATAAAATAAAAGTATTTCAGATTTGAAAGCCGACTCTAGCAGGCTCCTTAAAAGCGGGGTTAGTGGGTTTCAAAATAGTGCACCACTGACATGCAAAATTTTTTAAATCATGGATACCCGTGTTATTTACCTTTTAAGTTAACGAGTTATTCGCATCTGAAAATTACAATTCCAAGAAACCATATCAAAATAAATTATTATAAAAATTTTAAAAATCGTTTGAGAAATCTACCATTTTAATGCCTTTTTTTATTTTAAGATAATGTGACTCTGCTCATAAAGGAATTAATTGATGAATCAAATAAGTCTTAAAGTTTATTTTTTCGAAATGAATTTTAAAACATTAATTGTTCAATTCTAAGATTATACTAATTTATTTATCCATCCGGATAGATATATGTTGAATCGTTTGGGATTCATAACTGAAGGGTAATTTCTATAAAAAGTAGACAATTTTCACTTAAGCTTTATTTGATTTTAATAACGACTACATTTTCCTTTTTAGATCGATTTGGTCATCGATGGAATATGACAAAATTATAAACGAATTGAAGCTGAAGAGTAATAAGAGACGAAACTAATTGTCAAAAGTCTAGGTCAGTTATCAAAAACCTAACTCATGCTACAACAAAGTACATGTAATCCAACACATTTTGTTGTTGTTAAAAAAAAATAATAATAATAAAAACACATTTTTTCCACAAAACAACAACGGCTAAAGCTTTCTTATTGTTTAATCTTGTTCATATAAGTATACTTATGTTTATATAAAGATATCATTACTTTAGCATTATTGACATACTTTTCATCTGCACACATTATGAATTAAATTAGAATTACATTTCTATAGATTGTCTTATCACTTTTCATTATTTATCCCCTAATTTACATATCGCACTTGATCAACTAAAAACATCATTATCTACATATTAATTTATAGTTGAAAAAATTAGTAAAAATATATATGTCTGTAATATTGCTTTAAAAATAATTTTTATTAAGTTTTATAAATTCAAAAATTTTATTGTTTTAAAATCGACAGAAAACTAAAAAATATTTTTTTATGTTTCATTAAAAATAAAATTATTAAATTTTTGAGTATTTTCAAATATTCAAATTAGTAAATAAAAATCCCTTTAATCAGATTTCTTTCCAATAAAACATTTACGAGTTTGAATGTTTGATTTTCAAATTCAGTAATAAGTCTGATTTTAGCAAAAAAAAAAAAAAAACAAAAAAAAAGATTTATAAATTTGTAAATTTCGTAGTAGAATACATAATTTAATTTTTTCTGAAAACTACAGTTTTTTCACACTTTTGAAGAGTTTATAATTTAAAAATATTCTTGAACTGGACTGTTTTTTAGTAATTTGACGATTTTCGGTAATTTACCGAATATTTTTTTTTGTAACTTGGCGATGCCTTAGCAATTTTTCAATTTTTGTAATTTTTTTTCTTTAGCGATGTTTTGTAATTTATGATTGGTATTACTTTTAGCAATATTTTTTTTTTTTTACTATTGGAGATTCTTTTTAGTAATTTGTCGCTCTTTGCTTTTAAATTTTGGGCGCCTATTTTGTTTTGAATTTAGCTTTTGTACTTTTTTCGATTGCAACTTATAGCCTTTTTTAAACTATTTTTTCTTTTAATTTGGCGATTTTTCGTTAAATTTTTAAAATTTTTTTTACCGTTTTTGAAAATTATTTAGTAAATTTGGGTTATCATTTTTTTTTTTTTTTAATTCAGCAATTTTATACTTTAGCGATTCTTTTTAATATCAAAGTTTTTAATTTTAGCAATATTTATTATTGCAATATTTATTATTTTTTTTTTTTTTTTTGTAATTTGGTATTTTTTGTATTTTTTTTCGATTTCTTTGTTTTAGCGTTTTTTATTTTAGCGATTTTTCTGTACTTTTTTATTATGTATTTTAATATGTTCTGCCTTTATTTTTATTTTTGGAGATGTTTTTGTATGTTGTGGTGTTTGTAATTTTCAATTTTTATATATTTGAGCAACATTTAAATTATAGTAACATCAGCGAAAAATAAGCAAAAAATTTTTTAAAGATCCATGAAAGAATGCCTATATTTCTGTCACTCAATGACCGATTTAAGTGATTTTCGATATAAAAATTCTTAGAAAAGTTAATTGTAAGATGATTCAGATGCATAGACGAATATCGTTATTTCAAGCACTTACCTACAAATAAATATTGAATAAAATGATTTTTTTTTTTGTTTCTTTTAATTTCATCTTTAAAAATCGTTTATTTCTCACCACAGAATATTCTTAACATTTCGTAAAAAAACACTAACAATAATAAAATTCTAAATTATAAAATTGAAAGACTTACTCTATTCCTCTATCAAAACAACCTGCCCACCATATAGTAAAAGCTTAGGCAATACTTTTTGAATCAAGTTAAAAACAACGTTAACAGAAGTTAAACTAACAGTAATTGTTAAGTGAGTTGGGAAAAATAATAATAAAAAAAGAAAACAATAACAACTAACAATACAACAACATAAAGTTAATGTTGTTGAAATATGTTTATTAATAATGCTCAGAAAACAATAAGAACAAACAATATAAACAGCAAACAAAAAACTGAATATTCTCCAAAAAAAAAAAAAAAGCAACGGAAAATGTAAAATTATATAAAGACATTAGGGAGCTACTAAACAATCATGTGTATTAGATTCTCCCTTTTTTTGTTGTTTTAGTGTTTTTCATGTTTGTGCTTTGAATGATTCGCTTATTAATTATTCTCTTGCAATTATGTTTTTGCCTCGCGTGTTCAATGTTCTAAATCTGCTCATAAAATTTTGCTTTAATTTAGTTACTTTTTTTTTCTTTTTTTTTTTGGGAAAAATTATAAAATAAATATCAAACTTGTAGGAAAAATTTAATGTAAATAAAATATTATACACTTAGAAAATTATTCATTATATAATTTATTTTGATAAAGCATTATTTTATAATTACCACACGATAGCAATTGCACCTGAGTCAAAGTAATTTATGAGATTTTCCACCGGATTTTAATATAACACTTGTGATCATTTGAAGAACTTTTCCGGTGAAACTTTGGAGCTGGATTTATTAGTTTGAAATATTATCTTCATAGTAAGAAATATATGAAATTAATACACGTTAAAGTGATTTTAGCAAGAGCTAGTGTATTGGAGCCGCGATCAATTATAGATCGATTTTCGTAAAAGGGACTGAAACAAAATATGACACGGTACGAGTTTCTCAGTAATAGGGAACGGGAACTTTCTATGAGAGAGAAATTAACCCTTTTTAGATACTTTGGGACAGGTCAGTACTAATCCAAGAGGACTTACGTGCAGAAATTGTTTTATTATTATTATTGTTATTATTGTTATTATTATTATTATTATTATTATTATTATTATTATTATTATTATTATTATTCTTATTCTTATTATTATTTATTTTTAATATTTTTATTAAAATTTTATTTTCCTTTTTTTATAGGGATTAGGTTAAAATAAAATTTTATTATAAAGAATATTTGTATTTAATAATTTATTTAATTGGTTGTAAATGAAAAATATAATATAATATAAAATATATTATTATTATTATTATTATTATTATTATTTATTTTTAATATTTTTATTAAAATTTTTATTTTCCTTTTTTTATGGAAGTTATGTAAAATAATTAACCATTAATAACTAAATTTAATGGGCTTCATCGCTGTACCAATATAATTATTGCTAAAAAAGAGACTTTCTATTTTCACTCTTGAGAACATGACATTACAGTTTTAGATAAAAAATTTAGAAACGTGCTTTAAATTTTGAGATATTGCGAAAAAAAATATTGAGGGTAATTGCTTTACTAAAACCTTTTTAGCTGCCAAATTTTAAGTCGATTTTATTTATTTAAGTTGATTTAGAAAGCTGAAAAAATAAGCTTTTCAACTCCAAATGAATTAGGACTCATTCAAAAATTCTAAATTAACTTTTGAGTTTTAGGTTATTCTATGTAAAATGGATTAAGTTTAAAGATTTTTGTCTAATCTAAAAAAAAAAAAATAAATTTTGTTATGTTAAAAATATATATATATATTGTTATGTTAACGATATATATATATACAGCCTACGAAAGTACAAATATATCACGAATTTAAAAATCAGATTTCATAAAATTTTAAACTATTTTTTGGACTGAAAAAAAAACGATTTAAAATTATGTTTTTACACTTCACAGTCTAGGAGAAATGTAAAAACAAAAATCTAAAAAAGGTATAAAGTACTTTTCCTAGACGCTTTTACCCCCAAGACTGGAAATTTTAAAAAAATTATGGGGGTGGTTGGCGGGTTGATAGATATCTGCAGTACAATTTCTATAGGACATTGTGACGGCGTTAAAAACAATAAAGTTTTTAAAAACTTATTTTAATTAAAAAAGTACAAAAAATTATAAAAAAAATAATATAATTTTCAAAAAATACCAACGACATATTTAATATATATGTGATAAAGGAAGAATACAATTTAAAATTTATTTCTATGTCTTTCTGTTTAGAAGATTTGTGGGGTACCAATAAAGTACCAGTTTTTTACTTCCTAAACGTTCGAAGATTCAAAAACTATCAAATTATTTCTATTATTATTTTTTAGTAGAGAAGAATGTAACTAATAGGATTATGGATTCTTACCCATATAGAATCATATATACTTAATTTCATATATCTAGGTTAATTATTACAAAAATTTTAGATATTAGTAATATTAGAAGAACGAAAAGGTAGCTCAAAATCCTTTCTTAAGGATTCTTATTCACTTAGGACCATATGTCTTCAATTTTATGTTTCTAGACTCAATATCACAGAAAAGTCAAGAAATACTGTTAGAGGAACGAAAAGTACCACAAAGTCCTCCTTGTGTATTCGTACCCACATAGGACCGTGTATTTTTAATTTAGTGTATCTTTGTTCAATATTATGGAAAACTCAAAAAGTAACCTTAGAAGAACGAAAAAGTACCACAAAGTCCCCCTAGTGTATTCTTAACCTCATAGGACTATGTATCTTTAATTTAATGCTTCTTCATTCAATATTATAGAAAACTCAAAAAGTACTATTAAAAGAACGAAAAAGCACTACAAAATCCGCCTTTTGAATTATTACCCACATAGAACCACCGATCTTTAATTTCATGTTTCTAGGTTAATTATTACAAAAAATGCAAAAAATACCATTAAAAGATCGCAAAAGTACCACTTCTAAATTCTTATCCACATAATACCATGTATGTTATTTTTCATGCTTTTTCGTTCAATATTTCAAAAATTCAAAAAATTCAAAAGAGTGCCGCAAATTCCATTTTATGGATTTTCATCCATTTACAATCATACAACTTTAATTTCATGTTTTTATGTTCAATATTATAGAAAAATCAAAAAGTAACATTATATGAACGAAAAAGTACCACAAAGTCTCCACCTTGAATTCTTACCCACATAGAACTATATATATATATTTTCATGTTTCTAGGTTTTAATATTAAAAAAATGCAAAAAAGTACCATTAAAAAAGTATCACCATCTATCTATAATTTCATGTTTCTAGATTAATTTTTACAAAAAATTCAAAAAGCACCATTATAAAGTGCTCTCTTATGTGTTCTCATTTATTTAGGACCGTATATGTATAATTTCATATTTTTAGTTTCAATTCAAAAAGTACTATTGGAAAAACGAAAAAAATTACTCCCTCTTGAATTCTGACCTACATAGGACCATGTATCATTAATTTTATGCTACTGGGCCAATTATTACAAAAATTCCAATGAATTTCTAATTTGTAGTGGGATCTCATATTAAAGGACGCTTATGTGTATGCCTATATAAAAAAAAAAAAAAAAATTATGAAAAAAGTACCAAAAGTAGGTAAAATTTTTACTCCTTAATTATTCGAATTTCAAAAAAGTGCCAAATCTTTTTTTTTTTTTTTTTTTATTTTTATTTATTTTTTTTTTTATTTATTCATAGATTGCAGTTAAGCCTGGAAATTTTTAGAACATTTTTTTTTTAGTTTTTCAAATATTTGCTGTTAATATTTGACTAAAACATAATGAAATATGTGTTCCAAAGAGTTAAAAAAGAAATTAACGAAAGAATAACATAATTAACAAAACAGTTTTTTTGAGCAAAACTTAAAATTTTAGGGGTGTATTAGAAAACAGATTTATGATGTCCTCAAGAAGGCCTATTACGACGTGTTATTCGTGTCATAAAAATATCTTCAAAAATAAGACTTGCTTTGCTCACATGGCACAGTGTCACATTTATTCAAATTTGAATGACAAACATGCGAAAATGAAAGCTTATTAATTGATTGAGGTACTTTTTTAAAGATTTTCAAAGTTAATACTTTTAAAAAAATTTTAATTTTATTTAAAATTTTTGTAAAGAAGTATATTAAATTTAACTGCATATATCTCAGTATATACTGCAGATATTGAAATGATTTGATTTTTTGGTGTGTAATAACAAACACGAGTATATTTAAATTATTTTATTATAATTTTAAGGTTAAAAAATCAATATTTAAACTATTTTTTTATTTAAAAGAAATCCTAATATTAAAATATATATATAATTTTTTTTTAAATTCTTTATTTAATGGACTAGAAATTAAGGATCCCATTGAGTTCCAGTTTAAGAAAATATAATTTAAAATAATATTTGATAATATTGGCTGTGACTTTGTGCAATCTTTTAAAATATTACCAAATTTATTTATATTATACCATATTATAAATTTGTTAAGAATTATTTAAAAATTTTAGAGCATAAACTAAAATACTACACTAAGATTGGTGTGATTAAATTCTGTCACGCCTACTTTTAAAGTATTAATTTTTTTTAATAAAATTTATAAAAATATATCCGAAATTCAAACAAAAAAATATCTTTTTCCAGTATGAGAGTGGCAGTGGTTCTACCCGTCCATTTTCAGCGGCAACGTTTACGATCTTTTCTACTAACAAAATATAAAATTTCAGTCCATGATATAGATTAACAAACAGCCAGACAGTCGGACAGACATCATTTAATCGTTCCAAAAGTTATTTCTGTACATATAACTGATATAGCTATTAGAATATCAAAAACAAGTTCTACTTATAGATTTTATTATAGCTAGACAAAGGTCAGTCCCGTTTTATCCAACTCTCCCCTTTATTTTGAAAAATGTAAAAATTTTAAAAAATATCAATTCATAGCGTCACACAGTGGGGCCAATCGCAAAACTTTTGATAATAAAACTGTATCTCCTAAACAACTGGTCGGATCGAATTGAAATGTATGGAAAAGTTGCAAAGGACCTAAGCTTTCAGAAAAACTATTGTGTAATATGAGGATGTATGATTTTGTAAATTATATTTTATTATTAAGAAATGTGACTTTTTGTTTTAATCAAAATTTATTTTATTATTATTCACATAAATTCACATAAACCTATTCCTTTGATGTGAATTTACAAATTTTTTACTAATAACTACTGTTATGGCTTGCTATTTTTAAGTAATTTCTAGTAATGCATTACTAAGCCATATATACATATGGGCCATTATCAAAAATTTTTGATTTTAGGCCTTAAAAAATAATTGTAATTCTTCTTTTTGTTGATAGCACATTAAAATTCATTTTCATAAGTATAGTATGACTGTAGTTTAATAAATAAAATTTTTAAAAACTAGAAGCTAAAATTACGCAAAATATCAAAATCTTCTGAGTTATTCAAATAAAATTTATAATATTTTCAATATTTGATGGGATTAATGTAGCACATTTTAGGGTTTCCTAGTAAAATTTCAAAAGTTGTCTTTATAATAGCAATTGTGATTTTTTAAAATTTTGCGAAAAATTGGGATCGAATCTAAGTTATTTCTCCATTTGTTATACGAAAATGTATTTTATTAGAGTCTATTAGAGAGAAATGCTATTTAATATTGTGATCCTTTTTTAACACAAGAATTTTCTTTTTCTTTTTTGGTCTATAAAAATTTATATCTTACGAAATTTGTTTATGTGCCTCTACATTTCCTTTAAACATTACAAACAACATCTAATTATGCTAATTATGATCAAGTTCATACTTTCCATGCGATATGCCTTAGCAAAATGTGTTCTTAACTATCAGTGACATTTGACTTGAATTTATGGTCTAGATCAATTATATTTATAGACTTTCTTATATCTACATATGCAAGAATTTCAAAAATTGTAATTTGCTGTATAAAAAGACAAAAACAAAAAGTTAATTTTTTTCTAAATTTTCAAAAGTCCATACATTTTGTTTTATTAAATTTCATTTTAATGCTCCTTGGATTTTATTGTGTAAAATAACAAAAAACTAAGTGCACAGAGTAATCAATTCTATTCTATATAAAACTGTGAATGTGCCTCGCGAAAAGGAGCTCTTGTTTTCGAAACTTTGTGACTAACTACTACATTAAGGAGATATAGCGAAAAGTACACATAATTACAACAAGTATCAATATATGTGTTCCGTTGTGGGGCGCATTTAAAGAATTATAAAATTTTGTCATCAAAATTTTACTACCCCGTATGTGACTGTTGAAAGTCTGCAGAACAACAAGGTATGAAATTTATCCATAAAGTCTGATTAGTTTATATAATATAAACGCGCGAACAAAAATTATAGAAGAATGGGAAAAAGTTAGGTAATTTTTAGTCTTTTTTCTAAAACTTTAAACAACAATCATGATTATAAAATGCAACCTATGATGCCAAAATTTTGCACTCTATTAGTCACAAGTCCTGTTTGTTCATCTGTAACCTATTTGTTTAAAATAGTATTACCACAAAACTTATTAAGGATTAAAGTCAGTTTCTGAAGTGTTAAAAATTTCTGATAATGATCCATACATATCTTTTAATATAATATGTTTAGATTTTTGTGATTTTGTTTATTTTTTTAATATTTCAGATTTTTTTCAATCTTCATAAAATATTTTTTTTTTCATATTTTAGGTAAACCATACTGCATTTTGTTCAACTTTGTTACACTTGAAGAGATTTATAAATAATATTAAAAAAAAATGTCTGGCTAAAATTTTATGTTCATGTGGCTGCACAATAATGATGATTAAATAAAAATTTTGTATAAAAAACACTTTATATACTAAACTATAACAAAAATGCTAATTTGCAATTGCAGCGCAACTTGTATATATATATATATATATATATATATATATATATATATATATATATATATATATATATATGGTTGAAAAAAAGAAGAAATTAATTTGTTAGTTTTAAGGCAAAATATAAAAACAAAGTATGCAAATTATAAAGTACCATAGGTACTCGTGAACATTTACCCGTTTTTTTGTGTTTAACGAAATAAAGTAGAGTAAGTAATTTAGTGTTTTCTAGCAGGTACTTACTTCCTAGTTTTAAGTTTGTTTAATATCTAAACATTGCATTTGTTCCAATTTCACAATTTCCATACAACTTGTTAAATTTTCTTGGTTTTTTAGAAAATTTCATTTTTATATTTAAAGAAGTTTCAGTTGCTTTTGTACATAGAACTCGAAAACAAAGTTGAAGAATTAAAAATAAAATTCTTTTGCATTTTATAAAAAACCCCTCAAAAAAAAAAAAAAAAAAAAAAGAACAAGACGACCATAAAATGTTATAAAAAATTAAAACTAGAACATTTCAAGTGTTTTGTTTTTTGCCTTTTGGAAAAAAAAGAACAAACAACTGTAAAGAATAATCAGCCAAAAGGTATTATTATGCTGAAATTGCCCAAGTTTCTGTTTTGTTTTTCACCTTTGGTGAAGTGTTTCATTTTTGTTAGCTTGTTCATTTTAGGGTCAAAACACTCAACTCATATATTTATTCAATCATTCACTCACTCATTCATTCAGCTAACTGGTCTTTTCATTCAGTCTTTTTTTTCTTAAGTTAATGCTTATATAGTTCATTCATAAGATAGTTTAGTTGTGTAAGCAGTATTTTATATATACTCGTATATATATATGTGTATACATATATTTTAAATTGGACTCCTGTTGGAGCACCCTACCTTAGGAGAACTTATTTCTTGTTTGAATTTAACAAAATCATAAAAAGGTTTAGACGTTTATGCAATTATGTTTAAATATTACAAGAACATATATTAATAGATTCAAGCTTAGTTTACTATAATGTCTTATCCATAAAGTGATGAACATTTTTTGTAAATATCTTTTTTAACAAATATAAATTTTAATTCATGGAATTTGAAATTCTGATTCGATTTAGCTATGACCATTTGTCCGTCTGTCTGTGAGAAACGTCCAAACTACTAATTCGAATTAAATTAAATTTGCACAGAAGGTTTTTAATTTTCTTATGCAGTTTGCCATTTAAAATTAGCTAGACCGGTTCAGTCGAAAAAGTTGTCAAATAAATTCTAGACCAGCCTGTGCAAAATTTTTTTTTTGATATTAAATGAAAACTACTTATTGGAATTATTAAGGTTTAATCAGAATATTCACTAATCACTACAAAAGCTTAAATTATCTTAATTATATCAGTAGAAACAAAATTGTAGACAAAAATGTTAAACTACCCAGATCCTGAACTTGTGATCCAGATAAGAGCAAATTCGGATCATTTAAAATGAATTTCTTTTTTCTCTTTTTTGATACCTATTCACTAAGTAGGAAGAATATCATGTTAACGATGTCATGTAAAATTGATTTTTATTAACTTTTTTTTATCAATTTAATTAAATTAGTTTTAATTTTTATAAATTACTTTTTAATTTTTATATAAACCAAATAGTTTTTTATTAAAAAAGTATGCATAACAATATTTATCATTTGACTAAAATAGTTATTATTAAGTAACAAATATTTGTAAACTCTCAATGTTTTATATCATAAACGCATCTTTGGATGAAGTTTATATAACTTCTTAAGCACAAAAACCGTATACTGCCTTAAAAATGACTACTATTTATTTTTACTTGGAATCTAAAAAAAAAAACAAGTAAAAAATATATAGTCCGACCATATAGTGACCATTGTATATGTGCACTAAAATTCGGAGAGTTGTCTTTTATTAGACCGGTGGCCAATTGTGGACCGGTACTTGTATAAAATGTAAAATAAACATACTAATATAGAATATTACGTTGATACTAATATTTATATGAATTTATGCACTTTAGAGTAATTCCAAGAAGTGGGCCTTATATGAGAGCTATGGTAAATTAAATTAAATTAAACTTCTATAGAATACATTTGTATGGGATACATGCACGTTAAAATGATCTTCGGAAGAGAAGTTTCTATATATGGGAGCTATGGCCAATTTTCTTTATGAAATTTGACAAAAGAATTGATACTTATAAAAACTTCTTTGCAACGAATTTCAGTAAAATATTAATTTTAAAAAAATTAAATCCCCCTTATGGCGGGAGTACATTTTTATGGGAGCGGGGCGAAATAATTGACCGACCATAACCAATCTCATTAGGCCTTGTGCTTGTGCCAAAATAATTTTGCGCTAAATTTCCTCAAGATTCCTTTAAAAGTGCGTCCTGTACTTTGTTCACAAGATCTATATGGACATTGATAAAACGACTCGGGAAATAATTCTAAGTCGATTCGTATACATAAAGGTGGGTCTACGATCAACAAATCCATAACTTCAAATCGGCTAGTTGAATCCACATAAAATTTCACACAGCCATAGCAAAGAAACCTACAATTTGAAGTTTGGAATTACGAACCTAAAGACCCCTCAGATGCGAAGCTATTGGGACTGAAAATAGGATATCTCCGAAATAGAAAATTTTTAACCGCTTGCCAAAATTTTGTTTCTTATCACAATTGAAATATTTTTTTTACATTTTCTTAAAGCTCTAGGTAGGGCCTATGGAAAACATATTTGGATGTGTCACTTATCTTTCACACTTTTCAAGTTACATATTTGCGTTTGAAATTTCAACTATCTCAAATTCGCAAGACCAATATTTTCATCCGATTTTGTATTTTTTTCAGTTAGTGAATAAACAAACTTATGTATCGAATGAAGGAAATTTGTAGTTGATGTCTTCTCCAAGTTCAAAATTAACGATTTTGAATTTTAAAATTGCAAAAATTATTATTTTTTGTGTGTTTTTTTTTACCGAAAAATTGTCTAGAATATTATTTCTCTAAGATAAAATTGCCTTTAATTACGTGCAATTACTAAAGTTAAAAATTATCGCAATCACCGAATAATCCTAAGTACAGACCCTCCCGAATTTGACCTATTTTGTATAGCAATTTTGAATTTATATAGGTTAAATTCTAAAGTTAAGTTAAGTTCTAAAATTTCTAAGCTTGAATGCAATTTCGGATTTTATAGAATTGTGGACTTTATGGGCAAAATTGCAAAAAATTTTATTTTTGGGATTTTCGCTTTTTATTTTGCGAAATTGTGGGGTTTCTTTTAAAAAAATCTTAAATTTTTTTACACTTTATTTTAAATGACAAAGAGTACAATCAGTAACAAAGATTCTATTACGGATAAAGTATTTATAGTTTCTCCAAAAAAACATTTTTTTACACAAATTTAATTTTAATTCCGATAATCTTAAAAAAAGTATAGATTCCATGTATGATTGAATTATTTTATGTTCTGAAAGAAAATTTTTATTTTAGAGAAAAAAGAGTGTAGACATTTTTTCGTTAAATAGAACATAGAAGACTATAATTTTTGCAACTTTCAATTTCAAAATCGTTTATTTTAGGAATCGGAAAAGATACGACTTGAAATTTTTTTATTCGAAAGAAAAAACTTGAAAACTATTAGCACATTGAAGAAAATTTTTTATAGGCCTTACCGAGAGTTTTAAGAGGGTGTAAAAATAATTGAAATCGGATAAAAAATAACAATTTGAAAAGCGGATCAAAATTTTCTATTTCTCAGGTACCCCTTTTTGAGCCACAATAGCTCCGCTCCTGAGGGTCTGTACTTTCTTTCTGCCAAACTTAAAATTTCACGCTTCTATGCTATGGCTATGTAAATTTTTAGGTAGATTCAAGCACCCGATTAGAAGTTACAATAAATTTCGATTCTGCTCCACTGTGCCCTGCTAAGTAAAACAATCCAAACAGTTATTTGTTTCCGTAATATTTATATCAGCGTGTGGTTGGTGACATAAATATAGTTCAGATCTGAAAGAAAATTTAAATAAATATTTATATGAAGTAAGAGTGAATAATCGATAGAAGAAAGCAATAAAAATGGGCAATAAAACGGTTGTGCTGAGACATAGGAACATGATTAACGAATAGATATTCGGGAAGACAAAAAATATGTGATCTCCGTTTATGTAAGACAGTTGTGTTCGGAATTAGTGGCCCATGAAATTATTTAATTATTTAAAGACTCTACTAAAATTATGAAAATAATAAAGAAGTATTTTTCTCAGAGATGAATTCTGGTTCCCATTTTCACAAAAAATATAACATCTTATCTCAACGAAAGTGTCTCTATCCAATAACCACCATACCTTGACTCTTGTTGCCTCGAAAAATTGTTGTCTCAACGGAATTTGTTTTCTCTGAGATTAACATCTAAAATGGTCTTGACCTTCATTGGCACGAAATAGTACCAAGCCAACTAATCTTTCTGGCTTGAAAAAGGACCAACATCTGTTATCTCTTGGTAGGAACATGATTAGACTGGGAACAAAAAAAAAAATAAAATGGAACTTATGGATAAACCGCTACTATAGGAATTGTTTAGATGAAGAGAAAGAAGAATCGGTAGAAGAAACTTTTTTAATCTATACTTAAAAAATATAGTACGTATAGGGTAAATATACAGTCGTTTATAATTTTCATTTAAATTTTTTCATGTTTATTATTTATTTACAGTTTCATATTTCGCAATAATTTCATGTTGAGTTCTTATTAATATTTTTTTTTTTTATAAACTTTTGGTATAATTTTTCTTTCGTCATACAAACAACTTGTTACTGAAGTGTCTTGTGGATAAAAATGTAAGAAAAAAAACGTTTGTTTTGATGGTGTTCCTCCATTTTATGTGTTATTTTTCTTCATTTCTATGTTTACTATTATTAGTGGTTCTATTTCCATTTGTCATGGTTAATTTAAGTATTTGCAAGTTTAAGTGTGAATAGGTCAGTAAAACGGTCACTAATTTTTTCATAGACTTTCATTTACTTTTTCAAAAAATAATTTACACTTTTAATACAAGTTTTAAAATGATAATGGAATTAGGAAAAGGGCGCTTAAAATAAAAATTTTGTAATAAAAAATAAAATTCCCACAATTAATAACGTTACAATTAAAGTAAAATACTAAACACTCTTTTGGCATTATAACAAACTTAATAAATAAATTAATTAATTTTTTTTTATATAAAACACACTAATCATTATTTACGCTATCATGTCAAACAATTGTTTCAAAAATATTTACTCTTAAGTATAAACAAATTTCTCCAAAAAAATAAAAAAACAAAAAAAAATCATCTAAACAAATATTAATTTTATTTTACAAATTTATTTTATAAAATTTTCGTTTTTATTTATTTAATTTTTTACTTTTTGTCTAGCATAAAATATTAAGTAGCCTTCATGGTAATTATGAAATACTTTCCCAAAGTATTAAAATCATAAATATAGAAAATATATTTCTTAGCTATACATTGTTAAAACTGCTCTTAAAAAACGCAATATACTAAATTCATTAAATTTCATTTATAATTGCTAAAATGAATTATTTAATTGTTTGTGAGATTTCCTCGCAAAAAAAAAAACACACTAACCCCAGGTCTACAACTGAGATTAACGTCTACAACTGATATGTGAGATAACGCCGGCAGAAGAGGGTAACTATTTTGTTTATATTATGTTAAATCATAAGTAAGGGGTACATATATTTTAATAAATGCTATAAGATATCATTATTTTCAATCAGTCACAAAGAAAACATATCTTTTTTATTTAAGAAATTCGCACTTTTTTAGCAAAATTTTTATACAAATATTTTTTAAAATTATGAGGACCAAAATTCTTGGAATTTTGACCAACATATTCATTAAGAATAACTTTTGTAAACATAGTATAATAAAATAAAGGATACATTGGCGTTTTACTGGTCGGGAGATTTAGATTTGGGGGCGAATTACATTCGCCTATGTAACTCTTTAAATTTCAGGTGTTCCGGAGGTCGTTGGGGTAAATAATGGAACAAAGTGTTCCGGAGGGTAAAGAATGGAACAAAGTGTTCCGGAGGTCGATGGGGTAAAGGATGGAACGCAATGTTCCGGAGGTCGATAGGGTACACAGGAGGCAAAGCCTTCAGGACAGGGACAGGTGGAGAGTTTGACCTTAAATGGCCATACTAGCCATTTAAGAGTTAATTACGTGAAAACGCAGCAGGCAGAACTAGCAGTAGAAAGCAGCAGGGAGAAAAGCCGAGTGAAGAAATACACAGGAGTGTAAGATAGCACCGAGCAGAGAAGCAGAGGAAAGATTTAAATACAGCAAGTAAGAAGGAGACAAAATACAAGAAGCGGCAAATACCGACACTCACACACAGATCAATGAAACTGTTACAGCAGCGAACATAAAGGAGACAAAAAGAAAAGAAGGTTCGATGCAACAGCCGCTATCGGTTTGAACAAAGTGCAGGAAAATTGCAATAATATTAGTTTTACGAAATGTATATAAATCAGTAGAAAGCTAAAATGGGTCTCTTTTCTCTTTGGTGCTGGACAGTGAACAAGGCAGACGTGGTGAGTAGCTGGTTAATAAAAATATAAAAGAACTAACAGAGCAGTGTTAGGGGAAAAAATAAATAAAGTTGGTTGAATTGATTACATCAATTCAACGTAGAGTATACTGATTTACAATCAGTAAGATTAAAAGCTTCAACAAGGTTTACAGTCTGGTTGAAGTGGTAGAAGATAAGCACTGCTCAGGAATAAATGATAGAATATTTTCTTGGAAGTTTTTACTCGGAAAATATAGGGACTAAAGAAAATCTCGGATTACATCCAAGATTAAATATTCAATAGGAGGTAGTAAATATGAGGTGTAGAAGCGGCAAGGCAACACGGAGGCTTCACGAAACAGCGCTGTCTCAACGTAGAAAGAAGTTTGTGGGAAAAAAATAGATACAGTGACAAGTAATAAAGAAACAAGAGTAAAAATTAAAATAAAGGTGGTGTTATTTTATGTAAGAACTTTGGACACGACTGAGTTTACTCCAGCTGCAAACCCGGGTAACCGGAGGTTCCTTACAAAATGTAAAACAAACTTTAAAACAAAACAATTTTACAAAAAGCAATTTTTATAAGTAATTTACAAAATACACATGCACACCCAAACAAACTTTCGTTTTTGTGCACTTTTTTGACAGTTCATCTTATAAGATAGTTATGTAGAGAAATCTCATCACAATAGTCTCATAATACTTTTTATAATACTAATGTTTGAATCTACACGTGAGATAATTTACTCAGGGAATTAATATTACTCACTCTGATATAAAAATCTTTCATATTTTGTTAGGTTTAGATACCCTGTAAAAGAAATTAATTAAAAATATATTTGTTTAACATGGTTATTGACACCACGAAGTATCACTTTGGCCACTTTAATAGTAGTTTTAATTACTGTGTTTTTAGATATTGAAATAAAAAAACTATAAGTTGTAAATGTAGTTGTTCATAAACCTATGAACAATAGTTACATTAGTAGATACTAAATGTTTTAGGAGGCAAAGAAAAATTAAAATTGTTAATTGTTTCTATAATTACTTACTTTCTATAATTACAGTTCGTAAAATGGTAATTTAAAAAACTAACGAAATTACGAGTATTAAGATGTTATAGCAATTACAGAGTCCTATATTCTAAAACAAAACATTTCCAAAAGTAAGATTTTTTATTTTAATATTTAATAAATATAAACTTTCAATACCATACTTAGCACCACTTTAACTTAATTATTAAAAAAAGTATTAAAAAAAGATACACAGTGAACTGAGCTCATACAAAAATTTAAAAAAAAGTAGAAGGAAACTAGGAACAAATATGATATTTTGTATATATGTAAACATTGACCATAATTTTATAAAGAAGTTTTTAAAATTTTAAACATTCTTGATATTTTGCCTGTATTGAATCAATAAATTACCCAAAATACCCTCTTTTAAATATTAAGTTCTATAAGAGTACATACAGTTGCGACCATAAAAAATGCAACGTTATGCTATACGATTTTTGATCGTATGGATTAAAGCTAGAACATTATTAAATTAGCCAATTATGTTGTGATTTTAGCCTTTGCGGTCTTAACCAAATATTGTATATAATTTTTTCCCAAATTGTTACACATAAGAATAATAGTTATTAAAAATTTTGTTAAAAAATTTGTAAATTAATGTGAGCAAAAAAAAAAAAAAAAAAATCAACAAAATTTTCTAAATTTTGATAAAAAGAATTTTTAAAAATGCTAAAAACTATAATTTAATTGCGTTACAGTGAATTACTATAAATACACATAAATTTACCGTTATTTAAACTACAAAAGATATTGCTAATATTTAAACGCAATATATTCCCCCTTCTTTATAAAAATTTCATGACAGTTTAAATTTACATTATGATGATGGTATTGAAATAATATTGATGTGAAGTTTTAATATGAAGATTATTAAAAATTATCTGAGAGACACAATGTTAAAGCGATCATGTCTTTAAAATTTTATACAAATCACGTAACAATAGATATCTGACCGAATGAACCCGAATGAACACATGTGCCCATTTAAAGCTATTACTGTCACTAATCGTTGATTTGGTGATGTAAATATAATAACATACCATATTATTATTTTCTAGAATCAAAGTAGCACCTTGTTTTTCGAGGCAAGTCCTTCATTGTTTAAACGAGTATTGTATAGTAGAAATAAGGGCCGATTATGACAACTTGGATTAATTTGAATCTTACAATTTAGACACAAATATTATTTTAGACACATATTTCTTAGCATATTAATTTCCAATAGAAAAAATTGCAACAGTCCAATAATCACGAAGGATGAATTTTTGATTATTTAACATGGAAACAGTGTCAAAAAGGTCTAATTGTTAATTATCTTCTCTTGTGCTAAAATTTGCTCCATAAAAAAAATCAAGGGATATTTAAACAGTATTACGTTAATAAATAAATTAAATAATATAGTATCCTTGTGAAAAAATTATATTTAGCTGTTAATTCCATCAAAATAAAAACTGGTCATATTATTTCAGTAGAAGGCTAATAAACAATTATGAAGTTTCAGGTTAAGCCAAAGTAACACAAATATTTGTTCGCCTTTAATCTTTGTGAGATTTCAAATTAATAAAGAAATTAAATAAATAAATAAATAAATAAAAATATTTCCAAAAATATCAACCGATGCACACTGGTCAAAAATCCATTTTTTTTTTGTCAGAAATTCCAAAATAATAATTTAAGAAATTGCAAAAAGTGAATGTATTTTATAAATTATAACAGATCAGTAATCAAAAACATATATTTATAAATATAATATAGCAGCTTTCACAGTTTGACCTGACATTAAAATGGGTAGTTTAATATTATTTTTAGCATTTCTGTTTAAATAGAGTTAGTATTATAAAAGCTGTATCTCATTATCAGAAAAATATATAACAATGTTGTGTAATGAAAATTACAGACTAGGAGATGTATTTTAAGACCTTCATTTAAAATGTCATGCATTTGTTGTTATTTTTGAGTTTTGTGGTTAAATGGGTATGGGAAGTAGAGTAAGAGAGTAAAACGTAAAAGTGTTCGTAAAAGCGTCTATTTTATGTAACCTTAGATAATCTAGGCACTTTTCAGCAAACTCTTGCAATCTTTAATTTGCTTTCAGTTAAATTTTGATAAACCTGAGCGGAAATTTCTTGATTTTCATAAACAAGTTTTAACCCATTAAGTAGTTCCAGTAATCAACAAAAATCTAAAAGCTTAGAAAAAAAAAATTAATATAAAACCAAAAGCAAAAAGTAAATCTCATATTTTAAAATTTTATTTTATTATGTTATATTACAGAGGTTTAAGCAAAAAATATATATTATTGATAATTTTAGATAAAATGACTTCGATACAACCTCAAAAAAGCTATCAATGCTTTTTGAATTTATGCAAAAAAAAAATGAATTTTTGACCAGTGTGCAATGTGGAAATATTTGCTAAATAGTACAGCAAAATTTAAAATAATGTATAATTATTTTGTAATATTTATATTATTTGTATATTTCATGTCTTTAAATCTATATTTAAAAACAGAAAATCATGTCATTTAACAATATTAGAGTTTCCAACTTTTTAAAATAAAAATTTTTATTAAAATTTGAAGAAATCATGTTGATTTGTTAAGATTTGATTTTTTTTTTGCTCGCTGAAATTTACCACTGTTTTTACTAAACATTTAGTAATTTTTCTTACAAACAAAATTATTCGACAAAGATACATATATACAATAGATGTCTATGACCACAAATAATAAAATCACAATAGTATTGTTACATAGTTTATTGCTATAAGCAAAATATATGCGATTAGAAATCACATCACATAGCGTTGTATTTTTTATACTCGCAACTGTATATCTATTGAAACACACGAATAAATATTAATTATGGTGTTTTGTGCATAAATTATTTATTTCTTTTTATTATTCAGTGTTGTCATAGTGTTTATTGGTTATAATAAAAATTTTCAAATTTACTTTATTTTTTTCTTTAACTTTTGTGTCTTATAATGATATTTGTTTCGAATTTATTTTATTTAAGGACGACTCATTATAGCATTTATAATATTTATTTCTGTAAAAATAAGTGTAGAAATTTACTAATGTGTTAGATTAATCAATTAAAGGACATTATTCGCAATCATCTTTTAATACAAAATTACAGATTTAGTAAGAGTTATTAATACTGTTGCTTGCTTTATTTGTTATGTTTCAATGAACTGTAACTGCAGGATAGCTCAGGATAAAAGGTTTGATCAATTGACTTCCATTCGTATTTTCTTTAATTGTTTTGTAAAGACATCCTCAAGGCGACTTCAAGAAGGTGACCTTATTTGATCAGCTGATTAATTTTTTCTTACCCGATGAAGTGTCAGACTCCATTTAAAAAAAAAAAATAATGAATTCCTATTTATTTTCGATATGGACATCCTAAAGTGACTTAAAAATGTATTCTTTAAAATTAATCATCTGAAATACACTGTAAATTTATTTTTTTCATTAAGTGAATTGAAACACTTGAAATATTTAATACAAAATCCATTATATCGATTCTTTTTAAAATTAACCTATATATTTCAAAAGTTGGCAAAGAAAACACATATAATTTAATATAGGCTGTATACAAAATATTTTAGAATATTGGACACCATTCAAGCTGAGGTTGTTTTTCATAGCGAAATTTTTTTACAGATCCATTAAAGTTGATAATATTTTAGAAAGTATTTAATATTCTGACCAAAGTCACAAAATTTTTTTCACAGTGTATAAGTAAATAATTCAAATTTTATTTGTTATATTGTTCCTTGTAGGATTTTTAATACATCAATTAATAAAAACACCTAGATATCCAAAACTGAATTTTTGCGATTTTTTTTCCAAACCAGTATTTTTTTACTTGATGTTTTAAAAATATTTGAAAAATTCCTTGACTTTAGAGTCGTCCTATTTATGCAGACTGATTGCAAAATAAATAACGGGACATATCTTAAATTCTGAAAATCTTGGCTATCATTTGATGTAAATTTTGTTATTAAATTTTAAAGTAAATTTTTAGACTTTTTTCTACTAGATAGTTCATTGTGTGATGGATCAAATTTCATTTCACACTTTTCCACTTCTGAGCCCTTTTAAGCTTTCAACAGACAGAAGGACGGACAGTTATGCCATCTTATATCATCATTTCGATATAATGTAAACTTTCTGAAGAGTGCTGATGATTTTTTTTACTTTGTTTAATGTCTCACAACTTTTAAAATGTAAGGTGTGCATGTAAATTAAATATAACATACATTTTTTTTTCTAATAAATTTCAGAACAAATCGAAATTTTGAAATCCCTTGATTAGTCCGCTTACAGAGAAGAGTCTAATAAAAATGTGCAAACTAAATGTTTTAATGTTCTGATTTTCTTCTGATTTGATTCATATTTGGCACTTACAAACTTCATAAAAAAATTTTATTCACGATATAATTTTATACAAAAATTAAAATATTTCACTATTTGTTTTTATTATTCATATCTAGCAGGTGGATTTTACGCATTTATTTTTAGGCACATATGCCTAAAAAATGCATTTAAAAATACAAAATATACCATAAAAATTTAAAAAAACCATGCACTTATTTGTATTTATTAAATTAAACAAATATCAGTCCATGGTAAGCTATATAATGTAATATAGTTTGTATTTTTAAAAGTTAAACTTATCATTAAAAAGAATAATGCTATTTATTTGTACTTTTTTTTAAAACTTATATCCCTGACACTGAGTTTGATACAAATTTAGTAAGATAGGGGTTTATTTACACGAACATACATATAATTTTACTATATAGAAAATAATAATAATAATAATAATAATAATAATAATAATAATAATAATAATAATAATAATAATAATAATAACAGGAGCATATTTGATTAATTGTAGTTCAAAAGGAGAGTATTCTTCTGAACATGAAATATCATCTGAATGTAGAATAATTGATTAATTATTTTTTTTCCACAAATGGTTTATTTTTTAATAATAGTTTGCAACTTTAATTTTATTTTTCCAGCAATATGGTCTACCGCAGCATCGATTCTCTCAATAGCACTATAAATTAAACTAATTTGAGTGCTTAAAGGATCGATATCGTCTAATTTATTGATAGTCGTATTCCATTAGTATAAGCGAATTAAATTATTTATTATGCGGGTAACTTTCGAGCTTAACACTTTGAAGTTGTACACTATTAATCAAAAACTTTCATTTGCTCACATCCAATACTACAGCAATCACATTTACAATATATCGGTCAGTGGTTTCATCCATGCATATTCATATAAATTTGTCTTTTAAAAACGATTTTATTTCAAGTTAAATATCGTGCACTTTTACTGCATAAATGCTTCCGAGCGTAGATTCAAATGGAATGCTTTCATTCAATAAAATCGGATGGTTAAAAATTATTGTGAAGCTTTCTGATTACATTTCGATTAAAATTCTTAGTGTTTTTGGTATTTAAGTGCAAGAAACTTCTCTTCATAATCTATTTTTATTACAACTTCTGTTGGTCAAATGTTCGTTCACTTTTTAAATCGCGTTTAAGGTCAAAACTGATACAATACTTTTTTTGGCAAAAAGGAACAAAAAGAAGAAATTTTAAAAATAGGTAATTGTTATGAAATATATAACAAAACATGCATTTTCAATTAAATATTGTAAAATATGCACTAACAAATCGATGTCACTTTTTTATTAAAAATTTTGATTCGGATAAGATAATTTTTAAATGCTATCCGTCGCAATTTCATATTTTTGGAAGCTAAGAGCCGAATTCATTGCTTTGCTTATGGCCTTTCCCATTTTCATAATATTTTTAGCTTCTCATGTAAAAAAAGTAAAAGGTATGGTTACAGCCTTTTGCATTTTAGGTGACAATATAATTTTATTTGGGTACCAAAATGAATAAAAATTTAATGCTCTTCGATTTTTACTTTACACAAATAAACTAACAATTCCAACTCTATATAATCTGTAGTTTCCTTTTTAGCATTTTTTATATGAAACCCTTATATTTTAGTATTTTTTTGCCCTTTAACATTGAAATTTGTTTGAAATAATTTTTTGGTTCATTTTGGTACCCAAATAAAACTATATTGCCACCTAAAATACAAAAGGCTGTAACCATACTTTTTAATTTTTTTTTTACAGCAGAAGCTAAAAATATTATGAAAACGGGAAAGGCCGTAACCACAACTTCTAATTTTTTTTATTTTTACTTTAAACTTAAAACAAAAAAATAGATAAGGCATTATCTCTTTTCGAACCAAATTTTTCTTAAATGGAACCAATTTTACGGCTTTTTCTTTGTTGTTGAATTTATGTTACGGCCTTTTGGTTTTTGCTATTATAATAATATTAATTTTGAAGATATCAGTATGAATTTTTTTTTGCGTAGACCTGCTTTGGTTCAGTTTGTCATAAACTAGTAACAAACTAACATTCAATTTTTAAATGGTTACGGCCTTTTGGATGACGATATATAAATAATAATAGAGATGTTTAAATTTTGTTATTTTTTCCTAAAAATTATCAAAACTAGTAAATATTTCCAACACAAAAAATTATGTATTATTTAACCAATAAATCACTTTTTAAAATGTTGTAGTGACAATGCTGTAATGAAAATTGTTTTGGTAAGATAATGGGGGGTAGTTGCCGCCATACAAAGTAAATATTTATTATTGTATACCTAAAGAACTCTTCAACCAAATTTAAAATGTTTGACCAGATTCATATTCAGCATGTATAAATTATTAAAAAATGATATGTTAATTATTATAAAAACTTATAGAATTACACAGAGAAATAGAGGCTTTGGCACTCAAAAATATTAATTTTTTAAGACAGAGGAATTAAAAAATTTTGATAAAATTAAAAAAAGAAAAAAATTAAATTTTAGATTAAAATTTATATTATAGATGAGGGTCATTATAGTGAATATAATATCATCAAAAACTTAAGTTTGTGAAAAAGAAAGGGTTTTGAATATAAGCCCTCGATTTTTTTCTTCTTCTTCTGCAGATTGTTATTGTTAAAATATAAATACATATTTGTTTAATTCTGAATTTTTATTTGTTTCAAATAAAAATTCAGAATTTTTAAACTAACTAGTACAAAAGTATTATATTTAACACTTTAATAATAAAAAAATTTTAAACTTTTATTTAAATATATGATTATTTTACACAAAAAACATAAACAAATATTAATTAAATTACTTATGTAAAGATACCAAAAAAAAAAAACAAAATAATAATAAAGTAAACTAAAATAATACTCACTTTGTTTTAAACATTAAGAAACAAAAATAAAATTCAGCAACATTTTTAATTTAATTTTGTGGTTTTACAATGCAAATGAAATTTTCACTTCATGTTCATTTGTAGGTGATTTTTTATTTTTTTTTTTTTATAAATATTACACTTGTAATTGTTGCACTAGGGGTAATGTTATAGTTGCTGTAGATGTTTTTTCTAGCAATAACAATTGTATTTAGTTTAGAATTTGTTGTTGTAGTTATGCTGTATACACTCGTTGTTTTTATGTTTAACAAACTTTAAGAGAGGTGTAATATTTTTAATGTTGCAAAAAAAAAAAAAAAAAAAAAAAATAAAAAAATAAAAAATAAAAAAATAAACTAAACAATTGCCCTTTTATTAGCAGCTGTAGTAATCACAAAAAACAATGAAGGTAGTGCGGCAAGTTGGTTTGTGTCTGTTAGTTTAGATGCATGTAGAAGTCTAGGTACTTGCAATAGACACGCAAACACGCTATCGCATTTTTTTTTGGTCTATACTTTTTGCTGCTTCATTTTTAACTACATTTGATATGCAACATTCAGTATTCAGAGCCACCAAGTGTAATAGTGTTTGGCCGGGAACTAACGAAGAAGAAATTGTAAATTGTTGTTATTGTAGTTTTTTTTATCTCAAATGCGGAAACATAAGCACAGTTATGATTATCAAGTAATAATAATATATATACATATACACTTATATGTACACGTATGCATACATTTGGAAATTTTATCTATTTTTTAAAAAATTATTTTTTATATTGTTGTTATATTTTTTTCCAGATTCTGAATTTATTTTTAATTAATTTTCATTACGTTTTATTTTGCAAATAAATTTTTATTTTATAAATACTTGTATGTTTAATATGAAAAATTGTTAACTGAATGGAGGGAAATTGATTTGTTGGTATTTCTATTGTTTATTAAGGACTGAAAGAAAAGAATAGTTAAATATTAGAATTTATTTAAAAATAGAGTCAATTTTCAAATAGCTGATAAAAAGTTGTAATATAGTTTTATTTTAATTTGATTAATACATTTTGATTACAGAATCTTTAAAATTTATTTAATTTAAATTTTATATTTTGCAATTTTTTTTTTTTTGATTTGATTATTGAAAATAATTTTTGCTTCGGTTTTTATTTAAGTGCAAGTAAAGCAATTTTGAATATTCAAAATAATTTTGTAAGATTTTATAAAAAGTAATTTTAGCCCACTGTAGCATGGTTTGTATTTCATTTCACATTTTATCAGATTCTAAATGCATAAATTTGCCTCTGTCTATATTCCTATTTTCATGAAAATTGTCGTAATAGTTTATAATTTCTATATTTATAAACATTTGCTTTGCGATCAGTACTATATCGCTTTTAAATTCAATTTTTACAGTAATCAACAGCGGCCTTTATCAAATATAGTGAATATTTAATTTCGCTAAGAAGATTGTACATTTTATCCAATATCATAGTTTTATATCTTGGTCTACATTTTGTGCTATAACTTTTTTTCTACTCTACCGATACGATCGCAAAATAAGTAATAATAAATTTGGAATTCTAAACTTCTTGTCCTATAAATTTGGAATTAATTATTCCTTTTTTTAAATCTATGAATAGACCACACAATAGAATTTCGAAAATTTTCAGTCGGCAAATAGCAAATAAATTGTGATAAATGTAAAATTTAAAACTACTAACTAAGACTGTTAGAAAAAACAAAAGACTAGAGACTAAACTTTAAATACAGAATTCCTTGGATTGAAGAATTTTTTCTATTTGAAACTTTCATAGAAAATAGATTTTGGTGCAAAATTATAAGTGGTCACTAGGGAAACCAATAATAATATGATTTTGCATATTTTTTCCTGGGCTTGAAATAAACCAAAAAGTCACTTATTTATCCGTTTTGCTATATTTTTATTTAAAAACCCATATTTCAGAGTATATTTTAGTAACTTAAATTGCATTTTTTAAACTTAAGAGCATAATTTTACGTATATTACACAAAATTTGAATATTCCACACTTGAGAGAAAAAGTTTTGCATATTTTGCACCCAATGGAATTGTTTTTAAGTGCGGAAAGAAAATATTGTTTAGCAATTGCTAATAAAAATCAAGTTATTTTAGCATGAATGGTGGTAGATAATTTAAAATTTAAAAAGAAAAAATAATATATTAAGAAAAACTAATATTTTATTTTTAAATTTGAAGGGCATATTTTCCAATTTAAAGATAATTTTTTATGGGTATAAAACACCTTTTTTATATTATACTAGCTGACCCGGCAAACGTTGTTTTTCCATATAACTTATTTCTAGTGAATATTTTGGTTTTTAATTAAAAAATAACGAATGTATTGTAAGTGTGTGGGGATGGTTGGGTGTGCTTTTACCCTTTTTGCTTTATTTTACGCCCTAAATATTAAAATTTATAGCCTTTAGTTCCTTTAAGACTTGAAACTATCATCGGAGAGGGTGGGTAGGGGGGAGCTTTTACCCATTTTTTGCTATTTTAAAAATGTACATCTTTAAGTTCTTTTCACATGTTACAATGCCAGCATGACAAATTTTAATAAAACCGGTTAATTAGTTAAGAAGATATAGGGAGAGAGAGCTTTAACACCTCTTGCCCTATTTCTCGTCCTAAATAATGAAACTTATATAGTTCCTTCCAGAAGTTATACTATTTGTCTGCCAAATTTCAAAAAAAAAACCGGTTGATTGCTTAAGAAGATATAGGGAGGGGTAGCTTTTACCAATCTTGTCCTAAATAATTAAAATTATAGGCTGTAGTTCCTTCCAGATGTTACATTATTTGCCTGCCAAATTTCATGGAAATCGGTTTATTAATTAAGAAAATATAGGGAGGCCTATTTTACGTCCTCTAGCGATATGAAATATACTTTAGGATCTATTCTCATACCTAACAAACACGCGTACAATATTTCATAAAAATCGGCCAAGCTGTTTCGGAGGAATTCAATTACAAACACCGTTTCACGAGAATTTCATATATATAGAATAAATATATTTTTGGTTGCCTCGGTGATCACCCATTTTTAAGTAAAATTTTTCAAAGAGTTTACTGACGATTTTAAATTACGTTAGCTTTTTAAAGATAAAATTGGCTTTATGATGCGTTTAACGAGTGACAACAGATTGAAGTTACCATCCTTTTATTTGTTCATATGAACACTTTAATTTTTGTCACAAATATGAGTGATCAGTGATCACAAATAAAAACAGGTTTCTCATTCAAATCCATTTTTATGAAATTAAAAATGATTTTAGATCTCCTTTAATTTTTCAAACTTTTTAAGTGATTGCAAATGGAGACATATTTTTGCATATTAAAAAATCATAAATTAATAATTTAAATTTTATTCGAGCTTTTCTGAAATTATAAATTTATTTTAATTTTATTTAGATTGGATTTCATTTTTGTTAATGTAATAATTAGTAAGGAATATAGTGAAAAATATTATTAGACACTAACAGAATGGAATGCATTTTCTGGCCCGCTGCGAACCGTTTTCAGCATTAAAATAAATTCATAAATAATTTTTTTTTTAATATTCATAAAAAACTGATCGTGTTTTAAAATTGTAAGGGATATATTTATTGAATTAAAAAGTCCTTTTCTCAATTGGTCACGATATTTTGTCAAAATTATGCGTGATCACAAGTTGAAGCAATTTTCTCAATTAGACAAATTTTAACCAAATTATTTACTCTTTAAGAATCCAAAATTTTTCATATAAAAAAGATCGTAGATCAAAGTTTTGCAATTTGAATCATATTATAAAAGTTATTGATGAATTAAGAAATTTTTTGAGTTTTCACTATATGTAAGTATGAAAGTCAAAAGAAATGATTAATTTAAAAGTTTTTTTTTTTTTTTTATAAAAATTAATTTAAGTTAGCATTTCGATTGTTTACAAATTAAGAACTTTATTTATTCCATTAAATACTAGCAAAATTATTAACAATTTATTATATGAAAGTTATAAATTATTTAAGATTTATTAAGTTTTTGGTTTCTAATTTAATAATCATCCGCAATTAAAAAAAGTTGTTCTTCTTTATAATAATAATTTAAAGTAGCATTTATTTCAATATTTTACTTAAATTTTATTTTTTATTAAAAAAAAAAAAATGTTTTTTGTTTTTATTAAAAATCTGTTTAACACTAAATTTTTATTTTAATACATTTTTATAGTTTAATTTTCTTTAAAATGTTTTCTTGTTTTTTTATTTTTAATTAGTTCAAGTTTTCTTAGTAACATCCTTTATTATCCTTTTTATATTTACTGCTATAATAATCCACTAGCTTTTCATTTTGGTTATAAAAACATCACTTTAATTCAATTTCACTTTTTTCGATATATTTTTTTAATTTCTCTTTAAAAATTTATTTAAATTTATGTTTCATTACATTATTTTTTAAGCACGTTTAATTGTTAATTTTTATGTTTTTTTTCACTTCTTTTAAGTGGTTTTTCTTTTCATTGCTGGTGATGTTTTCTTTTCGTTTTGTTTTTTTTTTTACACGCGCTTTGTATGACCATCAAGGTCGCCGTTAGTAAACTGAATGTTTGACTAGCATGCAGGTTACTTCTTCATTGGTCTATCTTTCAAATTGCCACCAATAAAAGAGTTTCTTCTTGTAAAAGACACACATATACACACAACTAGACAAAACAATAACTTGGCCATATCGTTTTAAAAACGAAATAAAAACGCATTTTGGCTCGTCTTAAAAACTGCAAAGAAAATCTAATACTTGTCCGTTTTGATTGTACATCTTACCACTGGTACAACGATTACGATTTGAAACGAAGCTTAAGAAATACAATCGCATACACACTCATACATACACAAAGCCTAACGTTATTCAAACGAAGCTGTTCAGATAAATGTTCCCTACATTATTACTCGTCTTATAGAGTATAAAAACAATATGATAGAAAATAGTTTTAGCAGGTGTTTCTTTTTCTTAATTTGCTTTTGTTGTTTTCTTTGCTTTTTTTCTTCTCTTAAAGATGAGAAAGTTTTGTTTTTATTTTGTTAGAAATTTACTGGTGAAATTACATCATGATGAGTAAGTAGATGACTTTTTTGAGTTTGTTTTTATATATTTATATATGTTTATTTTAAGAGAAAAAGTTTTATTTATAAGAGTATAAAATTGTAATTTATGTTAACATTAATATGTTAAAATTTAACAGAGATTTATGTGTAGATAATTACAAAGGGTTGAAACTTATAAAATAGAAACTAATTTCAATAATAATTTTAATTTATTTAAATAACAAATATGTATCTTAAGTCTTTTGTTTCATAGGAATAAACAACTTTACAAAAAATCGATTAGTGATTTTAGATTTTTTTTTAACTTTACTCACAGAAAATAGATTTTTAGTCAGCACTTTAAGTGGATGCAGGACTTTTTATAAATTGAAGGGGTTTTAATACGATTATTAACGATTTAAAACTTTTCAACTTTTTCATTTAATAATAAATTTTTGGTTAGAATATTGAGTGCTTACAGATTGAGGCATTTTTCTTAATTGCAGGCGTCAGAATTATGAGTGATCATAGACGGAGGCATTTTTCTCAATTGGAAATTGATGGAATTATTAACGAGATTGAGTTTTTTTTTTTTATATAAAAATCAACTTTTGTTAAAAATTTTGAGAGATCTCAATTTTAAGCCCTTTTTAAGTCGAGGCGTTTCACAGTATTTCTAATCTGTATCTCCTCAAATACTGGTAGGATTGAATTGAAACGTATGGGGGAGCTGTAAAGGAGGAGCTGTGCTATCAGAAGAATCATTTTGTAGTCACCCTGTAATAATACGAGATAAGCTACAGGCAATTAAAGTTAACCACCTCAAGTATGTAAAAGTTTCAAAAAATCGTAACTTCTGCAAGTGAACCCCAATTTCAAAGATTTTTATATTTTTGTAAAGTGCTTGGTGGGATAAAAAGATATGTTTACTCAACTAAGTTAAACCTTACCGTGAAAAGATATTTACGCTGGAATTTTGAATTATTGATTTTTTGCCTGGACTTTATTTTTGTTAAATTGCAAAATTTTGGTCTACCTTGACATGCAGCAGCTTATCTTTTTTTATTAAAAAGTGACAACAATATGATTTTTCCGACCTGTAGTTTAAGAGTTATAGATGCGTTTTAACAGTTTTTACTTGATTTTAGATTTTTTTAAGTTTTTCGTAAAAATATCGATTTAAGGTAAAAAAAAAAAAAATAGATTTTTGGTCGAAATTTTGAGTGATCGCAGATTAAGACGCAGTTTTAAGGGCCTATTAAGAATTTTAGATTTCTTTTATTTTTTTATTAAAATGATAATAAATTTGTTGTTTGTTTTTATACCCTTCACATAAAATGAATGGTAAGTTTATCATTTTATATGAAACTCTTTCACCTGTATGTGGAAATGGATTTGTTGATAATAAATATATTTCTCTTTCAACATATATGTGGTATATAGTCTCGAAAATCTTGGTATTGTAATTCAGTGAAATCCGTTTAGGTATGGCGGAGTTATGATTTTCTAGAACAGCCTCAAACATTTTCCCAATTGTCTTTATGAAAATTTAATAATATTCTTCATTTCACCTACTTCACATACAATAATATATAATTGTTTTTCTGTTGGAATGTTATGAGATTGAACAGTCTAGAGGAAGTGTTTTAGACTACAAACCATCAAGAGTTCGTATCCCAGGGACTCCTTGTAAATTTATATTTTTCTTAAAAACAAAAAAATAAAATAAAAATTTTCATTATTAAAATAAAAATAATTTGACAAGAATTTTTAGGTACGTTTTAATATGTTTTTTATATAAAAGCATCATTTAGATTTGATTTCCATTTATAGCTTTTTATATAAGCAATAAAAATAATAAATTTCAACATATCGATGTGCTATACCGCTTCGGTATGCAACTGAAAGACTTTAGGTCTTGAGTTCGATCTTTAGCCAAGATTACGAAAAATTGTTTTATAATTTATTTCCAAACAAAAATTAAAATTTTGTAATGTCAGATTAAGAAACTGCCAAATATAATCCTTAATTAATTAAAAATGTTCCTTTGGAATTTATTAAATAAAAATTATATTTCCATTTGCCAAGATTCGCACCCATATGAACACTCTATGACTCCTTGCTATGAATTCTTACCCCCCTAGTTTTACATTAATTTGTGTAAAAAAATCAACGTTCTTGAATTTTAAGTATATTCAACATATAGTGTTGTTCACATATATGAAGAGTACAAATAATTGTTTTTCAACAAAAATTACAAATCTTTAAGCCATTGTTCGTATTTGAATTTTGTTCTAATATGGGCATATTTTCTATGAAAAAATAAGCTTGTGGAAAACTGAAAATGAGTTTACAATTTTACATATCTTTTCTTTATTCAGCTCTACAACACAGATGATCTGAACCATAGATTAAGATATTTATGAAGCCCAGTTGTCAAAAACCTAAGTAGGTTATCAACAAAACCAGATTAAAGCAAAAATTTTTATAAGAGATAATTCAAATATGTATATATATCTATGAAATATAGCTTTTAGTAAGGGTATAAAATTTTCAATTGACATCAGATTACTATATGCTTAAAAATTTTGTTTTAACTTCTTTTATCAACTGGGGACATTAAAAAATGCCTAGTAAGTACATACGGGTGTAAATTTTTTTTCAATTTAAATTAAACTTTTTTCTTTATTTCCATAAATACTCGTACCTAATTATTTTTTATAATTTTTGAGTCTCTAAATTTTTTTCCTAAAGAATTGATCTCTATTAAATCCTGTTAATCAACTGCTATATTTTGATCATTATTTATAATAGTCTGGTGTGTTTATTTAAACGTTTTTTTTTTTTGCATCCATTTCTTTTTTGTTTTGATGCACATAAAAATACTTTTAAAAGTTGACAAGTAACATGTAAAACATTAAAACAAATACAAAAACATTATTACCACTTTTTGTTGTTGCTGTCGTTCTTGATGTTCTTGTCGCATTCACGCCATGCATTAGACATGTGTTAACAATTTTGTCCTGTTTATATGGGGAGTTTCATATCACTATCTGTTATTTATCTAGATGTTATAGATTTAATGTGTGAACATCGTTTGTGAGTGTTAACTGTATGACATTATTAAGAAAATGTTCTAGGAGTTTAAGTGACAGTTAGCAAATTTGTTAGAATGTTGGTGACATTAAGATGAAAGATAAGAAGAGACTTAGAAGAATTTTAGAGCAAATGGTGATTTTTTGAACAAAAGTAATTTGAATTAAAGAAAAATCAATGAAAATAATAAAATACATAATCTGTATATATATGTATAAAATAAACAAACTGTATTTTTGGGCACTGACTTAAATAGTCATAAAAAAAAATGAAAAAAATGCGAAAATGAAAAGCCCAAATATCGACAAAAAAATCTTTTCATCATGATCATATTGTTGTACTTTTTACAAAAATTAGAAAATTTTTGAAAGGTTAAAATATTCATCAACTTTGTTTTTTTTTTAATTTTTTTTAATTAATTTTTAATTTTGATAAATTAGTAATTTTTTGAAAATGTACAATATTTACGCTAAAAAGATGAGAAATTTTTAAATCTTTAAAATACTAAAGACGGTTGAATTAAAAAAAAAAATAAAAATAAAAAAATAAATAGCTAAAATTAAAAAAAAAATAACAATAAAAAATACCAATTACAAAAAGACGCAAAAATAGAAAAGCTCTCAGTACAAAAAAGATCGCCAAAATACAATATAAAAAATTCTCAATTACAAAAGAATTTTAAAAATCACTAAAATATAAAAAAGTACACAAAGTTGTTCAATTTAAAAAAATATATAAAAAATCGCTAAAATACATAACTAAAAGAATTCCAAATTACAAAATATCACACAAATAAAAAATTGAAAACATATCGGATTTGTAGCCAACTTGGAAATTTAAGATTTTATTTGGATGCAGGTTTTCGTAGGGAGGGATTTAGGTATGTTTATCAAATTATGGAAAATTTCAATTAAATTTACTACACATACGCCACAATATTGTGGGGTATCGGGTAATGAAGAAAATTTTACTTTTTTCACGTACTTTTATTTATTTATTTTTTTTTTTTTTTCAAAAAAGACTACTGGTAAATATTTGTCATTATTGTTTTACATTTTTAAATTATATTTCATCCATGAAATTTCTTATGTTATTGCTTTGCGAGCGCAAGGAAATAAAATATACCGAAAAAGTTTTTTTAAGCGCTGACATTTTTGAGAAAGAGATCCAAATCAAGAGCATTTTTAAATCGGTGAGTACAAAATTTAATATTTTATGTTGTATATATTAATGCTTTTGAAATCTCTGCTTAATGTAAAAATTATGGAATTGGGGAAATGGAGATAGTAAACAGTTGTATTTTTTATTGGTGTAATCACCACTGACTTAGGCATATATAAGAAAATCTAATAAAACATATCTAAACTGATGCCTTAGTAAAAGCAATAGAACATAGAATAATAATAATAAAAATAATAATAATAATAATAATAATAATTCAATAAACAACAAAGCAGCAATACTAAAAATTCCCAGAACCAACATGTACCATAATATTATCTTATTAAAAGAAGAAAATTTGGTTGTAAAAATAGGGCAAATATTGGATGGTGTATAAATACGTACATACTGGGTATCATAAAACACATAAAAATGGTCTGCGCAGTTAAAGTGTGCTATTTTATAGCAACTTATTATACTTATGAACTATATTATTGTAAATACGGTAAATAACTATCTATTTTTATAAATTTTGTTTAATTTTTTCTTATCTTAGCTTCATCAGTTATTACCTATCTGTTTTTATAATTTACTTGAATTTTGATATTCGTATGGTCTCGTAAATATAAAGGTCATTTAAAAACATTTAATAAATAATAATCACTCAACTTGCCATTTTCACTATGTTCCACTTTAACCCAATTTTTTCCGTTTTACCTAAAAATATTTAATTTGAAAAAACGCCGAAAAACAGTACCAAAAGATAAATTAATATTATTATTATTATTAAAATTATAATTATTATTATTATTATTATTATTATTATTATTATTATTATTATTATTATTATTATTATTTTATGCAAAACATTTGACAATAAACCATTCTATGTAACAGTTCTATTGCAGGGTTCAAAAGAGTATTTGTTGGTATTTTATTACAGTAAGATTAAAGTATGCTTCACTTTATCCCAATCACTCCTATTTATAAATAAATTAGACTGAATTAATTAGGTTTAATGAGACCAGTCAGAGTAGGATATGCCAAACTGTTAAACGAAGTTAATTTCAATGGCCACGGATCCACGGGCACTGAAATTGACCTCCTAAATAAAAATAATTGTATAAAAACAGAAGTTGGTTTCGTAGAAAATTGAAATTTGGTTCACATATTACCATGGACCAAAAGTATATTTACTTTTATATACAAAGTTTAGAAAACATTTTTTTCGAAACATTTTCTTTTAAAATACTGGTAAAAATAGTATCAAAATTCGCGTTAGACATTGGAAATAGCTTTTTGTGGGTTAGGCAATATTTTATTTAACAGAAGCAAAACCTGTCATCCTCTAATATTATTTTAACTTCTGCAACTATACTTTACCTTCAGTAACGAATTAATTTTCCAATCTGTGGTCCAATTTTTCTGTTTTTATTAGTTTTGCAATATCCCAGCAAAAAAGAGATCAACTGGTTCAAAAGAGAACATTCTCACCACTTCAAAATTATAACTAAGTGCATATTTTGAACTTTTTTTAAAGTTCTTAATAATTATTGAGAAAATCATTTGTAAGAAAATTAAAATTTCACAAATTTTAAAGCTTTTCTATTATCTTTTAATGAGACTGAAATATAATGAGAGCATAATGTTAAAATCATGACTTTTTCAGCTCTTTTTCAGTTCTTTTTAATTTTTTTTGCTGAGATTCTATTAAATTTTAAAGTAATATCGATTTAACATCACAAAATGTTTTAACAAAAAGAAATCTTAGAATTTTGAGTAAGGAAGAGAAATTCAGAAATTTCTTAAATTATTATTTTTATTTTTGCTTTAGTTATGGCAAAAATAGGAAGTAATTCTTTTTTTAAAAATAATACTGAGATAGAATTAATCACAAAAAATTTATATATTTTTTTTTTAATATTCTATCGAATTTATATTATTTTTTTCGTATTCAAATTTAAAAATGCTCTATAATTAGCGACATCTTGTTGATTTTAATCGAACTACTTTGAGTCCAAAAAATTATAATTTTCACTTTATTAATTGTTTTTCGAAAAAAAATTAATTAATTTTTTATGTCAATTTAAAAAAATAAATTATGTTAATATTAAAAATTAAAGTATAAACAGGAAATCAAACACGTTTTCAATTTAACATTTTTTAAAGATGTGACAAAAAATAAGAACCAACTATTTTATAGTCTATTAAATAACTCTAAAAAATTAAATAGAAAGTTAAAAAATTATATAGTTTTGTATAATTTTTTTATATCTTTCATCAAATTTAAGTAATTATTAGCTTTTAAATAAATAAAAAAAATATGTATTAATTTGAGCAAAAAATATATGGGCTATTATCAAAAAATTTTTTAACATAGCTGAAACTGATTTTAAACTTTAATAAATTTTGTGGTAATACTACTTTAAACAAACGGGTTATATATCTGAACTTATAGCACTTGAAGCTAACAGAGTGAAAATTTTGAGCATCATAGCTTTTATTTCAAAATTATGATTGTTGTTTACAATTCAAAAGCTTAGAAAAAGAGCTAAATATTACTTAACTTTATTTCATTCTACAATTTTTGTTCGTGCGTTTATACCTTTTGATTTCATTCGATCATGTATGAACTAATCAGACTTTGTGGATAAATTGTAAGCCTTACTTGTTGTTTTTACATACTTTCAGTTTTAAACATACTTTCAAGAAATTGTACATATATGGGCCATTATCAAAATTTTTGAATTTAAATCCAAAAATCCATCCATTTGTATTAATTTAAAGTACTCGAATACATGTAAAATCAGTTCGTGTAAATCACTTCCTGCAGGAGGCGCGAAATTTAAAAGTTTTAATTTGAACACATAAAAATTTTTACAAAGTGTTTACCAACTAGAGGTTTATGTTTACTTCTGACAAAAATTATCCGATTTTTAAAAATTTTAAAAAATGGGGTTTGAATATATGTTACTTCTCCATATATTATATGAAAATATCAAGGGTCTATATTCAATACCCCCTATCTTGGTTTTTTCAGAATTTATTTATATTATTTAATGCCATTATATTCACTATAGTGAACCTAATCTATGATATAAATTTCAAAGTAAAATTCCATTTTTTTTCCTATTTTATAAATGTTTTCTAATTCCTCTATCTTAAACAATAAATATTTTTGAGTGCAAAAGCCTCTTTCTCTCTGAGTAATTATTTTATACTTTGACAATATAAACAAACATAAACATTATGTTAATTTATACATTAATATGGGCAAAAAAATTAAATCGGTTGAATAGTTCTTTAGATATACTATAATAAATATTCACCTTATATGACGAATACTTCCCCACCACGATTGTGTAAATTGACAAGAAAATTATTCGTACAAAATCTCAAGATTTTCTCTGCAATATGCAAAAATTAAGATTTACCTTGTATGGGGGTTAACACTTCCCTTAGAGATGCTCAACCTATTTTCACCTCAATTTTGAATCGGGAAAAGGAAATTACTCCCACAATATTTTAAAACTTTTGCTCTAATAATTCTTCTTTTAAGCGATAAGTAATTTTTACTCTGTATGGGAGCTACCACTTTCTTTGTTTCTACCCCTTTCTATTTTCATCTTAATTGTTGAAGTTGATGAGAAAATTATTACCACAAAATTTTAAGACTTTTTTGTAATGGTTCTTCAGATATGTGATAATTATTATTTTGTTTCCCCTGTTCCGATACCAAAATAAAGTAGCCTATTTGAATTATGTTGTTTTTCAAATTACTAACTAGTCTTAAGATTTTTAAAATCAAACGCTAATGGTAATTAATTGTATTTTTTACAATATAGAAACCTGTATATCGTTATTTTATTTATTCTTACTGAATACTTCAAAAGTGCAAATCCCTAAATTTCTCTTTAAAATCGCAAATATTGCGAAATATTAAAAAACAATATATGTAAGCTTTAGTCGTGACTTTAATAAAAAAAACGAGAAAGAAAGATACTGTCGGTCAAGACCGAGTATATGTAATATAAGTCACCACCTTCTAGAATTTTTATGCTTGTACACAATGCTGTAGGGTATGCATTGTGTATAAGCATAAAAATTCTAGAAGGTGACTTATATTACATCTGTGGCCAATTTTACTAAATGTAAAATAAAATATACAAATACAGAATAATGCGTTGATACATTTAGATAATTTAATGCACTTTATGCACGTTAAAGCGATTTTCGGAAGAGAGGTTTACATGGGAGCTATGGTTAATTGTGGACCGATTTTCATAAAATTTTGTACAAAGATTTATACCTGAACAAAATTTCTTTGTACTGAATTTCATTAAATATTCTTATTTCTAAGCCATTTTTGAGTGTTTAAACTCTATTCCGGAGGGATATTTGTATGGGGGCTATGTGAAATAATGGACCGATCACAACCAATTTCAATAGACTTCATCCCGCCAGTCAAATTTAATTAAATTATATTTAAAATTGCTACCCGTACTTTGTGCACAAGGTTTACATGGATAGCCAGCCGCCCTGCCAGCCAAATGGACTAACGGACATAGTTAGATCAATTTAGAAAGTGATTCTGAGTCGATTGGTACACTTTAAGGTGGGTGCTGGATAACTTTTTCTATGCGTAACAGACGTCAGGTAGAGTAGGGTATAAAAAATGCTTTTAATATTGTGATCGTTTTTTAACCCAACTAAACTTTTTTTGGTGCACAAAATTATTATCTTTCGAAATTTTTTAATACGCCTCTACATTTCTTTTAAGCATTACAAATTAGTTATGCCAATTATATTTAATTCCGGGATGCACTTGCGATGCGCCTTAACAAAATCTGTTTTGACAAAAGTGTCCCGTTCTCAATTACCAACAACATTTGGCCTAAATTTATAATCCCGATCGATTATATTTATCACCGTTCTTATATCTGTATACCTAAGATTTGTACAGATTGCAATTGGCTATATAAAAATACAAAAGCAAAAATAGCAAATTTTGTCCACACAATTTTTTATTAAATGTATTTTTAATGCTCAATTTAACGCTTCAATTTTATTGTGTAAAATAACGAAAAATTAAGTTCACGCAGTAATTCATACTATTCCATTAGAAACTGTGAATTTGCCTCGCTTTTTAAAGTTCCTTCTTGTTTTCCAAACTTTGGAATTGTCTACTACATTGACTGTTTCTGGCATATCAAAGAGATATAGCGCAAAGTACGTATAATTATAACAGGTATTAAACCGTAAACTAAAAAACTTTAAATATTTAAAAATTTTGTCATCAAAATTTTACTACCCTGTTTAAAGTCTGAACAGTATCAAAGAAAGTCTAGAATTTATGCACAAAGTCCGATTAGTTTATATGACATCGAATAAGTTCAAGAGATATAAATTCGCCAATAAAAAGTTTAGATCAATGGGAAAAAGTTAAGCACTTTTTGAACTTTGAACAACAATCATGATTATAAAATTAAAATTATGGTGCTAAAATCTCTTTCAGTATACATGCATAAAGAAAAAATATTGATTGGAAAACGTTTGTGGCTATCATAATTTCATAAGATGTAACGAATTCTTATCACCATTTTACTTATTACAGATTTTCTGTACGCAGAGACTCAAATTCTTAATTGTAGTAGAATGTAGATTACTACAGTTTTAAAATTGAACATATTCATCGTTTTCAGAAGCTATTTCGACTATCTCGATTAGGATAATTATATTAAACTCTGAATATTATTTGTCGGTACCATTAATATGATCTTTGCAATTACTTAACTGTAAATTTTAATGTATAAAGTAAGGTATATTTTCAGTTACAATAGCCGATTATTCATTCTGAAAATTATGTCAATGGGGTTACTATATTAGATTAAAGTAGATTGATTCAGTGCTCTTGACCGATAAATAATTGTGAAATTCAAAAGAAGGTTGACATTTGACATTTTAAATTAAATAAAATTATTTTATTTTAATATCTATAAAAAGTTATTCAAATATAAAAAAAATGTAAATTGAATATTCATGTTAGGAGATAACATTAATTCATTAATGTTTATATAATTTATGAATATCTTCCATTTCTAATATTTTCATATTTTTAGATTAGTCAAACGTACAAGAAGCAGATACCTATTTTTAATGGGACAAATGATAATAGGAAATCAGTAACAATAACTTTCATTGGTTATTCTATTCTCGCTACACGCCAACAATCAATTATCAAAACAGGTTTGTTTATCAAAACAATGGTCCGTTAGAAACAATGTTGTATCTTACTTAATACTGAATTTAGGTTGCGCAAAATGTTTCTGAGGATGACTTAGAACCATGGAAAATCAGGGTTAACATTATTGGCCCCGTATACAAGGCTGTCTCTGAGTTGCAGGATATATAAGATCAGAATATAAAAAAAAAATAAATAACAAAAAAAAAAAAAATTAATAAATAAAAAGAAGTTTCTTCTACTTCTAAATTCAGTTGCGACAACGAATTATTTTGCCTAGAAATCAGTTGCTACTACCGAAATTATACAGTAATTACAACTGAAAGTGTAGATAGTGACCAAAAAAAAAAATTCGGTTATCACAACGAAATTGTTTTCTCTGTGTATGATTGAAATAAACACATTAATTTTACTTTTTATTCTCTAAAATAAAACCTTTATAAATTCTCTTAATAAAACAAAAGACTTAGAACTCAAACTTTAAATTTAAATTTCTTTAGAACAAAAGTTAAAAAATTTTATCATTATTTTTTTGATTAAAAAATCAAAACCATTAGTCTTTGCATGAATTATCCCATATAATGTTATTTTTTTATAGTTGATTTTAAATGTAACATGTTGTTATTATTGCTAATAATATTATTAAATGTTGTTGATATTAAACATGTCGTTTATATTGATTTTTATTTAAGTGTTTCTATGAATGTTGTTATATGTATATTTATAACAGTATGTACCAGTTTATTTAGTGAGTGTGTGTGTGTATTTAATGTAAAAATTTTTGTTCTAATTTATGCGAAAATTCCGTTGTTTTAACCAGTCCATCAATGATGTTCATCCAGCTTTATTTCGATAACGAAAAAAAATAAAATTAAATAAAACAAAAAATTGAACATACGAATTGCTGCTATTGTATTGCTGCAACGATTGTCACTGCAGATAACATTATGTGGCTGTTGCTGTGGCCATAGCTGTTTTTGATGTTTTCCAAGTGATGCTTCTGTTGTCTTTGCCCATTATCAGATCAATCTTCTTTCTATATATATTTTAAGCCTTTCATTTGTTAACATTCTGACGAGTGTGTGTATTTTTTGTTATAGAGATTGTTGGTATATACAAGTGTCGCTTTGCTACTAAGAATTGTTGGTCGGTTTTCCTAGTTTATTTATTAGTTTGATGGTTGGTGTCTCTAAAATTGTATTGCCTGACTATTGTTGTATTCATCCAGCCAACTATTCATCCATCCATGCATTTATCTGTTGCGCACGCTCTTTTTATTTATGTGTGTTGCGTTAGCTATTTATTGTATGGCCAATAATAATAATAATAATAACAACAACAACAGTTATTAACTGTTAGTAAAGTGTAAACTGTATTTTTATTGTTCTTGTGCTGTCATTTTTTTTCTTTTATGTATTTAATCAAACGACAATTGTTTTTCAAATCAATTTATACTATCTCTGCTTATATATAGATATTTTTTTTGCTTTTTTAATAGTTGTTCATAATTTCACATTTAAGTCAATTATTTAGTTGTTCTTTTGTGTTTTTACCAGAATTAAAACATATTTACAAACACTAATGATTTGTTAACTCTCTTGTGGATATTTGTTAACGGTTTAAAAGCTTATCAATTTTCTCTAAATTGGTAGCAATTAAATAAATATGGAGAATATAGTTGTTTAAAGAAAACAGGTATTAATTAAAATATAAAAATATTTGTGACTTTAGATTTGCAGAAAATTTCCTGAGTGAAAAGATTTCTGGTCCAGAAAGGCTACTGGCTGAAGCGATAGACTTACATGGCATTGTTGTGAACACAACGATCAGTAGTGCTGGTGGGTAAAATCGTTTATCCATTCTGATTCGCCATTGTGTTATTTGAATATAGGCATTTTTATAATGTTTACTGTAGAAGTTGTCACAATGAGTATGAAAAATAGGTTCAGTGAGATTGTAGTATCCATTAGTCAACATTTTGGCCCTAAAGTACACACTCAAGAAATTATGTGAGCAAATTTAACTGTAAAATCATTATTAACAAATATAATTTCCTTTAAAAACCACTTGGATTGGATTCAATTGAAATAATTGTATTTTTCTATTATTTTCAAATGCTGACTTTTTAACTCACAAGTTTTTAATAGCAAATTATTTCTTATTATACCCTTTACATAAAATATAAATTTGTCATTTTATACGAAGGTCTGTAAATATATAACCAGGGCCTCAAATTGAAAAATATTCGTGACTAGAAATAACTTTTGGGAATATATATCTGTCTGTTCGTCAGTCCGTCTGGATGACTGTCCATCTCTATGTTGAAATGGATATTTTGAAGCCAATAAATACATTTCTTTTTCAACACGTATATGGTATATAGTCTCGAAAATATTAGAATTGAAATTCAGTGAATCTTTTTAAGAATGATAGAGTTATAAACGATTTTCTAGAAGAACCCAAAACATTTTTAAAATTTTCTTTGTCTAAATTTAATAATATTCTTTCTATTGGAAATTGTGAGACTGAATAGCCTAGTGGAAGTGTTCAAGACTGCAAAACTACTGAGTTCGTATTCCCGGGACTCCTTATAAAAATGGCTGTTTTTTCTAAAAAATAAATAAATTTTCATTTTTTAAAGAATAATAATAATTTGACAAACATTTGTAGCCACGTTTTGATGTGTTTTTTACAAAAAAGTTTTATTTATATTTGAATTACATTTTAAGGTTTTCATGTAAGCAATAAGGATAGTAACTTTCAACTAATCAATGTGTTATACCGCTTGGGTTTATAACTCAGTTCGATTCTTGGCCCAGAATTCGAAAAATTGTTTTTTAATTTTTCTTCAAACCCATACGAACATTTTAAATTTCCTACCTTTGAATTCTTACCCCCTAGGCCACATGGCATTTTCAAATTTTTAATTCAAAAAATAGCTTTACTTAAATTTGTGTAAAAAAATATTTTTCAACATTGTTCAATTTTATATATATTCAACATAAAGTATTGTAAATTGATTTTTATACTGTTTTCAAATATGAGGAGTTCACAAATTTGTTTTTCAACTAAACATCTATGGGTATAGATAGTATAGTGGAAGTGTTCTAGACTAAAAATATCCAAACTGAAAAATTGTGCATATCTCTTATTTATTTAAATCTTCAAAACAAATGGTCTGAGCGATCTTCCTATGTCATATGCCCAAAGAGATTTCAGGGACTCTTTATGTTACATATTTTCGATGTCATGGTTACTACCAGTTTGAAAATATTAAGCATATTTCCAGATAAAAGCAAAAAGTTTCATAACAGATAATGCCAATATATTTATATATTTAGGTTTTATGAAGAGTATAAAAGATTCGGCACAATCGAATATAACGCTTCCACTTGTTTATTTTTTATTTATATATTTTTACAATATTGAAAATACTATTAATTAAAAATAATACAAAAAATTATATATAGGGCTGATAAATTACATATACAATTAAATCTAAGATATAAAAATACATATGCATAACACATAAATTCTTAAGTAGCGATACATGTAGATTTATGCAATAAAACCATGTTTTGAGTCAAATGACTTTCAATCACTTTTTCTTTTTGTCTACAAAAGCCTTAAGGGCAGATTCAAACCCTATTGATATATGAAAATAATAGTGAGTTAATGTTTAAAAAAAATATATTTTGAGTTGATTCTTACCATTTTTCCAAAAAAGATATATTACCGTCTATTTTTTTGCTTTCAAAAACTTTGCAAACCAAGGGACTTCGTAAAACTGTAGCACAGAATCTTTTACTTTTCAGTTTGTCTTATTTGCTGTAAATTAATATTTTTTTTTTAAATTTTTGATCAAACAAAAAAAATAAAAAATATTTTGTACATACATTATTTGACGGTAAAACTTTTTTTGCAAAATATTTTTTAGAATAAAATTAAGAGAGATTTTTATTAAAAAGAAAATACGAGAATATAACTTACTTTGTTCCAGTACTTGTCAAATTTACAAGTTTTAGTTAGAATTAGTCAGAAATGGTTAGAAAAACAACAGAATATATGTGTAGTTTTGAGTACGGACATACGGTCCTGCAAAGCTAATATTATTATTAGCTTGTTTTTTAACAAATTGTATAAAAAGTGATTTTTTTTTTGTAAAATAACTATACTTTGTAACTTAAATGAAAACTTTTTAAAGAAACTGCAATCAGCTTATGTAAAAATTTTTTAAGTGTAGAGCTAAAAACTCCAGATCTAAGACACAAACTGCCTAACTTTTAAGAAAGTCCAAAATTGGTTTATCTTCCAGACAACTTATATCGTTAATATTATTAAAAGAGGGTTCAACTAGCCGGATATGGGCAAACAAGGTAAGTATCTGACTTCACCCCCTTGTCATAACAGCTCCTGCGGAAATCGTTATGCATGATTCCAAGGCTGAGAGAATGCCTACTAATAAGGCAGTGACCGAATGAATGGCAACCAATAGAGAGATTTTACCTCTCGAAAGTGACTATAAGATTATAGAGCTTCTAGAGTAGAGCTCTGGCCAAAGACTTCTGGCAAATTGGCAAGTATAAATTCGCTAAATGGAACTTGCTTCTAGTCATTGATATACTAATCATATACTAATCTTATCTGGCGAGCTCGTCTCTTAAACATCCTCTATATTGCTGTATACCAGCACTCAAAATAAGGGCAGATTGTACTGCAGGCAGATCTCGTACAAATATCCACGGCAGTCTCCGACCACTTTGAATGACACAGTATTGGCCATAAAGACCTTATGACCGCTTGGATATTCGAGTAGAGATATAACTATCCACAAGGAATTACAAGCGATCTCATATATGCTTACTACTTCCGCCTGAGCAGTGTTGCAAGAAAATTGTTGGAGTCTTGTACTAAATTCTCAAAAATAATATACTACAATCTACTAAATCAAATACCTTTTTAGGTTGTCGTGTTAGGTGGTTATCAGGTTATATTAATAACTACGAAATACATTGAAGAAAAATAATCAACGTTGCTCAACGCAATTTTTTGTTTATAAATTATGTAGAAAACTTTTCTTTTTTAAAGCCTATAGAAAAGCCTTATTTTTTCTTTTTTTCAGAAAAGTATCGAACAGTTTTATTTTTTTTTTAAATAACCAACATAAAACGTGTTCACTATACAAAGATGTTATTTTTAATTTTATAACCACATAACCTGATAACTAGGGTACTCATTTTACTCGACCTTTCCATTATTTGATTAATAAAATAGCTCGAAATTGTTTTTTTAATTAGTCAATTAATCGAGTAAAGTTTTTAAGTTACTCTAGTTATTCAAATAAAATATGTCTACATTAGCTCTGTGCAAGTACTTGTCAAATTTACAATGTTTAGTCGGAATTAATCAGAAATTGTCAGAAAAACAAAACAAAACCAAAATATATGGAAACTTTGAGTACAGGAACACTTTCCAGTAAATTCTGATTAAAACATGTGAGTTTGGCAAGTACTGAAACAAAGCTATTAATTGAAACCACTTAATTTAAATTGTCTTTCTAAAATAGTCTTTCAAAGTTAATGTGTAATAATATATTACACATTAATTATTAATTATTATTTTAATAATTGTATTTTTTTAAGCAATTTTTCCTCTATATTTACCTAATATTTCAATAGGCCTTTAGTATCACCTTAACTTGTTAATGTTAGGATATTGTTGTATGTAAAACGAGTAAAAATAATCATTAGATTATGAAATAAAAAATAAAAAAAGACATCGAATTTACTTCAGATAAATAAGTTCAACGATTCTCAATATCTCAATGAGTTTAATGGTTAACTCAGTTTTAAGTCCAAATCCCTTCTATATCACAAGCCAGCCATCATCATTATATCCACTAAACCTAGCTGATACTCTGCTGGTACATCAGCTCCATACTTACAACTACACTGTCATTCGTAAAACAACAATATTTTTTTTTTTTAAATCAATTTTAAAATCTTCTAAATTTTTCTTACGGAAAATTTAACATAAACATGTGGAAGTGTTGTATTCGTCTGGGTCAAATCTTTTATACACTTCACAAAACCGATATTGCATGAATATATAAACATATTGCAATTATCTATTTCCTTTAGTATTGAAATTTATTTAGTATTTGTAAACCGTTTGTTAATCTTAATATCGGAAATTTGTAACATAAAAAGTCTCCGAAAACTTTTTGGGCATATGACTTAGGAAGATCGCTTAAAAAATATGAGTTGAAGAGTTGGATAAAGCAGAGATGTGCAAAATTGCAAATTCTTTTGTAGTTTTCTAAAAACACTTTTTTTTCCAAAAAAGGTAAATTAGAATTAAATATTTTAAACTTGCATTAGCTATTTTAAAATTTTTAACTTTATGGCTCTAAAACACATTTCCATCAAACATGATTATCTAGATTTAAAAAAAATAAAACACAATTACACTTAAGTGATAATTTTTTAAGACAAACCATCTCACGTACTCAGATTTATTTGTCAGACTTAGTTTTTAACAAAAAATATGCCCAAATTAAAATAAAATTCAAATGGATTTTCCACTCGGCTATCTATACCCATAGAAAATTTTTTTAAAAACAATTATATGTTCAGAAAGGTTAAATTTACAACACTACATAGAAAAAATAAAATTTCATATTCTAATATTAAATTGATAAAATCAGTTATAGTTTTTACTGAAATCGTACCTATCACTGAATTAGTAAAATCAAATATTCAAATTCGTAAATGTTTTATTGAAAAAATTAAAATTTTTACTTATTAAAATATTTTTACTATTTATGAATTTGAATATTTGAATATGTTCATAATATTTAATAGAATTTTTAAGTAAAACAATAAAAATAATATTTAGTGTTTCGTAGATATTCAAACAATTTTTATTATTGCATCAATCAAATTATTAATAAAAATGTTTATATATATTTTTTTAAAATATTGCATATTTTACAATTAAATTGCAAAAAAATAATCTAATAATATTTGTATAAATTCAATGTAGAATTCATGAAAGAAGATATGTGAAATGTAGATATTTTATGACGTTAGTAGAACTGATTCAGAGATAATAGTGAGTTTTAATATACATAAAAATAAAAAAAAAACAAATAAAAAAATTAGAAAGAAAATGCTGATCATTTGACGCTTCTTGCATGTTATAAAAATTGAAAAATCGTGGCGATTTCGATGTTTATGTTAAAGGCCCTTCCGGCGAGTCAAAAATATTTGAAAATGAAGAATTGGAAATTGGCACAAAGTCTCCAAGTCTGCAAGAAGTGCTTGCAGAATTATTGCATGTAAACCAAACAATACTTTCCAGACATATGAAAGTACTTGGTTCATCCAAAAACAAAGAAATTAGATGCCACGGGAGCAGGAGCCAAGAGACGTCGTAAGCAGACTTGCATGTCTGAAATGCGGCACAAAACCAAATCGTTTTTGCATCGACTTGTTACGGGGGATGAAAAGTGGTTTTTGTACTTTGAATTATCATAATGGATCCATTATAAGTTTTAGAGCATAGAACGAAAAACTTTTCGACATTTCTAAATTAACTCACTAGATAATATGGAGAGGAGATAATAAAACAATATCACTTACGTATAGATATTTTATGAAGTAAAATACATTTACCATCACTTGTTTTCGAATCATCCGAAATATACATAAATTTTAATCGTTATTAGGAAAATCTGTAAGGAGATAGGGATAGCTTACCTTCAAATGTCTTCAAATATTGGATTTTATATTTTTCTACTCATCTTTATAATTTTGTTTTTATTTTACTGAAATTGTCAAATTACATAAAATTGTTTTGTTTTGTATATTGATTTTAAAATTGTTTTCAACCAATAAAACAAAATGTTAACCATTTTATTTACAACCAAATAATGATTAATTTTTTCTGTGTATATAAAATTATTTTTTTACATAAATTAAAGTAAAACTATTTATTGAATTCAGAATTTCAAAATGCCATGGGCCTACAGGGGGGTAAGAATTTAAAACTAGATGTTTGAAGTGTTCGTATGGGTTCGAATCTTGGCGAATATAAATATAGTTTTTATTTAATAAATGTCAAGAAAACATTTTTAATTAATTATAAATATATTTGACAGATCCTTAATCTGATATTTCAAAATTTTATTTTTTGTTTGAAGAAAAATTGTAAAACAATTTTTCGAACTCTTGGCCAACAATCGAACTCAGAACCTTTCAGTCACAAACCTAAGCGGCATACCACACCGACATATTGAAACTTACTATCCTTATATAAAAAACTTAAAATTCAACTCAAACCTAAGTAATACTTTTTTATAAAAACGCATCAGAACGTGTAATAATTAAAATTTTTATTTTTTTATGAAAAACAGAAATTTATAAGAGTCCTGGGAATATGAACTCAGACTTAACGGTTTGTAGTCTAGAACACTTTCTCTAGACTATTCAATCTCACAGCTTTCCAACAGAAAAATAAGTGAAATAGAAAATGTTTTCAAATTTGGGCAAAGAAAATTGGAAATACGAGTATTTTTCAGGCTGATTTAGAAAATAGTTTATAACTCTGAAAAAAAAAAAATATTTAGTACAATTTATAATCGCGGTATATCTTGGTAACTTACTAAAACCTTTACATTTTAAACATTCTATACAACAACTGTTTTGCAACAGTTGTTTTCTAGCAAAATTTGTTTAAAAAAAAAAAACTAAAATTAAAAAACATTTTTAAAATTAGTGAAGAAAGGAAATGTTTTAAATATTTTTTGCCGCAATTATTCAATAATCGGCATAATTTTCTCGAATAAATTTTTACTCGAAATAATTGATTTTAATTTAATCGAACAATTATTTGATTTTACAAAATATTTTTCGAGTGAATACCCTACTAATAACTAAGTAGCCGTGAACTACTGTATTTACAGGCATATGTACCAGACAAACGAAATCCCAAAAATAGCTATTAAAATCAATGGGTGCAATGACACTGTTTCCAGCAGAAAAAGGGCACTATTGCAACAAAGTTAATTGATTTTGTTTCAAAAAAGGAATTGGCCAGTCTTACTAGACAAAGAAAACTGCGAAACAAAAGGTATTTATGCAGAATAAAAAAGTCGAAAAACTAAACAGTTTCTGGGAATATAATATATATAAATAAACCTGTATACATATAATATACATATATCACGAATCCGAAAAGAAATCGATGAAAAAATGTTGGTTTTTTACTTTATGTCCTCCGACCAATCATCAAATATATTAGTATATAATCATAAAATTAACTTTTATAATTTTGCACCTCTCAACAAAATGATTATATCAATTACTAAAAACTGTAAAAAATGAAACAGAAAAAATGAACAGAAAAAATTTTTCAATTAAAAAATTGATCTAATCAATCAAGTAGATGATAGAATGAATTAAAAAATTAAGGGAGAAATTAAAATTTTAACTTAAATTTTATTTTTATTTTATATTTACTTGAATATATTTATTAAATTTAGGTGCAAAATAAAACAACTGTGTTAATTGGAAAATATACGGCAATAATTTTTTTTGTGGGTGTTTTCAGATCGCTTAATTATTTCTAGCATATACATACCTAGTAAAAAAAAGAAACAAAAAATCATTCATAATAATTTCAAAGTTTTAAATTTCATTTCTTATATATTTGAAATTTTATTCATAAAAAAAATTCTTGAATGGAAAAGTTTATAAATTTGTATAAAATATTTAAACAATTTTGACAACTTCATTAATAAGTGTTACGAATTTTGAAATTGCAAATTAAATATAGATTAGAATTTGATTTAGACGAAGATTCTGTAAAGGTAATTTAGTGATTTATTAAAAATTTTATTAAGAACTGTGTAACATAAGATCTCATTTAAGTTTATAAATATCCGAAAGATAATTTATTTGGCAAAAAAATTAATTTTAACGGTGCTAATTTATTAAGGATTTTTATTAATTTATTTATTGTGCAATATTCATAAAAGATTTGCTATATTCGAAAGATACTAGAATGAAAAGCAAAAGCAAGATTCTAAAATTTGGAATAAATCAAACTAAACCTTAACAAGCAAAGACAAATTGAGATACAATAATAGATTAAAGCAACTACAAAAAGGAAAGTTCATTAAGTCAAAATTTAAAAATATAAAAAATAAACATTTATATTAAAACTTATACATACGCTACATATACACACATTATACACACACACTCACACACACATTTACATAAAACAACATAACTAAAAAAAATTATTTAAATATTTAAAAAAAGATATATATTGCTTGTTAAATATAAATTTTAATTTTTGATAGTATGAAATGGATGACTTTTAAATTTAATTGCGGAAAAGAATATCGAAAATACTTTCAGCAAACAACGCAAATTTGAACATCAGGCCTGAAATCATGAAATAATTTGGTTGGTGAGTTTAGTAATTTTATTATTTATTGAATTTAAAATTTTTCGTAATTAACACTCCAAATATATATATATATATTGTTTAATGGCTAGATGAAATATTTATCTAATTTTAAACATAAATTAAACATTTAAAATTTTTATTATACCAATTTAGTTTTTTTATATTAAAATAGTTAATTTGTTAAATTAGAATAATTAGAAAATAGAAACATAAAACATGATACTGACCATTTCTTTTAAAATGAATATGTAAAACCTTTATTAATACATATTAGGAAAATTTTTAGGGTGACTGGTAAGGTAAAGTAATGGGTTTTTTTATTAAAGATACAAAAAGCATGAATAGGCGGGTCTTAGAGAAATGGGTATAACATCATCTCTTCCCCATGAGAATAATGCATTTCGTTTTGTTTTATTACTGGTTTAATTTTATATATCGATTAAGTTTTACTTTACTAATCTACCTATTTTTAAATATTTTTGTGTCGGTTCTGTTTTTATCTTTAAGAAGAAAACTACCCTCCCATTTTCCATGAGCAAAGCGGGAATTATAGGTAGCATACACGACTTGAAGATGAACCACTGTACTCGTGAACCGTTACAGTGTTCAAAAAATTTGTTTAATAATAAATGAGACACCAACGGTATTTAGTATCGGTATTAATTAGCTTTAACGAAATACAAATCTGCTAGCGTGAATGACTTCTAGCGAACGGCGTCTGCGTTACGAAGGTATAAAATAAAAAGTTTTAAACAATTGCCAAAATTCTATTTTCAAAAATATAAAAAATTACGATACGTAATTGATGACGCCGAGGATAATCACCGTCATAATGATTTTTTAACATTTCATTAAAAAATATTTATCAACAAAGTATGCATAGATTCCTTCGTTTTTTATTTTTTTAAATTTGTTGGCATGTTTCTAATATTTAACAATCAAAAAAATTTTTAAATTTATATTAGCCCATTTTTGCTGAAATTCAAATTGAAACAAAAAGTATTTCAAGCATTGAACTTATGTTACACTGCACAGTTTAGCAGAATCGTAAGTTTTTGGAAATAAATCTTTATCTGCTGACCGGCCGGTTGGATTTTCATGAAATATGGTACATGCGTAGCAGAGGAATGTACAATATTATGCTTGGAAGGGAGGCACAACAATCCCCCAGGGGCGGAGTTAAGTGGGCTCAAAGTTAAGTACCTCTGACATAAAAAATATTTAATCGCTTGCAAAATTTTTGTTTCTCGTACGATTTCAAATATTTTTATATATTGTTGTAGGCCCTGATAAGACCTATAAAAAACATTTATCTCTTATAATTTTTAAGTTATTTGCGTTTGAATTTTTAAGCACCATAATTTTGCATGTTCTTGGTCCAGATTTTTCACATATATCCTAGTATTTCAGACCGATTTTATTAGTTTTTTTCTTAACTAGTTAAAGAATAAAATTATCTATTGAATAAAAAATTGAAGTCGATATCTTTACTGAGTCCAAAATGAAACGATTTTGAATTTGAAAATTGCAAAAAGACGACTTTTTGTGTTTTTTTAGCCGAAAAAGTATCTACACTCTTTTTTATCTAAAATAAAATTTTCTTTAGCAACGTATAATAATTTTGAACTTTTCTGAAAGGTAGCTTCACAGAGATGACTCTAGCATAAAAAACAAGCCCAATAACTCAATTAGTCATGGTACATACCCTCCCGAATTCGACTCATTTTATATGAAAGTTTTGAATTTAGACCATATTTTCTCAAATCCCAAAGCACGAATCGACAAGCAGAATATATTCTACGAATCTTCAATATGTTATTAAAAGTCTTAAATTAAAATCTATGGGACTTTTGAAAAATGTGGATTCTATAGCCAAAAATTTAAAAAATCCCATTTTTGAGAATTGTGATTAGTTTATTTGGGAACTCAGGAAAACCCTACCTCTGATTGAAATTTGGTTAATGCGCTTTTATTTATATTAATAAGATCCACATTTCCTGCAAATTTCATTAAGATATCTTTATAAACAGATATGTTATTACAATTAAAAAATTTGTATTTTCTCCAAAAACCCCAAATTGGGCCTTTTGTTTGGTTTATTTCTAAATAGCGAAGAAATTTTAAAAATATGTATTCCAAATTAAGCTTATCCTTTAAAATATATAAAATCTTTTTTTCTTGCTTCTTGAGCCTCTTCTGTAAGCTCTCCAAGTGGAAGAATATTTCGTTCAATTATAATTTCGCCATTGCACAATACTTTATGTACTGTTGGTGTCATTTCTTTCCATGGATATAGAGAAACAAGTAGTTTAGATATTTCTGTTGCATATTCTCCAAATCGAGCAGTTAATTTTGTGCTTACAACTAATTGCCATTAATAGTATGTTAGTCCTTTGAAAGAAGTTGTAAATCATTTATTTCATCTTTAATGTATTCCACTAATTCCTTTGTTGTTGTCTTCGACTCCCTTGTGTATTCGAACCAAACAGGTCTGCAAAAATGTTTTGATCCTGGAGTGGGTTTAAGTCATATATCTTCAAATGAGTTTTTACACTTTGATGTAGATTGCTTTAAGGAATAAGATTGCATTCTTAATGGCACCAAAGATGATATAAATACGCTTTTATAATCCGCCATTTTCTTACTTCCACTAGCATGCTTGTAATCAGGAACTGATTCCAACTGATCTGCAGAAAAATCTGCAACTATCCTGGTAGCTGTATTGTCAAGCAAAGAAGATAGCTCTACACATGCTTCCTTTTCGGTAACCGAAATAGATGGTAAGATAGTTTGCTTTTTTCGTAAATATCCTTGTATGATGATAGAATTGAGTATCCCTTTTCAAGCAGAGCTTTTCTTAAAATTTGATATTACTTTCGACTGAGGTCCTGTTTAATCATTAAAGCAATTGCTTCTTCCTCTGTAAAGTTGGATTGTAATGTTGGAGTAGGTACACTTTCGGCAATCCGTTTAAGACATTTTAGTGATGCAGTTGGCAGTCTTTCAGCAATATTAATTGCTTATGGGCCACTCTTTTCTTCTTAGATCTTGTACTTAAATCATCATATGTCTTGCAGGGTGCTCCAGATGATATTTTACACGCCGATATTTCTATATCAGTATCCATTCAATCGGAATGTTTAATTCTTAATCTGTTAGTACACTGATTCAAGGACTTCATTTTTACGTCATACAACTTTAAAAAGCACTCTATCTGAGATTTACCAATGACGTCGACTTTTGCATGATATGTTATTTTTATGAATTCTACTATAGCTTCCAAACGATTAAGATCATTTTTGGATAAACTCCACAGAACACAATACAATTGCTAATGTTTCAATGTAATCACCATTGTAACCAAATTCGTTATGATGTTGATAAGGATTAACTGCGCATTTATATATATCTATTAGATATATCGCACAGGTATATATATTTACGGGTATTCTGTGAATTTTCATTAGGTAAAATATCTGAAATAGTCAATTTGGGAGAGTACCTATACCGAATTCATTGATATTATATGTTGCTGTTAGGTATCACCGGAAAGGATATTACCTGTGCATTGTCACTAGCTCATAAAAATATAGATTTTGAACCATCAGTAATAGATGAATGCTGCAGCTAGGTATCAACGAGTATACCTGTATATTGCCACTAGATCATAAATATATAAATTTTTAACCATCACGAATAAATAAATACATTTGTTAAATTTAGGTAAACACCATAAATGTAAACTAATAAAATACTTATTGCTAAAATAGACATTTTTTGTTTGTTTTGTTATTTTAAATAGAAGTGCTCAGAAAAGGATAAAGATTTACTTAAATTTGGGAAATGTGGCAACCCTATTAAAAATGAAAAATATTTATTAATTATTTTTATAAAAATATTTTTTTTATAGATATGAGTAAAAGTATAAAGAAATATTCATAACTTTCTAAGTAATTATACACGCAAAACTAAAAGCAAAAGTTGCAAGTTTATAAAGATATAGTCATATATACAATAAATTGGAAATATAAAAGTTTAAAGGCGCATATTTCTGAAATGAGGCATGATATTGACTTGAATCTTTTTGCAGAGGATCGGAAATTATATATGCTAAAGGATAAGCTTAATTTAGAATACATACTTTTAAAATTTCTTTCACTATTTAGAAATAAACCAAACAAAAGGCCCAATTTGGAGTTTTCGGAGAAAATAAAAATTTTTAGTTGTAATAACATATTTGTTTATAAAGATATCTTAATGAAATTTGCGGAAAATGTGAATCTTATTAATAGAAATAAAAGGGCGTTAACAAAATTTGATTCAGGGTAGGATTTTCCGGAATTCCCAAGTAAACTAAAGAAAATTCCCAAAAATGGGATTTTTTACATTTTTGGCTATAGAATCCACATTTTTCCGAAGTCCCGTAGATTTTGATTTAAAACTTTTAACAACATATTGAAGATTCTTAAAATATATTCCGCTTGTCGATTCGTGTTTTGGAATTTGAGAAAATATAGTCTAAAATCAAAACTTTCATATAAAATGGGTCGAATTCGGGGGGGGGGGGGGCTATGTACCATGATAAATTGCGTTATTGGGCTTGTTTTTTATCTTAAAGTCATCTCCGTGAAGTTAACTTTCAGAAAAGTGCAAAATTATTATATGTTGCTAAAGAAAATTTTATTTTAGATAAAAAAGAGTGTAGTTACTTTTTCGGATAAAAAAAAACACAAAAAGTCGTCTTTTTTGCAATTTTCAAATTCAAAATCGTTTATTTTTAGACTCGGTAAAGATATCGACTTCAAGTTTTTTTAATCAATAGATAATTTTGTTCTTTAACTAGTTAAGAAAAAAACTAATAAAATCGTTTGGAAATACTAGGATATATATGAAAAAAACTGTACCAAGAACACGCAAAATTATGGTGCTTAAAAATTCAAACGCAAATAACTCGAAAACTATAAGAGATATAGAGATATGTATCGTAGGTCTTATCAGGGTATATTACAATATATAAAAATATTTTAAATCGTACGAGAAACAAAAATTTGGCAAGTGGTTAAAGATTTTTTATGTCACAGGTACCTAACTTTGAGCCCCTTTAGCTCCGCCCCTGAGGGGTTGGTTGTGGCCGTCTTCCAAGTTTGTACTCCTATGCTACGTCTGTACTAAATTTCATGAAAATCCAACCGGCCGATCAGAAGTTACAGATTTATTTCTAAAAAATTTCGATTCTGCCCACTGTGCACTGTAATTTAGTAGTTTTTTCTAGTAAAAAGAAAATTTAAATTCGAATCAAATTTATTTTACTTGACAATTTTTAATTTTTTCAATCATATTTCTTGTTTTTATATTTATAATTCATGTCGGATTCCGGCAAAAATTTTCCAAAGGTTGAATTTTTGAAATTTGTGTGCTTAGTGAGAATAAAGTAAAAGAAATAAGTTTTATGTTATGGTAGTTAAAAATCAGAAATTTTTAAAAATGCTAAAAATTCCATTTTAAGCCTAATATCAAAAATAAATGTACATATTTAACCTACACAAAAGTATATACGAGTATAATACAAATTAAGGGAAATTCGATAAGTTTTATATTAGTGAACATAATCGCGATCAAATATATGTTTAAACCTCCCTTTACAATATCGAGTAAAAAACAAAGTGCGCATAGATTTTTTTAGTTTTTTTAATTACATTTAATTTGCTGATGTAGTTTTTACACCTAACCTCAAAAAACTCTTCAGATAATGTTAATAAGTACAAAGTTGCATATATTAATTATATAACTATGAAATAAATTTTTCAGTGACAAAAAACACACCCAAAAATTTTAAAATCTGCCTTAGATTCAAACTCGTAATTAATTTTGTGTGCACAATAAGCTATAATAGCACCTACAGATTGGTATACATTTTCACCGATTTCAGTTAGCGTTTTGAGTGTGTCTCGACGATTTATGAAGGATTGAAAACACCGCGACCTCAGGTCACGAATGCTTTTTATGAAATTTTTCTTTTTTTGCTGAAATCCATTTTTTGCTTAACTAAAACAAAATAGATGTACTTATTATAAGCACTTATTATAAACACAATTTTACAATTTAAAAAAAATGCTAATATAAATTATGCAAAACTTAAGATCGATTTTAAAGAGTTCTAACATTTTTGCAAATTAATATTTCATCGCTACACATCGACTTTAAAGTGCAATATAGAAACCTTTTGATTTGGAAAACATTTATTGGGGTTTTTTTATAAAAAATAATAAAAAAAAACTAGAACTTTCTGTAACATAAAAACGTGAACTAAATTATTCAGTAAATTTTTAAATTTTGAAAACGATGTTGGGGGAGAATGCTTTCAAATGTGCATCGAAAAACTGCATCTGCATTGGAAATGCATAAAATATGAATAACATAAAAGTTATTTTTATTTTTATTTTTATTTTTATTATTATTATTATTATTATTATTATTATTATTATTATTATTATTATTATGAGGACTACGTTTCCTTTCTAATATCGTCAAATGTATTCAAATCTGATTTCAGCTTCAAAAGATATGGATAATTAAAAATTCTAAATATTTGAGTTTTTTATAGAATTAGAATTAGAATCGTGATTTTTCTATTATTTGAAGAAAATTAAAACAGTTATATTTTTTGATGTTATAATTTGTATGAATGCCAATAATGAACCAAATCGGAAGACCATTTGATGTCTTGATAAATATAATTTTACTGTGTTTTTTAAAGACAAAGCTTTTATTATTTAAAGTATGTGTTTTTTCAGATAATTGGCTTGTGTGACTAAATCAAACACCGGCGCCCATGATACTCCGGACTCAAGTATTTTCGGCATTTTCACATATTCAACACGAAGGTCAACGAATAATAAACAAAAAATCATTTAGATTTGTTATAGCTTTCCACAACGCATGGTTAAGGTATAACAAAAACAAAACACATGACAAGGTAGGTAGGTAGGTAGGGAAGGGTTGCCCAGCACTCATAAGAGTGCTTGTGCATCCACTCGGAGACCTAAAGGACCATTGTGAGTCCCTTCATAAAGAATATAGACAGAAACTAGAAAGAAACTACAGAGAGACGAGATATAGAAAAGAGCAGGAAGGAAAATTGATAGAGAAAGAAGCTGAGACCAAGAAAAGTATAGAAGAGAATAGAAAGAATCAGAAAAGGAAAAGTACTACCGCCCCAGGTTGCTCGCTCTAAGCCAACGACCCTCTTAGCCAGCCTATTCCCATGACGAATCCTATTAGTCTATCGAGCTCTATTGTCGATATACTGTCCATACACATGACAAAGATCGTAAGAAAAATTTATTATTTTTTGTATGCTAGATATAACAAACATATTCACAACAAAGAGCGTAAACAAACCAAATATACTAACACATTAAAATTTTGACGTTTTTTTTTTTTAAATTTGCCAGGGTTGTCACAATTTTTTGCAAAAACTTCAAAATCGCATTGTTCCATATAACTTAATACGAAAAAGTGCTAAAACCACCAATAAATTTTTTTGCCGACACCAAAACTTTAACTTTTATTCAAAGATTTAAATTTTGAAATATTGCTGGATGAAGGGAGCACGTTTAAAATTGTCCAAAATTGCACTTAATTAATATATATACACTGCCTGTCACTTGATTAAGGAATCACATTTTTTTAACTCCTAAACTAAAGTTCAGAAAAAAATAATTTTTTGCGCAACAAAATTTCAAAGTGTTGCCTTTGGTTCCCTGAAGAAATAAATAAATATACATATTTTGTTATACTAAAATTATGCATTTATTTAAGGACATGTATTTCTGTGGTACTATTTCCTATGTCACTTGAATATGGAATTCTTTTAATATTAATCAGGAAGGCTATGATTTGAATTTCTTTCAATATAAATGGCTATAGAATTTTTAATTTGATAGTTTTTAAATAGTTTTTATTAAAAATGGGGCGTTTTTGAAATCTCAGGGTCAGAAAACCGGCCCAAATAGCCAAAAAGATTAATAGAGGAAAGGCAGTTGTGCACAATTATTTAAATAACGTGGAAAGATATAGAAAAATCATGAAAGGCCGGAAGAAAATGGCAACAACTCCAAAAAAAAAATGAATAATTCTTAGAATTGCATCAAATTCTGTCATGTCGATATCAAAAATATGTGAAAAAGTGGAGTCAGTGATAGTCTAAGAACAGTGCACCGTATTTTAAAGTCGTGCCTATACATAGTCTTACGAAAACTGCAAAAAAAACACCACTTAATGAAAAACGCATATCACAACGTCTACAGTTTGTAAAAAAAAAAAAAAAAAATACAATGACATGGTCCGACAAATGGTTTAAGTTGTATTTTCCGATGAAAAAAAGTTTAATATTGATGGTCCCGACGGGTATAACTATTACTTCAATGATCTAAATAAGAAGAAATTATTTTTGTGCCGCAGACACAGCCCAGAGAGCGGAATAATGGTATGGGGTGCCATTTCGTATTATGGTACCATAGAATTCGTTTTTGTATTCAACAAAATGACTACAACGACTTACAAAAACATTCTGTAGGGAGCATTTCCAAAATTTAATGATTTCTTTGGAACCATACCTTGGACGTACCAACACGACAACGCTCCGATTCATACCGCCATATTCACCAGGCCTGAAACCAATGGAAAATGTCTGGGGTTGGCTTGCAAGAAAAGTTTATGAAGGAGGAAAACCATTTGAGACGATATAATCCTTAAAGGATGCAATAACGGAAGCAAAGAGTTCAATTTCGCTAAATTACTTAGAGTCATTATACAAGTCGATGCCAAATCGCATTTTGAGGTTATTTCTAAAAATGGTGGCAGTAGTCATTACTAATTGAAAGCTAGAAGATAATAACTTTCATTTTTATAACCTAAATTTTAAAAATAAATTACAGTTTGCTTAGTTTAAAATATTCCTTATTCAAATGACACACGAATACATGTCTTTAAATAAATGCATAATTTTAGTATAACAATATGTATATTTTCTATTTCTTCAGGAATCTAATGAGATTTGGTTGCGCAAAAAATTATTTTTTTCTGAACTTTAGTTTAAGAGATACACTTATATATATATATATATATATATATATATATATATATATATATATATATATATACGCAAAAATTTCAAGGCCAAAAAAGAGAAATAAAATTTTTGAAGTTAAATGTCTAAAACAATAAGAGATAAAATAGAGTAAGCATGTTTTGTCTTTAACTTGCGTAGTAGAATTGAATGTAAAATGTTTTCACATCGGTAAAAGTTGCATGCTCCGGTATGTTTTTTAAACTAAAGGTCGTCAAATTCGACCCACTGTATCGTTGTCTGATCTTCAGTTAATCCTCCCCTGTCGATGTCCCTAGTTTCATCAAGGTCGACTTTAAAAGATCTAGATTTATTTTACAAAAGGCCCCAGTGTGTAGCGTGATATAATTGATAATTTGCCCTTAGACAAAACTTCTGGATTTTTAATAAATTATCTAATGAAGTTTTTTTGTCATAAAGTTTTTACTAATGGATCATTTCATGTCAGAATTTTAAAAGTAAATTGTGTGTTTAAAATTATGGCAAAAATCTGCTTTCAGTAAGTCGATTGTGCTAAAAAGCATTTAGCATTATTTTTCAAAATAAATATGTAATTTGCCAGACCATTCTGCTAATTTTATCAGAAAAAATACTAAAATGGTAACACTGGCCTGTGTCTTTGGCCAGAGATAATTCAACGTTTTATTTTTCACTGCACTGAACTACCATATATTAGGTCGTTGTCAATTTAGATTTATTTATGTCTATAGATTATTTCATTTGTGCCATAATAATAAAATATCTAACGATAAATCCTTCCAATCACCGTTGAGTAGCTATATCCAAAGGGACATTTCCATGCAACCAAAAGGTGAAATGAGATTGATGATAAGTTTAGCAGTTTTACCTATCCTAAGATTTCTGAAGTCGACTTTGACTCTAATGATCTTTTATTCTAAATAAAATTTAAGTCCTTTTAAGACATAATTTTTGTATAAAAATTTGTTTGAAAATCCCTAATAAATTAAAAATTGTATAAATTAAACTATAAAAATTTCAATAGTATTTTTAGTTTTTTAATAATTCCTTCTAGTTTCAATTCTCTGATAAAATCTTTCCAACAGATATTATTGTCACCTAAACACTCTATAGAGTTATTTCCAATAAACTTCTTTATGTTACCTCATTTTTTAAATGAAACTCCATACGAATAATTCTACATTTCAATACCTCGCCTAGTTTTCTTTGTATTCACAAATGATACCCCACAGTTATGTCATTGAAAAACAACATGCAATTATCCATTAACCACTTTAAAGTAGACAATCTATTTTTAACACAATAATTTCAACTGTTTAAGACAAAAAGATTATTGACCAAAAACCACAAATAACTATATTTTTCTAGAGTCAGTGGATACAATAACTAGAAATAAGTATATGTCTGATAACAAACGGAAGAAAATAATAACTAAAAAAACTCTTATTTTTTATATATATTTTACCTGCCTACATGCCACCACATATTTAAATGACCGCCACTGATAGATATACGACTAGAGAACAGTCACTGCCGTTTAAAAAACCGCCAATAACTTGGCCTAAATAATGGTAATGCACTATTTTCAATATTTTACTTGTTTGTAAGAACAAAAAAATATGTAAAAAAGAAAACAGAAAAACAGAAAAAACCTGGTTATGAACACAAATTACTACTATGACTGTAATAAATTTGTTGTTTTCGACAACTAAAAATGATCAGCTTGATCAGTGATAGGAGATCAGCGCGTGGCATAAAAGTGTGCCCCGCAACCGTAGCATACCACATTATCGTAAGAATAATAACAACATGGTAAATACATACTTATGTTTGTACGAGTATGTAGCCAAGTGATTTTGTTGATGATGTTGGTCATCATATGATATTGTTTTTTTGTTTATTTTTTTTTTTTTTTGTAAGGTTATAAGGCGAGAGAATCATTTATATTTAGCTAAGACGAATTTTAAGTGACACTATTTTTTTATTTCTTAAAATAACATGGTGTGTTGTAGTCGGTATGATTATTACTGATTGTACGATATAAATTGATAAATAAATCGTTGCTTCAATGTATTGATCAAATCACAGTGCCGCATTTGGCCAAATTAGAATGACAAAACTGTGAAAATAAAAGGCTTCTAATTGAATTAATTTATATAAACATTTCATATATTATAGAATAAAACCTTAAATTATTGGAAATCTTTTGTAACGAGAAATGTAGGTTCTCAAAGTTGCTACTTTTAAAAATAATTAAAACTATTATACATTTTATATATAATATATATTTTTGCATATGTTTTAGCAAGTACTGTAGAAAATTTTCAGATCAGAATATGAATAATCAGAATATGAATAAAACGTTGAATTATCTCTGGCCAAAGACACAGGCCAGTGTTACCATTTTAGCATTTTTTCTGATAGAATTAGCAGAATGGTCTGGCAAATTACATATTTATTTTGAAAAATAATGCTAAATGCTTTTTAGCAGAATCGACTTACTGAAAGCAGATTTTTGGCATAATTTTAAACACACGGTTTACTTTTAAAATTCTGACATGAAATGATCCATTAGTAAAAACTTTATGACAAAAAAACTTCATTAGATAATTTATTAAAAATCCAGAAGTTTTGTCTAAGGGCAAATTATCAATTATATCACGCTACACACTGGGGCCTTTTGCAAAATAAATCTAGATCTTTTAAAGTCGACCTTGATGAAACTAGGGACATCGACAGGGGAGGATTAACTGAAGATCAGACAACGATACAGTGGGTTTAAATAAATAATACTACCTATATCCAAATTATTCTTATAAACGTACTTTTCTTATTTTCTTTTTATAAAAAAATATATAATAAAAATATAATAAAAATTTATATAAAAAATATACTGAAATAGAACTAGTGAGTTTCGCCGAGTACTATCTATAAATTGTTATTAGTATATAAGAAAATATATTTGAAAATATTTGCTGTGACTTTTTGTGATCTTTTAAAATATTTAAAAAATATACGGGACCTCATATTGCCAATTCTTAAAGAATTAAATCAAAATTGTAAAATTTTAATTTAATTTAAAAATGTTACGTTTTTTAATTTAGCAAAAATGTGTGCAAACAAGGTTTTAACATTACAAGTACAAAAATATATATTGCGGATATACAGACATATATATGTGTATAAATCAAGTTTTTGATGAGAAAAAAAAGAAGAAGAGAAAAAAAAGTGCAGAACTTTTTCTGCCCTTTCTTCTCTTCTCTTTCTTTCAAAATAGCTGAAATTTTAAGCACATAAACTAATAGCAAAACATAATTTTATAAAATAGTGGAAATGCAAAATGTACAGAGATATGAAATAATATCTCTGTATCTTATGGCCGTGGCAGTAATTATACTGCCTCGATTTTTTGTTGTAATTTCTGCGAGCTTTTGTATTAACTGCATATACAACTTCAGTCCAATATCTCCAAAACCTGATTTTTGTCATTCAAAATTTGACAAATGTTATTGTCTCATGATTCCCCGCCACGGCGGCTTGTCTTCTTTGATTAAATATTTCCTTGATGTATAGCTCATACGTGGTAGAGAAAATCCTGTCATGTTACACTCTAGGATGACTTCGGTCCTAGAGAGCGTAACAGTTTGGCAGGTATAAAAAGGTGCACCATTGCCTGGACTTGTCTGTGGGTCTATAATGGAGAAAAGGACCTTCGGGGCCTAACCAGAGACTTAACACAGTCTGGTACCACGGTATCACAGGAAGTGGTTTATAGTCCCGATGTGGTGTTGCATAGCAACACATGTCGCCAATAGTGCGGCAGGAGGTTAGATAGCTCCAACTCCTAAGCAAGGCTGAGTGGACTTATCCAGACAATGGGTCTCTCGAATTGCCACCTGTGTGTTCTTAACAGGCACATGGGGGCGTTGGTTTATCGCATTGTACCTCACCCAGTGGTAAGACCACCGTGGGGTTAGACCGTCATGGTAAGTACCCACGTTAATCTTGACCACATCTGTCTCACAACTCCTTTTCTTCTTGGATTAAATTTTTTCCTTGATGTATAGCTCATACATGGTAGAAAATATCCTTCGAGGAGTCACGTGGTTTAGACCTAAACCGCAGGAAGGGATTTATAGTCCCGAAGTGGTGTTGTATAGCAACACACGTCGCCAATAGTGCGACAGGAGGTTAGATAGCTCCAACTCCTAAGCAAAGTGGCATGGACATATCCAGACAATAAGCCTCTCTAATTGCCATCAGTGTATTCTTAACTGGCACATGGGGGCGTTGGTGAGTGCATTGACCTCACCCAGTGTTAAGACCACCATGGAGTTAGGCCGTCATGGCAGGTACCCACGTTAATCTTGAACACATCTGTCTCAAGACTCATAGATTCATTTATTTAGTATTCATTTATATGTCTTATTTATAAAGTTTTTAAAAGATTTACAACTTTATTAAGATGTCTTCTTTAAAAATGTTACAAAAGAAAGAGAAAACTTAAATATTCCCAAATGACCACAGATGACAATGTTGTAGGTTATAAAAGAAAAAACGTCAGGATGCCAATATTAACAAAAATACTGATACAATGCGGCAATACTTACTATAGTCAATATTTTTCTTTTTTTCAGTTGTTGTTGCGCGCTATATTGTATCAAATACAAGTTTTAATACTGTTTATATTATCGATCATTTCTTTTTAATATTTTTCCAATATAATCGATATCAAAGTCTCTCAATCTCTCGCATAATGACCATTTGTTATGTGAACTAGTTTTCATGGCCAATTTACATATTTTTATTGTTGTTTTCCTTACTGTTTTTATTATATTATTTCCATCTCTTTTTTTTTTTTTTTTTTGCTTTGAATTTTTTACGCAATATTATGAATAGTTTGCTTTTGTAACCGTAAATATTTCCTAGATTTTTCCAATAAAGCTGGAAAAAAATTGATTAAAAGAAATATGTAAGAGGATATTTGTGTAATATGTGTTTAAATAAAAACCAGTAGTTTTGCGTTTGTTTTATTGAGGCGTTCTTTTTAAGAAAGTTTTCATGTTATTTTTTAAATATAAATTTTACATGAAAATGTTCTTTATTGTTTTTTGATGTTGTTTATCATTTTTTTCCATCTTATAGTTTGGATGTTGGTTTTTTCATGTACACGTGTCCCAATCATCTAACTGTAAATAAATCTGAAAATTGCTGGCTTTATTAGTCATGGATCCATGTAAGTTTCCATTTGTTAGATATGATGTTTTTTTTTTTTTTTTTTTTTTTTGTATGGTTCCAACAATGTTTGTTGGCTGCTGTTGCCGTTATTGTTATTGAAGATGTGAAGAAACATGTTTTAAATAATGATAAATGTTGTATTATACATCCTGTCCAAACAGAAAACAATCAACTGCTAACAAAAATTTGCACAAAATAAACACTCGAAGAATTTATGGAGTTAATACAGATAATCGCTAAAATATAAAAAATCACCAAATTAAATTTAAAAATAAAAAAACTTTTATTATAAAGACGGAAAATCAGATGATTATAAAAAGATCGATAAATTACAGAAAAATCAATTAAATACCAAAATCAGAAGAGTTGCTAAAATACAAAAAAAAGAACCAGCAAATTAGAAAAAATCGCCAGAATTAAACAAATTTCTGTTTACAATATTGAAAAGAAATATTGACCAAAAGGCAAGTAAACAAAAACTCGCTTAAATGGAAACATTAAAAAAAAGAACGATAAATTTTACATAAAACAAAAACCTAATTACTAAAAGATCTCGTACTACAAAAGAATTGAAAAATTAAAAAAAGCGTTATTACAATAAAAACATGCAAATTATATAATAAAATCACCAAGTTACTGAAAAATATTTTAAATACAAAAATAAGCAAAAATCGCTAAAAAAAACAAAGCAGAAAATTGCAAAATTACAAACAAAAATTCAAAAAATAAGAAAATAAATAAAAGAGTAAACAAGAAATTGCCAAATTAAAAAAAAAAAATATTATATAAATAATGAAAGTAAATAAAATCATCAAATTATAAAAAAAATTTTATTATATGCTTTGTAATGAAAAATTAATGTCAATTTCCAGACAAAAGTACAATGCACAGTGGAACAAAGTCAAAAATTTTTGTTTTGTTTTTACATCGTCTTGAAGCTCCTAATAAGACCTATTAAAACCATAATTGCATGTGCTATTTAGTTATCTGCATTAGAAATTTCAACTACCCTATATTTTCAAGATCCTGGTCCAGATTTTTCATTATATAAACCAATTTTCGTCCGACTTTTTAAACATTTTTTTTCAATTAGTTAAAGATCAAAAATATCTGTTGAATACAAAAAATTTAAATTAATATCTTTTCGAAGTAAAAAAAAAAATTGAAAAAATTGTGATTTTTGGTGTTTGTGATTTTAAAATAAAAAACCTATCCCAATCACCCAATTTTATATCCAAATTTAGACTTCAGTTGATATGTTCTAAAATCCCAAAGCATGAATCTGCAACGAGAATGCAATTTTTGAAATTATGATATAAGTTTAAGAGTTTTTTTTAACGGTATTTTCCAGACTTTATGTGGACTTTATGAACAAAATTTAAAAAATGTTATTTAAGTTATTTTCGCCGGTTTTTTTGGGAATTATGGGATCCTTTAACGAAAATTGTTTTGAAATGAAGCGTATTCCAGCTAGGGCATTCTGAATTAAACGAAAAAATAGTGAACAGATGGGACAATGTCTGGTCTACATGACGGGACGGGCAAAACTTCCTATTATCTATTTTCCAAATAGTTTTTAACTGATCGCGCAACATGAGACCGTACATTGTCATGATGGAAAATTATGGTTTCGTATCTGGTTACATATTCCCGAAATTTCAAAAGAAATCTTCAATTTAAATAAAAGCTACTAAAACATTTGGTCGAAGTAGTTTTTTTCCGTCACTTTTGCTTGATTTAACATTTTTCCTTGAGCTTACAATCGCTTAATCTTACCTACAACTAAGAGGTCCTCCCTCATTTTTCTTCTTCTCTTCTTTTACTTTCTGACATTTATTAAGATTTTCTCCAGCTCGTCTGTGGAAAATTCACATGAATAAATTTTTTTTTAAAGGAACAGTAAACAACAAAACAAACTTTGTTGTAGGTGCTGATTGTAACATGTTTGTGCAATAGAAAATTTTGACAACAAAAATAAATGAAAATTGACCATTAACAGCCACTAAGAGAAAAACAAATAAACGAATATACAAAAATCATGACATACAAATTAAAAAAAAAAAAAAAAAAAAAAACCAAGACTATAATAGAAAACATCCTAACTGCAATTGTAGAAAAATGTAAATTTTTCTAGTAACAATTTGATTGATGAGCTTTAATGGCAACTTTAAGCAAATGACAAGTGATTATCATGAACCACATTTTCTTTTCCAACAAGTGATTCTCTTAAAGCAGCTGCCATAGTTAGAGAAGTAGGAGTTGACCGATGCAACGGTAAAAACAAAAAAATTGTTTAATAATATTTTAATTAGTTTTTTTTTCACCTCAATATTGTTTGCAATTTAGTATAAATGTGTTGATTAAGATTTAGTAACAAGTGGTATTACTAGTATTGTCATTATTACTCAAAGAAACATGTTTTGTTCAAATGTGAATACATATGTATGTATGTATGAATGTATGTATGTATGTATGTATGTATGTATGTATGTAGTTTTTAATCAGTGTTGCCTGCTAATCCTTTTTAAGGCTAAATCTAGCCTTTTTATTTTGCTTTTAGACTCAAAATTTTCGTTTTAGCTTCTAGGTTTTTAGATGTTAGTCTTAAAAAGACTAACATTTTAGTACTTCAACAAAGAATAAAATAATTTCTTATTTGATTTTACAATTTTATTTCTACAGAATCATACACTTAAGCATTTTTATATATTAATTATCACAAGAAATTCGAGATTATTTATATTTAACTAAAATTTTCACCTGCGGTGCTTCAATTCCCAAACCAAATATAACTTAAGTAATTTTATGGACTTAATTAATTATTATAGCCAATTATTTTCTAATAAACTTCATTAACCACAGAAAATAGTTATGAATATATATTAAAAAAATTCTTATAAAAGGGAAAAAAATCACACAAAAATTTGGAAAAAATAAATCAAAAAGGAATTATAACTCAAAAATGACTAAAAAACATGTTAAAACTTTTGGTCATTTTTCACATGAATTATGTATAACCCAAATCTGTATGGAAATTTTATATTCGATATTTTACTGGATCATTTTGCTAGAAGTAAATCAGCTTGTAAATTACTGTTTTCTTTTCTATTCCAACGAACACAATAGGTGGAATGGAATGGAAAAGTTTCACGTACCTTAAATTTATTTAGGGGAGTTCCGCAAGGTTCCATAATTGCTCCACTTTTATTTATGATGTATACAAATGATATTTTTTCGAATATTACTTTTTCTCAATGTTACATATTTACTGACGATATTCAGCTTCTTTTCTGTAATGAGGCTCATGATGATAACAGTTTTGAACAAAATATTAAGAGAGATCTATCCTCCATTCTTGAATGGTCTAAACTAAATTTTTTGAACTTGAATCATTCGAAAACCAAAGCTATGTTTATTTCTAATAGTTCGTACAGAAAACCGAAACTTAAGTTGAATGATATTGAAATTCTATATGTTGATCATTATAAGTCTCTGGGATTTATTTTAGATTGTAGATTGGATTTTAATATGCACATTAATTTTATATATTCTAGGGTAGTGGATACATTGCGTAGGCTTTATGCGGTTGGGTACTACCTTCCATTAGAAATTAGGAAGAGAGTTGCTTTATCTCTCTGCCTTTCAATATTCTTATATGGTATTGAATTTTACTCTGGAACGTCTCAGAATAATCTAAGTAGGCTTAAACTGTGTTTTCATAGATATATCTTTGGTTTAAAGTTACTTGATCGTGTATCTGTAGAACTTTTTTTGGCTGTGACTTTGATGATTTTATATCCTTGAGATTAATGATAATGTTTTACAAAATAATTAAAGCAAATTTTCCAACTTATATAGCTGACAAATTTGCATTTGGGGCCTCCTCTAGGACCTATTTGCTCTTAATTCCATCACATTCATCCCTTATAAAAGGAAGATCATTTGTAGTTAGAGTAGCCCGACTTTGGAATACTGTCATACCTATTCAGGAAAGACGATTTTCGATCTCAGTGGAAATCTTCGAAAGAGCTCTATTGAACAATTTCTGAATTTGATTTATAAAAAAAAGAAGAAAATAGAGAAATAACTAACTACTATACTGGCTGTCGTATCATAAGAGTCATTGACACCAGCCATGGCCATGATTGTCAATTTTGTTTTCAATACTTAAAATTTCATTTTTATATATTTATTATTTGCATTTTTGTGGGGGGTTTCGCAATATATTAAGTATTATTATACATATTTTACATATATTATTAATAATGATAAGATAATTATAAGTTTAATAATAAAAATTGTATTGCCAATGATTATTGTGACAAATTTGGCCCCAAGGGCTTAATGTCATACGAATAAATGAAATGAAAAAAATAAATAAATAAATTAACAAATAAATAAATCGATGTTTTTAAATAAAAAAAATATATTAGCTTTTTTCAAGCCTTACTTTTTATTATTTTTTTTTTTTTTGGCATTTAGCCTTTTCTGACCTATTTTAAAGTGCAATTTAGCCTCTTTTTTCATCTCCTGGCAACACTGCCTTTAATTAAGAAATAAAAAGTATACAACAACTAAATATTTTGCCAATTTTTCTTCTTTATATAAATATGAACTAGTTTGAAATTGATTTGTTTTTTTTTTCATATCAATACAAAATGAATGTTGTTTTAAGAGGCGTTGAAAAGCGGAGGACATATATATTTACTGAAATGAATGTGCTTTTTCTTGTGTTCTAAATATTATAAAAACAAATTATTTCAAATAATTGCTAGACGTTTAGATTACGAAGTTCATAACAAACAACGTCTGCGACTGTGTTGTCACTGAACATTTTTTCGTCCTACCACAATTTCCATAAAAACCTAACAAAATAGTTTGAAAACTACCTAAATATAAAAAATCTTTTGATTTTTAAAAAGTAGCAAATATGCGGAAAAAATGCAAATAATGCAAATAAATAGCAAATACGTGTAGTTCCACTGTATAATGAGGATAAATATTGGAAAATTTTTCTTATTCCCCATTTACACCTACACTTCAAATCTCGTTAGTTTTTAGTTTTAATTAATAAAATTTAAGTCATTTTTATTTAGCACTTTGTTGTAATTTAATAACACACTTAAAGAAAAATAGTTTTATATAATGACATTTTCTAAAGTCTTGTTACGCATAGTTATTTAAAAACATAATTACGCATTTTTGTTAAAAAAAAATTTGTAGAAATATTTTTAATATTTAAAAAAAAAATTGTCTAAAAACAGGCAGTGTAAACTTTTATATAGAAATTTAAAAGCTTTTAGACGAACTTGGGTGAAAATAAAAATTTTGTATTTTTACGTTTAATTGCGAAATGAAAATTAATATTTTGGAAAGGTAATTGATTCTAAATAAAAATAGATAAAATAAAACATCATTATCTTTTAAAAAATTTTTTAATTTTTTCACTCTCCGTGTAGTTTGCCGTCAAAGTCACACATTTTTGTTTAATTTTTAATCAAGTTCATATTTTTGCGTTTTATTTCAAAAAAGTAGTTTTTTTTTTACAATGGAGTTGTTATTTAAAAACATAATTTTTTGTAGAATTATTTTTAATATTTTTTTAAAAAATTGGTCTAAAATAAAAATTTTGTATTTTTCGTAATATGTGTAGTACGGAAATTAAAAAAATTTTTGCGATTTTGAAGAAGAAAAACAAAAATACTTAAAAAAATCCAATGAAAATATGATTGTTTTTTGAACAAAAATAAAATATATTTACCTCACTTATTTGCTTTATATAAAAGATATATATATATATATATATATATATATATATATATATATATATATATATATATATATATATATATATATATATATATATATATATATATATATAGAATTTTACAAAAATATTGAAAACAAGTAAGAAAGTTGCAGTCATGCAATGCACGAAAACAATTTCGAAGACATGGTCAATTATGGTTCAATCCATTTGAAATTTAACTTTAAGACTATTAAATATATTTTATTTGCATTTAAGTTTATTTTTATACGAAGATTTATAAAGGGATTATGCGCGAGAAAGTGATTTTCGGGATGGGTTCTTATATGGGAACTATGATCAACTTTTAACCGATCCTCACAAAATTTAGAGGTATGATTTTTGCTTCGATAAAACTCACCTGTTAAAAAAATTATGACAATACAGACATATTTAAGACATTTATAAGCGTTTGATTCCTTTTCAGGGAAAATTTACCATGTTGTAGTATTAAAAGCCTATACTTTTTTGCAACATATAATAGTACGGAATTTCATAAATTTATCTTTAATTTAGATTGAGAAAGTATTTATTTGATGTTCTAATGACCCAATAATTAAAACAAGAATATATATATATATATATATATATATATATATATATTTATATAATACGATTTACCCCTTCCATAAAGGGCCATTTTTGACCTTTGGGCGGCACTCATGTTGATCCTTATTTAACACATTTTTCAACCACAGTGCGCTAACTGCGTATTTAACAAACATATTAGAATTTTATTTTATTGTTTTCTTGAGCTCTTGTACACTGAAAAAAATAAAAATGAATTTTAATTACGATATTGCTTATATTAATAAATTTTTTATGTGATTTTGCTCCAATCACCAAAATGATATATTAATTAACTGTAAATAATTTGATTTTGGTTTAAATTTCAATTAATTTTTCAATTCTTATTAAATGACTATCACTAAAATTTTACCTATAAACAATAAAAATATTTATTGATCCAATTCTAAAATTAATTATATCTATTGTAAAAAATTAAATCCTCAATTAAAATACACATACTTCAGCAAAATCTTTTTTTATTTATTGCAAAATTATAAAAATATTTAAAAAATTTTACAAAATTATAAAACATGTTTTACAAAAATTTATTATAGTATATACCTAGTTTTGAAAAAACTCATTAAAAATGCGACTATCTTGGAGGAAAGTTCCTGCAAAGGAATTAAAAAATTAATTTAAAACCTAGAAACTACAGGCCAACAAGAAATTTTAGCAACACGAACAAATTCTCGAACATTATCACTATCTACTTACCTGTGAAAGTGAAGTTATAAACTTATGCTTTGATATTAATAATAACTTCCGACATCAATGACTTAAGCTTCTAAAATAATACCGAATGATTAACAATTTTATTAAATATTAAAAACTTGTACTTACCGAAAATTTCTGCACTCGGAAATTCTCAATATCTGCATTTATATATTTCGGCTTATTTTAAGTCCAAGTAATACTCCTATCACCCACTGAATTGTAGCTAGAAAAGATATGTTTATTAAAAAAAAAGAAATAGAAATTATAGCTAAGAATTTTTGAGAGATTTTTGACAGAAGGCTTTATATGTGAACTATGATCAATTGGGAACCCATAATTTTAAAAGAATTCTTATATGATAAATGTAAATTATTAATTTTTGTAATACTTATAGCACGATTCATACTCTAACCTTTTCCGAATATGTAAAATTTATTCTCGGGAGATGACCTTAAATGGGAGATGTAGATAATTATGGGTTGGTACAATTGTGAGCTATACTCCTGCGCATCGTTTGTATGGAGACAAGGTGAAATAATTAACCGACCACAGCTAATTTTAATAGGCTTTGCTCTTGTACAAAAATAATCACATGTGAAAAATTCCTCTAAATTATGTTCAAAAGTAAATCTTCCTTAAGCAAAGGTATTACGTGGGCAGATAAGCAGGCGTCAGTAGCTCAGATGGGCGGACATCATTACCAAATCTTAAAAATGATTGTTGGCAGTTAATTGTGCCTCAAAATTATCAGCACAAACGTAATTCAGTATACTTTACCTGTAGAAGTCTTATAAAGATAGAGATATCCAACGCTTTTGTGCATACAAATTTTTATACAAACTTAAAGACAACAGGGAAAAAATGCACTTCTGCGGGCTTTATTTCATGGAATTGTCGATATATTTTGTTAATAGATTTTTTATGTATTTAAGAAGTGAGATGGAAGAAATCTTAACACAAGTTTTGCTTCTTAACTTTTTTCGGAAGCAATACTTAATTTTTTTTTTTTTTGATCTAGTTTGCTTTGAAAAATATGTCAGTTGTTATTTTTAACGACAACCAAGTTGATTTGTTATGAATTTTATCAAAATGAAATACAAAATACGAAAACGATACGAAAAAGAAATACGTGCTAAAATTATTAAAAATTTTCAAAAAAAAAAAAAATACCAAACTGGTCCTACAAAAAATTGTTTAAAGAATTAAAGATCTGCAGTCAAACTGTTTATAATATTATTAAGCAGTATCAGGAGAATTTGGTTATTCGGGAAGGAAAAAAAAGGTCCACATTATATTGGGAAGGCCAAGAATTTTGAAAGCATATTGAAAAGAGCTCCAAACACATCTGGTTAGCTCAGTGCTCCGGCTATTTGGTGTGAATAGTTAAAGACTATGCAGGCTTGAAAACATATAAAGTTCCAGACAGGAATGCTGTAAAAAATTTAGAAGGCAAGAAGAGGCCATGAAATTTAAATTCAAATTTCAATAAAAAAAAAATACTCATGTTTTATAATGGACGACGAAACGTATGTACTGGCAGATTTTTTGCAGCTTCCGAGTCAAAATTTTTATGTTTCTAATGTTGAGGAAATGTTGAAGATAAGCTTAGGACTCAAAAGCAGACAAGATTTTCTATAAAATTTCTAGTATGGGAAGCTTTCTGCAGCTGGGGCAAAAGAAGCAAGTCATTTGTTACATTAGGCTATATAAATACCGAAGTATATATCAAAGAATGTTTGCAGAAAAGGCTTCTTCCTTTCATAAGAGAGCACAATGTGCACATATTTTTTATAACATTATGTCACTACGTTAAGAAAGCTCTGGAGTGGTACCAAGACAATAGCATAGTTCTTGTAAAAGAGGTCAATCTTCCAAATTGTCCGGAGCTAAGACCAGTGGAAAGATATTGGGCTCTTATGAAAAGAGAATTGAAAATCACAAAAAAGATGTCCCAAGATATTAAAGATTTTAAAAAGAACTCTTCCAAAAAAGTGACTGAAATAACAATCAAATCTCTAATGGAAGAGTTACCAAAAACGGTCCACGAGTTCATAAATAGTGGTTAGAACTATAAAAGTTATATTCTCTATGATCTTTAATATAATATTAATTAAACAAAAAAACTCTAAAATCAACCGTTTCCAAATTATTGAATTTTATGTATGTTAAGATTTTTTCTATCTCACGCTTTATTTTTCTCATTTTTCTAATTGTTGTGCTTAAAAACACATTCATATATTTATATTTGTAAACTAAAAAAAATACACATACCCGCAGAACACAACAAATAGTGATAGTGACATCTTATAAATTTACTCTCACAAGAAGTAGAAACTTTCTAATACATCTATATAAAAGTGTCCTTTCAATCTTCCTTGGATTGTTTTAAATTAAAATTTTTTTCGAAAATAGTCTTAATAATTTAAAACAAATGTATATGTTTTCCCTATACAACTGTTTATAGGTGTGTTGCACGAGTTATAAAAAATAAGGTATAAATGATCACCAAGAAACCTGGCAGCGGAAGATAAAAAAGTATTTTTCAGACAAAAAGTTTCTAAAAAGAACGATGGAAAATAAAGAAAACCGAAAATTATTCGGATGAATTTCTTTTAAAACTATGAATACCGTATAATGGGAATTCTATGTCGATGGTGGTAGCAGAACTATATAGCAAATAAATATCGTGTAAAAATAAAAATTCTAAGAAAGTTGTTGGTCTTCTAAGTCATTTATATGTGTTGGGAAAGAATTACTTCATTCATAACTAATAGCTCCATTATCACAGAAATATACGCAAATGAATACATTCAGAGAAAAATTCTTCCTTTGAATATAAATTGTAGAATATCATAACTTTTCTTGCCTGATCCCGCTACTTGTCAAAAAAAAAAAAAGAAGAAACTATTTAGTATTGTCAAACAAATGGTATTATTATGTGTTAAAAGGCATAAAAGATCCATAGCATTTTTTCTATCTAAATCACTTTCCTACCATATATATTGGGTTTTTTTACAGTCTGAAAATCTACTTTTTCTTCCAATCATAATTTCTTTTTTAAACCAGAGAAACTATATTTTGCTATATGCCTGCATTACTAGCAATTAGAAAAAACAATTTTCCGAACTTTTTGATTTCACGTGAAAGCGGGAACAAATATCCCAGGCAATCACATTAAAACTAGTACTTATCAGTAATCGATCTAAGTTTAATATTTGAGCGCATAAAAAATTATTTTCGTAAATTGATCATATCGTGGGCTTATGTTCAATAAAGTCTATGACAAATTAACTCCGTTTTCAAGATGTACGCTAAAAATATATATTTGCAAATTTGTACATTGCTAAAATGTTTGCAAATTTTTAAAACTTGGTTTGAATTTTTATTCTACAAACAAAAAAATTTAATTCGAAAATTCGAAAAATAAAATATATATTTTTTTGACTAGCTCATATTCTAGCCTTTCCCACTGTGCTTCACTAATACTCTATGCAGTTGTTAAAGATTAATTCAACTTTGAAGGCCTGTCATATGCTATATATATATATATATATATATATATATATATATATATAATATTACCTAAAAATCGTTCTGTATTGCCCTGGTTGCAGACATTTTCAAAATAATAATGACAATAACGCAATGTATCTGAAATCATTAAAAATCCTCACAAAGTTTTATTTTAGCCCCACCAAAGTCTAAATATTTCGTAAAAACAGTAATTGATGATTCATTTAGCCAAAACTAACATTATATTTGGCTACCACTAACCACAACATTATTCGCTATTATAATAAATTTACCTTAAACTTTATTGTACAGCTACAAGTATTTGATTATAGGTAATATTTATTATTTGCCCAAAACATCATCATTAATCAGTTAATCAGTTGGTGGAAGTAATTTTCATTGCCAATACTTACAATTTGCAGTAATACTAAATAAACTCTCTACTTCCCACTAGTAAAAGGAATTACCAAAGAACTACCACAATTTATAAAAACAAATAAAAAAATGGTAACTATCTGGGAAAAGTAGAAAACAAGGCGTATAATATTGGAAGTTTGTAAGACTAATGCTTTTTAGTACCGAGTAAATAGTATACAGGTGTTAAAAGGCTCATTGCTTACTTAACTACTATAGTTACCAGTTTTATTGCACTTCATTTAATTTTATTTCTTTTCAGCCAACTTCAAGTGTGGGTGTTAAGAAGACAACTAATTAGAATGAGGTCTATAAATAAATTAAGAAACGCCAAAAGAACATGAAGAAAGATATTAAAATACATAAGTTTTAGGTAAAAGTCTGTAAAAAGTGAAGTTGGAGGGAGTTTAGTTATAAGAAAACAAAAGATTTAAGTAACAAACTTTATGTTAAGCATTTACTTAATAAAAAAATGTTTAACATTAAATAAAATTTAATATCCATAAACTGCAACATAAGAACATTTTCATTTTGTTGATTTTTCCTTTTAACAGTTTAAATAGTTTCATTTATACGTTTTTTTATTTTTTTTTTTTTATTTTTTGCTTTTGTTATTGATTCTTGTAAATGAGTGCATATGTAGTATGTTCGTTTAAGTGTTTAAACATTATGGCCATCATTAACTTTTGCAAATTTGTGTATTAAAGCATTAGTTTATGAGCTATCGTGTAGTTTAGTTTAAATGTGTTTTCGTGTAATTGGTTACTTTCCATTCCATACATTCGTTCGTTCGTTTATTCATTCTATCCAACGCTGACAATTAAACCATTTAATGTTTTTCTTTTTCTTGTTATGACTCCTGTTTATAAATACTTCTTTTTTCCTCTATATATATATTTGTTAAGATAGTTTTTTGTTTTGTTTATTATTTTCTAAGTTAACAAGTTAGTTTAGCAAGTTTTTATATTTAATCATCATCGCTCTTTCTAATAGCCCGTAATGAGTTTTTATTAAAGTTTAAATGATTTTAAATTTAACGGACATTCAACACCACTTATATGGTATTATATAAATATTTATACAAACAAACTAAAAATCTGAAATAGAGAAAAAAAGTAAAGAAAATTGTTGGTATTTTAACTCTAAAGCAATAAATTATCTTATGCTCTGATTTTCTCTACGCCTAATGGTTTAAATAAATATTCAATTAAGAATTTTTATTGATTTTTAATAAGATGGAATTTTTTAAGTGCAAAGAAAGTCATAGAGATCTAATTGAATAGGACTATTTAAGAAAGTTAACTTTAGTTATAACTGTCTGCTGAACTAAATATAATTAAAAATTACTTTTCAAAAATTAATAAAATAAATAGAAAATGTGTTTTTGAGTAGGTTACTGCATAAAAGTATCCCTAATTATTCGTATATTATTCTTTTGTTGAAATTTTCATTTAAAACTATTTTGGATAGAAAAATCCGCCTTTTTAAGCCTATACTATATTCATATTTTGGTCAAATATTAAAAGCAAATGTTCAAACAACATTTAAAAAAGTAAACTTTTTCCATAATTTTTCGAGTTTGACTGCAAATTACTATAAATTTGTCTTTCAAATCCTATACGACGATGCAATAATTTTTTAAGAAATTTTTGTTTTAAACATAACAAAATTTAATCTTTAAAAATCAGACAATAATTATAGAACTTATTCAATTTTATCTAGAATGACTTACTAAATTATCAAATAAAATACTTTGTCTTAAAATATATGGAGAATTTTTTGAAAAAGCTTAGAAAATGTTTAATAGCCTTTTGCGCTTTTCAGCGATTTTTAAGTTTGATATATCGTTTCATTCAAATCAAATTCTAAACTATGCAAACAAATGTGTATTAAAAAGAAAGTTTAACTAAAAGCCGAAATTTTGAAAAAGAAAAGGAAAATAAATACAAACAATTTGAAGAAATGTTTTGTATGGGCATCAAAATTATTGAAGGGTTCTTATGTGGGACTGTGGCCCATGGAGTACTGATACTTGTTTTAAGCGTAGTGTATATTTATATAAAATATACGTATATATGTTATGTTATTAAGTGGATTCCCGGAAGTGGAACTTATATGGTCATATTATGGTAAATTATGGGCCGATTCTAATGAAGTTAGGCACTACATATTGTATTTATATAATACCGATTTGTGTCAAGTATTAATTTGATATTATCAGTTTTATGGGATTTATGCCCGTTAAAGTGATTTTCTAAAGAAGAGGGTTAATTTGGGTGCTATAGTCAATTATGAACCCATCTTTACGAAATTCGGCACACAGATTTATATATACATAAATGCCAAATTTCATTAAATTATTACCATATTATGTGAAATAATGAACCAATCATAACCAATTTCAGCGGGTTTCGTCCTTGGACGTTAAAACATAGGTATGCCTAATTTTTTTCAAAATTGCGACCTGTAGTTTGATAACAATATTTACATGGACGGACATCTTAACGATGACTCAAAAAGTGATTTTAAGCCGACTGGTATACATTAAAGTAACACCAATATTTTTGGGTGTTACAAACATCAGCACAAACGTATAATACCCTTTCCACCTATAGTGGTGTAGAGTATAAAAATGAACTGTAAGTTTGTTTGTCTCTTTATTTGTTTGTATGTTATTTTGTGCCTAAATTACGTCAAACGGCTAAACCGATTTTCAGGAAATTTAACACACAAATAGTACTGGTACCGGAGGTGGTTATAAACTATGCTTGATCTCGATTGGATGTCACGCCCACATTTTACATGTGCTTCAAAAAATATAAATTACATAAAATTTGTCGCACAGAAGTGCTTGCATTGGAAAATTTTATAGGCTATATACGAGTAATTAGGAACACATTTATGCAGGATCTTGCTCGGATGTGGCGCCCACATTTTACACCCATAAATGCCTGAACTGATCTGCTTAAAATTTTCACAGCATCACCCTGTTTGCCCCTACATTCAAATATGATATAATATTAAACATCCAGTTTATCATATTTATAGGACCGATAGGTCCAGGGTGAAAAGTGGTCCCCACACAATGAAAATATTAATTTTCGTATATTAAAGGAAGTATTACAGTGAAAGTCTTAAATATTTGTAGTTGTAGGACTAATTTTTATATTAAATTCGAATAGGGCCGATAGGTTCAGGGGAAGAAGTATAATCTTTGTACGCATTTTTACTGTGTATGGTCTCTAGTTTCATATAGGATTTTTTCATGTTTGAAAAATTTATTTTTGAAAATTATTGCACGGTGTTATAAGAAAAATTTTGAAATTATGAATATGTTCACCTTACTACTTTGAGTTTAAAAAATTATTTTGAACATAGTAATACTACTATTCAATCGAAACTTTATATAAGACTTATTCCGGAGTCGAAATAATATTCCTTTAAAATGGCTTTTGCTTATTTTGCGATAAATATATATTTTTGTATTATATTTTCTGCATAGTTCAAGGGCGATTTTTTAAGTTTTTACCTTTTTGTTTAATTTTTCTGGTATTTTTTCAATTTATTTGTCTTTTTATGAAAAAACCTTTTAAAATCGATTGTCATAGCAATTTTTTACTATTCCATTGAATTTTTTTACTATTCTAAAATGAAGGCACTTCCACTACGTACACATTTTGCGGCACGGTATCTTAAAGTCAATTTTGTATAAGACAAGTGTGCTGAATACTAGAAAATTATTAGGTTTGTCAAATTGGGTCTAGTTTTTGAGATAAAGATTATTAGCTATTTCACTGAAAACCCCTAAATAAAAATACCAATATGTATTAAAAAATTTTTTTGCCACAAATATAACAAAAACTGTTGGTTTGTGTTGACAAAAGGTTTTCGTAACGAACTCATATTTTTCAAGACAAAAAGCACTTACAATATACGCAATCTAGGATTCAACTGAACTGTTAATTTAAGTGATTGCAATATGTTGCAAAAAAAAAAAAAGAAAAACAAACCAAAAACAGTTATTAATGTATATTTATAACTGTTTTGACAATAAGAAGAATTTAGGAAAAACAGAGGTAAAAAACATTTTTAATTCAGGTGTTTTTAGCATAAAAATTTATTTTAAATTCTCAGGTCAAAAAACTTATTCATTCTTGGTTAAATGCTCAGGTCGTAAAACTTTATTCTTTTTTAAAGGTCAATAATATTAAAGTCAATTAGCAGTCCATAGGTAATAAAGTTAGAGCACAGGTCATATAACTTTTTTGGGTAATTTTTTTACTATTAGGTCATAAATTGTAAGTGTGTGCATATATATATATATATATATATATATATATATATATATATATAGTCATCACAAGATTTCAATTTTGTTCCAACATCCAAACTAAATAAAAACTGTTTTTTTTTTTTTTTGTTATGGAAATTGCGATTTATATCAATTCAGTTTTCTCAGCAAATTGTGAACAAAATCAAAAGTAGTGCCCATTTCATTTGAAATATGTTTTTAGCCCAAAACTGTTATTTTTGTCGCATTTTTATTTTTCATGAATTTTTAAAGAACAAAAAAATTTTTTTTAATTATTATTTTTTTCAAAACTTCAACGATATCTCTGAAACTACTGGGCAAATTTAAAAACAATGTAAGCACGGCTTAAAGATAATATTGTTTCCGAGTTTCGGATTTTTTTTTTAACTGAATATGGTGAACCGTTTTCAAGTTATTCCAATATATGTAGTGAAAGTGCCTTACTTTTGGACATAACGGTATATCTCTAAAAGTCGAGCTGACGGAGATTAAATTTGAAATCAGCGACCTCAAATTAGTAAAAATTTGTAATAAAGTTCCAAGCCGCATAATGACTGTTCCCCAGTGTAATTCATTTCTGGTCTAGCTTAATGCCTCAATTAATGCCTCAATTAATTTATTAGTTTGAATATTTTCAAAGAAAAATCAGCATTCTTCTGTAATAATAAACTATTTTAGAATTAGGTTAAAATACCGATATTCAGGTTTGCATCATTTATCAAAAAATATATGAAATAATTGTAAAATTTTGCAGACATCCGCACATAATCCAACTACTGCCCGCATACTTATTTACATACATACATACATACATACATATAAGCAAATGTGCATACATGAAAAATTCATTTAACTATAAATATTATGCACATGTACATAATTTGTATTTAAAAAAGTTTATAAATTGTATGTAATAACAGAGGACATAGAAAACTTGAATTTCTATAATAACAAACATATTTTTGCTAATGGTGGTTGGTGATGGTGTCATTTGAGTGTGTTTGTGTGGGGTTCTTAAAAAAAAGCCTGTCACAAAAATCTTAACTTTTCTTTTGAGTATAACAACAGGAAAACGACATTTGTATACATTGAAAGTTGGCAGAAATCTACATACAAATATCTTAAACATTTTTATTTCTAAGACAGATAACTTGATGACCAGATACACCACATGAACAGTTTAGTATACAAGTATAAATTATTATTTTATTTTTTTTTATTTTTTTACTTTGTTGTTTGGTATAAAGCTTAAGGCCACAAAACAAGTTAAAAAGAAGATGCTTCACAATGACCTTATATCTTTTGGGCAGAGCAAACCGAAAAGACAATAAAAATTATAATAATTTTGTAATAAAGCAAAAGATATAAAAGAAAGAAACATCTTTAAGCCTTTGGCGTGAAAATGAACCCATTGTTTATTGAATTTGAAAATAAAAATCTTCCTACACTTTTGTTATTGACTGGTAATGCACAGTAAATTAGGCACCCTACTCAGATAATATTCGACACGATTTCCTTTTATAGAAATTTTTCAAAAAAAAATTTCTTTTTACAGAAAAGTTTTGACTACATTTTCCTTTTATAGCAATTTTTCGATATATCTTCTCTTTATACAAAATTTCCGATAAATTTTCCACATATAGAAACTATGTGATAAACAGGGTAACCAAAAATTTGCAAAAATCATATTTTTTCTTGGGCTTTGAATTATTATTAAATTATTTATCTATTTCGGACAATTTTAAGAATTTAGGCCTCGATGTGTTACAACATATTTTTGTATATTTTGATCATAATAACATATGTTTGCATATGGTATAAGATTTTCATAGAAAATCCTTATTTTAGAGTATATTTTAGCAATTTAAATGAAAAATATTTTGCATATATTGCACCCAATAGTACTTTTTACATAATTTGCGATTAGTAAAAATTTCTTTTTACTGTTACATACGTTTTTCCAATCTGATTACCTAATAAATATTTTCATCTTATAAATTGAAAAATATTTTTTACCAACTGCTAACAAAAATCAAGTTATTTTTAGCATAAATAGTAAATAATTTAAATTTAGTCAGAAAAAAATTATATTTGAAGAGTATATATTTTTAGCTTCATGATCATATTTTCCGACTTTAAGAGCGTTTTTTATGCGCATAAAATACTTTTTTTAGAGCATATTTTTGGTTGCCCTGGTGATAAATTTTGTTTTTTTACTCAAAAATTTTCTGTTTATAAAAAAATTTTAAATTTAAAGAAAACTGCAGAATTTTCTATTTATAGACAAATTTTTAATTTAGAGAAAATGTTTGAAAAAAATTTTAAATTATAGAAAATATAACTTTTTTTCATATGTATAAATTACACTGGTTTACAAAACTAAAAAAGATTGTTTTCTAGGATTTTTTTATATCAAATTGACGCGTATTTTTTAAATACGGCAACAATTTTTCCCTAACAGCTTTTGTTTTTGAGTTATAGCTAACTACCCTTATTTACCATTTTTACAATTTTATTTAGATTATCGCTTTTTATTGGACACTAAAATACTACAGTTGTGGTGAATATATATTTCAAAAATATCGAAAACCTATATCGAACTTTGTGAAAACTGTGTATCATCAGTACTTTGAAATAAAACTGTGTAATCACAACAAAACCATGGGTTCTTCATATTATATACCAGAAATGTGTGACGGTTATGGTCCAGTGGAAAAAGAGATGCAATAATGTTCGTAACATCCATGATTTGGTGAGAACCTCGAAACCATCATGACGACTGCTACTTCTGCGTTGTGAAAATATACGGAATTTATCTTATCTTCTGCTCATCGACCTCAATTAAAATCACGAGAGGTATAACCTAGCACATCTAAAACTTCTGACGATCCAAATCTCTGTGAACCTGAATGAAATATATCAGGTGAAAACTCCAAACCAGACTACAAATTTAGTCATTCAGATTCTCAATGATTTAATCAGAAAGAACTGAATGACTTAGTAAGAGATTTGAATTTACCGAAAGAAGCTTCTGAAATTTTAACATCTTATTACAAAAACCAACATCACATTTTATCGTGCCCGTTACCGTTACCGTTACCGTTACCTGTTACCATATTTTTCTCAAGAGAAGGATTTAGTTTTTTCTAACGATGTTGATGGTATTGCAACAGATCAGTTTAAAATAGTACCAACCTGGTGATTGGCGTTTTTTCATAGACAGCTGCAAAAGAAGTTTAAAGTGTGTTTGGCTTCATAACGGCAACAATCACGGATCCATACCTATTGCACATTCGACGACTTTAAAAGAAGAATACACAAATGTTTCTAAGATTATGGAAAAAATTAGGTATCAAGACCACAACTGGGTCATTTGTGTTGATCTGAAAATTGTTAACTTTCTTTTAGGTCAACAAGAGAGATACAAAAAAGTTCCTTGTTTCATGAGTTTCTGGGACAGTCGTGATAAGAAATGCCATTGGTCACAAAATGGCCAATGCGGGAAGAGATAAAGGTTGTTACAAAAAATGTTATAAACGCGCCTTTAGTTAGCCGAGACCGCATCATACTTCTACCACTTCATATTAAACTCGGCATAATGAAACTGTTTGCGAAGGCGCTTGGCAAAAATGACGAATTTTTCAATTTTCTTTCACCCACATTTCCAGGATTAAGTACAAAAAAATTATTTTTATTTTTTATGGGCCAGAGATTAGGCAATTCGTGAAAGATCCTAATGTTTTCAAATCAATTACTGAAGTTGAATCCAAAGCTTGGTATTCATTTGTTTTGGTTATGAGTAATTTCCTAGGCAAAAAGAAATCTGACGACCATATCGAGCTTGTTGAGTGCATGCTATCGAACTTGCAAAAGCTAAGGTGCAACTTGAGCATAAAAGTCCACTTTCTGCACACGCATTCAGATTTCCATAAAATCTTGGTGATTTTAGTGATGAGCAGGGAGAAAGTTTTCATCGGAAAATGGAAGGTGGGACTCACATATGATAGCAGACTACTGCTGGAGTTTGCAACGAGATCTACCTAAAGACTTTTATTCAAGGAAATCTTATAAAAGATCATTTGGTAGTGATCGATAGAAATTTTGTTAACATATGTATTAATTTTTTGTCAAAGTAATAAAACTGTATATTTCAAAAAGTAAAGCTGTTAGCAATCTCCCAGTATTTTTTCATAGTTAGGGCCATAGAAATAATCAATAACAGAAAAAATAAATAAAGGAAACAAAAACTGTGTTGATCAGTGTTATCTATTCGATATGTTCAATAAATTTTCTGTTTATTAAAATTTTTCTATTTATAGAGTGTTCGAAAAATTTAATATTTAATGAACAATTTTAAAAAGTATCCATTTAAAGAAACATTTTTATTTTTTAGAAAATTTTTGATAAATTTCCAAAATTATATTTCCCAATTCCTTTTAATGGAAAGTTGTCAATAAATTATCTGTTTACAGAAAATCTTCTATTAATTGTTCTCTTAAGAGAAAATTTTCAGTAAAATTCTTGCTAAATATTTTTGAAAATCTGTGATAAATTTTGATTTTATATTGAAATTTTATTAAATTTTCTTTTTTATTTTTATAGAAAATTTTTGATAAATTTTCTCTATATAAAAGTCGATAAATGTTCTCTTTGTAAAAAATTTTCGATAAAATTACTTTCTATAAAAAATTTTGGATAAATTTTCATTTTATTAAAAATGTTGGATAAATTTTATTTTTATAGAAAATTTTCGATAATTTTTCTTTTTATAAAAAATTTTCGATAACTTTTCTTTTTATAAAAAATTTTTGATAACTTTTTATAAAAAATTGTCAATAAATTTTCTTACTTTGAAAAATTTTCCATAAATGCACTTTTTATAATAAATTTTCGTTACAATTTCTCTTATACAAAATTTCGAAAAATTATTTTATTAAAAATGTTTCTTTTAATAAAAAATTTTCGATAAATTTTCTTAGTATGGAAATTTTTTATAAATATACTTTTTATAATAAATTTTCTATAAATTTCCTTTTATACAAAATTTCGAAAAATTTGTATATTCGAATTGTCGATATTATTTTCTTTTTATGGAAAACTACGGTAAAATTTCGATTCATTCCGAGTTTATGGAAAAATACAATAAATTTAGTTTTTTCAGAAACTTTTACATGAAATATACTTAAAAAAATTTCGATACATTTTCCTTTTGTAGAATATTTGCGATAAATTTTATTTAATTTTTGGTAAATTTTGTATATATATTCTTTTTTTAATTTTCATAAATTTTTTTTATCAAAATTAATTTATAGAAAAAAAATTTTACATATAGAAAATTTCAGATTTTTTAATACTTTGTACCGTTTTTCTCTTAATAAAAAATATTCGACAAATTTTCTTTTATAAATTATTTTTAAAAAATTTCATTTTATAGAAAATTTTCGATAACTTTTTATAAAAATTTGTCAATAAATTTTCTTAGTTTGAAAAATTGTCCATAAATGCACTTTTGTCCTAAATTTTCGATAAAATTTCTTTTATAAGAAATTTAAAAAAATTCTTATTTTACAGAAAATTTGCAATAAATTTTCTTTTAATAAAAAAAATTTCGATAAATATAATTTTTATAATAAATTTTCTTTAAATTTCCTTTTATAAAAAAATTTCGAAAAATTTGTTTTTTCGAATTATCGATATTATTTTATTTTTATAGAAAAATTTACTTTAAAATTTCGATTCATTTCGAGTTTATGGAAAAATTACAATAAATTTACTTTTTACTTAAACTTTTATATGAAATTTCTTTTATAGAAAAATTTCGATGCACTTCCTTTTAGTAGAATATTTTCGATAAATTTTATTTTCGTAGAAAAATTTTGGTAAATTTTCTATACATATTTCTAAGACGCACTTAATGGATTTTCTTTTTTTAATTTTCACAAATTATTTTTACCGAAAATTAATTTAGAGAAAAAAAATTTATAGGTAGAAAATTTTAGATTTTTTAATACTTTGTGCTTTTTTTCTTTTAATAAAAAATATTCGATAATTTTTTTTTTTTATAAATTATTTTGAAAAAATTTAATTTTATAGAAAATTTGGGGTAAGTTCAGTTTTGAAAAATTTTCTTTTAAACAAATTTCTCAAAAATTTTCCTTTTATAAATAATTTTCGTTAAACTTCTTTTAATTAATTAAAATGTAAAGTATTAATTTATCGATATGATTTAATGAATTCACCAAAGTTATCTGCCAAGATAATTTTACTAATTTTGTTCCCACACACACACTCACTTAAACTAAATGGCACTTAAATTGTAGAACAATAAAAAGGAAACAATCATCATTCGATTGTTTGTCAAATTGACTGTAGGCGGAATATTTCCCACTAAAATTTATGCCAAAGAAGAAAACAAGTTCAAAGGTTTTTTTTTTTTATTTGGAGCACAATGTAACTGTTGCTGTGATAGCTGTTGACCCAGTATTATTGTAATTTTTTTTATCAACTATTAAACAGGGTCAGTTCTATCAAAACTACTACTTTATACACAAAATCAATATAATTTTGTGCAAAACTAGTTTTACGATTTAATTCATACGCAACTCAATGTAAAGTAAGCAAAAGTTGATTTTACAATTCATTCTAAAGAAAAAATACATAGTTTAAAATTATAGTTTTTGTGATTTTCTTAAGTGGAGTTTACACCCAAAAGTCATAAATGATCATTCATTGTTGATTTGTTACAAACAATTGAACATTTCGATCGACGTTTAAAATTCGCATATGTAAGTATCTATGATTAGCGAAAAAACTGGAGAAGGAATTAATGTTTTATACACATGTAATAATGCTTATTCTTTATCGAATTGGAAGCATTAGAAACGTGGTTATCGATGTATCCAGGGCTGCCAGAATTGTGGTTTAACCCAAAATTTGGGGAACTTTTGTTTACAGAAAAGGATGAAAATTTGGGAATTTGTTCAGGATATCTAAAATATTTTGGGGATCTTTTTGGGGAAGTTATGTAATAATTGTACCTTTTGTTTAGTTAATAAAACTAGAATTTTGGACAACAGAGGCAGTTCTTAATATGTTAACGATCCCTGCTGGCAACATATGTAAAGAATGCATATTTTTGGTTATGAGCAGGACATATTTTTTCTAAGCTTCAAATGAACCAAATTGTTAGTTATTTATCCGTTTCAAGCAATTTTAAAAATTCTCACATCGATTTGTTACAGCATATTTTAGTCATAAAAGCATATTGTTACATATTTTGCACTTAGTAGCATATTTTGGCATATTTTCATAGAACATCCTTATTTGAGAGCATATTTTAGCAATTAAAATGACATGTTTTTGCATATTTTATACTTAGGAGCATAATTTTGAATATATTACACTAAAGTGCATCATTTTTCACATTTTTACACTAAAGAGTCAAATGTTGCTTACTTTGCACCCAATGGATTTTTTACATATTTTCCCATTAATGAAATTTTCATTTAACTGTCACATACGTCTTTCAAATGCGATTCCCTAATAATTTTCATCTCATAAATTGATAGAAATTTTGTTATTTTCTGATAAAATGTATTAGATTTGAGTGTTTTAAGTGTAAAAAAAAATATTTTTTACCAATTACTAATAAAAATTAAGTTATTTTTTTATCAAGAATAGTAAATAATATAAAACTTAGGCAGAAAAGTAATGTTTTAAGAACATATTTTTTAATTTTAAGGGCATATTTTCCGATTTTAGGAGCATTTTTATGAATTTCTGGAGCATATTTTTTATTGGCCAGCTTATGAGTTTTACAAAAACCAAACTTCAAGATAGCATGCAATGCATGAACTGCGGAAGGCATCTTAACTCATTTAATATGCGTTCGTAGCTCATGAAATACAGCTGAATTATCGGCTGTTACTTATTTTTTTAAGTTTAAAGAGTTTTTTCGTTTATTATTAAATAAGTTTCAAAATGCGATTTAAAACTAATAAAAAATTTGGGTATATTAATGATAAATATCAGAAAGGTGATTGTGAATTTCAGTTTTTCAGGAGAAAGCAATATAAAGCATGCCATTTGGCCAATTTCTTAAGGTTACGTTTTTCTCAATGTTCGTTTCGAATTTGCCTTTTTTGGCAATATGATGCTTTAGTTATAAAATATATGATAAATAAATATTTCCTTGCAATTTTTTTTCAAGAATTTTCCACTTTTAACAAATAAAATCTGTTGGTAAGAATTTAATCCGACATGTTGAATAATTTTAATTCTAATGTTTTACTAATACTTTTGATTCACAAGATGTCGAATCTGAAGTTTAATATTTATTTCATGTACTTATTTTTTAAATATCTTTATAAAGAGAAATCACAAATATTTGTTAAAAAAAAAACAATAATAATAAAATAATTACTTTGAATGATACTAGGTTTTTTTGTCAAGTGGGGAATTTTGGGGACATTTTTTTTTTCTTAAATTTTGGGCTTGGCCAAAAAAGTATCTGAGAACTCTGGATGTTTTCGAATAATAATGAAAATAAAAAAATACCTCAATCGATGAAAGATTAAATCAAATATAATTTAACTCGTTTAAGGAACACAGCAAAAATTACAAATCGATTTCATTTCCGATTCCGATTTAGAATTACTTCGTAATACAATAAAATACCAAAAACTTTGTAGGAATCGAGCATATCGTCGATACTAATGTACAAATACTTATTTTGAATATTACATGTCTTACAAAACTTGCTAAGTATTCTTATAACTATAAATAACATGTTGCACCCTAATACAAAAAACATTTGTTCATTTCTAATACATGTGCTCTTAGTTTTTTGGCAGTAATATGGGAATTTAGAAAAAAATGTTAAACGAACGTTTATAAAAAATGCATTAAACTGCATAAATGCAAAATAAATAAACCGAAACTAAATTTGTAATAGAAATTCTTGTTTAAGAAAACGTATAAAGTCCTAAAACTCTTTACACAAAATATTTTTTGCCTTAAAATATATATTGTTCATTCCACGAGAAATTTAAAAAAAATTTTTATATTTAAAAAAAGGGTCATCAAATTTTGTTCATATTCGGTATGCATATAACTTAAGGGGCCATTTAGTCTTTTTCATTATTATCTTTTAGCAATTTCAAAAAATCGCAAGTTTATTCACGATTTAAATTTTTTAAAAAGTTTAAAAAATTCGACAAAGTATATAACTTTAAATGTTAATATCTCTTTACGGTATAACTGAATTTTAATGATTCAATTTTCCATTGAAGGCCAACTGAAATCTCTTTAAAGACAATAATGCAAAAGTACATTTTTTATTTAAAAATGCACTCGTAATGCATTTGAAGTTTCACAATGCACTCATAACAAGAATGCAATTTTAAGATGTATTTTTAAGAGTTTTCTACCCTTTTTAGTTTAAATATTTTTGATTAATATTGGAGACAATCAGCTCTATTACACAGTGCATTAGAAATTATGAAAAAATGTTTTTAATTTCTTTTTTTAATAATTTACTATTTTATACCAGAACAATATATACTCCAATTCTTAGTAAGTAGTGTATATAACATTTTGAATATTGATCAGATCAATTAATTAAAAATATTAAAAGTAGAAAATTATTAAATAAAAGAATATATAATAAAATTTGTTTCAAGAAGTTATTCCAAGTAAGTTGTTCCAAGAAAAGAAGTTCCAATCAAATGATCCCACACAGCTCCATACTTATTGGTGCCATTAGATTCCAAAATATCCGAAACATGCTGCAAAAACTTTGAATAGATATTTGTAATAACGTATTAGAATTCGATATCGTCACGTATAATTCTAAAAAAAAACACAAAATATGTTTTCGATTTGCATGAGTCAAAGCTTAGGAATTTCTTTGCAAAAATGTAGTAACTTATGAATACTCGAAGTGGCATCTGGTACAATTGCACCATCTCCAAAATCTCTAGGATTTTGTTTCGTTACTCTCTCAGGAGACAATATTTGCAATTATATAATACAAAAACTCGGGGTAACCAATTATCAATCAAATTAATTTATTGAAAGTATAGGAACACAATTCCATAGAATGGATGTAGAAACGTACAACGTAAGTATGTTATCAGACAATAACTTACACATTTTTTTGAAATACGTACAACAACCGGCGTATACGTTGAATCGTATATACGTCGTACGTTCAGATATATTTAATTCTAATTATTACATCAAGTAAAATAAGGAAAAACAATTTAAATATTTTTGAAATTATTTTATTTTTTTGTTATTTGAAATGAAAATTCTAACAAAATAAATAAAGAAAATTTCACAGCTTGTTTTGTTCTTCCAATATTTATTTCTAATAACTGTGGGTAGAAAGAAAGCAAATACAATACAAAAATGGACGTAGCACGTTCCTGCGATGCTATTGGGTCCATAGATTGTGTTCCTTGCAAAAAAAAAAAAAAAAACAAATGAAAAATAATTATATCAAAGCATATATGATAAAATTAAATTTTTTAAATTATAAAGTATAATTTTGTATTATATAATTATATATTCTTGAGTTTGAAATTTATAAAACTATCGGTCCAATTTTAGAATAATAATAAATATAAGACCTGGGTTATATATTTTTTTATATGGAGCCTCTTCATTTTTTTTTTAACTAAAATTACGATTTCTTTATTTTTTACAGAGAAATTAACGATTTTTAACCAAATTTATCTGGTAGTTCTGGACATAACAGTTCTATATTTCAGTTCTACGCAAAGAGAGAATATTTAACATATGTATGTAAATATATTGAAGTGCCTCCACTGAAAGAAACTTGTGAACATACTGCTTTTCACAATAAATTATCTAATAAAATTTCCATAAAATAAGATAATTCGCCAAATAACCTTATTTTGATTAATAATCCGATTTTTATAAAAAAAGTTTACCAGCAAAAGTACAAAAAATAATGTTTCTCCAAAAATCCAATATTTTGTAAAAAAAAAAAACATCATGATTAAATAAATTTTCAGGTTCATGCTACTTTGTAAGGATACAAAAAATAATTCTCAATTTCCCAGCAAATTCAAATAAGCAAAAAAGTACGTTTTGTTCTGTAACTCTTGATATGTAATCGATTGTATACTAAAAGAAATTTTTCCAAAATAATGATTTCCTACCAAAAGTCCAAATTTCCACAAAACAAAAAGCAAAACACTGTTCTCAAAATATATTTTTCGCCAAATTAACGATTTCCAGCACGAACGGATTTTTCACTAATAAATGATTTTCATAATAAAATTTCTCCACTAAAAACCCAATTATAAATCAAAATCTATTTTTCACAATAAAATTGTTCATTAATAGAAAAACAAAATTTGCAATTCAATATTTTTCCAAATAATCGGATTCACCGGATTTGCAAAAAACAGATTTCTCAACAATATTTCAGAAAAAAACAATAATTAAAAAATTTCCAAATAACGATAGTCTGCAAAGAAATCCTCCTTTAAATTAAAAATAAAAAAATTTATTTGATTTTGATTTATATTTCCATTTTTTGTAATCATATCAATGAGAATCGTGTTGCAAATGGAATTCATGTATTACTGCAATAGTATCTGCAACCTAGGGGCGAGATATTAATAAATACTGCACATCACAAATCATAAAAAAGATAACCCTTCATCATTACTCATCGATCTGTTCGCATATTGAACAAATTTTTCTGTGCAAATAAAAATTGTTATTGTTACTGTTTTGTCCTTTATATAACGATTTTTTTCCACCAAACAGCGTGCTCAATTTTACATGAAAAGAGTATAGAAACGACTCTGACAAAAAACAAAAAATTATGATTTGTCAGAACATGTTCTTTCCATACCAAGCAACAAAATAAATCTTTGGTTCATTGTTCTCGCAATGCCTTGTTCATAAACTAACACATTTATGGCTGTTGATGACGAGAAGTCAAAATATTTGTACATAGTTTGAATATAGAAATGTATCACAAAATCTCAATACATTTTCGGCTTTTAATACTTGTCTTAACTTCCGGCATCAGTGTAGAGAACATCTCGAATAACAACGGAAAACATTTCAACAAAAATTTCACAAAACACCCACCAGATAATTAATCTATATCCACTTTCAGTTCTAAAGATGTACGAAATTATCCATATATTCTGTTTTCTGGAAAAGTTCGAAAATAATAAGAAATTATTGGCATTTGAGAAAAATGTATACACATTAGCTGTTTAGGTTCCAACGAAACCACGATAGCTGATGAAGTGTATAGCGGCACAGAAAATACATATTCCATTCTGCTGATGTCTAATTGTAGTCCACAAACTCTGCTTCGGTATTGACAAAATAGAGACAACAAGACAATTTACGATTGCAAACTTGTTTGTGGTCCTTCGAACCTGATGTCGGCTTAGGACATTACTGTAACCATATCTATAACAGCGCTTAATACGCTCTCTCTTTTACTTGCTCCAAACGCCTGGTGCTACTAACTGAGTCCCTCAAAATTGCATCCAATGCAAGGCGGGCGCCATGTTTAGGTTTCAACGAAACCAAAATGGATAAGATACCATGAATGCTGATGAAGTGTGCAGCGGCATAGAAAATACATATTCCATTCTGCTGGTGTCTAATTATAGTCCACAAACTCTGCTTTGGTACTGCCAAACAAAGACAACAAGGCAATTTACGATTGCAAACTTGTTTATTAGCTATGTTCCAATACTTGTCAGAATTGCAAGTTTTAGTTAGAATTTACTGAAAAGCGTTCCAATACTAAGAATTTATTTTTTATATTGTGTTATTTTTCTAACAACTTCTAGCTTATTCTGACTAAAACCTGTAAATTTAACAAGTACTTGAACGGAGCTATTGTCTTCCAAACATTTTTTAATTTTTTCGTTTGAATTTAAAGAGTTGTCAATTTTTGTAGAAAAAAAAAATTAAAAACAATTATAAAATTTTAATGCATCAATAATTATTATAATTAAAATTATACATAAAATGAAATTACAAATTAATTGAAAAATGTTTCCGAATATATTTTTTCTATGTGTGTTTGCTTTATTGCAAGGATAAAGTTCATCGAAATCGTTTAGAATTCATGAATTTTTTCGCATATTTCCAATTTGAATTGCAACAAAATCTATTAAGATTTTGCATAAGTGATAAATAGTGATGATAGCAATTTTGTAAATAAGAAGATTTTACTAAAACACCTACTAGTGCTCATTAGTAGAATTTGTAAAGAAAGTATGAAAACCATTTTTTTTCTTGCAAAGTCAGTTCCGTAATTTATTGTGATTTATTTTTTTAATTGAATAATTATCGCATTGCTTTCACTTAAAGACAGTTTATATCGATTGAAACATCATAGTTACCAAGATACTTAGTTCCTGATTTTATTTCTTTACTTTTAGTTAGTAAAAATTTCACCCTGTTATTCATCTTCAATTGTTGTAATCACACATTTAAAAGTTCATAACTTATTTACTTCTCATAACAAATATCATTTAAATCAATTAACTTTATTATTCTAAATTCTATTCAAATTAATTTTTAACAGCCGGATTATGTAAAGGATTTAACCAATATAATTTCTAAGAATTACAAATGATAAAAGAAAATCTTCAGTTTTTCAACTTAAACTCAAAATGATTCTCTCACGCTTAAACTATTACCGTTTTTTGCTATTTTTCTACATTTTATCATTTGAAATATTCAGCTCTTAGCCATAGGAGTATTATTTGCTTAATTAAGAGAGAATGTTTGCGTAAACCTTATTCAATAACCAGATCACACCTTTTTGAATGATACAAATGCATACTAAAGAGTACCAAATGTATCGATCAATTATTTATAAACATATCATCATTAAAATTTACATTTATGGTCAAGTTAACCACTTAACTCTGCCTGTCTTTAGTTATGTCTTTCTATACTTCCATATGTATGTCCGTTCATAAGTCACTGATTGTATTTAGTTGTTGTTATTTTTTTTACAATAATTTTAGTTTTCAAAGCCATAAAATCAAAATCTTTTGCTTAACTGGCAAATTGTTGGCAACTGGCGATCACAAGTTATACACTTATGATAACAACGGCAACAAATGTTGGTTAGCTTGATCTAAGTGAAAATTTAATTTCATCCAAAATGTATTTGTGTCTGCATAATACTAACATATCTAGAAGAGGATTAAATTTAGTTGAGGATTTGTTTAACAATTTGACGTTAGAACCCTGCCAAAGATAAACAAGACAGATGAGCTTCGGGACGGACAATTAGTGGGACATATGAAGAGATTTAAATCAGACATAATTGTTACATAGATGCGAGCAATATACAAACATGACATATACAATTTGTCAGTCAAAAAACAAACATTTATTTTTGGATAGTCAGTGAATTTGTTTATATGATTGAAAAAATCAATTATACTTTTTGGTGCCACAAAATATGTATAAGAACTTTATTGTAAAAGGAATTTTAGTATAAAAAAGTTGGATTCGATTAAGAGTAAATTGTAGAAAGTAAAATATATTTTCACTTTTTCCTTCAGATATTTTTGTCAAATGTATATCAATATGTATTTATAGCTTTACATATTGTAAAAATTTTTTTTCAAGAAAAAAATTCCCCAAAATTGCGCTTTTGGCCATATGTCTGATTTTATTTAGTTATGTATTTATTTACTTATTTTTTTATTTATTTGCTTATTTACTAGCATCTAACCCGCTACTGCGTTAGCCGACTTACGCAACTCCAACATAGACCAGATATAAACTTGGTAGCTTTTTATTCAAAGTGAAAATACCCGAAAAATTAAACTATGATTCCTAGCTCCCATGGGAAATTATAATATTGGTGTCGACATTGTGTCGGCACTAGCAATAATAAAAAATTAAAAAAAAGTATCAAAAAGTAAAACAAATAATAGAATTTTTAAAAAGTACCCATGTACGACATGTTTGATATATTTATGATAAAGAAAGAATACAATTTAAAATTTGTTTTTATGACTTTTGGTTCAGAAGATTCGTAGGGTACCAATAAAGTACCAGTTTTTTACATCCCAAACGTTGGAAAATTCAAAAGTTACCAAATAATTTATATTAAAATTTTTTAGTAGGGAAGAATGTGTTTAATAGGGTTTGTAGATTTTCACCCAATATATCTTTAATCTCATATTTCCAGGTCAATTATTACAAAAAATTCAAAATGTGACATATACGTTCATTATTGAGTTTGAACAAAACGTAATTTCCCACTTTTATCCCCTTTTTGGTACTTTTTTTCCACCATGGATATAACAAACATTTTATTCCAATGACTTTATAAATTGAAATGGGATCCGATATTAAAATACTCATATGCACATGTTAATAACTAGAAAAAATATTTTAGGAAAGAGATACCAAAAATAGGTACAAGTTTTACCCCTTAAACGTTTGAATTTAAAAAAGTACTGAATTTGTTTCTCATTTTTCGATAAGTTATGAATACGACATAAATTTTATTAATGCATTTACTATATTAAATGATACATAGGCTGCCAAAAAAAAAAAAAAAAAGATGGTCAACATACGGTTTTTACTCGTTTTCTCCCTAAAAGAGCTGAATTTCAAGAAAGTACCAGACACCTGTCCGATTACTGTCAAACTTGTTTTATATTATTTTTGTACTATTAGTTTAGCAGATACAAGGAATATTCGAATTTTCAAAAATTCCATCTCAGTTTCTTCTTTCTATTCTATTGTTATAGCATATTTTTTCATATTTTTGTCCTAATCGCATATTTTTGCATATTTGTGCATGGAAGCATATTGTGTCATACTTTCTTAGAAATTCCTTATTTTAGAGCAATTTAAATGGCATATTTTTGTATATTTTCTACTTAAGAACGTAATTTTGCATTTATTACACTAAAGTGCCTAATTTTGCTATTTTAGATTTTAGAATAAAATGTTGCATATTTTGAACCAAATAGAACTTTTTACATAATTTTCCATTAAAGAAATTTCCTTTTTACTTACTCTTCATTTTATAAATTGATTGAATATAAAATTAAGCAAGAAAAAATAATATTTTAGGTGCATATTTTTTAAATTTTAACGGCATATTTTCCAACTTCAAGAGCTTTTCTGTTAGAGCCTATTTTTGGTTGCCCTGGTAATCACTAGGTTATCCATGTCAACTTGACATAAAAGACTTATTTTTTCATGATCAATTTTACATTTTTAAAAGTATCCATTTTAGTATTTTTTTTTTCATTTGTATGAAAAAATTCACATTTTTTAAATTTTACTCAATTATTAGTAGGTATTATAAAAACTAAATAATATGATTTCTGTAATTTTTTATATGTTATATATTGAAGTCTTCATTTTTATTCACATAAAAAATTCTCTGTATATTATTCTTTACGAAATTGTAGTTTAACTCTTCTTTTGAGAAAAAATTAAGTTTGCAATATTTTAAAGAAAATCAATATCACCAATTAACTTATGTCTTTCAAAATTGTTAATAGTAAATCTCCTTATAAATAAAATAGAAAATCACTTCATACAATTTTCCAAAAAAAAAGAAACTTTCCCATAATAAAGAAATTTTTCTTTAAAATTAAAACAAATTTATTCACAACTATTTGCTGCTGCCGCTACAAAATCACAAATATTAATAAATTTCATTTATTTTTAACCGCAAATGTATTTCATTCAATAACTCCATTTGTCAATGTTTTGTTCAGTTTTGAAAATAAAAAAAATTACATGTAAGTTTTCAAAATTATAAACAAGAGAAAAAAACGAACTTACAGCAATAAATTAAACTAAAAAAACGCCTGACCATTTGTGGTTTCATAATCGATGGCGTAAATTGCAAAAAAAAAAAAAAACATACGCCACGCAATTTGTAAATTCTGGTTCTCAGCATAAAACGGCCAGGCTAAATGGTTGCATGTGTTTCTTGTTAAACGACCGCTGCAATGCGCGCATATCTTCTTCTGTAAGAATTTAAAGAAAAATTAACTATTGAAAAATAATACAAATGACCAATGACCCAACAAGTTGTAAATATTTAACAGAGAATTTTCATTAAAAGCAAATGTTCATATATTAATAACTTTTCCAAAAAGAACAGGATTTCATTAGAAAAAAGTGAATAAATTTTGGTAGTGAATAATAAATTCAATAAATTTTGGGTAACAATTAATAGAAAAACAAATTTTAAATGATTTAAATTTAGGTAGATAGCAAAAAAAATGAATAGAGTTCATACAATTTTTCTAAAGAAAGGTGTTTTATTTCCACCAAATAAAATTTAAAATTTTACAACTGATGTTGCCTCGTTATTTTTTGTATCCAATGTAAAAAATCTTGTTGTACATTCTTATGTTTAAGGGATGAAAATCATAAACTGGAGCTACGATGAACACTATTTGGTTCGTATTTTTTTTTTTTTGTTTATTCACCGATTTTGCCCATCTTCAATACCAAAAAAAAACTTATATAAAAAAATATATTTGAGTTAAATTTCGTCGACTAACATGATCCGCCCGAGCTCAATGCCATTTTCCACAGAAGGACGAACATAGCTAGATCGACTCAAAATCTTTCGAGGACCCCGAATTTATGGGCGAACATTTCTAAATGTTACATACGAAATGACAAACTCAATATACCTTCCATCTTTTTTTTTATGATGGTTATAAAAAACAAAAACATTAAGGAAAACACCTTTCTTTAAAAGGTATAAAACTAACAAAACAAATTTATCATTTAAGAACAGTCATTTCTCTAAATATTTATCAAACATTTTCTATAAAAACAAAATCTATCGAGAATCTATGAAAAGAAAATTTACCGAAATTTTTCTGAAAAAAAAAAACAAAAATTACCGAAAACATTTTGTTTAAACCAAAAATATTAAAAACAAAAGAAAGAAAAAAAATTTAATATTATAAAAATATTTTATTACAAGTTTTCTATCAAAAAAGTTATCCAAAATATTCTATAAAGAGAAAACTAATCAAAATTTACTACTACTACATACAAAATATTGAAAATTTTCTAAAAAAAATCTATCGAAAATTAAAAAAAAAAGTGAAAGAAAGTTTATATTTATTTATAAATATACAAAAAATAAATGTATGTTGCTTTCTGTGGAGGTGTGGGGTATAATGAAACAAAATTTATCAAGAATTAAAAAAAATCCCTTAATATTTTGGGTATAAAGATTTATTGAAAATATATGTATATGGTAATTTCATCCAAGATTTTGTATAAATTAAAATTTATCGAAAATTTATATAAAAATGAATACGACTAATTTATTAAAATGAGTTTTTGTTTGTTTTTGGAACATAACGAATAAATTATACTGCATTATTAAGAACTTTCTACAAAATTCCTAAAATATTTCCTCATCATTAAATAATTTCCCTTTTTCAAAACTGACGTGCTCAATTAAAGCAAAACCAAAATAAGCCGAACAAAATAAAAACGAAAGACTTAAAGCACAAACCTGCTTATTATAAAGACAAACAGTGTAAGTAACATATAATTTGTAAATTAAGCCATAAATATTTAGCATGATTAGTGTTTTTTTTTTTTTTTTTGTTTTTTTCTTTTACTGCCTGTAAACAGATTTATTTCAGTTTTCAAACAGCACCAAAAAACAACTCTACATAAATGTAAACTTAGAAAAGGGAAAGTGTATACAATGAATAAAAAAAAACTATTTAAAATTAAGGCCTCATTTTTTCTACAGTAAACAATTAAACCAATTAATTTTACATTTAACAAGCAACAGACTGAAGACAAAAGTGATCACTGTGAAATATTATACAAAATTGGTGTGAAATTATTATAGTTACCAATAATAATAGCCAATAATAATCAAACATGTTGTACATCATTTTCTTATTTTCCGTAGAATTTACTGTTCACCTACCAATAACATTAGAACTTGTCAGAGATGGTTAACTATCTCTTCTGGTAGTTATAACATAATATCAAGGCTTTTGCTAGTATTACTTTTATTATAGCAAAAATAAAATAAAAAAGGTTATATAAAAAAATTATTATGACAAAGACTTGTGTTAAAAAAAAAAAAAAAATCAGATTTTTTTCTATATTTACACATATATGAGCTTCAACTTACCTTAACAATTTTACAAGTGCATGTCTACATGTCGACATCAAAATTACCTTTGGGATTTGTATGCCAACCATACATAATCGCTCTTAGGAATATTGAAACAGTCTTTACTACAAAGGAGTTGAGTGTGTTTTTTTTTTTTTTTTTTTTTTGGTATTTTAACGCCAAATTGTTGCTGCATGAAATATTCAAAATATGTAAACAACATCAGATAGTATATTATAATGTTTGATGTATTCAAGTTAAACATTTTTTAAATTTTTCCCGAAATATGAAAATAAGAATTTTGTTTAAAAAAACTAAAATCAAGATAAAAAATTAAAAAACAAAAATAAAAAGCATTAAAAAACAATTAAGATAAACATGAAATTGACACGATAAAACTTTTAAGCAAATATTTGTTTAAGAAAAAGTTTAATTATTCTGACAAAAATGTTTAAATTTTTAAGAAAAATAAGCATATAATTTAAATTTTCAAAATATCTATTAAAAATTTTTAAGACTTTGTACAAATTTTCATTTTTTGGCCAGAGTGATTAGTGATCACGAATGAGAGGTATTTTCCTGGTTAGACGCACATTATCTACCCCTGTCAAATAATTACATGAGCAATATATGTGTTCTGGTTATTTGGTATTTCAATAGTGATGATTTTTTTTGTCTGTAATATTTTTAAAAACTTAGATTCCTCTTGGCATTTTATTCGTAGTGTCGTTATAATAAAAATATAATTGTCTAAATTTTCATAGAAAATAATAGATTTTTTCCACAGTTTGTACTGTTTAACCAATTAAAATTCCAAATATTTATCCTAAACATTCTCTGGATATTCAACTTTAACAAAGGACATGTTTCAAGCGCATTTGTCGTGGCGAATCGCTCATTATATAAGCGGACTTTAGCTGTAGAGAGAAGTTGGAAATATTTATTGGAGCCAGAAAAATTAACTCACAGGTCTACATAAATTTACTAAGCTGTAAATCTGTATACTTTGCTGATGAATTTCTTGCTAAAACTGTATTCTGCAGCAAAATAATATGTCGATGTTACTAGACCGGTCCTCAAAACCATTTTTTAAGAAGCAAAATATTATACTGTTGTACAACTGGTATTGACTTTGAGACCTTAATAAAATAAAAGATTTCTAAAGAATACTGACTGCTTAGGTATATTTAGATTCTAAGCTATATGACAATATTAAGCAGCTTAAAATGATTTTGTTAAAGTATACTACAAACTTGGCATATATATTTTAAGAAACTCGGACGAATTTTCATTAAAGTTTTAATTTTCAAATTATAAAACAGCGAAACCTTTAAATGTTCTTGAAATTTCATCATCTAAAACACATAAACTTCCAACATTTTGATAAGATGAACCTGTAGTTTGGTTCCTTCAAGTTGAATCTAGTTTCCGGATGTATGGAGTAACTCAAGATGCCACGTAATTTTATTTGGAGATAAATTTGGATCAATCTGTTTTGTATTTGGTGAAAGACATAATTATTTCTCCTACTACATCTGGTAAATATAAATCACTTAAAGAGCGCATAATAAAATCATTTGGTGAGCCTGCCGAACGTTTGTTAAATGGAATGGACATGAGTGAACAAAAATCATCTCATTACCTTCAATGCGTGAAATCCCTATCCAGCAGTAAGGTTAGTAGTGATATTTCAAAAACTCTTTTCCTGGAACGTTTGTCAGATAAAGTCAAGTGTATTTTGGCTATGTGTGAAACCAATGACATTGGCAAATTAGCTTTCCAAGCTAATAAAATCTCTAAAACGTTTTCTAATACCACATCAATACCACATTCATTTCTTAAGTTTCTAACGAAGAAGATTTATCAAAAAAGTTGGGTAAAATAAATGCTCGAATTGATGTCCTAGAAACACGCTCAAGATCCATACAACGCACAAATCAATCGTCTTCAAAAGCTCGATCTCATGTTTATGGTGGTATCATTGGCGTTGTTCTCAAAAAAATATATATACTATTGCCTTTCATTTAAATTCACATTACTAATTAACCTATACCTCTTATAAACTTTAATAATTTATACATTGTATATTTCATATTTTATATATATCCTCATATTTAGTGTGTACCTTGTAACAAAGTTAAAAGTAACAGCTATTTAAACTTTGCTACATATCTATAATACTTATATTTATTATTATGTTCTTTTATATATCTGCACCCCATTAACATTTCACTCCTTTGCTCGTCTGTAACTACATTTGTTTACACCAATACATTAACGTATTTACTTTAGCTACCAACCTCATATGTTAGAGGGAATTAATAATTCTCATTTAGTTTGTTTCATTTTTCACTTAAGTATTCTAAGGTTGGTTGAAGTAGTTGCGATTCGAGCGCTCTAGAATTTGCCAAAAACTAAGACAGCTTATCTTACAATATAATCTGCCTTGTTCCCAAGACACCTGGTATTGTGAAATCAGTCACTGTTTCTCTGGTACTCGGAACAATTCCGAGCGTCAAGGCGATACCTTGCACAGCGACTTCGGTTGACTGTTTCGGACACAGGGGCTCCGGCTGACTGTTTTGGCACAGCGACTTCGGTTGTCGGGTTCGGCACAGCGGCTTCGGCTGACTGTTTTGGCACAGCGGCTTCGGCTGACTGTTTTGGCACAGCGGCTACGGCTGACTGTTTTGGCATAGCGGCTTCGGCTGACTATTTTGGCACAGCGGCTTCGGCTGACTATTTTGGCACAGCGGCTTCGGCTGACTGTTTTGGCACAGCGGCTTCGGCTGCCTGTTTCTCTTAGACTAAGTCTGAATTTTGTAACCTAGATTTAAGGAATTGTATTATTTAAATTAGTATTCGTAAGATATTTTTAAGTATCGTAAACGATCCGGCGTGCTGCATAATACCCGAGGGAATCGAATCTTCGATCCAGCCTCTACCAGTAACAGAGCCCGATTCACCTGCGAAGTACCCGACTAAATCCCTGTGTATCATTGTGATGTCGAATCTTCGATCCAGCATCCACCAGTAATAGAACCCGATTCACCTGAGAAGTACCCGACTAAATCCCTGCGTATCATCGTGCTGACGAATCTTCGATCCAGCATCCACCAGTAATAGAACCCGATTCACCTGAGAAATACCCGACTAAATCCCTGCGTATCATCGTACTGCCGAATCTTCGATCCAGCATCTACCAGTAATAGAGCCGATTTACCTGCGAAGTACCCGATTGAATCCCGGCGTAAGATATCTTTAAGTATCGTAAACGATACGGCGTGCTGCATAATACCCGAGGGAGCCGAATCTTCGATCCAGCATCTACCAGTAATAGAGCCCGATTTACCTGCGAAGTACCCGACTAAATCCCTGCGTATCATCGCACTGCCGAATCTTCGATCCAGCATCTAGCAGTAATAGAGCCCGATTCACCTGCGAAGTACCCGACTGAATCCCTTCGTATCATCAGGCTGCTAGTAATTTATCTAACACAAAATATTTATAAATACTATCGATAACTAAAACATTGAATTACTAAATAAAGATATACTGTATATTCAAACCCCGGAAAGGGTAAACAAATTGTGTTCTCACTTAAGGTTCGTGGATCCCGTAAGTCGACCCTGGACACAACTGAGCTACCTCAGCCGAAGACAAAACCACGTTACAACCTATTCGAATTGTCTTGAAGTGTATTTTTATAAATGCACTAAACGACAATTACGCAGTTATTAAGCAAGCTCATGAGGTATTCATAATATTTGATATACATACCTACGTGTTTCTTACCACTCTTGCCTTTAAAATTCTCGTTGAGTGATAATGCAGCTACACCTGGGTAGAACTATAAGACTTCCTAAACACTTTCGCATCCATTGAGGGGGGAGTACTTATAGGTACCTTTCCAACTATTACTTTACAAAATATATTTTGTACTTTAAAAATATTTAAAATCAATATTTCAATTTTTAAATTTAAGATTTTTTAACAATAATTTTCATTTATGTTTTAATTTCCAAGTTATAAAACAGTTTTGTTGTTTTGTTTAATAAAAATTTTAAATTTTCTATAAAATAAATAAATATACCACAAAGGATACATATGGTAACGGTACGTTAGGACAACATAATTCCTTAATAACAATCATGAATATCAAAAATTAATTTTATATAAACAAATAATTTTTATACTATAATTATTTTCTATAAAAATTAAAAAATTAATTAATTTTTGCCAAAACAAATATACATAAGAAGTAATTATTTTATGTGGCTTTAAAAACTCTAATAAACACAAAAACTATAAGAAAGATTTGCATTTGAAATGAGTATTTTTGAAGAAAAGAAATAACTTTACAGATATACACATATAATTATTTGACATATGTATTATATGACATATGTACAAATTTAAACAATTTTTCGTATCAAAAATTTTAGATTTTGATCTTATTTTTATGTTTTGGGAAAAATTAAAAAAATTTTTTGAAGACACATTTGTATAAATATGAAGTGACTCGAAATTGCATATAGAAACAGTTCCCGTTAATAATTTTTAGCAGGAGGCAGGAAAGGTAAAGCGGTGTTAAATTGAACATATACATTTTTTTTTTTTTCAAAATAGATAGATAGTTTATGTATAATTCTGTTAAAAATTATGCACAATGTCATAACCTACTGAAATATTCAAATAAAATTTATGAGACTTTCAAAGTTTGATGGTATCTAGCATATTTTAGGGGTTTCTAATAAAATGAAAAAAACAAAAACTTTCTTTATACTAAAATTCGCGATTTTTAAAAATCTTCCAAAAAAAAATGGGGTTCGAATCTAAATTATTTCTCCATATATTACACGAAAATATATTTTATTAGAGTTTATTACAAAGAAATGCCATTTAATATTGCGAATATTTTTTAACACAAGTAAATTTAGTTTTGATCCATAAAATTTTTATCTTTAGATATTTTTTAATGTCTCCACATAACCGTTAAGCATTACAAACACCACCAATTATGGTCAATTTTCTGCTGTCCATGCGATGTGCCTTAGCACAATCTATTTCGACAAAAGTGTCCTGTTACAACTATTTGACTTAACGACATTTAACTTAAATTTACGACCCAGATCAATTATATTTTTCACCGTTCTTTTACTTATACATCCAAGATTTGTGCGAACAAAAACAAAAAGTGCAATTTATGTGTAATTTTCAAAAAGTTCATAAACATTTTTTTATTAAATTTATTTTTAATGATGAAAACAAAAGAACTAAGTTCACACCGTAATCCACTCCATTCCATGTGAATGTGCCTCACGGAAAACTGATTTTTTTTTCAAATTTTCGCTCTTGTTTTCCAAACTTTGAGACCATATAGTGCTTAGAACACATCAATGTGATATAGCGCAAAATACGAATAATTACATTCGATATCAACAAAAATCGAGTATCAATCCTTTACCCCGCCAAAAAAAAAAAATTTGTCATTAAATTTCGACTAAACTGTATTTAATTGTTGAAAGTCTGCTCAATAACAAAAAAGATGTAGAATTTATCCACAAAGTCTGATTAGTCTATATATAAGACCGAATTAGATTAAAAAGTATAAAAGTACGAACAAAAAATGTAGAAAAATGGGAACCTTAAGTAATTTTAAGCCCTTTTACTAAATTTTTGAATTTTGAATAACAATTACGATTATAAAATGAAACCTATGGTGCTAAAATTTTTCACTCTCTTGGTTTCAAGTCTTATGAGTTCAGATCTGTAGCCCGTTTGTTTAAAATAGTATTACTACAAAACTTATTAAATAATAAATTCAGTTTCAACCAGCTTAAAAATTTTTTATAATGGCCCATATGTGCTCAACTGTTGAAGCCACTTTTTAATAGGATGAATTTTAAAAGAGACCATAACGGATCATGGTTTTAATTCCTTTTATATGTAATAATTAATATATGTTCTTTAGTTCTTAACTAGATAATTATATAATCTAAAAACTCCTTATGCTGGTCACTTCAAACGGTAGATAACTATTGGTTTCTTATTAGATATCTTAACCTATCTGTACTGCAATTCTATAACTTTTTAACGATAAAAATTTGTAGTTTGGTATCCAAAGTTCGTTAGTTAACAAATTTGTTCATTAAGTGCATTTCAAAAAAAAGACTTCAAAGGATCACGGTTTTAATTCCTTCTGTGAATAAGACAAAATATTAATATTTATCTGTTTTTTTTATGCAGTTAACATTTACTGTTTTTATACCCTACTACAGGGGTAGAAATCAAAAACAATAAAATGACAAAATGTATTTTTTTTAATTTAAAATTGCGTAATCAAAATTCATTTATTTATTAAATATATAAACAATGAATCTTTTAAAGTTCATAAATAATTTGAAAATACTGAAGGCCTTATTCATAATAGAGATTTTAAATTTATAAACTTTTTATCAATAAAATTTTTGCAAATTCTTTCTATTAAGCGTTGATAAATTTATAATGTTTTATTATCAAAAAGGCACATCCAAACGTGATCTTAATTTGGATTTTACAAAAAAAAATCTAGTTTCGAATTAATATGTAGTTGCCAACTTTAGCAAAAGTTTTAACGCATTATTCCCAACCATCATGGACATTTTTAATATTTTAACCAAAAATTTTCAACCAACATAGATTCAAAGATAGCTTTGTCATACGTTCTATTACTTATTCTTGAAAATTGTCGGATATGTCAACAATAGCAGTGTTGAATGGATTACGAATTTAACTGGTGTGGCAAGATTTGATTTTGGATAATATCGGAAAAATTCATCGTTAAGTGAATTATTAAATAAGCATATTATTATACTTTTCATATGTATATTATTATTTTTAAACATCAGATGAATCCAAGATATCATTCAGCTATGGAATTGAAAATTTTATTTTAGTAGAGGAGATTTAAGACGTCTTTTTCATAAATAGGTCCCAGAAAATATAAACTTTTTTGCTCTCCGACGAAAATTGTGGAAATTACAAACGGAATGACAAGCTTATATATACTGCTTAGACTTATGATGAAGGGTATAAAAACGAGTCACACCATTTAAAGCTATGTGCTTTTTTAAAATAAGTGCGTTCGTTTACCAAAAAATGTGTACTGTCCAATAAAACTTTTACTGGATTTGCGTTTGCGTAGCCAAAATCCAGAAAAATTAGTATTTATAAATATTACAAATCCAGTAGCTCATATGGTTGCAAAAAGTAATGAAATGTAAACAATGAGAAGAAAATGTTTGAAGAATTAAAAAAATAATAATAATATTTTTCCATTAAAATGTTATAAAGGATGTATTAAGTAACAGTAAATATATTTGTAACAAAAAAAAAAAAAAAAAATGTGGTTGTTATAAACTAAAGTAAACCTCTGATGATTTTGTTGTTTTTTTTTTTTTTTTTTTTTGGGAGTAAAATAACAAAATTACCCAGTGAATACTCAGTTTATTAGATTTTACTGGAAAAGTAATAGAACGGTCTTAATATTATCGGTTAGTTAAAATCAATCATACGAAACATAACTAGTGAGGTTTTGTCAAAAAGAGGGACCCGAACGATTAAAAAGCGAAAAATTTTACGAAAAAAGCGGAATTTTGAAAAGTTTTATAAAAAAGATGGATTTTCTATTTATATTTCAATTCTAAATCTAAATCATTTGAGACATTACAACTTGATGTCATTGATATTTTAGAGCAATACATTAATTATATTCTTACAATAAAATATGACAATTTTAAAGTGTTTCTCGAAATATTTTCGAAAAAAAATTTGCAAAATAAATATCAAGTATTAATTTATTTATATCGAAAATTTTTCTTAAATAACTTTTAAACCTAAAAATAAATTAATACTCGAAAGAATAAAATTAAATTAAAATACTAGGAAGATTCTCAATTTCAAATAATTATAAATTTTAAATAAGTATGAAGCAATAAATTCGTGTATAATTATTTCAGTCAATGGTTAGTGATTTTGTTTAGAGGAAGTATATTTGAAATTTTTAAAATTCATCTCCTCCAAATAGCTTTGAGCTTGTTATAAAAAATATTGATAAAAGTACTTTTTGTACAAAAATTTCATTACGTTTTGCCAAAAGTATAAAAACAAATCATACTTATTATATTTTTACGAATTAATTCTGAAAAATATATTTGCAGTAATTTAAATCATCCTAGTAAGTTTCACAAAAATGCACCTAAAAATTTCTCTGAAGGAGCAAAATTCCTTCCACCAAAAATTTATTTATATTTTATTCTAATATAAAACAAATAAGGAAAATTTTAAACCTATTTCGGGAAAAAACTTGAAATTATTATTAATTTTTTCCTTTTTTTTTTTTGCAAAAATATACCAGACTTGAGATTTTCAATCACTAGTAGGAAAGTGAAGGTAAAACAAATCAATATTTTGTCCATATTCAGCTCATTAATACGCATTGTTTAGGAGAACTTTTTACATCGAAGTAACGAAAAAGTACACATAAAGCACATTTAACAATGAATTGTCAGTAGAGATGATCATCGTTACAAAATGTTTAGAACCTTTAATAGTCAAAAACTATGTATATAAAATTATCAGCTTTTCAGGTGAGGTTACCTTATAAATGCACCTTTATCAATTTTATTAATGAGTACACAGTTTCCCACGCAGAAAATTCCAAAATGTTTTTTTTTCACTTAAATGTTGGTAGGAATGTTATAGAAAATATAAATAGGGAAATCGAATGAGTGATTTTTATAGTTAAAAAAGAGGAATTTCTTTAGAAAGAGTCTTAGAGCGAGTCCAAAAATGTATTACCAAAGACACATATTATGATAAGCTTTCAACAATCAAATCAAATGTATGATAGGTTCTTCACTAACTGTTTCATATTTCGTTCTACCAAAAATTTAATTCAGATAGTTAAGACCTGGACTATCTTTCATTAGAGTTCTAACAGCAATTTTGATAATCATACATATCCGCCAAATGCTTTCCAAATTTATGTTACTTTTGAAATTTGCTACTTTATAATACTTATTAAAAGTAATCCTTATACCTTTGTATAAATTTTTATTTTTTTTTTAAGAAAATTTAATCTACGATCATGTGTTAGTTATATCCTACGTAGGACGTTCTCTAAACTCTCTCTCTTTGCGTCTAATTTTGACATGGTTGTGTGCGGGTTAAAAGTGAAATTTTTAATCTTCTCAACTTTAAAAACTCCTAAGTGGTAAATGTGGCAAGTCAGGGGCATTGTTATATATATATATATATATATATATATATATAATTGTATAACCTAAAAACTCCTTATGCTCGCAATTTCAACAAGCAGATAACTACTGTTTTTATATTAGCTATCTTAACCTATCTGTATTGCAATTCTGTAACCTTTTAATGACAAAAAATTGTCGTTCGGTATTGAAAGTTCCTTAGTTAACAAATTTGTTCGTTAAGTGCTATTCTGTAATAAAATTTTACCGATTTTTCTTGTTAAATACATCAGCAGTTATCGATAAGTAGTTTCGGTAAGCCAACTACAAAAAAAGTTATCGTAAGGCAATAACGATAACAATAATGTTGATTTGAAAACGTATTATAAAAAAACGGATTTTGGATCTTAAATAACATTTTTTTTTTTATAAATAATTTATAATTAGAAAAATATAATAAATAATATGTGCGTTCATTTACTTAGAAGGTTTTACTGAGTTTTCGTTTACCAAAAGTTTTTACTGAATTTTGGAAAATTGAATGTTTATGACTCAATATTTACAATTTTGAAACTGATTTATTAGTATTATTTTTTTAATATAAAATTCTTAGTGAATATTTTTTTTTTTTTTTTTTGTGAAAAATTTTAGTCTTATTGAAAATACTGAATTTTAGTGAAAATTTTAATTTTTAATGAAAAACTGAAATTTCAGTAAAAGTTTAAAATTTTGTAAAAATTGTAATGTTTAGTAAAAATTTCTGTTTTTTTTTCGAAAAATTATAACTTATTTGTAAAAAAAAATGGGATTAATGTAAAAGTTTATTAATTTTTAGACAAAATTAGAATTTTTGACAAAATTAGGAAGATTTTTGAAAACTTGTATTTTTAAAGAAATATTTTTATTTCAATGAATTTGTACTACGTAATGAATTCCAGGGAAATCAAAGAAAAAATAACGGTTTTTGACTTTATATCCTCCGATTTTCAGTAAGCAGACATTTACTCTAGGGAATACAATTGATATATTTATTTTTATTTTCATAAATTTTGAAAAAACTAGCAATTTTACTCGCGATTTTTGTTTACAGAAAATGATCAGAAATATAAAAAGTAGATTTAATTAATTATTAATAATTTCTTACGTTTCCGATTCACTGAAATAAAAGCGAGTAGGTATTTATTTGTGTCTTCTATAAGTAAATCTAACAATATAAATAAATAAATAATAATAATAATAATAATAATGATGCAACTGAATTTTTCAGATGCATATTTGAAAAAATTCACCCCATTCGCTTTTTCATTTTTTCATTTCATCTTAAAAGTGATTTATTTGTTCAATAATTCAATTTATGTTTAGTTTTAAAAAATTATTAGTAAAAAATACAAAATAGTATTTTTTTAAATATTTAATTTTATAGAATAGAACGCTATTAAAAGTGCATTGAAAATATCAAATGTATTTTTTCGAAAATGATTTTTTTAATGTATTTTGCTTTAAATATGATATTTAAAAAAGACTAAATTTCCTTTCTAATTCCGTTAATGAAATCGGACTTCAGCTTGAAAAGTTATGGATAAATAAAATACGGCTTTGTCAAACATTTTGATTTTTTATGGAATTAGAATCGTGAATTTTAAAAAAAGATAAAACAGTTATGTTTTATTGGTAGTATAAAGTGTGTGTGCACGCCGAATATGAACCAAATCGGAAAACCTAATATCATTTCATAATTAATGTCTCATGGAATTCATGACATATACAAAAATATTTAATGAACAATCATTTTTGTAATGAAAAATATTCTTTAGGAATTTTTAAAAATAAGTTTCATATCATTATGTTATATGCCGTTTATACCAAATCAAAAACTATTTGGTTTTTGAAAAACAAAATTTCAAAAACTACATCATTTACATACCTTATTTCTTCCTAATGTAGTTTTTTGTTGACATTCACATTTCTTGGATATTTTTTTATTTTAGCTCTATTTGCTATTTCTTCGATCAGAGAATACGTAGTTTCAATACTAAAGCATTTATTTTAACAATTTTTAATAAATTCTTTATAAATTTTATAAATTTGAAATTTTATTTTTTTTCTCTTTATATATAAAATCTACAGTTATAAAATTTGCTAAACATAATGTATCATAAATCGTTATTTTACTAGTTTTTATTTGGTTTTCAATAAAAACCTAATTAAAAATGGTTTTTGATTTGTATGGAAAAACCAAACAAATTTACGTAGTTTTTTTTTTTATTCAAAAACCAAATAAAGCCAAAAACTAATAGTTTTTGTTTGGTGTAAATGGCATATTACTAATAATTTCACAAAAACCAATTTTCAGTGAACGGGCCTAATATAATAAACATTTAACACAAAATTAATTTCACAAATATTTTCAACAATATACCATATATATACTCATATTGGTATATTGTTGGAAGACTATTTGTATCTTTTATCTAATATTTAAACTTTTTTCACATTTTCTTAAATAAAAATTCCAATTTTAATTTAAAATTTTTGTTTTTCAAATAATGACGTTCTATCATTTCTATCGATATTCGTCGTTAAAATATACTGACGAAAAATTGTTAATTTATAGTACAGAATAGAAAAATTGTTAAAACAAGCGACACTTTTCATTAGTTAATGAAATCGGTAGTAAATGAAAAAAAAAGGAATTGCGGTACTAGTATTTTCAACTTGATAATTTCAAGGCTTCTTTTACCTACGTGTTTCAGCCGATAGATTAAATAAAAATATGGTTACATTCCATGATACAACTACGAAGGGTAGAATCTCCAGAATGTTTGCATTTCAGGAAGCATTCCAAGTTATAAATGTAAATAAAAGATTTTTATTTTTTCATTCTTTATTTTCGTTTTTTGTTTTTCATTTTTCAGTTTTATGACTTAACAAGAGCTAAAATTGACGAATCTCTTTAGTGGTTCTACCTTATGTTATTATATTATGGTAACATTCATAATTAAAATGTCATAAATTATTTTTAAAATTTTATTTATTGCAAAATTTTCATAGAAGAAATTTGAATTTTCATTTCTATATTCATTTCAATTCATTTCTGAAATTTTCTCTGTAGCAAGTATGCCGACAAGGCTTCCTACAAAAAAATATAAAAAAAAAAAATTAAAAATAGACTTTTTCAGATACATGTCACCAAAGAAAATTCTTACAAGAAAAATATGTCAATAAAAATATTTCCAAAATTTTTATATGGCATCCTAAAATACAAGCTTTGACAAGTTCACTGCAAAAAAATTATTTTGATATCTTTTATATATAGCAAAATTTATGGCCATTTAAGTAAATATGTTAATCACTTTCAAATCTATAGAGTTGCCAGAGTTCTCAAAATAGAAATGAGAAAAATTCATTTAACATACCTCTGTATCCTCCTTTACACATGCACCAAATTTTATCTAAATCGATAATCAAGGGTCAAAAGTTTTTAAATTTAAAATTAAATTACTCAATAGTGAAATGCTTTTCTGATGCGACAAGTTATATTTCAGATCATGCAAAATATCATATTTTAAGCTGTCGGAGGAAGACATTGATGCTGAACAGAAGTTAATGGGGTTTTAGGTTTTCCGCTCTTGATTCGTGTTTCAAAATTGCAGAAAGTTTTTACATCCTAGAGCACATCCTAGAGCTACCTCGATTCAAGTACACCGGAGTACTCAGAATCACTTTCTGATTCGTTTTAGTAAAATTTAGTGGGCAAATTACAGTCGAAGTAACGACGAAGCCATTGTCCATTGTTTCACCTAGCTCACATACAAATGTCTGGTCGGAGAAGACACCATAACACCAATAAATGTTTCAATTATATCAGTATTTCTTGTAAAATTTTAAATAGATACCTTCAAATCAATCAATAATTGACCACAGTCCTATTTACTAAAATCATTTTAATGTGCAATTCATATAAATAACACTGTGCTAGTCTCAAATTTTAACAAACTGAGCATCCTACTGGTAAAGTTAATTCGAGTACGCTGAATTCAATGGTAGCAGCCCTTTTTCCAAGTTAGTGCTCGTATTCGCAAGCTTTTTTATGAAAGTAGCACAAATAATAGAAAATTACACATAAAAGGGACATTATTTATGCAAATTAAATAATAAATTGATTGAATATATCGTCACCTAAAATACAAAAGGCGTAACCACTGAAAATTCAAATCTTGGATTTTTACTGAATTATAATGCATAAGTATAAGTATAAAACCCACATAAAACCCATATTAACGTTAGTTAATATAATATATTTTGCAAAAGTAAATTTTATAGAAACATGAGCAGTGTTCCCAGTTTAGCCTTTTTATTTCGCTTTTAGCTTCAAAACTTTTTTTCTATTTTTACTAGAAAAATAATATAATCTGGGCTATAGATCTTCTTGAGGTGATCACAATTTTCAAAATTTCGGAACATTCCCTTGATTTCGTATTATTGCGCAAAAAAAAACGTTTTTAGTGTAGTTTCTGCACTAAATATCTCGCAGCAATTGAATTTTAAGTAAATTTAAGATTTTTAAATTAACAAAGAAAGTATAATAACATGGTTTTTAATTATGTTTCAAATCTTTTATATACACTCCAAGTAAGTATTAATCAACATTTTTAAATTTATTTTCCTTAACTTTTCCAAATTTTACTTTGATGTAAATTTTTTAGATTTTTTTTTTCAAATATACAAAATTTTTAATGCTGTTTTATTTAGAATTAAATGAAATATCTCCATATAAAAACGGTAATAATAATACGAATAAAAATACGAAAATAATAATAATAATACGGTAATCAGAAGGCGTATCAATAAGTCCGTGATTTTTTGAATGAAACACAGTTTTATTTTGCAAAACAAAAATTTATTTTTCAACATAATTTCCTTTTAACTCAATACTCTTAGTCCAACTTTTCTCCAGTTTTTTATCCCTTCCATAAAATAGGATTTTTGAGGTCCTTAAAATAGGAATTTGTTTGGTCAATAATTTCATCGTTGGAGCTGAATCTCTTTCTACCGAGTCATTTCTTTAGGTTTGGAAATAGAAAGTAGTCACTAGGGGCTAAATCCGGAGAATATGGCGGATGAGGTACCAATTCGTAGCCCAATTCATAGAGTTTTGCCATTGAGACTGCACATGTGTTTATGGTCAATTGAGAGCAAAAGCGGCACCTATCTTGTAGATAACTTTCTTAAACCCAGCTGGTCATTTAAAATCGAAACCACACTGCCATATAATATGACTGTGGCATCAACAATCTCACGCACTTTTACTCTTCGGTCGGCCTACACCATATCATGGATTTTTTCGACATTTTCAGGTGTACTGACCTCAGTTGGTCGTCCAAAACGTCCAGCGTCATTTGTACTTGTGCAACCACAACGAATATCAGTAAACCACCTTTTTTACCATTGAAATCTATGGTGCAGAGTCCCATAGTATTTATCGTGATTTTCCTTGGTTTGATTGACGGTTTTTTTCGCAAAAAATAATGTTTAATGAGCACTCAAAATTCACTTTTTTCCATTTTTAGAAAAATACACGAGTTCTTGAACAGCTGTTAAACACAAATTAAATGACGACTTGCTCAAAATTTGACAATAGTCTATTAACAGGTGTTGCATTTCATATAACTACGAGGGAAGTTCGAAAAGTCACGGAAATATTGATCAGCCCTAGTATATAGAAAGTTCTATAAAGTAATTTTGAATAAAGTCGAATAAATTCTACAGTTTTTGTCTGATTTGAAAATACTAAATATCGTTATGTTAACAATATAAATATCTTAAAAATTATTTTATCGTTGTATAGGCTTTTATAGAAAAAACAATTTATAAATCGCAGTTAAACTCGAAAAATTGTGGAAGTAATTTTACTTTTTCTTAATATTGTTTAAAAATTTGCTTTTAAGATTTGACCAAAATCTAAAAATATATAAAGTTAAAAAGACTAATTCAATCAAAGAAAAATATAATAAAAGCAAAAGATCAGTCAAAAATTTGAAAATGCTTAATTAAAGAGGAATTATAGTTAAAAAGTTATGAAAAATAATTTCGAAATATTGGGTAATTTTACGTTAGAAATATAAGGGATTTTGCATTTATTTATTTATTCCAATGTCTTTAAAAAAATATCAAAAACAAAATGAGGACGAACAAAAATAAATTTTAAATTAAAAAAAAATATGTATATATGCCAACTTTTTTCTGGCCTAATTTCCTTTTTTGACCTTTTGTAAAGTTTAATTAACATAAATCATAATTTCAAATATCGTATATTTTTTTTTAGTATTTAAAACGGTGGTTTCAAAACACCAATTCTTCCAAAATTATTCAATACTTATTTATATAAAATATTACCTAAGTAAAATCGATGGCGTAATAAACACTAAAGTTATCTATACGTAAAACATATCTTCGAATTGAAATTACGAAATTTTATTTACGCCATAGGTAGTTGAAATTACGAGTATTAGAGAAGCATATTTTCTTTGTTCCTCAATAGGTTAAATTTTAGACGTGATGAAACTATAATTTTCTTTCGTATTTGGAATGAGTATTCCGACTAAATTCTTTCTTAAACAGTTGTTTGCTTTCATACTGGTTTCTAAATAAATCAATTCATATAATTAGCATACGAATCATTAGCGTTTAAAAATACTATTTCAATTTCTGTTTCATTTTGAATTTAATGTTTGCAGAAACTAAGATTTTTTTCTTCTTTTTCTGTAAATAAAAATCGGTTTTAGTCAGAAATACAAGGAATCATTTGCATACGTTTTTAATTAGTTTCAATATACATATTAGGGTATTCAAATTCGAATAAGGCATTTTAATTTGTTCAAATTATTCGAATTATTCGCATAATTAACAACAATAATAATAAAGTAAAATATGTATGGTTTTGTAAGTTTCTTTAAATATCTGATTATAAAGGTTAAATTCGTCGGAAATATACGAATACAAATTTTAATATAATATATTGCCCATTCTAGAACAGATTTTTAAAAATTGATTTTTATTTTTTTTTCATTCAAAATTTAAATTTTTCTAAGTCAAAAAAAGTCGATAAAATATATAAGAGCCTATTTACAGTGAGAATTATCGCAGCATTTTTTAATGATTTTTTGTTTGAAGTTGCTTCGAAAATTCTTCTGCATTAACTTATTTAAATTCTACATTATGAAAATTAAAAAAAACAAATTAAAAAAAAGAACTAAAAATTAGAAAAATTAAGTTAAAATCCCCAGAAATTTCTAGCTTTGCGATGACGAAAAACCTTTCTTAACTAGCTTTTCTACAGTTCTTGTCTACGAACATTAAAGTTGCAGCGATTTTTTTAGGAAACATCAATGTAAAAAGGCTCTCATGAATTAAATTATTCATTTTATATAAATATTCGAATATTTCATTATTCGAAAAATATCATTTTTAAATTCTTCGAATAATTATTCGTAAAAATTGTTCGAATAATTCGAACGAATGCATATCCTACATTCGTAAGGTTATCATTTCACAAAAAAAAAATATGCAAAACACTAATTATCTTAAATCTTACTAATTATCTTAAATCTTATCATAACTTATTTTTTTATTTTTTTCCTTATTTTACACACCACAGAAACAACTTTCAAATTCTTTAACTACTCATATAACAAACCACCTCATTAAGGAGAAAAATAATCTAATATGGGTCAAAATAATCTACTGTATTGTAGCTCATCAGGTTACAGGGGAAGTTGATTTATTAAAAATTGAAATAAAATGATTTAGAAATTACTACTTTATCTTTTGTTTTTTTTTATTTTTTATTAACTTTCGTATAATTCAACAAAAATAACATCAATATAGGCAAAATGAAAAAAAATATAAAAATTAAATTAAATAAATTTATTAGTTGATATTAAAAAATTCTGTTTAAAATTATTCTATATTGAGTATATAATCGTTTGATACATTTTGTTTAGACGAGTATAGACAGCTGCAAGAGTATATAGGCAACATAGGGAAAAAAAAAACATCGCACAGTGTGTGATTCAAAAAATTAAATGGAAATAAATTTAAGTTTTGAGCTTACACCTTACAGACAGACATAAAGGGTCCACAGGGTCCCAAAATTGGATACCTCGGGTATGAAAAATATTTAAAACGATCCTGATTTCTTATATCTTGAAGCCCAATATCTCATAAACTAAATGAGATAACCTATACATACGAGGATGTTTTTTGTAGATCTCGACCATCAGAATCCACTCATATAAAATCTTTCAAATCGTAACAGATATATTTAAAATATTTTTCATACTCGAGATTATCAACTATGAACCCAGTGGACCCTCCTCCATTATGTCTATATAATCCAAGCTCAGAACATAAACTAGCCTACACCTCTACCATCACTGTGTGAAATTAAAAATTGAAATTGGATTCATTTTTTGATTCACCCACTGTGCATCGTTTGCGTTTTTTCTGAGGTTTTTGTTTCACCTTGACATTTAAAATTGGTGATATATTAAGTTTGTTATTGTGTTTGTAACATATTTAAAATATATATTGAAATATCATCCATTTATACTCACTTTTAATTAATAGCTTTCGATATTAGGCAATATTTAGAAATTCTATAAGATGCTTGAAAGAATACTACAAAAATTATTAATTCGTTTAAAACAAAATAAGTCTCCAATATGCTTAAATAGTCATGGTCTGAATTTTGCTGATGGTTAAACAAAATTCCTCAAAAACTTATGTATTTCCTAACTTTTGTATATTCTTATTTTGTGGCTCCTGATTGATGCCACCTAATTTATACCAATCTAGTCTTACATTATCATGTTCAATACTCTTCTCATGCTGCATACGCCAATATCAAGATCACTTGTCTTGTTCTGGTGATTGTTGTAGAATATAAAATTACTGGCCTGACTGATGGGCGGTTAGATTGTATGATAGTGATTGTTGGTTTGCTGTGGTTTGATGGGTTGTTTGACTCTAGTAGTTGTATCAATTTTTAAATTCTTCTTTACGTCGCTGGTTGGTTTTATTTCGTTTCATTTGCTCTTAAGAACGCCTTGTTGTATCTACTAGTCTTACTTGATATTATACAATTATAACACATACCGACTTGGTCAGATACAGATACACGAGAATCGAGTAATTCTTCTTCGAGACAAAAAAAAAACAAAGAAGAAATTTAAACATTTTTCATTATGCCCACACACCAACACGTAACACCTTGTGCAAGTTCTAGAGTAAAGTAGAAGAATATATTTTTTTTAAAGCCAGTGTAGCCAAATAGAGGGATTAGTCCTTAAACTGGGGATTTGAAATTTTATTTAGGGATAGAATTTTGATAAAAGGATTCCTATACAATATGAGAATCTAATAATTTAATACGTATAGAACATTTCGATAAATTTTGGATTAATTTACTATTGAAAGAAAATGTTTAATAAATTTTCGATTGATTTAAAAAAAATGGATAACTTTTCTTTTTACAGATAAATTTCGATAAATTTTCTTTTAAAAGAAATTGTCTGAAATAATTTTTTATAGAAACTTCTCTTCTTTCATACAATTTTTAATAGATATAAGATATAGAAAATTTGATATAATTTTTTTGTTATAGAGAGTTTTCCATAAATTCCTATTAGAATAAATTTACTTTTTTTTGGAAAATGTTTGATAAATTATATATTTGAAGTAAATTTGTAACGTTTTCTTTTTTAAGAAAATTTTGTTTTTTTATCGAGAATTCTCGTTAGATTTTTATACAAAATTATACCTTTTTTCTTTGTATAAAAATATCCAATCAATTTTCTTACTATAGAATATTTTTTAAAAACTTCAATTTTGCAGGAATTTAAATTTTATTTTTTTTATATGTATAACATTCATTCCATGAAAGATCGCCAAATAATTTTCCTTAGGTCTTAGAATTTTGTAAATTTTTGGCATACTCATAGCCTATGGATCCATTTGAATATTTTCATTTTTATTTTCTGAATTTTGAAAACTTAAATTACTTATTACTTAAATTACAAATAGAAAATTGATACGTCCTCTTTAAAAACGATAATTTAAAAATAATATTACCACTTAAAAATGCATTCATAATGCTAATGCAATTTTAGGATAATTTTTTTTAATTTCAATCCTTTAAATTTTTGTCTGCCTCTGATATTATACAAATTATAATGTTTACTAAAAATTGCAACATAAATTGTTCTGGGACAGAATGGTCTACTGTTTAAAAATAAAAAGTTTCCTACAGATTTTTTCATATAAAAATACATTTTTTATAATTTTTGTGTTTCATTTTTTGTGAGTTTGTTTTAAAATTAATTTTATTTATAACATTTCTTCACTTGTTATTTGTGGTATAATATCCTTTTGTCCCAGAACTGTGTAACAAACAGTGTAACCAAAAATATGCAAAATCATATTTTTTCCTGGAATTCAAATGAACCAATCTGTCAGTTATTTATTTGTTTCAGATAATTTTAAGAACTTTGGCATCGATTTGTTAATGCATATTTTTGCATATTTTAGTCATAACTGCATATTTTAGGCTTTGCAGCATATTTTGTCATATTTTCATAGAAAATCCATATTTTAGCCATTTAAATTGCATATTTTTTTATTTTATACCTAAGACCATAACTTTGCATATTTTGATCAAAAAAATTTTGCATATTTTGATCAAATTTTTTTATATAATTTACCATTAGTGAAATTTTCTTTTTACTGTCACATATGTTTTTAAAATCGATTCCCTTATATTTTTCATCTTATAAATTGACAGAAATTTTGTAATTGCCTGAAAAAAATGTATTAGCTTTAAATTAGCTTTTTAAGTGTTAACGGAAAATATATTTTAGCAATTGTTAATAAAAATCAAGTTATATTTAGCACTAATAATAAATAACAATTTTAAAAGAGTTTTAATTTTAATTTTTGTTAATTTTAAAGGCATATTTTCCGATTTTAAGGGTACTCTTTAAGAGCATAATATACTTTTTTCGGGCATATTTTTGGTTTTCCTGATAATAAACATATTTATCTTCAAGCGGAAATATTTAAAATCAAAAGGGTAGAAATTTCTTAAAAGTTAATATGAAAATTGCAAAAACATTATTTTTGAATTGTATAATATTATTTACAATATTTATTGTAATAAACTTTATATTGGTTTTTAAATCAATAAAATCCACCGTATAGTTAATGAGTTATGAACACTTAAATTTATATATTACTAAATGAAAATAGGCAAAAAATTAAAATAAAAAACAAAAATATTATGAAACAAATGAGAATCTACTATATCCTCCCTAATTTAAAATTTCACCTTATATGGGTAGTAGGCGTTGAAATGGGCGGATCACGGCCATTTTTGGTTTCGGAATTTATATCGGCCCTTGAACTATTTGTACAAAATTTCGTTGTGGAACATGCTCTCGTTTAAGAGAGATAATCGGAAAGTATTTATATCCTAGAATTTGGTTCATAACTTTTTTGTTTATGAACCGATTTTGCTTATTTTCATTACCAAACAAAACTTATATGAAAAATATTTTAGCCAAATTTGATTCCCCTAGGTGATTCGCCCCGAGCCCTTTTCTGCTTTCCACAGACTGACAGACAGACAGAAGGACGAACTTTCGGACAAAATAAAGTGCGGTTTTCTACTTTTGCTATTTACTTCATTATACTTGTGTTCTAGGTGTATTTAATAAATAAAAGAATTGCAAATAATTCAAAAACTTTTCTTTTTTTTTTGGTTATATTAAACAATATAAAATGACAAACACCTGGACACCAAAAAAGTAGCCCACTAGGTGCATTGTGGGTTACTACAATTATGAAGAAGTAAATAGCAAGATTAGAAAACCGCACTTTATTATGTTCGACAATATAGCTAGATCGTCTTAGAATTTCACGAGGAACCGAGAATATATAATTTATATTACAAATGGAATAACAAAGTCAATATAACCCCCATCTTTTTAGATGGTGGGTATAATAAAATTTGGTATGAATAAACTGTTTTTTTTTTTTTTTTTTTTTTTTTTTTTAGAAGAATATTAAAACAATTAGATCACCTTGACCCAGAAAAATTATTATTGCATTTTGTAATAAAGATATTGCTTTTAAATATATTAAAAGAAACTTAAAATCGAGTTGGTTGATATTTCTTTAAAACTGTATTACGAGTGCAATTTTTAATAAACAATTTACCATTGAATTACTGCCTTTAAAGTGGTCTCAGTTGCCTTTCATTGGAATCTTAAATCATTAAAGTCTGTCTACATCCTAAAGAGATAACTTTTAAAGTAACGTAGTTTATCGGACTTTTTAACTTTTATAAATATTAAAATCGTGACTAAATTTTTTAAATTGTAAAAAATAAAAATGAGAAAGGCTAAAACTCTTCATAGGTTTTATACGTATCAAATAAAAATCTGATGATCCTCCCTCAAGAAATTTCTATTTTTTATAAATATCTCGTGGAGCGAACAATATATGGGGAATTTTTAAGTTCACCGTTATGAAACCGACCTTAAACCTCAAATATTTTTTTTTAATTATGATTTTCTAAAATAAGTTTTGTTGCCATTATGATAACAACACTTGATGTAAAACTATAAAAATTCGAAACCTGAAATGGTTCCATGTGGTACCGGCAAGCACTCAAATTTAAAAAGCCACCAAAAAGTGTTTGCAAATAATATTTTTTTTTTAGTTGCGATAATCAGGAATTTTAACGCATTTGCCTAATTCATCTAATTTAACCTACAAACATTTGTAGAAATAGGCCAACTTATGTTCAATCAAATTGTCGTTCACCAGTGTGGACAAGTGATAAAACTAAAATGAATTTAGTGCAACTTATAAAATTTTTATATAGTTAATATTTACAACTTTTTATTTATTAACATTATTCAAAGATTTTTTTTTTTTTTTTGGCTAGATGTGAAAAATACATTAGCGAATTAAATACAATTAAAAATATCAAAAATCTGTGTACACTTTTTTTATTCCATATTCCAAAGGCAGGTTAAATCAAAATTATGGTCCAGATTACGTTCACTATTATAAAACGTATCGATCCTCCTTTAATTTGTATTTTGTATGCCTTTGTGAAGATTATATATGCGCAAGTATTTAAGTATTAAAATGAAAATTTTACAATTTTTTAAAATTTTTGACTTTTAACTACTTTAACATAAACGAACATTTCCTGTCTTTAGTATAATTTTAAAAAAAATTTTGGTTGTAAGATATTAAAAATATTTAAACAAATGTTATAAAATTAAAAAAAAAAGAAAAATCTATGCATACTTTGTTGAATAAATTTTTTTTAATGGAATGTTAAAAATCACTATGATCGTTATTATCTGCGCTGACATTAACCATTTCGTATTACTTTGTATTTTAGACATATTGATAGAGATAATATGTGGTAATTTTTTTATATATTATTGAAAATAGAATTTTTGCAATTTTTTAAACTTTTTATATTAAACCTCCATAAGACTAACACCGTACGCGAAAAGTCATGGACGCGAACAGATTTGTGTTTAATTAAAGCCAGTTAATATTGGTACAAAATAGCACAGATGTGCCAGTAAAAAAAAAATACCTCAAAAATAAACGAATTTGAGGAAATATATATATATATATATATATATATATATATATATATAAATTGATTTCAGTTACCAAATTGCTTATATTAATTAAAATTTTGTTTGATTTTGCTATTTTTTTTATAAATTTCAATGAAATTTTATAATTAAATAAATTAAAGTCATTATTGAAATTTTATATAAAACCAACTAAAATTTTTATTAATATAATTCAAAACTTGTGTTTGGTTACTGAAATCTAGGTTTGCGTCCATTTTATTTATTTATTAAAAAACATATATATATATATATATATATATATATATATATATATATATGTATATATATACATATATATTTATATATATATATATATATGTATATATATATATATATATATATATATATATATATATGTTTTTTAACAAATAAATAAAATGGACGCAAACCTAGATTTCAGTATATATATATATATATATATATATATATATATATATATTAAAAATATTCAGTGCGTACTTACCTTTATTAACTTTCGCCTCTGTTGATAGGAACATCTACAATAATGCCGGAATATTTAAAGATTGCATTAAAGATTTATGTCGCTCTTGAAATATAAGAAAATGTTGAGCATTCAACAATCTTATGCTACACAAATTCGTTAAAATTTAATATAAAACTATAATTTCGTGCTTATATGAAAAAATTCTTTTTTGTTTCTTCAATTGTTTTTTATTTTAAATTTTTCAGGACTTGTCAATTTTTATGAAAAAAAAAAAAAATGAAAACAATTATTAGCTTAATCATGGTATAAGAAACTAATAAAGAAACCCTCTCATCTGGTACCTAACCCCAGGTCTACAACTGAGATTAACGCTGATATAATATGTGTGATAACGCCAGCAGAGGAGAGTAACCATTTTGTTAAATCTTAATAATCAATATTTTCAATCCGTCACAGAGTAAACATGTCATTTGATTTAAGCAATTCTCACTTTTTTAGCACAATTTTTATAAAATTTTTATATTTAACATGTAAGAAAAAGCAAGAAAAAGGAAACAATTTTACAAAAAAACATTGTTTTTCATTAATTTCCAAAATACACATGCACACACACAAACAAACTTTCGTATATGTGTATTTTTTTGACAGTTTGTCTTATAAGATGGTTGTGTAGAGAAATCTCATCACAACAGTGTCATACTCGTAATACATCTTATAATACTAATATTTGAATTTACACGTGAAGTAATACTCTCACTCAGATTTGACACTCTCTGACACAAAAGTCTTACATATTATGTTACGTCTAGACGGGCTGTAACGCATCCACCAAAAGTACGTAATGCTAAGAATGTGTTAGTAAAATTTTGTGTAAATGTGTTAGTAAAAAATTGTATTTAAAAACGTTTTAATATTTTTTTGCATATTTCAACAAATATACAACATTTTAATATGTATTGCATTTATAATGATTTAGTGATTATATTTTCTTTTTTTTCTAAATATCTTTTGCTTTTTAAAAAAAAAATACGTTTCGGAAATTAAATCGCTATAAAGAAATGTTTAAAGAAATGTGCTACGAATGTTATTTGGAAGGTTAATTTTGGTAATTTTTGGTTTTGTTTTGTTTAAATCTCCAACAAGTGTATTGAATTCACAGACCACGTGAATGTAAAGAGTGGTGACTTGTTGTAGTTAATTTCTTTATTATTTAATTATACTATGAGTTTAATTAAATATTAAAACAATGTGAAAAATTAAATTAATTGAAAATTTTAATGGAGCATTTATTTCTATGTATATTAGGGTATCCAATTATTTGGGTTTCAATATTAATCGGTTAATTCGACAAAAGTAAGTGTTTGAAGTAAACATAAAGTGATTTGAATATAATTTTCAGAATTATTGAAAATATATATTTTTCACTTATTTTAATGAAACATTAAATATGTAATTTTTAAAATTCACCTTGATCGTCACCGAATAATATTAAATAATGTTCTTTCACTAACGAATAGCTAAAACAAAAAAAGATAATATTTTATAACATGCTACTCAGTAATTTGGACCACTTCCCTCCTACGACAACCACGCGTCAAATTTATTGATATTTCACGAAAATTGGAACTAGGTCGAGTTCATTAGGATTAGTGAATTTACTTTTTCTGGGCACGTTTTCAGAATTCGACCAGTTTAAGTGTTTAAGAAGTTGTACTATTATAACCTTTTCGTGTCGCATTTTAGAAAATATTTTATCTCAATAATAAAGTAACATCCAATGAAGTCAATAAGATCCTGAACTTGTGATCTAAAAGTAGTGCAAATTTAGTCATTGGCAGATGTTCTCTTTTTTGATACACATTCACTGAGTAGGAAGTCATGCAAAATTGCAAAGAATGTCCAAATTCCTTTTCTATGTCACAAGGAAAATTGTTTTAAATTTTTATATAAAAAATCATTATTTATCATTTGTTTAAATAAATTCTTAATTATTACTAGCAATTATTTGCAATTTTATTTGAATCTCTTTTTAATAATATCTTAGGATGATCTTTGTAATATTACTTAAGCACAAGAAAACATATACTTACTGATAAATACTTTAAATGTAATGAACAAATACTTTCCAAAGAATTACTTTTATTTACTCAAAAAATATATAATTGACACAAATGTATCTTTAAAATAAAAAATGTTCTAAATTTATAATTCTAAAAAACTAAATTTCGGTTAATCGATTATTCGAAACAAATTTTTCGGTTTATTCGTTATTCCAAAATGGTATATTTTCGAATTTATTCGAACAGTTAATCGACCAAAATTAGTAGCATAACCAAATACTGCTTATTCGATTGGATAAATTTTTGATTATATTACAATATTCATACATATACTCGTACATAAGAACTTTATGTACAAAATTTTTGATGAATTTTCATATTTGCTAAAAGTTTCAATAATTTTTATTTTTCTGAAAATAAATTTGCTATTTAGATAAAATTTTTTTAAATTTTTTGTTGCAAATTTTTGAGATTTTTGTTATAAAATTGGAACTTTTTTGCTTTTGTTTTGGGGATTAAGGAAATATTTTTCTGGCAAGCCGGTTTACAGTTTCAGTTGGTATAGATTTGAAGTGGGTTGTAATGTGAAGTAGTTACTTTTTGCCACTTCTTACATCATGTACGTCGATTACGATTTAAAATTAAAATTTTTGGTTTATTTGGCTTTGAGTTGTAGGTGTTAATCACTGCGATGTATCACTATGTGTTGTGGTTGAGATAAAATTACACAGACATGCTATAAGATTTAAATGTGGACATCATTTATATTAGGACGTGCAAAATATATCGTTGAATTTAATAATCATGAGATACTTTTTAAAGGTAATTTTTTATTTATTTTACATGGAAATAAATGCTATAATATATATATATATATATATATATATATATATATATATAAATATATTTAACAGCGATACGTATAAATTAATTTCACAATATTTTTTTTTTTTTTTTTTTTGGGGGGGGGGGGGGGTAATAGCCTGCGTGATTTAAAATATGTATAATGAACTCGACTTATTTAAGCATAAAATCATTTAAACAAATTCTAGAATAATGAACCGAATTTTTATTAACTTTGTTTCTTTTTTTTCAATAATTTTTTTATTAAATAATTATGGCCATTTGAAGCCCCCTTTAAAATGCATTTTGTTAAAACCACAAAAAGAGTCATCATCATTTTTCCACACAAAAAATAGAAACTAAATAAACATTTGACCAAAAATAGTTAGACAAGTTTGTTGACTGCCGTAAGAGCGTAACACCAGCCAGTCAACGTCATTATCATCAAAGTGCAATCACTGCCATTGAACTAAATGTTATTTGCTTTTAGTTTTAAACAAAACACGAATGCAAGTATTATAGTATTATTTATACTTGAAACAAGTTATAATGGATGCATTTCATTTATACTACAAATTTAATAAAAATTTTAAGAAAAACTAAGAAAACATCCACAAAAAAAAACACCAAAACTAATGTAAATGTAACACAAAATATACCGTTTTGCTGTTTAATTCATTACACAGGAAATCTTAAATCTTTGTGCCGCACATACACACAAAACTTAACATTCATGCAACATTTTATTTTAATTCTTTTGTGCCAATTCTTATTTATTTATTTTTTTTTCTTGTTCAACTTTTAAAGTTTTGCAAAAAAGACATGTTAGACCAAACATTGATTTCTATTAAATTTAATGAAAATTTTGTAAGGCATAAATATTTTTCATGTTTTATTTATAGTTACGAGATCTTGTAGTTTTATTCTTTTATTTTAAAATTTATTGGTTTATTTGGGAAATTAAATATGGAACATTTAGAGCTGGTTTATTTTGCTATTGAAATTTAAAATGGGCAATGGACAGAATTAAAAATAAAAAATAAAAAACTTCAACATGACATTCATGCCATTACATGCAAAGAGACTTGAACTAAGTAAAATATATGATATACACGGTTGGGATGAATCTTTTATATACCTTATTCTCATGCAATAAAAGTTAATGCCATTTTAATATAATTTTTAATCATTTTCAAAGCTACACAGTTTTCAATATTAAAATTAATAAAATTCATTTTACTCGGGTGATCGATTCGTTTTTCCAACTGGTTTTAAAAGCGTTTTTTTTTCGATTTAACTACTGTTAAACCGAAAAATGTTTTAAAAATAACATTTTATTTTAAAAAACATGTACTTAATACTAATATTTGTATGAAAATTTATAACTAATATTTTTGAAATGATTAATATTTATAAAGTCGAAATTCTTGATATGTTTTATGAATATAGTTTAAGGTTAAATTGAAATTAATTCTGTAAGTTCCCAGTAAAGAATCGAGCTTCGAACAAAGCAAGTTTCCCTTATGAATGGCATTATTTTTCTATAACAATTTATAATTTGAAAGAAATACATTTTTAACATAATTACTGAAAAAGGAACGAATATCTAATTTATAGTACACTTAGATTAGTTTCACGTGTTATTATTATTATTATTATTATTATTATTATTATTATTTTCCTTAAAACTGAGAACTTATTTATTAGTGCATCGTAGCAAATTTATATTTTTTTTGCAAAATGTCACGTTAGCGACTGAAGGAGGAGCAGTGGAGATATTCATAATGGTTTATCTAAAGAACTATCACACTTAGATCTAATTAGGGGAGGGTATAGCCCCCATATAAAGTAAATGTTAATTTTAGCATGTGTAAAGGATTATTTCAGTGAAAGTCTTAAAAAGCAGTATACAAAATTTTTATATCAAATTTCTAATAGGATGGGCAGGTCCAGCGGCAGTAGTAGCCCCTTGATTTCTACAAGATTTATTTAGTTTTTGTTAAGAAATACTGTTTTTAGATGGTTATATTAACTTAAAAATCGGTTAACCGAATTTTTCGGATTTTCAAATCGGTTTTTTAAAAATTCTAACTACTCGAACTATTCGAAAACCGGTTTCCATCGAATAGTCGATCATCCTATTGTGTACTCTCATCTACACATTCACCAATTTTTATCAAAATGTAGAATCAAAAGAAACATTTTTTTAATGTTAAGAAGAATAGTATATATATATATATATATATATATATATATATATATATATATATATATATTTCCGGGACTAGCAATTTACTTATTTCAATTAGAGTTAAACAGAAAAAGGACCAAAAGTGATTAAATTTGGATGAGGTAAATTTTGGTACGAACATTATCTCTAACTTCTCTTCATTATCGTTCACGGTTTACAACGGATATTTGAGTTTTATAAAAACTCAAATATCTTTCAACATATTTGTGCTACAAGATTCACTAAGGCCTCGTGTTAGAGGAAATAAAATTACCTTTACATTCATATACATGAATTTATATCTTTTGCGACCTTTAGTTCGCGGATGTATATCTTAAAAAAATTGAAGATTGAATAGGCTAAAGGAAGTGCTCTAGACTACAAACCATTAAGCCTGACTTTGTATCTCCAGAACTCCTTGAAAATTCTTGTTTTTCTTAAAAAAAATACGAAAATGTTCATTATTGAAAAAAAAATAAATTTGACAGGAATTTCTAGGCATGCTGGTGTGTTCTTTATAAAAAGAAGTATTATTTACCTTTGAATTGCATTTTAGACTTCTTATATAGGCAATAATAAAAATAGTAAAAATCAACACATTGGTGTGGTATACCGCTTGGATTTGTGACTGAAGGACAATAGGTACTGAGTCTGAACCTTGGACAAGACTTCGGAAAATTGTTTTAAAATTTAGTTTTAAAAAAATTTAAAATTTGGAAAGTTAAATAAGGAACTGTCTAATATCTGTTTATATATTTTAAAAAATTCTCTTGGAAACTAATTAAAAAATATCTCCCCTTCTATTCGCCCGAATTCGAAACCGAAGGCACATCTAGCTTTGAATTCGAAATTTCATATTCATATTTTTGTTTTATTTTGTTAAAAAAAATATATGTGTTCAACACTGTTGAATTTGAAATATATTTAACATATAGTGTTGAATATAAAAGAGTAAGAATAGATGAAATTAATTGTCAAAAATCTAAGTCGGTTGCCAAAAACCTAACTCATGCGAAAACAAAATACATATAATATAATATATTTTGTTGTTGTTGAAAACAAAATATATACATATATATATATATATATATATATATATATTGAAGGATCAAAATTTGCATGGATATAAATATTTTTTTATTAAGTTTACTTTTATAAAAGCATTTGGTTTAATAAATTCAAGATACCTGAAAATTCAGCAAAAATGTAATTTAATAAAATTAAAGTTTTAATCAATTTATATTGTGAACTTGTATATTTATGCAATATAAATTTTTAAAGCTTATAAAAGACCCAGCCAAAAATAGCACTTGCACTTGTTTTTTTTTTTTTTTTTTTTTGGTTAAAATCATTCTACGGACTGCGCACAAAAAATATAGTGCATACAATTCAGCTTATAAAAGTGAAATCTCTCTTTGAATGTCTGAAATTTCGATTTTGTTAAAAACTATCATACACAAGTTTTAAATTTAAAAGAAAAATTAATTTTTTATTCGTTTTCAAAAAATTATTTAATATTTGCTGGAATACACTCCATAAGTGTTTTATTGTGTTTAATTTCATATTTCTAGGTTAATTATAAGAAAATTCATTTGAAGAGCAGAAAAGTACCATAAAGCTCGCTCTTGTGCATTCTCACTCATTTAGGTACAGATATCTTTAATTCATGTTTTAAGGTTTAATACTATAGAAAATTGAAAAAGTATCATTAAAATAACAAAAAGGCACCACAAAGTCCGCCTTTATGAATTATTACCCACACACAAAACTTAAAAAAATACCATTAGATGACCGAAAAAATACCATACATGGCATCATATAGCTCTTATTTATTTTTTCTGGGTTAGTTTCACAAAATATTCAAAAGTACCATTTAAGAACTAAAAAGTACAACAAGGATTTCGTTTACTCAGGACCATTTATATTTCATTTCATCTTCTACACTCAATATTATAGAAAATGGAAAAAAGTAACATTAGAAAAACGAAAAAGTACAACAAAATCCTTCCTTATAGATTCTCATTCACTTAGAAAAATGTATTTTTAATTTAATAAAATTCCCTTAATATATGATCTATTGTCGGTGCGCTGACAAAAGGTCCTATGTGTTTTTGACCAATTTTTCATGAAAGCGAAAAAACAATTTATATTTTGTATGATAGCCAAACAAAATTACATGTAATTTCCCTTTTTTTACCGTTTTTTGCTAATTTTTTCTCCACAAATTCAAAATTGTAATTGGATCCCGTTATAAAATGTACATATGTATATGCACAGCAAAAAATTTTTGGTTTTCGGTAATAACGACTTCTTATTAAAGTAGTTTCTTGGTAATGAGGCGTCATTATTATTTGCCTACTCTGTATTACATTAATAAGTACTCAATAGTATAATAGCGCAGTAATACTGCAATCACGTGGATGAGTTAACAACCAGAAGGTTTTTGGTTCAACCCCATTCTGAAGCTGTTAGTTTTTTATAACAAAATGTCTAAAAAGATATTTTAAACTAAATAGAGTTTTTGTCACGATGGTGTGCGAGATGGTGTACTGAGTAAGACGTTAGTCAGTAAAAAGGAATGGTTAGTGTGTATCCAAGTTCGAGTCTCACTGACGGCAAAATTTTTTTGTTTTTTTTTTTAGTTTTGTTTTCGTTTAGGTACATATTTTTGAGTACCCCTAGAGTCAAAAATTAACTGCATGAATTTGTGGACAATTCGAACAAAAATAACTAGTTATTCAGGCAAGAAATAAGTAGTTTATTTTTGTTTCCAATTATACCTGCTAGCTTACCAGGAAAGCAAAGTTTTTGCTGGGTGTCAATAAAGAGACAAAAATATTTTATGAAAAAGTTCCGATAAGAAAAATTTTACCCCTTATACGATCGAATTTCAAAAAAGTACCACATTTATATTTTCCATTTTTTTTTTTTTTTTTGTTAGGTTACGATATGTAAATTTTATTTCCAAGTTTACTGGTTTGAAAAATGTGTAGGGCATCAAAAAGGTACGAACATAAAGTTTTTACTCGATTTCTTCTTTAAAGACAATAATTTAAAAAGTACTAGACACCTGTCCGCTTATTTTTGAAATGAATAACGATAGCTGTTAAATTTTGTTTGTATCTATATTAGTTAAGGAGACATAAGGTTAATGATTTTACCTATTTTTACATTTTTACCCCTAAACATTCGAATTGCAAAAAAAAATCCTTTCTAGTGGATCTATATGGCGGCACATTAACCTAAAGTTCAAAATTCATCTTCGTAGCGATTGGCCAGTTAGTCAATGACTCAGTAACGTTACCCTTTTTATAGTAAAAGAATTTTTGCAAAACTATACCGAAACGCGATTGATTTGAGATTTTGTACTATTATTGTTTTTAATTATACGACAACAATTTTCTTAATAAATATTTTTTAATGAAATTCTACAGTTATATAGACTTTTTTACGCTTAATTCGAAACTAGATTTATTTTTGTAGATTTGTCAACTGAAATACCGGAATTTTCAAAAAACTTTGAAAATTTCCAAAACTGGGAATTTTCATTTGCTATATCTTCCCAACCGATATCGGGGAGTAAAAATCTATTACCAAAAAAATTAAAAACATCAACAAAAACAAAAACATTATTAAACATCTTATAAAAAAAATATTCAACTTTTTCGATTCCAGCTTTGCGATTTCAGAAATTAAGGCGAAAATTAGAAATTTATGGAAAAAATATGTCTAGTTTGGTAGATCCTGGTCCTCAAGTAAATCAATTTTTTAAAATAAATTTTTTTTATATTTTTCATTTAATTGTCTTGCAGAAAAATATAAATACTGTATACGTTACTTCAAAAAATTGTGTATAACAGAAAAAGAATGTGAATACTTTTTCGGCAAAAAAAAAAATGGAAAAAATCGTATTGAAATTTAAATGCATATAATTTTTGATTCCGTAAAAGTTTTTTAAAATTCTTCTGCATATAATTTTGTTATTTGTTAATAATAAAATAAAAAATATTTATAAAATATCGGTTAGAATTTGGACCCGCTATAGCGAAAAAACTTCACCAAGGTACGTTAAAAAATAAAAAATTTAATCTTTGAAGCCCAATGTCTCGTAAATTAATATTAAAAAATTCATGCTTTGGTGGTTTTTCTAAATCATGTGCATCAGATTCTCTTCATATAAAAATCGTTCAAATTGGTTCAGATATAACGAAAGAGGATCGTTTTAAAAATGTTAAGACCCGCGGTGTCTAACTTTGGGACTCTGTGGACCCGTCCCCAGTAGGTTTATATGCTTAAAAATATGCAATTTTAAAGATAGTTAACTATAGCCGCCATATAAACCCCTCTTCCGAAAATCACTTTAACGTGCATAAATCCCACAGAAATGTTATGGTTTATAAATATAAGTAAAAACTACAGTGATAAATTTTACATCGAATATTAGTATGAACATATTATGTATACTTATGTTTTATAGAAATATATATTACGCTTAATACAAGTATCGGTGCGCAATTAAACACATGTCCCATATTAGACCCCTCTCCAAATTTCGATGCACAGCTACATGATAGCTTGAAGTCCAAAATAATGCCCAGATACTTTGCATTGTCATACAAGATGAGTTCACAAAATTTTATCCACAGATATTATCCCATCCTCGATATCTTACGATTAATTAATATGACCCATTTCAAGTCGGTAACATCTGTACAGCCAGGAAAATGAGTATTAGTAGATTAGTCAAAGATGCTCTCGAAGATTTTGACCATGAGCCATCCATCCTCCTGACATAGGACGGATTATTTTGACCACTTTCCAGAACCTTACTAAGTTTTAACATTTTCTTGCCATGAATTTCTTTTGGCGATCATTATTGCTTTCTTATACGTTCTGCGTTTATCATGATAGAACTACCTTGTAGGTGATACTAAAAGCATTGCGTGCTTCCTTGCGTAGCAATAACGTTTAGCATTCGTTATTGGGTAGGATATGTTGAAAGCTTTAACGACTCTCAGTCATCGCTTCGACTGATGGTATTCTTTTCAATTTATTTTGAATAATCCCGTTGAACTTAGTCCAATCTGTTTATCTTGAATTTCTTAAGGTTGAAGTTGTTTCATTGCATACGAGTCCAATATCGAAAAGTAATTAAATTAGAGATCACAGACGCATTTGTCTTGCAAAGAGGAAATCTTATTGTAATTACAAATCTTTACGTAGTAACACTTAAAGTTATATCAAAAGTCAAAACTTAATCATTTGCGGACATATGTTGTACATCAAAGTATTTCATAAATATTTTCTATACATATTGTGGTGTGTGTATGGGTGTAGAATAGTTTTGTTTCCCTATAGCCCTTGGTTATTTTTAGTAGCTGCCAGGGTTCCAGTTGATTTACAAGGCGTTCAAAGGAACTGCCGAATTAGTTGAGCCTTTTCAATTAAAATCTTAGGCAAGTTGTTGCCGGATTAGTTTAGTAATTTCAAGTCTGTCTTTATTTAAATTTGAAAGTGATTATACGCTAGAAATGAGATTGGAACTTAACCGTTTTCCCTCATTCTATTTATCAATAGAGTTTTTATTTGTCTCTGTCGGTGTTATGAAGATATCAATACTTTACAATAATTTGCTCCTTCTATAGTTATTCTTACCAATCAGAATGTTTGAGATTTTAATGCACTTATTTACATTTTTTACTCAATATAGTGTCAGTCACCTATATTCTGAATATCGTCATTTGGTTATGCCGTTATTTGATCTTCTAAAATACCCTACTCTGTTTAAGTTGGTATATGTAAATATCAGTGGCAACTTATGAGGTACACTACAATACTCGTATATCTTTTTCTTCACTTCGTGACGAAACATCGGGTTAAAAAAAGCAAGTAAGAAAATATCATCGGTCAAGCTCGACCGATTTGTACACGACTGTAGCTGAACGCTCAACATAGACTACGCTAGCATACTGCTCTTTTTTAGTTTAGTTTTGTTTTAAATGTGGCTTGTATTCAAAATTGACAAATGACTATACGTGGCAATAGTACGGCCCATTCTTGTATATGGATCTCTTGTTTGGTGGACCGCTTCTAGCAAGAGATATGTAGTGGATCAATTTTACAACACACAAAGATTTGCTGCATGTTTATCGCAGATGCATTACGTACTAGTCCTACAGAAGCTCTTAACTCTATTCTACACCTAACATCCATATATCTACACATTATTGAAGCATCAGTTAATATTGCGATAAAATTATCTACAACTGAATGCTTGAGATTAAGAATATATGGACATACGGGGATACTAAGCTTAATACCCCCGCACCTTAATCAATCCATCGACTATATGACTCCCCAAATATACTTTAAAAATTTCATTAAATTCACATTTCCTGGAGTGAATGGAGAAGGGGAAACCTTTTGGAATAGTATGAAACTAAAGTATAGATCCGTCAGGATCAAAGTTAATATGCGGTGTTGGCTCTTTCGAAACGATATCGATCCTTATCGACTCTCTGATGAGGCAAGCGTATTTCAAGGAGAATTACTAGCGATCAGAGAGGCGTGCAAACTAATGCGCGATATAAATGTTCAGGGGAATATTGGTCTATTTGTAGATAGCAAGCAGAAATCCTATCTCTCAAAGTACCTCTATACTAATCAGACAATGTAAAGAGGAACAGACTCTTTTTTGAACGTTTTCTTAGCCGCTTCTGTCACGCTCCAGGTAGGATTAATTAAAAGCAGAATGCAAAAAAACTACCTTCAAAAATTTTAAAATAGATGGCGAAGTCTAGATAAATGTAGAGTCGCGAGGGAAACGTGGCCTTCCTACAGCGAAAAACCTTCAACACGACTTATAAGTTACAAGGACATCTCGAGACTAATAGCAATGTTTAATAGTCAATGGACAATCGGGTAAAACGAAAGCAGACTCGTTCTCCCATATAATGAACACTGTCGTAGTTGTAGCAATTATGAGAAGAAGGAGACAGCATATCATCTTCTATGCGAATGTCTAGCCTTGAACGCAATCAAACATAAATTTTGCAAAGACACCAATTAGACAACCTCTAGGAGATAGTGGATGCCAGGCTCAGTATTGTATATTCTATTTTTCTTTTTAAACTTTCATCCTACTAGAAACTCAGACAAACTCATTCATCTATTGTGGTCTCATCAAAATCTAACTAATCTAATTGATTACTCGTAACTTTACGAGCTACCACGTTAACCAACCAATCGATTCCAATTATAGTTCGACTGTATGAGAACCGTCAGAACAAATCACACTTTTTGCATTTTTTCAGAAATTGTTTTTCTTTTTGTATTTAATGGTTACCAGAAAAAAATTATCGTAGGATATTAATCATTTTTTTTTTTCTCAAAAAATTACTTTGCAGAGACTTGCACAAATAATTTAACGCATTCTGTTAAAATATGTCCATTAAAAACAACATCCTTGTTAGCAATCGAACGCTTCTTACTATTATATTAATTATTGGAAATTTTAAAAGGAACTATGATTCCTCTATTAAATTATTGACAGTTCAACCTACAATTTAAGTACTGTACAGTGGGGCAAAGTTAAAATTTGTTGCTTGAATTTTTACAAAGTTTCACATAGGCCTAGTAGAGGAGTATAAAATTTGAAGTTTGAAAGGGGAGCTCTTCAGCCCCTTAAGGTGCGGAGCTATTGTGGCTCAAATTAGGCTATATCTGATATTTAAAATATTTTTACATCTCCTTAAAAGCTCTTAATAATGCCTTTAGAAGATATGAATACATGTTCTATTTATCTCTTATAGTTTTCATCATTTGCATTTGAAATTTGAACTATATTCATTTTTCAAAATTTTGGTCCAGCGTTGTTTGATTTTGTAAATTTTTCCAAATAGTTAAAGAACAGGATCATCTCTTATATATGAAAAAACATGAAGTTGATATCTTTTCTGAGTCCAAAAATAAACCATTTTGAAATTTAAAATTGCAAAAATTATATTTTTTTTCTCTACACTCTTTTTCTCTGCAATAAAATTTTCTTAAGAACACATAATAATTTTATACTTTTCTGAAAGATATATTTAGGTAGATGATCTTAGATTTGAAAACGAGCTCAAACACTCAATATAACTAAGTACAGATCCTCCCAAATTTGTTCTATTTTGTATCGAAATTTTAATGTAGCCTATATGTCATAATATTCCAAAACAGGAATATATAAATAGTATGTAGTTTCAGAAACTACAATATGTACTAAAGAGTTCGAAAATTCCTTCCTCCAGACCCACAACAAATGTGGTATATGTGGACAAAATTCAAAAAAATGTAATTTTTGGGATTTTCATCAGTTCTTTAAGAATTGTGGTATTTTGAATAAATAAAGTCAAAAATCAATAAAAATTTCTTAAGATTATCTTAACTAACAAATATTATATTACAAATAAAATATTTATAGTTTATCCAAATATCAATTTTTTACAAAGATTTTACTTTAAATCCAAAAATGAAGAAAATATATTTTACAGAACCAAAACTACCCTACTTTAAAGTTAAATATGTCACTCCTCTGCTACTCTTATGTGAAAATTTATGAAAATCAAACCACACGTTTAGGAGTTACAAATGTATTTCCAAAAATTTCGACTTTGACCACTGAATATTGTTTTATTTTATATTAAACTATAAAGAGTTCTGATTCCAATAAAACTTAAAAGGTTCTCCATGGATTAAAGCTGAAGTTTGTTTACGGAAAAGAGTAGGATTGTATTACAAGTCTATAAAAGTATTTTCGTCTATAAGCTAATATAATTTATAAAGACCTATATTTACTATATTACATGTAGGGAATTTAAAACTAAATCAGAAAAAACTAAACGCCTTAAAAAATCGCATGCATTTTCAACATTCATTTCCATAAAAGTTGAGCACGAAATCAAGGAAAGACAAGACAAAAAATAAACATTTTTGTTGGCAAATTAAATGCTTCAAAATTGAGATAAACAACTAAACATTCTATTTGTCATGAAAACATTCAATAAATGTTTTAACCAACAATTCTGGTGACTTTTTTTCTTTTTTTGGTTAGACTTTGTCTCGCTAAGCCAACATGTGTATTAAAGTTAAACAGTATTAGAATTTGTTTACAAAAAGTAATTTGTGTTTATTTTTAAATTTGACATTTTTAAGGTGGGTTGTAAGTTAGTTATTTTATAAACAATTTTATCACCATAATTGAATGCAAACTTGTAAAGAAAAACAAAAGACTTAAGAAACAAACATAAGAAAACTTAAACTAAGAGATTGATAAAAAATGTTTTTGTGTAATATTTTCTAAATCAAAAAGCTAATCAATAATCCTTTCAAAAAATTTAATTATTTTCAATAAAATTTTGCAAAAGACTTGCATTTAATTTCCTTTATTTTTTCTTTTGCTAAAATTTAATAATTATATTTATTTTTTATTTTCTTTAAAAAGAAATTGCATTAAATACAATTATTAATAATTTCTCTTTTAATACTTATTACTTTATCTCTTTGAAAATGAATTAAATTTTAATGTTTAATTAATTTCATCTACACAATCTTTATTTTTAATAATTTTCTTTAGCTTTCATTGCTATAACCCCCAAGATTTTTCATAAAAATCAATTATGTTGCCTTAGAAAACATATTAATCTTTTAATCTTCATTTTGTAACAACAATCCAGAAATTATTATATAATTACGTTTATTCTTATTAAACAGAGTTAAAAGCATGTTTTTCCTGAAGAGAGAATAAAGGAAATTAAACTCTTGTTCTTTTACCACCTACTTTAAATTAAAAGTAACAACATAAATTTGTGCTAAAATATATGCTCATAAAACTTATAAGCTTTTGTTACAACTTGTAGCTAACAATAGATTATATAGCTAGCAAAATTTTTTTGTAAAACAAATTTTCATAAATTCCCATTAAATATTCTGAATGCTTATAGAAACAAAAAAAAAAATAAAATAAAAGAATAAAGTGGTAATCAATTGAAGGCAAAATACTACATTTAAACATGCAGCTTATAATAAACATATGGACATGAAAAGGGTGTGCACAGAAAAATATTTATGGCATAAGAAAGGAAGATCTTTTAGGGAAAAATTAAAAGATATGAATAAGGAAAAATATTAAATTTGTTTTAAGAAATATCTATTAAAAAGCTAAATGATGAGTAAATTATCCTATAAATGTGGATAAGTTTTATATATATATATATATATATATAAATAGATTTTAGTATTAATTTATACAAAATTTATAAATATTTTTTATTTTTACTACTTTTATTTTCTAGTTTTAGTTTAGTTTGAAAAAAGTGTAAATTTTAGGGATAATCGTTTATTCAAAACTTGGATTAATCTGTATACAGATTAATCAGTTAATCGATTAATTAACAATTCTAGTTAATCTAACTTCGGATTTTTATTAATCAAATTTGAATAGTTTTATTCAAAATTCACAAATTTATTTTATAATTAAATAAATGGAACAAAAAGTGCTAAAAACTGTGTACATTATAAAATTTGTGCTGTTTGGATTATTAAGAACCCACATTTTATATTTTCCAACATCACATAATTTTTAAATTGTTTAAGGAAAACTAAAAAATAAAAGACAAATTTAAATAAATTAAAAATTCTTCAATTATTTAAGATTTTAAATATTTGAAATAATGATTATTAGATTAATCATAATTTTGAATACTTTTTTTTAAACTTTTTATTTATTTATTGAATCTGCCTTTTATAGGCCCTATAACAGATTTTTAAATCTTAAAACTAAAGCTAGTTTCTCTCTGAAGACAGCCTAAATTGTTGAATGGTAGGTCGGTCCTACCAAGCCTTGATTCCGTTTGTATTTCAGCAAAAAGTCTTGTAGTTTAACGATGAATTTTTCTCTGAGTTTACTGAACTCATCTTTAACTAACGGCACCTCTAAATTTCTATGGATATTTTCACTTCTAATTCATAATGGTGCACCTGTCATGGTTCTAAAACTTTTTGGTTGGATCCTCTGTATAAGATCAATACTCGTATTACTGGCCGTTACCCATAACTGGATGCCATATGTCCAAATTGGTTTTAATACAGTTTTATTCAGAATGACTTGGAATAATTGATCATAAATATAACTAATCAAATTATTGAATTAGTCGACTAATTGATTAATCTGAAATTTTATTATTCAGAATATTCGATTAACACATTAATCACGCATCCCTAGTAAATTTAGTTTCTCAGAGGTAAATTTTTTAAGTTTTAGATGTAAGTATTTAAGGTACAATTAAATTAAGCTTAAGTATAATTTACAATTATTGTTTTGGGGTTTTATTTTATTGGCTCGGTACATTTTTCAATGTGTATGAATTTGTGTTGAAGTTGACTACAGTTCATGTCCTTTGTGCTGGTTTATTGGGAGAGTAACTGCACCTAGTGATGAGACATAGGTACAATCTGTTCAGTGTGTGTACTAGTATTGGAAAAAGCTAAAAACTTTATAATTCTGCAAAGTCTTGAGAATATGTATAAATTTATTTTTTAGTTTAGAAAGATCAATCAAGTCGTAAAAGAATATAAAACTAAATTGGGCAAAATTCTTAATAAAATGTATGGAAAAATTATATCCTACACCACCATAGTTGGTAAAGGTATTATGTGTTTACGCTGATATTAGTAACGCAAAAAAATATTTGTCATAGTCGTACCTTTAAGAATACCAGTCGATTCAGGATCACATTCTGAGTCGATTTAACGATGTCCGTTTGGCTGTTCTCGTAAACCTTGTGAACAACGTACAGGTTGCAATTTTAAAGATGACTTGGTGAAATTTGGTACGAGTAATTACTTTGGTATAAAAACGAAGCCTATTGAAATTTGTTATTATCGGTTCATTATTTCGCCTAACCCCCTTTCGGAATAGGGTTTTAACGACCATAAATACCTTTAGTATAGAAATATTTTAATATAATTTGGCACAAGTAAGTTCTATATAAGTATAAATCTTTGTTCGAAAATTTATGAATTTCGATCCATAATTGACCATAGCTCCCATATAAACCCCTCATTCGAAAATCACTTTAACGTATTCAAATTCAATATAAATATTAGTATCAAGTTAATATTTCAACATAATAATTTTAATATTAGTAGAAACCACAGTGCCAAGTTTTATGAGATTCGTTTTATAATTGTTCATAGTTCCCATATAAGGTCCACGTCCGGGACGATGAGAAACTTAGTTGTTTGAAATATCTCGACCCATTATATATTAATTCCAATAAAGAAATTAATTATTTTAAGATTTTTTCATAATATAGTGATGTAAAAGAAGATCCCGAAAGATTTATAAATGAACTGAAACTGTATACTAAAGGTAATTTTATGAACAATTATTTTAAATATCAAACGAATTGCGTAAATTATGAAATTGATTTAACGAATACTTATATTTTAATTCATATTTCTACTTTTTCTCATAGAAGTGCCTCGGTGGAACGTTTTTTTTTTTTTAATTCTTTTTTCTAATGAAAAATAAGTTGTCCAACAGAATTAAGGTCAACACTTTTAAAGCCATGTTTTCAGTCCAAAATTTGTTAGACGGTGTTTGTAAAACTAGAGTCCAAGTGAAGACCTTGTACGAAAGTGCAGAAGTTTAGTTAATAAAAGGAGAATTTTATATTGACTATTTTTATGAAAAAATATTTATTTTTGCAAAAATAAAAATTATTACCTATAAGTAAATTATTTTGTTATTAATAAAATTGAATTTAGTAGTTTTTCTTAAAATACATTATTGTTTGTTTTTATTTTTGTTTTTATCAAATAAACTAATTTTAAGTTGTTTTTCAGATATTGAAGCAGTTTGTTCTTTTTTTCAAAAAATCCCCCTCTTTGGCGACTTTTTTTTGAAATTCCCTTTTTTAGACACTTTTTAAAAATTCTCAACGGTAACGCTGTACATATACATGTTTTACAAAAATACATATTATATTTAATGCAATTATCGGTCCACAATTGGTCAAAGGTCTAACATAAATCCCTTCCCCGAATTTTGATGCACATAGTCAATGGTGTAGGGTTTCATATGGTAGGGCTTGACCGACTATACCTTTCTTTAAAATGTGGGTAATTCCATATCAAAACAGATAAACAACAGCAATTTACGGATTTGACATCTCTGAATTCGATGAAATTTACTACAGATATTTCCTACTGTGAGTATTTCACAAATCAGGGCCTTTCCGGAAAAAAATAAAATATTTTGAAATTTGAAAAAAATCTAAAAAAAGTTCGCAAAGGTGCACTTGAATAATTTCTAATTATGTCCAAACTATACAAGGCAAAATTTTAGTTTTAGTTTTATATTAAAAATATTGTCTTTTTAATAATATGTATAAAGTTTATTGATTTCGAAAGTTCAAAGATCAAAGTGGGACGTATAGAAATTAAACCGTTATAGCTCCAGGAACGATACTTTCTTAAAGATTTACATAATGTCAACATAACTCTTCTCTCAACTCGTGTAAATTTCCAAGGTGGACACTCGATTTTTTTTTAACCTGCTTCTACCAACTTCAAAGCGAAATAAAAAATGTTTGTAAAGCAATGATAATTTTGTTAAATTATACATCATAATTTAGCAAGTAAAATATTAAATAATGTACAGAACAACGAAAATGATAATGATAAAATGGTTTAGATTGAAAAGTGTAAAAATAGGTGTGTTTTAAGAAACAAATAAGTGTGGAGCCTAATAAACAAATTTGACGTCTATTGTTGACATAGCAGCAAGAAAGTATACAAACTTTATGAAAGTTGTAAATACTTATTACATGTTATACGAAATTTACAAAAGTTCTTAAAAAAAGACATGAAACAAAAATTATTTTCGTCACTGATAATTTTGAACAAAATTTCTAGTTTTATAAAAGTATAAAATGTTTTTGATACCACACATTAGTACTTTCCTTTTACATTTCACACATGCAGAGAAAAAACTACAGTTGTAGTGACCATAATCTAAGAGCAACATATAATTTTAACATATGATCACAGCGAAAAATAGAAATGATCCTAAAAATCAAAATTTTTCTTAAAGATCAAATTTTTTAATAAAAATCAAAATTTTTAATAAAAATCTAAATTTTTACTAAAAATTAAAATTTTACTGAAAATCAAATTTTTTTACAAAAAATCAAATATTTAGTAAAAATCAAAATTTTTATTAAAAAAAACTTTATTAAAAATCGAAATTTTTACTCAAAATCAGATTTTTTTTTTTTTGCTAAAAATCAAAAATTTTTAAGTCGATTTTTTCCAAATTGATTTTTTGTAAAATTATAGATTTTTGAAAAAAATTTAGATTTTTAATAAAATTTTAGATTTTTACTGATGTTTACACAAAATTAGATAAAAGAAAATTAGATTTTTTTTAATAAAAGTCATTTCGCAACAATTTAAATTTTATTTCGTGAGCAAAAAAAAATCACCAAATAATCATAAGTTGAGCGAAAAAATAGAATTAAAAGTGGAAAAATAATAAAACTCAAAAATAATCATTAAAATCGATTTTTTTTTTTAATAAAAAAATGAAAAAATAAAAAAATAAAAATCTTTTCGGATTTCGATATAACTTTTTTTGTGTATAAAATTTCTGTATTTAACACTTTAATCAGGGCAGTGCTTGCATCTGATTTTTTTTTTAAATTTCAAGAATAATGATTAAAACTTGTCCATTTTTCTGTATCCACATTCTTTTACGTAATATATATACATATATATATATATTTTTTTTTAATCCACACGTTAAGAAAAACTCTTCCGTTAACTAACCGTAAATACTGTTGAACAATATTGTACGAGAACTCAAGGAATAAAAAGTATTTATTAAGAAAGATGAAAAAAAAAATTAATAGAAAATAAAAAAAAAAAAGAATAACAACTTTAAACCAAACTGGAAGTAACATGCGAATTACATTTTGAATTTAAATTTTCATATTATTTCTATTTATTTATACTTTAACTCTATTTTCTTTAAAGTTTAAGAAAAGTGTGCGGTTTATTAGCGTAAACATAGCAAAAAGCCAAACACAGTCAACAAAGCAACATCATACAGGTGCGACAATTTCTTGTTAGTTCTCGTATCGTTCAAACAACAGCTGCCTTCTCTATTGGAGCTTTAGTAGACTCCATTCATTATAAGTTTAGCTGATGATGAGGCTCTTGCTAATGATGCTACTATGCGGTATTGTTGTTATTTAAGCTTCTGCTTTTTTTTTGTCTAAGACTCTTAAATATTTAAAACTGGAATGAAAAGTTGTAAAGGAAGATGTTCAAGAACAGCAGAACATAGAGAAAAAATGGGTTTTCATAAATTACGCACCCGTGTTAAAAATAAACAAACAAACAGACAAAAAGAAAATGTTGTTTAGAAAAAATTACAAAAAAAAAAAAAAAAAAAAAAATATTGCATAAAAATTAAACAGCATTTCCTTAATGATCGGTAGAGAAAGATATGCAAGAGACATTTGTAAACGGTAACTTGAAATTATTACCATTATTAGAATTTCATTCATTGTAATTAGCCAATAATGTAGATATTAACCAAAATAATTTTAGTTACAATTGTGGTTACTGTAAATTTTGTTTAAACTCTATTACGGATTATAAATTACAATTGTAATCAATAGTTTTTTAATTAGTTGTTTTGTATTGGCTCTATAGAATGACTTACGACTTTTTAACTATTGGCAACAAAATCCTTAAAATTAATTTAATATTGGACTGCAAAATGATCTTTAATTTTATTGAAATTATGACTATATAATAACCCTCAATTGTACTAAAAATTGTACTAAAAATATAATTACGGAGTAGTCTAAAATTGTACTAAAAATATGATGACACATTGATTTACAATTTTAGTGAATACATGACTATAGAATAACTTTCAATTGTACTAAAAATTTTACTAAAAACATGACTGAAGAATGTCCTCTGATTATACTAAAAACATAATGACAGAATGACCAAAATTTTTACTAAAAATATGACTAAAGAATGACCTACGAATGAACTAGAAATATTATTTCATCATAAATAAAGATTGTTGTAAAAATATTACTACAGGGAAATTATGTAATTTTTGTCATTTAAATCCCAACTTTATTTACTTAATTATATTGTAATATATTTACATTAAAGATAAAATACAATATATGTTATAACGATTTGCCTTCATAAAATTATCGGACCCTTTTCATATCACCATACATTAGTTAAAAATTGAGAATATCGGTATTTGAGTACCGTTTCCTCGATACCGGTATATGGGCCATTATCAAAAATGTTTGATTTTATTCCTTAAAAAACGATTTCTTATTGATGGCACATTAAAATCTATTTGCATACGAGTAAATATAAAGTAACTCGAATACATGTAAAATCAGTTCGCGTTAACAATTGCGTGAGGAGGCCACGAAAGTTGAAGAAGTTTTAAGTTTAACATATAAAAATTTTTACAAACAAGATGTTTATATATAATTATATGCAATATAGAAATCTACTGAGTTATTCAAATCAAATTAATGATACTTTCAATGTTTGATGGTACTATTGTAGCATAATTTAGGGTTTTCAAGCAAAATTTAAAAAAATTGTCTTTATGCTAAATATCGGTACGTATCTAAGTTACTTTCTCATATATTATACGAAAATATATTTCATTCAAGTTATTATTATTATTTTAACCCAAGTATTTTTTTTTTTTTTTTTTTTTTTTTGATACATAAATTTTTTTCTTTTCAAATTTTTTTTTTATGCGATTCTACATTTCCATTAAGCATTGGAAACACCTACTAATTATATCAGTTATATTTAATTTCTTGCTGGCTATGCAATGTCTGTTTTGCAAAAAAGAGTCTCGTTTTCAACTACAGACAATATTTGACTTAAATTTATGGTCCCTATCAATTATATTTATTACCGTTCTCATATCTACATATGTACAAGACTTATACAACTTGCAATTTGCTGTATAAAAATGCAATTTTTGCCTAATTTTCAGAAGGTCCATAATATTTTTTTATTAAGTTAATTAAAAATTCGACTTCGATTTTATTGGTAAAAATCACAAAAAACTAAGTTCACGCCTCTTGAAAGACTGACTTTTTCTCAAAATGTTCGCTCTCTTTTGCAAACCTTGAGACTATCTACTGCATTGTCTATTTCTGAAGCATCAACGATATATAGCGCAAAATACTAATAATTACAATAATTATTAATTCCTGTTTAAAAATTTGTATTCCGTTAAGAGACGTCTAGACCCCGCCCAAAAAAAAAAACAAAAAATATTAAGAATTAAAAAATTTTGTCATCAAAATTCGACCACCCTGTATTAAACTGTTGGAAATCTGCACAATAACAGAGAAGATGCGGAATTTATCTATAAAATCCGATTAGTTGATATAATATTGAGTGAGATCAAAAAGTATAAACGCGTGAACAAAAGAAGAATGGGAAAGTTAAGTAATTTTAAACCCTTTTTTCTAAGTTTTTGAACTTAAAACAACAAACATGAATATAAAATGAAACATATGGTGTTAAAATTTTGCACTTTATTAGTTTCAGGACTTATGATTTCAAAGCTGTAACCAGTTTGTTTCAAATATCATTATCACAAAACTTTTTAAGGATTAAAGTCAGATTCAGCTAGGTTAAAAATTTTTAACCAGTATTTCAGTTTAGAATAATAAAATATATTATATCCTATGTAATATGTATGTATTGTAAAAAATATTTCATATAATTTACTTGAAGTAATAAAAGATACGAAATTATTTTTAATAATACGATGTTATTCCATTCAAAAAATATTTATGGAATCTTGTTATTAAGAGTCTTGATAATTGTAAAAACTGACAAATTAAGATTTTTTCAATTAAATACTTTACTGAGTCGAAAATTTATTTCGACAACAAAAAATTAAAATTTTTTAAATTAAATTAAAAAAATTAATTTTTTTTTGTTTTCATTCGATAACGAGTAATATTCAGTTAATAATTTAATTAAAAAAATAATAATTTGAAAAAATGTAAACTTAAGCAACGTGTAAATTGAATGAATCAAAAAGTTAATTGAAACAAGTAAGAAAGTTATAGTCAGTCAAGCTCATCAATATCATACTCTATACCATTGCGTTTGTGTCTTAAAATTCTTTTGGAGGTTTTTGGCAATGGCCCAAATTGGATATAGTGATGTATACTTATATTTTATACTTATTTGTGTCAAATACTATCTTGATACTGTCATTTATGTGCGATTTGTGCGAGTTAAAGTGACTTTCGAAAGAGAGCCATATATGGCATCTTAGCCTGGACCGATCTTCGCGAAATTTGATATTCCGATTCACTCTTATACAAAACTAATTCGTGCTGACCTCTATTGAAATAGTGACATAAATAAGGCAATTGTAAGTGTTAAAACCCTAATCCGGAGGAACATTTTTATGGGGGCTAGATGAAATAATGGACCGATTATAACCAATTTCAATTGGCTTAATAGTTGTGTCAGAATAATCATATGTGCCAAATTTCAACAAAACTTTGTGCACAACTTTGTGCATGTGTCTACATGGACAGATAACCAGCCAGTCAGCCGTCCAGCCAGCCAGCCAGTCTGGCGGACCGACAGACATCGTTAAATCGACTCCAAAAATAATTCTGAGTCGATTGGTATACTTTAAGGTAGGTGTTGGGACACTTTTTTTTCCGTGTGTTACAAACATCAGCAGAAACGCATAATATCTCAATCACCTATGGTGGTGTAGGGTATAATAATGTTTATTGCAAGCTAAAGGTACAATGTATTTTATTCAAATTATTGTCTATCGGAATCTACGATTTTTCCCAACTTTCTACCAAATCCGAAGGCAATTTGAAATTTGTTTTTAGATAACCACAACCCCAGCTATCGGACATATATGTTATACATCAATGTATAGGGCATTTCCAGGAGGAAAACCTTAATTAAAATCTGCAAAACTGGACCATAAATGGTCGAGATATCTCCAAAAAGCCAAATATACTTCCAAAAAATTTATATGTTTTTGACTTTTTTAGGCCCCTAGATAAGCAACTTCGTTCTTTCACAAAACAATTTCGGTTTATTAGTAACTGAGATATCGGCAAAAATGCATTTTTAAAGTTTTCGAAGTCCCATAAATATTTTTCTAAAATTTCGTAATGTGAATAAACCAAATAGGTCTATAAACAACCGAGTTATTGGCAATTTTTTTTTTTATTTGTTTAATGGCTGCTTTTCATATAGTTATTGTTTTTATGGGCTCTGATAAACAACAACAACAATATTTGTTTTTATTCAACTTTTTTAAAACATCTATATAAGCTAGAGACTTCGTTCTTTCACAGAAAATTCGGAATTCTTTTCAGAAGTTTCGTATTTTTTTTTTTTTTATACTGTATCGGTCGATTGGTATCCAATATCAGTCAAAACGCACTTTTGAACTTTTGAAGCCCCTATATAAGCTACGATTTCGTTTTTGCGCAGATCTGTCATAAATACTTATTTTTCTCGAATTCAAATGGTCCATAAAGTTTCAAAACACCCTTTTTTATTTAATGTTGTCTTCCTTTTTTTTATACTCTTCACATAAAATGAAGTTTTTTTATTGCAATTTTTTTACGTTTTTTTTTTGCAGCAGCAGCTCAGCCGACGATTTGTTACTTGTTATGATGGAAAAATCTCTCGTGTAGACCCTACGTAAGAACAGTCAAATATAATTTTAATTAATTAAAAATGTTTTTTTTTTTTTTAATTTATTAAATAAAAGAATCGAAGCCAACGAAAACTTTAAAACTCCTAGCTTTAAATTCTTACCCTCCTAGGCCACATGTCATTTTGAAATTCTGAATTCAACAAATAGTTCTTCATAGTGTTGTAAATTGATTTCTATACTGTTCACATAAATGATAAGTACATATAATAATTTTTCAACAAAATTTTTATGGGTAAATATATTCTACAGGAAGTATTCTGGATTACAAATCTTCAAGCCGTGGTTCGTATCCACGTAGAATCCATTTGAATTTTGTTTTAATATGGGCATATTTTTTATGAAGTTTGACAAATAAATCTGAGTATGTGGGATGTTTTTTCTTAAAATATTATCTCGTAGATAATCAAATGGCATAAATCTTAAAGCCCCAAAGTTAAAAATTCTAAAAATTTTAAAATAACTTATTCAAGTTTAAAATATCTAATTCTAAGGTAATATTTTCGAAAAATAAAATTGCTGGTAGAAAACTGAAAAGGAGTTTGCAATTTTGCATATCTCTTCTTTATTCAGCTCTTCAATACATATGATCTGAGCGATTTTCCTTAGTTATATGGCCAAGGAGTTTTCGGGGACTCTTTATATTACAAATTTCCGATGTCGTGATTAACACCAGTTTACAAATACAAAGTATATTTCCAGATTAAAAAAAAAATTTTGATAAGGGATAAATATATGTTTATATATTTATGAAATATAGATTTTGTGAAGGGTGTAAAAGATATGAGTCAGACGAATATAACACTTCCACATGTTTTAATTTATATTGTCATTTTGTATTGTTGTTGTTTCATTAACTTTAAAATATATTAATTTTTCATATTACATCTCAACATGGGTGAGGGGTGCATGTATAGGATTCGGCACAGCCGAATATAGCACTCTAACATATTTCAAATAGTTTTTAACTGATCGCGAAAAATGAGGCCGAGCGTTGTCAAATTATGGACTCGTGTCTGGTCGCATATACTGACACTTTTTCGTTCAACGCTCCTTTCATACGTATCAATTGTATTCGGCACAGGTCAGTCGTGATCATTTCACTTTGCTCCATAAACCGTATTCTGGCGTGAAGTGGAGATATTCCGAAAGACAGAAATTCTTCATTAATACTCCTTGTTTTATCAATATCCGAAAATTGTGATTTCGTCTCATCACATAGTGAGCATTTCCAAAAAGCAGATGTTTCCGTAATGGCATTACTAACCTTTCCATCAATCATTGTTAGACTAAGTTGAAAGGATATGTCGAATGTGTATTGGTTTATGGTTATTAAAATAGGTTGTAAATCATTTATTTCATCTTTAATATATTCCACTAAATCCTTTGTTGTTGTCTTCGACTCCCTTGTGTATTCGAACCAAATAGGTCTGCAAAAATGTTTTGGTCCTGGAGTGGTGTTCAGCCACATATCTTCAAATGAGTTTTTACACTTTGATGAAGATTGCTTTAAGGAATAAGATCGCATTCTTAATGGCAGCAAAGATGCTATAAATACGCTTTTATAATCCGCCATTTTCTTACTTCCACTAGCATGCTTATATTCAGGAACTGTTTCCAACTGATCTGCAGAAAAATCTGCAAATATCCTGGTAACTGTATTCTCAAGCAAAGAAGATAGCTCTACACATACTTCCTTTTCGGTAACCGAAATAGATGGTAAAATAGTTTGCTTTTTTTCTTGAATATCCTTGTATGATGGTAGAATTGAGTGTCCCTTTTGAAGCCGAGCTTTTCTTAAAATTTGATATTTGTTTCGGCTGAGATCCAGTTCAAGCATTGAAGCAATTGCTTCTTCCTCTGTAAAATTGGATTGTTATGTTGGAGTAGGTACACTTTCGGCAATCCGTTTAAGACGTTTTAGTGATGCAGTTGGCAGTATTTCAGCTATATTAATTGCACTCTTAGGTTGCTTCTCCTTTTTTAACATTTCTCTGAATGTATCAGAAACTTCTTCATTCGAAATTATAGAAAGATTATGGGCCAGTTTTTTCTTCTTAGATCTTGTACTTAAATCATCATATGTCTTGCAGGGTGCTCCAGTTGATATTTTGCACGCCGATATTTCTATATCAGTATCCATCCAATCAGAATGTTTACTTTTTAATCTGTTAGTAAGCTGACTCAAGGTCTTCATTTTTACGTCATACAACTTTAAAAAGCACTCTATCTGAGATTTACCAATGACATCGACTTTTCCATGATATGTAGTTTTTATGAATTCTACTATAGCTTCCAAACGATTAAGATCACTTTTAGATAAACTCCACAGAACACAACACAATTGTTAATGTTTCAATTTAATCACCATGGTAATAAACTTCGTTATGATGTTGATAAGGATTACCTGCGCATTTATATATATCTATTAGATATATCGCACAGGTATATATATTTATATTTAGGTAAAATATCTGAAAGAGTCAATTTGGAAGAGTACCTATACCGAATTCATTGATATTATATGTTGCTGTTAGGTATCACCGGAAAGGATATTACCTGTGCATTGTCACTAGCTCATCAAAATATAGATTTTGAACCATCAGTAATAGATAAATGCTGCAGCTTGGTATCACCGGAAAGTATACCTGTACTATGCCACTAGATCATAAATATATAAATTTTTACCCATCAACAATAGATAAATACATTTGTTAAATTTAGGTAAACACCATAAATGTAAACTAATAAAATACTTATTGATTAAGTTAAAATAGACATTTTTTGTTTGTTTTGTTATTTTAAATTCATTAATAGCAATATATGAATGCTTAGAAAAGGATAAAGATTTACTTAAATTTGGGAAATGTGGCAACCCTGTTAAAAATAAATATTTATTAATTATTTTTATAAAAATATTTTGTGTATAGATATTAGTAAAAGTATACAGAAATATTCATAATTTTCTAAGTAATTATACACGCAAAACTAAAAGCAAAAGTTGCAAGTTTGTAAAAATATAGTCATATATACAATAAATTGGAAATATAAAAGTTAAAAGGCGCATATTTCTGAAATGAGGCATGATATTGACTTGAATCTTTTTGCAGAAGATCGGAAATTATATATGCTAAAGGATATGGAATACATATTTTTAAAATTTCTTTTGCCATTTAGAAATAAACCAAACAAAAGGCCCAATTTGGGGTTTTTGGAGAAAATACAAATTTTTAATTGTAATAACATATTTGTTTATAAAGATATCTTAATGAAATTTGCAGGAAATGTGGATCTTATTACTATAAATGAAAGCGCGTTAACCAAATTTCAATCGGTAGAGTTTTTCTAAATTCCCAAATAAACTAATCAAAATTCCCAAAAATAGGATTTTTTACATTTTTGGCTAAAAAATCCACATTCTTAAAATATATTCCACTTGTCGATTCGTGCTTTGGGATTTGAGAAAATATGGTCTAAAATCAAAACTTTCATATATAATGAGTCGAATGCGGGAGGGTATGTACCATGACCAATTGAGTTATTGGGCTTTTTTATCTTAAAGTCATCTCTGTGAAGTTACCTTTCAGAAAAGTACAAAATTATTATATGTTGCTAAAGAAAATTTTATTTTAGATAAAAAGGAGTGTAGATACTTTTTCGGCTAAAAAAAACACAAAAAGTCGATTTATTTGCAATTTTCAAAATCAAAATCGTTTATTTTTGGACTCGGTGAAGATATCTACTTCCATTTTTTTTATCAATAGATAATTTTGTTCTTTAACTAGATAGCAAAAAACCGAATAAAATCGGTCGAAAATAATAGGATATATATGAAAAAAACTGGACCAAGAACATTACAATTATGGTGCTTAAAAATTCAAACGCAAATAACTTGAAAACTATAAGAGATAAATAGGACATATAATCATGTTTTTTATAGGTCTTATCAGGGCCTACAACAATATATAAAAATATTTGAAATCGGACGAGAAACAAAAATTTTGCAAGCGATTAAAAATTGTTTATGTCAGAGGTACCTAAATTTGAGCCCCCTTAGCTCCGCCCCTGGGGGGATTGTTGTGCCCCCCTTCTAAACATAACATTTTTCCCTCCTCTGCTACGCCTGTACTAAATTTCATGAAAATCCAACCGGCCGATCAGAAGTTACAGATTTATTTCCAAAAAATTTCGATTCTGCACCACTGTGTAGTGTTTTTCGGAGGAAGGGTTTATAAGGAGCCTATGGACCGATCCTCATTTGGTACACAGATTTATATTTATATGAAACTTATTTGTGTTCAATTTCATTTAATCATTGTAATATTTAAGGCATTTATGACTATTAAAAAAAAAAAGATCTAAAAAGGACTAAATTTAAGAAGGCAACATTTTTTTTTTTTTTTTTTTTTTGTATAATCAAGACAAGTTTTGTGAAAAAGCGCAAAAATGGAACAAAATGAAACTTCTTTTGAAAAGCAAAAAACAAACATATAAGCAACATTTTTACCATTAATCAGTCATATTAAAATAATATATTAATAGCAACTAAAATAATAAAATATTAACAGCAAACTGGGTAAATTAAAATACAGGTTATGGAGATTATATTATTATGAAATGCGGTCTAAAATTGTTCAGTTCTTTCAACACTTCTACACATCTTAATTCTTGAAGACATTTTTCTAAATAAAGTTTCTTTACGAATTATTATGATCTCTAGGTTATTAGGCCTTTGACAAATATAGAGAGAACTTAGTACAAAAATTGTCAAATAAAAGTAAAAATTTTGAAAAAAAAATAACGTCACCCCATTAAATTACTTGTCCGGTTTGAAAAAGTAAAAAAGAACTAAAAGAAAAATATTAAAAGTACAAAATTTTTCGCGTTTTGGACTACTAAAAACGGGCTAAATGTAGCCCGAAAAGTGCTAAATTGGCATCACTGAAAATACCTCTCAAATGATACTATATTTTGTATGTTTTTCTTTAGATGAAAATACAGAAATTTCCAAAAAGAATTTGCAGCAGCAGAACCGAAATATCATAAAATATCATAAAACATAACAATGTTAATTTTCAGGAGGGTAACAGAAACACTTTTTTGAGTGAGTCATCTTAATATAGATTTATATATATGTAATTCAGTGTTTTTGTGAAATTTAGTTAAAAATAATTAAGAAATTTAACTTTTTATAACGCTTTTAATAATAACTGTATATATCGGTATTTTAATTTCGGATATAATGTAAAATACCGCTACTGATACAGGTATTCACTTTACATAATATATATGTCAGTACATAAAAATTAAATTAAATTCGGTATTCCATCGATACCGTTATTCACTTTGGTTTGCAACCTTGGTTTTTGTACAGACCTTGTCTCCACATTAGAGCAGTTTCTTCGCCACTTATTCTGAAATTTTTGGCGGCTTTGTGCTATCTATTTGGTCTTCTTTAATAAGCTTTTCATCAGTGGCCAATATCTCTCAGTTCGGTGGATATCCAGGTAATTTGAGGGATTTACTTCCTCAGGAACAAAATTTATATTATTTGCGTTGTGCAATTCGATTGTGTCTTTTGCATAGTGAGTGGTAACTACATTTGGCTAAAATAGCACAGAACCATTGTGTTGTTGATAAAGAGTTTTTATAGACCTTTCTGAATACTTTTCGATAAAAATATTGGCGTTTAATAGTCCTTTTACAACCATCTCTTTATGTCTTATATAGCGCAGCAACTAATAGACAGATAAATTTCCCAAAAAATTTATAATTTTTTGGAAATTTAAAAATGTTTTTTGTGCATCCTTTACATAGACCTCTTCTCTGCATCACATAACCCACTTAACCGAATCTATTGAAAGATTTACATCCCGAAGTACTTTACTAAGCGTTACCGTTGGCAACGTTAGTAGCCAATTGCCCCTTTTTCAACCACCTAGCCACTTTTATGGCTCCTTTTTGAAAATGGAATTAAATGACGACCTTTTTAGACTTTATGCTAAATGACGACAAACTATCTTAACCCATTATATATTAATTCCAACGAAGGAATTAATTATTTTGAGATTGTTTTACAATATAATGATGTAATAAGACCCCGAAGAGTTTATAAATGAACTGAAACTATTGGAAACTAAAGCTAATGATAAAGTTTCCAAACAACTATTAAAAACATCAAATGCTGAATCGTTTTAGTCCGGAAAATTAAAAAATATATTTGATGAATACTTATATTCTAATTTATACTTTTTCTTTGGCTCATAGCACTGTCTCGGAATGTCTTTTTTCTTAATTAAAGTCAATACTTATAAATCTATGCTTTCAGTCTTAAATTTGTTAGACGTTGATTAGTATGACGTCATACAAAAGTACAGATGTTTAATTCATGAAAATAAAAATTTATGTTAACTATTTTTATGAAAAAATCCTCATTCTTTCCGTTATAAAAATTATTATAATTAAATTATTTTGTAACTAATAAAAGTGAATTGAATAATTTTTCTTAATGTACAATACTTTTGTTTTTTATAAAATAAACAAATTTCCATAAGTTTTTTATGTATTGAAGCATTTGGCACCTGATTTTTTAAAAAAAAATCCCCTTTTTTGGCGACTTTATTTTTTGAGATCCCCTTTTTTAGACATTTTTTAAAAAATTCTCAACGGTAACGCTGACTTTATTATACCTTTATTAGGACATACTTGAAGTATTTTGTAAAAAATTGTTTCTCGATTTTTTTTTCTTGAACCAATTGTATTCTCTTAAGGTTAAGAACGAAAAATTTTGTTAAAAAATAGCACTTGTTTTGTACATATTTGGTTTATGGTTGCCAAGTAAGATTACCAGACGGCCTTGAATGAACTTGATTGTCAAGATATTTAGAAGCTGATAAGTTACAAGTTCGAATGTAATTTCTGAAAGCAATTTATAGTTATGTAAAAAGTTTAACGAAATTTGAACTGTTGATGAATAATATATATATATATATATATATATATATATATATATATTTTATTTTACAGAATACAATGCTGGGAACTGTTTTAAATTTAAACAAATATTTTTCAGAACAAATTGATTACGATATACAATGAGCTGTTACAATGTTTACTCGAAATTTATTTGAAAACTTCCAAAACAAATTCGTTTATACGATGTTGTCGTTTTAATTAATGTTGTGAGAAATCCTCAAAATGAATATTGAAATATTTGTATTGAGTTAATATATAGGCGATTGTGAAGTTCTTTTTTTTGGAAACTAAGCACGTTTTTCAGGAATGACAAGTTAGATCACAATTTGAATCTGGCAACCCTATTGTCAAGTACCCTAAAAACATTTCGAAGATACCTTCCTGGAAGAGATTTACGCAGTATCTTCTTTTTATTTTTTGGACGAAAATCATCAAAGCAGTATTTTTCTAATATTTCATTTTTAACAGTTTAAAGAAAATTAGGCAATAAACAACAACAAAAAAATATATAAAATTAACATTTTTATTATTTTTATCCCCCAGCGCCCCTTTTTTCAGTAAGTAGATTATCACCTCCGAAATTAATTGATGAGTTCACCTGGAAGAAATTAATGCGTACTTTTATTTTTCAGTTGTCGAAAAATTTTTCAAAAATGAAAAAATATTGAGAAAATTTGTTTGCCTTTTAGCAAAAAATTTATATTTTATGTGAGCATTTAAGATTTGTGTGCATGCATGCTTTACAAGATGTAAAAGATTTCTTTATTATACTATTTCAAGATTTATTTAGTGATAATTTTTCTCAATATTAATTACATCTTCCCGAAGGTTATCTGGCAGTATCGTCTTTTTTTCACCTAGATGATTACCTAGCAATACTGCCCATTTTTCTTCCAGGCGTATGGACTTCTTACTGCTTAGATGTATCGCCTGTGATGCACAATCTCTCTCGATGGGGGAAACTTCCGCAGTATGAATACGATTGTTGCAGCAATAAAATTTTTCTTCTAAGCAATATGAATTCGAATCACTCTCATTATTTTGCTTGTAGGGTAATATTATCTTTAAGAAATGTGAATTTTTTCGTGAACGGGCCTTATAATACGTCTTCAAAATCATCTATACTTGTGCTGTAAATTTACAAAACCAATTTTCGAAATGCAAAATATTTATTTATGACAAATTTTAAAAAATCAAGGCTCTGGAATTATTCGCCACATTTTAAATCATCAATTTCCAGAGTTAACTATCAAATTGTTTAAGACTGGTTTATTAACTTTTAATATAATTGTTTTCCCTTCTTTTTAAAATATTTAAAATCTACTTACTTTTTCATACTTTTCTAATTTTCTTATTTCTCTATGCACTTTTATTTCATGTTGCTAATTTACATTCAAAATTTATTCATTTAACTAAGTCATTGTAATGGTCTAATTAGTTTCATGTTTAATATGTTTAATTTAGACTTTAATTTATTTCTCTTAAAGTTTTCTTTTTCTTTTAGGTAAATTTTCATTTTAGTTGGCGCAAGCAAAAGTTCTACTAATATTTATAGAAAAGACTAAAAATCATGTTAATAGTTTTTTTTTTTTAATTTTACTTTAATTATAAATACGAAAACAAGCAAAAACAGAAATTAGCATATAACAAATATTTCATTTTCATTTAAGTAATGTTGTCATGGGGATTTTTAATTTTTAATAAAATACAAAAACAAATATGTATGTATTTTTATTAAAAAGTATGTAAAATATGTATATGTATAATGACAAACTTATCATTCCGTTTGTGGTTTCTACAATATTCATCTCAGACCCCATAAAGTATATATTTTCTGGATCCTTAGTGATACAGAAGACAATATAACGTATCTCCGTCTGTCCATCTGTCTGTTGAAGTCAGTTTTAGAAAGTTCCATTTATCGGATATACATATATGTTTTATATATCCAATTATAGGGAATATTCATTAAAGGGACACAAGTAAAAATTAACAAAATCGATACATTATTGACCGAGATATCACCAAATAAACCGCAAAGGCCTTTAAAACCGTATTTACATTCGACTTTTCTAGCAACTTTTTTTTGCACAGAAAAGATATGAACAAAATCGGTTCATTGGTAACTGAGATATCAGTCAAAATGCATTTTTGGACTTTGTGCTAAATTTCGGCGTGTAGTCTTTTGCTGCATTTATCGAACGTATCTCCAGGTGGCGGATAGGGGGGATTGGTTATAAGGCACATGATCTGTTCATTTTGGTATATGCATACAGGCTCCTAATTTGAGTGTTCAAATCATGTGTATTATCTCTGGTCCTAGAATTCCTTTGACACTCTCGCGTACCGAATAAATGCAGAACACTTTAAGGTCAAGGTGGTTGGTAGCAGTGTCGAGGACTTGAATGGTTAATTGGTGCCTAAATAAACTAACAGATAACAGCTCCCCTACAACGCCCATGGTACGGGTTGGTTGTAAGTTGCAGCCAAGTCCTCACACGCCGTCACTGCGCGAGATGGTCCTCCTTTTTGCTGGCATACTCGTGGGACGAAAATAGATTTTTCAATTAATTATTCCATTAGGACAGAAGACGAACGGTCGCAGGGCGACAGGACAGACACAGGCAACGATTTATTGATGATAGGGGTCCAACGAGATATTCTAGCACAGGGTCTAATGTCAGAGACGGATGAGATTCTGGGCATCTCGAGGGATTCCTTTGCTGGGACCAGTGCCACACAGAAGCTCGGGGATCTTTCTCTTGGATCTGAAGGTGAGCATGAGATCGCTGTGATCTCAACTCGCGCTCAGAGTCAAGAGGGGAACCGGAGCGTCGAGGCGAAGTCGGAGCGGGGGGATGTTTCCACTGGCTGAGGATATCTTACATCTAGCGCTACTTTAGTTCGGCAAGACATGGTAATGCAAGATACGATAACCGATGTCACATGCCGAACTAAAGAAAAAAAGGCTCGGAGTGGCGCAAGAGCTTCTCTTATCTATCTGCATAAGCTAGCTAAGAGGGGCTCATTGTAGGCAAGTATAGGTACTTTGTCAGAATTCACAGGGGGAACGTTAAGAGATTCTAACGAATCTGCGGGCCTGACTCTCTGAGAATGTCTTATCCTGAAGAATTGAGTAAGAATGTGGGCAGCACTCCAAAGGTGTCTCATGAGGGCACAGGAGGAAGGTCAATATCCTCAACGATCCATGTCGGAGCGGAAAATAAAGTTGATAACGAACCAGCCGAACCTGCAACCCTTTTGAAACAGCAGAACACTGGCAAGCCAAAGTGGTGGTAAGGCTGATAATGCACCAGCCAGCAAATCTGGCAATTCGCAAAAGATTGTCAGGAATGATAGGTCTGGATATGATCAGCTATCGACAAATAATAAGGCAGTCAGTCATTGGTGGGGTTGCTAAAATCTATGGCATACTGCCTTATACTTCGAGCGCTGTTGGTTAAAACCCATACGGTCCTTCTAAGAGTCCCCAAAAGGGGGTCATTAAAAGGGCCAGATCTGGGGATGACCAGCAAACCTCGATTGCCAAAAAGGCTGCTCGCACACTTTCCAGCTCTGCTAAGGGCCCCCACAAGGAGGTTGCTAAAAGTTCTGAGTCAGGAAGCGATCAGCCCTCAACATCGAAGGAGGCAAATGAATCAGTGTTACAGAACTGTATACAAGCTGCTGTCATTGACAAAGTTGATCCAGATGGGAGCATCAGCGTTGAGCTATGGCGACGGATTGATCACAAGCTCATTGAAGAGATCGCCCTCGTAAGAGGAAGGCCAGACGAGGTATCCTTCAAAGGCGTGGACTGGATGAAGGGAGTTAAAACTATCAACTGCGGTAATAAGAAATCTTTTGAATTTCTTAAAAGCGCAGTCTCTTTATCTGGGGGGCGAAACTTGAGGTGATACTGGCGTCTGAGTTGCCCCTGCTTATAATAGTGATGGTATGGTTTCCTCCACCCATTCCAGAGGTATTTTGACAATATTGGAAAATCAGAATGTAGGTCTTGTTACACGTCAATGGAAGATTGTGAACTCCATGACCTGTAAGGAGAACCAAGGCAGAGACTTCAGATTCGCAGTGGATCAGGAGTCTCTGAGTTGTCAATTTGGTTTTTGGGCTAATTAGATTTAGGTATGCCAAATCTGATAAACCCAAAGAGGTTATCAGTGGTGCAAATTAATTTTCATCACTGTGACGCAGTCTCAACCGAATTGACAAGACTCCTCATTGACTCCAAAGTGGACGTTGCCCTTATACAGGAGCCCTGGATTAGCATACCAAGGTTTGCGGTTTAAGGACCGCTGGATATAACCTGTTCATACCGTCCACATTGGAGAAAGTAAGGACATGTATACTGTCTAGGAATGATTTGAATATTAATCTTCTTCATTCGTTTAGCAACGGAGACCTTACAGCTGACCAGTAGGAGGTCATTGGAGGCAGTAGGCTTATACTGGCATCCGTGTATATGCCATATGAGGGGGCCTATCAGCCGGGCATCGCTCTGCAGCATTTGGCGGAGCACAGCAGGAGGAGAGAAATGTACATGGTTCTGGCATGTGATGCGAATGCTCACCACTACCAATGGGGAAGCAGAGACGTCAACAAGAGGTGTGAGTTAGTGTTTGATTTTAGAACTAGTTGTGATCTTTATATCTTTATATATATATAATAGGGGTAATGATTCTACATTCAAAACGAAAGATATGGGAACAGTTATAGATATAACTGTGAATTTGGGGGTGAATTCGTCAAGGACTGGAGGGTGGCTTTTCAGACCATAGCATGATAAACTTGAGTCTTGAATTTGTGAAACCGAGGGGAAGGCCTTATAGGAACTCCAGAAGGGCAGATTGGAAGTCCTTCGGTGTGTTAGTTAATAGGGCTGGAGAAATTCAGCTGAGGATATCGAGGAAATCGTGAATAATTTCACGGATGTACTTAAGAATAGCTTTGAGCTAAGCTGCCCGGTGATTTATTCTGGCAAAGGGGGCAGCCAAAATGGTGGACCAGTGAACTTAAGGTCCAACGGTTTACAGTTAGAAGACTGTTCAATAGAGCCAAGCTATCGAGGAGTCAGACTGACTGGGACAGCTATAGGGAAAGCTTCATTAAGTATAAGAAGGACATAAGAAGGGCGAAATGGACATCATGGATGAATTTCTGTGATCCGTGGAGTCGGTTAACTCGTAGACGGAGTCTAGCTCGGAGTCCCTCAGCTTACTGGTGGAGACTCACTTCCCTGGCAGTAAGGATGTAGAATCTCATGGGAGGACAGGTAGTGTCAGTGATAACCTACAGTCCGGACCAGATAAGAGTGATATCAATGCGGTAGAGGAGATAATCACTGGAGACAAGGTAAGATGGGCAGTAAACTCATTTGAGCCACATTAATCACCGGGCCCAGATGGCATTTTTCCGTTACAGAATGTCAATGATAGAGTCATCCCACTACTCGTGAAGATATTTAGAGAATGTCATAAAGTGAGATATATTCCCAGGGGTCATTTTCATACCCAAAGCGGGTAGAACAACACACTCGAAGGCCAAGAACATAGACCGATCAGTCTTTTCTACTTAAGACAATAGTAAGATTGATCGATTTATATCCAACTTTAAGTAAGTCTGTTGAGAGTGCTCTGCATGATGTAGTAAGTTTTATTGAACAGGGTCTGCTGCATAAGGAATACACTTTGGCAGCGTTCCTCGATATAGAAGGAGCCTGATGCTAAGCAGGGTTATCAACTCGAGTATAGGAGATACTTGCATAAAGAAGCTTGTGACAAGGGGCACACCGCAAGGGGGGGGTTCTTTCACCATTATTGTGGTTTTTGGCAATGAACGTCATACTGAGACATTTCGATGCCATGGGAAGGAAAATCGTAGCCTACGCTGACGATGTGGTATTGTTGGTGTCGGGTAAATTTCTACATACGATCAGCGAGGTCATGCAATCTGGGCTGCGAGAACTTTCCCAATGGGCAAATAGTAATGGATTGAAACTCAACCTTGAAAAGACTGAACTAGTTATGTTTACCAGGAGTTATAAGATTGAGATATTTAGTCTACCAGCTTTGAATGGCACGGAACTCAGTTTGTCAAAGGAGGAAAATTACCTGGGAATTTACTTGGACGCATGCAGGAACTCTATAGGGAAGAACTGGGGTCTAAATCCAGTAATTGTATATTGGATATACACACCGATTGTGAGACGTATAGGAACCTTCTTTCTAAAGTTCAGAGATGTGCTTCAATTGGCAATACGGGTGCCATAAGAAATACCTCAGGCAGCACTGAACATAATTCTCCACCTTCTGCCAATTGAGGAGTTCGTGAAATAAATGACTATGCGGAGCTTATTTAGACTGAAAGAATTGGGATTAATAGGGAGCTTCACCGAGGGGCATGTTAGCATACTTAATGAACTCAAGTTTGATAGTCGAACATTATCCTCAGCCGCCCAAACGAATGTCGGTACTATAATTAACTTCGGGGCTACTCCCCTTATTGAAATCCCTAGTAGGGACCTCTGGACTGGAGGGGAAAAGCTCCACGGAGGCTGCGTTATCTTCACAGACTGACTATATATCTGAATAATCAGGCAACACTAATGGCAATGACATGTTATTATCCAGATTGGTAATTGAGTGTAGGAGGGAATTTAGAAGGCTACATGCCTATAGAATAAGACTCTGTTGGGTTCCTGGTCACTGTGATATTCTCGGCAATGAAATAGCCGATGAGCTAGCTCGTAAGGGCTCGGAGCTGAACAGGTCTTTTATGGAGTTATCGGTTAGGATTCCAATTGGGACATATTTCAAGCCCATAAGGGAATGGACTCTAGGAAGAACGAATCATGCTTGGAGAAGCAGAATGGACTGCAGGGTATATAGGGCGTTCTGGCCTAGTCTTAAACCAGCAAATCTAAGGGTCATTGTTGGTAGATTACCTCGCTATAGGGAATGTGACCAGTAAGTGGGACACCGGCACGTCAGACTTTTGTAGGACGTGCGGTGATGTGAAGGAAATAGAGACAGTGGAACACATACTCTGTCATTGCGTAGGGCTTTAACGTAGTAGACTGAAGTGGTTTGGAAGCCATATTCTACACGAACTGGAGGAGATTGCGGGTAGTGAAATCGACAACCTTATAGGGTTCGTAATGGAGATAAAGTGGCTTAGAGGAAGTCGAGGTTGATTGATGGGTCTTTGGTTCCACACCTTTCTTTTCTTATATTTCTTTTCCTTTCTTTCTACTTTCTTCCTACTCTTGTGCCTTATTCTACCACGGATTTTATCTTCCTTCATTTTATTAACTTTCTCTGGTATTTATAAAGGGATCACAATGGACCGGATGGTCTCTGGTTGGAGGCGTGAATACGCCTCCCTTTTAAACTTAACCTAACCTTGTATGTTAAATATCAACAATAATATAAATTATTTTAAAATCTATTTCATTTTGAATACCAAAAATTGCAACTTTTTTCGTTTAGTATGAAAAATAAAATATCAGAAATATCAAAATTTTATTATTTTTTTTTTTTTTTTTTGGTTTGTAAAAAATAAACACGTTTTAGAAACTAAAATATGACAAAAATGTAAAAAAAAATTAAATATTATGTGTGTATGATAAAATGTGCAGCGAATGTTATTTGAAGGGATAATTTTATTAATTTTTTGTTTTTTTTTTTCACACAGCACATGTACAATGCCGGTCAAAAAAAAAAAAATAATAATAAAAAAATAGCACCATTGATATATTTATTTTTATAGCAATAAAAAAGTCACATGCTTTTCATTTGTACATCACTGTATAATAATATTATGCTAAGTGTATTCTCTCTGAGCTTACTTGTTTTTTATATTTCAGAAAAAAATTAACGGATCTTTTCCTATGATCGATATTTAGAAAAAACTTTGATTTTGGAATTTTAGTTTCAAATAAAAAAGTTTAAATAAATAAACTTGAAACAAATTTTATAGATAGAAATGGGGCGTAACAAGCTTTGTACATACGTCTGAAAAACTATTATTATGAAAATGGTTTCTGAAGGTAAACCATATTCTGAAATAAGAAATTTGATTGGATGTTCCAATAAAATAATTGTAAATGCTATAAAATTTGTCCAAAGAGCTGAAACACGTGGCCGCAAGAAAGTAATGTCCCCTTTAATGGTTAAACATTTGGTCAGACAAAGCAAGAAACCCCCATTTATGGCAGCTCAAGAAGGAACTAAAAGTAACTACAAATTTTTAAGCTATTCGTCGTAGATTAAGAGACAATATATTAAATGCCCGTAGTCCCCGAAAAGTGCCACTGCTCACGTGTAAGCACGTTGCAAAATATTTGGAGGTTTCTAAAACTCATTTAAATTTGCCTGTTGAAAAGTGGAGGAATGTTCTATGGACAGATGAGCCCAAAGTTGTTTTATTTAGAGCAAAGGTTCACGTTCCTATGTCAGAAGACTCCCAATGCAATTTTGAACCTATACATTTGATCAAACCAACCATGGATGAGAAAATTTATGTTGATATCCTACGAGATATTATACTCTTTTATGCTTCTGAAGAAATACCGCTAATATGGGTCCTTCAGCAAGACGATGACCCGAAGTATACCAACAAACTTGAAAAAAGTGGCTTCTGGAAAATAACATAAACCTAATGAAGTGGTCCGCTATGGACAAATATAAAGTAGGGTGTATCTCAAATACAACCAACTATTAATGAAGCCCTTTGGATGGCTGTCCAGCGAATCTGGAATTCAATATCAGTTGAAAGATGTCATAACCTAGTAAATTCGATGCCAAGACGCTGTGCAACAGTCATTGCCAATAAAGTGAATGTGCCAAAATATTAATTTTTAAATGCACATGGATGATAATAATAGTGAATTCAAAATGTTTAATTTATTTAAATTTGTTCATAGTTTAAGTACTTATTTTTTAGCACAATAGAATCTAGTGCTATTTTTTTGACTGAGTGTCTTTTTAAATTTTGTTTTCAAAAATTTTAAATTCATATTAAAAGCTAAGCAAAATAAACTTATTTTGTTTAATAATACACAATCATATAAGCATCTTGTGTCACGGTTTCAATTAAATCAATTGAACCTCATTGAAAATATAAAACGAAGTAAATTTTTTCTTATAGTGGTGCTATTTTTTTGACCGCAGCTGTATATAAAGAATGGGGACTTGTTAGGATTGTAAAAAAGAGAACTAATTTCTTTACTATTTACTTATATTATGGATACTACTTGACTTTAATAATAGGATAACGGTATAAAATTAATGTAATTTTTTATTAATTTCTTTTTAATTTAGAATAAAATAAATTTTTCATCAGAAAAAAATCTTAGAAAATGTTCACTAACATATAAAAAATGATGTTGACGATTTCAAATAGTGGATTCGACAATTCTTTTCTCAAAATTGGAGAAATTCGCATCAAATTTAACTGACAACTATGATAAGCTTTAAGCTTAAAAATGTTCGATGTAGTTTTAGTAACGAATATTTATGCATGCACATGCCGTTCGCGTTAATAATTTTTATCAAAAAAATCTTAAAAATAGAGGTTTCGCTTAATGAAAACCGAAACAACGCGATTTTATAAAACTTCTAAGGTAGTATCAGCATATGTCAAAACTATAACAGTCTCTTCAGTATATATCTAAATACTCTGGAAACAACAATTTTTAATTTTATTTCTTGAACGATTTCGTAAATAGCAAAATAGTATTTGTTTAAAATTTCAAAAAGTTATGGATAATAATAGACATATTTTGGGACAGTTTGCTGAAAAGTTTAAGAGAAGGTTTTGGAAAATATGGTCATTTAAACATTATATTCCTTACAAAAAGCGTCCACAAAATTATAAATCCTTAAAAGATTTTGACGCCCACTGAATTTTTGTATTAAGCAAATAAAAGACCTTTCATTTGACATCAATATTAATGTCATTTATATTTTTTTTACTAATATTTACGCTAATTTTATGGAAGTTTGTGGTGATGCTATCCCACTCCTGGTTTCCTTTAGAAAATCACTTCATCTTTTAAATTCTATTCTCCAACTTTAATTTTACTTATGCGCGCAAATTTAAAATATCGTATATTTTTGGTTTCATTTTTCACCAGCTCATAACCTTTCATCAGATAGTAATATAGTAAATTGTTATACAACATATCAATTTACTAATTCTTGTCTCCCGACTGGTTAATGTCTTGAGCCTAAAAGATGTTAATTGCGAGTGTAAAGATAAAATGAATCAATAAATCTTCGAAAGTTTCTACTCAGTTTTTTATATTTTTTAGCTTTATATGCATATAGTTCCGTGAGATGGATTTCTTAGTTATTTTTTAAGGTGTACCAAAATTCGTCAACACTTTTCCTATTTTCAAAACTAATTTTGGAAACATAAGACTCATGAAGTAGGATTAAAAGAAATTCTGAGCTTTTTTAAATTGCTCATATATATTCTGGGTATAAGACGTTCTAACAAAGTCCGTCCATCTGTTCGTCTATATGTGTGTTGAAAGAAGGATAGGGCTTAGGACGGACCACTTAGGGAAACAAAATTTTGCTTAAATATTTGTTGCTAAATCGGTTCATAAACAAAAAAGTTATTGGCCTAATACTAGAAAATCACGGTTCCGTCATAATTCCAAATCTTACTTTTCCGCCAATATCTCTCCTAAAAAAGTATATATGCCAACGAAATTTTGTACAAATAGCTTAAGAAACAATGAAAACCTGGAAACCAAAAATGGGCGCGATCTGCTAACTTCACCGATCACCATCCATACAAGGTAAAATGATTAAGGTAGCGCAATAAGTTGCAGATTTTGACTTGTTTTATTTTAAAACAAACATTTAAAGCATGGACGCATATAAGAGCGTCTAAACCATAAAGAAAATTTTAAAGGAGACTATAAAAACTTTTTAAAATCATAAAACTTAATAATTTTCTTACCTTTTTTCAATATTTGGTAAGATTTATTAAACATATATCAATATACAAAATTTTGCGGCTAAGCTATTAAAATAGGATAAGGGCTTATATCCATATATCTTTGTAGAACAATAGTAGTAATGAATGTTTATAAATGCTTTACATTTATCACGACTTCATTAAAATCAGGACCAAGTGAAATGTATATATTCATAAATCAGTGTGCCAAATTTCATGAAGATAGGTAGAAAATTGACAATGACAAATAAGCCCATTTTCCTAAAATCACTAAAGTGCATAAGTCCAATGCAATTTCTGGCACAATAATAATAACAGTAATAATTATAATAATAGTAATATTTGACGCGAATAAGTTATAGATGGGTAGAAAACCTAATGCAAAGTCTTATAACAGTCGGTCCATAATTGATCATTGCTCTCTCATAAGACCTACTTTCGAGAAGCAGACGCATAATAAATATAATTTAAATGGTGTTATCACTATATTATTACATATACATATGTTTCACAGAAATATTATTACACCATCAAACCTTATAACAACCGATCGACAGTGGACCATAGGTCGCATGAAAGACCCCCTTCGCATGGTGTAATGTATCAAATGATCAGATCTGACCGATAGCATGTTTTTTACTTGTTTCTTCAAATAAATTTGCTGAAATTATAGACAAAATCACATCAAAAGATCATATTATTATTATAATATTTAATTTATGGACATACAGCCTTTTATTTGTCCATACGAGTAAATATGACATAAATTTTAAGTGCCTTTTTCATATTCTGAAGTTTACATATCAGTCGAATACTGGACTGTATTCTATTCAAAAAGCAAAAAATTGGTATTAAAAAGTAAAAATTCCATAAAATCGTACATATCCTTATATAAAAGAAATTTTATAAGGAAATATGTGAAAAAATATCTGCAAAGGAACATATGCTCATATTTTTGAGATGTTTCCAAGTTTCCACTTAATATAAATAAAAAATTAAATAAAAATTTTATTTTTTTATTGACACTAAAGTTTATTTTACTATTTTCCGTTTTCTTATTTTTTCAACTAAAAGTTTATTTTTGAGATTTTTTTCTAATTTCGATTTTTTACTAGTTTTGCTAGAATTTCAAAAGAACAAACCTATTATTTTTAATTTGAAATCTTATTTATTCTTGTTTTTATTACATTCTTTTAAAGATATATTTACAAATAAATAATGGAAAAATTACACAAAACATTCCCATAAAAATTTGGGCCATATTTCTTATGAAAAATATCAAAATTTTGTTAAAAAGAATGTCCTATGAATTATTTACTTCGAAATATACAACTTCCTTCTACATTTAAAAATACGTCGAAATGTGGGTGGATTTTCCTTCCACTATTTTTATATTATATAATGACGAAATCTTTTGAAATTAGTTATGATCGGTCCACTGTTTCACCTAGCTTCTATACCAACGTCTTTCTGGAATAAGGATTTAACGATCATAAATTTCTTAAATATAGCAATATTTTAATTAAGTTCGGCGTATATAAGTTTTATATAAACATAAATCTGCTTGCCAAATTTTATGAAGGTCGTTTCACAATTTAGAATAGCTCCCATATAAACCATTCTTCATAAATCACTTTATCAAGCATAAATCCTATGAAAAGTTAGTATGAAGACAAATAACTTTTATATAATTAGAAATCTCAGTGTCAAATTTTATGTGGATCGACCCATAATTGACCATAGCTCCCATATAAGTTTTACTTCCGGGAATCACCCTAAAGTATATAAAACCCATACAATCTTCGGACCCCCGAATCACTTTCTGAGTCGATTTAACTTTCTAAACAAACTACCGGTCACAATTTCAAAGATATCTTGATGAAATTTGGCACGAATAATTATTTTGGTACAAGGACACAATCTATTGAAATTTTTTATGATAGGTTCATTATTTCACCTAGCCCTCATATAAATGTCCTTAATGATCATAAATGCCTTAAATATAGCAACATTTTAATGAAATTCGGTTCAAAAAAGTTTTATATAATTATCAATCTTTATGCCAAATTTCGTCCATAATTGGTCATAGCTCCCATTTAAACCCCTATTCCGAAAATCACTTTAACGTGCATGAATCCCACATAAATGCTAGTCAAATTAATATTCGACACAAATAAGTTTTATGTAAGTAGACATCACTTTGCCAAATTTTATGAGAATCGGTCCAAATTTACCACAGTTTCATTATAAGGCCCAGGAATCACCGTAATTTAATCCATTAAATATATAACTGTTTAGGTAAGAAGTAGAACAAATACTTTAATTACATTTTGTAGAGAATAAATGGTGCCACAAAAATGTAGTACCAATTAGGTTAATAACTTGTCTTATTTGCTCACTGGAAGTTTTGAAAAGATTAAAAATTCAATTTTATGTACCACAACCATAGCGAAGAGAGCATGAATGTAAGTTGAATGTTTTTTTTTTTTTTTTTTTTTTGGTGGGGGTTTTAAAAGTTTAAATGGCGTAGCTATCTGCTAATACATTGCCAGGATGTTCATACCAGAAGAAGTCTCCTTCGCAAATTATCCATTCCCCACCATAGCTATTCAATGTGAATATTTTAATTCAAAAAAATTAAAAATAAATTATTTTTATATTCAATTTATATTTTTAGAAATAAATAGTTTCAAATTATTTTGTACTCTTCATAATACAATTTTCAATTACTTGAAATTAATTTGGAATAAACTTATTTAAATATTACTCCTTTTGTTAACAAGTCAGATTAAAAAAAATCAACAGAAATATTCGAATATACATTTATAAAATTTAAATGAAATTCCAAAGTATTACAATAAAATTACTGTTTATTTTATTTCCTATTTTAAAAATAAAACTTCAAAACTGATTTTAGTTTTTAAACATTTAATTTTTTTTTTTTTTTTTTCATAGAAATTTTTTCAATATTTTTATTCAACATAAATTTGTTTGAAAAAAGAAAAATAAGTAATATTTTTTAAATACTGCAAGTATTTAATACGTTTAAATAAGATTTTTAAACAGTCGGTGAAACCACAAGGAACAATATCTACGTTATTGTTTTTAACTTAAATAATTGAAAAAATTATATGAAATTTTTTATTCAAATCCTTTGTGGCTGAATAATTTTATTTCTTTGGATTTTTTTTTTTTATAAAAATTTAAATTATTTATTTGAAATTTTCATATTTGAATATATTGTTTTCAAATAATGCTGTTCAATTTTACAAAACTTCTTATAATTGGATTAGGAAAATTATTTGTCTTTTATTTAAATATTTTTTGTCGTATTTTTTGCCTTGTACAAAAATATATAAAATTTTTTTTTAGCGCTGCTTTATTTTCGTATTTGTTTATATTCCTTTTATATTTATATTCAATTTGTATTTATTTTATTTGTACACAGAAAAAAGTCACCAACCACCAAATATATTAGTAAATAATTCATTCAATTAAGAACTGTTTTAAATTTGCACCTCTCACCAAAATTACTATAAAAATCACTAAAAACTGTAAAAAATGAAAAACAGAAAATTTTTTGCAATTAAAAATTTATCATATCAATCAAGTAGATGATTGAATGAATTAAAAATTTAAGTGAAAAATAAAATGTTACTTTTTATTTTTATTTTATATTTACTTGAATATATTTTTTAAATTGTGCATTACTTTGTTTTAACTCAAAAAATTATATATTGTTTGAATTAAAAACAATTATATTTAAATTTAACGGTCAGTAAAAATATTATTAACTTATTTATTTTTTTAGAATATTTTCTAACCGATTACTTTTGTTTAACAACTCTGTGTGGTAGAATGACATATACAGTTTGAAAGTCACATGTAATTATAATTATCACTAATTTTGTTTTAGTTATGTTCATCTTATTTTAAATCTTGGTTAGATGTAAGACAATTAATGTAATAAAAATCATTCTAAATCTAGCTTTCGAGCAATAAAGAAACAATTAAACAAACAATTAACCCTTGAGGATTTTTAAAGACCCTTATGGGCGTTGTTTTGACTGAGCACTAAAGTTGACCACTCTATAATATAATTTTTTTTTATATACAATTAAGCATATTAGCTACCCGCTTCAACTTTATTATTATTAAAAAGCGTGTGGTTTTAATTTCCCGGTTTCCCTGAAATATAGGTAAATTTTTCCCGGAAACGCTAGTTGACCATTTTTCGTGAATTCTTGAGCGGGAATTTCCCCAACCCTAGTTCTAACACTAAAATTTTACTGCAGAATGATGTCGTTCATAGACTGAATCAGTCATAGACTGATCTGGGCGGCAGAGTATTGGCAATAAAGACCGCCGCTGGGCTCTCCGAATAGATATTAATATCCCTCTGAGAAATGTTCTACCTAATAGGAATTAAACGAATGTATAGCCATCATTTTCGCCTGAAAGACATTGCAATAGTAGATTAGGTGGAAGGTTAGGCGGAAATTTAGTTTCCTACAGTAAACACCACCTTGCTGTCCTCCACCAAATTTATAGCCGCCAGTGGTGAAGTTTATTTCATCCTGTTTCATATTTCTTCGTCCATCCAGCTGACTATATTAGGAATATAGTACTTGAAATTAATTTTGCAACAGACACTCGGGATACCATAACCCATCTGTTCCCATGTGATTTCACTGCCCTGAAGCAAAGAAGAGTGTCCGAATGTAGAATCCATTCGTAATTTCCGTAAAGATGGCCACTGTATACAACAACGCCATAAAGAAGTATGGACCCGATCACAGTTGTGTAGAGGCAGTTCACCATAATAATCCCGAACATTTGCCGATTGTGTTCCTGCACGTATAAATTGCTACAGCCGTCTTTTTCAATTTCTCCTAATATTTAGTGAACAGTTCAACTGCACGTTCAGGGAAGTTGACTCCCAATCCATTGTCAGAGATCTACCTCAAAAAATATCCAATGCCGTCTGTATTACTTCCCCTAAGATACTATTTCTAGATAGTGGAAAGGTCCATCGACAACCAAGAAGGCTACCAACGTGTACTCCTATACTGAAAGCGATCTTGCATTCTCTTTCGTGTATACTAGAGAATGCAAGCACATCTCGGTGCACCCGCACTCAGTATATGTTTGTTGAGTATTAAACACCAAACGCCAGTCAACCCGACCCCGAATATAACGATTCATCAGCCCATACAGTATCTTTAACAAAAAAATTTACAGGCCTCAGATATAACTGGAATATAAGTAGTTTAGACGAAAATAGACAATTTTTAAATTGTATTACTATCATCTTTAAGCAAATTTTACACTTTTACCAACCGTGCCATAGGTGACACTGTGCAGGCAACAATATTTTTAAAGAATTAATTATATAAAACGATGCATCAATTCTTGGTAATAATTAAATAAGCATTAATTTAAATAATAGACTTAGCTCTATAACTAAAAAAATTGTTTTATCCCAGCAATAACTTTGCTTTCCTGGTAAGGTAGCAGGTATATTTGGAAACAAAAATAAACTATTCATTTTTTTCTGAATAACTAGTTATTTTATTCGAGTTGTCCACAAGTTCATGTAGTTAGTTTTAGACTACAGTGTTACTAAAAATATGTACCTAAATAAAAGTAATAATAAAAAAAATAAAGAAATTTTACCGTCAGTGAAATTTGAACTTGGGTACAAATTAACCATTCGTTTTTAATGACTAACGTCTTACTCAGTACACCAACCATCTCGCACTTAATTTTCTAAGTGTCAAAAACTTTTTTTAGTATAAAATATCTTTTTAGGCAATTTGTTAAAAAAGTAACAGCATCAGAATGGGGTTGAACCAATAACCCTCTGATCCAGCGCTCTAGCCAACTGATCCACGTGATTACAATATTACTGTGCTATTATACTATTGAGTACTTATTTATATAATATAGAGTAAGCAAACAACAATGACGCCTCATTACCAAGAAACTGCTTCAATAAGTAGTTGCCATTACCGAGAACCAAAAATGTTTTGCTGGAATTTTACAGCTCATTGTATGAACAATGAAATTTTTGCTTTTATTAAGTTTAATTTGTGTATTCGTTGTTGCCTGCCAGGCATCGGTAGGTCACAGTGTCTTTAAAGATCCAAGTACATTTTAAAATTAGTTTTATTGTTTTGAAAAGTTTATGTTCATTCTTAAATATTTTTGTTTATTTTAGAGAACATTCTGGAAAATGTGTAATAGACGATTTGTTTTTGGAGCCTTTTCAAGATGCTCCATGTCCTTCGGAATGTATGCAATATGTTTGTTACGAAGATAGCATGGTAAGTGTGATTTAATTATTATTAATTACTGTAAGACTTATTTTATATTCTTTAATTATAGTTATGGCTTCGACAAACCACTTCATTGTTTTAAGTTGGGTGAAACATTAAAGCTTTCCGTGCCTTACCTAAAGTGTTGCAAGAAAGAAATGATTTCGATTTAGGATTTGATTTGTTTAATGGTTTTGAAAATATTATTGAAATAAATATGTACACTTGATTTGAACAAAGGAGTATAAAAAAGCAAAAATAAACATATATTAAATTTCGGCAAATGTTCCTTTTTAAAAAAATGTTCGATACATTTTTTTTATATAAAAATTTCGCAAAATGTTTTTTTATAGAATATTTTCTCTTTATAAAAAACTTTTAATAAACTTTCTTCTTGTAGAAAATTTTACAAACTTTCTTTTTATAGGAGAATTTTAATAAATTTTCTTTCTTTTCTTTATAAGAAAATTTAAATAAACTTTCTTTCTATAGAACGTTTTTAAAAAATTTTATTTTTATAAAAGATTCTTAATTACTTTTTTTATATAAAAAATTTTTAACAAATATTCCTTTTTTGAAAATTTGTAAGTATTTTTTTTATAGTGTTTTCGATTCCGTAAGAAAAAATTGTCTTGCTGATTTTTTTTAACTAAAAAATTTCGCTCAGCACAGTAACTAATCCACAGTGCAGCCAATAAGATTATAAAAGATTTAAATGACGTCATAACTATTTCTTATCATGTTTCACAAACATCCCGACTATATGCACATCTACTAAATATAATATACTACAAATCAGTTTTGTTTTACAACTTATTGAGTGAACAATGAAATTTTTACTTTTGATAAGTTTAATTTGTGCAGTCGTTATTACCAGCCAGGCGGCGGTGGCAAGGGGTTCCTTTAAAGATCTAAGTAAGTTATAAAAATATTTTTATTATTTTCGTTTAAGAAAATTGTTCTCAAATATTTTTATTCCCTTTAAAGAACACCCTGGCAAATGTGTAGTTGATGGTACGATATTATCGCCTGGTCAAGAGGCTCCACATCCTTCGGTGTGTGGGCGAATGATTTGTGGTGATGAAAGCATGGTTGTGTTCCATACGTAAGTGAAAAGTTGATATATTTTCTGTTATAAAACTTAATTCATTGTTAATTTTTTTATAGCTGCGGTGTCGAAGCTCCACCTTCTGGTTTTAAATTGGGTGATCCCATTATGCCTTCAGCACAATATCCAAACTGTTGCAGGAGAGCATTTATTCCAATAATCTAGGAAATATATGAAGGGTTTGAACATTTTTTGAAATACACATTTTTCGTATTTTATTTCAGTAAATTAAATTATAGTAAGAAAAAACGTAAAAAAATATCGATAAATTTTCTATTTTTAAAACAAATTCGATAAATATTTTACTTACAGAATAAAATAAAATATATATTTATATTAATCCAAATTTTTGTTAAACTTTCTTTTTATAGAAAATTTTTATTGATTTTTTCCTTTTTAGAAAGTTTTGCTAAATATTCACTCACAAGTGTGTTGTGTTTACACAGAGAGAAATATTGTTGTAGGCAATTGAGCCAGCTTCTGTTGTTTGTATTCTTTGAATGAAACTATTTACAAATAAGATGTAAAATAGAGGATTTTTTTTTTCAAAACTGCGGCAAATATTGAAAAATATTTTGGAAAAAAAAGGAAAATAAAAAAGATAATTATGTATAAAAGAAAAAATTGTTTTTATATTTACAATATACTATTTGCGTATAAATTGCGATTTCAGTATATACTTATAACTTTATTTGTAAATAAGAAGTATGTAAAAACTAAGTAAAGGATAGTAAAAAATATTTATTTGAAATTTATTAAATAAAAATTATATTTCTATTTGCTGGGATTCGAATACATACAAACACTTTAAAACTCCTAACTTTGAATTCTTACCCCCTAGGCCACATAGCATTTTGAAATTCTGATTTTAAAAAATAGTTTTACTTTAACTTGTGTAAAAAAATCAACATTGTTGAATTTTAAATATAATCAACAAAAAATTGATTTTTATACTTTTCATATATATGAGGATATAATAATATATAATAGATATAATTGTTTTTCAACAAAATTTCTACGGGTATAAGGTAGTCTAGTGGAATGTTCTAATTCGACAAGTAAATCTTAGTATGTGAGATGTTTTCTCTAAAAAAATATTATCACTTAAGTGTAATTGTGTTTTAGGTTTTAAATGTAGATAATTAGATGACATATCATGTTTGGTGAAATTGTGGCTTAGAACCCCAAAAGTTAAAAATTTTTAAAAGTTCTGAATATTTTAAAATAGCTAATTCAAGTTTAAAATATCTAATTCTAAGGCATCATTTTCGAAAAAAAACTGTTAGTAGAAAACTGAAAAAATTTACAATTTTGCATATTTCTCCTTTATTCAGCTCTTTAACATAGATGGTCTGAGCGATCTTCCTAAGTCAAGGAGTTTTCTGCCACCCTTCATCTTAAAAATTTCCGATGTCATGTTTAACACCAATTTACAAATATTAAGCATATTTCCAGATTAAAGCTAATATTTTGATAAGAGATAATTCTAATATATTTATATATTTACGAATTGTAGATTTTGTGAAGGATATAAAAGATTCGGTCAAGGCGAATATAACAATTCCACATTTTTTTTTTTATAAAATGCTACTTTAAAGAAAACTTTACTAAGTTTTCTTTTTATAAAAACTTTTTGATAAATTTTCTTTTTATAGAAAAATTTTTAAATATTTTCTTTTTATAGAAAATTTCGAGTTTTCATTTTGAAGAAAATTTTCGATATAGTTTCTTTTTATAGAAAGTTCTTATTTTTTTTACGAAAAGTTTTCATAAATAGTAAAATTTAAAGTCCGGACCGCCGCACAGAGGTGTGAAGTTGAATAAAATGGCGATTAATGGAAAATTGAAGATAAATATTTTGAAAAAGTAATTGATTCTAGGTGAAAATAAATAAAATGAATCATCATAATACCCTACACCATCATAGGTGGTTAGGATATTATTCATTTATGCAGATGTTTGTAACGTATAGAAAAAGTTATCCAACACCCTCAGTATAAGTATACTACTCGATCTAACGATGTCCGTCCGTCCGTCCGTCTGGCTGACTGGACGGCTAGCTGTCCATGTAAACCTTGTACACAAATTGCCTTGTATTGAAATTGCTTGTGATCGGTTCATTATTTCATCTAGCCCCCATACAAATGTCACAAATGAGAGTTTAAACACTCAAAAATGCAAAGAAGTTCTGTACAAGTATCAATCTTTGTACCAAATTTTATTAAGATCGGCCCACAATAAAAACCCTCTTTCGAAAATAACTTTATCGTGCATAAATCACATACAAATATTAATATCAACGCATTATTCTGTATTTGTACATTTTATTTTACATTTAATAAAATTGACCGCAGCAATATTTGTTGTAGGAATATTTGCTAAATGACCGGTTTTTGAGGCAATAAATCACAGGAAGCTGCTAAACCTTCAAAATTTTGTACAGATGACTATGAGATACCTTAGTCTTCGGTAAAAATTTAAAGCCAATCCGCCCTAATCACGCCCACTTTCAGTAGTTATATTGTTTTCCATGTTTAAGGTCACCGAAAAGGAAAATAATTTCATATTTATTTATGTTGCTCACCAAAATTTAGGAAAAAAACTTAGTTAATTAACCCACTGCCATATTAACTTTCAGTGACCGGAGAAGTAAACTTAGCAGTGGGTGGGTTAATAGTAAAAAAAAGGCCTTTGGATAAAACACCGTTCGGGTAGAAAAAACATTTATTTACTAATCAAATTAATAAAAATAAAGTCTTCTTTAGCTAGTCTTAAGCTCAGCTTACAAATTAATTTGTGCCGACAATGTCATCAAGATCTAATCCCACTAAAAAGAGAATATTAAATTGTATAAAAGCATTTTATAATAAACTCTTACGTCATAATTGTCAAACGTTTCATCAACTTCTAACTCTATACAAAATTCTTGTTGCGATAGTCCTTCAGGTCGGCATTGAAGTTTGGACTCTTGGATTTTTTGGTAATGTGAATAAATATCACAGTTTCTTGACTTGCTCATTTCCCTAATGTTTATGTACTGTTTCTTTGTTAAATTATTTTCTATTAAAAATAGTAATGCTTCTTCAGGGGAGAGTGGTAATGGTTTTTTGTCATTGGAGGTTAAAAGTTGTCTCATGTTAGTAGCCCTAAATGGAGATGAATTTGCTTCCTTTAAAACAAAATTTAAATAATTTTTTTTTTTTTTTTTTTTTTGATGCATGAGCTGATATTGAAGCAGCATGAACCAAAAATTTGGTACCGTGTCCCTGTACGGACGATATTTCGGAAGCAAGTTTTCGTTTTTGCCGCGCACTTCCCTCACTATATCCAATATGAGGACGACCTCTTTTGTTTGCGACATTACTTTCAAATATAACATTTCACATTCGATAACCATAAACTTTCGTTTTTTTCAAATTTCTTCGCACATCTTTTGTTCTTGTTCCATTTTTGATTAGCATTTGCACATAAATTATTAAATTTCTTTTTAATTATTACCATACATTCGTTATCCACACTTCTGTTAAATTTCATAAAAATCCAGTTAACTACAACTTTAGCATTTCAACTATTTGCAAACCAAAATTTAAATATATCCGCATTTTTTATTTTTACGCAATCTAAAAAGGCGAATATAAAAAGTTTAGAGCAGTTGCCTGCAGTTGATTCTACAAACACATGAAAGTACACATAATTACCTTTCTTCACATATGTATTGTTCAATCAATACGTCCAAATAAATAAAGTACTACTTCAATAACCACATGGTCGAAAACCAAAACTATCACAACAAATTATTTACTACAACATTTTTATGAAATTTATCAATAATATATTTTTTCGTACCTGAATTAATATTTTTCATGTTAGACAAATTGTGTAATATTATAATATTTTGTTAAACAATTGTTTAAATGTAAGGCACTATAAAGCTGAATATCAGAGAACAAAACAAACAAAAAAACTACAACTTTGACAGCTTGGTTTAAAGCCATGAGTTGCCACCTGCTTCTGATTTTCTATTATTTCAAAATGTTTAGTATAAAATGCCGTTATCATGTTTTTGAAATACTCCTAGTTCACTTTAAAAATAGAATTTTTGCCTCCAAACTCAGTCATTTGACCCATAGTGCGCAGGTGAAATATAGGTCCCCTTCCCGAATTTTTATGCTCGTACACAATGCTTTGGGTATCATATAGTCGGTCTTGACCGACAATATCTTTCTTTCTCGTTTACAATGGAGTTGTTAAGTATACATAGGTATTTAATAACATATTTACGTATTTTTTAATTTAAAGTTGTAGGAATATTTTTAATATAATTCTAAAGCTGTTTAAAAACAAAGTATTTTTTACTTTGTATAGAAATTCCAAAAGTTTTTAGGCGAACTTGGGTGAAAATAAAAATTTTGTATTTTTACCTAATAAGTGTAGTACGAGTGAAAATTAAAAACATTTTGCGGATTTTTTGTGATTTTTGAATAAAATTTTCAAGTAAATACGCTTGTTTTCTTAACAAAAACAAAATAAAATTTAAGTAATAGATTTTGTTTACTTAATTACTTGCATTACTTAAGAAGAAAATTTTTGAAAAAATACCTAAAACAAGTAGAAAGTAAGATTTTTGAAAATTTTGCTATTTTAATTGTGAATTTGCGTTGACGTGACAGGGTCTTGTATGGAATTTATGTTCATTTATGGCATGATCGTTCTGAATTTGGATGTAAGATTAATACTTAAATGGGATTTGTTTTTACTAAATTTTATATTTATGCGATCATTTACAATGGAATGGAATTATAAACGGAAAAGTAATTCCCTATGGGTGACATGGTCAATGATAGACTAATTCTCATGAAATTTGATAGTATGATTTTTGCTTATACAAAACTCATCTCTGATGAATTATATTTAAATATGGATAAATTTGAGATATTTTTGAGCATTTTACCTCTTTTCGGGAAAATTTTAATATGGAGTGTTAGTGAAATAATAACTACATATTAACCAATTTTATTGCTAAATAATTATGCTAAAATGCCAAATTTCATAAAGTTAATACTGCCACCTACAGATTAGCAGAAATTATGGATTTTGATGTAGGGACGGCCGGATGGACAGAAATTTACGCTAAAAGAAATTTGTATAAAATTCAAAAATTATCTTTTTCCATTAACAAATGAGCTAATTGTAGCAATAAAATTATAAACAAAGCTTAATACATCTTCACCATTTTTGGCGATTCTACCCCATTGTGCGCCGTAAGTATTATTATTATTTCTTAATATTTTTAACTTTAAAACACATTTTATTCAGACGTATTTGCAATATTTTACGTCACAACTGAATTATAAAATAAAAACAACAAAATTATTTAAAAAAAGTGGTTTTCACAAATTATGCAAAATTATTCAACACTAAATCAAAAAATAAAAACAACTAACCATTGTGAGAAATATGTTTGTATATAAATAATTTTGTACTATTTAAATACTAAATAGCCTTAATTGAAACAAATATTCATTTATAAACCGGATTAATAATGAACTACATCATTTCCAGTTGTATTTCAGAAATTTCTTATTATATTTTAGAAATTTCTAATTATGCTTTAGAAGTTTCTAATTACATTTCAGAAGTTTCTACATGTAGTTTAGAATTTTCTATTTGTAGTTCAGGAAATTCTAATTGCAATTTAGAAATTTCTATTTGTAGTTAAATTTTTTCTAAATGTATATCCGAAATTTCCACTTGTATTTCAACATTCTCCAATAGTATTTCCTAAATTTGTAATTATATTTCAAAAGATTATAATTATATTTTCCATAGAAAACCTTTTAAATTGGAAGGATGTTCTTCTTTTATACTTCTGGTTCGTTGCTTTTGAAGTACTTCTTTTAAAAAAATATTTATAAATTTTTTTTAATAAAAATTCTGTTTTAGCTATTAAAAGATAATAAGAATGCTTTAAAATCTGTGCAATTTTATTTTTCTTAGAAATTATTATGCTTTTTTCCTGGTAAAATACATTTATTTTCACTTTTTTGGAAGTAATTATTAATAACTTCAAAAAAACCTCAAAATATTCACTTAGTTCTACTTTTGAAGTGATTAAAAAGTTGTACGTTTTTTGTCGGGTATAATTAGAAATTTCTGAAATAAAAATAAAAACTTCGTAAATATAATTAGAAAATGTTGAAATACAAATGGAAATTTCCAAATTATATTTAGAATTTTCTGAACTACAAATAGAAATTTCAAAACTACATTTAAAAATTTTCTAAACTATAATTAGAAAATTCTGAAATGTATTTAAAAACTTCTATAGTTAGAAATTTTGAAATATAATAAGAAGCTTTTGAAATTAGAAATTTCTGAAATATAATTAGAAAATTCTGAAAGACATTTCTGAAATATAATTGGAAATTTATGAAATACAACTGGAAATGTTGTAAAAATATTAAAAAATGTTTGTTTTGTTTATTAAATATTTAAATTTTATAGCACAAAATTTTGCTACCGAAAGTTAGTTAAAATAAAATAATGGTATTTTTAAATAGTAAAATAAATAATAATAAATTTTTATAATGATTACTTTATATGTATTTGGTTTAATCAATTCATTTTTTAAAGAGATAATCGATTAAAAAATTCTCCATCCTCCGTTTTATTTTTTCATTAACATAATTTTAAATGAACTCACAACTCTTTCTGAAAAAAAAACTAGTGATCTTAATTCAGTATTCATCAGTATATTAATTTTATTATTGTTTGTTTATTTAACTCCAGGAATTTAAAAATTTTTTTAAAGGAATTTTTCTGACTTGAAATATGTACCAACATTTTAAATCGTTACTCAGAGAAATAACGATCACAATCATGTTCAAAATGATACCATTCAGTGTCAATAGTATATCAGTCACGTATGTGTTAAATGTCCAAATCTGCAACAGAAATTTGTTAACGCAAAGGTATCAAATTGAAACTAAAGTTGTGCCGAAATGAATACAATAGTGATTGAACTTGATAGCGCATCAGTGTGGACTTGAAAACGATTCGGCATCTTATTCACACCGGGGCTGTTTTTTATTTGAAATAAATTAATTAGAACTACCTCCCTTAAGAGGTCCATACATAAACACGGCGAATTATTAAATGTCTCTTATGCAGTATATTAATGTTATATATAATTTTTAAACTCATCTTTCAAATAAACAAGTATAGATGGTATATTTATTTCTTCTAGGAATTGACTTAAATGTTCGTGGTGACTGAATTCTGCTACTTCTTTGAAATGTGCTGTTTCAAAACGATTTGGACGATTTCAACCGATGATAATAGAGGTATAGACGAGTTTAAGTATGTTTGGACTATATAGGCCTAACAGGGGCGGGTATACAGGGACTCAAACATGAACACTTTTAGTTTGAAAATAAACGATACAGATTATTTATAAAAATTTATATATGAGTTACATCGTTCAGACAAGAACTACAAAAATGTTAAAAATAATCAAATTAAAAAAAATCAATTTTTTTTTTAAATAAAAATTTTGACTAAAAACGAAAATTTTTCTTATAATAATTTTTTTCATAAAATCGTAATTTTCTTATAAAAATCAGATTTTTCATTAAAAATACGAAGTTTTTGTAAAAAATTTGTTTTTTTTTTTTTATTTTATTTTTTTTTTTTTTCTTTAATTTAATTTTTAGTAAAAATTTTTATTTTATTGATTTTTTTTAATTTCTTGTGTTTTTGTTTTTAAATTAAATTTTGATTTTTATCAAAAATTTTAATTTTTTAGTAAAAATCAAAGTGATATTTTATATCTGAATTTTGGTGTTAAATAGAATTTATAACAGAAAATATCTACATTCTCGCTAAAAATTGGGAATAAGTTTCACTCTTTAAACAATAAAATAAAAATCAGAAAATAATCATTATAACTTGAGCAAAAAAATTAAAATCAAAAATAATCATTAAAAGTTGAGCGAAAAGTCAAAAATAATCATTATTTATTGAGTTTTATTTTAAAACTCATAATCATTAAGGTCTTGGTTGAAAACATATTATTCGTGCATCAAAAGCTGTGGGAAAACATCTCATGCATTTGTAAGCGGCACTTTCGAAGTGTGAAAATTCGTCGGCTTGTGTTATTTTGCTTTTTTACGTAAAACGTCGCACAGAGTACGATCTAAAACATTAAGTGGAAATAATTATACAATTTAGGAACGGCTGGCCCGACTTAAATAAACTTTCACGTAGTGATAGTAGAGGTGTAGGTGGGTTTAAATTTTCAGTTTGGATCATATAGACCTACCGAGGGCGGATCCACAGAGTCCCAAATTTTGATAACTCGGGTATTAACATTTTCTAGAATGATCTGATTCGTTATATATGAACCAATTTCAATACTTTTTATATGAAGGGAATCTGCTGGACAAGATCTATAAAAACATCTTTCTTTTAGTTTACGAGATATTGAAATTCAAAGATTAAGATTTTTATTTCTAACGTACCTTTGTGGAGATTTTTTGTTTGTTTTTGTGTCCAAATTTCAGCCGATTTTTGTTTAAAAATATTTTATTTTATTAAAAACAAATACGAAAATCGTACACAGAAATAATTTTGAAAAAAATCCTTACAGAATCAAAGATTATATGAATTTAAATTTGAACTTTGAAAAAGTTGATTTTTCACCTTTTTTGCCAAAAAAAAGCACTCACATTCTTTTTCTGTTTAAGTAACATATACAGTCTTTCTATTTTTCTGAAAGATAATTAAATACAAAATATTTTTAAGAAAAAAAATTAAGAAAATTGATTCCCTCGAGGTCCAGAGTCTACCGAACTAGACCTATTTTTTTCCGAAAATTGCTAACTTTCGCCTCAATTTCTGGATTCACAAAACCAACATCAAAAATGTTGAATATTTTTTTACATCTAATATATTTTTAATCTTTTGGTAATAGAAATTTTTGCTCCCCGATATCTATTGGAAAGATGTAGCAAAAAAAGTAAAAAATTATATTTCTGTTAATAAATGTAAAAAAAGTGAATAACATTTGAAATTAAACATTAAAGAGTCTACCCTGGTATAAAATTTCATTTAGAAATATCCACTAACAAAAATTTTATTCAATTTTTCGATATCTTTTTACAAAAAGTCTTCAATGAAGATAAATTTCTCGCAACATTGGTGTATAACACACATTTTTATATGAATGGTAATGCCGTTCCTGATAATGCCGTAAAAAGAAATAATTTAATAAAGCTGAAGATATTCTTTTTTGCAGCATATTGATAAATTCATACCTTTTAGGTAGATCTGTCAAAGAGATAAGAAACATATATTACATATCATTGTTTAGGAAATTTTGTATTTTTTTTTTTCAAATAAAATATGTAAAGAACTTTATGGTACAAAAATTCGTTAAGACTTTTCGCAAAAATATACCAAAAAAAAATTGAGTCGATGGTGTGTGCTATTATTCATTAATATTCAATAATATTTTTGTTAATAAATATTTTTTAATGAAATTTTACATCTGTATTGACTTTTTGACGGTTAATTTGCAACTGGAGTTATTTTTATAGATCTGTCAACAAAAGAACACAAAATTATCAAAAACCTTTCAAGGAATTACATTTTTTACACTTTAATTAAGTACATCTCCTAAACTAAAGTTCAGAAAAAAAATAATTTTTTGCGCAACCAAATTTCAAAGTGTTGGCTTTAGTTTCCTGAAGAAATAAAAAATATACATATTTTGTTATATTAAAATTATGCATTTATTTAAGGACATGTATTTCTGTGGTACTATTTCCTGTGTCACTTGAATAAGGAATTCTCTTAATATTAATAATTAAAACTATGATTTGAATTTCTTGCAATATAAATGGATATAGAATTTTTAATTCGATAGTTTTTAAAAGCTTTTATTCAAAATGGGACGTGGTAAGGCTCTTAATAACTCTGAAAAAGAAAAAATTCTGATTTTGAAATCTCAGGGTCAGAAACTGGTCCAAATAGCCAAAAACATTAATAGAGGAAAGGCAGTTCTGTACAATTATTTAAATAACGTGGAAAGATATGGAAAAAACATGAAAGGGCGGAAGAAAATGGCAACAACTCCAATAGAAAGACGAAAAATTCTTAGAATTGCATAAAATTCTGCCATGTCGGTATCAAAAATACGTGAAAAAAGTGGAGTCAGTGCCAGTCTAAGAACAGTGCATCGTATTTTAAAGTCGTGCCCATACATAGTCCTACGAAAACTGCAAAAAAAACACCACTTAATGAAAAACGCAAATCACAACGTCTACAGTTTTCCAAAAATACAATGACATGGTCCGACAAATGGTTTAAAGTTGTATTTTCCGATGAAAAAAGTTTAACATTGATGGTTCCGACACGTATAACTATTACTTCCATGACCTAAATAAGGAGGAATTATTTTTGAGCCGCAGACACAGCCAAGAGGGAGTAATAATGGTATGGGGTGCCATTTCGTATTACGGTACCATAGAATTGGTTTTTGTATCAAAAAAAAAAAAAAAATGACTACAACGACTTACAAAAACATTCTGGAGGAAGCATTTGAAAAAAATTTAATGATTTCTTTAGACCCATACCTTGGACGTACCAACACGACAACGCTCCGATCCATACCGCCAGAGCATTAAAATAATGGATTAATCAACAAGGTGTTCAACTTTTGGATTGGCCCCCATATTCACCAGACCTGAATTCAATAGAAAATGTCTGGGGATAGCTTGCAAGAAAAGTTTATGAAGGAAGAAAATAATTTGAGACGATAGAATCCTTAAAGGATGCAATAACGGAAGCATGGAGTTCAATTTCGCTAAATTACTTAGAGTTATTATACAAGTCGATGCCAAATCGTATTTTTGAGGTTATTTCTAAAAATGGTGACAGTACTCATTACTAATTGAATGCTAGAAGATAATAACTTCCATTTTTGTAACCTAAAATTTAAAAATAAATTACAGTTTGCTTGGTTTTAAAATATTCCTTATTCAAGTGACACACAAAAAAGTACCACAGAAATACACGTCTTTAAATAAATGCATTATTTTAGTATAACAAAATATGTATATTTTTTATTTCTTCAGGAAACTAAAACCAACACCGAAAGTTGGTTGCGCAAAAAATAATTTTTTCTGAAATTTAATTTAGGAGATATACTTAACTGAAGTAAAAAAAAATGTGATTCCTTATTCAAGTGGCAGGCAGTGTAAGTTGAAAATTTAAGTTTTCGAAAAATAGATACCGCGAAGGTGGCAATGTAAATACAACCGTTGACGGTTTTGAAGCGCAATTGTTTCCTCAATGCAGAAAAATTGCATTTGAATATCTCTTAATCGTATGGATTTTTTCCATATAAAGTCATCTTGGGTTAATAAACTTAACCTAATTTTAGCTTTAAAAGAACTAACATACACGTACGTATGTTTGCAGACCTCAAAACATATTCCTAAAATTTATTTAATTTTGCAAGTTTAGTCAACTGCCTACAATAGTTTACGAGAAACTGCTACCAATACTTGTAGCTGTCTTGTACTTTCAACCTACTACTCTCTTCAGTTCTTCTTACTATGTACGTATAATAATATAGATATTAGCAATTGTAATCAGGGAAACTGTCCCTGTGGAGTATTTTCCTGCATTCATCATCCAAACAGTGTTTTTTTATACTTTGGACAATGCTGCTTAGAAAACCTATATACGCACTTTGTGGTTAATAATGATGGAATATTATTTTATCTTTAAGAAAAATAAGAAACTTAAGTGAATAGTTTAAAAAAAGTCAAGCATAAGTAATAATAATTGTACCCTACGAAATGTATGATATTTTTATATTTTTATTTAGTAATTTTGAAGAATTTTTAGTATGCTAAATAAGAATGTTCGACTTTTTTGCTGTAGCATTGCCCTCTGGGCTACAAGTTCGATATTTTAGCAAAAAGTCCAATTCAGGTAGAGGGAAAAAATTCATATAGATATATAATCAAGAGACCAAAAATTTTATACTTATAAATTTTCATATTAATGAGGAATACCGTTTCTTAATAGTAGGATGTCAAATTCAAAATCTCATATTTTTGCAGAAATGTATAAAAAATAAAATTTTTGACCTCATGTCTTTCAATTTTCTTCATATTTACTAAAGGAGCTAATAAAATTTATCCGACTTTTGTTTTAAAAGAAATCAAAAAACGTGTTTTTTTTCGTAGTTTGAAATTTTTACAGAATTAACAAAATCGAAAAAGATTGTTATTTTAAAAGACGATAATTTCCGTATTACTTATCGGATTTTCCTTATTTACAATGCATTATATTTCTACATTTACCTTCTTTTATAACAAAATTATTAAATAATTATAGCTTTTTACTAAACACATTTTAGAGTCAACTGCATTTTTCAGATGCCTTTCTGAAATTGCTATTCCCTTAATATTTTTATTTCATATTGATAAGCGATTTATTGGACACATTGAAATTACTTATATTCTGTTCATTATTTCACCTAGCCCAAATACTAATGTCCTATCGGAATATAGTTTGGACGCTTTTAAGTGCTTTAAAAATATAAATATTTTAATAAAATTCGACACAAATATGTTTTTTTTTTAGCATAATTTTAAAATTTCAGGAAGATCGATCCAAAATTGACCATATTTCCTATATAAACAACCTACCGAAAATTATTTTAAAGTGCATAATTCTCATATAAATATTAGTATCACATTTTGGTAATAAATCTGTATATCTTAAACTACTGGTAATGTAAGCGAAAGTTGTAGAGAAGGATGAAAGTTTTCAGAAAAATCATCCTGTACTCACCCTGTAGTAACGCGAAATAATAATAATAATAATTTATTTTTGAAAATTGCCAAAAATTGATTTCTAATTATTTTTGAATGATTTTTGTAGGAATGAAAATATTTATTTTGTATAATACACAAAAAATAATAGGAAAAATATAATGCTGATATATATATTTTTGTGCAATTTAAAAAAGTCTTTTGAAAAATTTACTTTTTTCATAAAATCAACACTCCAGCATTCATTTTTGTCCGCACGGAAAGAACCTTGTTGCCAAATCGATATAAATATATTTTGTAATTTTACAGCGTCAATAAAAAAAATGATTAATCCATAAACATGATTTTTTTTAATTCACCATCTTCGACCAATGCTGGATTTATGGTGCAAATCCAAATTAATTGAAAATTTCTTTATTAACAATTTATGAAATGTTTTCCTTAGTTGTCTTTAGTTTAGTAGTAGTAGTGCAACAAGTGAAATATGAGACCTTGTCCGAAAATCTCAAAAATAAACAATAAAAAGTAAATGAAATGGTTCCATGTTATACTAGGAAGCACTCAAATTTAAAAAATCCACACAAAAAATGTTTTTTCTTTCTTTCTTTTGATTGATCTATTTGCGGATTTTAGTATATATGTCCAATTCCTCTAATGTAAATTACAAACAATTGTAGAAAGAGGACAACTTGTGTTCAAAAAATATGTCGTTGACCAGTGTTAAATTATATTGTGGACAAGTGGTGAAATCAAAATTTTAATTTTTTGCAGTTTTTCTGATTAAAAAATTTGCACATTTCGACTATAGCAAAGTAAAGAATAGAGGTTTCTTACTCTTGTAATTATGAATTACAACTTTAAGGTTAATATGCGCTCAATAGTAGCGCTATAGAGAGTACCCAAACTTGGGGAGAAAAAACGTGAATGACTCTAAGAGATGCCTTTTTCGCAAGGCACACTCATAGGTGCGATAAAATATTAAATTGCAAAAACGTTATAAATCTTTAAAATCGATCTAAAATTTTGAGTTTACATTAGCATTTTTTACATTTTATGCGGAATTATGAAATTACAATAAGTACATCTATTCTATTTTAGTTGAGCGAAAAATAGGTTTAAACAAAAATAATTGCATAAAATGTATTCTTGACCTGAGATCGCGGTACTTTTAATATTTCATAAATCGTCGACGCACACCCAATGTGTTAATTAAAATCGGTGAAAATATATGCCAATCTGCAGTTTGTATTATAGCTTATATTAGAATCAAGTGACACTCTAAAATAATTACGCGTTTGAATTTAATGCAACTTTTAACATTTTTGGTTGTGTATTTTTGTCATTGAAAAATCTATTTTATAATATAATTAAAACAGGCAACTTCTTATTTATTGAAATCATTTAAATATTTTTTGTTTTTAGATGTGAAAAATGTCTCAGCGAATTAAATTCAATTACAAAAAAATATTAAAAATCTATGTACACTTTGCTTTTTGCTCTATTTTCTAAACAGATTTGTGGTCACGATTATTTTCAATAATATAAAACTTATTGAACATCCTTTAATTTGTATTTTATATACGTCTGTGTAGCAGAGCTAAAAATGAATCATTCATTTTTGAATTAATTCGCGAATCATTCATACACTGAATTAGAAAATTTTGAATTAATTCTTTTCACACAAAAAAATAAATTGAATGAAATTTGAGTCAATTCAAATGAATTGCAATTCATTTTCAATTCAAATGAATTGCAATTCGTTTCTAATTCAGATGAATTTTTCAAAGTGAATTGCAATTCATTTCCAATTCATTTGAATTTAATTGATTTTGAATTAGTTCAAATGAATTATTTGAATTTGAATTCAATTGATTGAAATTTGAATTGATTTTGTAAAAGATAGTTTTATTTTTTTTAAATAAATATAATATAAATATTACCAAAAAGTTTGTCGTTGGGTGGTCGTGAGTCACAAAATTTCAAAAATTATTAATTGCTTCTTGAATATTAAATAAAAATCAGTTCTTCCTGAAGAAACAAACTCCAAACACCATGTTTTCTTTGATCAGGTACGGATCCAGGATTTTAAATTTTTATACTGAATATTTTCGTTTTGGAGAAATTTCCATTTTTCATTCCCCTAGATCTGCTCTTGAATTTGATTGATTACAACTCATTTTTGATTTCATTCATTTGAATTGCAATTCATATCAATGAATTCAAAATCAATTCAATTCAACGAATGAATTGCAATTTACTTTAAAAAATTCATTTGAATTGGCAACGAATTGCAATTCATTTCTGCCTAATTCGTTTGAATTGATTCAAATTTCATTCAATTCTTTCTTGTTGTGAAAAGAATTAATTCAAAATTAAGCTAATTCATAACGAATTAAAATAAAAAAAGAATGATTCATTTACAGCTGTGCATTTTTTATTGATCGGACTTAAAGTGGATTTTTTGCAATATTTTTAAACTTCTGAATTTTAACTAACAAAACATAAACGGTCATATTTTGTCCATTAATATTATTTAAAAAAAATTTTGATTGTCAAATATTAAAATATATCAACAAATTTTATAAAATTAAAAAACTGGAAAATCTATGCATATTTTGTTGATTAAAATTTGTTTAATGAAATGTTAAAAGATCACTATGATCGCGATTATCTTCGGTGTCAGCAACAATATTGTATTACTTTTAATTTTTACTTTAGATATATTGTGGTAATTTTTTAAATGTTGTTGAAAATATAATTTTAACAATTTTTAGAAGTCATTCACTCGAACAGACTTGTGTTTCATTAAAGCCAACTAATATTGACACCAAATATTGATGTGTCATTAAAAAAAATGTGCAAATTTTTTGAATACCAAAAGTAAACGAGTTTGATGAAATTCCCATAACCCAAAGCTTGAATTTAAAAGATTGTAATACTTATTGGACATTATAGTATATATCTCAGTTGACAACTTGCATAGCAATGCTATATAGATAAAAAGTTTAACTGAATAAAATTAATAATAATAATAATAATAATAATAATAAAGCAAATAAATTGGCTTATTTACAGAAACTTTTCGCTTAGCATAATTTGCAACATTGTAGTTTATAATTTGAACATCAAATTTTTCGACCCGCAATATATTTTCAATAAAGATGAAAGAAAAGAACAGAATTGAGACAAAGTTAAAAACTCTTTGTCGTTTGAACAATCTTTCTACATCAGACCAGCTAAAGAGCTGTCTATAAATTAAAAATAGCATAAATTTCGTTGATCAATAAAATTTATTATTAGAATTGATCTAAAACAAAACATGAACAAAGGAGGTGTGATGAACTTAAAAAACACTATAAACCAAAAATAAGTTTTTTTAATATATTTTAAAATATATTTTTACTACGATTGATGACTTAGAAAGTGATGGATGTATTTAGAAAAAAAAATTAAGATTATTATGTTTGTTGCCCTTTAGACGTATAAAGTAATAGAGCGTATAAAGTAATCGAGATAAGGATGGGAAATTATAATTCAAATTCACTCAGTAGCTCTATTACTTTTTACATCTAAAGGACAACAAACACAATAATAATCTAAAATTTTTATTCTAAATATATTCATTCAACACCTTCTAAGTCGTCGAAACAAAATAAAAATATACAAAAAATGTTTTTGTATGTTGTAAAATAAGTACGTACGAATTTATTTATTAAGGCACAATTTCTAAAAATTATTTTATTTGTTTATTGAAAAGGCAACGAATACTTGGTATTTTCACAATAATTTTAAACTAGTTGCAATTACAGAAGTATTTCAGTCCTCATAAGGCATCCAAAACAAAAACAACTACAAAACAAGTGACCAACGAATGTTGCAATGCAACAGAACGCAACGTAATGCAATGCAATCTAATGGAACGCAATGTCAAGCAACACATAAATGGTAAAACAGAAAATTATCAAAATATTTTGGTCGAACTTTTTGTGCTACAAGTGAATATTGAGCAACGGTATCTTTACATGACACATGCTGTGCCAACCACATACTGAATCTAAATGAAGAAAGTGCGTTTATAAAGACACACACACACACACACGGATACCTATGTCTCTGATTCTAAGACAACCTGTGTCACTGATTATGTTCACATTTATTGTGTCAGTGTGTAAACTCTTCAGTAAAACAATAAAAGCATTTAATTAATACTTAATAATCTTTGGGTAAGAAAGAGGAAAAGAAAAATACAAATTAAAACTTATAAAAATGTCGTTATTACTTTCAACTTTATTCTTTACTTAAGTTTGTCTAGCTGGTTGCCAGTCAGCGAGACTGTCTGTCTGCCTGTCTAACTTTCTTTCTCTAAGTCTGCATTGAGTAACAGTAAAATCTATTAGGTTTCCAGTTGTGTTAATTATTCTTGGAAAATGTTTGCTGGAAAACATGTTGAATGTATTTCTAAATAATTCTCTAAAGAATGAAGGAAGCCAGTCAGTTAGCCAGCCAGCCAACACCACCACCAATAACTATTAGAAAAGCGTTACAAAAGCACGAGTTATACCTTCAAACAGCAACTTGTTGTTTTATTGTGGGATTTTAAAAAAAGAAAGAATGTAATAATGCTGTCGGCTGGATTGTTTATTGTTGGACTAATAGCTACCGAAGCTATAAAACTGAATAGCAGTTTATTGGAACATCAATAAAAAATTTACAAAAAATTCTGTAAATAACTTTTAAAAAATTTCAAAAGAAGTTGTAGTGTTTTGGTGTAGAAAAAAGGAAGCATCATCAGGTGGTAAAACATTTAAATCAAGTGTTATTTGTTAGAAATTAGTTTTTGTAAATTTTTCTTTAGCTATCGATGTATATACCATTAATATTAGTGGAACTAAATTTAACCATTTATTTTGGGATCATCAAGATACGAGTAAATAGCAATTTAACATTCTGTTCCAAACATCCTAGGAAGTTGAAATTTTGCCAAGATCTTATAAACGATTTCCTTTTTCGTTATTTTAGGTACGTTTAAATGGGTTATAATCGATCTATTATTTCACCTAGCCCCGATAAAATCATAAATGCCTTAACCCCCTGTTTTAATAAATTGAACACGAAATTTGTTTCGATAATTTATATTGAAAACAACAAATAAATTTGAAATTTAATTGTTGTTTTCCATACAATCTGTAGAAATTAATTTTTCGTTTGTTTTATAAAAAAATTTTATATAAGTTTATGCGAATATTTTAATTATAAAGTTTTATGTAACTATTAACCAGTGTGCCAAATATTATCAAGATCAGTCCATATTTAACCATAGCTCCCATATAATCCCTTCTTCTGAAAATTACTTTAACGTGCATAAATCCCATAAATCCAATAAGTTTTATATAAGTACAAATCACAGTGCAAAATTATGTGAGGATCGGTCCATAACACTGATCAACAAAAAACATTTTCTTTTTGCCCTGTTTTAAACAACAACAGGTGAACTAGATGGAATTTGACGTGCTGAATCTGTTTTCAGTTTTTTTTTTTTCTATCATGTCTTGTTTTTTATGAGCATGTCTAATATTTCCCCACTAATAAGGCAATTACATGTGTATATTTTACTATAACTCAAGAACCGTTGGTACTATTTAGATAGATGACAAATTAAATGAAGTAGAAAAAAGTTGTCTTCTTAACATCATTACATCAATTTTTTATTTGCCAAATCGTTTCGAAGTTATTCAGACATTAGTGTCGGAAAAAACAAATTCGCATGAAAAATTAAAAAAATTTTTTTTTAAGTTGGTAGAACCATGAATAAAGAAATTATGTATAATCAAAATTAATGCACAAATCTTAATTTTATTCACAATTAAATGAGAGTACCCATGTTTACCAACAATTAAGTGAAGACACATGGGTGGGGGAAAACCAATTTTTTTTGTCTAAACAAAAATAGGTAGAATAGATTCACTTTATTTCTATCACGTATTATTTCTTTTTTATGTGCATGACTAATATGACCACCATATTAAGCCGACATACTAGTACAATTCGATAACGATTTGTCGAATTTGGATAAATAAAACTCTTAAAGATAAATTTGGATAAATAAAACTCTTTGGATAAATAAAACTCTATCTTCAAGTCATCTTAGCATTATTAACAAAATTCTTTCAATCTCTCATGAAAAACATTTTTTCACCACTAATTTCCCAACAACAACGAAAATATAGAGCAGAAAAAAAAACGATTTTAAGATACATAGTACATAATTTCAGTCTGCATCTCTTGGTGTTTTATTTATCTATGTCGTACTAACGGTTCTTTAGTTATGGGGAAATATTAAATATAAATCAAGACCTGAAAGAAAAAAAAAACTGAAAGCATTCCCGTTCAGCACGTCAAATTCCATTTAGTTCACATATTTTTGTATAAAGAAGAAAAACAAAAACAAAATCATTTTTGCCTACCAGTATGTCTCCTCTTAATTGTAGGTATACATGGGTATTCTCACTTGATTGTGAATAAAATCAAGATTTGTACATCAATTTTGATGATACATAGCTTACCAGCCCTATTCCAAAGAATGAAAAAGTGAAAAATTTTGCCGTTTTCATTTCTTAAAAGAACTTTTAAGGAAAAAATTAAATTTTGCATAAGAAATTTCTTTTTCCGAGTATAATTTATAATTAACTCCGAAATTATTCAGAATATAAAAAAATAATGTAAAGGCGACAAAAACAATTTTGATTCGCATTTTTGGATTTTATATCTATCTAAATCGGATAAACCGTTCTCGAGTTATGAAAAAATACAATCATGTAACCGTCATATTAAAAAGGAAAGTAATAGATATGCACATAAAAGAAAAGCAAAACCACATAGAAAAAAAAACTGAAAGTAGTTTTATGCTTAGTACGTCAAAATCCATCAAGTCCACCTATTCTCGTTTAAGAAAGTTTTTTTCTTTCGACCAACGTAATTGACCATAGTTCTCATGTAAGGCCCACTTCACATTAAAGTGCATAGATACGATATAAATGTTTGAATTATCATTTTTTATAATGCATACGTATGTTTTATATAAATATATATTACACTTAATGTTGATCCAAAATTGGTCACAGGTCCTGCATAAAACTCTTCCTCGAAGTTTTGGCTTGTCCGACTATATCTTTTTTATTGGTTTCTTGTTTTTAATTGGTACTGTATATTGGCAATTTTTCAAAAAAATTTTCTTCTTTATTATTTAATTGGCACTTTTTTAAAACTTGAAATTTTTTAACAGTGGTACTTTATATTGTAAAAACTTTTTGCTTTTTAATTACTATTTTAAGTTAGTACAAAAAAGATGGCGGTATATTGAGTTTGTCATTCCGTTTGTAACTAATAGAAATATTCATCTAAGACTACAAAAAGTATATATCGTTGGTTTAATAGAAAAGGCATATCTTTTTTCATCACTCTTCATGAAATTAAATGTGCTATGATGGCAAACATTAAATTTACAGTCGTTTTAAAACAGTAATAAATAATTTAGAATCTTAAAAGTGTTTTTTTTCAGAACATCTTATTCAATTGAAAACTTGAGATATAATGCCTGCTGTCAGCACGATGGACCTCGAGGAGGTTACCTAGAGAAATGAAATTTGAAATGAAGTTATTCCTATTTGATAAAGTTTTAAGTAAAATTTTTACTTTCTTAAATTGATATTTTTATAAAATGCGTAGGTACTTTTTAGGATTTGAATTATTTTCTCAAAAAACGTTTTCATAAGAGTGTTTTTGCTGATGTTAGTAATGCCAAAGCACACCTATCGAATTCAAATTATTAGCTGAGTCGCTTTAACGTTATTCGTCCGTTTGTCCGACCTTGTAATCAAAGTACAAATCACAATTTTTAAAATAATTCAAGAAATTTGATACACAGTACATGTATGGTCCCTTTGAAATTTATTGAAATCATTATTTATTCATTCATTCATTATTTCACATAGCCTCAGCTCGAGTTATTCGCAAAAAACTGTTTTTGGGTATAAATGTATTTCTTATTCTGTTATTCTTTTTGTTTTAAACTTCTTTGGAAAGTATAAGAAACAGGCTTCTAAACCGTATGCATTTAGTTTATTTTAGTGAAGTAATAAAAGTAAATTTTCAAACAACTTCTAGAAAAAAATTTCTCCACAAGTTTTCGAGTTTAACTAAGATGTATTATAATTTTTTCTATAGAAGCCATTGCAACGATATTATAGATTTTATGGCCATTTTTGTTGTCAATATAACCAAATTAAACATTTTTAAATTGGACACAAATTGTAGAACGTATTCGATTTTATTTGTAATAACTTACTATAACTTTCCAGACATTTTTAATTTTCTCCTCAAAAAGTAAAAACCAATTAAAAAATATTTTGTCTTAAAATATGTGAAGAATTTTTTAATAAAGTTTAGAAAACGCTTTTTGAGTTTTTAAGCGATTTTATGTAGGGATATAACAAAAAAATATTTCAAAATCAAAAAAAAAAAAATTTGAAAAATCTACATTAAAATTAAAATTTCGAAAAAGAAAAAGAAATTAGAAAATGATGAATTTGAATGTATATAAAGATGGTAATATAGTTAAAAAGCTACGTCCTTCTGCTTTTAAAATCAATTGAAAAATCTTAAATTGACTTCAAATTTATGAAGCTGTCAGATCTATAGTATAAAAATGTATAAAAATTCATAATACTATGCGCACGTAAGTTTTATAAAAGTACAAATAAATAATAATTTAAAATTTTACAAGACTTGATGCACAATTAACCACAGGTTCCATGTAATTTCCTCTCCAAAAATTTTATAAAAAACTTTGGCGTACATACACAATGGTGTAGGGTATCATACGGTCCAACTTAATCGACTGTAACTTTCTCACTTGTTTTTTATTAAAATTTGTACCACATTTTTTGGAAATTGGTACTTTTTTTAATTGAAATTTGTCGTAATAATTTTTGGATAATCCACAGGTCAAGAAAAGGGTATAACAAAATTATGTCGCGAACAATTCTGCAAAATTCCTATTTCTTAGACTAGATATCTCTCTGAAAAGTTTTTAGGTTATATAATGTTTCAGACAATAAGTAGAACAAATTAGTCATTCATGTTTTATAGAGAAGGAACAGTGCTACAAAAATGCAATACAAGTCACTTGCTATGTAGGGCAAGTTGAAGACATATTAAAAAAGTTGGTAGTCAAAAAATGTGACCTGATGGAGAGAAATCTAATTGTTTCTAGTGATTGGAATGATTATACCTAAAATATCTGCAAGATATTTTTCATGATATTTTTTTAGTGTTGACCTGTGTTATCAGTCTAAATCCCGCACAAATGTTAGCACGTAGATAGAATTTGGTACAAATAAGTTTAAGCAGAAAGCATAATACAAAATTTTATGAGGTTTGATTCATAATTGACCATAGCTTCCACATAAGGACCCCTTCCGGAAATATCCTTAAAATTCATAAACCCCATATAAATGTTCTTATAAAGATGATATTATATGCACGTATATTGCATAAAAATATAAATAACAATTTACAATCTTACAAGTCTTGTCCACAATTATTCACAGTTCCCATATAAGACCTTCTTTAAAAATTTCACGAAAAACACTTTGACGTACATACACAATGGTATAAGGTAGAACTTAATCGACTGTGACTTTCTTACTTGTTTATTTTTAAGATTTGTACAAAAATTTTTGAAAAAGGGTACTTCATATATATATATATATATATATATATATATATATAGTGTAATTTCACAATTTCGGAGAGCAAAAAATTTAATATTTTCTGGATCCTTACAAGAAATGATGTCGATAGGACGCACGTTTGTCGGTTGAAATGGAGTTTATGAAACTCACCGATAACGGAAATCCTTTCGAGAATATTGGAATTAATCAAGATCGGTGGCTAAGATATGTCAAAAAATTCATATTCGATTTTCTAAGCCTCTATATAACCTAAGGACTTCGTTTTTGCAAAAAGGATTTTGAAGTTTTTTTCTGAATTTTTATGCTGAAGAAATGTATTAAATCGCAAAACACATTTTGACTTTTTTAAGCCCTTGTTTAAGCTACGGTTTTCATTTTTATATAGAAATGGAAATCTTATAAATGTTCTTATAAGATTTCCATAAACAACACAGTTTTAAACAAAAATCTAAAAAAAAATATTAAAAATATACACACAACCATATATAAAATATTGCAATGGTTGTTGATTGTAATACATACATACAATAATTTTTTATGTATGTTTTTATTTGGAAATAGAAGCCTTTTTAAGGCTAAATCTAGCCTTTTTTTTTTGCCTCTAGTTTCAAAATGTTCATTTTAGCTTCTAGACTTTTTTCTAGCCTTTTGTCTTAAAAACGCTAAAATGTTAGTATTTCAACAACGAAGAAAATAATTTCTTATTACCTATTAGTAATTTTATTTTTACAGATTCATTCATTTAAGCATTTTTGTTTATTTATCCGCGCAAAAAAATCTGTATTATTTATATTTAATATAAATTTGCTCCTGCGACGTTTCATTATCCAAATCAAGAAAAAATAATATACTAATATCATTAACCATATAAATTATTTATAAACATAATTTTAGCAAATTTTTATAAAAGCAAAAAATCGCCAAGAACATAAAACTGCATAATCAAAAATAAATTATAGTTTAAAAAATGTCGAAAAATCATTCTTTTTGTAAGTATAAATGTGAAAATATGAAAGCATAATTTAAGGCGCCAATTTTGTTATTTGTAGTAAGGTGATGAAGGGTATAAAAGATTTGGCACAGTCGAATATAGCGCTCTAACTGGTTTAAATTGAAATTTTTCCTAATAATTTTTGGGTAATTATATAACTACTTTTATTGGTACTTTTTGTAACATTTTTTTTTTAATTTAATTACTTAGCTTTTATTTAGTTGCCACTTTACCGGTTCAATCATATCTCGAGTGTTAATGAATCGAATTTATTAAAATTTATTGAAGACATCCTTAACAATAATCTATATTTGATTATAAAACTGGCAGTAAATTTTATCAATAAACACTTTTAGAGCTTGATGGACGTGGTAAAATCCTCTTACTATTTAATATTTATTACTTTCTACTTAAATCCATGTTCTACAAACACGATTCGTAGGAAAATTGAAAAACAAAAAATAACTGCACTTTTGATCCTCAGCCGTTTAGCAAATTACCGGTGTAACAGCTTTAGCAAAAATCACAGAAGTTATGTTGGTAAAACACAAAAGCATAATCGCTTTAAGCATGATACAGTTGTCATAAGAAGCATGAGATGGTGCAACATCTATAAAACGAAAAAAAAAAAAATTAACGTAAACATAAAATAGTCGAGAAGCATGATATCCTAGTAATATTCTAACAAACTTACAGCAACAATAACAACGAAAAACTAATAGTAAAAAAATTACAACAAGACACAAATATTTATTGCAGCAATACAAGAAATGAAGTAATATTCTTAATGTTGTACGCTGATGCTGTGTTGTGGTGTATTGTTGCGTTCTTCAAATACTAAGTATCTAGAGTTAAACTAACTGCAAAAAAAAAACAACTAGAAGTGTTTTATTCGGCTGGGCCGAATCCTTTATACCCTTGACAAAATCTGTATTTCATAAATATATAAACGTATTGGAAATATCTATTGTCAAAATTTTTACTTTAATTTGGAAATATACTTAATATCTGTAAACTGGTGTTAACCATTATATTGGAAATTTGTAACATAATGAATCTCCGAAAACTACTTGGGCATATGACTGAGGAAGATCGCTAATACCAGCTGTCTTGAAGAGTTAAATAAAGAAGATATATGCAAAATTTTAAATCCTTTTCAGTTTTCCACCAACGATTTTATTTTTTCGAAAAAAGATATTTTAGAATTAGATATTTTAAACTTGAATTAGCTTTTTTAAATTTTTTAGTATTTTTAAAAATGTTTAACTCTAACGGCTCTAAGACACAATTTCACCAAAAATTATATGCCATCTTATTATACATTTAAAAATCTAAAACACAATTACAGTAAAGTGATAATATTTTAAGAAAAAATATATCACGTACTCAGATTTACTTGTCAAACTTATTTTTTACAAAAAATGTTCCAATATTACCACAAAATTCAAATGGATACTTGAACATTTTTAATCTAGAACAATTCAAATAGACAATCTATACCCATAGAAATTTTGTTGAAAATGATTATATGTACTCGTCACATACGTGAATAGTATAAAAATCAATTTACAACACTATATTTTATTTTCTATTTTTATTTCATTTATTTAATAGTCAATTAAATTCCAATTTCTTCCAGGCTATGATACATATTATTCTTAAAGCTATTTACAATAAATTGTTCTTCATAATCATTCAATAATAAAGTCTTATTATTTAACTAAGTTAAAAATACTGCTCTTAATGCGGATTGGATTTACTGAGAAATCAATATGTGGACATAATTGGTTCAAAAATATTTGATTTTTAAAGAAATATAATTTCTACTTAGACGATTTGTGATTACGAATTCGATCTTACGAAATTAATTACAAATGGAATATTCATATATTTTTTCCTACTTTCAAGAGTAGGAGGTCAATAAGCTGTAATCGACTTTCATATGATGGTAAATTAATATTAGGATTCCTTGGAAGACAACGAAGACAAAATAAGAGAAATTGTTTCTGGACCGATTCAATTTTCTTTATATGAACTTCGTATTGAGGATCCCATACTACGGAAGCATATTCAAGAATTGGTCTTACGAGAGATGTGAATAATTTCTTGAAAGCGTAAGGATCATTAAACTCTCTTTCCAGCGCTTGAGGAAACCTAGAACTCTTCTTGCTTTATTAACGATTTGCGAAACATGGGAATTAAAGAATAGTTTACAATCAAGCAAAATATCCAGATCAAGAAATTATTCGATTAGATCAAGTTTATATTCATTTTTGTGTATCTACAGAGTACTGGACTTCTTTTGTAGAACGTCATGTGTTTACACTTTCTTTATATTCAGATCCATTAGATTCATCATACACCCGTCATAAAGATTGTCAAGATCTGATTGGAGTAAGGAACATTGAGAGGAATAGTTAAAGCTGTGGAACAGCTTTACATCATCAGCATACATTAATATTCTAGAATTCTTAATGCAAGCTGGTAAATCATTTATAAATATTAGGAATAATAAGAGGCCAAGATGATTACCTTGCGGAACACCGGATAAAACAGGAATGATTTTCGATGTACATTCTCTAAATAATACACATTGATATCTAAACACAGGAGAAAGTCAGAGTTTATCGAATTTGAACAATAGGAGATCATGATCGAAAGCTTTTCTTTTTTTACTTTTCTGTATATATTGCGTCTGTCTGTAAACCGGAATCAAATGCAGTTATAACTGAGGTTGCGAACTCCAAAAGGTTAGTAGTAGTGGAATATCCTTTTCTAAATCCATGCTTGATGCGAAAGGATTTCAGTAACTATCTTTTCGAAAAGTTTTGGAATAACATTTAATTTAGCAATACCTTTATAGTTGAAAATGTTGGATCTGCTTCCGAATTTAAACAAAGGTATAATATAACATTTCCTTCAGGAAAATAACTTCAGGAAAATAACCACTAAATATTGATATGTTGAATAAGTAGGTTATTGGAGATATAAGAGAATTTACAGATTGGAACACCGTCAAGTCCACATTTATCAGAATATTTTAGATGCTATACAGCTGTCAACACCATCGATTTATCTAATAATAACAACAACTTATGAGGGCTGCATCAGGAATTGGTTGTAATTCTTTATCAGAATAGATATCCAGAGACTAGACGCTTAGAATTTACAAACTGATAAAAATATTTTGGATTATTTTCTTTTCACCTTAAAAAAATAATTATTGTAACATTGGATATTTTCTAAATTGTAAACTGATCTTGATAGGATCAGTAGATACACCGGAATTTTCGTATTTTTTATAATGCTTGTTTTTCAAATTTTTCAAATCATTGAGCTGCTTTGTATTCCAAGACGGTCCATATGCATTTTTTTTCTCGTCATTGGTATTGATTTCTTAAAACATTTAAATAAGCCATCATAGAATATATTCGAAATGATGTCAATATTACGAGGGCATACTTTATTGTAAGGAATATATTCAAACCAATTTTCAGAACAAAATAGGTGATTTAATTTGGAATCAGCTTCAGGAGTGATTCAAGAGTGGGGTGAAAACCATCTTCAAGTTTTAATAATGAATTAATCCGAAGAATATTAAATTCTTCAGGTTGATCAACAAATACAAGATCAAGTAATTTGCCTAGCCTCTTTACCATATTATTTATTTGTAAGAGTCCTTAATCAGCAATAGCATCCAGTAATTCAATAGATGTTTTCGATTTTATTGATAAGCTTAAAAGGCATGCATCAGGTGTTTCGCACCATCTAATGTTTGGAATATTAAAGTCACCAAGAAGAATTATGGAGTCACCAGTTTTGGATTGATTAGCTGCAATTTTTATCGCGTTTGCATGTTGTTCATAAATTTGAATGTTTGACGGAATATACGATAAGGGCAAGTTATAAAATTGTTCTAAAATTCAATATTTTGATCATTGTTAAGAATTATTTCTTCCGAAGGAAAAAGAGTTGAGACAGAAATCAAAACTTCCCCACCTTCTTTACCGACTCTATCACGTCTATAAATTTGAAATTTACTGCACATTATTTCAGAATTAGGAATTTCTTTATCAGATTTTTTTCGAAGCCACGTTTCAGTGAGTACAATGATAATAAGCTCAATATAAAAGCTCTCTAAATAAAGCGATTTTAACTTTTTGTTCATACCTCTAACATTTTGATATGCGATGGAAAAATATTAATATTTAACGGATTATATAATTCAATTTTTTTTTTTGGATTTGGATCAGAAGCCCTTGGAAGAATTACGTTATTATCATCACAATAAATAAATTGTCGAACAGTTGTATTTTTTGGCCAAAATAGTGGATTAACAAAATGATCAAAATACTTTCTAGGATAATTATCTTAAATGAAGCTCTATTGCGAGCAAAAAAGTCGACGGAATTATATTATAATTGGAAGCATTTGAAGCATGATGAGATGGAATAAAATTATTTGAATTGGGAGTTACAACTTTAGAAGGATCACTACTTGGATTTGCTGTTGGTAACGGAATAGAATCGTCAGTAGTAATAACACCTGTATTTAAACATAAGCATTCAAAGCTAGGAGTTTTACAGTGTTCGTATGAGTTCAAATTCTGGCGAAGAGAAATTTAATTTTTATGAATGTTTCTTTGAAATTTATTCAAAGAAACATTTATTTTTTACTTTTAGGAAAAACAGAAATTTACAAGGAGTCCCGGAGATAAGAACTAAGGCTTAGTGGTTTGTTGTCTATTCAATCTCACAACTTTCCAAAAGAAAAACATTTATATATTATTGTACGTGAAGCAGAAAATGTTACTAAATTTGGCAACGAAAATTGCTAAAATTTTTGAGGCTATTCTAAAAAATCGTTATAACTCCGCTATTCCTAAACGGTCTTAAAAGAGAAATGTATTTATTGGACTATGGGCTTCAAAAAATACTTTTCATCATACAGACGGACAGGCAAACATTCTAGAAAGTTATTTCTAGTCATAATAATCACGAATATTTTTCAATTTGAGGCCCTGGATATATATTTGAAGACTTTCGTATAAAATGACAAACTTATATACCCTACATTTTATGTGAAGGGTATAAAAAACGGGTAAATACTGTTTATTTGTTACCCACAAACATACTTTAGCGTACATTCAAGAAACTTTACTTTACAGCAATAACTACGAGTATGTTGTAAGAGTGGTGTCAGGTTGTAAGTTATACTTAGAAGAGTAGTAGATAAGTACTACTAGAGCCTTCTGTTAGAGCTTACACAATTCCAAGATCTATTTTGCATATCAACTGACCGAATTCAATTGAATTTAGTGTATATTCCATTAACTACAATTTTCAATATTTACTTAAACGTTTGTGTTCCTTTGCTTTCCAACTTGCTTTCATGCTGTAACTCATTGTTATTTACGTTACCGGCCTTTAGGTCTAGATGTTTATTTTCCACGCAATTGTTGCATTTAATGCTTCACTTTTTGAAACACGTAACAGGAAGAAGAATTTTCACTGCAATGATCATTAGTTTCAGTTCACATTGTGTATTGTGTGTTAAACTAACAGAAGATGAAAGTCTCAAAGGTATTAGAGAGTGTGAATTTATTTATTATGTGTCTGTGAAAGAATATTTGTGTTATATATTGTAAAGATCATAGATGGTGTTTTTATTATGACCTGAATTGAAAAACATGTTTCATAAAGTTGTCTAAAACAAAACAATTGTTATGGTGGAGAGGGTTATCATATTGAAGATATTTCGCAAGACAGTTGTTTGGAATAATTTAGTGCAATAAAGAAATAAAATAATTTATTTATTTTTTTTTTTAACAGAAATATTTTGAAAAACCGTGCATTGAAAATGTATACTTTTTAAACATAAAACTTATTTAAAAGTTGGTACTGTTTTTAAAAAATTGTGCATTTTTAGAGAATCGGTTTTCTTTTCCAAAGTTGGGAACATTTATTTTTTTTTCTTTTTTTTAATTACAGATTTGGAACATACTCATTAACCCATATTGTTAATTTTCGGTTTGGTTTTTTCTTTAAGGTGTTTTTTAATATTGATACTATTTGTAAATATTCAGAAATATTGAGTTTTATACTTTTGTGTAAATCTTTTTATGATAATTATAATTTTTTTTAAATTTACACATTTTTAAAAAATTGTTCTTCTTTTGGAATATTTTTTTTTTTTTTGAAAATTTTACCTTTCTGAACTTTTGTTGAAAACACCGTACAGCAACATTTTTAACACATAAACCAAACCATATACGTCTGAAAGTATAAACATTTTATGATAGGACTGCGTACTCAGTTTTTTATTTCGTGTTCGAATATCTTTTTAAAAGGACTATGAAGTTTCAAAATTAGTATTTTTTTTAATTATTTTAAAATCTTTTTATTGCTCAACAATGATTTAAAAATTCTCACACTTTCTGTTTTAACCCTTCCGGTCTTTATAATGTCAAAAATGTCCTTCAAATATTTCATTCTTAAATATCCTTGAGGTTTTCTAACAAATTATTCTGAAATTATATTAATTTTAAAAACATCATAATGAAATTTCTTAATCGCATCATTTAAAATCTTATTCCACATATTGTTATTCTATGTTTAAAACTCGGAGAGTTTTAGCTTCAACAGTTAAAATTTTATAAAATTTTATATATGTCCTGCCAGTGTTCATGTAATTTTTTTAAATATATGATATAATTTTAGATATTATTTAATGGTAATTGACACAGTCGTTTTTTTAGACTTAAAGACGATGCTTATAGAAAATGGTTGAAATCGGTCCATTATTTTATTTACCTCCCTTAAAAATGTTTCACGTAAACATGAAGAATTGTCTTAAATATGCAAACATTTATATGATATTTGAGGTAGATAGGATTTCAGTTCAATTTCAAGGGTTTGGTTGCACAATTGAACATTGTTTCCATATGAGGCCCTTCCCGAAAGTTATTTAAACGTGTATAAGTCCATAGAAATTTTAGCATCAAAATAAAACTTGACATTATTATTTTGTATTTAAGTATGTCATGCTATAAAATTTCGCAAAGATCGGCCTTTAATTGACATATATCCCATACAACACAAATCCCTGAACGTCACTTTAACACGCATAAATTGAACATAAATAATTTAGTTTGTGAACCATAAATTTGACACTAATAAGTTTAATTTAAGTATATAAACCACGGTGTGAAGTTTAACTATGATTAATCCAAATATTCTCATAGTTTCTACATAAGGATCTCACCCGAAAATCAGTTAAACGCACGCTCATAATGGTGTAGGGTATTATATGGTCGCGTTTGGCTTATTACATCATTTTTCATGTTAATTATTAATAAAACAATATCAAATATAATATAAAATCATAGCCTGCTGTTTTCGCAGATTTTTTTTCGCAGATTAAAAATAAACAATTTAGAATAAAGTAAATAGAAATACTCAAAGTATCATCGTTTAAGCTTTCAAATATATTTTAAAGTCTTCCAAATAATGTTGACATACTACACTTAAAGTAAGAATGACTACAAAAATGCCTATATTGGTTTTGCATGATCGAAGTCTCAATAAACTGAAAATTAAATTTGTACTTTTGTTCTTATTAATAATTTTCAAATCGTTAGATGTATTAAAGTAATAAAGTTAAAACCATACAGCTTTGGTACTTGAAACTGGATATTAGTATCTTTAACATACATAATTTTGGATATTATTTGCTAAAATTTTCAAGGAAATTAATGGATTAAATATTCTAAGAAAATTTTTTACAGCTTTTATTTGAATTATTTTAACAAGAGGTACTCCATATAATGCCAAATTCTACTCTTTCATTTGTTACCCATATCGCCCTACAATAGCAATTAGAAAGTAAGAATATAAAAAATTAAAATCGCGCATCGTTTCTTTCTAAAAGTCCTTTAAAAAAGAAAAACAAACACGAAATGAAATCTAAAAACGCAGTTATACTATATTATGTCTATATTTTCACATGTATATGGAAATTATTATGTGTGAGGAAATTTTTTGATATTTGTTGTACGGTGAAATAGATATATTTTATAAGATTTTTCAAAAGTCAGTACTTCTGTTTTTTTTTTTTTTGAAAATTGGTACTTTTTGGAAAATGGCTACTTTTTACAAAATTATTAAATTTCTTTCTGGGAGATTAATACTTTTTTTTTTTTTTTGAACATACAAATAGTTGCATTTTTTTTTTTTTTTTTTAATTGATACCTTTTTGCAATTCTCATTAATGTATATTAAAGTGCCTTATGAAAAAAGTTGCCAATGTACCTCTCCAGAAACGTAGATTATTATGTTCTTATATGATTCCCAAAATATTACGTCTGAATGTTTTCATTCATTTTTAATACACTTCTAAAAATAAGCATATCTTTCAACAGCATGAATATTGGTCCATAACTGACCATAACTTCCATATAAGGCCCATTTCCGAAAATCTCTTTACCATACATAAATCCTAAATATATGTTTAATAAATATAATTGGCCGTAGGCAGCATACAAGGGACACTTCCACAAATACGGAAAATCGTTTTTGCGCAATTACACAATGATGTGGCGTATCAAATTTTTGGTTTTAGCCGTGCTTTTCAAAAAAAAAAAAAAAAAAAAAATCCGTGTAAAAAGAAAATTTATATTAGAATTTTGTATCACTTTTAAGAGAAATTTTGGTCACATAAATACGACATTACAAAATTAGCGGCTTTTTGCGAAAGTTTTGTTTTTTAACAAAATATACTATTTTGATGGCCCATATTCAAAACCCTCAATCTTAGGTTTTCATGAAATTGCGTTTTTGATGCCATTATATTTCCTGTAATAATCCTTCTCTATGATATAAATGTCAAAAAAAAATCAACTTTTTCAACTTCTATCTACGAGTATTTGTGTAATTATTCTATTTCTTATTAACATTTATGAACATAATACCCTACCTAGTTTTATATCAACTGGGGAATTTGTCAAGTAAATTATTCCCACAAAAGTCTTGAGACTTTCACTGTAATAGTTTCTTATGTACTCGTATGAGCCTAAAACCACCAGCCCTATTTTTATCTCACTTTATCGCACAATTTTAAGACTTTTGCTCTAATAATTCTTCATTTACTTTGTATAGGAGCTACCATTCCCTCTGTTATTATTATTATTATTATTATTATTATTATTATTATTATTATTAATATTATGATTATTTGGTATAGGGGTACCATTCCTTCTGATCCAATCCCAAAATAAAGTGGCCCTTTTGAATTTTGTTGCTTTTCGAATTACTAACTAGTTTAAAAACTTTTAAAGTCATACATTAAATGCTAATTAAATGTATTTTTTATAATGCTAAAACCTCATATATTTATTTTATTTATACACACTAAATATTTTAAAAGTGCAAAACTCTCTATCTCTCTTGAAAATCGCAAATATTGCGAAATGTTAAAAATAAATTATATGTAAGCCGTAACTTAAAAAAAAAATAATAATACTTAAAAACTAATCGAAATAAACAGTTTTTTTTTTGCTTTTCTGAAAAGTTGTAATTTACGAGATCAAATTTTCGAATTAAAAAAAATGTTTATATATGCGTATTTGAGAAGAATACAAAATTTCCTAATCATTGATGTATAATAGTTCAAATCGGTTCAAATATAACAGATCAGGATCATTTTAATAATTATGTGAAATTTCATTGAAATCGTTGAAGTCGTTCCGAAACTGCATAATTATTTCCATTTAATTTTTTTGGATCGCACACTGTGCAATGTTACGACGTAAGTTGTGAATTGAACAATTGTTTTGACTCATAAATACTAAATGTTTTCAAGTATAAATCTATCTAATAAACCGCCTTTCAAGGCCTTAGCGTTAAAGCATTTATAATGTTCAACAATTATTGTTATGACAGCCCGTAACAAGTGAAGTGTTAAAGTTAGATCACCAAACATCGAACGCCTTTTCCAACTACTCTTTGCCGTTTTCTTCTATTTCTACTTTTTTTTATTTTGCTATTATTTCATTCCATGTTGTTGGTAGTTTGGCTATCATAAATAAATAGATCTTTAAAGTACAACCATTTCAGCCACTTTAGTTGAAAATACTAATTCAATAAAAATATGTTAAAGTAAACTCATTGTTGTATTGTTATTAATTGTAATGAAAATATCTATTTTTACGATAAGTCACTCTTGGCATGAAGTGAGTTTTTGAAAGGTATGAAAATTATACACAGTAGCTGTTTAAAAAGTAAAAAAAAAGAAAAATAAATGTAAATAGCAGTTTTTTTTAAGGGGAACAGATTTTATAGATAAATTTGTATTGTACGTGTAAGAATTTGTTGTATTATTGCATTATAAATCAATATAATAGATTTAATTTTTGTATCATATTGTATGGGTAATTAAGATAAATATGTAGATTATCGTGAAGCATGAAAGATTGATGGAATGATAAGGGTTTTCATAGATACAGTGGTAAAAAAGAAGGTTTTTATGGTAGACTAATTGCGAATTAAGATGGTAAGAAATAATATAATAATAGAAAATAGTTTGAATAATTGCACACATTACTTTTTATCCGTTCAGCGACTATATCTGGCTTTTTTTAAAATGGATCCTTCATATTTTTAACAATAATGTAACTCACATTTAAAAATTACTTACAAAAAACTTTGCTAAAACATTCAGAATTATAAAAGAATTTTAAAAATTCCATCGTTAATAACAGATTCATAAAAGCCCTACCCAATTCATTAGACAAAGTAATTAAAAAAATATTAAGCATTAAAGTGAAAATCTATTGGAATTTTCCACTTAATAGAAAAATGCCTTTAATGAAATGTCATATCAAACTTCCATTAAACGCTCATTAAAAAGCTGTCAAATTATTGACATAATAAAATTTTAAAATATCCCCAGCAATTTAAGGATCATAAAAATTAACTCAAAACCAAGTGGTATTTACAAAAATTATTGAAAAAATAGTGATAATAGTGTCTGTTTTCAATTCAATTAACTGCCATAAAAGGTCTTGGCGCCTAGACATACAACTTAGCCATTTATTAATATTAAATACTATTACTAGTGAATGTTCTTAAAATAGAAGGATTTGATTTTGAAACAAACGTAATATAAACCTGTAGGCTGTTTGTTTCAGTTACGTTTCATTGTAATGTCATTATTATTTCTTATTCAATTTCAACTGTTTATTATTAACTTTACAATTAAAAATAATAATATAAAGTTTTTTGTTGTATAAATAGTTTTGTTTCTATTGTCGGCTTTTTATTGTCTAGTACGAGCATACAGAATGTATCACATCCAATGATCTTCTTTTCAAGATGTTACCGTTTACTTTATTTGTGGCACTTGTCAGTCCTGTTAAAAAAAAAGAAAAAAACACGAGTGCGGCTCAAATGGTCAAGATCAATAAACCAACATTTATCTTTTTTTTTTTTGTATATTTTATTTCTGTCGTTTTACTTTGTTCTCTCTTCCAGGCAGAAGTTGTAAAGATATAAGAGGAACAATTGATAAGGAAGTATATTTATCAAAAATTATATACAAAATGAAAAATATATCAAAGATAATCCACAAAAATAAAATTTATCAACAAAATTGTAAAAGAAAATTCATCGGAAACTTCCTGTTTACAGAAAATAATAAAAACAATTTTATAAAAAAAAATTTTCGGAAAATTTCTAAAAAAAGCAATTTATCGACCACAACAAAAATTTAACAAAAGTTTTCTAAAAAATTAAATTTAATGAAAATTTAAAAAAAAAATATATATATATATATGATCAAAAATTAAACAAGTATGAACAATTATGCACCTTATATGGGAGGTGAGCGGATCACCCTCATTTTTGCTTTACCAGTTCACATCGATCCTTAAACAATTTGTACAAAATTTCGATGGTGTAGATGCTTTTTTGTAAGTGATATCAGCGGAAAAGTCTGAACTAAAGTTACAACGGACACCATATTTTTCTAGTATTTGATCCATAACTTTTTGTTTATGAACCGATTTTGCTCATTTTCAAAACCAAACAAACCTTATAAAAGACAAATATTTGCAACAAATTTCTCCCCCTAAGTAGAGACAGATATTGTTGGATCGACTGAGAATCTTAAGAGGGCCCAGAATATATATTTTTTCGACATATTACAATCGGATAGACCAAGCCAATATACCTCCACCTTTTTTGAAAGTTGTTATAAAAAAATATATAATAAAATTTCTATAAAAATGGTAATTTTTTGAAATTTTAGATAAAAAGTACATTTGTTTAAATTTTTTAATAAATTGAAAATTTTTCAAGAATTTTCTATCAGTATTTTATGCAAAATTTTGTATAAAAAAATTATAGCAAACTAAAAAAAATGTAACAACGAATGAAGAATGAAGAATGAAAATTTATTTAAAATTTTATATAAAATGAAAATTTATCTAAAATTTCTTATAAGATAAAAAAAAATCTGTAAAAACAATTTACCAAAAATGTTCTAAAAAAATTCCTATGAAAAGAAAATTTCTATTAAAACAATATTATCGAAAATTTTCTGTAGAAATAAAATTATCTGCAATTTTCTATAAATAGAATATTTGTCGAAAATTTTCAATACAAAGTAAATTTACCAAAAATTGTCTTCAAAATTAAAATTTATCAAAAATTTTCTGTAAAAAGAAAATTTAGTAAAAGTTTTCTAAAAAAAAAATAATTTATTGATAATTTTCTATATATTTATTGAAAATTTTCTTTAAAAAAAGAAAAATATCTAAAAATTTCCTGTAAAAGAAATTTAAGGAACATTTTTATCAAAGAAGAATTTTCTGAAAATTTTCCATGAAAAAGAATTATTACCGAAAAAAAAAATATATGGAAAATTGGGAAAAATGTTCTATCAAATTAAAATCTATCGAAATTTTCTGAAATATTTATCAAAAATTTTTATAAAAAATTATCGAAAATTTCCTGAAATAAAATTTTTTATAAAAAGAAAATTTATCGAAAATATTCCATTAAAAGAAAATTTATGGAAAATGTTTTTACAAATGGATAAATTATCAAAAATTTTATACAAAAGGGAAATTTATTAAAAATTTTGACTTAAAAAAAATTATCAATAATTTTTAATAAATAAAAAATCTCCAATGAATTTTCTATAAAGATTGAAAATTATTCAAAATTATTGAAAATTTTTTACAAAAAGGAAAATTTGTTGAAAAATTTTTTATAAAAATAAAATATATATAAAATTTGCTGTAAAAAGAAATTTTTCATAAAAATTCTTCGAAGTGTTTGAAAAAAATACATTTTTCGAAAACTTTTTTGTAAAAAGAAAATTTATCAAACATTTTACATAACAAAAAATAAAAAAATGATAAAAAAATTTATCAAAAATTATCTCAAAAAAACAAAATGAAAAATTTTTATAAAAAAATCGCTAAATAGATCTATTATAAAGTTCTAAGTAAATTAAAAACCTTCCCACCTAACTTACACACTTTGATCCAGACAAAAGCCAAGGCTAAATGCTTAGCTAAAAATGGATTATATACAGAGTGTTCGTAGCCAGCTAGTATGGTATCCCAGTTAGTTCATTGGTTAGTTGATTGGCTGACTAGCTGGTTGGCATTTGTTCTTGGTAGGCTGGATAAGTTGGTCGCTTAGTTACCTAGTTGGTGGTGGTGAGCATAGGTTGATTAGATGCCTGCAATTTTAAATCACAAGTGGGGTATTCATATGTAACAGTAGTTACAGGTTTTTTTTTGTTTTTTGCTTTTCGAATATCCACAATATTATATTCTATTCCCCATTTCTCTACTGGCACAACTTTAGTTGCTCTGTAACAACTTTAGTTTCAAATACTTATTTTGTTCTAATTTATGAGGAATTTAATGCAGTTATTTAATACCATCATTTAGTTGTTGCAGTCGTGAAAACAAGTTGATGACGGCCAGCGACAACAACGGCAACTACGGAATAAATATCTGCTCGTATTCGAACAACGGTTTAAAAAAATTTATTTAACTATTTTATTATTTTACGATCAATTCAAGTTCAAGCATTAACAAAAAAAATTAAAGTAACAGAAATAAAAGAAATAAACAAACTAAAACTAGAACAAAGATTATGTATTAAAGTTTATTGCATAAAGATCCAACCAAAAACATGTCTTTCTTTTCCTTGTCGTTTGTCAAACCACAAAAAGAAAAAGCAAAAAAAACCCAAGGAATAACATCAACCTCCACATGCAACAAACATAACAACAACATTATAAGGAAAACATCACATTGACCATGTTTTTTATCACTTGACATGATCTACGCATGTGACTAAAGTTTCTCTACAAACGATCATCGATCTTACGTAAATCATGCCACAAAAAATTGTCTTTAAAAATATAGAAAAAACATTAAAAATCATGTAGGAGCTTAAATTTTTAAGTTATTCTTCACATAAAATATCTTAAAAACTCATTTGTCTTAACAAGGCTTATAAATTGTTCACCTTCTGGCCCCTTTTCATTCTATGACATGCTGATGTTACTGTCAAGTTATAGCTGCTTTTGACTAGAGAACACCCTGCTCCTCTATGTAATAAAATATTTTTATTACTATTTTTTTTAATCTTCAGGCAACATTAAACCGTAGACATGTTCGTTGCAGACTAACAAGCTTATTACGACTACAATTTTCCACTGTGACAATTTTGTGGCCACATAGAATTGTGTTCTACGTCTGTGAACAGGAAGAAAATAGTGTTCTTTTGGTTAAGAGGAAAATTATATACACATGTTAAAAAAACAAATGTCACTTAACTGATGACATGGTGTGGAAAAGGTAGAATGTTTATTTTTGAATTTTATATGCAAATATATATGTGACGCTTGAAGTTGTGTGTGAATTTAATGAGTTTAAATATCAAATTTTAAATAGCTTCTTTTTAAATAGTTTTATGAGTGTTTAACTTAGAACGTTTAAGAAAAACTATCTATGTCCATAATATTTTTAATATGTGATACTTAAAAGTTTGTATCATTAAACTAAAACTGTCTCATTGTCTGTTATACTTAAATGTGAACTTAACTGTTTAGACTAGAAACTAGGAATAAAATAGACTAAAGACTAGTCTATAGAATATAGAATATAATATAGACCATAAACTAGACTAGAACTAGTCTATAGACTAGGAAATATACTAGATTATATACTAGTTTATAGAATATACTATAGAATAGTGGAGTTATACTATAGAATATACTTTCTAGACTAGACTTACATCTAGCTTATATAGATTAAATATAAATTAATTATAGACCAAACTATAGAATAGACTACATATAAATATAACATAGACTTGGGCTTATACTTGACCATAGACTTGACTCTAAATTTGCTATATACTATACTATAGACTTGACTATAGACTAGACAGCATAAGCTTAGACATATATCGTACATTTAGGTACAAACTATGGTAGAATATAAACCACTTATGTACTATACTACAGACTAGAATATAGATTAAACTACTGACTTGACTATTCACTACAGTCTAGATACACTAAACTATGGACTAAGCTATACACTTGACTATAGACTAGACTGTAGACTATGTATGTAAACTATGGACTAAACTTTATATTTAATTATAAATTAAAATATAGACTTGACTACAGTCTAAACCATTGACTAGATTACAGAAATTACTATAGACAAGGCTATAGGCAAGACTGTATAATATATTTATTCTCAAATTTCTTGTAACAATATCTTCCCTGTTTTTTTTTTTTTTTTTTAACAAAATTAAATCTGTTTAAAATTCTAAAATTTCTTTTAAAACAATTTTTGTCTTTATTTTACTGATTAAGATGTACTAAGTTTGTCTTTCTTTAGATAATCTCTACTTGATGTATTTATTCACTTATCACCGAAACTTAAATACCCGTTGCTTTTAAAAAGTTTGAAATAAAGAAACTAAACTTTAATCTTAAGATCTTGATAAATTCTATTTATTTCTATTAAGACCATTTATAAGATTTAGCCACAAGAATTGTTAGTTTGTGCAGCCATATCTAGATATCGTTGCAAAAAGTCTTGCAAACAAAAAGTTGATTAATTATTATCCAGAATTGTATCATAGCAAATATCATTTGTCTTTACTAACTTTGATTTCAACTATCTTTGTGAAGAAATTTTAAAATACTAAAAAAGTAAATCCTAATTGTAATATGACTTATTAATGTCAGCTTTGAAAGCATAGCAGAAAGAAATATTGCAGTAGTTTATAGTAGGGATTAGTGGAGAATAGTGGCAGTGAGATGAACTTTTTCATTTTATGAACTTTTTTCATGTCTCAAAGAATATTTGAAAATGATTTTATATTAACAGTTAAAAGTAATATTCTATGCAATTGCGTATACTAATTGAAACATTCTTAACTTTTAATGTTTAACCATCTAATGTGTGTATCAACATTGTTTTTAAGCTTTACCCGTTGAAATAATTATTTTAATTTTTTCCATTATCTTTGTTACATGTGTGCACTTTAAAAGTGACCACCTCTTGCGTGTTACATGGTCATTAATGTGTGTGTGTATGTTTCGTTAGATCTATTGTATTTCAACAATTCAAAGAATATTTTAGTTCCTGTTTTTGCTAAATCACTCAGCTATAACTTTTTCTATTTAAGCTTTTGTTTTCTTTTTCCATTTTCTGTAAAAGAAATGAAACACGAGTTTAAATCTATTCTAAAATATATTTTTCATTTCATTATTACTTACAGTTTTGTACATTTATGTTGTTGTTGTGGTGTTATAAATCATAATAAATTTCAAAATTTCATAAATAATTCTAAAGCGTTGTTGGTGCAGAAAAGGTAGTCGAACTGAAAACCACCGTGTTTATGGTCTTAAATTGATATTTAACCGTTGTCGGTTCATTATTTAAGATCATAAATATTAAAAGGTGTTATGAACCTTTTTGCTTAATGATTTTCACTAGCAAATTTGCAGTAATTTGCAGTATTTAATAAATTTCTATTACAAAAGTTAATTGAATGACTGTTGCTAGATTTTTTAGTAGAAGTATTTTTCATTTAATTTGAACACGGTCCAACCCATGTGTGGTCACCAGTATTGCCAGGAGATGAGAAAAAAGAGGAAATTGTAATATATTTATACACTCAGCAAAATTACTCAATGAAAAATCTCCCAAAGAAATTTCCATACAAATTTGAATTATATTTCACATGAAAAATTACTTTATGTTTTAAAGTGATTTTTCGTAATTTTTGAAATATAATTCCTTTTTGATTAAGCAGTTCCAAATTTTTGGTGATTTTTCGCATTAATAAGATATTTTCTAAATTATTTTCATAAATATTTTCTATGGTTGATGACATATATTAAAAAAATAATTATAATAATCGACGTAGTAGCTCCACAAAATTACTTAAGGAACTTTTAAATTGGAGAATAAAGCTTCGCAGGCGAAATTTTCTATTAAATATAAATAGTTTCGATTTTTTATGCAAATAAATACAGAAAAATGCTTAAATGGTTGATTCTGAAAAATAAAATTAGTAATAGCAAATTAAAAATTAGTTTCTTCTTTGTTAAAATACTAACATTTTAGCCTTTTTTAAAGAAATTTTAAGAATCGAAAAAGTCTAGAAAAAAGCTAGAAGCTAAAACGTAAATTTTGAAGCTAAAAGCAAAATAAAAAGGCTAGATTTAGCCTTAAACTGGCAACACTGGTGGTCACAAAAGCAATATTTAGATGTTGCATATAGATTGCAGATTGTTTTGCAGTTACAATTGAGAAGACTTTGATTTGAACAAGAGCAGATCCATATCCCATAGTGTATTACACTCCAGCTAATAGGCTAGTTCATAGTATATATTCCTTTTCTATTTTCCCAGAAAGTGGGAAAATTTTTCGACATTCCGCGATTTCCGTGATCCCACATTAAAAACTATAGTTATAATTACTAAGTGAACAATAGCTCAGTTTTTTAGCTTTATATTTTATTAAAAAAAACTGTTAATATATATTTTTTTTCATTCTATTTATTTGTATTTTGATATTTTTTTTTCATTTACTGACGTTCTAATATTAATAATTGTTGTTTGTTCATAAATTGACAGTACTTTTAACGACATTAAAGTTAACATATATACACGTTAATTCCTAACGTATATAAATTTGAATTTTGTATGAAATTTTGTATGAAATTTGCAGCAAAGCATAATATTAATTTTTTTAATTATAATTGTTTTATTATGGGGCGGAATTCAAAATTTTTGGAAATAAATATGTAACTTCTCATTTCACATAGCAGAGGAGTGCACAGTACCATCATGAGCGGAGCTCAAAATAGAGTATCTTTGACACAGAAAAAATTTTACTTCTTGGCAAATTTTTGTTTCTTACCCGATTTCAAAAACTTTTATTCTTAAAGGTTTTGATAATACCTAAACGCAGAGAAAAAACATTGTTGCGACATTGTTATGTGAACAATATTTTGTTTCCATACTCATTTTTCACTGATATAAATAGTACTTTCATCGTGATAACAACGTTTCTGTTTCAGTTCTAAAATTTAATGGTTACCCTCAATCAAAATTTTAATATGGTTGACTACAATAAAAATATCTTTCTAAATATTTTTATCAGGAACCATAGGGCAGAAATAATATTATTTCTACAAACAAAATTGTCACCAATACTTATATATGTTTTTAAACCATATTTTGTTTTGTATAACTATTGAATGTTTGATTTTGGAGCATGTTATGTTTTCCTCAAATATAGAATATTTTTTTTATACTATGTTTTGTTTTCCACAAATATTGAACGTTTGCTTTTAATCATATTTTCTTTTTCTGTGCAACTATTGAATACACATTTTTGTGTATCAGTTCAGTGCTTTGACAGAAAGCAATCACTTAAGCTGTGAATAATAATTTTTTATATATTCTTTTAAAAATTCGTAGTGAAAAAAAACAAAAAATAAATAAAAGTGCATCAAATATAAATGAAAAAGGTAAAAATTTAAAAGAATTCCAAAGAAAACATAAAACTACTGAATTAAGTTCTTATGTAAATAACTTAATTATTAATAATTAATATGTTAATAACTTCGTTTTTAAAACTAATAAAAAATTCTTCCTCTTGTTTTGAAAAGCATTTAATATACTCAATAAGCAAATAATGAAAATATTAATTTCGAATTAATGTGTATTATTGCATATTATACAGGAAACTTGAAATTTTTATTAAAATATGATGCAATAAAATCATAATATGGTAAAATAGGATTATAATAAATAAAATCATAATACGATTAGCTTTATCATATAATATGATAGAATATAATAACAATATTATAAATTATATATATTATGAAAACATGGAATTATAATATGATAAAATGGATTTATGATATGATAAAATGGATTTATGATATATTAAAAAGGGGTTATAATATGATCACGAGGGATTATATTATGACAAAATGAAATTATAATATGAAAAAAATTGATTAAACTATGATAAAATGGAAATACGATATGATAGAATGGAATTAAAACATATTAGAATGAAATCACAATATGATATAATTGATTTTCGATATGATGAAAGTACTCTCAAATATGATAAAATGAGTTTATAATAAGATTAAGTCTAATCACTCCATGATAAAATCGGGAGCAATATTATAAAAAAAGTTAATAATATAATTAAATAAAAACATTTCAAAATGAAACCGTCCTACAATATGATAAAATGGAAACATAATAATAATTATTTACAAACGTACTAATTTTCAACTCTAATCATATATTCCAATCATAATATGTTTCTCTTAGATTATAGTCACCAGAACCATATTTTTTCCCTGCATGTATGAAGGGCCTGCATGTGCTATTTATATCCTACAGCTGTCCTAATTTTGCATGATCTTGGTCCGCTTCTTCCATGATAGCCCAACATTTGCAACCGATTTAGCTTAATTTTTATGAAAATTATGCAAAAATTATCTATCATATAAAAAATATTGAAGTCGATATCTTTTCCGAATCTGAAAATAAACAATTTTGAATTTTCCACTTGCAAAAATTTGGATTTTTATTGTTTTTTGTCCGAAAAATTCTTTACACACTTTTTGCTCTAAAACAAAATTTTTCTTAAGAACATTTAATAATTTAATGCTTTTCTTACTAGAGCTAAGTACAGATCCCGCCGAATTTGACCTATTTTGTATCGAAGTTTTGATTTTAGCCAGCATGTTTTAAAATCTCAAAGCATGGATCTACAAAAGGAATGTAGTTTTGGAATTCATAATATGTTGCAAAGAGTTTTCCAGCGGCTTTTTCCAGACCTGCAACAAATGTGGACTCTATGGGCAAAATTCAAAAAATCCCAAAAATAATCTGGCAAAACTCAAGCTAAATCGATAGTAAATTTTGAGCAAATAACTCGAAAACTAGGATATAAATAGCACATGCAAGCATGATATAACAATCTTTGAAATCGGGTGAAAAACAAAAATTTGGCAAGCGCACACTGGTCAAAAATCACTTTGGCATAAATTCAAAGAGCATTGTTAGTGCCTCTTTGAGGTTGTATCGAAGTCATTCTAACTAAAATTAACAATAATATTTATTAAACCCGATTTTAAGTATTTTTGCTTAAACCTCTATAATACATAATTTGAATACGGTATATATATTTTAAGTTTGATTATTGCTTGTTTGTTTTCGATTTTAATTTAATTATTTTGTAAGTTTTCAGATTTTCATTGATTAGTAAAACTACTTAATAGATTAGCACGTAATATTTTCTCCAACTTCTTTGTTAAAACCAAGGTATTTCCGCTCAGGTTTACTCAAATTTAACTGAAAGGAAGTTGACGATTGTAATGATTTGCCGAAAAAGGCTGGCGTTATCTAAATTATTACATAAAGTAGACACTTTGGCGAATATTTTCATATTTTTACATTCGTGCAAGTTCATAACCAAACATAACTTTTCGTCTTTCAAAGTTATAGGTTACCATGATAAACAGCTAATATGACCACAAAACTCAAAAATAACGACGGATACATAACTTATATAAAATTTAATATTGGTCTTAGAATAAATCTCTCTTTACAATATACAATATTATTATATATTTATCTGGTATTGCTATGCAGCTTTTATAATTCTAGCTCTATTTTAATAAAAATTTTAAAAATAATATTAAACTATAAATTTTTATGACTTCTTCATACTGTCAACATTGCTACATTACTCGCATATTTTTTAACATATGTTCTTGATTACTTGATCTATTACCAATCGCACTTCATTTACAATTTCACTTTTTACAATTTCTTAAAATATTATTTTGAAATTTCTGCCACAAAAAAAATTTCATTTTTGAGGGTACTGTGGGATTCCCCTTCCAAACTTAAAATTGTACGCTTTTCTGTAATGAATATGTGGAATTTTAGGTAAATCCAACCAGCCAATTAGAAGTTACATATTTTTTCCAAATTTTTTTCGCTTCTGCCCCACTGTGCAATGTAGCAACAAGAATATAAATTTTAAACTATGTATGTATTTCAAAATATTTTAATAAATGTTTTGAAAAAGTAGAGATTTCAGAAATTAAATAACTGTAAGAATTTATCATAAAACAAAGTATTTTACTCATTTTAAAAGCTTTTTAAAGTACTGCGTCTGGTATGATAATCTTAGCAATCTGTGTGTCGATTGTATTAAGCTGCTCTTTAAATGCAGCACATATATTAGCTTACATTGTTTCCTCATCGAAGATCTTTCACTCTATGTCTTGCATACTTTGGTGTTAATTTCAGCACTTCCCTCCTGTGACGTTCCCTCCGAGTTCCTGTAGACATGGGTCGATCTTTATCTTACAAGTAGTGTTACCAGACGACTTTGAATGAGCTTGATTGTTGAGATATTGTAGAAGATGTCAAGTTGCATGATCAAATCTGTGAAACTAAAAAAATTGTAGTTATATGAAAAGCGTAATGAAATCATTAGCTGTGATGAAGAATAATTACTACAAAAGACCTTTTCGATACTTTTCTCATTAAAATCATGAAATTTTTTATTTTATTTTAAGATTATACTAAAATACCGACTATGCAACAAAAAAGTAAAAAGATTTTGCGATAAGCCTTAATTTTCAGCGAAGGTCGATTGCCCAAATTTTTTTCGAAGTCATGCTCGTTCTTCCAGAAAATCGAGCTCCTTTATAATTTGGAAATCCTACTTACGTGTATGTCGTTTCACCGTTTGCATAGATCATTAGCGCATTTGTCCTTGTTTTATTCTATTGTGTGCTATATATGTGGTATATACATATAAGTTTGTCATTTTATTCGAAAGTCTTAAAATATACATATATATATATATATATAAATATATATATATATATATATATATATATATATATATATATTGGAAATTGGATATATATATATGTTAAAATAGATTTGTTGAAGCCCCTAGTCCAACAAAAACATTTCTCTTAAACATATACGTGGCATATAGTCTCGAAAATTAGTATTGAAATTCAGTAAAATCCATTTAGGAATGGCGAAGTCATAAATGATTTTCTAAGACAGCCTCACAAATTTTTCCAATTTTCTTTGCCACATTTAAGAATACTTCTATTTCACATACAATAATATATAAATGCTTTTCTATTGGAAAGTTGTAAGATTGAAAAGTCTAGAGAAAGTGTTCTAGACTATAAACCTTTAAGTCTAAGTTTATATTCCCGGGACTCCTTATAATTTTCTGTTTTCCCTAAAATAAAAATTTTCATTATTAAAAAAAAAATGCATTTAACAAGAATTTCTAGGCACGTTTTAATGTTTTTTTATAAAAAGTATTACTTAGATTTGAATTGCTTTTTAAGCTCTTTATATAAGCAATAAAGCTAGTAAATTTCATAACATATCGACATGGTATGCCGCTTGGATTTGTGACTGAAAGACTTCAGGTCCGGAGTTCGATCCTTGGCCGGGACTTTGAAAAATTGTTTTATAATTTGTCTTCAAACAAAAATTAGCATTTTTAGATGTCATATTATAGAATTGTCAAATATAATTTTATTTAATTAAAAATGTTTCTTTGAACTTTATTACATAAAAATGAAATTTCTATTCGCCAGAATTTGAAACCATACGAACATTTTAAAGCCCCTAGTTTTGAATCCTTACCCCTAAGCCACATGGAATAAGATGCCATATCGAGGGTCTATATTCAAATCCAAGGTTTTTTATGAAATTTCCATTATATTCCGTATAGTAACCCACATCTATGATATAAATTTTAAATGAAAATTCATAGTTTTTCCACGTTTTTGTATTCCTCTATCTAACAAAATAAATATCTTATTTTTATTTTTAAGTGCAAAGCCATCCTCTGTGAGTAATTATTTTATTATTTGATAACATAAGCATAACATATATCATTTCTGACTAATTCTTTTATGCTGAATATGAATTTAAATCGGTTGAATAGTTCTTTTGATATACAATAATAAATATTCATTTTGGAGGCGGCTACTACCCCTTGTAAAACTATTTTCATATCAATAGTGTAATATTTCCTTGGAAATGCCATAAATAAGATTTATGTTATATGGAAGCTAACACTTCCCCAAGAGCTTCCTGCTCTATTTTCATCTCAGTTATGATTCTTGATGAGGAAATTATTCCAACACAATTTTAAATCGTTTGCTCTAATATTTCTTCATTTAAGCAATAAATAATGTTTACTCTATCAATAATTATTATTTTGTTTGTATGGGTGGCATGATTCCGCCTGACCCGAATCCAAAATAAAGTAGCCTATTTGAATTAGGTTGGTTTTTTAAATTATTATCCAATTACTTTAAAAATTATGATAATGTAATGTATTCTTTATAATGCAAAACACATTATCGTTATTTTATTTATACGCATTAAATATTTTAAAAGTACAAAACCCTTAGTCTGTCTTTAAAATTGCCAATATTGTTAAATATCAAAAACAAATTATATGTAAGATTTAGTCGTGTTTTTAAATAAAATTTGTTTAGGAAAATTTTTAAATACTTGCAAAAAAAGAGAAATAAACAGTTTTTTCCTTTTGCTCTCCTAAAAAGTTTTTCAAGATAGAGGTTTTTGAATATAGTACCTCGATATCATATTTGGTGAAATTATGCCTTAGAGCACCAATATTTTAAAATATCTAATTCAAATTTAAAATATATAATTCTAAGATATATTTTTCGAAACGAAAAAGAATTGTTGGTAAAAAAACTGAAAAGGAATCTAAAATTTTGCATATCTCTTCTTTAATTCAGTTCTTTAACACAAATGTTCTAGCGATCTTTCCAAATCATATGCCCAAGGAGTTTGCGGGAACTTTTTATGTTACAAATTTCCGATGTCATGGTTAACACCAGTTTACAAATATCAAGTATTTAAGGGATAATTCATTTTTTTATTAGGTCCTAATGAGACATCTTGCCAGATCAGCGTAAATCAGAGAGTAACATCCGAACCTGTTCCGACATCTTAATGGTGACAATTTGTTAACGTACTTTGAGACTGCCCAAGCTTTATTAGAATGGAAGCAGCTATAACATTTGTTCTAGACAATTTCGAACAAAAATCATGCATTATAAATGCACCGCAGTAAAACTTCTATTATAAAACCTCCTCATAAAGCGCATTTGTAATGCATAATTTTTTTCGAGATTAGCCGACAAGAAACAATATAAATGATTTCTCCGAAGCACCATGGTAAGGAAAACGGTCTTTCGCATGCAGTCAATAACTTACGCTATTGCATTCTTTGTAACTTTATGTAATTAAGTAAGCAATCAATTGCTTCCATCAGTTGTTATTGCATCCAACAAAAGTCAAGAAAAAAAATTTTCACCTCTGCCACATCCAGCGTGGGATAGCACCAACTACATCACAAGGTCTTCAGGTATCGCCAGACTCGAACGGTAAATTGACGAACGAAACTAAAAAAAAGAAACGCATATATATATATATATATATATATATATATATATATATATATATATATATGTACATAATTTTATTAAATTAAATATAAAAAAATATATATATATATATAGATAAACAAAATTTTTTGCTGAGCATCTATCCATAATCTTCGCTTTCAAAAATTCCAAAATCTTAATGACATCCGGCGGATTTCTTTAACACCACTTGACTCCTACGTTGAAGACTAAAGAAAACCACGGAATCGTCATTCTCCTAAATATACCCTTGTGCTACACATTTAAGAGCGGTATTCACTCACCCTGTTCTTCTTATCATAAATAGGATTCGTGGGTTCGTTGCTCCCGTTATTCTCTCCTGAAAATGCTCCAGTCTATAAACTATAGACCTTGCATGATCTATAGACCTTGCCTATTGGAATTATAGGAAGATCGAAGTATTTCTTACAACTCAAGTAGCTTCAAGTCCAAATAAATAGAGACTTCGGCAATAAGGTGTTCCAAAAGTCCACATTTTTATTTCAAAGGTCAAGTATTTTTAGGTTTCCTAAAATATAAAAGTTAGTAATACATATTACTTTTATCCAAAAATAAAAAATTGTTTCAGCTAAAAATTTTTCTAGTCTTATTACAGTTCCAATAGCGAAACTATTAAAAGTTCATTGAAAAGAGCCGTTGATTATACCATGCAAAACCATTTAAGGTTTTTGTTATTTATACAATGTGTGGGTCATGTTAACTTCGTTATTGTTCTCAGAAACTTTAGTTTCGCATGAACACCACTGCACCTTTTTGGGCTATTAAAAAGACTTTTTGTTAAAGACCTCCACAGTTTATTCTACGCTCTCTACTCCACTAAACAAATAAACTAAACTCTAAAGAGGAATGTTTTACAGCTAAAAGACCACAAACGCTGCTGCACAATGTCACAACAATCAATTGAGACAAATGGGAAATTAATCGATGTTTTGCTGTTGTTGTTATTATTAGTTTAATGTTTTGTTATTGTAGTTGTAATTGTTGCTGTAAACATTGCATTGCAAAACTATATTTTAACAGTAAAAAAAACTAGCAACAATTGAAAAGAAAATAGTTATAATACTCTTAAAAATATTCAATATAATGAACATTTTTATGCTCGATTTGGTAAAAAGGCTGGTGGCTTGGCATTTGGAAGATCATGTGCAATTGTTAGTTAAATGCTTAAATGGTGGCATAGAGTCAATCTTTATCTGTAAGTGTCTGTGTGGCATAAACCTACGCATGTTGCACACACGTTGCAATAAATTTCGTTTGTTTTTACTTATACAGTCATTTTATATGTTTTGTAGCTGTAGCTAAAATTGTATCCACTAAGGCACATGTACTCGTAATATATCGAATATTTTTTCATATAGTTAACCAATCCATATCCAAAAGTGGTTAAAAGCTTTTCTCAACGCAATTAATAAAAAAATGAAATAAAATATTTGTTAAAGTTTATATACAGTTAACTTTACGGTGCACAGTGTCACATTTAGTCAAATTAGAACTATAAAAATATGAAAATAAAAGCTTAGTAATTGAAGTAATTTTTTCGTATTTGTGGTGTACCAACCGACTTTGCCAAACATTTGAACATCTGTTTGGGCTACCAGATTGAGCGGCGCTGGTATCTGGCGGATGCCGGGCTATAACTCGCCGGATGGGGTGGAGTTCTTGCTCGCCTGGTGGCCAATGGCAGGGTATACACACAAAAAAAATATACCAGCTAAAATGATCAAAAAATTAATAAAAAGTAAAATTTCATATGGCGACCCGAAGTGAGCTACGTTCACATTCTTGCCTAGTTTTAATAAATTACTTGAAAGTTGCAGGATTCTCTTCACTTCTAGCCGGCAGCTGTTATGCCGGGGTAAATTGTCCATCCCACAAGGGTATCAAAACTGCCCTATCCATGGTAGCTGGCCCCTAATTTGGCTACCCCTATCACTGCTACGCTATCTCATCAACCACTACTCCTTCCAATCACTTACCTTAAAAATCCTTTTTACCACATACTTAAAAATATGAACACCACTTATTTTCGTAAAACGTTATAAAAATCTTTCTCTTTTTATTTAAAAGAAAACTGAATAAAATGTAAAAATGATAAAAAAATAAATTCATGCCATACTGGAGATTTTATATTACAATATAAATAAAAAAATTTAATCAAATAAATGAAAATTTAGCAAATTTAACAAAAAGCATATAAAAGGTAAGTATTCATAAATAATTTATAAAAGAAAAAATTTGAAATAAAATCATCTAAACATTTCTTTTCTTTAGGAAGTTACTGTGTTCAAAATGGTGGTTCTTCTAATGGTGTTGTCTCCGAACATTCACGGCAGCCATCTTATTTCGCCCTCACGGATTGTACGGGTTTGTAATTTATTTTGTTAAAAAAAATCACATATATTTTAATTTATTTTTGAGTTTTTTTATGCTTAAGTTTTTTTTTCTTATTTATAGGAAGCATAGATATGGCATTTTTTTGAGCGGGTCTACCTACCCATGAAAAGCTACGACTGCGGCCTAAATTGAGCTCATTTTAGAACCTAAAACGCGAACCTTAACCTTTTTGCTAAGGGACTGGACTAAAAAAAGGTATAAATACCCTAACTATTATTCCTACAACTTTTTATCTTAGCTATATCATTTTATCTATATATATATATATATACATATATATATATTATATATTTAATTTAATAAAATTATGTACATATATGTATATGTGTGTTTCTTTTTTTTTTTTGTTTCGTCCGTCAATTTACCGTTCGAGTCTAGCTATACCTGAAGACCTTGGGATGTAGTTGGTGCTATCCCACACTGGATGTGGCAGAGGTGGAGATGACCTTGGTTTTTCTTGACTTTTGTTCCTTTTATCTGTAGTTTTTGTGTTTTCTTTTTTTTTATTTTTAAGTTTTAATTCGAAGTTTTGTAATTGTTTTTTTTTACCTTTTTTTTAGATAGTTTTTATCTTTTCAGTTTTAACTTTTTACTTTTTTTCAAATTGTGGATAGTTTTTTTATGTTTTAGGTTTTCCTTTGGTTTTTCTTTAATTTAAAATATTTCTTTAGTTTTCGTTTTTTCCCCCCAAATATCAAATAGTTTTTTTTTTAAGAACTAACTTTTTAAATTTTTCAGTAGTTTTTTAGGTTTATTTTTTTTACTTTTTATTTTCACTACATTTTAAGTAAGTGTTAAGTTCTTAATTTAGTTCAATTATTAATAATAGTTTTAATTTCCTTTTATTCAGTTTTGTTTTTTTTTTTTTAATTTTGTTTATTTCAAATATTGTTACACTGTTAAAGTATAGTTTGTAAGTTTTTTTTTTTTTTTTTTGTTCTTAATAAAGCTGCTTCACCAAAAGATCGTTTTATTTTTCTCCACCTGCCACACCGTTCCAAAGATGAAATAAAAAAGAGGGAAGTTTCTCTTCTGAACCCTACCATTACACCTCCTAGACGCCACAGTATGTCCTCCCTTTCGCCATCATTAAAACATTTCAGCAATTTGCTAAATGTAAAATTTACAATTTTCTTTTAGTTTATTATTTGGTCTTTTGCCCAAATGTGAAATTTTCAACTAGTGTTGCCAATCAATTATTTTAACCCCCACAGGGTGCACACGACATATTTACTGCTAAACATATCATATATTATGGAATAAATGATTAGAATATTAGAAAGTGTCTATAACGCAAATTGTGAATTTTCAAGGTTGATACTTTTAATAAAAAATTTTTAGTTTTATTTAAAATTCTTGTGAAGAAGTTGTTCACTTTAACTTGTAGTGACCATAATCTCAGAGCAATATATTATGATTGAGACATACGGTCATAGCTAAAAATAGATATATAAAAATAGATAAATAATAACTGTTATGATTTCATTTCATCATATTGTGTCCGATTTTATGGTTCGTTTTTTTATATTATGATTCGTGTTTTTCATATTAGTATATCATCTTACTACATTATTATGCCAATATATCAGATTATGATTCTCTTTTGTTATATTGTAATTTAATTTTATCATATTATGATCCCATTTTATCATATTATTATCCCATCTTATCATATTATTACCCAATCTTATAATATTACGATTGCATTTTATCATATTATTATTCCGTCTTATCATATACTAAAGTAGCTATTTTGAGTCCATTACATTTGTTTCAAAATAATAGATAAAAGTGTTTATTATTCATAAACAAATATTTACATATTATTTGTTCATTATGCGATTCAAATGCAAGATATGTTTTTTTAACTAAACCGTTTAATAGTAGTTAATCAATATCTTATATTGCTTGTCCACTTATATCAATTCATGTATAAACTAAATGAGAATTATAATGATGGTGGAAAACAAACTTTAGAAACAAAATATATTCAAAAATGAAAAAGTTATGAATTTTCCAACCATATTTGTAAAAAGCATATTTATTTGTAACATTTTGTTGTTATGGGAACAATAATATTAATATGGTTTCAAAGCAAAATATGGTTTAAGAAAAAGATTACTAATATTATGTGTTTCTAGAAATAATGATATTTTTTGTATTAATAAAATATTGTGTCTGGAAAAGTATTTAAAATCATACAATTTTTGTAGTCAACTATATTAAAATTTTGATTGAATATACACATTGAATATTAAAACTGAAATGAAAACATTGTAATCATGAACACAGTTTTATTAAAATTGATGAAAACTAATAACGAGAACATAATATTACTATAGTGATAACGTCGTAACCATAGTTCTTCTCTGCCTGTGCATATATCTCAGTAAATACTGCAGATATTGATATGATTTTTTAGTATGTAATAATAAATGTATCCAAATTATTCTATTATAAATTTTTAAGTAAAAATTAAATATTGAAGCTATTTTTTGGAATTTATAGGAAATTCTATCTTCAATGGACTAGAACTAAAAAGTTCCATAGAGTTCCAATTTAAGGATACAATTAATACATAAAAGAACATCTATAAAATTGTATTTGAGAATGTTGGCTGCGACTTTTTTCGGTCTTTTAAAATATTAGCAATTTGCTAAGAATTAATTAAAAAATTTAAGATAATGGCTAAAAATTTTATATGCAAATAATACATTAAGATAGGTGTAATTAGATTCTTCCACGCCTACCTTAAAGTATTACTTTTTTTAATAAAATTTATTAAAATATATCCGAAATTCAAACGAAAGAATTGTTTTTTTAGTACGTTAAAGTGAAGGTGATTCCACCCGCCCATTTCAAGTGGGAATATTTACGTCTTTGTCTACTAACATAATATAACATTTCAGTCCATTATATCCAAAATTGGATTTTTGTCGTTCTAGAACTATCAAATGCGACACTGTGCGGTGGCAGATTTGAGAAAAACATTTTTAATAAATATGTGTGGCCAACAAAAATATTTAATAAATTTTTAATATTTATTAAAAAATAATAATTAAAATTAACTATTAATATGACAGTATCCACTGAATATTGATAAATATAAAAATACATCAATTTTTAATAATTTGGATTTGGATTTTGCAAACATTTAATAATTAAACAACTAAAAGTTTTATATTCGGATTGGTCTAGTTTGTAATACCATTATCTAAAGCTTTTTTAATGTCGATTTTTTTATTTTCTTATTTAAAAGTTTATATTGATCTTTGAACTATTTGTATGAAATTTCGTTGACGTAAATGCTTTTGGTGGTGAAAAAATATGAACTATGAGTTACGAAGGACACTAATTTTTTCAAGATTTCTAGCGTAACAACATGTAATACTTTTGCTTCAACTGACAACTGAAGTAAAATACACACATTTATATGGAATGAAAACTAACCAGTATGCTCAACTTATGCGTGAAGTACTTCAAAGAAGAACATTTTTCAACTTTGAAGTACGTAAATACATTTTGATAGTTGTTTTTCTCTTTTTTAATATTGTTTCGTTCAGTCGGAAAATTTAGTTTGTAATTTTTTATTTCAAACATAATTTCATTTTTACATGATTATATTTTACTAGCATTTAATCCGCTACTGTGTTAGCGGACTTTCGGAACTGCTACATAGACCAGATATAAACTTGGTAGCTTTTTTATTTAGAAAAAAATAAATTGAATACTAAAAGTGAAAAAAACAGTTAAATTAAACTAACTCCTATCTCCCGTTGGCACAGTTTTAATATTGGTGTCTTCGGAAAATTAATAACAGATATCTCTATCTTACCTACTAATGATTCCAATTTCATGCCTCCTATTTAAATAAGGAATATTCAAGGAGTGAGATATCGTATTTCATAAAATATTAAATTACTTTTTTTTGTGTGTGTGTTGAAAAAAAAACTATTTAAATTTTGATCTCTCATTTCATGGTTTAGGAGATGTATGAAATAACTTTTTTAGACGCTTTTACCCCCAAGACTTCAAAATTCTAAAAATGCACAGTGCGTGATTTTAGCAACTTGGCTTATCAACCCTAAATATTTTTTTCAAGCTTTGGAAGGAAAATTAGTTATACTGATTAAAAACCTTCCAGGTAACTGAAAAATAAAAAAGTATTAAAAAAATGTTAACCGTTGAACAGCGATGTGGTTGGAGACAAATATTATACGAAGTATTTTTTGGTGAGAAGCAGTGTTGCTAGAAGAGGGGATTTGTCCCCAAATTGGGAATTTAAACTTTCATTTGAGGACAGATTATCGTGGGGAGTTATTTGGGGATTTTCGTAAAATATGGGGATTCTTTACTAAATAATACATTTATTTCATTTTCGGTAAATTTTAATTTAAAAAAAAAAAACTTCGACAAGTTTTAGATTTTGTAGATAATTGCGATTAATTTAATATGTAAATATTTTTCGTTAAATATTGTATTTATAAAAATTTGTTGCTAGTTTTCTTTTTAAAGAAAATTTTCAATGAATTTTCTATTTACATATATATAATGTCGAATTATTTTTTATTTAGTGAATGTATTGGATTGATTTCTATGTATAGAAAATAAAAAATTATTATTTCTTATTTATATGCCGTTTACACCAAACGAAAACTAGTAGTTTTTGGCTTTTTTTTAAAAAACTACTTTAATTTCGTTGGTTTTTCCTTACAAATCAAAAACAAATTTTTAATTATTTTTTTTCGAAAAAAAAAATAAAAACTACCAAAGAATTATCCATGAACAGTCTCATTTCATAATATTAAGCTCTCATGGCTTTCGGTAAATTTTCAATCTATAGAAAAATTCAATAAATTTCCTTCTGATACGAAACTTTTAATAAATTTTCTTTTAGGGAAAGATGTTTTTAACATTTTCTTTTTATAGAAAATTTTTTAAAAATTAACCTTTTTTATGAAAATATCGATAAATTTTTTTATTTTAGAAAATTTTCAGTAAACGTTCTTTTTTAGGAAATTTTGTCAAATTTCCTTTTTATATGAAGTTATTGATAAATTTTCTTTTTATAGAAAATATTAAATATTTTTTTTTAGCAAATTTTTGATAAATCTTCTTTTTATAGAAAATTAATTTTAAAAGTTATATTCGATAAATTTCTCTTTATAAAACATTTTTAATGATTATTAGCTATTTATAGAAAATTTTCAATATATTTTCAATTTAAAAAACTTAATTTTATACTAAAACATTTTGGGACAAAATTCGGGGTTTACATTTTAAAGTGGGGATTTTTGGAGATTTTTTACTTCGGGTTTAGGGATATGAGGCAACATTTTTCTGGCAACACTGTTTAGAAGTAAAATGTTGAATGTTTGCAACTTTTTTATTGTAATCAAGATTTTTATGAAACGATTGATGTGTCATCTATCATAAAAAATAATAATTTGAAAAAGGTTATCAAGAAAAAATTCTTGGGGATTTTTCGTTTTTAACTTTTTTGCATTTTTTTTTTTTTTTTTTTTTTTTTTTATATAAATTTTTATTGGACAAAAACTAAAAAGTCCCATAAAGTCCCGTCATCATTCGCAAAATTTTTTGGAGTAATTCAAAATTATGTAATATTAATTTCTTTTTTATAATGATCATGAAAACATGGTTCAATGCATGCATTGAACTCCAGTCTGCTTTCAGTAATTCGATTATGCTAAAAAGCATTTAGCATAATTTTTCAGAATAATAATGCATTTTGCCAAAGTATTCTGATAAATCTAGCAGAAGAAATGCTAAAATGGCAAAAGCGGCATATATGATAATAGATATGGATTTATCTACACATGACTATCAACTGTTAAGAGGACACATATCCCACATTAATTCAAAATTGTATCCTTCTTATGAATCTATACAAATGTCCAAAATATTATGTTATCCCGAAAAAATAACTATAACAGAGTCATTTGCAGAAATCAGTCCTCAATCATTGATTAATCATACAATCTTGAGACTTTGTTTAGCAGAGTATCTTTACTCTTCTTTCCATAAATGTTCATTTTAATCATGTGACTTTATTGATAAAATGGTGTTGTGATGGCACAGCTAGTAACCGTTATAAACAAAAATTTTCTCAAGACAATATTTCTGATAAAAGTTTGTCCCAATTTAAATGCCTATTAAAAATATGAACAATAACCAAAAAATTATAATTTGGGAAAATTCAGCATCCTCGTCAACAAGGTATTGTCACCCAATTAAATTTATATTTGTTAAAGAGAGCAAAGGTCTGATTTTAAATGAAGTCAAAAATATCGAAAATCAAATTATGTTTTATTTTATTTCAAGGGAAAGATATCATCGAAAAATGTATCATACATATTTACGAGTATATACATACATACACACATGCATGCATACATACATTCTTAATAAAATTTTATTGCATTATATTAAAACTGGCTTAGTGTTACGAAAATGCCATATGTCAAATTTCATCAATTTAGCTTTTTGATCACTCAGAATGCGAAAAGCTCACACTATGAAATGTTGATGCATTGTGTCGGCATTAACAGCAATAAACTTTTTAAATATTTTAGTTAAAAATGTACCAAGAAGTAGAATTAATAACAGAAATTTCAAAAAGTACCAAAGGCATGTTTAATATATTTCTGATAAAGAAAGATACTATTTTAAATGTATTTCTATATTTCTGGTTTAGAAAATTCTTAAGGTACCAATAAAGACCAATTTTTTACATCTTTAGCGTTCGAATGTTGAAAACTACCAAACTGTTTCTATTATTATTGCTTTTTAGTAGAGTAGAATGTGACTAATAAGGCTTGTGTATTTTCACCCACATAGAACCATATACAGTGTTGGCCAAAACTAACTGGAGAAATCCTATATTAAAAAGTTTGTCTTCGTATAAGTTGAGTAATATTATTTTTTACAACAAGTCTGTTTTCCGCTCTAAATAAAAACATATAAATATATTACATTTTTTCTATCTATATAAATAAAATTTAATTAAGTATTGATGCAACTCCTAATAAAGGGCGACGAAACAATTGAACAAAATATGTTTTTGTCGAAATATCAAACAAAATTACCATTCTGCAAAAATATTCAGTAGGATATATCATATTTGATATTGTTTTATGAAGAAATTTTGTAAATAATTTTTTGCCTTATCTAAAATAGTGCACAAAAATATATAATTTTTTGATAAAGTAAATTAAATAATTTTTATTAATTTTGAAAATTTTTGGTAATGAAAATTATTATAAGTTAAATATCACCACATTAGAGATTTATGAAGTGTTATGACCAAAAATATGTTCCAAAAAAAGTGTTTTATGAGCGTTAAATATGCAGTAAAAAGATATGCACAAAAAACGCGAAAATATGCTCTTAAAAAATGTTTGCAATTTTTAAATTCATTTTTTCAATAAAATAAAGTTTTCATTAATATTTTAACGATATAAAATAGCACAAAGCTATATCATTAAAACATAGCTATCATTAAAAAAATAAATTATTTATACAATATTAACTGATGCTATTCGACAAGTTGAAAGGCTAACTTTAATAAAGATCAATTAGTCTGATTCTAAAACTTCATAATTTGTTCCTACAAATCAAGCCCCTAAGAGATTTTTATCGAATTTTAGCATTAAAAATTAAAATTAATTCTAAATACTAAATATTTTTGTATTGCTTATTTTTTCAATACATCACAAGTCAAGTTTGGGGATTTTTTTTATTTACAAAATTTTAATGGCTAAAAATTTAATAATATTCAAATATTATTTTTATAAATAACTAATATATATATATATTTTTTTTTGTGTCACCAAAAAAAAATTGATATTATTATATTACTTCATTATTCCTTTTTAGTTTTTGAAATAAAAACAAAGATTTCTATGAATCTATGGTTCGTAAATTTCAGGGAATGTTGAATAGATTTTAATAATTTAAGATATTTTTATTTAATTGTTATTCTTTAAAGCATTTCAAACAAATAAATGTATTTCAATGAAATTAATTAAAATGCATGACCTGAAAAACAGGAAATGTTGAGCTATATAGGTTTTGATACTTAGAATATCAATTCTACTAAAATATATCTAAATATACTTTAATAGCAAAAACTTACTAGTGCAAAAATTTGATATTTGATTTCTAATAAAGGGAAAAGTACCCAAAATCTATATTTTTTACAAAAATAAAATAAATACATTATTTTTATTTGACTTTATTTAATAATAGTTTTGCTCCATTACTTTTCATTCCTTAAATTAAAAGTATGAAATTGTAAGAAAAACAACCTTGTTGTCAAACGCGAAAAACTAACAAATTTTCAAAAATTCGAAATATTCTGTAAATTTTGAAATGAAATGAAATTTTAGCTAGCACAATTTTAACTTAATTTTGAATTTAATTGAATGAAAGTAATAAAACGTAGCTTTTAAACTTTATTTAAATCTTTTATATTTACTGCAAATAAGCAATAATTTATTATTATATTTTTCTATTTATTTATTTATTTTTAATTTGCTTTTCTATTTCAAAATAACACTAAAGATATCAAGTTTTAAATGATATTTCATTTACAAGTCGTTTAAATACTCAAACAATTATTTAAAAATTTCAAAACTTTATCAAATTATTTTTAATAAATCACTTTATGCTTTATTTGAAACATAATTGGGGCAAAAGTAAAAACGTATAAAAAGTTTAAGTTAATCATTCCACATAAAATCAAATAAGTTCTAAAATTTTTGTGCAATTAAAAAAACTGTTTTCTTTTCAAATTTTTATTTAGCTTCCAAAATAAAATTATTTCAAAAATTGCAAAATTTTCATTATGTCAAATTTAATAATATCTAGGATAAATATTACATTTTGTATGAAAAAATTTGTGGTCAACTTTTTCTGTGTTGTTACTTAAGCGCTTTTTCTAAAAACTTTTGGATAGATTTTGATTTATAAAATAAAAAATATTTTTCATTAACTGATAAATTAGTACTTGGACAGATTACTTTTTTTATCGAAAGATGCATTTTTAATCGTATGGTCCATAAAATTTAAGCTTAAATTAAACGAAATTTGAAAATTTAGTTTCGGAAATCCAAGAAAAATAAATGAAATTACAAAATTAGAAGAATTTAACATTTTACAAAAATTCATAAATATGTTACGTAGTTACACTGCCTGTCACTTGAATAAGGAATCACATTTTTTTAACTTTAATTAAGAATATCTCCTAAACTACAGTTCAGAAAAAAAGTGTTGGCTTCAGTTTCCTGAAGAAATAAAAAATATACATATTTTGTTATACTAAAATTATGCATTTATTTAAACACATGTATTTCTGTGATACTTTTTCGTGTGTCACTTGAATAAGGAATTCTTCTTATTAATCAGGAAGGCTATGATTTGAATTTCTTTCAATATAAACGGCTAGAAAATTTTCAATTTGATAGTTTTTAAATAGTTTTTATTCAAAATGGGACGTGGTAAGGCTCTTAATAACTCTGAAAAATAAAAAATTCTGATTTTGAAATCTCAGGGTTAGAATCCGGTCCAAATAGCCAAAAACATTAATAGAGGGAAGGCAGTTGTGTACAATTATTTAAACAACGTAGAAAGATATGGAAAAAACATGAAAGGGCGGAAGAAAATGGCAACAACTCCAAAAGAAAGACGAAAAATTCTCAGAATTGCATCAAATTCTGCCATGTCGGTATCAAAAATACGTGAAAAAAGTGGAGTCAGTGCCAGTCAAAGAACAGTGCATCATATTTTAAAGTCGTGCCCATACATAGTCCAACGAAAACTGCAAAAAAACCACCACTTAATGAAAAACAGTTTGCCAAAAATACAATGACATGGTCCGAAAAATGGTTTAAAGTTGTATTTTCCGATGAAAAAAGTTTAATATTGATGGTCCAGACGGGTATAACTATTACATCCATGAGGAATTATTTTTGAGCCGCAGACACAGCCGAGTGGGCGAAATAATGGTATGGGGTGCCATTTCGTATTATGGTGCCATAGAATTGGTTTTTGTATCCAACAAAATGACTGCAACGACTTACAAAAACATTCTGGAGGAAGCATTTCCAAAATTTAATGATTTCTTTGGACCCATACCTTGGACGTACCAATACGACAACGCTCCTATTCATACTGCCAGAGCAGTAAAACAATGGATTAATCAACAAGGTGTTCAACTTTTGGATTGGCTCCCATATTCACCAGACGTGAATCCAATGGAAAATGTCTGGGGTTGGCTTGAAAGAAAAGTTTATGAAGGAGGAAAACAATTTGAGACTATAGAATCCTTAAAGGATGCAATAACGGAAGCATGGAGTTCAATTTCGATAAATTACTTAGAGTCATTATACAAATCGATGCCAAATCGCATTTTTGAGGTTATTTCTAAAAATGATACCAGTACTCATTAATAATTGAATGCTAGAAGGTAATAACTTTCATATTGATAACGTAAAATTTAAAAATAAATAACAATTTGCTTAGTTTTAAAATATTTCTTAATCAAGTGACACACGAAAAAGTACCACAGAAATACTTGTCTTTAAATAAATGCATAATTTTAGTATAACAAAATATGTATATTTTTTATTTCTTCAGGAAACTAAAGCCAACACTCTGAAATTTGGTTGCGCAAAAAATTATTTCTTTCTGAACTTTAGTTTAGGAGATATACTTAATTAAAGTTAAAAAAATGTGATTCCTTATTCAAGTGACAGGCACTATATGTATATATATATATATATATATATATATATATATATATAAATTTCATCACAGATGATTTATGTCTAAGTAAAAATTATACTACCAAATTTCATGAGGATTGGTCCATACCTCCCATACAGGAGGGGTTCCTGTAATTCCTGTCCGGAATTACTTTTTCCCTCATAGTTCCATAATACATAATTGCATGAATATAAAATTTTCTAAAAATAAATTCCATTTAAGTATTAATCTTACCGTCAAATTTCACAAGGATCGATCCATTAACACAAATTCTCAATTACGTTTGTGCGTTAAAGTGGCTTAATATAGCAAAACTTGTTCTACTTTTACTCTTCACCTGGCTTTAAGTATTTTCTGAAAATTGCGTCAATAAAAAATTTGAAGTTTTCAAAATTTTCAAATATGTTGTAGTTTCGTTTTTACTACGGTTCAAAGTTCACTTTTTTCTAAAATTTTTTTATAGACACGATAATGAAATTAATATTCGTCCTTGTACCAAAGATATTTAAAAAATCATATCTTCCATTTTAGAATTTTTCTTCGAAATGTTTCTTACAGTGTCGGCAACAATATATAAAAAATTTCGATTGGGGCAATGAGGAGATGCTGAGAAAATTGACATTTAGTAAAAAAATCATTTATTTCAGTAATAATTTGAAAAATTTTAATGGTTTTTGAATGACACTTTGTATATATATATATATATATATATATATATATATATATATATAAAATTCGACTTGTTATTAGCGATTCTATTTTATTAAGTTAAAAAATTGTAGAAAATAACTATACCTTGGAGGAATAATACAAATAATTTTAAAAAATAATTCTTGAAACGAAAATTCTCAGTGCAAATGTTTTTTACAATAAATCAGTGACTGTTGCGATTGATGACGAATACCTAAATTGTTCACAGGTTTTGCGAAATTGTAAAATTTCACGATTTTTCTTTATCTATTGATATTTTTAAAAAGTTAAAAAATCATAAAAGTATGTAACTTTAAACAACAATGTCTAGGAGACCTCTTTACAGATTTAGACAATTCAAGCTGCGTTTAAATTGTATTCACCTTCAACTAAAAAATTTTCAAAAACTATTCAAATTTTGAAAAATTACATTTTAATGCAATTCCATTTTTTAGATGCAATTTTCGCTGAAAAGAACTTTAAAGAACATAAAATTTTTTCAAATTTTGCATGAAAAAAAATTTCGACACTTATTTCTGAATAGCTTCGAAACTATTGGTTATATAAAAATATAATGTAAAACAATTTTGATTTGCATCTTCTGGGGTTTCTGCTATTTAAATCGAACAAACCGTTCGCGCGTTATGGTAAAATGTACTCGTGTAATCGCCTTAGTAAGGCGGAAATGTGAGACATGCCCATTATGGATCCCGAAAATCCCGGGATTTTCGGGATTTACAAATCCCAATTCTCAGGAATTTTAAATTTCAAATCTCAAGATTTGTCGAGATTTCTAAATCCCGTTTTTATGCTTTTTATTTGCATAAAGTTTATATTTTACTTATTATTATGAAAGTACATTTAAAAGGTTTAAACTGTAATTATTTGATTATGTTAAATTGAAAGCCAAACTGAAATTACTGATAAATTATATCTGATAAGAAAAAAAATATATTGCCAACTAATTGAAAATTTTCTACTAAAAATTACATATCGAGGGCTTATACTCAATAAAGATTATCTGCAAAAATCAAATAAAAATCTGCACATTATTTAGTTGAAATTAATTCTTGTTTTCTAAATTGATACCATAGGTAAAGAACACAAAAACAAAGATTTTATAAATCTGCAGATAATCCTTATTGCACATAAGCCCTTGTTTTGTACTTCAAATGTTGTCCAAAGAAAAAAAAAGGAAAATTTTTAATTTTACAATAGTTTGAAGAACAAAGTGGAATTATCAAACGGTTTATTGAGTTAAAAATCTCTTTTGAATAATCACCTTATAATCACTGAAAATTTGGGAACACGTAATTTAAATTATTTATATAAGTTATAAAGAATGATATGTCCCAGGAAAAAAGAAAATTTTTACGACTCCAAAAGGAAGACTTAGTCATATTTTGTACTTTTTTGGGATTTACAAATCCCAATTCTGAGGAATTACAGATAATTACTTCAAAAATAAAAAATGAAACAGTTTTACTAAAACAAAAGATTATTATTTCAAAGAAACCTCAATTTTACAACTTAAAATAACATTCTTAGTCTGTATTCATATTTGGCAAATATTTGCTCAAAATTGCGTGACCATAAGTTTTACATAAAGATTGTTTGTCGTTGTTTGATCTTCAAATTCTATAAAACATAATCTGTGATTTACGATAAGGAAAAAAGTTTTTCCAAATTAAAAGCAGAAATTAAGAGTTATTTTATTTACCGGTAACGTCTTTTTCGTTAAATATTTGACTAGTCTGAACATAGCTTTACAAACAGTAAAATATTATTGTTTACTAAGTACTGAATACAAATTATGAAAAATAGCATTCGATTGGCAAATATGAGTTAAAATCAATATTTCTGTAACTTTTTTTAGCACTAAGACTTCCTTCCGATAATAAGATAATTTTTTTAAATTTTTATTATTTTTTCAGAATTTACAACTTCCGAAATTTTGCAAATATTTTATAAATCCGGAATTCCGGAATTTTCAAAAATCAATCCTGTTTGGCATCCCTAATGTTCGTAAAATAAGAAGGACCTGATAGAACAAAATTGAAAGCACATTCGTGTTTAGCACGTCAAAATCCATCTGGTCCACCTATTCTTCACCAGGGAGGAATTTTTCTGCTGACCGGTATAATATTATTAATTTTTATATCATTTCTAAATAGGACAACTTCACTAAATTGTGTATAAAGTCGACATTTTTGCATAAATTTGAATGAAATATGGCTCGCTTTAATTGTAATATACATAGAAGGTTAAAGGGAACTATAAGCGTTTTAGTTCATTTTCGATTTTAACGATCTTTTGAAAAGCAAAAAAAGGTTTTAAATTTTAAAAGAAATTTTTTCCATATAATTTTTAATATACCTGATACTACATATTAAGCAGATTAAAAAATGTTATAACCATAACTTGCAGATCTTTTGAATTATATATATTTTTTTAACCAAATCAATATGTTACAATATGTAGTACAATCTCATAACATAAATTTTTTTCAAGAATTAGAGTTAATTCAAAAAGTGATGTGTATCCAAATTGACTGAAAAATCCCGTGCCACAAAAAACATTACTATTTTATCGCCCTGCATAATTAATTAAGGCCTTTGCAAAATCTACAAAAATCACATTATCAAAACTTTTTTAACCTCTAATCTGTTAAATGTTTATTCAAGTAGATGAGTATCGCCCAAATTGCACACATGTACCCACACAAAGCCAATATCATCAAATACCCACAACAAAAAGAAAATAATATACTTTAAGAAAATAATTCACATATCACCCAAGAGTGTTGTAAACTTCTAATGGAATTTTAAACGCAGTCAAGAAATCGTGTATGGTCAAAACTTGGATGAGTTGAACTGCCGCTAAAATTCTTCTAACAATTATTTTCCGTTTGTCTGGCGTAAATAAAACGTGACTAAAAGTAACAGTCTCTTTTAGAGTTATCACAAACACCATCCATATCTATGTGGGCAATGGGCGTCAAATTTTGTGATGGCGCTTAATATTTCCATACAATCAGCGATAGAAATTTTCAATGAAGTTTTGTTTATTCCTCTTTATTCGCACGCTTTTTTTTAATTTCTGTTCTGTAAATGTAAAAGTAATCACAAAGAAATTCATTTAAAAATAATTGTAAACTACTATAGCAGCTTAATATAACTATAGGTGGACATTGTAAATTCATAAATATAAAAAAATAATAAATTAAAATTAGTTTTTTACCGAAAAAAATGGTGAAACCTAGATTATAACATAAGTTTTAAAATACATACACATATTAACTTTGTAAAGGAATCATTAACTGTGTTCGCGTATCTGATAGTTTGTAATAATTATAACAAAATATTGCTGGAACTTGCAAAATTGCATTCGTTTACTTTAAAAATCTTGCAAGTGAGAGCAAGAGAGAGAACTTAATGAAAGCTATTGGAGTTTTTCTTCCATCAATAAAACATATGTTTAAAAAAAACATCTGATCTTTTGTTTACAAATGCAAACAATGAAAATGAAAACATAAAAAACTTAAATTTTATAATAATTTAGAAGAATAAATGTAACAAAATGTCAAGCAATCATTTAAAATTGATATTTATTTAGATTTGCAATAAACAATTTTATAAAACTTCATCCACAAAAATTTTTATTTGTTGTTGAAATTTCTTTAAAAGATGACATGTTAGCGTTTTAAGTTATAGACTTTGAACTTTTTTTAGCGTTTTGGCTAAAATTAAAATTTTACTTTTAATTTAATGTTATTAACAAATACATATGTATTATTCCACACATGAAATGCATGGCAGTGTCTGGTAAATGGGGCTAAAAAAAAGTAATATAGGTGCAAAAATTGGGTCGATCGGTTTTAAACCACCCAGTCGCCTTTGACTTTTGTCCTAAAAAAGGTCTTAAAAGTAACTAAAATCCTTATTGCCCTATAACTTTTTAATTAAAAATTTTGCAAAAAAAACTGTACAAGTGTTTTTGTTCAGAATAAAAATCAAAAGTTTTTTACATATTTTTTTTTTTTTTAGCCTACTATGACTTGTTGTGATGTTATAATCAATCACAGTAAAAATTTATACGTGGACTTTTTTAAAATTCCCTCGTTTTAAAAGTAAGATTTGCACTTTCTGTAAATCATTACATTTTGCCACATATGCTTACTCTTTTAGCGTATATGGACCAAAATCTAAATTTGGGGTATAGATTTTTTACTTATTAAATAAATATTGGCATTAAGTGTAGGGTGTAACATGAAATTTTAGATCATTAAAGTTAGTATTTTAATAATTTTATTGGAATAAACAGTCACTCGAAATTTTTGCCGATTAACCAAAATTTATAATTTATAAGTTGAAATGTTAATAATTTTACACATAAAAACCTTTTTTTATTTCTTATATCTTAAAAATCGGTGATATATATTAAGTGTGGATAACATTTTTCACAATGACTTGCAAATAAATAAAAATATATATTTTCACAAAACTTCATTTATATGAGTAAAATTCATAGAATATCGAAATTCAGTTTTTTTTTCGATTCTATCTGAAATATTTTGTGTATTCTTTTAGGTTGCAATTTATTTGATAACTTACCACTATTGAGAGTATATGACATTATAAAGGTTAATTAAACATAAACCGTTTTATTTCCGTAACGTCTTGTTTTGAACACTTAAACTGTAATTTTTTCATCTCAGCTTCAATATCTTTATTAAGAAGTATTTTGTATTAAAATATTTAATTAAATGCCAAAATTATCAAATAAGTTACTTCAAGATAATTTGTATTAATATAATACATAATTATTTATCTATTTTCGAGTTGTTGTGAAAATTGTTGCCTGCTTTCAATATATCTCGCAAATTTTAAAGGTAAAAGAAATAAAACTGGTGCTTATATGTAAAAATATTAACATGTCAACTTTTAAAATTTTTAGCTAATCGGCAACACTTAAATTTCGAGTGACTGTTTAATCCAACAAAAATATAAAAATCTCACTGTAATGCTCCAAAATTTCATGCTATACCCTGCATTTTATGTCAAATTAAGTTTTTGGTCCATCTACGCTAAAATAGTAAGCATATGTGGCAAAATGTATTTATTTATAAAAAGTACAAATCTTACACTATAAAATAATAAAATCCATTGCTAACAGGCTAGGTCCATATATTAGAACGAGGACCTTTTTAAAAAAAGTCCATGTATAAATTTTTATTTTGAATAAAAAAGCTTATACAGCTTTTTTCGCAAAATGTTATAGCGAAATAAATATATTACTTACTTTTTAGACATTTTTAGGACAAAATCCAAGGTCAACTGGCCGGTTTACGACCGATCGACCCAATTTTTGCACACATATTATTTTTTTTTAGCCCCATCTACCTAAAACTGCCGGAGGAGCAAGCAAAATCAAAAATTTTGTATTCATGGGTAGTCTAATATATATCAGTAGCTGACCCGGCAAACATTGTATTGCCATATAACTTATTTCTAGTGAATATTTTGGTATTTAATTAAAAAATAACGAATGTATTGTAAGTGTGTGGGGATGGGATCTATATCAGAAAGAAGAATAACCGCTTTGTCCTATTTTACGCCCTAAATATTGGAATTTCCAAAAAATGTATATCTTTAAGTTCCTTTCAAATGTTACAGTGTCATGCATGCCAAATTTTAAGCAACCCGGTTGATTAGTTAAGAAGATTTGGGGAGGGGGAGCTTTTACCCCTCTTGTCCTATTTCACGCCCTAAATAAAAAAATTATAGGCTATAGTTCCTTCCAGATATAACACTATTTGTCTACCAAATTTCAAAAAAATCGGTTGATTAGTTAAGAAGATATAGGGAGGGGGAGCTTTTACCTCTTTTTGTCCTATTTTAAGCCCCAAATAAAAATTATAGGCTATAGCTCCTGTCAAAAAAAGTTTGCAGGATAAATCTTGCTGGAAAGCACGTAAACCAGTGTGACCATTTCAGCATATAGCATATTTTATGCAAATTTTCTAATTAAAATTTAGCATAATTCTTAACATTTTTTTAATAATAAATTTAACATATTCTAGCGTTTTCATAACAAAAATAAAATTCAAATTTATTATAACTTAGTTTTTATATTACAGTCGTTGGAAATCCTATAATAAATTACTTAAATATAGATATTAACAAATGTAACTCTGAAGATCGTCATCAACAAAAAGTAAATAAATTAAAAAAGAAAAGTATTTAATGAATTTAATAAGAACGAGAATTAGAAAGGTTATAGTATTAAATACATTGAATTCAATTCTTAATATTAGATGTGCTTCAAATATATTAAATAAATATTTCCAAAGTTTTGAAACAGATTCCTTTGAAATACATTATTATTTTAAATTGAAGACGTCAATGACTAAAATTGCAGTTGTGTTAATGAGCACTCAAAGAAAAGTTGGATTTAATAAATAAAAGTTATGAATTTTTGCTTTCCTTACACTGAATTTTATTAATATTGCCATAAAAAATATAATTCAAATTACTCCAACTTCATCTTAAAACATTAATATTAAAGAAATTGATGGTTATTAATTACCAAACAATTTATTTTCACATTTTTTTCCAGTGCATTTTGTACTTTTTGCACTTTTAGCAATGACTAAAAGAAAGAATACGTTTGAACTTAGTCAGCATAATTGTACTATGAAATTGACATCCCTTTTTTAAAGATATAATATTTGGACTGAACTTATTAAAAAAAAAAATGGATCTGTTCTACTAATCCGATTGCATGGTGTCAAGGGCTTTGTGTCCCAGTGCAGAAATGATAATGTTAGGCAGAACCGTAGAAGTTTAAGTATTACAATGATTAATATTACGAGAAACTGTTTGAACAGATGTGGATTAAGGAGATGGGACAACGCAGCACACTGAATCTTTGTAGGTGATGTGCCACTGCCAATGGTTGGAAAATCATCAACCTAGATGGTTGGGTACGCAATGCCACCACGAACTGGGTGATAAATATAGCTGCAAACTTGAGAAAATTGTGCGATTTATCATGTGAATTGTATGATTTGCTGGTATCAGATAGGAGCTGTTGGGAGATGCTTCTTTATAGCTGCATTTGACTCTCTACTAATTCCTCTACATATTGTCTTCTCTTTCTTCTGTTTTATAACCTTTTTTAATTCTTTAATTATTTTTCTAATAATAACATAAGGTCAAATTATGCAAAATTAACACGAAATGGTAATATATTACTGAAGAAGAAATTTATTAATTTTGCATTATTTTTATTATTTTTAAATAATTTTCAAGCGTATCTTAGCTTTATTTTGAATACTGAACACTGAAATTTTCTTTCTCAACTGGTCACACTGACGCAAACACAGCTATTGACAGCTCCATTTATTGTTATTTCTCTAAATAACATTTATTTATTATAAAACAATAATAAAAAAAAACAAATCATTAAAACCAGTATAAAAACCATCTAAAATCGTACATTATTTATGATGACAACAACATTTATTATTTTTTTTTTTAACAATAAAAAATTTTTATTTCCATTAACAAGTTTTCAATTTATCTTCTTGACTTTAAGACCACTAAAATAATTTCATATTTCTAAAAACAAAAAATAAAAACACCCTCCATTTTTAAAACTTTCTAAATAAACTCCCAGATAGATTTAATTAATGGTGCAAATTTTCATAGAGTTCCCATATTTTAATCCATCGTTTTGTGTTGACTAACAAATTACTGACTCCATATGCAATTGTCTATGAATAATTATTAATACTTAAACTACAGTCTTTGATTAATTTATTAAACATGAAAAAATGATCAATAAATAATATTTACTTAAACAGATTTAATAGAAAATCAGGAAAAGTTTTATGCTAAATAAAGTAAATATAAATAAAAATTGTAGGATATTTATAGTTTTTAATTTTTATACCCTACACCACTATGGGTTTGTGCTGATGTTTGTAACGCATAGAAAAAGTTACCCAACACCCACCTTAAAGTATATCAATCGACTCAGAATCACTTTTTAAATCGATCTAACGATGTCTGTCCGCCCGTCTGGCTGGACGACTGGCATGTAAATCTTGAGCATAAAGTACGGGTCGCAATTTTAAAAATAATTCAATGAAATTTGGAACATGTGACTTTATGATACAAGGACAAAATCTATTGAAATTGATAGTGATCGGTCCATTTTTTCACCTTGCCTCTATACAAATGTCCCCCCTGGAATATAGTTTAAATACTCAAAAATGCCTTATAAATAAGAAAATTCGGCGCAAAGAATTTCTGTACAAATATCAATCTTTGTACCAAATTTTATGTAGATCGGTCCACAATTGGTCATAGCTCTAATATAAATTCCTGTTCCGAAAATCACTTTAACGTGCATCCCAATCCCATGTTAATATCAAGTTAATATTCGACACTAATAAGTTTTACGTAAATAAAATCAACATTGTCAAATTTTATGAGCATCGGTCCATAATTTACCATAGCTGCCATATAAACCCACTTCCAGGAATCGCCCTAAAGTGCACAAAATCATCTAGATGTTAGTATCAATGCATTATTCTGTATTTTTATATTTTATTTTACATTTAGTATAATAGGCCACAGGTGTAATATAAGTCCCCCTACCTCGCATACAATGGTGTAAGATATCATTTATTCGGTTTTGACCGACTATATCTTTCTTTCTCTTTTAAAATACATAATTAGTATTGATAAGAACTGAGAAACCTTTAGAGACAAATATAACATCTTTTCAATAAATGAGACTAAAAACTAAAGATATTAAAAGAGAAATTATTTAAATATAACCACTTATTTAATTTTTTTAAAACACTTTTTTTTTTTAATTTTCCTTTTTTATCGAAAATTAGTACTTTTTTATAAATGACGCTATTTTTTTAAATTTATACCATTTTCTGATTTTTTAACTGGTTCTTTTTCAAAAGTTTTTGAGCCGACCCACGCACAATGATAATAAATCTGTATTTCCTAAACTACTTATCAGATCGAATTCAAATGCATGGGAAAGTTATAGAGGAAAACTTGGGCATTAAGAAAAATAATTTTTTAGTCATCCTGTAATAACACGACATAAGCTACAGGGTATCAAATTTTACCACATTGAGTATGTAAAAGTTTTAAAAATCGTAAGATCCACAAAACAATTCCAATTTCAAAGGAATAAGTCCTGAGGTATATGAGGGAACAATTTTTTAAAAATATTCTTTAATTTCCAATACATTTCCAATTAATATGCAAAAAAATTTATTTGATTATCTTAAAACAGGCATTTTTTTACCAAAAATATGGTACAATTCTTTTATTTTTTCGCCAAAGTTTCTTTAATATAAAATTTTTATTTACATATTTCAAGACAAGACTTTATAAATGGTTAATGAAGAAATTTAGAACAATTTAGATTTGCACCCTACATCCATTATTGGTCGAAAATGGTAAATTTTAGAAAAACAATTATGTCTATTTATTAATAAAAAAATGTTTTTTTTTTTTTTTTTTTTTTTTTGTTGACGCTGTTTATTAAAAAATATATTTAGATCAATTGACACTAAGATAGATTTTATGAAAAAGTCAACTTATCAAAATATGAATGAATGAAATGAAATAAATATCAATCTTTCATTCCACATCATTTAAAAAGCTTTAGCAACTAATTTTTGGCAATTTTTCAAAAATAAATAATATTTAATAAATTTAACTGATTATTACGAATATTATCTCGTTACTAGGGTATTCATTTTACTCGACTTTTAAATTACTCAGATAATCAGATAACTCGAAAATGCTGTTTTTAAATTATTCGAATAACATAGTAAAACTTTTAAAATGCTCAAGTTATTCGGGTAATATTTGCATTAAAATTTCTTTTCTTAATTTTTTTATTACATTTACATTTAGTAAATATAAAACTATTAAATATTAACATACTAAAAGATATTATTCTATTTTATTTTAGTACAGCCAGTCCTGCAAACTATTTTAAACAGAGAGATTAATATTATCGTCCATTTTAGGTTTATTTCAAATGTACTTTTTTTGAACATTCCCAGCAAAAACTATGCTTTCTTGGTAAGCTAGCAGGTATAATTGGAAACCAAAATAAACTACTTATTTTTTGCCTTTGTTGGAATTGTCCACAAATTTATTTAGTTATTTTAAGACTCTAGGGATATTAAAAAATAAACGAAAATAAAAATATAAAAAAACAAAAAAATGTTGCTATCAGTGTGATTTGAACTTGGACACAAATTAACCATTCGTTTTTAAAGACTACCGTCTTACTCAGTACACCATCTCGCACTTAATTTTCTAAGTGACAAAAACTTTTTTATTATAAAATATCTTTTTAGACATTTTGTTATAAAAAAAAACTACCAGCATTAGAATGGGGTTGAACCAACAACCTTCTTGTAGCTAATCCAGCGTTCTTGATTGCAATATTACCGTGCTATTATAATATTGAGAACTTATTTATGTAATACAGAGTAGGCAAATAATAATGACACCTCATTACTGAGAAACTTGACTACCAAAGAAAATGTTCTTTACTGAGGATTTCTTAGGTTATATACATTTTTAGGTAAAAGGGAGAGTAAATCAGACATAGATGTTTTATAAACAAGAAATGATGCTACAAAAATGTAGTGCAAGTCAAGTCTCCAAGTTGCCACGCATATCCCCTAGAGGTCTTTAGAGTTGGAAAAATCAAAAATTTCTCAATCAGCCCTCATAAAATCATTGAAAAATGAGGGGTAAGAAGTGGGTGTAAATGTGAAATTTGTATTTGATATAACTAACATATGACCCGTAGATCTCAAAAATAGCAAAATTATTAAAATCGCACTGACAGAAAATGTAGAGACATAAAAAGTTAGAAAAAAGATAAAAATCCAAATTTAAATAACAAAAAATCAACAAAAAATTTGAAAAAATTACATCGTGAATAATTCCACCTAATTCTTACTTCTTAGTCTAAATATAGTGCAGAAATGCAATGAAACATTTCCATCATGTTACTCGTTTTTATTGGCGTCCAAATAAATATGTACCTCTAAGAAATTTTTAGGTTATATAATTTTCTGGCTAATAGGTAGAGCAAATTAGTTATTTGTATTTTATAGGAAGGAATAATGTATTAAAAGTGTAGAACATGTCATGTCTCCAACTTGCCCTACACACTCCCTAAAAGTTTTTAAATTTGTCAAAATTCCCGAAAATATGAGAGCAATAAACTAGACACAAGGCTAGCTTTTTCACCAAAACGCTGTTATTGAGAGATATTATATTAAGTCACATAGAATGCTGCTATGCTGAATGCTAGAATGCTTCCTAGTATCAGAGAAAATGAAAAATAGTGTTTTTTTTGATCATAATTAAAAAAAAAATATCTATATCCTATTGTTCTCATATTTTTGGGAATTTTGACAAATTTAAAGCTTTTAGGGGGTATGTAGGGCAAGTTGGAGATATGTCATATTCTGCACTTTTAATACATTATTCCTTCCTATAAAATACAAATGACTAATTTGCTCTATCTATTAGACAGAAAATTATAATACCTAAAAATTTCTATAAATATAATCCAAGAAAAAATAATTACTAGGAATTATTCACGATATTTTTTCTTCTATTCTTTTCTTGACTTTGTTATTTAAATTTGAATTTTTATTATTTTAAATTGTTGATGTCTACGTATTTTCTGCCACCTCGATTTTAACAATTTTTACCATTTTGAGATCTACGTTCATGTGTTCGTTATATCAAATACAAATTTTCCCTCTACACCAACTCCTTATACCTCATTCTTGCAAGGTGTTATGAGGTTTAATTGAGAAATTCCTGATTTTTACAACTTTAAACATTTCTAGTGGCTATGAGTTTCAGGTTGGGGACTTTTTTGTAGCACCATTTCATGTCTATAAAACATGAATGCATAATTTGTTCTACCTGTTACCTGGAAAATTATAAAACTTAAAAACTCCTCAGAGAAGCTTAATTTCTTTCGTCGTCAACGGGTTAGAAGTGTGACATGAAGGTAAAATCTCATTTAACTTTTTACACTATATCAAGTCTAAGGGATAAGAATTTCGCAGAAATATTCGTGATAGAATTTTTAATTTAATTTATGGTGAATTTAAACAACACTATGTTTTAGTTATTTATTCCTTTAAATTTCCTTAGCCATTCTTTTTTTTTTATTTTAATAAATAGAGAAACGTTTTATGTGAAACTTCCCAATTTCTATTCCACAAAATATAACATTTCCTAAATTACTACATACGCCTAATAACAGTTGTAAAGCAGGCATTACAATACACCTAGTAATTTTATATAAATTTACAGTGAATTTAAATACAAAAAATTCATAGTCTTAATTTTAATGTGACTCATCAAAATGTCAGGTTTAATGTCACCCCTTTAGGCATAAAGTCATATGTAGCACATAAATATGTATATTCCTAAACTATTGCAAGTAGTAGTGTATCAGATTTGTTAGACATATTCGTGCCACATTAAACACTTTATTTATCTCCTGCAACAAGTAACGTTTTTTTTTTTTCTTGTATAGTATGGCAACATTATATTAGCCAAACTAAAGCAATTATCATTTCAAACGTATGTATGTATGTTTGTATGTATGTATGTATAAAAGTACTCTTGTATATTTTGCTACTTTTTAAGAAAACCAAAGTTTGTGTTAAATACTTTAAAATTCAAAGAAATTTTATTATTCATACTACCACCAAGCAAAGGCCACCAGTAAAGAAAATTTAAGTGTGCAACAGTTTGTGCCAGCTGACAGATCTTCGTCCGTGTATCACCATCAGCAACCTCATCAACGCTATCTCTTGTCAGTGGTGTTGTTTTCTATGTGAATTTTATCTGCCACTTGTGTAAATAAACTTGGTGTTTTACTAAGTCCATGTGAGGTTTTCTTCTTTCTTAGCATCATGACAGCTTCTTAATGAAAGGCGTCAATTATTAAAAAAAAAAAGTCTACGGAAGATGTTAAACATCGTCTGCACAAGTGTTGGTCGGAAATAATAGCTATGAAAATGTCATTATACGGAAACATTTATTTATAATGTTTATTATCGAAATTTTCAACAAGTCTGTTTATAATCAATTAATTTATGTTTTAATTTGTTCGCAGAAAGAATGTGACCGCTAGAATTTCTTTTAATTAGTTTGCTAAATTTTCAGTGCTATTTTTGCATTTGTTCATAATAGTGAATAAAATATTACTCACGCTTTCATCTCTGGTCTGAGGCAAAAAACCATTAAACATGATGTCCATATTAGCGTATGAATTGAAATTAACTCATGTTGAGATGCAACAGAAATTTGTGTTTTGCTGCACTAGCAGATAATTTTTACTCTAGATATCAAACAAAGCAGAGATCAGAAGAAATAAGAAATTAAGTTTCGTTTCGAAAATTGTTTAACCTAATAAAGAACCCCAGCTGACCACAAATTTCTATAACGATATTCCGATCGAACATTTCTCTGAAAAAACATTCGAGAACGACTATCGTTGGCGATCCGAGTATGAACCAAAATTTTAATGCCGTATTGAAACTAAGGTGACCAAAAAATTAGATCAAAATATTTGTAATTGTGGGCGTGGCATTATCTTAAAAACAAATATTTTATGTTATTTTATAAAAAATTGTGATTTTTGTAAATTTTATCAGAATTAAATTATCATTATTTGCAAACTGTTATCAATAATTGGCTGCATTTTTTCTTTATATTAGATGTTTAAGAAATGGTATAATGTGTACCTATACCGTTTATACCTGCTGTGTTATTAAATGCTTTCTCGAGTACTATATTTTAGTCAAATTTATATTTTAGTGGATTAGAACTTTTGAAAGTTAAAAGGGATTAAAAAAATTTTACTACCAGAAGAAAGTCGAAAGTGTTCTCTTTAATCCCATATATACTTTTGTATCTGTCTGAACCCGACTGCAGAATTCCTTTTTCATTTGAATGAAGTTACTTCCAAAATTTGTTCATGGAACACATACTAAAAATCATTTATGATTGGATTTTTAATCCCACAGGATCAATAAGAAACAATGACACTAATAAGGAGCTAAGAAGTTTAAAAAAGAAACATATTCAAAACGAATTTCTCAAATATGGGTTGATTATAGATCAACCAAGACAAGTATCGGGCAAGAAGGTTCTTTTCAGATCCCGAAAGAGCATCTGAAATAACAGGTGTTGATATGAATTTTACTTTAAAATTTAAAACAATTATCGATGTGCTTGTGTGCAATAAACAACTTGATACTAGAAAATTAGGTGATTATGTGAAAGAAACTGCACAAATATATGCAACCAATTATCCATTTAGAAATATGTCTGCCACAGTTCACAAAATGCTTTATCATGGAGAAGATATCATTAAGAATCATTTAGTAGCCCTTTGAGATCTACCAGAGAAAGTCCAGGAAAAAAGAAATAAGGATTGCAGATTTTATAGAGTGTACAATACTGGAAAGATATCACGAAATTCTACAAATGAAGATCTATTTAATATATTACTGGCAACGTCAGATTAGCATTAGAAGTCCATGGAATGTAGAACATCGGGAATTAGATGAAGAAGTAAAAGTGGTGCCAGAGTTCAGAAATAATATAGAACTAAATATGGAATATTTGAAGGCTATTTTCCAACCGAATGAATAAAAATTATAATTTTCTTTTATTGTTATTTAATAATATATTTATATTATTAAATAACAAAAAAAATATATTTAATAAAAAATAAAATAAATATTAAAAAACTTTTAGTTATAATAAAAAATACAAACCTTTGTCCTTAATGCTATTTAAATAAAAAGCAAAAAAATCGTAATTTTTTTGTCCAAAAACAACTCATTCTAATGGAACAGATTCTTTAAGAATCGGTTTTAGTGGAACCTGTTCTAGAACTGATAAACTGGGAGCCTGTTCACAAAATTATCCTGGGTATTATTAAAATTTTTTATCTGCTTATAACTTTTTTACAAGTAAAGCTGATTCAAAACAAAATCTCCGCATTTTCGTACTAAATGCTATAAAAAAATTAAAATTTCCACTTTAGCCTTCACTTTCTCAACAACTGCAGAACCGATATTAATGAAATTAAAATTGGAGAAAAATTTAAATAAATATCTCTCCATCAAAAAAAAAAAATCTAATATATCTCTATCGATTCAAAAGCTACAGAGTTTTGACCAATGAAAAACGATTCTGACTTTGTTCGTCTATCATACAGTGTGCGATTCAAAAAATGAAATGGATGTAATCATTGAATTTCGGAACGTCTGTTCCGGTTTCACTGAAATTTCTCATAGTAATAATAGAGGTGCAGCCGAGTTTAAGTTCTGAGCTGGGAGTATATAGATCTACAGAGGGCGGGTCCACAGGTTTGTAAATTTAGACACTTTTTAGCCTGCCTTGGTGAAATTTTTTCGCTACAGTGGGTAGAAATTTCATTCGATTTTTTACATTTTTTATTTCGTTAGAAACAAATAGCAAAATTGTGAAGAGAAAGAATTTTGAAAAAATATTTACGGAGTCAAAAGTTGTACTCATTTTAAATTTGAACTTTAATAAAAAAAAACGATTTTTTCCGGGTTTTTTTTTTCAAAAAAGTGGTCACATGTATAATGTTTATATTTTTCTGAAAGATAACTAAACTAAAAATATTTAAATGAAAAAGATTTGATTTTTGCGAGAACTAGAATTTTCCAAAATTTACCTATTTTTCCAACAAATTTGAAATTTTCGCCCTAATTTCTCAAATTGCGAAGTTGGAATCAAAAAAGTTATATTTTTTTTAATAGTTTGTATAATGTGTTTTTTTCTTGCTCCCCGATATCGGTTGGAAAGTAAAAAATCCCATATTTGGAAAAATTTAAAGCATTATTTAAACATCCATTAACAAACATTTTATTTCATAATTAAACGTGAATAATATGTACAAAATTTCAACTCAATATCTCTTCTCTATCTTTTTGCGAGAAGTCTTCAACGAATTTTCTTTTTATAGAAATTGTTATACATTTTTGAAAATAATACACTATTACATATACGTGTCAAAATTAGCGATCAAAATCAAAAGAAATCGTAGAAAAAAATTCTGATATAGTTATGTTATTTGCCAGTTAATCATTTATGATAAATCTGAGACTGAATTAATAAATATTTTGGAACAGATATTATATTTTTAGTACAAGTACATAATAGGCAAATTGATTCAGGTACATTTTACCTATATTATCGTTGTTATTAATATGAGTAAAATATTGCATGAACTCTACAAATAACTAAAAAGATAATTTATTTTCAGATATTTATTTTTTATAGCAATAATTTTTAAATTAATAAGAATTAGCTTAATTAAACAAATAATAATTTATGTTAGTAATTTATATTTAAAAATTATGGCAAATCATTATAGTAACTTAATTTAGTAAAATAATCTGATTCACAGTAATCCATATCTAAAAGATAAAGTAAATCTTTATATTATTGAATGTTTTCATATGTCAAATCTATGTACCAAATCCAACACTTCCTCATAGATGTTAAGACTAGACCTGATGATAATATAAGATTATTAAAAATATCTTCATTTCGCGACACTATGGAGCATTTTCTTGATCTAAACTGCTGAACATATTTGAAATCTCGATTTCTCGATTCTTGTGGCTCTTTTGTAAGTTCTCCTAAGGGAAGAATATATTATTTAATTTTTATTTCTTCATAGCATAATATCTTATGTATGGTTGGTAGCAACAATTTCCAAGAATACAATTTTATAAGTATTTTTTAAATTTCATGGGAATATTCACCAAATTGTGTTGAATTTAACTGTAATTTTTGAGGTTGTTTAAAAATATTTGAAAAAAAAAACGCCTAGCTGTATTGCCATCGTTCGTACTTCCGTATTCTATGAGTGATTTATCATTTTCTGATCCAGTCTGTTATTTAAATTCCTTTTGAATTCATTTCTTCTCGCTTGCTCTCAATTTTTGAGTTCCTCATTATTATTTGCAAATCTATTTTCGTTTCCTGATATGTTTCTATACTTGAAATCATATGACAGATGTAGAAAGTATTCCAGAAATCTTATTCTGGCATGCAAAGAAGATATTACGTATCTAAGAATATCTTCATTGACATTTCTCATTTTGGATATATTTAAAAATTCTGATCTTTTTTCGCAACATATAGAACAATTCCAACTAGAGGGGGTTCCTGTTATGGCATTGCTGACTTTCCCATCAATCATTGTACCGATATCTTAAAAAAGGAAAAAGGATCCAAGCTTCTAATCTCTGCTTCAATGCAATCTATTAATTCTTCAATTGTATTATTGATGGAGTATTGCTCTTAGCATATTTTCTAATTCTTAAAGCAACCAATGATGACATATGTAAATAGACTTTTATATTTCGAAGATTCTTGGCTTGTTTGTTTATATTCTGAATGCGATAATAACCCATCAAATCCCCATTTACAAATTAATTGCAGATCACAACCATTTATTTTCTTCAAATGCTCAGTGGAAAAGTCTGAAACAATAGTTGAGCTGTATTTAATGTAATGTAAATGCTGTAATGTAAAGACTCCAATTCCGGCTTCCCGATCGGTAATTTCAATAGGAGATGGTTTAATGCTTTTTTTTCCTGTAATGCTGTTTATGATGATAAATCGTCCACACCTTTTCCTAGTAGTGCTCTACTTAGAATTACGTAATTCTGGTAGCTAAGTTTCAGTTGAAGTATTAGGATTATAGCTTCTTCTTCCGTGAAAGCTGATGATGATGTTGGTGTAGGTATGCTTTTACAATTCGTTTAAGACGTTTTGGTGATGCAATACAGCCTCAGACGATTGGTTTTCCTTTTTTAACATAGCTTTAAATGTGTCGGAAACTTCTTCAGTAGACATTGCAGAAAGCGTTGCAGACAACCGCTGTTTCTTGGATTTTGAACACGAATTTATTGTTTATTTATTGTTTTTGTTTTGCTTATGTATAAGTTCTATGTTTTCATCCAGCCAGTCGGGAATCTTTGATTCAAACTTCTAGTAGACCGACTTACATCGAATAACTTAACATAGCTATCAATCATCGATGATTCCTCTTTTCTCAGCTTATTTTTATAATTATATTCTACGTATTATATATTTTCATTGCAACTTATTATACAAAGTTTTACCTGTCTGTATCTGTATCTGTTCAAAAATATTTGTTAACTGGCGAATAACAATTCATTATCATCACATTACGTACTAGTTGTGAAGAACCTAACTATATGAGTAATTGTTTCTACGATTTCTATCGATTTTGATCGCTAATTTTGACATTTGGGAAGGTAAAGTTAGGTATATTATACATCATAATGTAGGTAATTATATATTTATAATAAGAAAATACGTTAAAAACTTTTCGCGAAAAGATGCGGAAGAGTTACTGAGTTGAGATTTTTTGGATATTATTCATGTTTAATTATGCAATAAAATGTTTGCTAATGGATATTAAAAAAAATGGTACACCTGAGAAGATTTTTTGATGCTTAATCCCTCAATTCTCAAAAAAAAAAAAAAAAACTTCCAAAAATGGGATGTTTTACTTTTTTTGCTATATGTTGAAATTTATTTCCTTTAAAATATCTTTCAGAAATATACAAACATTACATAGGTTACTTAAGAAAATTTTTATAAAACAGAAAAACAATGTGACCACTTTTTTTGAAAAAACGAGAAAAAATCGACTTTTTTCAAAGTTAAATTTTAAATGCCTATAACTTTTGATTCCGTAAATATTTACTCAAAGTTCTTGCTTAACACAATTTTGCTATTTGTTGTTAATTAAATAAAAAGGTTCAAAAAATCGAATGAAATTTGGACCTATTGTAGCGAAAAACTTCACCAAGGCAGGCTAAAAAGTAAAAATTTTAATTTTTGAATCATAATATCTCTTAAAATATAAGAGATATGTATACGACTATTTTTTTTAGCAGAATCGTGCTGTATAAAAACCTTTCAAATCGGTTCAAATATAAGGAATCAGATTCGTTCGTCTGAATTTGGGAAAGTGTGGACCCGCCCCCTGTAGATCTATATAATCCAAGCTCAAAACGTAAACTCGCCTACAACTCTACTATCACTACATGAAATTACATTGAAATCAGAAAAGCCGTTTCGAAATTCCCTAATTATTTCCATTTCATTTTTTTAATCGTACACTTTGCTACGTAGTACGCTTCTACGTTCCTACAACGCAATTGTGTTCCTAGCATTAATTTTTAAAGTTACATACTATTTCAAATAGCTTAATATATCAAATATTAAAAAAAATATACATAATAAACTACGAGTATATTTCAAAAGTAATAATTTACATAATGAACTTCGCCCGGAAAAGTCATCAATGTTTTCTCTCAATATTATTAATTTTTCTATTGCTCAAATCAGCATATTTTAGTGAAAAATTAATCTGCAAGAAAATATATTAGACATTTAGATAAATATTATATTTTGCAAATCTAAGTATTTAGATAAGTTTTCCTAAAATTTTGTATATATACATATATATATAAATATATATATATATATATATATATATATTTATTTATTTATTTATTTATTTATTAAAAATTAATTAAGATTTAACTTACATCTGAAATTTTAAATCGCAATATTTTACAACCAAATGAATAAACTGTTAATCAATAATTTTATGTCACTTGATTCTCTTTGTTTAAGTATTTTGCATGCACAAACAAGATAATAAGTTGCTTTTTTATTTAAGTACGTAATATATCCTCGAGAGACTGAAATTTTCGAGATTTTATTCAGAAAAGTTGAATATTGCGATCTAATTTTTAAATTCTCAAGTATTACGCGAATGTTTACTACCGAGAAATTAGCGAAAAATGTTTGATACTACGAGCATTCATATTTAGTATGATAGTCTACGTTTTCCCGAATATTTAGTTTAGAAGATTCTTCGTTTTTAACTCGCTAATATTCATAGGTTAGGTGGGTTGAAGCTAACACACACACACGTACTCCGTACGCAAATTATAATATGATGTTGTTTATGTTCTGTTTATGTGGAGCGACGGCGACATTTTTGGCAAAATCATAAACCCTAACCTAACTTAGGTCTATAACTTTACCTCTCTGCTGATCCGATTTAGATAATTTTTGGTAGTGATATGAAGTCGATACAGCCGGACATTTTGGCAAAATTTTATTAAACAATTTTAAATTTAAATGTAAATTTAAAATAAAAAATTATCATTTTAGGGAGATATCGTTATATAACTGGGGATTTTTAATCAAATAGGTCAAGTAGTTTAGTCGTGAGCGGGTTTTCAATAAACGGACAGGCATAGCTAAATTGACTTTAGCTTTAGGGGATCTTAAAATGCTTTTTCTTGCTGTTACGCACGGAACGACAAACTTAGTATACCCTCTACCTCTAGTGCTGGTGGAGGGTATAAAAGCAGAATAAAAAATTTTAATTGTAAGTAAAATTAAATTTTTTTAGTATAACTAGTCCAACCGCCTATATCGGACAAACGATATATTTTATTGTATCCATATTGTATCCATATAGCAACATGACAATTTTTGGCCATTTGCCAGGATCAGAAAGGATTTTTGTGTCAAATGTTTACATATTATTATTTTTCAAGGCCTTAGATATAACTACCAAATAAATTTATTTACATTTTTTGATCTTTAATAAAAAATATTGTGTTTAAAATTTTTTTTTTTTTTAATTTTTTTTAATGTGTCCGAAATACGTGTTTTTATTTTACAAAAAATTCAGAAAATGAGATAGGACCATTATTTAAATTTTTCCTTGAAAGGAATACTGCTTACATAATTGTAGTCAAGATGAACATAATGTAAAAATATTACATATTTAGGTCCACGAAATAAAAACTTGTAGTGAAAGGGTTAACATAATTTTTTATCCATTCAATAGTTTTGAAGTTGATCAGAAATTAGTAACGAAAAAATAATTTTTTAAGCGAAATTATAAAAATTTTGCTTCTTAAAAAAACTGAAAATGCAAAAATGTAGTTTTTTATACCCACCATCAAAAAAAAAATGATGGGGACATACTGGGTTTGTCATTCTGTATGTAACCGTAAAAACTTCTAAGAACCCATAAAGTATATATATTCTGGGTCCTAGTGAAAATCCAAGACGATCTAACAATGTCCGTCTATTTGTCGGTTAAAAGCATGATAGGGCTAGGGGCGGACATTATATTGGGATGAAATTTGGCTCAAATATTTGTCTAATATTTTTGGTTTGCTTGGTATTGAAAATGAGCAAAATCGGATCATAAACAAAAAAGTTATGGACCAAATACTAGAAAAACAGGGTGTCCGTCGTAACTCCAACTTATACTTTTCAGCTGATATCTTGTACAAAAATGCATATACAGCAAAAAAAAATTTTACAGGAATATAGTTCAAGGACCAATGTAAACTCGGAAATAAAAAATAGACATGGTCTGCCTACTTTACCGGCCACCTCTCATATAAATTGAAATATCAACGAAATTTTGTATAAATAGTTCAAGTTTCTAATGTAAATTCGGAAACGAAAAATGGTCGTGGTCCGCCCACTTCACCGCCCACCTCTCGTATAAGGTGAATTTTTAAAAAGTTGCAGATGGTGTGTATATGGATTCGGGGAAACCGAATGTAACATTCTCAGTTGTTAATATTGTCTTTCTCTGCAAATTGAAACCTTTATTGAACTGATGTTTAGCTTGTATTGATTAAGTAAAATTATCTGTCAATTCGTGGAATGCATTCGATGTCTGCTCTGATTCATCTACAAAAACGGCGCCATTGAACTGTTTAATTGCAAATTTGTTTGCTGTTTTCCCTTAAAAATATTAATTTATGTATAATTTTATTCTTACTTTTAATAACAAAAATGTTTAATTGTTTTATGATGTACATAAATTATCAAGACTTTTTTAGAGTTTACCTTGATCATGATGGCATACCGACGATTACGTCTTAAGAAATTTAAAGTATGTCTCATACTACAAAGCTTTATTATAAAGGGTAATGAATAATAAAATTAAAAAAAAAAAACAAAAATATTAAATAAAAAACAAACAACCATAAAAGTTGGGGAATTTTTAAATTATTTAAATTAAACCAAAAGATAAGAGATTAAATGACTTTTTTATAATAAAATTTAATATAAAATACAGTTTCAGTAACGCCTAAATTTCAGTTTTTTAAATACTGTCCATCAATAAAATACTCTTATATTTAGAAAATATAAACAAATAAAATTGGTTAATTTTCTGGTATAATAAATATAAAGAATAACTTTATCATCAATCTGTCTATGACTAACTGATAAGGAATCTTTCAGTTATTTTTATTATTGTTTTATTTCTTCATATATATATTTTTTTTTTGCCAGTTTTGAGTTTGTGTTTCTTTCAATTTAAAATCAAACCCTGGGTTTAAATTTCTAATTAGTTGAATTTTAAAACTGAACGAAGCAACATGAAATTTGAACTTTCCGTTTTAAGTTTAATATTTGTTTGTATATTCATTAAGACTAGTTTTGCCGATCTCACTATCGGAAAGTTTGAGCATCCAAGTAAGTATTTATAAATAAGAAATTTATTAAATTTCTTTACTAAAAAAATAAATAAAAATAAATACATAAAACTTTTTTATTTTTGTGTTAGATCATCCCGGTCACTGTGTAATGGAGCAAATGGTATTATCTCCTGGATCAGTAGCTAAACATCCAGACATGTGTGCCAAAATTACCTGTCATGGAAATAGCAAAGCTTCTATAGTCACGTAGGTTTATTTTATTTTATTTATTTTTTTATTCGTTTGCGGAATTTTAATTTCTGTGTTTCTCTATTTATTTTTCTACAGATGCTCTGCTATGGTACCCCCTCCCGGTTGTAAATTGGGCGATCCTGTAGATCCTGAAGCACATTATCCAAATTGTTGTCGAAAGAAAATTATTTGTGAAAATGGCATCTCATTTAATAGTTAGAAATATTTATTTATTTACTTATTTATTATTAGTTAAAGTGAAATGATGACCTTAATAAAATCTGTTTTGATTATTTATTGTTAAATTAGTAATCTTTTATAATCCTAATTGAAATAGTATTTCTATAACAACACAATTGTATAAGGATCAGTCCATTATTGATCATTACTCCCAAAATTATTCTATTTACATAACTTAAAATCATACCAAGATATGTATAATTATTTGGAACCGGGTATCGATTTATATTAAATCAATAGGTCTATAGTCCTAGTACGGTAAAATCGCATAATCGCCTTTATAACGAAAGAGATTTTATCATAGCAAAACTTAACAACTTGGACTTTCTATCTGTGAAGTCATATCGGAATAGATGCAAGCCAGTACTTAACTTTTAAATGGTACATGGGAAGACGATTGACTTTTAATCCTAAAAAGACTATTACTACTACTATTTCATTACTAATACTTTTTCGTCATCACCATTTGTAAAAGTCTGAAGCTCAAAGAAACGATTATAAACTGCTCAGTTATTGATTCCTGAAACTAAGCGAAATATCTTAAGATTATTTTTGAGAAAACTTTCACATGGAATTTAAATATGTCGATTGTTCGAACAAAACAATTAGGACAATTTATGCCTGTCAATATTTTTTTGATCACAGAAATTTTTTTCACAATAATAAAGCCAATACTAGCTTTTTTAGCCGTTTACTATTCCTCGACATATTCCCAAAATTTTACAGTAAGGGAGTACTACTATAATACCAGGCATTACCAATCTGGTGGAGCATATGTGGATTTCAAAATTATTTTGAATTTTTTATTGTCTGCCGGGAAGTTGCACAGGAACTTTTATGTCCCCATACTAGACAGAATATTGATCAAGTTCAGTTCACTAATGGTTGTAAAAAAATTTTACGGTCTTAGTGACACTGGTTTGTTTGGTGATAACTTCCAAACGGCTTTATTTATGTACAAATATTTATCGATTTTCCAGGCGCCGTATTTATTTGTGTTAAATAGAATTTGATAATAAAATCGGGCACTATGAGTATATTTGTGATATAAGAAAGACAGGCTGCTCTGGGGACAGACAATCTTAGAAGGTGTGGCCAAAATATATTCTTGGTAAAGGACTAACTCTTAGGCCCATTGAGAAGTAAATCTGAACTCTTTTAGGAAATGTAGGAACTGAGTGGTTCAAATTTTGCATCATGCCTGTTGCGACATTTAAACACTTACTATGTGAATGTCCCGCTATTTTTGTGAAACAAATTTTTTCTCAGCAATATGAAAAATATCATTGGGTATTATCAGGAGTTTAAAATATCAAATCTTTAAGGGGACAATTAAGAAATGAATTCACAATCTTAATAAGAGTTATTTGAAAGAAATTTTAGCTTTTAAATTAATTTCTAGATGACGTTTTGCAACTTTCTATAGATCACTTTAAAAGAAATTATTGGTAAGAATTCCTGTCTGCTTTAAATAGAAAGCAGACATTTAATGTCTGCTTTATTGACCTATAAGCGGGTCAAAAATAACTAATATATGACTGGAAAACTTTTTTATTTAATATTAGTATCTGAACGTTTTTCTCTGTTTTTTTTTTTAATATATGTAGAAAATCATTTTTAGGAATAAAGTTCAGACCACAATATACAAAATGTCTTAATTATCCTCTTAAAGATTTGATATTTTAAACTCCTGATAACACCCATTAATATTTTTCATATTGATGAAAAAAAAAATTGTTTCACACAGAAAAAAATATTCGGCAACATTTTTCAATTAATTTTTTATTTCATTTTATTTATAATTTTAATTATAATAATTTTTGATGCCATAAATTGTATAGTTGTTTTTAATTTTTTTCTACAAAAATTGATAACTATAAATTCAAAGGAAAAAAATAAAAAAAAAGTTCGAAGCAAATATGTATAAATTTATCTCAATTGAAAATCATTTCTTACTATTTTCGAACTTTCCAAGAAAACGCAGTGAAATGTTCTCCGTAGTTATTCCAGATGTTCTTTTCATTGATGCCGGAAGTCGAAGAAAATATTCAGAACGGAGAATGTATTGAAATTTTGTGCTACATTTCTATGTTACAAGTACGTATGAATTTTTTAACTCCTCGTCATCACCAGTTGTAAAGTTGTTCGCTCGTGAACAAGACATTGCCAGTAGTACAATGCAACAAAAATTTATTTTGTTGCTTGGTGTAGGAAGAACATGCTCATGTTCCGACAAATCATAATTTTTTGTTGACTGTCAGTGTCGTTTAGACAATCTTTTCATGCAGATGCTGCAGTATCTGTAAAATTAGGCATGATATTTGGTGATGCATTTCGTTATGTGAAGTATAAAAAAACATGCAAATAAATCGATGGCTAATAAAAAACTTTAATCACTTTTAAGATTTGTATTTATTAATATTTTGTCCCCTAGGTTGCAGAACTATCTCAGAAATACTTGAATTCCATTGCCAAAATCAAATGACGTTGTTAAATATATTACACGTACTTAGTTTTACATCGTATACATAAGTTACAAAATACTCATTACTTTTTAAGTACATTATTATCTTTATAAATTTTTTCCATTATTTAAATATTTAGTATATGAATTGCAATAAATATTTGAATTAAAATTCTTGTATATTATTGAGAGAATAGTATTTGTACAATGGTATAGATATAATTAATTTAAGAATCTAAGCAATTAATATTTTAATAAATGTTTATCACATTTTCAATAACGGTTCTTATTAATATGATTAAAAAAATAATTGAAACAATTTCGTAATCGAAATTCATCTTTTTTCTGTGCACTCTAAATAAAAGTTATTGTTAATAATTAAAATTGTAGATTCATTTTTTTTTTTTCTTTCTCTGACGTCACTCAATAAATATTAAAACCAAATGTTTTCCTAAATCATGTTTATGCGTATAATTTATTAAAATATTAATGTTTATTTATAAGACATAATTCTTTAAAAATTTTATATTCATTATAGTTTGCTTCTGTTTTTTAGTGAATAAACAACGATTTATTTCCAAAAATTTTTAATATAAATGATCCAAAAGCTTTAAATAAATATTTACAGAATAAGATTAGCAAAATATTGTCAATCAGGTGCGCGGCAAAACTATAAGGTCACTTCATTTTTTGATTTTTCATATACAAAAAAGTTCAATGGGTATTTGATAAGGACCGTAATGTGATTATGAGTATTAAAATAAAACTCAACAAATAATAATGATTATTTTGTGTTTTATTTATTTTTTTTTTTTATTTTTTTTTATTTTTTGCTCACAAAATATGAAAAAAAAAGATTTTTCTTCATAAATTAAATTTATTCACTAAACTGCAGGTGTTTTACAAAATAAATCAGATTATTTAACAAAAATAATCATAGAACGATTGTATTGTAGACTTTCTTGAGGACATCACAAAACAATTTTTAAAAAATTCGAAACATTCCCCTAAATTTTTTTTTATTTATTTACTTATTTATTTATTAGTTTCAGTCTATGGATACAATATTATCCTTACAGACATCAATGATAATTTAATATACATAATTAAATTAATTATTTAAATAAACTGTTTAACAAATTTTTAAATTCAAGATTTGATATACTTAAGTCTAATTCATTAGAATATTTATTGAATAATCTCATAGCCTTTATTAAAGGTTCATTCAAAGCATATGTTGTTCTATGAATATCTATATAAAAGATATAATTATTTTGCCTTAGAGGCCTAGGAGGTACATATAGTTTTATGGTATGAAGCAAATCAGGACAATCAATTAATCCACGAATTATAGCATATAGGAAATATACAGAAGAGATTTTACGTCTTGTTTCTAAAGTTTTCATAGAAATTAAGGCACATTTATCAGGGTATGTAGGAATCGAAATTTGAGGGTTTACAAATGAAAAGTTTAAAAATGAAAGAGCAAACTTTATAAATTTTACTTGAATTTTTTCAATTCTATTTGTGTGTAATTGAGTACTAGGACTCCAAATAAATGAAGCATATTCTAATCTAGATCTCACAAAGGATGTATATAGAACTTTTTTTGTGTAATGATCAAAATTATTAGAATTACGGCATAAAAAACTTAACATTGAATAAGCTTTAGGTATAATATAATTTAAGTGATTATTAAATGATAATTTTTTATCAAATAATACCCCTAAATCTAAAATTTCATCCACGGATGAAAGTAAATGTTAATGTATTCTATATCGAGATATAACAGTGTTACAACATCTATGATAAGTCATAGAAAAACATTTGTTTAAATTAAAAGGTAAACCATTACGGACTGACCAAGAACTCACCCTATTTAAATCCTCCTGGAGATTAAAAACGTCACTGGCATTAGAAATTGTTTTAAAAATTTTTAAATCATCAGCATACAATAAATAATGAGACTTTCTGAAACATAGGTCAATGTCATTAATAAATATATTAAATAACAGTGGACCCAAAACACTGCCTTGGGGAATACCAGAAGTAGGAATAAATGATGTGGAACAAACACCATAAAGAGAAACCATGGATTGTCTATCCGACAAGTAATAACGAAACCAAGATAACATTCGGGAATGAACGCCCAATTTATATAATTTTAATAATAAAAGTTCATGTGGTACTCGGTCAAATGCCTTAGCAAAGTCCGTGTAAATCGCATCAATCTGCAATCGATCTTCAAAACTATCAACACAATACTTGGTAAAAACAGCCAAATTAGTACAGGTTGATCTTCCAGTCATAAATCCATGTTGAGATAAAGAAATATGCCTCTTTACATTAAAGAAAAGCTTATGATAAACAATATGTTCAAAAATTTTTGAAATATTAGTTAATTTGGAAATTGGTCTATAATTAATGACATTATTTTTATCACCAGATTTATAAATAGGCAAAATTGTAGTAAATTTCCACTTTTTAATAAAATAGCCATTGCTTAAAGACTTATTAAAAATAATTTTCAATGGTAGACATAATGAAGAAGAACATTTCTTTATTAAAAAAGCTGGTAAACCATCATTATCACCCTTAAATGAATTAGAAAGCCTAACAATACCTTCTGCAACATCTTCTTCAGATAGTTGCAAATTTCCGAAATCCATAATGGTGTTTATTTCATTTAAATCAAAATTATCATACTGCAAATTTTCATCATTAAAATTGGATTTAAAATAGAATGCGAACAAGTTCAGTGAATCAATTAGATTATTTGAAGTTAAGTTATTATAGTTCATACATAAAGGGATGTAAGAACAATTTCTTTTAGAATTTATAAAAGTCCAAAATCGTTTTGGATTGTACTTTAAGTCGTTATTAAGATCCATAATATACTGATTGTATAGAAATTTATTAAGAAAATTAAATTCTTTTTCGAATCGAAGAAACTTTTGTTTATAACCATTATTATTTGTGGAATTATATTTTTTGTAATATTTATTTCTAAGATTTTTTAATTTTTTGAGTCCTTTGGTATACCATGGAAGCTTATGTACCCTAGGATTTGCTAAAGGAATATTATTTTTAAAAATATTAAGAACATTTGATAAAAAAACATCATAACATATACTAACAATTTTACTTTCTAATAAATCAATCCAATTGACATTTTTAATAAGCATATTTAATGTATTGATGTCACATTTATAATAATTATAACGTATATCATTATTGTTATAATTAGATAGATATTCATAGAATTCAATATTAATTTCTAATGGAAAATGATGAGAAGTAGATGGTGATATTGGAAAAGCACATAAATTTAAGGTAAACTTCAAATCAGAACTAAGAAATACTAAATCAAGAATTCTATTTAGTTTATTATAAAACGTATTAACTTGTTGTAAGTCAATACTAAAAAATGAATCAATTAGATTTATCTCAAAAGATTTATTGACATTATTGGGTAAAAATACCTCAGAGTTTAATACTTCTGACCAAACAATATCACAAAGATTAAAATCTCCAATAACACATAACTTATCACCATTTCTTATATTTTCAGAAAGAGTAATTACATTTGCTATATGACTATCATATAAGTCATCAGAACTATTAGGGGGTATATATGATACAACTATAAATAATTCATAATTAACAGACTTAACTGCCACACAAAGTTGATCAAGTAATGAATCCATATTAGATAAACGAATATTTCTACAGCATAGAGACTTTTTAACAGCTATAAGTACACCTCCTCCTCTACTAAAACCAATTTTTTCAGCATCTCTATCTTTACGATATACTACATATGTGTAGGGATTAAAGAATTCTTCACTATAAAAGTCTGTATACAACCATGTTTCCGTAATAACAAAGACATCATAATCAGCTTGGGATGTGAAAGAATGAAATGACTGAGACTTAGATCTCATACCAGAGACATTTTGATAATATAATTTTAATGAGTTAGAACATGTGTGCATTATGTCTGTTGCTGGGGATTTGGATTTTTTGGAAAAAACTTAAATGGGCGAACTTTAATAGCAGTTGTCCAAAGTTCAGGCCGAAAAAGTTGTTCATAATAAGTTGCTGAAACACCAAGTTTAAAATTAACAAACTTGAGATCATCAATTGAGGCATCTTTTTTCACTAGTTTATAGCACAATATATTATCATTAACAATTTGTAAATGCTTTTTAACGTAGGATATTATATTTTGCTCTGAAACGGATGGCTTAAAAGCAGATAAGTGGACCCATCTCAATTTTAAAACCACATCTAACTCTGTATTATTATTTTCTCCAATTACAGCTTTTCTTTTGACAGTTTTTTTCCTATTAGTGACATAATTCCAATTAGAATCCTCAGTTAATTGCATTGAATTACTACTTGTGGTACAAAACGCATTATTTACATTAGTATTAGTTAAATCAGCTAAATTGTTATTACTGGCAGTTTGAGAATCTATATGTACAATTTTGTCATCTCTAAATGAATGTACATTATTTACTTCAGAATCATCTGTTTGTTTAGCAAGTGAGAATGTATTTGTTGCATTGTTGACAGCATAAGTGGGAACAGTTTTTACACAAACTGCAGTATTGTTTACATTACGAATTTGATTATTTGAAGAAATTGGTAAACTTGCAGGAATAGGCAAATTAGAGTTAAAACCGGTTTTAAGCATAGGTAGACTGCGATGAGAACTTTTAGCATTGTTGTTTATTGCATTATTTTCCACAAATTGAGAGAATAGAGATTTTAATTGTTCAATTTCATAAGACAAAAGACTTATTTTTTTAATTAAATCCCGAGATGTATGTAAACAATTATCACAATTAAAAACAATATTTTCAAAATTAACAAGAGTTTTAAATGCAGTATCATCTTCTATTTTTGCACATATTTTATGAAACTTGCATCTGCAAATTTCGCAAACAATAACAGAGTTTTTTTGAATATTCTTATAACATTTGGAACAAATTATTTTTTCCGACATAACGAAAGCGACTAGTCTTATTGAGAGCACAAACTCTTTAGGGTAACTCCTGCGCTATAGATCTCGTAGCTTCATAAATTTTAAGTCAATGTAAGATTTTTAAACTGATTTTGAAAGCAGAAAAATATAGCTTTTTAACCATATTATCATCTTTTATATAATCTCAAATTAAATAATGAATTATTCACCATTTTTGAATTTATTTCTCTTTTCCTTTTCTAATTGTTGACGTTTAAAAAGGAAAAATAAACAAAAGAACAAAAGAATTAGAAACACATTTATACAAGAACTTACCCAAAAACAGTTTTTTAGGAATAACTCGAAATTTTGCGGGTGTTTTGCAAATCATTAAAACTGATTTATAATGTCCTCAGGAAGGCCTATAACCTACATTATGCCTATTCTCGAGAGACTTTTCACTGTAACAACGTGTAATTTAAGCATTTTCTAATGAAGAAGAACTCCCGTAATTGTTTCCTGGTACCATTTATCTAACATGATGTTTTCGAGTTAATCTCAAATGGCAGCCACTCTAAGGTATCGCCTTTCAATAAAATTAATAATCTTGAATACCCTGAATGATAATAAATACATCCAATTTTTCTGCCAGGAAAGAGTTGGAAGAAAGAGAAATTGACCCACTCAGACATGATTTGATGAACCTGGAGTGTCTGTTATATAGAAATATCCAATTCTCTTTATTTAGATTATTTTGCATTTAATTATGCAATTTTTAAAACTTGGTGGGATGAATTCCTAGGAACACTTCTGAAATTAGAATAATTCACTTCCTAATCACTTCTATAAATCAATGAATAAAAATGGTTAAGGAATAAATTGCGAAAAATGTGATTTTAATGGGAAAAAATGGGCTGACCTAATAATTTTGACTCATTGGAAAGTGCACATTTTCAGCATAAATGGGACGATGTATGTAGGAACACCTTTCAGTAATATCATTAAATATCATTAAATATACGTTGAACTTTTTCATACACTAAACAAATAAAAGTGACCTTATAATTTTGCGACGCACCTTATAAGTATTCTATAGAAACTTCTAAAGATAACCTTACTTGTTCTACAAGTTTTTATGGTTCTTTGAACGCTTTATATAAAAAAACAAAACAATACCACTGAAATATTTCAAATATTTTAAAATAAATTAAAAAGAAATGATTGTTTTGTTATTTTTGTTTTTATTTTTTTAAACGTATTTCTTAGTATTAATTTATTTCTTTAGTATTAATTTATTTTTGATCATAAATTTTGGCTTTTTATACTGTTAATTAGTTTTGTTACGTCACTTTAAACCACAATCAAACCAGTTTAATTCAAAACGTTGTTTTATCAAAACATTTTTTTTTTTTTTTTTTTTTTTTGGCGCCTATTTAATGACGTCTTATGACATTCTTTGCTGATTTTATCACTTGTGTATATTGGTGTGAGTTACTTTCTTGCAGATGACGCTAAGCATCAAACAGTGGTTTGGGAAGCTGAAATATGTAGATTTTCTAAAAATACAATGAAATTAAATGATTCATAAGTTCCATGTTGGTTGTGCATCAAAAAACAAGAAATTTGACTTAAATTAGTCTATTTGATTTGCAATATTTAAAAAAATAATAATAATAATATTTATTTTTATCAATAATTCAGATAACTATATAAAAAAGTAAGGGTTAACCGATTATAATATAATTTATCCTTAACGTTACAATATTGTTGGTCTATGTACCAACTCATGGCGAAATGAAACAGATGGCAGCAGTGCTACAAAAACAACAATACGGCGAATTCATTAATTTTTTTATACATGGAGTTTGACACTTCTGCGGGTAAGCAAAAATTGTCCTTATATGGAGTTTAACAGTTGTAAGTACTAAAAAAATAAATAAATAAATAATCAGCTGATTTAGTGAGGTCATTTGTTTAAATTTACCTTGTGACAACAACTATTATATTGCCATATCGATCAGATGTTTTATTCCGTTAAAGTTACGTTACAGTTTAGCTAAACGTATATTTAATTCTTATTATTCTTAATTGCAATTCCTTTCAAATTGTGTTGCATATTATATGGTGCTCACAGCAGTCAGGATACGGTGCGTTAGGATATTTTGGTCTTCCTAATTTACAATCATCGGGTGGTTTATATATGCCACAACTTAAAAAAGAAAAATATTTAAATGTAAATATTTTTAAATTTTAAAAATGATTTTGAAGAAGACACAGGTGGTCTAGAAACATTGAAATTGACAAATTTCAATGTTTTTTGTGTATAAATTTTACAAGTTTTTTTTACATTAAAATGTATATTTGTATATCAAATACACATTTTCGAAATACCTTTTACGCTAGCATATAAAGGTAAAAATATAATCATTATTTCCACTTTATTAAGTAATTTTATAGGGAAGTTTGGTCCATGTAAAATAATACTTTATTTTGATGATATCTTAATGAAATTTGGCACAGTAATTATTTTGATATAAGTGTAAAGGCTTTAAGCATATAAATGTCTTTGCTGCAACATTTAAATAAAAAATCTGGGAAATTGTAAATGGTGTAATTCTACAAAAGTTATTTATCTCAAATCGATACTAACATTTATGTGAGATTTTTCCCATTTAAGTTATATACGGGAGGTATGGACAGTTATGAAACGATCTTCGTTAAAATTAGCACACAAAAGGTTGCGTAACACTTATTTATACCGAATTTAATTAAAACAGGATTTTATATCAAGCATTTATATTTTTCACCGTAAACCCTTATTCATCAAAGACGGGGTCTTCGCAAAAAAAAAAAAAATAAAATTGTACCAAAAAACATATAAATAAGAAAAAAAAACAAATTTTCACCAATAAAACTGAAAATCGAAATTTCAAAATAAAACAGGTGGAAGTGTTATATTCGGCAGCGCCGAATCTTTTATACCCTTCATAAATTCTATATTTCATAAATATATATACATACTCTAATTATCTCTTGTAAAAATGTTTGCTTTAATCTGGAAATATACTCAATATTTATAAACTGGTGTTACCCATGACATCGGAAATTTGTAAAGAATCATATGACTTAGGATGATCTCTCAGACCATTTAACATTAACATAGATATGAATCATAAAAAAACTTAATTAAAAAAACAATTGCTTTTGTTATCAATGGAACTTTTTTCTAACACATTATTAGACTTAGGGTTTTTGACAACCCACTTAGGTTTTTAGCAACGGAGCTTCATATGTTAATCTATAGTTCATATCACCTATGTTTCAGAGCTGAATAAAGAAGAGACATGTAAAATTGTAAATTCCTTTTCTGTTTTCTACCAACATTATTATCGATACCAAAGAAAAGATATTTTAAACTTGAATTAGCAATTTTAAAATTTTTAGAATTTTTTACTTTGGGGCTCTAAGGCACAATTTCATCGAACATGGGTATGTTCTTATTATCTACATATAAAAGCCTAAAAATCAATTAGAGTTAAGTGATAATTTTTCAAGATGCAACATCTCACATACTCAGTCTTGGTCAAGGATCGAACTCGCGACCTAAGGTCTTTCCGTCACAAACCCATACGATATGTTGAAATTTACTACCTTTATTGCTCATATAAAAAGCTTAAAACGCAACACAAATCTAAATAATACTTTTTATAAAAACACATCAAAACGTGCCTAGAAATTTCTGTCAAATTATTATTTTTTTAATAATGAAAATTTTAATATATTTTTTAAATAAAACATTTTCCCTAAACTATTCAAACTTACAACTTTTCAGTGGAAAAACATTCATATATTATTGTATGTAAAATAGAAAATTTTATTAAATTTAGGCAAAAAAATTTTGTGACTATTCTAGAAAATCGTTTATAACCCCGATATTTACAAATGGATTTCAATTTCAATAGCAAGATTTTGGAGACTATATAAAACATTTATGTTGAAAAAGAAATGTATTTATTGGACTATTGGCCTCAAAAAATCCATTTAAACATACAGACGACAGACATCCAGACGGGCACACATATGTTCTCAAAAGTTATTTTTAATCGTAACAATTACGAATATTTTTCAATATTTTTAGACTTTCGTATAAAATTTCAAACTTATACATACCCTTCATTTTATGTGAAGAGTATAAAAACCACATAAAAAATAAATTAAAGCAGAAAAAAATCATCAAAAAAAAACCAAATTTAAGGAATATATCGAATTTTTATCAAAAAATCAATTTTTATCATGTAACGGGGGTTTCGCAAAAAAATAAAACAATTACAAAAAAATCATTAAAAAAAATCACCTAATCAAATTCACACACACTCACATTATCCACTTTTTTATCAAAAAACCACCAATTTTCTCAAAAAAAAATCCTAAAAAACAAAATCTCTTTTAAAAAAAGTAATATCCACAAAAAAATTTCTACATTAATAAGGTGAAAGGTATATAAGATTCGGCATATCCGAATATAACACCTAAACTTTTTTTAATTATTTTATATGTTTTATATTTTGAACACACCTTAGGAAATAGGTCATACTATTCTCCTTACATGCGGTCTTTTCACAATTCGTTGAATCATAGTAAACGTCACCAGGCGATAAGATTAAACCATTTATATAAAGAAACTCGGAAAATTAGCATCAAAATTTAAATTTTATAATAAAGATAATTTAAAGGACATATATATTTAATTTAATAATTATAATAACTGTAGAAATATGTGGATCAGAATATTTCATTATTTTAGAATGACTAAAATTCCTATCTTACGATAGCACATCATTGATGCGCATTCGAGTATGCTAAAAATGAAAGCCAGAAATTTCCATTAAACTCGTACGTTTTTTTTTTTTTTTTTATTCAAATTATAACCGGCACCCTTTCTCACTTACGGGGATGAACGATTTTAAGCGAATGCTTTACCTCCCGATTTTTATTTGCGATTTGAAACAAACAGATCTGCTAAATGATGCATCTCAATGATTAGTTGAGATAGTGTACTCAAAGTATCAAGAAGTAAACTTATTCGGGAAAATAAAAAAATAATAATAATAATAAAAATAAAAAAAAAAAATAATAATAATAATAATAATAAACTCAAATAAAAGAGAAAAAACTATTTGAACTGTATGTAAAATTATATTTTTTTTTAAATAACTAATTATAATAACAATATAACATTAATTAATAAAGCATTATATATATATATATATATATATATATATATATATATCATTGAAATTTAAAATTTGGTTTTTTATTTTAATAGCAACTTCTTCATCAGCATTAGTAAAATTAGTATTAGTAACTAAGTCTGGGCAATTGCTTTAAATTTTGCGAGCTGAAGACTATGGGAACTGAGAATTTTAATAATTTCAGTTTTCTTAACTACTAACATTTCTATCGAATCCAGCGAGAACATCGTCAACATATAAATCCTCACGAAGTACCTTGAAACCAATTGGAAAATTTGAACTATACGTAACGATTTTTATTGAAATACACTAAGTTTGTGTTATTTACTGAATCTCCAAAGAACCAGTTGAAATTTACGATCACATTACTCAACTAGGAATTCACGGTACATTTTAGATATGTCTGCAGCAAGAGCGAATTTATTCAAATGAAACGAAAATAATGCTATAACCAAATCTTGCTGAATTGTTGGCCCAACCATAAGTATAACATTCAAGGGAATGATTGGAAATTGCGCAAGCTGACTCACCAAAAACGACACGAAGTTCTGTGGTTGTACTGCGAGTATGATGAGGTGTGATGTAACGTAAATGCGAAAGAGGACGATTCTAGAACGACATATGGCCGAGTGCCATATATATATAAAATACACATACATACATGAGATCACGATCAAGTCTACAAGTAGGATCTTGTTTAAATGGCAGACGAAGTTGAATATGTTCATCTGTATGTTGTATGTTTGTGTGTTCGATGAAATATTTTCAACATATCTGCTCTTCCTGTGAAGAGCAGGTGGTCTAAGGAACACTTACATATTCTTCAACTTCCCAGTATTTTCTTAATTCTTATCAAGATTTTCTGTTGAAGAATCAAGTGCTAAGTTGCACGTAAGAGGCGAAGAATTTTGTTGGGAGTTAAATTTACCACCAACAACCCATCCAAAAGCAGTATTTACAACATGTTCTAATGAAATCCGTCCATTGAGCAACAAATCGAAAAACATTTCGGTACTAATCAGTAAATCTTTCTATTGTAGCTTGAAGAAAAACGGGTCTGCTAGTTGTATTGCTTCTGGAATTGTCCACTTCGAAGTATCCATATATTCGCCAGGCTGTTGTACAGATATGGATTTTGTCACAGCAAAAGTCGAATGAGCCAATACGAGACTTAACTGTTGCTGAAACACAAAATTTAATTTTGGTATGGATTTCACCAATTCCAGAAACATCTTCACAACTCGATAGAAAACGAATTTTGAGTCGTTTTGCAGTAACGAAATTAATTTCAGAACAAGAATCAAGAAAGACTCTTACAGATTGAAGAGAACCAAAGTTATCTTTAATAAGAACCACAGCAGTTGGTATTATGGTTCGAGGGCAACTATTTGAAGTTTATTTTTTCATTTTTGTTTAGGTCCTTCACCTAACAATTATGGACGAGTTATCATGGACTATATTGTTAAACGACGTTATAAATATTTTATAATCTGCGTACTTCCCACCGAAGCGTGTCAATTTCAACGAGGATAAACAAGTTTAGCTAGAAAGTCCTATAGACGAATTAAGAAAATTTTCGTTCTATTGACATAGAACAACGAGTTTTGTTTAAGAATGACAACAATTTTGTTTTGGCTGCAATATAAATTTTTTCCAAATTGCTTCGTGTTGCATCGGATGGACAAACCTTTTCAATTTGCCCTTAAATGTTTCAAATCTGCTTGAAATATGACTCTAAAATTTCAAGCCGTCGTCGTTGTTATTCATTTTGAAAAACTTATAAAATTTTTGAAAACCAGAAAAAAGAAATTGAAAATCACTTATTACAAATATTTATTCGATGTGCAAATAAATTTAATTATTTATTTGAACCATACAAATTTTTATATATTTGCTCAAAAAAATGTTCTATTCGAACTACAAAAGATATTATTGATAATACAAAATAATATTTATTATGTTATAATATTTCTGCAAATATTACACAAATTCTACGAAATGTATATTGTGGCTCTAAGGGCGAAGAATTGCAAAAATGTTATTTGGAATTGCAAAATAATTGATATTTTCTTCCACAAGTACGAGAGTGAACAGACTTCAGGAATTCCTTGAAAGAATTGCAACTTTACTACCGGCGGTTATGTTTTACCGAAAGATATAATATTTGTGCCAATGTTACACAAATTCTATGTTGTGGCCCTGGGCGCAAGGTATTCTGAAAGTCGAAAATGTTGTTGAACTTACAAAATAATTTAGATTTTGCTCCACTGGTATCGGCAGTGGTTAAAGTGGGTTCCAAGAATTCCTCGAATGAAATTGCAACTATACCACGAGATTTACACAAATTCTATGTTGTGGCACTACGGGCTAAGAATTCTTCTTCCCAATTTAAATAAATTCATTTTTATTTAAATGATTAAATTATGCGAGGAGTAGCTTATTATTTTGGGATGTTGTCTCTATGCAGGTTCGATTGATACTATCATAGCATACAAGTAGAAATTTATGTGAGAGACAAAAATTTAATCCAGTTATTAAAAACATAGTTAATGCAACAACAAAATATATGTAGTCACATATATTTTGCTTTTTTGTTTTGAAAAAGATTAGTAAATTTTTTGAAAATTTAGTTTGAACTGCCTCTCACATAAACTTCTAGTTGTATTCTATGGCTACTATAATTAATTGAGAAATTCTTATTGTGGACTACAAAATAATTTACAAGAAAATAAATGACAAGTGGTCCGTTATTAACAGTGTTGCCAGTTTAGGATTTTAAAAATTTTATTATTTCAGCAAAGAAGAAAATAATGTCTTATTTGCTTTTACTAATTTTATTTTTACAGAATCATCCATTTAAGAATTTCTGTGTATTAATCTGCACAAAAAATCTAGATTATTTATATTTCATAAAAATTTTCGCCTGCGGCGTTTCATTCTTCAAATCAAGTATAAATTAACTCATTATATAGACTTACTTAATCAGTTATTATAATTATTTTTTAATAAGCTTCATTAACTATAGAAAAATATATAAATATAATTAAACAAAAAAAAGTTGGGCGAAAAATCAACCAAAAATTTCGAAATTATTAACCAAAAGGGAATTATAATTCAGAAATGACAAATCACTTCAAAACATTTTTCATATGAAATATAACCCATATTTGTATGAAAATTTTGTAGTCGATTTTTTATTGGATAATTTGATTAGCTGCTGTTCTATGTTTTCTTTATAAATTTATTATTATTTAGCATTTTCTGCCCTTTTTTAAAGTACAATTTAGCCTCTTTTTTCCCACCTCCTGGCAACACTGGTTATTAAGAACAACAAAAATAACATTACAAAATATTGAGGGAACATTCATTAATTATCTTACTTATATTTAAATAACTAACAAATGCATGTGCGGACAACGACAGAAAGAATAACAAATAAAAATTTGCACTAACAACAATACTGTAAGCTTCAGTAACAATGCAATTATTACAAAAACCACACTAAGGGTATACCTAGTATCTACATTAAGCAAATTTTTATCAAAACAAACGTCAATATCAGTGCGAATATATACAAGGTAACCTTAGTTAAACAGCTGATTATTATTTTGGTTGTTACAGTTGTCAAACTGCATATATAAAAACAATAATAAGCCATATTGTTGTTTTTGTGAAACTGTTGCCACCTTCCACAAATTCGTGTTAAGTTTGACGTTTGTCTTGATAAAAAATTGTCTAATGTAGACATTATGATAGGAATTAACAAGTAAACAAACAAGTGGATTAACAAAGCAAACAGTGACGACACTTGTTAACAGTGATGGAACGGTGACTAAAGATGTTCTCCAATTAGGTTTTGTATTTTTATTTTTTTATCTTCAATAAATATTTCTTTAATGTACATATTTAGGAAAAACTTAAGGGATGAAAAAAAAAATAGTTAAAATAAAAATACTTAAAAAATACAATTTTAAGAACTTAAATACGATTTTGCAACTAAGTGAGCAGTATGATAATGCACGAAGATCTACATTTATATTTTAGTTATCACTTTTTTTCAGGATTACTATCTCATTTCGAAAGGCAACAAGGGAAAGCCAAGTGGAAGGTTTTTATCCAAGTACAAAAACTGCTAAAGCTGCCGATTTTGCAGTTTTGTATTTTTAAAAACTAGAAAAAATTTGAAATCAATTCAATCCAAAGTAGGCTTAAACAGAGTTAAAATTAAGAATTTTTCGCTATTTTTGGTTCAAGAAAATCCGTACTTACCGTACATTTGACACCGCTCCGGAACGATTTAAGTACGGGTTATTCAATATTTTTGAGTGGAAGTATAAGAAAGCACTGATGGCTTAGTGGAGCTTCGAATGGGAAATTATCAATGTTTCCATTAGATCTTAAACTATATGAGATGATTTAAACTATATAAAACTATATCTGATCGAGAGACATTTTAGTCATTATAATAATAATAATAATAATAATAATAATAATAATAATTATTATTATTATTATTATTATTATTATTATTATTATTATTTTGTTAAAATATTAATTCTATAATATTGAAATTTTCTCAATAAAAACCACAACAAAACCCTAAAATTTGCAAAAATGTTCAACAATTTTTAATTTTCAACAGATACTCCAAAATTGTATCGACTTTTTCGGACCAAAGAATTAATACTATTAAATTAAACAATTTAATAACTTATTTATTATGCTACTAATTAGTAATTTCCTTACCAGGATCTCCGTAAAAACCGTAATAAGCGGCTGCCAAACCACAAGATATTATAGAAAATATTAAAAGTAAAGAAACTAAAATTTTCATGTCGTACGTTTGAAAGAACACAAGAGACTGTTTTTAAATATGTATTGAAATAAAAGTGTGACTAAAGACAACAAAATAGCTGAAATAAATGCATATGACTAAAATTGCTTTTAAGGGGATTCACTAAATGGGGAAAAAGTAAAAATGAATTATAACATAAACAAATTTAATTTGAATTGTAATTTACTCATAAATTACACAAATTACAAAAAAATAAATCTTTGATTTAAAAATGTATAATAAATTACTAGTTTAATGTGTCTAAATGGGTTTTAGAATACAGAAAGGCTGATATCTTGTTAATACACTACATTAAAACTAAAATTAATTTTATTTTTGTACGCTTAAAAATATGTATATGATGAAAATTATATTATTTTCACATAACTGTGATATTAATTCTTAAAATAAAATAGATTCATTCCATTTAAAACCAACCAGCTGATTTCTTCAACTCTTCCGAATTTCATGATACACAAATTATACTCCTAAAAACTAAGACATACAAAATTTCAAATAATTTTATCAAGAGGTTCGCGAAAGTGTAAATGTCCAAAACATACGCAAAGTAAAAATATAAATATGAATATAAATACATAAAATATATGCTACCTTTAAAGCTGTCATTTTAAAGGTAATTTTATTACCTTTAACTTTAGACCTTAATGAACCGTGCAGCATATAAGACAATTTCTTTTATTTTCGATGTGTCATAAAATGCAAAATTTGGATATTTCGTGGAAAGAACAAACGCAAATTAAACAAGTAAGAAAGATATAGTCGGTCAAGCCCGACCATATGATATCCCACACCATTGTGCATGGGTCTTATATCTCGTGGAGGGGTCTTATATTAGACATGTGGACAATTGTGGACCGATACTTTAACTAGGTGTAAAGTAAAATAAAGTAAATACTAATATTTATATGAATTTATGCACTTTAGGTTGATTCCCGAAAGTGGGCTTATATGGGAGCTATGGTAAATTATGGAGAGATCCTCATAAAATTTGTCACTATAATTTCTACTTATATAATACTTATTTGTGTCGAATATAAACCTGATACTAACATGTGTATGAAATTTATGCACGTTAAAGTGATTTTCGGAAGAGGGTTTTATATGGGAGCTATGGTCAATTATGGACCGATCTTCATGAAATTTGGCACAAAGATTGATACTTATACAAAACTTCCTTACACAGAATTTCATTAAAATATTGCTATATTTAATGCATTTATGATCGTTGAGCTCCTATTCCGGGAGGATATTTGTATGGGGGCTAGGTGTAATAATGGATCGATCATCATCAATAGGCTTCGTCCATGTGTCATGAAAGTCCTATGTGTCAAATTTCATTGAATTATCTTCAAAACTGCGAAACCTGTACTTTGTGCACAAGGTTTACATGGACAGCCAGCCTGCCAGACGGACGGACATCATTAGATCGATTCTAAAAGTGATCTGAGTCGATTGGTATACTTCAAGGTGCGTTACAAACATCAGCACAAATGCACTATGGTGGTGTGGGGTATAATTAAATACATATTTTGTATTTAGCATGATATTCTTTGTAATAATTCATAAACTATTGCGACTCCCAGCATGTCACTTACCAAGGGTATAGAAAACTTTTTCGTTATTTTAATTTTTAAAAATACTGTTTTTGGATATATTTACCCGTGAACTATAAATCGTGAGATATGGACCATTTTAGTGTTGAGAAAGAATCATGTTGTACGTCATATTAAATATAATTTTGATACCTTTTTGTATCATAAATATTTTGAAAGATGTTCGTAATTTTTTGTGGACAACCTTGTACATTTTTTCACACCTTGAAATCACTATATATCTCGCGAACCACTTGGTATCAGTCATAGTTTTGAGGAGTTGATTTTAAATGGAATGACTCAATATTGTTTTCAAATTTTGTTTTTCATTTTTACTTAATTCTGAAAAGCTACACTTATTTTTTTTTGACGAAAAAGCTACACTTCGTCGAATCAACTACGCGATTTTTAAAATAATAATATTGCAACAAAAAAAGAAAAAAAGGAACTGAAAAGAGCTGACAAAATCATGATTTTAACGTTGTGTTATCATTGGAAGGAAGTACTTAGTGCTGAAGAAGAGATGCAGAAGTTCTTTTTTAACCCATTATTGTCATTGGAAAAATGTTCTTCTTTTATATTTTTAGATAATTGCTTTGAAGTACTTCTCTTAAAACTATGTTTATCAAATATTTTAATAAAAAATCTTTTTTTAGCTTTATTAAAAGATAATGAAAATGCTTTAAAATTTGTGAAATTGTGATTTTCTTAGCAATTATTAACCTATTTTCCTGCTAAATAACTTCCAAAAAAAGCTCAAAATATGCACTTAGTTCTGAAAGTGGTGAAAATGTTTTTTTTTTTTTTTTTTTTGCTGTGATAGAAAATTTACTAAAGAAAAAATGGACAAACTTTACTTTTTGAATTATCTATTTTGTATATCATGAATTCCAGGAGAAATCGATGAAAAATTCTAAATGTCAAAAAACTCGCGATTTTATTCGCCATTTTTATTTCGTAGAAAATGGTCAAAAATATTCATAACTTTTTAAGTTGTTTAAGTTTAAGTCCGATTTCATTGAAAATAAAAGTGAACAAGTTCGCTGATTGAACATTCTCCCAATTCGATTTTTAATTTTTTCATTTCATTTTAAAATTTTTTTTTGTGACGGAAATGTTTACTATTTTGAAAAACATTTATTGAAAAATACCAATACATTTTACCATACAAAATATTGTTACTATTATTTTTTTTATATTTAAGCTTTTTACGTTTTGCGCAAAAAGTGTGCAACTGTAAACGTATTGAGTTTTCAATACGTGAATGTCCGATTTTATTGATTTAAAAAAAATTAAACTGGGCTTTTATACACTTTAATCTAAGTTAGACAAAAATGCAAGAAATTGCATTAGATGTATTATTTTTTGTTTTTGTGAAATTTCTTCGTCAAAAATTTAATATATATATATATATATATATATATATATATATATATATATATGGTATTGAAACTTTACAGTTTTTCTAAATACTAATATATATTTTTATTTCGGAACACATTTCCTCCATTTTTTAGAAATAAATAAAAAAATAACATATACAAAAATTTCATATTTTAATTCATACCTAACGTAACCAGACATTCCGCTTTTTAGACTTCAATCCCGCTTAAAATTCCGATTTTTTAACGAATTTGTTTCGTGTTGTTATTTTATAATTTAGGACTACGCACGATAAAAATCATGCGTACTTTAACGCTTATATCTTTTACTATAAGTGAAAAAAAAAAATTAGTACTTTATATTTTTTTATTATTCTCAGTAACTACGTGATAAACTTATGCAAACTTATTATTCAAATATATAATCAAAACGTATATCATATGCTAGTAGTACAGGTGAGTTGAGATATGCAGTTTTTTGAGTTATAAAAAATACAAAGAATCCATAATCACCGCAACGAACCTTGATAATCGAAGAAAAAGTTAGTTTACAATTCATACGATCGCAGACAGAGTAATATGAATTTTAAGAGAAAATTTCAGAAAAGTTTAAAAAACGTAACCTGAAAAAAAGTAAAAATTGTTACTAATAGGAACGTTAGAAAAAATGTGGCGGCAAAGGAGAGAAAAAAAATTATTGAGATTAATTTTCTTCAAAAATATGAATGCGTCTAAAGGGCAATATAAAGTACGTACTTTCGAGCTTTTCTGATCAGGAGTTCTATATCACAGATTTAATAGGGAATATAGTAGATAAATATTGTGTAAAAAAATCAAAATTATTGAACAAATTGTTGGTGTGACAAGCCAAGCCAAGGGAAAAAAGCACTTCATTCAAACAATTGGCACTTTTAAGAGAGAAATGTACGTAAATTATCGCTCCCGCAAAAGATTCCTTTCTATCGTTAGAAAGCACAATGAATTCTAACTTTTGTGGCCTGATCTCGCATTTCATTATTACAACAAAAAAGTAGTTGAGTGGTAACTGTCCAAAACTCAGTCCATTTAAAATGTATTAGTTATAGTGAAGATAACTTTTGAAGAACACTTAAAGCTGAGTAAAAAACAAGTGTTCTATTCGGCCGGGTCGAATCTTTTATACCCTCCACAATATATATTTATATATATATATATAACATAACATAGATATGTATCTTAAAAAAAATTACTCAAAAAAAACACGTATTACAATTATTTTTGTTTTCAATGAAACTTTTTACTAATACATTCTTAGACTTAGGTTTTTTAGACAACCAACTTAGGCTTTTAGCAATATATCTATTTTAATCTATGGCACAGACCATCTGTATTTAAGAGCTGAATAAAGAATAGAGATATGCAAAATTATAAATTTCTGTTCAGTTTTCTACCAACAATTTTTGTTTCGAAAAACATACCTAAGAATTAGATATTTTAAACTTGAATTAGTTATTTTAAAATTATTAACTTTAACTCTGATATGCCATCTTGTTATCTACTTTTAAAAACCTAAAACACCATTAATCATTGACAATTTTTTTAAGAGAAAACATCTCACATACCAGATTTACTTATCCAACTTATTTTTTCGCAAAAAATATGCCCATACTAAAACAAAATTCAAATGGATTTTACGAGGATACCAACCATGGCTTAAAGATTTGTGATCTAAAAAACTTCAGCTATACTATCTATATCCGTAAAATTTTGTTGAAAAACAATTATATGTACTCCTCATATATGTGAACAGTATAAAAATCAATTTACAACACTATATATTTGCAGCATATTTGTACAGGTTCTGGACCCTATACAAATATGGGAATCCCATAGTAGGAATTTTAAAGAGGAATTTCTTATTATGAAACTGAAACGTTGTTTTTGCAATGAAGTGGAAATTTTAATAGAAATATTGAAGACACAATTGTTTTTTTTATGAAATGACATTATTTTTGTAATGGATTTTTTATATGTTTTATTTTTGTATTTTATGAAATTGAAAACCAATGTATTTATTTTTGTATAATAATATGTTAAATTATATACAAACAATTATATTATTTTTTTTACATTTTTAATTGTGATACAATTTAAAACTGATGACTGATATGTAGGTTTAAGTATTTTTGGTTTGGCATATGGTTACTTTTGTTTTTTTAAAGTGAAAAAATAAACTTGGGAATTGTTTTTCCTTTATGTGAAAGATTTTTGACATTAAAGAAAATATAGGTATGTTTATGTACCTTCTGGATCACTTTTTCCATACAAAAAATGCTACGTTGAATTTTTGTACCCCTGGTAAGTAGAAAAGTAGACAGTTCCTGTGAAGAAGCTACGTTAGTAGCCAAATTGCTGAATCTCATTGTCACGAGTTGTGAGATTCTTGCATTTGAACCACATATGGTGGTACAAATGGATATGACTCATATTCATATATATCTATATATTCATTCATATATATATATATATAAAATTTCTCAATAAAAATTTTATAAAAATAATAACAATTTTTATTAATATATGATAAGATGGAATAATAATATGACAAAATCAAATAATAATATGATAGGATTGGATAACTATATGATAACATGAGGTAATAATGTGATAAAATATGGTATAATAGAATAATAAAATTGTTCAATTATATGTAAAACTATAATCATAACATGAAAAAACAAACCATAAAATCGGATACAATATGACAAAGTGTTATCATAATAATTATTACTTATAATCATTTCTATTTTTTACTGTGATCATATGTTTCAATCATAGTAATATTTTTTTTTCCTGTAAAACTATTTGTAAAGATGTTGGTTTTTCAACTTTATAAAAATATAAAAATATACCACTGAACATTTTCTTTCAAGAGGTTAATTAAAGAGTTAGGACTTTCAAGATCGAATGTCTATATTATTTCCCTATAATATAAAATTAAGAACAAATTATCCATGACCATACCTAACAAAATCAAACATATTTTTTCATTAAAGTTAAAAACCTTCTTTAAAGTTATTTTATGCATATGAAAAAAGGTTCAAATTTCAGTCAGCCAACATTTAGTTTAATATACATATTCAGTACAAAAAAAGCACACATGTATCTTATTCTAACATATTAAAGAAAAAATTCTCTTCAATGTTTATATGGGAATGCAACAATTTTTATAAAAATCACTAAAACAAATAAATTTACATTTTTACATATTACAATTATTTTATACAATTACAAATTTAAAAAAATTAAAAACACTTACCTTATTGCACTTTAATTTAAATTAACATATAATTTACAACTCAACAAAATTCTAAACAAAATATTAAATTTCATTTGAAATTTTTTCTTACAACGCGTGGCAATGAGATTCAGCAATTTGGCTACTAACGCAGCCTCTTCACATGAACTGTCTACTTTACTACATACCGGGGGCACAAAAATTTTTGTATGGAAAAAGTGATCTAGAAGGTATATTAATATATTTATATTTTCAGTAATGTCAAAAGCCTTTCCACATAAACAGAAAACAATTCTCAAATTTATTTTCCCACTTTATAAAAACAAAGATAACACAATTAATATAAATCAATAAACCAGAAATACTACATATCCAAGTCATTAGTTTTTAATTTCATCACAATTAAAAATGTAAAATAGAAAAAAATAAATTAATTTTTTTTTTCTTCCTATTAAATTGATTATATATAATATATATGCATATATATTATTACACAAAAAAATATTGATTTTCAATTCGTAAAATGCAAAAATAAAACATATAAAAGAAAACATTACAAAAATTAATTCATTGGTTTTCAAGTTCATAAAAACAAATTCCTCTTGAAATTCCTCTTATGAGAATCCCATAAGAAGGAAAAAAACTTATGTTGAATATACGTTTTTAAAATTAAATAATTTCGATTTTTTTTTTTTCTTTTTTTACACAACACAAAGAAAAAAAGTTCATATATTTGAAAATTTTTTTCATAAATACGAGTATTAGAATCGAACATGACTTTTTTTCCCAAACTTTTTTCATAAAAAATAAAACTTTTATTCTTAGATATTATTAAATTGCATTTAATAATAATTTTGCGAATTTTGCAAAAATGCTGCTAAAATTTTAATTCAGTTTTATTAAATTTGATTCAAATTCTAAACCAAAATACTTATGCATGAAAATATTAGCAATAAATTTCTTTAAATGTCAATTTTCCAATAAAAATCTGTTAAAAAGTAAGGATTAGAAATTTGCTGCTATTCTATAGCACAAGCATCATTGTAATAAAAACGCGTCTGCTATGTTCTTCTGCCTGCAACATGTGCCCAAAAATCATTAAAACCCAAAAATTCTGTAAAGAAAATTTCAAACATACTTTTACAAATTGAAAATATAAACGAAAATTTAAAAAATTTGTTTAAGTTTTCATGACTTCTGATTCGTTTCAAAAAATGTAAATATTATGAACTAAAATCAATGAAAGTAAATTCTTATATTTATGCATAAACTTTTTTCTGTGAAGTTAAAGTAAAACTATTTTTTGAATTCAGAATTCCTAATGCCATGTTGCCTGGAGTGTAAGAATTCAAAGCTAGGAGTTTTGAAGTATGCGCATTTGTTCGAATCCTGGCGAACAGAAATGTAATTTTTATTTAAAAAATTTCCAATAAACATTTATAATTAATTAAAAATATAATTGACATTTCCTTACTCTAACATTTATAAATTTTGATTTTTGTTTGAAGATAAATTATAAAACAATTTTTAGAAGTCTTGGCTAAGGATCGAATTCATGAACTAATGTCTTTCAGTTACAATCCCAAACGCTATATCACATCGATTTTTTGAAATTTACAATCTTTATTGCTTATATAAAAAGCTTAAACGCTACTCAAATCAAAATAATAATTTTTTATAAAAGCACATCAAAACATGCCTAGAAATTCTTGTCAAATTAATATTTTTTTTATAATGAAAATTTTAATACTTTTGTAGGAAAAACAGAAATTTACAAGGAATCTCGGGGATGCGAACTGAGTCTCAGCGGTTTGTAGTCTTGAGTACTTCCTCTAGAGTCTAGACCATGATACAAAGAAATAGAAGTAGAGCCGTTCTATACTTTCGTCACCATACTAGGTTTCTGACGTTTAAGCGATTTATTATTTTATTGTGTTACCGTATCTTCTTTAAAAAAAATCTGAGTTTTCTTTTTTTTTTTTTTTGTTTTAACTTAATTTTAAAACAATAATATTTTTAATCAATTGATACATTAATTGAAATAAAAGAAAGAAAACACATTTTAATTTAGGTTTTATATTCATAGTAAAGCTTATTTACTTACATTAACATTTTTATAATCTATTACTTTATCATTCCTTATACGATATTTGAGTGACTTAGTAGCCATTATTTATTAGCGATACATTCATCGCGTTATATTTCCAATAATAACAAAAAAATAAATACTACTACTGTAAAATGTTAAATACTTTTGTTTAAAGTAACACAAAAATTAAAACCCCATTAATAATACTTGAAATAATTAAGTTAAGATATATTTGCTGTAATTTAATATGTTAGCGAAAGGAATATTTTTGAGCCACAATTTTATGTTAAAACAAATTACACAATTTTGATAACAATTTCCTAAATATAATTTTCCTTTGTTGTAATGTGGCAGCGATTTTTTCGTTTGTTTATAAAAAAAATATATATTTCAAAAAATCTTTTTTACCTCAAAAAAATTTTCTCTAAGAGAGAACGGATTATTCAATCTCACATCTTTTCAATAGAAATACATTTATATATTATTGTATGTGAAATAGAAAATATTATTATATTTGAGGTTGTTATAGAAAATCATTTATAACTCCGCCATTCCTAAACGGATTTCGCTGAATTTTACTACCAAGATTTTCGAAGCTATATTCCACATATATGTTGAAAGTGAAATGTATTTATTGGACTATGGGCTTCAGAAAATCCATTTCCACATACAGATAGATAGACAGAAAGACAGATATCCAGACGAACAATCGAGCAAAAGTTATTTTTAATTATAACAATAAAGAATATTTTTCAATTTGAGGTCCTGAATATACATTTAAATGACAAACTTATGGTTTATTGGGTATGACTAACGTGAATAGAGGGTTTTTGTCAAAAAGCGGGATTCTGAAGAAAATTTGCAGAAAAAGGCGGGATTTACAAAATTTGGTAAAAAATAGAGTAATTTTCTTTTTATATTTTAATTTTAAATAAAAATATTTCAATTCTAAATTAGTTGTTCTCACAAGCTCTTGCTTCGCTACTCACTTGAGACGTTACAACTTAAGAACGACTCGCAAAAATTTAGGAACAATAAAAGAAGTAGAATCGGCTTTGAACTTTCGGCTTCGACACAATCGGCCGTCAAACTGGTTCGGGTTTACGCCAGGATCGGTTTCTGGGTGAGGTGGCAGCGTCGGGTCTTAAGATTCTTGGCTCGGTAGTAGAATTAAGATCGACATCGTACTTTCGGCTTCGACACTCTTAGCTTCGACTTTGAACTTTCGGCTTCGACACACTCGGTTTCTGGTTCAGGTGGAAGCTTCGGGAATCGAAGATTCTTGGTTCGGTAGTGGAATTAAGATCGGTATCGTACGTTCGGCTTCGACATTCTCAGCTATTAATCGGGTTCGGGTTTACGCCAGGAGGTGGCAGCTTTGGGAATCGAAGATCGTCTATTTTTCTACAATACGTACAATGGTTTCTTACTACTGACTATTACCATGCAATTCTACGGGTTAATATTCTACTGAGCGAACGAGCAGGGGGGGTGTTAACGAGAAATTACACGTGAGAACGAACAGCAAGAAGCCACTCGTGAGAACGAACAGCAGGAAGCCACTCGTGAGAACGAGCAACCGAAGTCACTCGTGTAAAATTTATTTAGGGACCCTAAATAAATTTTCGCAAAATCTAATCGGCTCTTCTAACAATATAAAATAATATTAGAGACTTATGTGGCGGATTCTTGTCTTGTTTGAATCGCCACGACTGTAATCAAACTTTGTTTGCTGATACTTAGTCATGTATCAACTAAATGAGAACTATATTGCTTGTTGGCTATCAAGCAACATCAACTGCACAACTAAATCAGTTGTTATACATGTGTGTGGGTGTGTATGTAGTATTTACAGTAGAGGCGTTCAATGTAATTACTTCTTACTAATAAAATATTAAATATATTAGTATGAAAAAGGAAAAAAAAATACATAAATGAAATAGTAAAGAAAAAGGAAAAATGGTATTAATTTCATAAATTAATATATTAAGAAATATGTACGGGAAAATAGTAGTGTCGAGTGTACTATTTCCACGTTACAAAACTTAAATATTAAAATATGATACTTTTATCGTGTTTGTCTATTTATTAAAAAAACAAGTTAAATTAAAATTTTAAATTCAAACTGTAATTCATTTAAAAAACGTGATAATTTCCCAATTTGTTATCATAAGTTGTCTTAAATATTTCTTAAATTAAATTATTTTTAAACTAAAATAAATTTGTAAGAAAAGAATTCAAACATTTTTTTCTAAATTTTAAATCATTTGAATTCGAATAAGGAATGCGCACAAAACAACGAGAGTATACAATAAAATATTCAATATTTTCTGGAATACTCTAAATAAAAGCTTTGTTTATTTATTACTTTTTTATTGGAATGGATCGACTCCTTTTAAAACTCTATTTTATTATACCCTTCACAAAAAATTAAGGGCATGTATAATTTTTTCATTTAAATATACATTCATGACCTCAACTTGAAAAAATATTCTTTATTGTTATAATTAAAAATAACTGTCTGTCTATCTGTATGTGGAAAAAAATACGAAAAATAAAAAAATTATATAAATAAATAAATAAATATATATATATATATATATATATATATAAATTAAATCGCCTAAAAAACATGAAAAATAAAAAATAATATAAATAAATATATATATATATATATATATATATATATATATATATATATATATATACCTATTTATTTATATTTTAGACCAGTGATGCAGTCTTGAATATAACAACGAAGATTAGTGAACATCGATTTAAATTTTAAGGAGCAATTGTACTAAACATCAATAAAGTTAAAAATTTGTTTTTTTTTTTGGTTAATTTCAGATTTTTACATTTCATTAATCTAAAATGAATTTCTTTTTTTTTTAACAACTAAAATTTAGAATGACCGGTTATTCTGTTTAATAATATAAATAATATTATCCTTTGTTTCAATTTAATTGAAATAACTAATTACAATATTTTTAAATATTAATTAATGTAAAGTAAATATATATTTTTTATCGTAAATTAACTTAATTGTTGTGTTAATTATAAATTTATTTTGATAATTTAATCTCATAATTTTTTATATGGTCGCCTAACTAAATTATTTATTTTTTTTTTTATAAAAAATAGATATGTTGTTATAAAAAACAAATCTTTAAGCTTAAAATTTTGAAATTTTGAAAAATTATCTTCTGGCGCCTGTGGACATCGATTATAAATATAATAATATAAGTAACTTTTTAATGATTTGAATTTTTTATAACCATATTTTTACACATCTAACTACATAAAAATATAAGAATTAGAAAAAATATATTATTATATTAGTATAAAAGAATAATTATATACAGACCTGCAATTGAATAAGGTGACCATAATGATTTTTTTTCTTTTTTTTAATTTTTTATATTAATATGAAATATGTACTTTAAAATAATGAATAAATCTTTAAATCGAATTTTGATGATATTTAAAAATGAAATATTAAAAATTTTGTTATTTTCGCATCAAAAAGCGTAAGCAAACCAAACGCACTAAAAAATTCATAATTTTACGTCTTCCCTTTGTGCCTATCGCTGTTCTAAAGATAGTAATTCTTGGGCTGATGTACGTTATAAAATCAGCATGGGTGAACCATTGCACTATCATCAAAGTGTTTCAATTTTGTGGTTGTTAAAACTATTTTTTAATTTCAAAATAAATATGAATAAATTCAATTTTACCATTTAATGAAGTATTAAAAAAATAGTCTGCATTTAAGAACAAGTAAGAATGGTCAATTATGGACCGATATTTATAAAATTTAGCAAAATATTTCTGCCAAATTTAATTAAGATGTCTTTAAAAGTGCTACCAGTACTTTTTTCAAAAGGTTTACATGAACAGCCAGCCAGATGGATATCGTTAAATATACTCCAAAAGGGATTCTGAATCGATTGGTATACTTAAAGGTGAGTCTACAACTAATATCTTTGTGCGTTATAAACATTAGCACAAACCTATAATACTCCAACCATACATGGTGATAAATCAAAATTGAAGAGCGGTCAAACTGAGTCGTATGTGTTGTTTGCGATTTCTTTTACGAATTCAAGTCCAAGAATTGGAACTTATCACACACGTGTCCCAAATTTCATGCATTGTTTTCGGGTTTTCTCAAATCTTGGTGTATTTGCTGTACGAGATAACCCGTACCGCCAAGGTTATAAATGAAAAATTTAAACAGCAATAAAGAAAATTTTCCGCTGTCAATTTATAAGACATTTAACATTTTTTTTATATTCTGTTGGTCATTAGTTTTCGAATATCAGGTTTGGAAAATATTTCTTCTTTGATTTTTAGTAGTAAAAACTGATTTTGTGCTAAAAAAAAAAAAACTAGTTTTGGAGTGAAAAACTGAATAAATACCTAAGGAAAGAAGGAATTAAAAATAGATTCTCCTAATAAATAGTTATTTATTCATAACTCTGTCATTTTGGGGATATTATCTAGTCTGGGGATATTATATTCTAAATTAGCAATAGAATGACCAACATATCACACACATGCATACACAAAAAAACTATGTACCTTAACAAACCTCATCACCATAGTCATTATTATCATGATTCTACCAACTATAAATTATTTTCAAATCATTTTGCCATTCGTAAATATTTTTGCCAATAAATAAATCAATTCCATACAATAATAGCGTATTTACAGTTTCAATTGCTTATTTAACACTTGATTGTATTGAATTTCTTTCAAATCAAAATAGAACAAACATATAATTTTGTAATTTAATATCAGGTTCTTTAACATCTTTCTTGAGGTAATTGAAGTGGGCGTGTAACTTATTACGATTCTCCACATAAGTCAACACAATGTGAATGTGCACATGAGGCATATATTCATATATCTTGTTGCCACAACTAGGAAAACAAATAGAATTTCAAGTTTTTAATGAAAAATGATATAAAAATAAAGAAAAATAAATGGAATTGTTAACAGAAGACATAAATGAGAAATAAGCCATTTATTCGTAGCAGGAGATATTAGCAAATGTTATTTTGAAATTTAAAAGAAGTGTAGAAAAATGTTTAATAGAGGTGCTGATTCGACATAAATAATGTAGATTTTTTTTAAGCGAAAATTATTAAAATGTGCTAATGATTTCAACTACTCTAACATTTTTCTACTTTGCTTAATTCCATTTAAGCTTAATTTCCCTGGCATTACTTATTCTGGAAGTACTTGAAAATAAGAACATATTTTTATTGCCCTGAGCATAAAATTCCATTCCATGAAAGAATGACCGAAAAGAGAATTTCTTTAACTTATGTCTTTAAACTTACATAATAATTTTTACATAAACTCCATTAAACCATTTAACGATTCTGGTATTAAATTTCGTGAAATTTTTTAATGCATTTTTTGTAAATATGCTATTTAAAATTTTTCGTTTTTTAATTTATTTGAAATGTATCGAATCTTTACATTAAAATAAAATGTCAAATTTTTGGGACGCGAATATCTAGGCATAATACAATTTTTAATTTTTTATATAAAAATTTTTAATTTTTTATATAAAAATAATTTCTTTTATTATTATTATTATTTTTTTAATTATTTAAATTTGTATAAAAGTTAACAAAATATAGAAAATATGCAAATTTGCGAGTTTTCAGAATTTCGTAAAATTGAAAACCGAATTCGACATAGATATCTGTGGACTATTTATATGCAAAATTTCATGAAATTTTTAGGGGTTTTTTCATGGAATTTTCTATATATGGGTCATTATTAATAATGTTTAACCTGGCTGAAATTGACTTTCATCCTTAATAAGTTTTGTGGTAAGACTTTATTAAACTTACAAGACTTGAAGCTAATAGAATAAAACATTTTAGCACCATAGGTTACATTTTATAACCATGGTTCTTGTTCGCAGTTCAAAAACTTAATTTTTACCTATTCTTCTACACTTTTGGTTCGCGTGTTTATACTTTTTGACCTCATCCGATCTTATATAAACTAGTCAGATATTGTGAATAATTCTACACTTTCTATGATATTGTGCGGACTTTCAACAGTTAAATACAGAGTGATCGAATTTTGAGGACAATTTTTTTTTTAATTTTTACAATTTTGGAGCAGGGTCTGTGCGTCGCTCAATGGAATACAAATTTTAAAACAAGGATTGATACTTGTTGTAATTATGCGTATTTTGCTCGATATCTTGTTGATGTGCTCTAAATATCTAAATATTCAACGCGGCAGATAGTCTCAAAGTTTGGAAAGCAATAGCGAAAAATTCTAAAAAAAAAAATCAGTTCTTCACGAGCACATTCACAGTTTCTAATGGAATAATATGGACATGCGTTTTTTACTTATTGAAATGCCAACAATTAGTCCTAACAATAAGTATTTAAATCTTGTAACTAAAATTAAACTAAAATGTTAGTTCTCATTTGAGAGCTATGGAGGAAAATAAGTCTTAACTTAGTAATCTTACCAGTGGCTTACGGTGAAGTAGTAGTTTCATAGTGTATCTTTCACGAGTTTTAATAAATTCGTATTTTACCAATATTATTTTTTATTCCTTGTAGATGTTTTCGTTCTTTACATACCATGATGCTCCTGTCATGGTCCTAATAATTTTTGATTGGGCCCTTTGTATAAGATCTATATTGGTATTGCTTGCTGTACCCCATGATTGTATTCCATAAGACCAAATTGGTTGTAAGATGCATTTAGTTAATTGATTAGGTAGTTGATTAGCCAATGAATATTAGAAGTTTTAATTCTCATATGTAGCCTCTTGTCTTCGATATGACGACGCCAAATAAGACGTCTGTCCAAATGTATGCCAAAGCATGTCACATGCTCAGACTGTGGAATGTTTACATTGTTAAGCGTTACAGGAGGCAATTTCCCATCCTGAATGCAAATGCAACGTGTTTACTTTTGATATCGTTTACTTTTAATCTTAAGTTCTTCAACCACGCCTTCACACGCCTTAGGTAGTTATTGAGCTCTCTAAATGCAGTGTTTGGGTTCACATGTGAACTAAAAATTGCAGTATCATGAGGAGATAATCAATTTAACACAAATTGGCAAATCATAGGTGCATATTAAGTAAAGTGTCGGTACGAGAACACTTCCTTGCGGTACACCAGCTTTTATTTTAGAGCCTTTAACGCGAATAGGTTGATCACATCCCTTAATTGTAGAAACATAAATCAGAGAAACAGGAACAAAAACTTACCACCGAGATTTCGAGCTTTAGTAAGTGCCATCTCTCGTCACGTATTCATTATACTTTACCCTGAATAATCGATTTGATAGGTAAGACTCTAGTACTGTGTGTATTAGGGGCAGTAAAAATTTAATTTTATGTATTAGACCTTTATGTCAAACTTTATCGAAAGCTTTTGCCACATCTGGGAAAATAGCTGAGCAATATTTCTTTCGATTAACTTGTCCGATAGTGCCATAATATTCACGGAAACCAAACTGGTGAACTGAGATAATAAAATAATCGTTTAAAGTGGTATGATTTTTCATTGAAATACTTTTTAAAATATTTTTGACATACAAGGCACAAACTTATTGGTCTATATAAAGATGGAACTGTTAAATCTTTTTCCGGTTTTGAAATTATAAAGATCTGGGAGGTTTTCCAATTTTTTGAAAAACTGCTAGAGTTAAGTTCGCACTAAATAATGAAGTTAGAACAATTATAGCAACATTCGGTAGGTTTTTTATCATGAATGATGTAATTAAATCATATCCAGGCGACTTCTTTAGCTTGGTATACAGCTCATTTAAAATAAAACCGTTTGTTTGGGGGTTAGGTATAAAGCCATTACTCAAATGCTCAGCAATTAATAACGCTTTCTCTTTTGCACTTCCTGCCCAGGTACCTTCTGTTTTCCAAAGTGGACTTTAACCCTCTACTGGTGGTTTTATATTTTGAGTTGCTTTCCAAAGAGAGAAATTTGTATGTTTAGTGTTTGTCAAACTTTCAATGAAATGTTTGTTTTTTTTCGATCCACTTCTACGTGAAGTGCAGCTTTCAGCTTTTTGGTTGCGTCAGACAGCCTCTGCTTAGCTGCAGGAGATCTACTTTATTGCCATTGTCTTTTCAGCTTTCTCTTTTCGAGAGGAAGCTTTTCAATCTCTGATATTGGATGGCTTAAGGCCGAAAAAATTATGGGCGCGAAGTCATTAATGCATGTATCTATATCTTCTTCTCATTCTAGATAAGCATCTGTGTGGACATGATTGCTAATGTATTTTCTATATTTTAGCCAATTAGTTTGAAAACGAATATTTTTCGAGTGATTTTCATATATGTTATTCTTCGCGTATTAGGTAATTATTATGAGCGAATGGTCAGAAAACCATGCGGTTTACTTTTTTTATGATGGCAAAATCTATAAGATCAGGTATCAGTAGTCAGTATATAAAATCAAAGTCATTCTTCTTATCAACAAAGGCTTGGTATAGCTGTCTAAATCTATGATTCAAAATTCGCAAACCCCAGTATGTGTGTTTTGTCAGGAAACAATCTCCGAGTTTACTAAAAAAGTGCTCAAACTTTTTCTTAGTCATCGAGAATCATGAGGGACAATATATTGAGTTTACTGTCAAATTTCCTGTCGAAGATTCATGGCGGATATTTGTCACTTATATATAGTCTTTTCAACATTCTTCCCTAGCATAATGTTTAATTCTTGTTCTAATAAGTATACCAGTTCCACCATGAGCCTTAACATCCGTATGATTTGTATAATAGAATGTTAAACCAGGAATATGAAAATTATATCCCTTTGTAAGATGGGTCTCTGAAATTAACATGATATCGATATTATTTTTCTGAATAAAGTTTGATACTTTGGATTTATATTTGTTCAAACCGTTTATGTTCCAAACGGTTTTTTGCTATTTTACAGAATAAAATCGAAGCAGTATTAAAAATAAATTTGATAAAAAACTTTCATGTATTTTTGGAAAGATACTTAAAAATCTTGGATATGTAGATATAAGAACGGCGATAAATGTACTTGATCGCGACCATAAATATAAGTCAAATGTCATTGATAGTTGAAAACGAGACACTTTTGACAAAACAGATTCTGCAAAGGTATGAAATTGACCATAATTGGCATAAATAGATAGTGTTTGTAATGCTTAATGGAAATGTAGAGGCGCATCAAAAAATTTCGTAAGTTACAAATTTTATGGACCAAAAAAAATTTACTTAGATTAAAAAAGGATCACAATATTACAAAGCATTTACTTGTAATAAACTCTAATAAAATATATATTCCTATAATATATATATTTGTACAATTTCTTGAAAGCAAATTTAAAACTTAAAATACTTATTTATTTTATTTTATTTCAATAAAATTTAAAGGAAACGTTCAAGGAAAGTTGTCTGGTTAATGAAGATTTAATAACACTTTTCACTGATTAACCCTGTTTTAATAATCAATAAATTCCTTTTCAAAATAAAAACTATATTATATTGTATAATAAACCAATTAGTTAGTAAAAATATACCCCTACAGATATTTATTATAAATTGCATATTTAGTTCATACAGTAATGTAAATAATAATTTTCTTAAACAACATAATATAAACAAGTTGGACTACTGTATTCGGCTACGCTAAATCTTATTTACCCTTCACCAAGACGAATTGAAACAAGCGTCCTCACTTAATCAGGTGATCATTTTTTTAGTACTAAGAACTGACAAGCTCCATATAAGCACAATTTCTGCTTACTCGATAAAGTTTCAAACTATATGTACAAAAAGAAAAAATAACAATAATAATGAATTTGCCGTATTGTTCTTGTTGCCACCTTTTTCATTTCGCCATGATGAAAACAATTTTTTTTTTGAAATTAGATTTTTGGCCACCATTACTGTTGAAAGATGGTATACATTAAGTTCGTCGTCCCGTGTGTAACCTTCAGAAAGAATCATTTAAACCCCGCATATAGTATTTATATCGTTCATTCCCCCAGAGATTTATAAAAACGGGATATTATATTCATGATTTAAATTTTTATAAAAGTTATGAAAACGATTTTATAGAAAGTGACAGCAGTTCTACAAAAACAACAATAAGGCAAAGAAATCATAATTTTTTTTATATACTGATTTTGACATTTCAGCCAGTTAGTTAAAATTTCTTATACATCAAGTTTGACGTTCGAACAAGCAAAAAAACTGCATCAGCTGTTCAACTGAGATCACCTTCGTATTGATAGCAACATTTCACAATATTGTCTTGATAATAAAAAAATAACTTTTAGTCGATTTGGATGAAAACTTCACGCACCGAACGTGATTTCTAAAATTTCTTTGTACATTTTTTTAATATTTTTTTTAAAAAATTTCCATATAAAGTTTTAAATATTTAAATGTGACAAGTTATGTAATATATTTGGGCCAAAATCACTTTATTTGTTATTCCTCTTTCACCTAAATAAGAAAAATATTGTGATATGATGAAGTATTCAGAATAAAATTACTTAATGTTTATGGATTATAGAATGAAATATAAAAAATCGAACTAGAAACTAATTTGACACATTTTTAACACATCTTTTGTTTCAAATTGGTGGGAAATGTTTTTAGATTTAAATTTGCACTCTTAAAATATGGAGAAATTTAACAATTGAAGAAAAGTGCATAAAAAATAAAAAAAAAACTAATTCATTTGTTTATAAGTTTTATATTAAAATCGCGATTTCACAGAAATTGCACAGAAACATTTTGCAAAAGACGCTAAAAAGTGATGAAAACTAATTTAGCAGAAAATGCTAATTCTTAATACCTAAACAATATTATATATAAGCAAGTGGGCCGAATCTTTTATACCCTTGACAAAATCTATATTACATAAACATTACAAATTCCAAATATAAATTCATTAAAACCTTAATTACACCATGTAACAGTCATTTTCACACATGAAAAAAGTCGATATAATAGTTTTATGCATATAGCGATTTTTTGATGTGCGAAAAAAAATTAAATTATTTATTGCACGGTGTTATATTAAATTACATTTTTATTGAATTTATAAATATCGTAAATTTATTGAAACACGTGTATTTATAAAAGAAAACTTAATAAAACATTTTTCCTGAAAAATAATATACACAATTAAAAATTTCCTACAGAATGGATTTATATTCATATTATTGTAACCATGACATTATAAACTTGTAATATAAAGGGTCCCCAAAAAAGTTTTCTTGGACATATGACTTAGAAAAGTCGCTCATACTATATGTCTTGAAGAGCTGAATAAAGAAGAGATATAAAAAATTTCAAATTCCTTTTTGAGTTTTCTACCACCATTTTTTTCGAAACAAATGCTCAGGAATTAGCTATTTGAATTAGTTATTTAAAAATTTTTAGAATTTTTAACTTTAGGATTATGGGTTCGACTCCTGATAAAAACTATTTAATAATTTTGTTTAACAATTAGAAAAACCTTGTAGTTTTACAAATGAAAATAATTTAATAGCTTCTGTCAAGTATTTCAAAAACGTATAACAAGATTTAATGATTATTTTTTAAGAAAAAACATCTCACATACTCAGATTTAATGGTGAAACGTATTTGTTCATATATTGTATGTGAAAGCTATAAAAATCAATTTACCACACTATATGTTGAATATATTTCAAATTATATAATGGGCCTGTGTGAAACGATGTGGTAAAAAATATTTTCAATATGGTGAGAAAATTTCTTATATCTGCTGTGTGAAATGAAAGCTTTGTAAAATATTGACAAATGAAATTTGTATTATTAAAAAGTTAAAAAATAAACAGAAAGACAAGAAAATAAAAAAATAGGATTCGTTTCCATTTCAAATCCTTTTAGAAAGCAAAACTTCTCTTTGGGGTCATTTTATGTGCATGTCCATTTAATATATGAATAAATGTGTTTGAAATCTTCAAATGTTTATAATATATTTTTTAATATTTATTAATATTTTAATATTTTACTAGCCTTAAGAGCTGTAAAATTTTATTCACCTCATTACAGTCAAAAATTTATTAACATGCATACTTTTGTATCGTTTCACACAGGCCCATTGTTGAAAAATTATTATTTTTTTAACAAAATAAAATAAACGCATTTTAGGAATATGAAATTTCAAGTTGCCACACAAAAAAAATTATGACAAGAAATTTTATGATTTTTAAATAAATAATTTTTTTGATTTTAAGTAATATTTTATAAAAAAAAAATTTGATTTTAATATTTTGTTTTATTGACTGAAAATAATTTCTAAATCAATTCCAAAAAAATCTTGTATTTTGGCAAAAAAAAAAATAAACAAAATAAAATTATAAAAATGTTGAACCAAAAAAATTATAATCCAACATTTGTAGACTTCTGATGGTAAGTAATTTTCATTTTCGTACAGATTTTGTAATATAATTATTCATATTTACGTATCTTCTAGATGATTCAAATGCATATGAAATATATCGCTCAAAATATGTTATCGCCTACTACACCAGTTGATCTTATAAGTCGATTAAATAATATACGCTCACATGTATGTGTGCTGAAACAGCTAACTCCCTCACGTTATATAAACCATATGCATAAATAATCAGACTCCTTAAATAAAACTTAATATATGATAATTTTTGTTCTTTAAACTATGTACAAGTATTTTGCGGAAATTGCTTTTAGCAATTTACAAGTACAAGTAAACTGCTTTTAGCGCTATGAAGCTTCAAGATCTTTAAATAAAGAATATATCACATATTATAGTAATCCTAATTTGTATTGTTGTCTCGGTTTAGCAGTAACAAAACAGAGTATATGATATAATTTGGTGCAAGCATAATTATAGCACAATTGTGTCCTATCCATGAATATTTTAATCCGCTTAAAAATCTTTTAAACTAGAAAAAAGGGAGTATAATTTAATTATAATTTTTTATTAATAACGATTGGTTTTCTGTTTTAGCTCAATTTCGTCACTTATGAATTTTGGAAGTATTATCGATAAATGTGAATTTCTCCTACACTACTACATTTTTATTATTTATATGTATTACCGTAGCTTTACATTTCATCTCAAGAATATTACTTTGATTAGTCCTACTTTAGGACCAACACCAAATTTATATATAAGAATTTACATATTATAATAAACAATAGTTCTGCATTATTATATTATAAAAATTATTATATATATATATATATATATATATATATATATATATATATATATATATGTTATAGGCAATAAATGCAATAAAATTCTGCACATCGATATGGTATATTGCTTTGTTTTGTGATGACTGAAGGTTCTGAGTTTGATCCTTGACCAAGACTTTGAAAAATTCTCTTATAATTTAACTTGAACCAAGAATCAATAATAAGACAAGGAACTGTCAAAATATCATTTTATATACATACATAATAAATGTTTCTTTGAAATGTATTAAATTAAAATCCCTCTTGTATTCGCCAGGCTTCGAATTCTTACCCCTTAGACCATATGCACAGAAAAAATTAAATTTCGTATTTCATTACTAAATTTATAAAACCAATTATATTTTTTACTAAAATCGGACCTATCACTGAATTATTAAAATCAAATATTCAAATTCGAAAAAAGTTATACTGAAAAAGTTTTAATTTTTTTTCTTATTAAAATATTTTTACTCTTTATCAATTGGAATATTTGAAAATTATCAAAAAATTTTGTTTTTTAATAAAGTAAGAAAAATTATATTTAATTTTTAGTAAATTTTCAAAAAATATTTATTTTTTATTTATTAAATGTTTAATAAGATAATATATTTACTGCTAAACCGAGGTAGAATAAATAACAAGGTACCGTTATTAGAGATAAAGTTCTCAAGTTCCCTGAAATGTCAGTCACAGAAAATGCGAAAAAAATTAAAGCAAACTTCAACAAATAAAAAAAATATTTTCAAATTAAAATTTTAAAAATTTGTGAAAAGTATAAAAATAACAGAATTGGATGTTGAGAAAACAAAACCTTCTATTATTTGTTTCATTTTTAGTTTTTTGTTTTTTCTTTTCAATGTTTCAATTATTTAGCTTAACAAGAGTAATAATTATACCTAGTCTAGTTGTATCATGACTTTTATGAAAAGTCTAAAACGCAACTCAAAGCTAAATAATACTTTTTTTATAAAGAACATATCACATGCCTACAAATTGCTGTTAAATTAATACTGAACAATTCATATATATATAATTTTTTTTTTTTTTTTTTAACAGAACACTTCCTCTAGACTGTTCAATCTCACAATTTTTCGATAGAAAATATTTATACACTAGCGTATAAGACTAGCAATACCAGGAAAAATTTCAATATAATAGTAATAAAAAAATGCACTTCTATGTCGTCTGGGAGCTTGAGAAAGCTCTGGAAAGAAAAAAACAGGCTTTAGAAGTCATATATAGATATATCCGCTAGAAGTTTCAAAATCTGTCTTTGGATTTGTAGGACGAATAGTTAAATAAGTAAGCCGAATTTTAATTTTCTACATCGTCTGGGAGATTCAGAAAGCTCTGCAAAGAGAAAATATGCTTAGGAAATTATATATATACATCTGCATATCTCCGCTCCCTAATAGAAATTTAAAAATTTGGCTTTGTTAAGATTTGTAGGATAAATAGTATTATAAGCAAATCGCATTTAAAATTTTCTACGTTGTCTGGGAGCTTCAGAAAGCTCTGGAAAGAAAATTACATATATAGATATCTCCTCTCGCTAATAGAAATTTTCAAATCTGACTCTTATAAATAAGCCGAATTTTTATTTTCTATGTCGTCTGGAAACTTTAGAAAGCTTTGAAAAGTAGAAAAATATTTACAAAATTATATATAAATCCGGGTATCTCCACTCTCTGGCGGAAATTTCAAAATCTTGCTCCGTTAAAATTTGTAGGGCGAATAGTTATATAAGTAAGACGAATTTTAACTTTCGATGTCACCTGAGAGCTCCATAAAGGTCTAGAAATTGAAAATAGACTTAGGAAATTATATATATAGATTGCTGGATTGAGACAGAAAATATTATTCAATTTGGGTGAAGAAAATATTCCACATTTGTGTTAAAAGAGAAATTTATTTATTCGAACATGGGCTTGAAAAAATCCATTTCAACACTCAGACGGAGAGACAAATATTCCCAAAAGTTATTTTTAATCAGGAAATCACAAATATTTTAATTTTGATGTCATAGATGTATGTTTCAAGATTTTCGTATAAAATGACAAACTTATAGATGGGCCATTATCAAAAATGTTTAACCTGTCTGAAACTGATTTTAATCCTTAATAAGTTTTTTGGTAATACCATTTTAAATAAACGGATTAGCAAACTGAACTCACAAGACTTAAAACTGATAGAATGCTAAATTTTACCATCATAGGTTCCATTACATAATCATGATTACTGTTCATACTTCAAAAAACTAGAAAAAGGGCTTAAAATTACTTAACTATTTTCCATTCTTCTACACTTTTTGTTCGAGCATTTGAACTTTTTGATTTCATTCGATCTTATATCGGACTTTATAGATAAATTCTACACATTCTTTGTTATAATGCAGACTTTCACGAGTTACATACAGGTTAATCAAATTTTGATGACAAAATTTTTTAATTTCTTAAATTTCTTGGTTTTCTGGACTGTGTCTGTTTGCCCCTTAACGGAATACAAATTTTGAAATAGGGATTGATACTTGTTGCAGTTAGGCCTATTTTGCGCTATATTTCGTTGATGTGTCCGAAATAGTCAACGTAGTAGATGGTCTCAAATTTTAAAAAAGAGCGAAAATTTTTAAAAATGTCATTTTTACGGGAGGTACATTCACATATCACGGATTTTATGATTTAACACAGTAAAATCGAAGGAGCATTAAAAATAAATTTAATAAAAAAAATTTATGGACTTTGAAAATTACGCAAAAATTGCACTTTCTGTTTTTGTATTTTTTTTTTTTTTTTTATGGAAAATTGCAATTTTTAGAATTCTTGGATATAGGGACCATAAATTTAAGGCAAATTTTGAAAACGGGACACTTTGTTCAAAACACATTTTGCAAAGGCTCATTGTATGGACAGCACGAGATTGACCATAATTGGCATAATTATGTAATTTTTGTAATATTTAACGAAAATGTAGAAGCGCATCAAAAAATTTCGAAAGATACAAATTTTATGAACTAAAAAAAAAAAAAAATGTTTGGATTAAAAAGGTATAGCAATATTAAATAGCATTTATTTGTAATAAACTTGAATAAAATATATTTTCGTATAGTATATAGATAAATAACTTATGCTTATGCGAACCCAATTTGTTCCAAAATTGTTAAAAACGCGATTTTTATTTTATTTATTTTATTTATTTTACTTATTTAATCATTTGTAATTTGAAAGCCCAGTTAGCCAATAATGAAATTACAATAGTTCCACTATCACTAAGTTCCACACAATTTTTTTAGTATAAAGAATTTTTGTTCAATTTTACTAGGAAACTCTAAAATACGCCATATCATAACTCTTATTAGAATAATTCAATAGATTTTGATATTACGAGTAATTTTTACCAGAATTATACATTAACTTCTAGTTTGTAAAAATTTTTATATGTTCAACAGTGTTGCCAATTTATCCCTTTTAAGGTTAAATCTAGTCTTTTTATTTTGTTCTTAGCCTTAAAATTTTCTTTTTAGCTTCTAGCTTTTTTGATTCCTAAAATTGCCTTAAAAAGGCTAAAATTTTAATACTTCAACAAAGAAGAAAATAATTTCTTATTTGCTTTAACTATTTTACTTCTAAAGAATCATCTATTTAAGCAGTTTTGTGTATTAATTTACACAAAAAAATCGAGATTATTTATATTTAACTAACGGTTAGATCTGCATTTCAAATATAACTTAACTAATTTTATGGATCAATTACTATTGGTAATTATTTTTTAATAAACTTCATTAACCACAGAAAATATTTATGAATATAACTTAAAAAATTCTTATGAAAGCTAAAAATCAACCAAAATTTGGAAATGATTTATAAAAAAGGAATTATAATTCAAAAATAACGAAAAATTACGTCAAAATATTGGGTCATTTTTAATATGAAATTTTTATGGAAATTTTGTAGGCAATTTCTTACTGGATCATTTTGCTAGCAGACGTTCTATGTTTTATTTACAAATTTATTACAATATCTTTAAGAAAATATACAAAATTAATGAGAACAGAAAAAATAAATAAATTTTTAAATAAGGCATTTAGTCTTTTCTGACTTTTTTTTAAAGTTCAATTTAGCCCCACCTCCTGGAAACACTGATGTTCAACTTAAAATTGCTATAACTTTCGCGCTTCGTGAACGAAATGATTAACGCAAACTGTTTCTGCATGCATTCGAGTCATTTTATATTTATGTAAATGGATTTTAATGTGCCAAAAAAAAATATCTTTAAAACCTAAAATCAATTTTTTTTTTAATGGCCCTTACACCATTTACTTTATGTGATGGGTATAAAAATTTCACCGCGACTTGTGCGTGAGCTTTTTTTTATCGATACTTTTTCAAGCTCTACAAGATCTTGAAAAATTTACAAAAATTTATAACCCTAATGTTGATATTTCTTAAAATTTTCTAAAACTATACAACTATATTCAGTTTTCTTTTTTCAAAATATTGGACTCTCAAAACATTTAGTAAATATGGACTTTTTATTACAAGTAATAAGATTACTTGTAATAAATTTCGTTATAATATCTTAACTAATAAATATTCTCTTACAAAAAAGAGTTGCAAATGTATCACCTCTAGAAATGAAGATTAGTGTGTTCTTATATGATTAACAAAATGTTTATCAAATTTATAAGAAAATTAACTTCAAAATATTATAGAGATATATTAACGTTTGGAATATACATTTAAATGATTCTTACATCACTTTTTATTCGCGAAATATCAAGATTTTATTTAAATTTTTTGTCATATTTTTATTATTAAAACATGTAATTGTATATATTTCGGGCATTTTTCAACATATATTGAATTTTAAGATATCAATGGGAGAATCTATTCTGATACCATTGAAAATTACAGATAATTAACCCTTCAGAAGAAATGGGGTAAATTTTATACATTAGTTTCCCAAAAGGTTAAATCAACAATTTTTAGAAATAAGTTGCGTAGAAGTATTTATTATACTTAAATATCAATAAATTTATGAAATTCTTCTAAAACCGCGGACACAATGAAATAATAGAAAGTCTTTGAAATTTAGTTACTATTTTACACGAATTTTTGACAAATGTATGCTTTTTGTGATAAAAGCAAAGGGTTTGATCAGCAATTTTTACAAATTAGTTGTATGGAAGTATTTATTACACTTAAATATCAAAAATATAATAAACCGCGGCCATAATCGAATAAAATAAAGTATTTAAAGTTTAGTCGTTACTTTAAATTTTTGACAAATTTATGCTTCTTGTGACATTTATTTTCTTAAGTAAGAAATTATTTTTCATATAAATTAATTTAACCTATTATGGACCGCTGATCCCAAAATATTACTGTTGTTACTGATACATATATCAATAGTATTAAATAAGACCATTCCAATGATGCTCAAAAATCTAAATTACGATGGAAAATGTCTGAAATATTCAAACTTCTATTTTTTTATTTCAAACTAATATTTAAAAAAAATTGAAGAAAATTTTACTAAAATCTTTCACGAGAATGAATACTAATTTTAAAAAGCTTTTTGCTAATTACATGCGTCTATTGTATTTTTTTTTTTTTTTTTTTTTTTTTTTTTTTTGACAAAAAGTTAAAAATTGTGTACACAGTTTATTGAAAACTATATTTTCTTATCGAAAAAATTGAACAAAAATACTTCATGGATTAGTTTATGTGATATCAGTCTTTAATTTTAGGGGGGTACATTTGCAAGGTTTTATGTCTTCATATAAATCGATGCACTTTACTATACATATCTAAAATTTCATATGGATAAAAGGCCATATAGCCCTTATAGGTCTGTACTTTGTAATTATACACCCTCTTCTTTAGTTATTCCATTGAATCAAATAATACTTTTCTACACACTGTGTGCAAAGTTTAATGCAGCTCGATACAAATTTTTCAAATTGCCGTAAATGGGTCGTGTTATGGAATCAATGATCTTAGCTTTCAAAAGAAGCAAGAAGCTAATTTAAATTTGTTTACTTAGAACAAAAATAATATTTTTAAAAAAGTGGTCGTGGCATCCATTCAGTATTCTGTTTAGGAATATACATATCTATGTACCAAGTTTCATTTTTGTTTATTCCGTAGTTTAATCATGGTGCCATGTCATAAAAAGATATAAACAATATCATGACAAAGATGGGCGTATGTCTTACTAAATTTTCATTTTCTAAAATAATAATGAGATTTGGATTATAAAAATAATTTAAATATTTTTTTATTTGCTCCGAAAAATTCGAACTTCAAGAGACCAGAAAACTGAAATTTGATCAAGCTTCCAAAAACCCCATTGGGGGTTTTGTTAGGTTACTGGTACACTTTCATTCTGCATTGGAATTTGTGAAGCAATTTTTTCTAGTTACATTGTGTAATTCAATAAAATTTTGTGCGATTTTATGACAAAACGAAGCCATTATTTCAATCTCCCCCATACAATGTTCTCTTGGAATAGGGTTCCAATATTAGCAAATGTCTTAAATATTTATATCAATATATTAACAAAATTATATCGAAACGATTCTTCGGTGAAAATCATTTATTACGAGCTTTTGGTAAAAACTTAATTTATTTTTTATGAAAAAAAAGAAAACATTTTAATTGTAAAGATGTTATCCAATGAATTCAGAACGGACTTATAGACATCGTTATGTGACATTCACTACCTATATATATACATACATAAGCACAGCAAGTATTTGCAAACGGAAAGATAAACTCATAAACCTGCCAGCTTTAACGAAGAGTACAATAAAAGGCCTTAGAACTATTTATTTAAACTTCTACACCTCCCTTTTTCCATAACAGAAATTGCAAAAACTAGTATAAAATGACACAATTTCTTTGCAGTTTTTACAGTTGAAGTTAAATTTTCTTTAAAAAATGTTAAAAGTGCCAATAAAAAAATTTATCAACTTCTTACAAGATGGAGAAGATAAAGAGTATGGCATGGAAAATGCTAGTTTTAAGGTAATTTTAGCACCTTTCAAGAATGTAAGAAAAGTACTTTTTTATCGACAACAACCTAACAAAATATCTTTGATCTATATAAGAAACTATATGAGGTAGGTTTTACGCAACCACTTTTAGAACTATTTAGTTAAGTTTCATTTATTTCTAGACTTTTGGGAATTTCACCTCGTCCACGGAGGAAAGAAGCTTTCTATTATAGTTTCATTAATAAATTTATTATGTTAATGTTAGCCACACTTGCTGTGAGTATTACTTTCGATTTATATGATGCTTCGCATGATATTTTACAATTTGGTGATGATTTAGTGGTTTTAATAGGGGTATTAAATTACTGTTTTGTATAAATGTAATTTACTTTCTTATTAATTTTTTTTTTCTTTCTAAGATTTATTTAATTTTCTTCAAAATAGTCCTATGCGCTTATCATTCCCAAGATATTGAGGAAATAATTCGGGAATTTTGCAAAATGCATGACTATTTTGGCCAACTCAAAGAATCTCCCAATATACGGAAAATACGCAAATGGCAGCGCTTATTTTTTCTAGGCGAAATAATATCATTTTTTCTTTATATTATTTTGTGTATTCTATTTACTGCAGCCATTTGTTTGCCCCCTATCTTGATGTCTAATGGTACACCTTATCGTGCCAAATATCCTTTCGAATGGGAATCGTATACGGAACATCCCATATTATTTTCCAGCATTTACATTTTTCAATGTATAATGACACAATTTATGCTATTATCGATTGTGGTAATTGATAATATTGGCTGTCATATATTCACCCAGACTGCATTGAATTTAAAGCTACTTTGTATTCGTATTAAAGAATTAGGCTCTCGGTCGGATGAGGATAATTTGGAGGAGTTACATGATGTTATTAAATTTCATCAGTATATTATAAAGTAAGTAGGAGTTGTTTAAAGTTTTTAGAAAGTTTTAATTTCTGATTTATTTGATTACTTTTAGTTTGATTAAGAAAATTAATCATGTTTATTACTACAATTATGCTGCTCAAATGATAGCCAGTACTTTTATGATTTGTTTGACCGCTTTTGAGGCCATGTTGGCCAAAGATCAACCTATGTTGGCGATTAAATTTCAAATTTATATGTTTTCGGCTTTTGCTCAATTGTTTTATTGGTGCTTCACTGGAAATATGGTCTATTATAATGTAAGTATTCATTTAATTACAGAATGCATATAATAGCAATAGGTATGACAATTAATTGCTTCTGCAAACCGCTAATATGTAAGTAAGGTTTACTAAATACATATCACTTGTTCATTTTATTTAATTTATTGAAACAATATTTGCCACTTTTTTGTCATTCTCTCTCTCCCCTCTGTAAATTTTCTCTTTTTCCTCCTCTCTTTCAAGTCTCTTGACGTAGCCGATGCTGCTTACGAAATCGATCGTTGGTACGAACAATCCAAGGAATTTAAATATTGTTTAAGATTTTTGATACGAAGAGCTCAGAAACCTTTGGTTTTTCGACCGAAGCCATTTTTTTGTTTCAATTTTGAGTCATTTGCCAGCGTAAGTATGTAAATTAAATGTTAATATAAATAATTATGGAAGAGGGTAAGAAGGCACAGGAAAGCCTAATGCAGTGCATTTATTCCACATACAAATCAATTCACTAATCAATTGATAAATTAGTAAAATCGACTGGAATGAAGCATCTCTTTACACTTAAGTACTTTTTTTAACATTTAATAGGAGTATGAGTTCCAAAGTTCATTGTGACTTATCCACATGCTTAGAACATCATTTGAAATGAAGCCTATATCCTTGACCCAATTTAAAAATTATTACAAGATCTCGATTAATCTTTTCATTTATATTTTACTTCTTGTCCCAAATCTTGAACGGATGTGGACTATAGATTGAATTGCAAAAAGAGATGAAGAAAAAACGAAGTGAATAAAGTTATTATTAAACTCGTACTATTAAGATCTTATTAACAATAAGTCATATAGTAAATTTTCAGAAAGATTGAGAAAGCTGGACAAATTTAAATCGATATTTGAACATCATACTACATACTAAATTGTTTGATTGTAAATAAATATTTAGCAAGATGAAAGTTCTTCATACTCTTCACCCCTTTTAAAAGTGCAGAACAAATTTCTATTCTATGCAACAATTTTCGGGATCGTCTTTACACCACATAGAAAATTCACTAATAATTAAATGTAGATTTGGCAAAATAGCTACAAAGGAACATTCCCACTTTATTGTTTTTTCCTTATTATTTACAGCCTTACGAGAGTGAAGAGGGTTAACTGAATTGGCATTTTACTCGAATCGTTCGAGTAATTCGAGTAATATATATATATATATATATATATATGGTTTGATTTAAGCCGATTTCGGTCTTTAGCTCTTAAAAAATTTGTTTTTCCAAAGACTCTTTCGATGATCGTAGAAGTTGGCATTGAAGAGCATTTCATGCGATTCTTTTGAAACTGGTTGAGCATCTTCCAGAATTTAGATATCTCTTATATCTAAACTCTATTTACAACTTTTAAACGTCTTTCATAATTACCATATTTTGAATGTGTTACTAAATCTTTAAAAAAATAATTGATTACCTTTTCTAATTATTTTATTAAAAATATTATAATACCTTCAAAATCAATTAATGTTGCCGAATCTTTACTCAATTCTTTAATGGCCACATTAAGCGGCTTAAGGAACACCTTGAAAGTTGTATGTCACTATCCTAGAGTGTGGGCAATTTGTAATCACATAATGCATAATTGACGAATTTATAATTTTTCATAAAATTTTACACCATGCTAGATAAAGATGTCTGTCGATGTTTAACACAGTGTATTAGTCTTTCTTGCTGCCAAACATAAGACTACAATGGTTTCTGTTTATCATTACAACATTTACGTACGCGATCAATAACATCACTTACAGAACAATTTAAGTTTCTATGTTGATTCCAAAATCATGAATTCTTTTTTTTTTTTTTTTTTGACTAAATAACAAATGTTAAAAGCAGTTCTTTTATTTTTAATTCTTCAAGTCTGAGATTAATATCTTTAAATGATTTGTTTTTAGAATTATAACTTCTTGATGTAACGTTTATGTAATTATAAAAAGAGTTATCTGACCACATATCTACTGTTATTGAATGGCGACATTTATTTTCAATAATTTAGCGGATTTACGAAATAATATCACCATCCTTTTCAGAAAAAAAGTCAATATAATTCCACATTTTATTTATGTAAATAACAAGAATATATTTATATTAAAAAATTAAAACTAAAATGTTAACAAAATATTATACAGGGTATAAACACAATAACGCCGTCAGCGGGACTGTTTGATAAAAAATAAACATAATAACAAAAGCCGCCAGACGGCAAGATGATTGCCAAAGTTGTTTGTAAAATATAAATTATCAATCTTATTTTTTATTATTTGTTATAATTTTTAGTATATAAATATTTCTTTAAAGAAATTTATTTTTCTCTCTTTATTTAATTTACTTTTATTTTTATAATATATTTTTCATAAATTATGGCAATCTTGTTGGAAAAAAAACATAGAATATCGTCAATAAAATAAAATAATTCTTTTTCGAACGACTTGCCGTTCAACGGTAATGTAAAGTCAAATTTATATGGATTTGCCGTTGCCATCGTTTTTTTTTTTTTTTTCGTTTCTAGAAATATTTATACAAATAGTTGAAAATAATTTAAAAGAAGCATAATTAAAAAAAAAAATTAATCATTTTGTTTCAATATTCGACATCATTTCACTAAGGAAATTAAAATTAATTAGTGTCATAAAAATTATTACTCGGTTTTCGAGATAATTGGCAATGGCAGATATGCCTGTATGCCGAATTTTATCCTTTACCTAAAACAAAATATGACATAAATATAATTATTATTTTATTGCAGACGATATGGAATTTAGTGCACAATAATGTAGAAAATATCGCGAAGAAAAATGTTAATCCCTTCGAAATCTAATTGACTTTTGACCACTAACAGACCAAAAAGAGTACAATGAGTGTCGCGTTGCAAATTGTTTCCATTTTACACAGCGTTCTTAGAAAATTTTATTTTTTGGAACGAATTTGTTTTAGTGTAAAATTTACTTTAAATCTGCCATAATATTTTCTTTTTTTCAGATTCTAAGTACATCATATTCCTATTTTGCACTTCTAAGGACTATGAACGAATAAAAGTACACAACAATAGTTGAAAATGTAAAATCTATGCATGTAATATGTAAAATTTTTGAACTAATTTGTGTGATTTATTTGTATCTTACTGTTATTCTCTTAAAGAATGATGTTTTGAACTATGCCGAATCTTATACACTCTTCGTCTTAATATGCACAACTTAATATGAAAGGAAAAACTTGGATTTTTGGTGAAAAAACGATATTTCGAATACAAGTTGATATTTTGGTAAAAAAAGTTTTGTGAAAAAAATTATTGACAGAAAAGTACAAATACAATAACAATAAACTTTCCTTCCTTTATGAATGTAAAAAAAAGTAAATCCTAAAAAGTCCAGCTGTAATATTACTGGAGTGAAAGAAAATTATAGAAACTGCTTTCATAGTACATACATATATAAATAGGAGTCTATATATATATATATATATATTGTAACTGTACCAGTAGTCGGAAGTTTAACTTTTTTTCTTACTGCAAGTTGTTTCTTTTCAAGCGTTATCATGCTATTTGGATAACTGTTGAGTAATTGTTCCACTTCATTAGAGGATATTTTACAAAATACATCATATTTGCCTGCAGTCAGCATATTTTTCCAATAGTCGTCACGAAATTCATTTCATTTACACTGCCTGCCACATTTTTTTTAACTTTAATTAAGTATATCTCCTAAACTAAAGTTCAGAAAAAAATAATTTTTTGCGGAACCAAATTTCAAAGAATTGGCTTTAGTTTCCTGAAGAAATAAAAATATACATATTTTATTATACTAAAATTATGCATTTATTTAAAGACATGTATTTCTGTGGTACTTTTTCGTGTGTCACTTGAATAAGGAATATTTTAAAACTAAGCAAACTGTAATTTATTTTTAAATTTTAGGTTATGAAAATGAAAGTTATTACCTTCTAGCATTCAATTAGTAATGAGTACTGCCACCATTTTTATAAATAACCTCAAAAATGTGATTTGGCATCGACTTGTATAATGACTCTAAGTAATTTAGCGAAATTGAACTCCAGGCTTCCGTTATTGCATCCTTAAAGAATTCTATCGTCTCAAATTGTTTTCCTCCTTCATAAACTTTTCTTGCAAGCCAACTCCAGACATTTTTCATTACATTCAGGTCTGGTGAATGTGGGGGCCAATCCAAAAGTTGAACACCTTGTTGATTAATCCATTGTTTTACTGCTCTGGCGGTATGAATCGGAGCGTTGTCGTGTTGGTACGTCCAAGGTATGGGTCCAAAGAAATCATTAAATTTTGGAAATGCTTCCTCCAAAATGTTTTTGTAAGTCGTTGTAGTCATTTTTTGGATACAAAAACCAATTCTATGGTACCATAATACGAAATGGCACCTCATACCATTATTCCTCCCTCTCGGCTGTGTTTTCGGCTCAAAAATAATTTCTCCTTATTTAGGTCCTGGAACCATCAATATTAAACTTTTTTCATACAAAATACAACTTTAAACCATTTGTCGGACCATGTCATTGACTGTAAAATACTGTTCTTAGACTGGCACTGACTCCACATGGCAGAATTTGATGCAATTCTACATGGCAGAATTTGATGCAATTCTAAGAATTTTTCGCCTTTCTTTTGGAGTTGTTGCCATTTTCTTCCGCCCTTTCATGTTTTTTTTTCCATTTCTTTCCACGTTATTTAAATAATTGTAAACAACTGTCTTTTTTGTATTAATGTTTTTGGCTATTTGAACCGGATTCTGACCCTGAAATTTCAAAATCAGATTTTTTTCTTTTTCAGTGTTATTAAGAGCCTTACCACGACCCATTTTGAATAAAAACTATTTAAAAGCTATCAAATTAAAAATTCTCTAGCCATTTATATTGAAAGAAATTCAAATCATAGCCTTCCTGATTAATATTTAAAGAATTCCTAATTCAAGTGACACACGAAAAAGTACCACAGAAATACATGTCTTTAAATAAATGCACAATTTTAGTGTAACAAAATATGTATATTTTTTATTTATTCAGGAAACTAAAGCCAACACTTTGAAATTTGGTTGCGTAAAAAATTATTTTTTTTCTGAACTTTAGTTTAGGAGATATACTTAATTAAAGTTAAAAAAAATGTGATTCCTTATTCAAGTGGCAGGCAGTGTATAGTACAAATTTTTTCACATTTTTTATGTAAGTCCTTAAACTATACTCTAGAACTAACATAATTAAAAAAAAATGGAAATTGTTAACAAAATTCTAGAAAAATTTTATAATTTATTTTTTTTGTAAAAAAGGTTCAACGGATAAAATTTTAAGCTTCAGGGAAACCTTACGTAGAACAATTCTGTAGAATATTTTTATTTATTAATTTTAAGTTTTAATCCACTTTCGACAACACATTTCTTACAAACAGAATTGAAGATAAATCATCATGTAGTTCCGACAAAATGTTTCTAATAATACGGTCTAAACGCATCTAAAAGAAAAATGTATATTCAAAGTATATTTACATTATATCTCCAAATTAACATTATATACTGACTATAGGAAATTATGGAACTTTTTGTTCCTAGGGTCGACAGCTACTAAAACAAGAAATTCAGACATTTACGTAACATTTTATACAAATTTTACACATTAAGAATAATGTTTTAATTGATATCTATCCTCTGAATAATTGTTTGCTAAAAACAACTTGGATTATTATGATTAATAACATCTTTAAAGTTGGTTTATCCTTAATTTTTTTTCAAAACAATGCTATCAAACATGTGTTGTTTAAGAACGGAGGAAACTGCCACCAAACTACTCATATAAGTATATTTTAATCATTTTCACTAGAAAAATATAAAAATATATTTAATAATAGCTATTGTTAATTATTCCAGTTTAAAATTAAAAATTCCGACCACTGGTACATGCCGAACTTAGATACACTTACCCTTTGTATATTTTTTTAGTTTTTATTATACCCATCACCACAGGTGTAAAGGGTATATATAAGTCTGTCATTCCGATTGTAATTTGTACAATATTCATCTAAAACCCAAAAAAAGTATATATTTTCGGAATCCTTATTGATAGTGAAGTCGATATAATGATGTTCGTCTGTCTGTTGAAATTAGTTTTTAGAAACCCTCAGTTATAGGATGTATATGTTTTATACATCAAATTATAGGGAATATTCCTTTCAGTCAGCAAAATCGGTCCATTAATGGCGGATATATCGCCAAAAATACCAAAAAAATACCTCCAAAAAAGTATTTGCTTTCGACTTTTCTAAGCGCCTATATAAGCTAGCGACTTTGTTTTCTTACAGAAAATTCGGAATCTTTTTTGGAATGTTTTTGCAAAAGAAATAAACTAAATCGGTTCATTAGTAACTAAGATACGTAAAGAAGCATTTTTGGACTTTATGAAGCTTCTATGTAAACTTCAGAGTTCGTTTTCGTTTATAAATCTGTTGTAAATATTTTTCTAAAATTTCTATTTATTGAATTAATCATATCGGTACTTAAACAAAGGAGTTATAGGCAAAAATCTTAAATCTGAAAAACCGAAAAAATTATTATTAAAAATATACACACACAAACATATATGTATAAAAAGCATTGCAATTACTTTCAGTGTTGTGGTTTTTTTTTTTTTTTTTTTTTTTTGTATAAGCAGGCGGTAGTTGTTGTTTGTATATACACACAATCATATATGTTTGGACGTTTTCTAGTTGCACATAGAAGCATTGCAACGACTCAGTGTTGTTGTTTTTTATAAAACGTATGTATGTAAATTTAGTCATCAAAAGCTATCAGTGTGTTATAGTTTTTTTTTTAAGGAACCTAATAAAGCTATGATAATTTTATTTTGTGTTTACGTTTTTGCAGCTTGGAAGAATATAATAAATATGAAAAAATGAAAGCATACTTTAAGGCATAAATTTTATTATTTGTCGCTAAGGTGGTGAAGGTTATAAAAGATTCGGCACAGCCGAATATAGCGCTCTAACTTGTTTTTTTGTTTGCATTCCTTTATATTTATAATTTGAGTAAAAGACTCATTATTTTAATTCTATTTAAACGATTTATTTTATGCAAAAATAAAACTTCTAGTCATCATATTTCTAATTACTAGATAAGTACCTATGCATATTCATAAATAATATTTTATTTATATTTATAAAATAATTTATCACAATCTTACGCTTCACATATAAATCATAATAGTGCAAAATTATAAATTCTAATAGTAATTTATGATTATTAACATTTTAACTATTTAGTATATTTATTTATGTTTAAAGTAGAATTAAATTTATATTTCAGCATTAAATTGTATTTTTTACTTTACTGGAACAAGTACAGATTTTTGTATTTTAGTACGTAACTTTTTTTTATCATTTACTGATGATCTAATTTTAAAACACGCAATTTTAATGAAAATAGAAAAAATTATATAGAAAAAAAAACGCAACTAAACAAAATTTATTTATGGTAATAATATTTTAATAGAATAGATAATTTCACCAGCAAAGATCAATGAACTTTTTTTAATATATTAAAAATGTTATGTACACTTTTATTGTTAAAATTATATATGTATGAATATTAAATAAATTATCTAGAGTTTAAACAAATAAATGAATTTTTTAGTTCAGGATTGTGATCTTCATACTCAAGCACAATTCTCGTGTAAAATTATTTTTGTATAAAAAATTTATTAATGTTTGTCTTCCCGAAACCTGCGAGATAGTTTTACAAGTTAAAGGTCAAAGTATACAAAATAAAGGTATTTTTGAACTTTGACAATTTGAGAGAAATGTCTATGTCTTTTTGGATCTAAAATTTTACACAGATTTTTTTTACAAATTTTACTTTTTTGATCATTCACCTGCAATACTGTTTCTCTGATGATATTCTGTAATTATGTTAAGAACATTTTCATCCTTCTGACCTAATTTTATGAATTATATTCTCACTTTACATTCTGTGGCAAAAAGTAAAAATTTCATAATTGATTTTTACTACTTTTCAGGAGAGCATTTTTTATGTTTTAAACTGAAATTTAAAGTCGTAGGTACATAATTATGAATAACTTTTCATTCAAATACTTTGAGAATTTGTACAAAAATTATTTGGTGCATTTGTGAAATCAATCTGTATAACCATTTACGAAAAATAGTGAAAAAATTAATGGTTTTGTTTTTCCATTTTACTAAATTGTATTTTAAAATTTCTCTGGTAAATTTTAGTTTTCAATTTCTTTTTTATAACTTTCACATAAAATGAAGGTTATATATATAACTTAGTTTTTTTATGCGAAAGTCTTTAAATATATATACATTGACTCAAATTGAAAAATATTCGTGATTGTTATTATTAAAAATAACTTTTGAGAATATATGTATGTCTGCCCGTCTGTATGTTGATATTGATATTTTGAAACCCATAGTCCAATAAATACATTTTTCTTTCAACACATACATATGCGGCATATAGTCTCGAAAACCTAGGTATTAAAATTCAGCGAAATTCATTTGGGAATGACGGAGTTATAAACGATTTTCTAGAACAGCCTCAAATTTTTTTCCAATTTTCTTCGCCCACATTTAAAAATATTTTGTATTTCATATACAATAAAATACAAATGTTTTTCTGGAGCAAGTGTTCAAGACTACCAACTGATAAATACAAATTACTACTTTTCCTAAAAGAAATATAAAAAATTTTCATTATTAAAGAAAAATTAATTTGACAAGAAATTCTAGGTATGTTTTGATGTATTTCTTATAAAAAAGTATTATTTAGATATGAGTTGCGTTTTAAGCTTTTTATATGAGAAATAAATATAATAAATTTCAACCCGTGAAACCCGTTTAGGCTTGTAACTGAAAGACTTTAGGTCCTGAGTTCGATCCTTGGCCAAGATTTCGAAAAATTGTTTTATAACTTATCTTCAAAGAAAAATTAAAATCTTGAAATGTCGGATTAAGAAACTGTCAAATATATTTTTAATTAAATAAAAATGTTTGTTTGAAAATTTTTTTTAATAAAAATTACATTTCTATTCGCCAGGATTCGAACCCATACGAACATTTGAAACTTCTTGCTTTGATTTCTAACCCCCTAGGCGACATGGCATTTTGAAATTCTGAATTCAAAAAATGGTTTTACTTTAATTTGTGTAAAAAAAAGAAAAATAATTTTTTAACATTGAAGAATTTTAAATACATTCAACATATATGTGGAAATATATACAAATATACTTATAGTGTTGCAAATTGATTATTATACTGTTCACATATATGAGGAGTACATATAATTGTTTTTCCACATAATTTCTATGGGTATAGATAGTCTAGTGGAACTGTTCTAGATTACAATATTTAAGCCATGTTTTGAATCCTCGCAGAACCTATTTGGATTTTGTTTTAATATGAGCATATTTCTTATGAAGTAAATTTGAGTATGTGAAATGTTATTTTCTTAAAATATTATCACTTAATTGTAGACTGTGTTTTAGGTTTTTAAATGTAGTTAATAAGATGGCATACTATGTTTGGTGGTATTGTGTCTTAGAGCCACAAAGTTAAAAATTCTGAAAATTTTAAAATATCTAATTCTAAGGTATCTTTTTCGATAATATTTTTAGTAGAATACTGAAAGCCGAATATAACACTTCCGCTTGTTATATTTGTCAATTTGGAAATATGTTTTTATTTCATTTCAAGAAAATGAAAAATTAAATGAATTAACAATATAATTCATTTAATTTTTTTAATTAGAAGATAGAGGTATCTTCTAAAGTAATGGACATGCTTTTCTCAAAAAAAATTATACAATTTGTAATGAAATACAACAATTCTAAAAATTAAGCAAATGAAAAACAGCATAATTGAGTTCTGTAGTTTTTCCTTATGGCCACAGAATTACTTTAAATTTTTACTATTAAAACTCTATGAAATTATAGCACAAATGAATATTGGTGGGAGTAAAATAACACGTTTCCCATTAAGTTCTTTTTTTAGCTCATTCATTTGTCTAATAAATTTTAGCAGTTTATTATTTTCAGCTTTTCAAATATACACTGCCTGCCACTTGAATAAGGAATCACATTTTTTTTAACTTTATTTAAGTATATCTCCTAAACTAAAGTTCAGAAAAAAATAATTTTTTGCGCAACCAAATTTCAAAGTGTTGGCTTTAGTTTCCTGAAGAAATAAAGAATATACATATTTTGTTATACTAAAATTATGCGTATATTTAAAGACATGTATTTCTGTGATACATTTTCGTGTGTCACTTGAATAAGGAATATTTTAAAACTAAGCAAACTGTAATTTATTTTTAAATTTTAGGTTATAAAAATGCAAGTTATTATCTTCTAGCATTCAATTAGTAATGAGTACTGCCACCATTTTTATAAATAACCTCAAAAATGCGATTTGGCATATAATGACTCTAAGTAATTTAGCGAAATTGAACTCCGTTATTGCATCCTTTAAGGATTCTATCGCCTGAAATTGTTTTCCTTCTTCATAAACTTTTCTTGCAAGCCAACCACAGACATTTTCCATTGGATTCAGGTCTGGTGAATATGGGGGCCAATCGAAAAGTTGAACACCTTGTTGATTAATCCATTGTTTTACTGCTCTGGCGGTATGAATAGGAGCGTTGTCGTGTTGGTACGCAGCCATTTTGTTGGATACAAGAACCAATTCTATGGTACCATAATACGAAATGACACCCTATATCATTATTCCATCCTCTCGGCTGTGTCTGCGGCTCAAAAATAATTCATCCTTATTTAGGTCATGGAAGTAATAGTTATACCCGTCGGGACCATCAATATTAAACTTTTTTTCATCGGAAAATACAACTTTAAACCATTTGTCGGACCATGTCATTTTATTTTTGTTTGTTGTGTTTTGCGTTTTTCATTAAGTTGTGGTTTTTTTGCATTTTTCGTCGGACTATATATGGGCACGACTTTAAAATATAGTGAACTGTTCCTAGACTGGCACTGACTCCACTTTTTCACGTATTTTTTGATACCGACTGCCATTTGATGCAATTCTAAGAATTTTTCGCCTTTCTTTTGGAGTTGTTGCCATTTTCATCCGCCCATATCTTTCCACGTTATTTAAATAATTGTACACAACTGCCTTTCCTCTATTAATGTTTTTGGCTATTTGGACCGGATTCTGACCCTGAGATTTCAAAATCAGAATTTTTTCTTTTACAGAGTTATTGAGAGCCTTCCCAAGTCCCATTTTGAATAAAAACTATCAAATTAAAAATTCTCTAGCCGTTTATATTGAAAGAAATTCAAATCATAGCCTTCTTGATTAATATGAAAAGAATTCCTTATTCAAGTGACACACGAAATAGTACCACAGAAATACATGTCTTTAAATAAATGCATAATTTTAGTATAACAAAATATGTATATTTTTTATTTCTTCAGGAAACTAAAGCCAACACTTTGAAATTTGGTTGCGCAAAAAATTATTTTTTCTGAACTTTAGTTTAGGAGATATACTTAATTAAAGTTAAAAAAATGTGATTCCTCATTCAAATGGCAGGCAGTGTATATGTATATTTTTTTAATTTTCAAAAACATCTTTATTACATTTGAAAGGTACACAGAAAAAAATAAATTTTGTATTTTATAACCAAATTTTTAAACTCAAATATTTTTTATTGAAATCGAACCTATTACGAAATTATTAAAATTCGTATTGTTATTGAAAAAAAATTTCATTAAAATATATATTTTTCCCATTAAAATATTATACTATTTATTTATTAAATATGATGTTTGAAAATTATAATAAATTCAATATTTTTTTTTTTTTAATAAAAACAGTAAAATTATTTTAAAATCAACAATATTAAAAAATATGCTTATATTCAAAAATAGTTCAGGAGAGCATAAAAACTGTTTCTTTCAATTAGTTTTCAACATTTTGCATTAAATGTGTAAAGGATAATTTTTTTCATAAAAATTTGGTAATATATTAAATTTATGATATCTTACCAATCAAGAGATAAAAATGTGAATTTTTTGATAGGCAGGCCATATTTAAACGTTACAATTGTAAATCAAAAAAAAAACGGAAATGTGTTTATAATTTCAATACCCAGCAAAAACTTGTATGTAGTTACAGATCTAATTACTTTTCAATTACAACAACATACCTTCTATATTACAAAGACGTTGTTTAGTAACTATTTATTTATAACCCAGTATGTAGTTACTTATATATGATCAAATTTAAAAAGAAATAAATATTTAAAAAGGCGTAATCTGCGTATGCATGTGAATATATTCACAATTGCGACTTAGAAGCATTAATTACGTTTAAAATAAAAATAAAATAATAAAAAACATTAACATTTCGTTAGTTATTTGTAACTAAAAATGTAAACAGTTCCTATTATGCGACAGTAAAAATTAATTTTCACTAATGGAAAATTATGTAAAAATAAATTTATTAGTTGCAAAATATTCAAAATTTCTTCTTAATATAATATATAAAAATTATTCTCTTAAGTATATAATATACAAAACTATGCCATTTAAATTGCTAAAATATGCTCTAAGATAATAACTTTCTATCAAAAATATGTCAAAATATGCTGCTGAACACAAAATATGCAAAAATATGCTGTTAGGACCAAAATATGCAAAAACATGCTATAACAAATCGATTCCAAAATTCTTAAAATTGTCTAAAACGGATAAATAACAAACAATTTGGTTCATTTGAAGCCCAAGAAAAACTATGATTTTGCATATTTTTGGTTGCCCTGATATTAAAATACATAGAAGTAACTACTTATTTGCAACCCGGTTTGTAATTATTTATAATTTATATTTAGATTTTTGAAAATGTCACTTTTTATTGATTTTTTTTAATTCTGTTTATCTATTGATATATTTAAAGAAGTGAAAAAATATGGTTATTGTTAAGTTTTTGAAATCTGTAATTAAAATTTATAAAATCTTTTTATTAATTTTTATATCCTAACATTTTATTAGTTATTTGTAACACAAAATTTAATTAGTTTCTATTATTTTTATTTAAAATGACTTAAGTAACACTTTAAAATCAATGAGTTATTGAAGCAATTAGGAAGTGATTAGTTCTTGTAGTGACATTCTAAAATGCCTACTTGTAATAAGATTAGGTAGGTAAGTACTTCTCTCTAATGTCATTACCGTGTTAAAATAATGGGTTATTCAGCTAATATGTAAGTAGTAGTGAAGAACCATTATATTAACTTCTTAATTCATTACACGGCAACCAAAGTTTTTTCTGGGTATAAATAAATATTGAAAAAAATATTGCAAGCGAAAAAAATTGCAAAAAAATTTTTTGCAAGAAAAAAAATTTTTTTTTAACTAATTAAAATTGTATTAAATTTCATATCAACAACTCATTTGTGATAAAAACATTAAAAATAAATTAAAACATGTTTACAGATTAATTAATTATTTAAAATTTTGTACTATATCTATGGACTTAAAAAAATCTAATTCTCAATTTTTTATGAGAGTGAAAAATAGAAGAATCATTATTAGAAAGACCGACTCAGAAATTGATTCTGTGTCGAGCTCTATAATTAAAGGTGGATGTTGAATAATTTGCTATAAGTTTTTATATTACATTATTTTGTTTTATTCTGTGCTGTTTATGAAATAAAGGTAAAGTCGTCTAGAAATTGCCAATAATTTATATTTTTCATTACCTTTGTACGTTTTACATCTTTCCCCGTTTTTTAAGTTTTGTGCTCTTTTAATTTAAATATAACTTTTTTAAGAAAATGCTTTTGGTATTAACGTATTATATTTCAATTATTTTATTCCTATCTTTAAATATAAGGTATAATGATCTCATTTAGCCTCATAAAATGTTGATGGGCACTTGTGGTCTATAAACTTCAAAAAAAAAAAAAAAAAAGTTAAAAATCCAACTTTAATGGCTTTTTTCTTTATATTCCTAGCAAAAAGTGAACATCCAAAGAAGTCAAAAAGATCCTGAACTTGTGATCCAGAGGTAGTGCAAATTCGGATCATTTCCAATGAATTTAAAATAGGCTTGTCATTGGAAGATGTTCTCTTTTTTGATACCTATTGACTGTGTAGGAAGTCACGATGTCATGTAAAATTGATTTTTATGTACTTTTTTAACAATTCAAGGAAATTACTTTTAATTTTTATATAAACCAAATATTTTTTATTAAAAAAAATATGCATAACAATATTTTTCATTTGATTAAAATAGTTATTATTAAGTAACAAGTATTCTCAACGTTTTATATCAGAAAATTTTATCTAAATCGCTTTTTAACAAATCTTTGGATGGTGTTTTTATAACTTCTTAAGCACAAGAAACCGTACACTTACTGAAACTTTGGAAGTAATGAAAAAGTACTTCCTTAAAAATGACTTCTATTTATTTTTGCTGGATTGTATTAAGATATAACAATTTTGATGAGATATTTTGAGATTCCAATTCGAAATGTGTAAATAAAAGTTCGAATCTCAAGAAAAGTTCTCTTTATTTACCAATTTTTAATTTTACACTACTTTGAAAATCGAACAAAAACTTGTAGATAGTCCGTTTTCCCTTTAAAAAAAATATATTGTTTGTAGATAGCCCGAAAATAAAAAGTGAAATACATAGTGTTAGAATTCATTTTTGACTTTAAAATTAATACCATAGATAAAGAACACAAAACTTAAGGGTTTGAAAAAAATTATAAGCCCTCGATATTTTATTTCTTTTTTTTTACAAATACATGTTTATGAGATATATACATGATTATAGATGAATATACTGTAATGGCCATATAATTTTTGGACTTTATACAGCTCAACTTGATTTTAATTTTAAAAGCCCAATTTTATATTAATCCAGAGAATCAATGTAATCTCACAGAAGATCAATGTAATAGCACAATTTAACTTTAAAGGTAAATTCTGATACTATGATGTAATTTTAAATCAAAATAATTTGCTGAAAGGATAAAACATATATATATATATATATTAATTTAAATTGAAACATCGAAATATTTTACTAATGTATATTGTGCCTAAAGAATATCCACCTATATTTGCTACACCAAAATCATGAGTTTATTGACCCGATTAATGTGCAGCTACTATTGCGCAAAATTCACTTCCACCATTATCTTATTTCAATGAAAAAAGGTCGAAAGACAAAAATGTTTACAAAACCAGTTTTAAAGTCATTAATGTGATATAACTACTATTTAGCTATCAAAATGACAATATTTACAAATTGTTACTGCATCTTTTAAATTTAATCTTGCTTACCTCCAAGAGTCTTCAAATTATGTAGACATCTTCCTATTGGCTTTTGTTTTATTTATTCCAAAGATTTTTTAATGGAAATCTTAATTATTGAAGTGGTCAAATTTGTTTTTTGCTTTTCTTTTACTTATTTTTTTTTTTAGTTTCTGTGTTGATAAAATAAAAATTTTCATCCAATAAAACAAAATGTTCAAATTAAAAAAAAATTTTAGTAAAATTTTTTTCAAAGTCAATTAATGATTAAAAAAAAAAAAATTTATCATAATTTTTTCTGTGTAAATACAATTATAATTTTGTATTTATCAGCTTTTTACAATTCTAATACTAATTTAATCATTCATAACTTCATAAGAGTTAAAATTCAAGTTCAAGATTATCATTGTTGGTAACTTGGCAATGACTTTGCTTAAACATTGGCAAAATCATTCCTTGTGCCCTCTACATACGAGTATTACTTATAAACTTACTAAACTTGCTTTATAGCTGCAAAAAAATTAATTTTTAAACAGTTGATTTGTTGGTTTTTTCACGTGATGTTGCAGAGTTGCATGTAATCGATAGCAGGTTTTTAGTTTGTATTGTAAAATATTAGCAAAGATTTTATAAGGTGTCTTACGTCAAGTCTATACTAGACAAATTTTTATTAAGGCAAACCTCAAAGTCAGTGTTAATCTCTACAGGGTTACCTCAGTTAAAGTGCTTATATATAGAAACATTAATGAATTCGCCTTATTATAGTTTTTGTATAACTGTTGTCACCTTCCATAAATTCGTGTTGATTTCGACGTTTCTCTTGATAAAAATTTGTCTAGTATAGACTAGACTTTATACTCATCATCAAAATACAGTGGAATAACTAAATGTAAAGTTAAGGAAAATTAAAAAAAATAATTTCGCTAAAAAATTTAATTATTAATTATTTATTAAAAATCAGTCAATTATATCATCTGAAATCTGAAATAATACAAATAAATTTGATCTATACATAATAAATTTTTATTATGATAAGGATTTCACGTTTGTATGGATAGAAAAATCTCTCTTCTAGACCCGCCATTAGGATAACTACAAATTGCATTTAATGTTTTTTTTTTTTATCGATAATCCGCTTATTCTGACTCCTCGTGAAATTATAATACTATCTAACTATGTCTATCTGCCTGTCCAAAAACAAATAAAATATATGGCAAAAAAAAAAACAGATAATATCGGTGACCCTCGAGACTTCGATTCATGTATTTGCGCCAATATCTCTTGAACGCATTGCTATAAATAAAAAGAAATTTGACCCAGCTATTTTTTATTAATCTATACAAAAGATCGGTTGATCCGAAAAAAGTTTTCGACAAAGATCAGGGAGTATCCAAGCAATTTTAGAGTCTCGAAGCCATAAAAACGAAACAAAACCATGTAAGATAACGAAATTTGGGCAGGTGGTTTAAGTATAAAAAAGAAAAAAATAAACTAATAAATTTTTCGATGGGAGCAGGGAAGAGGGTACACCTCATATAAAGCAAATACTATTTATCGCATATCTAAAGTCTTAACATTTTGTCGAAATAACATTCTTTTCAAGTTCAACAATTGAGACGAATATGGGCCTATTAGAATTAAAAATTAATTGATTAATCGTATCTGAAAATTAAAATTCCATTATTTCACAAATCCTTGGTTCAGGTTTTTTAAATAACGGACTCATTTTTATCATGTTTTTACCAAACTTTTTTAGTAAAACAGCAGAATTATTAATATTGTAGAAAAAATCGTATGTATCCTTTCCGAATTCAAAAATAACTTGAATTTGAAATTACCAAAAAATAGTTTTAGCATATTTTGGTTGAAGTCAATAAAAAGGCTCTAGTATTCTTGAAAGCATTGTTAATTATTTAAAAAAAAATAAATAACTTTTTAAATAAGTGATTATTGAACTTGTTAATTTTTGTTTCAAAAATTTCAAACAAATATCGAAAGAAAAACGTTTATGCTTATTGAAAATGTTGAAATGTTTAATATTTATTTAAATACGTAATTGTTTTATTAAATAAATATTAAAGGGTAACTTTTTCAAAAGGATATTTTCTTAACTTTTTTGCTGCAACATTTAAATAAAAATCTTATTGTATTGCAGGATTCTTAGCTTTCATTTTAAGATGTTATTATTTTCGTAATTTTTTGTTAACATTTTGTTAAAAATTGAAACTTTGAAGTTTATTGGAGAGGAAATTTAACGTAATGAAGCAAAACTGAGTACGCAGTTTTATTATGTATGGTCTCTAGTTTTATGCATATATCGATTTTTTTCATTTGTAAAAATTACTGTTGCAGGGTGTAATAACATTTAGTTTTCTAAAGTTTTAAAGTAATCCAAAAAATTTTTTTAACATTTCAAAAAAGTATTATTGTCTACATAATTTTCAATAGATTTCCGTTGTGGGTTCTTTGAACTAATTATATGTTAAAAATAGAATAGAATAATTATATGTTAAAAAATAGAATAAAATCAATATAAGTATAAAAATTTTTTTTTTCAAAAATGTCTCATCAGATCAATCTTAATCATTCGCGTTAAGATTGACCTACACTGGTGTATATTCCTATAAACGCATTTAAAATTTTTGTTTTTTTTTTTTTTTTGAGGTATATTCGTTTATAGGAATATGCACCATGCAATATGAAATTACAAACGATGAGAGGTACAAAAAACAAGAAAAATTGTGTAGAAGCGATAGATGTGACTGATGATGGATTTTTAAACTTGAAAGAAAAATTTTCCAACATCAGGTTGGAAATATTTGAACAATTAATTACCCAGCAAAAAGTTACTTTTCAAACATACATTACATAGATGTAGTTTATCAACTACTTATTTATAACCTGATATATAATTAGTTATTTATGGTGAGATTTGAATTTATAAAATCTTTTTACATTTTAAATAAAAAACTGATAGCTTTTTATATCCCTACTTTTCAGTCGTAGTTAATTTGTAACCAATAATATAACTAGTTCCAGTTGTTTTTACTAATAATGTCTAATAAGGTAAAGTCTTAATTTCTATGATATTCTTATGCATGTTTTAAGTTCGTTTAGCTCCTCAAAACTTAGATACATGTATCATCCATATAACAGAAATGTTTATGTTATGAGCAGGGCAGGAAGTTCATATATTTAAAAAGTGTATTTTAGGCGCTTAAAAAATTCACTAAAAATGTTAAAATATGCCCTACAAACAAATAAAATATGCACTTATATCTTAACTTTTATTAAAAAAAAAATAAAATTTTAATTCCGTATTATATTAAGGGCGTGTGTGAAACGGTAGAAAAGTTCTGCTATAAAAAACATTATTCCTATGGTGAGAATATTTCGAATTTCTGCTGTGTGAAATGAGAACTGAAAAATATCGACAAATTTAAATTTTATTATTAAAAAATCAAAAAGAAATGTGTGAGTATTGAATATGAAGAATTTTAAAGAACGTCATATGTTTGAAATGTTAAAAAATTTTTAAATATATGTCATTTTTCCAAACATTTTGTTTAATTGAAATTTATCTATACATTTTAAAACTTAAAAAATGTAAATTCATTTGTCAAAATTTTTAATAGCCCTATAAGCTAGTAAAATTTTATTTACCTCATAACTATCAAAACTTTACTAACGAGCATACTTTTCTACTATTTCGCACAGAGCCCAAATTAAAAATAAATATACAGTAAAGACCTTAGACAGCTTTGGTATATAAAAAATTACCGTTCGACATCAACAGATGTGATGGATGTATTTTAAATGATGTGGAAAGATTTTTCGTTTGAATCTAAAATTATAAAAATTGTATTGGCAACACTTCTTTGGATGGCTGTAGTCAAAGATTGATAAATAGATTTTTATGTGAGAGAAAAAAACCTGATTCAATTGTCAAAAAACTAATTCATGCAATAACAAAATACATGTAGTCAAATATATTTTGTTTTTGTGTTTTGAAAAAATGAGCACTTTTTTTCAAAATTTAGTTCGAAGTCCCTCTCACATAAACTTCTAGTTGTATTCTATGGCTGTGGTCTTAATGATAGATCGATTTTTCTAAAATGATATTAATACAACTTATAGTGCTCTTGGTAGATTCTTTAAAAGAATTAATCAATTCTCAATGTTTTACAAAAACATATGACAACCAAAACACATGTTTCATGTACATAAATCGATATTAAACGAACTTGTTCTGCCTTCAGATAAATGCCTGGAAATTTTACCCTGAAATTCTATATTTATCTCCATTTTTTAGGCCATCCAAGGGCTGATATGCCAAAAACTTTTTTCAGTGATATTATCTTCTGAAAATTTTGAAATGTAGACTTAAGACGTTTTATCAAAAGTTCACAGAATTACTTTTTTCTACACAAAAAATAATTTTAAATTGGAATATTGCACTAAATATGATACAATGCTATTTTAAAGCAAATTCTCTAATTCGCAAAAATATTTAGTTTACTCTGTTCTAGGAGTAAAGGCAAAAAAAAAAACATGTATTTACATAAACTTCCGGTCGTTGGTTATGAGCTTAGAATAAAAAGAAACTACAGATATTTATATTTTTAAGGAAACAATGGTTCATAAAACTATTTTAGCATTTTATGTAAAAAATATTTTAATGTATTTATCATATCAATCCACTGTATTCTTTACACACCAGGAATAAAAGTTATTGTTTGTTTTCTTATTCTCATGCATATTAATTATTCACTTAATAAACGATTTATGGATCTTTAACACATCACTTACCCAAGAATCTCTCCCTCTCTAGGTCGTCTGCTAAAAACAAGTACCAACGAGTACTTAATTGTCAGTTAAAAGAACTTGTTCCAAGATCAGTCAGTTTTGCAGGTATAAATTAATGGCCTACAGAAATATAAATCTTAAAAGACAATTAACGGAAGTAAAGCAAAAATAATAGTATATGAGACAGATACATAATAGTCATACAAGTTTTTTTTTATTTTTTTCTTTACGAAAATATGTAACCAATTAATGAATAAAGCTTCAGTTCAAAATACGGTTAATTATAGTTTTTAAAAAAAGTAACGCTTTGTTAACAAGTTTCCTATACATATTATTATGAAATTATATTCCAGACTCCTAGAAATGAAGATTTTCTACTTTTATTATCTTGGTCAGACATGTTATTAGGAGAGAGAGAGAGAAAAGAAACAAATATGAAATGCAGAAGATATTTATAGAATTTCCGGTTAAAAATGTATATGTTAAATTGCAAGAACTTAGTAAAATTCAAGAAATTTATAATAACTAAAATTATTTCGGTGACTACAATATTATTTTAGCATAATCAAAATAATTATAATTTAATTGCAGTAATTATGCCGCCTACCAATAATAAATTTATCACAACTTTATTTACCTTTTTAATAACAGATGTAAATTCAATGCCCCAATATACTTAAATTTGTCAGTTAGAGTTTGAAAAAAAAAAAAAATAATGTCACCTTATTTAAAAATCTCAGCATACGTATATGTTTTTAATAATTTGTATTATAATATTATATTAATGCCCCTAATTGTCAGTTTATGTCCAAATTCAAAAATAATACAAAAACTATAGTTTTTCAATGAAATGGTCAAGGTTTTGTTAAACCAACCATTTGAAATTTTAGTCAACATTTCTACTACATATACTCGTAGTATATATCAGAATAAAAGGCATATAATGTTTTTAATAGTGACTACAAAATGTAATGCTCTAAAAATGCAGATAATGTTAGTAATCATCAAGAGAATAAAATGAAATAAATTGTAACATTGACAAAAAATGTAATATAGAATTATATAAGAAAGGTATTACAAATTTGAGAATTGAGTTAAATAAAAAAAAAATATTTTAATAAAATAAATTACAAATTATTAATTAATGACTATAATTGAAAATATAGAACATAATTTACAGCTCAATAGCAAAAATGTTTGTGAACATGCTAGTTCCCAGCAAAAACTTTGCTTTCCTGGTAAACTAGCAGGTATAATTGGAAACAAAAATAAACTATTCATTTTTTGCCAGAATAACTAGTTATTTTTGTTCAGGTTGTCAACAAATTCATGTAGTTATTTTTAGACTCTAGGGATACTCAAAAATATGTACCTAAATGAAAATAAAAATAATAAAAGAAAACGATTTTGACGTCAGTGAGATTTGAACTTAGATACAAATTAAACATTCTTTTTTAATGATTAAAGTCTTACTTAGTACATCATCTCGCACTTAAATTTCCAAGTGAAAAAGACTTTTTATTATATCTTTTTAGACATTTTGTTATAAAAAACTAACAGCATCAGAATGGAGTTGAACCAAAAACCTTCTGGTTGCTAATCCAGCGCTCTAGCCAATTCATCAACGTGATTGTAATATTACTGTGCTATTATACTATTGAGTACTTATTATTGTAATGATGCCTCATTACCGAGAAACTACTTTAATAAGTAGTTGTCATTACCGAAAACCAAAAAGTTTTTGCTGGGTTGTTAGTTAGGTCTAGGTGAAGCAATTAACAAAAAAAAATTATTCGAGGTGGTATCTAGTTCCCATTCAACATAACCGAAATATGGCCGAATATTACTTTCTAACTTTTAAAGTAATATTAAAAAATACTTTCTAAGGGCCCAACAATAAGGCCAGAAACAAATACGAGCACAATATATATTCGGCTATGCGGAATCCTTTATATCCTTCACTTCTTTTTTTCTAATCTGATACTTTTCTTATTAAATATGGTACTCTTCTGGGAAATTGTGAATGTTTAATACGTTTTTAAAAATTGGTACTTTAAAGAAAATTTAACATAATAAAGTTTTAATTTTCTTTAAAATTTTATGTCTTTTTTAATTTCGTTTTTTTTTTTTTAAATAAAAAAATTTTAAAAATGGAAAATTTTTGGTACTTTTTTAAAAATTGTACTTTTCTACAAAACTTTTATTTTTATTTATTTTTTTATTCCCCATACCACCATAGGTTGTTGGAGTAATATGTATTTGTGCTGATGTTTTTAACGCCCAAAAATATTTGTTAATTTTAGGACTCACCTTAAAATACATCGAACGGCTTAGAATCAAAATATAAGTCAATTTAAGGATGTCCGTCCATCTTTCTCTCCATATAAACCTTGCAATCAAACTACAGGTCGTAGGCTTTTTATAACCCAGGAACGAACCCTATTGAAATTGGTTAAAATCGGAATCTTATTTCAACTAGTTTCCACATAAATGTCATCCCGAAATAGGATATGGTGCTTATAAATCCATTAAATAAAAAGAAGTGTAGTGAAAATAAATATTTTGTAACCCTAAAAAAACTGATTAAACTTCATTAGAATCGGTCCATAATTGACCATAGCTCCCATACAAATCACTTAAATATGCATAAATCCTGCAATAATGTCAATATTTAAACTAAAATTGGCAAAAATAAAGTGTGTTTTAGTATAATTCAATGTAAATCATAATTTTTCATGACTCTCATACAAGACCCGCTTCCGAAAATCACGAAAACGTGCATAAATCCTGCACAAATATTAGTATACAGATAAAATTTGTCATAAAGAACTTTTATATCAACGAAAAGCGCACTACCAAATATCATGAATTTCGGTCCATAATAGACCAACTACGAAAATATTCCTAAAGTGCAAAAATCCTTCATAAATGTGAGAATCCCGATACTATTTTGCACACGTAAGTTTTATAAAAGTATAAAACATAATAGCAAATTTTGGACCATGGTTTCCAAACGAGATCGTCTCCGAAAATCGTTTTAACAAACACACACATGATGTAAGTTATCATATAGTCGGGCTTGACTATAACATTACTTGTTTAAATTGGCATATTTTTGAAAGTTAGTATCAAAGAATACAATATTTCGTAAAACAACAATATTTCTCTCTCTTAATATATTTTTGGTATTCCTTTCTTGTATGTCGAAATTTAAGTTTGAACATATGTGCAAAGTTGCAATTTTCGGTATTGAAATTTAAATTTAAAATAAATTTAAATAGTTATTTATAGAATTTTTACATGTTCGGCTTAAGTTTATTGAATAATTGTAGGAGAATATGTGTAAAAGTTTTTATTGGACCCTCGGCAGAATGGAATGCATTTCCTGGTCCGCCACGACTTTCATCAGCAATCAATAGGTGCTTAGAAATTCTAGTCAAATTATTATTATTATTTTTTTTTTTTTATAATGAAAATTTGTATACATTTTTCTTTTTTTAAACAGAAATTTATAATGAATCCCGGGGATACGATCTCAGGCTTAACGATTTGTGGTTTACCACACTTCCTCTAGACTATTCAGTCTCACAACTTTCCAATAGAAAAATATTTATATATTATTGTATGTGAAATAGAAAATATAATTAAATTTGGGCAAGAAAATTTGAGGCTGTTCTAGAAAATCGTTTATAGCTCCGCCATTCCTAAACGTATTAAAATTAAAAACCTAATTTTTCGAAAATACGGATCGAATATAAGTTATTTCTCCATACATTATACGAAAATATGTTTTATTGTGATCCTTTTCTAATCCAACTGAATTTTTATATTACGAAATTTTTTGATGCGCATTTACATTTCCGTTAGGGATTACAAACACCACCTAATTATGCCAATTAAGATCAATTTTGTACTGTCCATGCGATGTGCCTTAGTAATATCTGTTTTGGAAAAAGTTTCCCGTTTTGAACTATCAACGATATTTGACTTAAATTTATGGTCTCGATCAATTATATTTATCGCCATTCATATATCTATATATACAAGATTTATACAAATTTTAATTTGCTATATAAAAGTACAAAAGCAAAAAGTTAATAAAATTTTTTAATAAATTTATTTTTAACACATGCAATTCCATGAGAAGCTGTTAATGATTTATCTTTTTTAATTTTCGCTCTTGTTTTTCAAACTTTGAAACTATCTACTGCGTTGTCTATTTCGGACAAATCAACGAGATATAGCGCAAAATACACATAATTACAACAAGTATCAATCTCTATTTCAAATTTTGCATTTCCCTTAAAAAATTTTTTTTTAAAAATTGTTATCCAAATTTTACTACCCTGTATATAACTGTCGAAAGTCTGCACATCAACGAAAAAAGTGTAGAATTTATCCACAAAGTCCGTTTTGTTTATATAAGATCACATGAGATCAAAAAGTAAAAAAAGTCAGGTAATTTTTAACCCTTTTACTTTTTGAACAGAAATCGTGATTATAAAATGAAACCTAAATTTTTCACTATTTTGCTTTCAAGTCTTGTAAGTTCAGATCTCTAACCCGTTAAAGTTAAAAGTTTTTGATAATGGTATAAAAAGAATTAAAAAATATGACAATTTAATGTACTAAAAATGTTTTCTTCCCCACAGCTCTTGAAAGTATTCCGTAATTGTAATGCACTCAACCAAATTACGTAGATAAGAATTTTAACAAAGAAAATATTTGAATTAACAAATTTTTGCTTCAAATCAACTAAAAAAAATATTAAAAATATTTTTTTTGTGAAATATGTTGAGTTGAATAAAACTTCGTTAAAGAATATTGAAACATCCGTTAAATCAACGAAAATTAAGTTAAATGGGCAGTAACTATACGTAAGTAAAACAGCACACAATTTTATACAATTTAACGTCCTTAAAAGAAGTTAATTTGAATAAATTTTCTGTTAATTTAAATATATTTTTTTTAGTCAATTTGAATAAAATTCTTCAACTTGACTATGAATATTTAATTTTATTAAAGACACATTAATTTGAAGAAATTTCTTTAAAATTAACTAATTAATTTTAGTCAAATTGAAGAAATTTCCTCAATATTGAAAACGCCTATTGAGGAAGATCAGTTGAACGACTAACAATAAAGTGTGTACACGTGTTTTGGTGCCTATAATAAATATATGAATATATTTGTTTTTTTTGTTTAAAAACCAGTGTATATAAATACTTGAATAAAGAAATTCTAGTGAAAAATAAGTGTTAATTTTTGTTGTATCAAATATGCAAATAAGAATCCGTCTATAAATAATAGTGATAATATGTTAATTTATATGCAAACACCTGGATGACACAAACTGCAATCAGAAAACTAAAGCAATTATTAAATGTATGGAAATTAGAAAACATTTTTGATATTTTTCTCGGTAATAGTAAAAATTTATAATTATTTTATTTACTTATTTTATAATTCATTTCTATAGCAAATATAAAAATATTTAATTAATCACTTTTGGATTGTGGAAAACTATACGACAAATATTTCAATTTCCTTAGAAAACTTAAGTAAAACTATGTTCAGCAGAAAAGTCCATATATAAACAAATCTACTACGAGTGACCACAAACCATTTTTAAATATATACATATAAACATTATTTTATATCTGTACATATTTTATATATATACATATTATTTTTCTCTTCACTATAGGTCGTTGAAAATAGTATTGAAGCAATATTGAATGCTGACTGTACATGGGTAGAAATTTAAGTCATTGGTCGGCAACTAAATATTAGTGTCTAAATTGGTTCGGATATAGTTTATTTAGTTAAATGCAATTTTTAATAAATGTATGCTTTTTATTTTCTCAGATCGATAAAGATTTTAAACATCTTTATCCATACTAACTGATGATGCATTTTCGTAAAAAGTCATATCCGTATCTAATGATCGCATAATGGATCCAGCAAACAAACTTTTATTACAAAATATGAAACAAATGAAAAATATATCTAAAAGAAATAAGTATATTACTAATTATTAAATAATATAATTTTTTATTTTTTAAATATTTCTTCTTTTCAAATATTTCAGATGATCAGTTATTTGGTTAATTTTACCTTATTCACAGAGTATTAGTGCCTACTTCATATAATTAACAGTGTTGCCAGTTTAACTTTTTAAAGTCTAAATTTAGACTTTTTATTTTGCTTTTAATCTCAAAATTTTCGTTTTAGCTTCTAGCTTTTGTCTAGCATTTTTTCATTTTTAAAATTGCCTTAAAAAAACTAAAATTTTAGTATTTCAACAACGAAGAACATTGTTTGTTATTTGTTATTATTAACTTTATTTTTATAGAATAATACATTTAAACATTTTTGTGTAGTTAGTCACACAAAAAACTAAGATTATTTATATTTAACAAAAATTTTCATACTTCGCATCAATAATAACTTAACTAATTTTATGGACTTACTAAATCGATTATTATAATTATTTTTTAATATACTTCATTAACTATTGAACTATTTATAAATATAATTTAAGAAATTCTCATAGAAGCTAAAAATCATCAAAGAATTTCTAAAAATCACTTAAAAAAATTGAGTAGTTTTTCATATGAAACATGGCCCAAATTTGTACATGAATTTTTTGAACGGTTTTCATTGTGTCATTTTGCTGGCAGCCGTTCTATGTTTTATTTATAAATTTATTACAAAAATTTCAAAAACTAATGAGAACGTGAAAAAATAAGTTCTAAAATTAAAAAATAGCATTTTTTTACTTTATTTTTTAAGACAATTAGCCTTTTTGGCCTTTTTAAAGTTCAATTTAGCCTCTTTTTTTCTCATCTCCTGGCAACACTGATAATAACTTGCAAACAAAACCTCCGTTATGTAAGTTCACTAGATGTTTAAACTAAGTTTAATTAAATTATATCTTTTTATAGTATTTTACACTAATCATTTAATTAATATTTAATTTGTTTTTACTTTTTGTAATAATTGACACTTTTGTCTGCATATCGAGGTCTTATATTCAGAAAGGTCTATCTGCGAAACCTCTATTGTTCAAGATAGCATAAAAACTGTTTCTTTCATTTATTTTTCAACATTTTGCAATCTGGTCTTCTACGATTTGTTAATATTACATCTACTAAACCACATACTTAAAAATAAAACTTTTAACTCCATTATTCGCGAAGTTATGGTAAATATCACTTTTTTCTTAATTTATTTTTAATTTGTTATATTTTTAATGTGTTTTTGTTTATGGAAAATTAAAGCTGTAAAAGACAAAAAAATATCTTATAAATCTTATATAAATAAATAAAAAAAAGGAAATTTAGTAGTTAGCTGGACCATCCCTAAATGTTACAACTGTAAAATAACAAGTGTGGGTACACAATAAACAGAAAATGTTCATAATTAAAATTTTAAATTAATATTGCAAAAAAATGCATGCGAAAAAAAATTTTACAAATTTTTTTGCAAACAAATTTCAAACACATTAAAATTGTATTAATTTTCATATCAACAACTTAATTGTGATTAAAATATTCAAAGGCGCTGTTTACAGATTAATTAATGCTTTAAGTTTTTGGACTATATCTGTGAACTTAGACTGTTTTAAGCAAACCAATTTTCATGAGACATTTTAAAATTCCAAGATCTCATTATTTACCAATTTTTAATATTATACTACTTTGAAAATCAAACAAAAACTTGTACATAGCCCATTTCTTCTTAAAAAAAATATAATGTTTGTTAAAAACACAAAACTAAATAGTTTGACATGTAAAAAGAAATTTGAGAATCTGCAGATATACCTTTTTGAATATAAGCCCTCGATATATTATTTAAATATATTTATTTCATTTACTAAAAGAATTTCTTATTGTTTCAAATATATTTAAATCATATACCTTTTTATAATATGAAATCTATTTTTATACAATAAATATTATTAAAGTTTTTCTAACATTTCTTATTTGTTTTATTTTTAATGAATATAAATAAGGATGTTTATATATTAATGTATTAGCCGTTTATACAACAATATATACATATAACCACATATAAACATAATTTTTCCTACCTAAACCCGGCATTTAAAATTGACAAAATTTTGCTAAATTCAATAAAATTCAATAGTTCAAATGAATTAACATTCTTAAATTTGAAGAAGAAAATTAGTTAATTTGAATAAATTATTTAGTTCAATTCAACTTAATTATAGTAGAATTAAATATAATATATAATTAAATTTAATAAAAATTCTTCAATATGAAGAAAATATTTCGTAAATTTGAATAACATTTTATTCAACTTGACTAAAAATTTTAATTAGCTAATTCAATTAGTCGTATCGATGATTTCTTTCCAATTTAACTAGTTTATGAGAAATTAATTAAAATTTCTGTTGAATTGACTAATGATTTTTTTGGTTTATATTTAGCCTACTTTTCTTCAATTGTATACCCCTTTTTACCGTACTTACTACTCATTTTCGCTTGAGTCTGAAATTAATCAAATACCAAGGAAAATAGTATTTACGAATTTTTAAAGGACTCAATTCAGATTGTTTAGTTCATATAAAAAAAAAGGTTTTAATTTTTTCTAATTTTCTATATTAATATTTTTGTAATTTTCTTAAATATTTTAATTCAAACGGGTAGTTCTTATTACAAGAAATATATTGATATAGGCCCATTGTGTACCAATATAGAATCCTCTAGTTGAGATCTACAAAAAACATCATCGTACGTGTAGGTTATCTCTTTTAGTTTACGAGATATTGGACTTTGAAAATTAAAATTTATGTACCTTTGACGTACCTTAATTAAGTTTTATCGCTATAGCGAGTATAAAATTTTCCCGATTTCATTTAATTAACAATAAAATTGTGAAAAAATCTTTACAGGCTAAAAATTGATATGCATTTGAATTAAAAAATTCAAAAAGTAATATTAGAAGAAAGAAAAGTTACCACAAGATTCTCATTCACTTTTAACCATATATTTTCATTTCTATGTTTCTAGGCTCAATATTACAGAAAATTACAGAATTACAGAAGAACGGAAAAGTACCACAGTCTCCTCATGTGGTTTCTCTCCCATTTAGGACTACATGTCTTTAATTTCATATTTCTAGGTTCCAAAAAAAAAAATTCAAAATGTACTATTAGAAAACGAAAAGGTACCACAAAATCCCCCACCCCATCAATTCTTATCCACATATGACTATATATCTTTTAATATTATGTTTTTAGGTTCAATATTATAGAAAATTCTAAAAGTACCATTAGAAGAACAAAAAAGTACTGCAAATTCCCCTTGTAAATTCTTATCCACATAGGATCGTGTATCTTTAATTTCATGTTTCTGTATCGATTATTACAAAAGATTTAAAAAGTACCATTAGAAGAAGGAAAAAGTATGCCAAATTCTCCCTTTGTAAATTCTCCCTCACTTAGCACTACACATGTTTCTAGGTTTAATGTAATAGAAAATTCATTATTGAGTTTGAATGAAACGTAATTTCCCGCTTTTACCCCCCTTTTTGATACTTTTTATTCCCCCATGGCTGCAAAAAACATTTTATTCTAATGAATTTCTATATTGTAGTAGGATGCCATATGTATGTCAATAAATAGAAAAAAATGTTTTTTTGCGAAAACAGTACTAAAAATAGGTACAATTTTAACCCATAAAAGTTCGAATTTTAAAAAAGTACCAAATTTGTTTTTCTAATTTTTCTATAAGTTACGAATACGATATAAATTAAATTTTTGTGCTTAGTGAAACGTATGGTGCCAAGAAAAAGTACCAAACTACAGTTTTTACACGTTTTTTCCCTAAAAAGGCCGATTTTCAAAAAAGCACCAGACCGCTTATTTTTTGAAAAAAATAACTATTATTTTTTTTTTTTTTGTATCTATATTAGTTTAGGAGATATAAGATTACCGATTTTACTCCCTCAACATTCGAATTTCCAAAAATTCCACCCATTTAACGGGATACCAAAATACGGTTCAAATTTCATCTCTCTATTTTCAGGCTTTTGGGCTGTTTGATGATGAATCGGTGAATCAGTCAATCACGTTACTCTTTTATATATGATTATAGATAATAAGCTTTGATAAGTATAAGCTACTCATTTTATATGTCCACAATAATTTTCATAAACAAATTTCTCCTTCGGGCTGACAGTTTAGAATATAAATATTTATATCAAGAATTAACAAGATTTTTTATAATTTGTATCGATACTGAATTAATGCATACATGTCGTTTAACTTAAAGAAACGGCTTTAAATTGGTTTTTACGAATGATTTCACAAAATTCGATTTTGCTTTTTATACTTTTTATAGATAGATTATAGTGTCAAGATTAAAATTACCATGAATATTTTTATATTATATATTATGACCTATATACGAGGGTGGATCAATAATTCCATGACTTTTCGAACTTCCCTCGTAGTTATATGAAACGCAACACTATGTCCATCAAGTAGCTGTTAATAGACTACTGTCAAATTTTGAGCAAGTGTCGTCATTTACTTTGCGTTCAACAGCTGTTCAAAACATATAACCTCGTGTATTCTTCTAAAAATGGTAAAAAGTGAATTTCGAGTGCTCATTAAACATTATTTTTTGTGAAAAAAAACCGTCGATCACACCAAGGAAAAGCTCGATAAGTACAATGGGAACTCTGCACCATCAATTTCAATGGTAAAAAAGTGGTTTACTGACTTTCGTTGTGGTCGCACAAGTACAAATGACGTTGAACGTTCTGGACGGCCAATTGAGGTCAGTACACCCGAAAATGTCGACTGAAGAGTAAAAGTACGTGAGATTGTTGATGCCATAGATTTTTCATATGGCAGTTTGGTTACGATTTTAAATGATCAGCTGGGTTTAAGAAAATTCTCTGCAATTGACTCAATTGACATGTGCAGTCTCAATGGCAAAACTCTATGAATTGGGCTACGAATTGGTACCTCATCCGCCATATTGTCCGGATTTAGCCTCTAGTGACTACTTCCTATTTCCAAACCTAAAGAAGCTCCAACGATGAAATTATTGACCAAAAATGCCTATTTTAAGGACCTCGAAAAATCCTATTTTTTACGCAAAGTAAATGACGACTCTTGCACAAAATTTGACATTGGTCTATTAACTGGTGGTACTTGATGGGAATAGTGTTGCATTTCATATAACTACGAATGAAGCTCGAAAAGTCACGTACTTATTGATCTAACCTCGTATATTTGCCCATAGCTTCCATATATGGCCTACACTCAAATTTCACTCTAAAATTTGGAGTAAATATATTTAATACAAATAAATGGAAATCATAATAAAAAGAATTCTAAATACATCCATAATTATCCAAAGCTCCCATTTAAAGATCACTTTTAAGCGGTCTTTAAAGACGATAACTTTTTTAATTGTCTTTTAATATCTATATTATTTATCCGTTTTAGTAATTTAATAAATTCCAAAAAAAAAGGACTTCCTTCTCCTAGGAATCATCAACAAATTAAATAAAATGAACTTGTAACCTATGGTGTGCATGAACTTAATCATTACTGCCATTGTAAATGATAAACTAAGCGGAACTAGATTACTATTAATAGCCCAAAAGAATTAAATCAAATACATACGAAATGGAAACATTTATAAAATGAATATTTCACATTGAATAAAATACAATCATTAAATTGAAATAAATATTTTATTTCATTTTATTATATTCGATTTGTCTATGAGAAGACAAACCTTAGAATCTGATTGCAGACTTTTGTCAAATGCGGAAGTAAAGGAAATGTTAAACTTATGGGTGGGTCCAACATTTAACAGGTTTAACATTAACAAGGTAATGGTAAAAAATAATTATATTTAAATTAATGAAATAAAATAAAATTTCAAAAATTTGGTTAAACTATAGTTAATAAGTCAATATTCCTTTTACATTGAAAGTAAAAGAGATAGTATGAAGACATTTGAATATTGAAAAACTTCATAATTCAGTAAATTTAAAAATTTCCTCTGCTTGAATGCATCAAAAGTATCCTAAGATTTTTGTTAATAACTAGTATATAGTTATTATTTTAAAAATTCTAGTATTACAAGCATAATCTGATTTACACATCTTTATCTAACGAATATTAATATTAACATCTTTTGACCACTATAACAAACTATTTACCATACAAAATTAAATATGATAATACGAAAGATATATTCTGGAATATTTATTTTTTATTGTATTGTCATATCTCTGCTTTCAGGTAAATGACAGCAGTAGTATTTACAATTCAACTAATCATTCAATTGTGACCAAAAAGTAACTCCAACATTTTTATTTTAGCCACAATTCAATGATTTTAAAGACACACTAATACAAGCCTACACCATTGAATTGTTGTGTTTTGTATTAAAAGTTCAACTTTTAATAGTTGAGTAGAAATGATCAGGTGGCGAATTGGGGACGTGTAAATATTGACAACAATCGTCATCAACAGTGATAATTATAGCATTTGGCTTTTAAAAGGTGGAAGTAGTTCAGCTAGTAAATGAGTGAGTGAGGGTGGATAGGTTAATGTTTGTATAATTTGTATGTGCATTAACACTAAATGTATCGAAAGAGGGTCGTTTTGGAAGACAAAATTTTGGTAATTGTGGTAGTAATGCTGAAAATATGGAAGGGAATTATAATTAAATTGAACTTAGCAAATACTTTGATTTGATCTTAAAAAAAGAAAGAAAGAAAAGAAGCAAGTGTTATACTCGGTTGAGCCGAATCTTTTATACTCTTCACAAAATCTATATTTGATAAATATATTGGAATTATATCTTATCAAAATTTTTGCTTTAATCTGAAAATATACCTAATATTTGTTAACTGGTGTTAAGCATGATATCGGAAATTTATAACATATAGAGTTTCCGAAAGCTCCTTGAGCATATGACTTAGGAAGATCGCTCAAACTATCTGTGTTTTCTACCAACATTTTTTTCCAAAAAAGATATTAATTAGACATTTTGAACTTGAATTAGCTATTTTAAAATTTTAACTATAACAAATTTAACACAATTCCACCAAACATAATATGCCATCTTATTATCTATATTTCAAGAAAAAACATCTAAGATTTACTTGTCAAACTTATTTTTTCACAATAAGCATGCCAATATTAAAATAAAATTTAAATGATTTCTACGAGGTTACGAACCATGGTTTGAAGTTTTTAATCTAGAACACTTCCACTGGACTATGTACACCGATAGAAATTTTGTTGAAATCTCCCCATATATATAAACAGTATAAAAAGCATTTTAAAATACTATATCTTGAATATATTTAAAATTGAAATGTTGAATGTTGAAAAATTATTTTTTACACAAATTAAAGTAAAACTATTTTTGAATTCAGAATTTCAAAATGAATCAAGAGTAATAAGAGACCTGAGTTAGTTGTCAATACCTAATTTATTTATCTACATGTATTTTGTTGTTGTTGCAAAAAAAATAAAAAAAACAAGTAAGAAAGATATAGTCAAGCCGCGACCATATGATACCCCACACCATTGTGCAGGGGTCTTAGATTTCGTGGAGGGGTCTTATATTAGACATGTGGGCAATTGTGGACCGATACTTTTACTAAGTCTAAAATAAAATATATGAATGCAGGATATTATATTAATAATAACATTTATATGAATTTATGCACTTTAGGGTGATTTCCGAAAGTGGGCTTATATGGCAGCTATGGTAAATTATGGAGCGATCCTCATAAAATTTTTCACATTATTTCTACTTATATAAAACTTATTTGTTTCGAATATAAACTTGACTCAAATATTTGTATGTGATTTATGCACGTTAAAGTAATTTTCGGAAGAGGGTTTTATATGGGTGCTATGGTCAATTATGGACCGAACTTCATGAAATTTGGCACAAAGTTTGAAACTTATACAAAACTTCCTTACAATGAATTTAATTAAAATATTGCTATATTTAATGCATTTATGATCTTTAAACCACTATTCTGGGAGGACATTTGTATGGGAGCTAGGTGAAATAATGCGCCGATCATCACCAATTTCCAATTGGTCCTTATGTCATGAAAGTCGTACGTGAAAAATTTCACTGAATTATCTTCAAAATTTCGACCTGTACTTTGTGCACAAGGTTTACATGGACAAACAGCCAACCAGCTACCGTCCAGCCAGACGGTCGGACATCATTAGATCGATTGAAAAACTGATTCTGAGTCGATTGGTATACTTTAAGGTGGGCGTTGGATGATTTTTTCTGTGCGTTACAACACTTCGAAAAAAACATTTTTTTTAAACTGTCAACCTAACGTTTCGCCTCTATGTGTATACTCTCTGAGTAAGAATTCAAATCTAGGAGTTTTAAAGTGTTTGTATGTGTTCTAATTCTGGCGAATAGAAATTTAATTTTTATTTAATACATTTCAAAGGAAAACAGTTTTAATTTATTTAAAATATATTTGACAGTTTCTTAATCTGACATTTTAAAATTTTGATTTTTATTTGAAGTTAATTAATAAAACAATTTTTCCAATTTTTCGCTAAGGTTCGAACTCAGAACCTAAAGTCTTTCAGTCACAAACCCAAGCTGTGTACCACATCGATATGTTGAAACTTACTATTTTTATTGCAAATACAAAAAGCTTAAAACGCAATTCAAATCTAAGCAATACTTAAAAAAAAAAAACACATCAAAAAGTACCTAGCAATTCTTGTTAAATTAAATTTTTTTATAATGAAAATTTGTATATTTTTTTTAGGAAAAACAAAAACACGATACGAACTCTGGCTTAATGGTTTATAGTCTAGAACACTTTCTCTATACTATTCAGTCTCACAACTTTCCAATAAAAAAACATACATTTGTGATTGTATGCGAAATAGAAAATATTATTAAATTTAGACAAAGAAAACTGCAAAAATTTTTGAGACTGTTTTAGAAAATCGTTTATAACTCCGCCATTCCTAAACTAAAATTTTCGAAACTATATGCCACAAATTTTTAATCATATCAATCACGAATATATTTCAATTTGAGGCCCTGGATATATATTTAAAGACTTTAGTATAAAATGACAAACTTATATATGTATACCCTTCATATATACCTTCATTTATTGAAATTGTAGAAATTGAAGTGTTAGATAATACAATACAGTCAGAGATCGCACCACATAATGCAATATATCTCGAGAACGATTTGATTTAATAAAAAAAAAAATACCCTTAATTCATATCTACAAAGCTACATATGTAAAAAAAAGCTTATAAATTTTAACAATTTTGTCTTCCCTATTCTTCTCATAAAGCTGGAATAGCGTGAATAAAAAAAGCTATATTTAATTAAAATCGATTCATAAATGTGAACTTTATTTACAGTTAAGTGAAGGCATTAAGTATCTCCTAAACTAAATGCAGAGAAAAAATATAGTTAGTATTTTCACTGTAAAAATATCATGTTTAAAATTTTTGTATAACCATCATCCATATCGAAATGTTCGTTTAAAACCCCATAAATTATATTTATTTTTGGTCCTCGTAAAAATCAAAAACTTTCTAGCTATGTCCGTCCATCTACCCGTCATTGCAAGTACGATAGAGCTCGAAGCGGATCACATAAGGAGATAAAATTTGGATGAAATATTTCTCTTTAAGAAAGTCTGTTTGATATTGAAAATGAGCAAAATCGATTAATAAGCAAAAAAAAGTTATGGGCAAAATAGCAGAAAATATTGGTGTCAGTTGTAACTCAGGTTCAAATATTTTCGCCAATAGCTCTTTAACGCATTACTCTAGATAATCAAAATTTGGTACAAGCCATAAAAATTAAACAAAAGCATTTAAGACAACTAAATTTCGCACAAGTGGTTTAAGGATAAAAGCAAAAATATTTTGCAATCGCAGCAGGGGAAAGGATAACCACCCCCTCCCCCAATAAATCAAATACTATTTATTGCATATCTAAGGAACTATTTTGGCATAAATCTTAAGAATTTGCTGAAACAACTAATAGGGTAATCAACTCGGTTTTCCAATCGGTTTTAAAACCGGTTTTTTTCGTTTTAAGTGCTTCAACATTATAAAAATGTTCATTTTTATAATGTCGAATAACACAGAAAAATAGTTCTAAAAATAACATTTTATTTGAATGCAAATTTAGGAAAAAATTGTTAATTGATAATATTCATAAAGTATATTTCTTGTTATGTTTTATATTATTGAAAGTCCCAGCACGATGCTTACAGAAAATATACAAAAAGACTATCGTTCACATGTATTCTTTCCATCAATTTAAAACTACAATTTTGCGAAATATCAACCATTCAAATTCATCGTAAAAACATGTTTCAGGTATCGTTTTAAAGACATTTTTTAATTATAGACCTCAATGAACATTATATATGTATATATTTTGGAAAATATTCGTATTTTATAAAAATAATTTATTTTATTTTCGAACGGAATTCATATTAAAACTTGGTAGTTGCACTACCGGCGTTAATGTTAATATTCTTGCCAAATTTCATTAAATTTGGATAATTTTTGGAAGCAATTAGGGATTCTTCTAGCTGATTATAAATAAAACAAAATAAATTGAAATAAATATTTCATATTTATTATGACATTTTTTTGTAATAATTCATAAACTATTGCGACATTTTCACCATTAGCATATATTTCTTTTAATGTTTAAAAATAGCATTTTTGAAGGTATTTACCCGCGAACTATAAATTGCGAGATATAGACCATTTTAATGTTGAAAAAAAGTCATCTTGACGTCATATCAAAGGTGACACCTCAATGAATCTTGTACCATAAATACTTTGAAAGACATTTGTAATTAGAAAATTATTCGAAAATTTGATGAGTATAATGATTGTACCAAATATCATCAACCAACTGGTTGGTTTTAAATGGATAATTTAAAATACGACTTTGTGAAATATTTTGATTTATTATGGAATTAGAATAGTGAATAAAACCGAGAATTTTCTGTCATTTGAAAATATTAAAACAGTTATGTTTTTTTGGTAGTATAAATATAAAGTATATTAAGTATATTAACCAAATCGGAAAACCTAAGGTCATTTTATGTTTGATGACTCATGGAATACATGATATATGTAAATGGTGATCCATTTAGACCATTTTCCTTTTAAATTTAATATAAAACTCTTAAAATGGAATTGGATATCGGAGTCTTTATTATGATCCAAAAAAACATTCTCTGACATTTACTTTTTAAAAATAATTTTATTGAAATGTTAACCGAGACTACGCCGTAGGTGTTTTATTCAGAAGGATCAAATGGACCTTCCGAGCCCACTATTGCCAATACAATCCGCAAATTTGACCCAGTGAATATTATTGGATGAAACGCGAACAAATAGACCACACCCAGTACGTAGTAATAAGAATATTGCCGCTGTAGCTGAGAGTGTAGGTGAAGACCACGACCAATCTATTAGATGCCGTTTGCGCATCACCTTAGCCTCTCGTTTGTAATAACTTGGTGAATTTTACGCCAGGATCTTGTTGTAAAGGCTTGCAAAAACCAACTCGTTCAGCAAGAGTTTTACGACACATACAACGCCAGAAACAACGATTTTATTGAGAAATAATTTTGGTAACCAGCGAATTTGTTCCGAATGTGCTTCGGACCTGTCAACTTTTCGTCTAGATTGTATGATATCACATCCCAAAATTTTTGTTTTTGAGGTTATATGCACGTAAAGAAAAAATATAGTTGTAGTGACCATAACCTAAGAGCAACATATTATAATTCGAACGTATGGTCACAGCTAAAAATAGATATGATAATGAATGATAATTGTTATGATTCCATTTTATAATACTATGTCCAATTTTATGATTATTTTTTTCATATTATGGTTCCAGTTTTCTATATTAATATACCATCTTGCTACATTATTGTACCATTCTATCAGATTATAATTTCATTTTATTATATTATTCCAACTTGTCATATTATTATCCCATCATAACATATTATGATTCCATTTTATAATATTATTATTCCATCTTATCATATTATTGTCCTATTATAACATATTATTTTTTCAATTTTATCATATTATTAACCCATATTATCATATTATGATTCCATTTTATCATATTATTATTCCATTTTATTATATATTTTAATAAATCACATTAATTCAAAATTATTATTCTTATAAATTGTTTATTGAGTCCATTACATTTGTTTAAAAATAATAGATAAAAGTGTTTATTAATCAAAAAAAAATATGTACACATTATTTGTTCATTAATTAATTTTATTTATTTGTAACATACGCTGTGCAAGATAATACAATATTGTATTTATTAACTAAACCCTTTAATAGTAGTTAATCAATATCTTATATTGCTTGAATCACACCAAATATAATAAAACCTTGTTTACTTATATTAATTCACGTATGAATAAAATGAAAATTATAATGAGGGAAGAAAGCAAACGTTAAAAAACAAAATATATTAAAAAACAAACAAGTTATGAATTTTTCAACCATACTTGTAAAAAGTATATTTATTTGTAACATTTTATTGTTATGGAAACAATAATAATAATTATTATTTTGAAAACAAAATCTGGTTTAAGAACAAGGAAAAAAATTGTTTAATTTAATGGTTGTAGAAATAAGGATATTTTATATATTAATAATATTTTGTTTCTGGCAAAAAAATGACTATTTTACCAGAAATTTAAAATTAAAATTTTTATAGTCAAAAATTTGAATACAAATTTTTATTGAATGATAAAACTGAAACAAAAATAAACAAACATGAAAAAAAAATTATTGAAAATTAAAAATGAGAACATAATATTTTTGTAGTGACAATGCCGTAACCTTGTTTTTTCTCTGCGTGTGAAGTCAAAAGTCTTCGTCAATAAGCGAGCTACAATTCAAGACTTTAAGGCCAACATTACTCACATAATTCGGGAGATACCGATAGCAAATATGGAAATTGTTATCGAAAATTAGACCTTCTGTGTGGATCACCTACAGCGTAGTTGCGGCCGACATTTGTGTTCTTTCGGGTCATAATACAGATTCCGACATCTAAGTCTATTTTAAGTGTTTTCATTAAAATTAAAAAGAAATGCTCTAAATGAATTGCTCTATATAATGAATTATAAATGAAAGGACTATTTTCTGTAAATTTTTATTTTTTACTGTTCGTAATTTTATCAAATTCGGCCAAGCCGAATATAATTTTCTTGTTTATAACATTAAGTTTACTGGAATATTTTGTATAATTGCAACAACTGTATTATGGTTATAGTCATTAAACATGCACTTCCTTCACCAAGTTATTTTTGTAGTAAATACAGAATATGTTTGTCATATCACGCTCATCTACCTTATTTTAGATTTGAGTAGAAGAAGAAGGCTTAAAACTTCATGATCAAGTGTACCTCAGTTGACCGAAAAATGTCGTGCCGTAGAAAGAAAATATTTTTTGGTGTTGATGTATAATGAAACCCAGTTGTATTTAGTGTTAAACCGTTTAAAGCCATGTCGCATATTTTGCTGAAGTTGGTTTTCTAAATATAAAAATATATTTTATTTATTGTAGTATTATTTTGTTAAATTTTTATGTTAAAACATTTTTTGTTTTTGCTTTTTGTTACGCATCTAATTAAACTCTGCTTGGTGGAGTTTTATTTCAGTAAAAACCAAAGTTGTCTGTTAGCGTTGATGGTGTTGTTGGTGTGGCATGCAGCGCTGTATGCTGCTGATCATCAACTGAATTCTGTTTGGTACAATCACTGGTTATGGATTATTGTTCTTTGTTTTTTTATGTATATATAGACATATATGTATATCTTTGTATGTAATTTTTAATACAAATCTATAGTTGAATTCTTATTCATTGTTAAATGTTCAGTGGCCCTTATTGTTGTTATTATATGTATGCTGCTGTTGCTGGCTGCTCCAACTTCTACGGCCATTACTGATGGTAATAATTTTGATTATGGATATTTTTTTCCAGCATTATGTTGACTTTTTCCAATGACTATGAAGTTGGTTGTTACATTATTGGTACTTAATAATTTCAGTTCAACGCGAAATATTCTAATGATCGGTCGAGTTTTCTAAAACGTACGGGTTTTATGAAATATTTATAAATACAATAATTAATAAAAAAATAAAAATCTTATTTGAATCAGTGTTTTAAATATCCTTGATAACTATTAATTAATTAAATTAATTAAAGTATTAATTGAATATATAAAACTTAGTGAAAGAAGTTAATTAACCAGATCGTATAAAAGACAATAAATAATTTTATGAAAATAAAGAAACAAATTCAATAAATTATTTTAAAACTAAAGTTAGCAAGAAATTTACAATAAAGTGAAATATTAGTGAAAAATTAAATCTTTCTTATAAAAGATACAAATAAATGTAAATGTGTATTCAATTTATTTTGAATTAAAATTAAAAACCAAATATAAAAAATTAAAATAAATCAAAGAATAAAAGGATAACAACTATAATTGTTTAGCATAAATATTGTTAAAATTATTTCGAATTAAAACCAATATTTCCAGTTTGAAGAAACTAATACGAGTAAAAAGTGTTATTAAATATTGTTTTTTTAATTAAAATTAACAAACAGTAAGTAAGAAAACAAATTTTCCAAATCTAAGCAATTCTGTTGCCAATTTTTTACTAAATTTAAAACGTTTAATATTTTAACATAAGAATTATGTATATAGGATCTTTCACCTTTTAAATATTTCAAACTTTATCATTCACTAAGTAATGCATCTTGGAATAATCACTACTACCTTAAGTAATTCAGACGATAATGAGCTGTGCCCAGCAAATAATCGTCTTTACTTTATAAATATCAACCCTACAAACATTTGGAAGATATTTTCCATAGAAAATATTTACGCAGATTTTCTTTTTTTATTTGGAACAAAATCATCAAAGCAATATTTTTCTAGTATTGTATTTTTATCAGTTTAAAGAAAATTAGGCAATAAACAACAAAAAATAAAAATAAAATTTTTATTTTTTATCATTTGTATTGTATATTTTATCTTCAAAATATCGCACTCTTTTCAGTAAAGTGATTGTCACCTTCACAATAAATTGATGATATCCCATTGAAATCATCTGAAAGAATTTATTGCAATTTTTTCAGTTGTCGCAAAATTATACAAAAATATTCTATGATGTTAATATTTATATGTATGCTTTACAAGATGTAAAAGTTGTCTTTATTGTATTATTTCTGGGTTATAAATTATGTTTAGTGATAATTTTTCTATATATTGATTACATCTTCTAGAAGATTGTATGTCGGTAGAAGATTGTATGTCTTTTCACCTAGATGGTTATCTAGCTTATTTTTCTTCCAGGCTTATTGATTTCTTATTGCTTAAATGTATCGTCTGTAACGCACAATCTTTCTCGATGGTGGAAACTTCCGCAATACGAATATGACTATTTTGCGGAAATAAAATTTTTCTTCTAAGCAATACGAATTGGAATAATTTTCCATTATTCAATTAATTAAATAATTAGAAAATTCTGTTTTTAAATTAATCAAATAGTCGGGTAAATCCTTTAAATAATTACCTTAAAATTTTGTTGGCTTTTTAATGTTTATTATACCCCACACCACCATAGATTGGGGTATTATGCGTTTGTACTGATGTTTGTAACGAACAGAAAAAATCATCCAACACCCACCTCAGAATCACTTTTTGAATCGATCTAATGATGACCGTCCTTCCGTATGGCTGGCTGGACGGTCGCAATTTTGAAAATAATTCAATGAAATTTGTCACATAGGACTTTCATGACACAAGAACGTAGGAATAGGGGTTTAACGATCATAAATGCATTAAATGTAGCAATATATTAATGAAATTCAGTGTAAGGAAGTATTGTATAAGTTTCAAACTTTGTGCCAAATTTTATGAAGATCGCTCCATAATTTACTCCATAATTTACCATAGCTCCTATATAAGCCCACTTTCGGGAATCAGCTTAAAGTAATATTCTGTATTCTTATATTTTATCTTACACTTAGTAAAAGTATACGTCCACAATTGTCCACATGTCTATTATAAGACCCCTCCACGAAATATGTGGGGCATCATATGGTCGGGCTTGACCGACTATAGCTTTCTTAATTGCCAAAAAATAAAACAAGAATTGTATGTTTTATTAACATAATCGAAAATTGTTATAACGAACTCGAATGGACCGACAAATTCAGTTCGTTATAAACATAGTTCTTTATATCCGTAAAATACCAAAAACATTTGTTTGTTAGCAAAATATACGTATTTCATTACAAAACTAATATTTGTAATTAAACCGTATTTTTTTCCTTTAAAAATGGACTGAATTTGTGATTTTTAAATATTTACCATTAATTTCACACAATATATCAGAAAGAATATTTTTTTATCAGTCATTTGACAAGTGGCAAATTAAGATTTTTATGCTATACTAATTATACCAATTCAATGTTTTCATTTAGTGTCGATGTTTTGAAATTAGCATGTTTTGAGATCTTTACTCTTTTTTTGTTTTTTTTTTTACTAGTTTCAATAAGTGCTCTCGTGCGTTATGTTAAAAAGGTCAACAATTATAAATATAAAATTCCCCTTTTTTCCGAGCCAATGAAATTACAATTTCCTACATACATATTATTTTTAAAGCTATTTACAATAAAATGTTTTTCATAATCATTCAATAATAAGACTTTATGAATAAAAACTGTTGAATTGATTGCATATAAGTCTCATGGGATCAAAGTTGCCTTAAATGTTTCGTAAATGTTTGTTTTTTAAAGGAGTATAATTTCTAGTTGGATGATTAGGGATTACGAATTCGATTTTATGAGGAACTCAGAATTAATTGAACCATTTACTAAATTAATTACAAATGAAATTTTCATATATTTTTTCTTACTTTCAAGTGGAGGGAGATCAATAAGCTGTAATCGATTTTAATAAAATTCTAGACCGATTCAATTTTCTTTATATGAACTTCGTATTGAGGACCCCAGACTAGGGAAGCAAATTCCAGTATTGGTCTTATGAGAGATATGAATAATTGTTTGGAAACTTAAGGCTCATTAAACTCTCTTCCCCAGCTCTTCAGGAAACGCAGAACTTTTGCCTAGAATCTTTTGCCTTATTAACGATGTGCGAAACATGGGATTTAAAGGATACTTTACAATCAAGCTATACACCCAAATCAAAAAATTCTATATCAAGTTGATATTCCTTTATTTTGTATCTACAGAGTACTGGACTTCTTCTGTAGAACATAATATGTTCACACTCTCTTAAATTCAGATCCATTAGATTCATCATACACCAATCATAAAGATTACCAAGATCTGATTGGAGTTAAGAACATTGATAGGAATAGTTAAAGCTATCAGCATACATTAATATTCTAGAATTCTTAATGCAAGCTGGCAAATCATTTATAAATATTAGGAATAATAAAGGGCTGAGATGACTATCTTGCGGAATACCGGATAAAACAGGAATGGTTTTCGATGTACATTCTCTAAATAATACACATTGGTATATATTTTTAAGATATGTAAAAATCCATTTAGGGAAAACAGGCGAAAGTCCGGGTTTAACCAATTTGAAAAATAGGAGATCGTGATTTACTTTATTGAAAGCTTTACTGAAATCTGTATATGTTGTGTCTGTCTGTGAACCGGAATCAAATGCAGTTATAACTGAGGTTGTGAACTCCAAAAGGTTTGTAGTAGTGGAACATCCTTTTCTAAATCCATGCTGGAATGGGAAAAGATAACAAAAAACTTCATGCGAATGGATTTCAAAGAGCCTTGGGATAACGCATAATTTAGCAATACCTCTATAGTTGGAAATGTTGAATCTGCTTCCGGATTTAAACAAAGGTATAATATACGATTTCCTTCAAACTTCGGGAATATAACCACTAAATATATCTAGCATCTCTGCCTTAAGATAAAAACGTGTTAATTTTTTCTTGAAATAATTAATTGAATTTTTTAATTAAAAAGTGTAAAAAACTACTTGAATTTGCTTAAACTTTCTTTTGTTTGACAATGTTTGCTCAAAAAAGAAGAAAACAATGGGGGCAATAGGCAAAAATTCAATGTGGCAAAAACATTAGACGGTCCCAGCACTAGTGTCAACAGGTTTCAGCTTCTATCTGAAGACGATGAAAAAAAAGCAGTTGCTTTAAAAAAATTCAACCAATATTTGTGGACTCTACCCACAGTTTTTCAACTGTGGTTGGATTAATTGGGGATAAAAATACTTATAAATGAATGTCTATTGGTACGAAAATTATATCAAACTCGTTATCGATGTATAATGAAGCTTTGAGTGTTTTCAAAGACAAAAACTTTCAGAATTTGCCAGCTCGCTCAATATAAACCCGGTAAGCATTAAGAAACTAGCAACAAAGAGATCCATTTTGATCGTCAACATGTTTCGAAAAGAGAGGTTATGAAAATAAGATATATTTTAATACTTCTGTGTATTCGAGAAAACCTCTAAAGGGTAACAAAGCTACCACACAATACTCCAAGTGTGCTATGTGTAGACATGGTGCTAAAAATTGTAACCGTATCGTAGTGTGTTCAGCCTGCGCCGGATTATGCAGTTTGTTCACTCAACAAAGTTAATATTGATGGCAGTGTAATTTATAACAACTACAACTGCATAAAGAAGAATTCAAAAACGCTGATGACCCAAAGTGCCCAAGTCGTGTAGAATACTTAGAAATAGGACATCGATTGACATCTAGATATAAGGCGACCAACAGAAGATCTTTTTGTTATTTTAACCTTGATTTTTCAAGACAAGAACTACAAAATAATGCATATAATTCCCGCGCTAAAGTTATTTTGTATTCTGATGTAGCTAAAAATAAAAGCTACGAAAGGAGTAATAAAGATGATGTTTTAAATTAAATCTAATGCAAATACTTTTTGATGCTGTCGATGCTTTGAAAAGATGTCAGAATAAGTACGAAAAGTTTCGAGTTTTGGGTATGATGCTTCAATATGCTATATAATTCCAAAAGTAAAAACAAGTACTGCTGAAAATATTTCAGTACAAGTTATGATTGATAGAAGGCCGGTTATATTCACTTCGTCGTATAATCCAGTTCAAACTACCAGTTTTAAAGCTGATTTGGATAAATTAACTTCATTTTCAAACTACTATTTTATTTTTGGTGATCTGAATGCCCAACATACACATTGGAATTGCATGTCAAATAATTCGACTGGTAAAGAGCTTTACAGTCACTGCATTCAATTCAGCTACTAAATTTATTACTCAAATGAATACATTCGCTTTGGACAAATATCAACTCCGTTCAACCGTCTACAGTAGACACTCTTTTATCTAAGTCGTGCTTCTATTTTTCAAACCTTGAGACACACCAAAAGGTTTTACAGTCGGACCATGTACTTATATCTTGTGTTATTTCTGGACAAGTTCAAAACATGATATATTCGGTTCCCTCGTATTATCGCGCAATCAGAAACTGGGAGGAAAATGAAATTAGGTGTCAGAACATTGACCAACATGTTATTAATTTTTATTTTAATAAATTAATATCTATAGTTAAAGAAGCGTTTAATAAAATACCTGTCGGTCATAAAAACTCTTGACAACAGAAATCTCTAATATTAGAGAAATATATACAAACATAAATTTCAAATATGTAGGAATTTTAATTATAAAAATCAATTAAAAAGTATTTTGAAGCTATTAAATAAATTTTTCCTTAATAATAAAATTTTCACCTTAATAAAGATCGAAATAAATCAAAAAATCAAAATTTATTTCAAATTTTCCATCGGGCTCTAAAAAAAAGCCCTTAAAGGAAACCAAATGTCTTTTATTGATCTTTATGTAAACGAAGTGAAGTTTTAAAAACTGGCGCTGAAAATTCCAAATCAATAGCAAACGTATTTGGTAATTCACAAACCATTACTTTAAATAATTATTCATAAAGCTGTCACTAGATTTGTTCATGATCTTAACGATAGAATTCTTGACATGTCGACCATTGAACTCAGCTGAAGTTAAATCATTTATACATTTGTAGTAAAATAAAGCCGCTGGTTTAGATGGCATTAACAGCATTATCCTTAAAAACATGCGCGATTCCTTTTTTGAAATATCATGATATTTTCCTAAAATTTTTAAGAAGATAAAAGTCATTCCAATTTCCAAGCCAGGAAAGGAACCTAAACTACCTTCTACCTATAGACCAAGCAGCATACTAAATTTATTGGATAAAGTTTTTGAAAAAATAATAAATAGGAGATTTTTAGATTTTTCTAGTCTAACCCTCAACAATTTGGTTTCCGCAAGAAGCACTCTACTGTACATCAACTAAAAAAAGTAGTTAATTTTCTTGAAGCAAACAGAAGAAATTGTAAGAGCTCTGGAGTTGTTTTTCTTGACATTGAAAAAACCTTCGATTCAATATCGCATGATGGCTTAATTTTTAAACTTAATTCATTCAGTTACCCAAGGTATCTGCAAAAGATAATAAAAAGTTTTTTAACGTTCATTTATTGTATCTATAGATAACACGCTAAATGATAGACAAATACTGCGGATCTACCGCAAGAGCCGGTATTATCTCCTACTCTTTACTCTATATTACTCTTTCCAGGAATCAGGAAATAGCTTTTTACGCAGATGATAGCGCTTTTATTTGTTGCTGTAAAGTGTCCAACGAAATAATCAAAAGAATGGAAGACACTTTTAAAATTCATGCATAAATACTTTGGCAAATGAAAGATAGTAGTAAATGTTAGCAAAACACAGGCTATTATATTTGCATATAATAGGTCACAGAAACGTATTCCTACGAAATATTTATATTCTAGGGGAGTTTTTATCCCATTACAAGATTGCATCAAATATTTAGGAATTATTTTTGAGAGAAAAAACTTTAATTTAAATAACACATACAATATATTTGTGAAAAAGCAATTAATTGTGGTCATGCACTTTACCTCTTACTCAACAGAAGATCTAAACTTAATTTAGAAAACAAGATTCTTATTTACAAAATATGTCTTCGGCCAATTTTGACCTAAGGTTGCCGTGTCTAGTTTCATAAAGCTTACACAAGAAAACCGCAGATAATACAAAATAAAAATCTGAAAGTAAATCATAACCTACACCCCAGATATTCTACTGATCTATTGCATAGAAACCTTAACCATAAAATGTTTAATTCATTTGCAAAGGAACAGACTCTGTCATTTACTGAAAAATGCAGAACGTCTACATATGAAATAACAAGAATTTTGCTAAACAATTCCTAAGCACTTTTTTACTTAAATTTTTTACATTTCTTATAACGTTCAAGTGTGTACAAGGTTTTTTAGTCAACTCTTCCTTAATACTGTGATATTAGTAGTGTCCTTATTTAATTATTTAGATGTCATTTGCTGTAATACTTTTAAGTAAATCCTCATAACATTGTAATTAATTATTTTATAAAGGTTTCTATAAAGCCAAATTAATTAAAAAAAACACTAAATATTGGTATGTTGAATAAGCAGGTTATCGGAGATATAAGAGAATGTAAACATTTTATAAGAACACGGCTTGGAACACCGTCAGGTCCACATTTATCAGAATATTTTATATTCTGTACAACTGTCAGCACCATCGATTTATCTGATGTTGGACAACTTATTATGGTTGTTGTAGGAATTGGATATGGATAATTGGAAATTTGACGTAATTCCTTATCAGAATAGTCGGATAAGAAGAAAGCAGCAAACATATCACAAATAGCTTCAGAGAATTATTTATCTCCAAATTTCTTAAAATTTACAAACTAGTAAAAATATTTTGGATTATTTTTTTTTCACCTTGAAAAGATAATTACTGTAACATTGGATATTTTCTAAATTGTAAACTGGTCTTGACATAGAATATCTCATAGAATCAATAAAAATTCAAGCTATTGAGCTGCATTGTATTCCAAGGCGGCCCATTGGAATTGATTTCTTAAAAAATTTAAATAACCCATCATAAAATTTATTCAAAATGATGGCAATACTACGATGGCATACTTTATTATAAGGAATATATAAACCAATTTTCAGAAAAAATAGGTTAATTTGTCCTATAATTTAAATTTAAATTATTAAAAGTTATTTCTGCTAGTTTTTGCATTTTTGATTTTTTTTTTTTTTGCAATTTTATTTATCTAAATCTAATATTTGTGGGAGTTCTTTATAAACGTATTTTTTTTTTTAATGAAATATTCTTTTTGAGACCATAAAAATGTCTTCGTTATAAACGTAGTTATTCGTATGGAAAATTTCGGTAAACTCAATAGGACCCAAAAAAGTGTTCGCTATAGCCACAGCTCATTGTAACCGGTGTTCGTTATAACCATATTCAAGTATAGAAGGGTTTTGGTCAATTATCTTCCCACAATCTCTATTCACTCATGATCAATTTCCAATAATCTTTTTTACATATTGATAAAATTCTCAAAAGCCAAAGTACAGATTTCCAAAAAAATAAAAAATATGCTTGTATAGCTCCAACGGTTAAAACCGGTTTTCTGGGGTTTAGGGACTGTCGCCAATGATGCCAGATTTGATGATTTTTATCCCAAATTTGACGATCTTTTCTAAAAGGAAATTAAGAACTATTTTCAGCAATTTTTATATATTTTTCTTTAAAAGTAAATTAATTCGTACATAAATATTAACAATTAAAAAAAATCTTAAATTTTTCAATGTAAATGATTCATTTATAGAAAACATTTATGGGAACCAACATAATACTGAATTCGATTCAATTATGTACGCATCCACAATGGGGCAGAATCGAAATTTTTTGGAAATATATCTGTAACTTCTGATCGGCTGCTTGGATTTTCATGAAATTTGGTATAGGCGTAGCAGAACATCACAAAACGAGGATATTTTTACTATCATTAATGAGAAAACGTTGGATTTATTATGAGCCTTTATCAACTCAAAATACTCAAGACTTGAAGGACCTTTATTATCTTTTAGATATGTATACAGATACAATAGATTATTTTATAGAAAATAAGTAGTATAAAGTTTAAAATATTAGAAAAATTGTCTTCATAAATTTAATGTAAATAAGTAATAAAAAATCGTATTAGAAATAGAATATTTATTAAGGAAGATTATAAATACCAAAAATAATAATATTGATTAAGTTAAAATAGACATTTTTTGTTTGTTTTGTTATTTTAAATTCATTAATAGAAATATATGAATGCTTAGAAAAGGATAAAGATTTACTTAAATTTTTGAAATGTGGCAACCCTATTAAAAATAAAAAATATTTATTAATTATTTTTATAAAAATATTTTGTGTATAGATATTAGTAAAAGTATACAGAAATATTCATAATTTTCTAAGTAATTATTCACGCAAAACTAAAGGCAAAAGTTGCAAGTTTGTAAAAATATAGTCATATATACAATAAATTGGAAATATAAAAGTTTAAAGGCGCATATTTCTGAAATGAGGCATGATATTGACTTGAATCTTTTTGCAAAAGATCGAAAATTATATTTGCTAAAGGATATGCTTAATTTGGAATACATATTTTTAAAATTTCTTTCGCTATTTAGGAATAAACCAAACAAAAGGCCCAATTTGGGGTTTTTGGAGAAAATAAAAATTTTTAATTTTAATAACATATTTGTTTATAAAGATATCTTAATGAAATTTTCAGGAAATGTGGATCTTATTAATATAAATAAAAGCGCGTTAACTAAATTTCAATCAGGGGTAGGGTTTTTCTGAATTCCCAAAGAAAACTAATGAAAATTTCCAAAAATGGGATTTTTTACATTTTTGGCTGTAGAATCAACATTTTGCTATTTTTAAAACCTTATATAAAAATAGAAATTAACGTTTCTCTGAACATGGTACTTGCAAGAGTTTAAAGGTGACGCTGATGGCAATAACTAATAAAATGAAGTGAAATGGAATATATGTTTATTAAAGAATCAAACGACTTTTTATTTTTTCTTAACTCTCATTGTGTTCTCAGAGAATGAAAAAGAGTTACATGTCAGTTGGTAACTTTAGCTGTCACGGGACATTAACGGGTTAAAGGCAACATAAGCAAAGTTAAAACGCCGTTTAAATCATTAAAATTCACAGAGCCTTTCCAGATATTTAGAGTTATATACTTTTCGATTTTTTTTCGAGAAAATGAAAAAGCGAAGTAAAATCGCAAGTTTTTGCTATTTTGCGAAACTGAGAACTGAAATCGATAAATAGTTTAATGGAGTTTGTGTATACAAATATTTATGGGCGTTATTTCATGGATATACATTAATGCAATAAGTTTTTAAAATATTTTTGTTGTTGAGATAAAAAGATATATTTTTTCAAATTGTGCAAAAACTGTAGAACTTATCCGTTTTACTTCAAATAACCTATTTGCTTTAATTAACAAATTTTAATGGATATTTTTAGCAATCAAATTTCAATGTTTCTGGAATGCAAATGGTTTAAACCAACATAAAACGGAAATTTCATACTTCATGAAAAAGGAAAATATTGCTGTGATGTTGGTCTCCGAGACTCATCTTACCAATAGATACAATTTTTATATTTCAGGTTATTCATTCCATTCCACTAATCATCCGGATGGAAAAGCACATGATGGTACTGGTATAATGATTAGAAATCGAATACAACATTATGCTCAAGATGAATTCTCAGAAGATTACTTGCAGGCAACATCTATTTATCTGGAATGTTTCTCAGGTGGTTTAACCCTAAGCTCTGTTTATTGCCCACCGCGATTTTCTATCGCTAAGACAAAATTTGAAGAATTCTTTAACACACTAAGAGATCGTTTCCTGCCATGTGACGATTATAATGCCAAACACAAGTACTGGGGTTCAAGATTGGTGAGGTATACAGCTTTATAAGGTACTAGTTAATTGCAAAAATTGCATTGATTTCGTATCCCCTGGACATCCAACGTACTGGCCGTCTGATCCTAGAAAAATTCCTGACCCCATAGACTTTGCCATATCTAAAAATATAAACCGAAATTCAACGACTACAGAAACTTCTGACCATTTTCCTATAATAGTAACATACTATGAAAGTACTAACTTACGAAATTATCCCACGAATACTTTCTACAGGACAAATTGGTTAAAATATAGAAAATGCATAAGTAGTCATATAAACACTAAGAGGATCGCCAAAGTACGTTAATGTTGCATGAATTATGTTTTTGACTCTTGAATTAGGTTTTTTTCTATCAGATATTTATGTATTTGTTTATCTATGGTTTAACGAATTTACCCTACAAGCAAAATAATACGAAAGTGATTCGAATTCGTATTGCTTAGAAGAAAATTTTTAATGTCGCAATAATCATATTCGTATTGCAGAAGTTTCCTCCATCGAGACAGATTGTGCGTCACAGACGATACATCTAAGCAATAAGAAATACGCCTGGAAGAAAAATAGGCAATATTGCTAAATAATCACCTAGGTGAAAGAAATAATACATCGCCAGAAAATGTTTTGGAGGATGTAGCAAATATATAGAAAAATTATCACTAAATAAATCTTGAAATAATATAATAAAGAAAACTTTTACATCTTGTAAATCATGTACATAAATCTTAACATCAAAAGCACAAAAACTGAAACGCTCACATAAAATATCAATTTTTTTTTTTTTTTAAAGACAAACAAATTTCTTCAATATTTTTAAATTTTTAAACAATTTTTCGACAACTGAAAAAATTCTGACTGAAAAATAAAAGTATTGTATTAATTTCTTCCAGATGATATCAATGAGATCTCATCAATTTATTGCGAAGCTGATAATTACCTTACTGAAAAACGGATATCTTGAAGATAAAAATAGTAAAAAAAAAATAAAATTTTATATATTTTTTCTTGTTTATTGCCTAATTTGCTTTAAACTGATAAAAATACAATCTTTTTTTATATCATTTATATAAATCATACACAGCGTTCTTGAGTTATGAAATATAATCGTGTGATGACCTTATTATGAATGAAATATTAAACGCGCCCACAAAAAAATTCCAGACCTTATGAAAAAAAAATTTTTTAAAAATCCATCAAGTCCAACCATTCGTGTTTAAGGTAGGATTTTTTTACCGACCAGTGTTATCAATCGCTGAAGATCTATTTTAAACATTTTTTAATATTTCTCCTGTATCGTTAATATTTCATACAAATTTTTTTTTCGGGACAGCGGGAATGCGGAATTTTTAAATCAAATTTCTAAGAATATTGTCAGTTTAAATCAGCACAAAATGTTATTTCTAGTTGATTGAGTATAGAAATAAAATTTTTGAACGTTGCAATGCATAATATGCGCTTGCCATTTATTCCTAGTATATAATAGAGTTTGAAATATATTACCTATTTCCAATGATTTAAGTGCTATTTTTAATACAGATATAAAAAATTTTAAAAAACATGGTTTCAACGTGTAATAATGAAGTGTGTTATAGCTAGAGTTGCCAGACGACCTTGAATAAATTTGATTGTCAAGTTACAAGTTCAAATGTAATTTGTCAAGTTGAAAACAATAGTTATATAAAAAGTTGAGTAAAATCTGAAGCGTCGATGAAGAATATATTTTTTTTTATAGTGATAAGCCCCGAAGCATATTTTTATATTTTACAGAATACAATTCCTTGTACCTTATTACATCCTGAAAGTGAAACTTATAGAGTTACACAGCATAATGACAGAATTTTAAATAATTTTAAAATCATATGTCGTTTTACAAAAGAGGACCGTTTTAAATTTAAATATTTTTCATTAATTATACCATATTTTATACATTGATCACTATTTCCTCGAGACTTATTTGAAAACTTCCAAAACACATTCCTTTATACGCTGTAGTATTTTTTTTTTTTTTTTATTGCCGTGAATTAATGTTCAAAAACAATATTAATGGATATTGAATTATTTGTATTGAATCAATAAAAATAAGCTGTGCCATATAGTTTAATTATTTTTTCAAATAACAATTGCAAATATCTAATATCGCATTTCTTAAGATTTTTCTATGGACTAAACGGATATGCTATGTAAACTCTTATTTTCACAAAAAATTTAAAAGCTATATTTCTATTGTACCTACATATTTTGGAGGAGCTTTTTACGGGACAATAGGGATGACCGCTAGGATACGGTTTAACGTATCTGCAGGAGCAGAAATAGTAGACATAGCGTCTCTCCAGGTTGGCGATGTTACATTGTCGGCTTGGAGGATTGTACTAATGAACAGTTGGGGGTTTTCTTTCCTGGTGCGGAGTCGTTCGACCACTCTCCTCTCATTAGGGAAATGGACGATCCTCCAAACTTAGCTAGATCGAAAATTGAGGATAGTATTTGCCGAGCCAAGAGCAGAAAGTCTCCGGGTATGGATGGTATAACTAGAGAGATGTGTAAAAGCAGCTGGAAAGCCATACCTGAGTATCTGAAGGTAATCTTTGGGTAGTGTATTAGCGAGGGCTATTTCCCTGCGGCTTGGAAGTGTGCTCTTTTTGTCGTTCTTCTAAATTCTCCTGATAGGATGAGGAATAATCCTCGCTCTTATTGGGGCATCAGTCTCCTTCCGGTACTTGGGAAAGTGCTGGAAAGGGTCATGGTGACGCGACTGAAGGAGGAAGCCAACGAGGGTACTTCTGAGTTCCAATTTGGCTTTAGGGAAGATAGAAGTGTCAGGGATGCACGTTAGGAGGTGTGTTAGCGACTCGTCTGCCAAATATGTCTTAGGCATATTTGTGGACTTTAAGGGTGCGTTTGCCTATCTCTCGTGGGATAGCGTTCTTCGACGGCTAGGGGAAGTGGGCTGTCGGGAGTTAGCTCTTTGGCGGAGTTACTTCAGCGGCAGAAAGACTTGCGTTGTAGGTGCCAGCAACACGGCTTGGAGGGACGTTGCTCGGGGCTGTCCGTAGGAGTCCATCTGTGGTCAATTTATATGGAACATCATGATGGATCCTCTGTTGGGGCACCTTGGCCATTCATACAAGTTGTGCGCGTATGCGGATGACTTACTCATCCTTGTGGAAGGCCGGTCTTGTGCTGAGCTGGAAGCTAAGGGCGAGGAGTTCATGCGTGACGTATGTGAGTGGGACGATCGTGCAGGAGTTGAAGTATCGATGGACAAAACCGAGGTAATGCTGGCAACGTTAGTTTCGGATATGCGACTGAGGTCAAGTATCTGGGAATAATGATGGGGGAGAGGATGAACTTTTTGGTTCATCTTGCTCACGTTAGGGACAAGTTGACTGCTGTTGTAGGTAAGAGCAGACGCATTCTTAGGAGTGACTGGGGCCTCAGCAGGCATGCTATTCATTCGATATATGAGGTGATTTTCGTTGTTTGTGCAGCGTTCGATGCTCCTATATGGTATGAGACATTCATGTTGTTGTTGGCAGGAACAATGTCTTGTCGTGCCAGCGGGTCGCTATGTTAGGGTATATGCCAGGTATGGCACCCCTTGCCCTGGAGGTGATACGTCGTGGTATTACTTTCAAGATCAAGAGGGGGCTACCACTTCTTGCTCATGATTAGGTTTCGGCTCTTGATCTGGTGAATGGGGATATTAGGCGAAACAAGCACTCCTAGATGAGTGTCTTGTTTCTAGGGAGAGGACGCAATGAACGGACAGCGACAAAGGGAGGGTGACGTATGAACTTATACGTTACGCGGACTTTGTACATGAACGCCCGAAATTTTTCTTCGGCTTGAATCTTGGCTTTTTACTGACGGGACATGGCTCACTTAATGCATTTTTGCATAAGAGAGGCCTATTCCGGACTGTGGGCGTGGAAGGGGGCAGAAAGATCCTTAGCACGTAATCCTTACGTGTTCGTACTATGATGACATCAGGGATTTAGGTGGTATGGGTGTTACTCATACCGGGGCGGGAAGGGATTATAGTAGGGTCTTAGAGAATGGTAGGACATTAGGAGAAGTAGAAGACTTAGTCGTTGGACTCCGATGTCGCCTATATTGCCTCTTCTGCGTGTGATGTCTTTTCAGCTGTTGCAGTTGTTCCTGCCGATCCCGTTGGCTGATGTGCGGTTGCTGTTGCTCCAGTAGGCTTTGCCAAGTTTTATCACAGGACAGTTGCTGGTGTGTGTGTCCTGTATGCTATACTTGCTCTACTCTCCCTTCTGCAGGGTTTGGGGTTATCCGTGAGGATGGACTATCCTAGTTTTGTCACTGTCGTCTCTTGTTAGTGTCGTCTTTGCAGGAGTCACACCATGTGGCCAATGAGTCGCCCGTGAGTACGATTGTAATTGTCGGTGTGTTCTTTTGTGTTTTATATGTAGCGAGCGGCGGGCCACCAGTCCCGAACTATTTGGAGTTCAACTTGTAGTAGTCATTTTTGGTAACGAAATCCAGCCGGTGACTTAATACTGATACCACGGGTATCAGGAGCCCCTGGAACTTCGGTTCCAGCCTGACAGTTGGAGTGGCCCCCTGGGGAGCTTTTCGTGGTGGTTGTAGTTTAAACATAAATCGGGTAGAGCGTGAGCTCAGTGTGGAGTTGCATTGCAACCGGGTGCCGAGACCCATAGATCGGAAGGATTTTTAGATGGTATCCGCCCCTGACCAAGGGAGAAGGCACTCAGGTGTAGCAGTTTGTTGCATCTGGGGGCGTTGGTGGGCGCATTGTACTCTCCCGGTGTTAAGACCACCGTGGGGTTGGGCCATCGGGCAGGTACCCAAGCAAATCTTGAACACATCTGTACCTACATGTTTATATATGACGTACTCAGTAAAAAAGGAACAGAAAAAGTCATGATTTTAACATTGTATTGTCATTGGAAGGTAATAAAAATATTTTAAAATTTGTGAAATAAATTACTTTGTAATTTAAGAAAAAAAAAACTCTACAAAAAGTTCAACAAAAATTACAAACTGCATACGGTGTAAATTTGCTACTCGACTCCCTTGCTAGGTATTTCTAAAAATAGAAACAAACAGAAGAGACAAAACAAATAACAACCTAACTGGTAGCTTTAAGCGTATAAACAATAATAATTGAAAAAGGAGAATACAAATAATTGTAAAAAGCTTTATAGTAAAAAATTCGGGAAAAGAAGTGAGTTAAATAAATGGTGTCTACAGAGAACACCACGATGGGACGCTGAAGAGTGCTGATGACAATCGTGGCTGACTAGAAAATGAATTCCATTCTGCCGAGTGTCGAATAAAACTTTTACAATGTGTTCTTCGACAATTATTCAATAAACTTGGGCCCGAATGCAAAAACTGTAAAAGGAAAAATTTTAGTTTTCTTAAGAATTATTAACCTTTTTTTTTGCTAAAAAATACATTTATTTTCACTTGTTTGGAAGTAATTGTTAATAACTTCCAAAAAACCACAAAATATGCACCAAGTTCTACTTTTGAAGTAATAAAAATGTTATTTCTTGTAAGCACTTGATTATTGTCTTCTTTTTCTTTGCTTGGTATTTCCATATAGGTTTCATATAAAAAAAGATTGTTTTTTTTTTTTTTTGGAAATCAAGATCATTTTTTAGGAATGTCAGGTTAGAACACAATTCGAATTTGGAAACCCTAGTTGTAACACAGAAAATACTATTACATTGTACCGGTGTCTATTTATTCTACACAAAAATTTCCTTTGGTACCAAAGAAATGATACAACAAGGACAATCGGTCCCCATGATATTGATGTAGTGGTCCGCAACCCATAAGGGATCAGGACATAATGACTTTCGTGGAGGTCGCGAAGAGATCCTAAGAAATATTCTTGAACAAACAATTTTTTAATTTAAATATTATTTAGAATTTTAAATAAAAGTTCCAATGAAAACGTGAAACTATTTAAAAATGGAAAGAATTTTTTGTATAAATTAGAGACAAAAATTAAGATATTTTTTTGCTAAATGAGTTGCTTTAAGAATTAGCTAGTACTAGCTGCAAGAGACACCAATGAAAGAACCGGTGTTTTGCTTCAATTGAAAATATTATGCAACAATGATCAAATAAAGAAAGTTATTATGTCCAATGAGACAATATTAAGAAAACTTTCCGAAGTGGCAGGGAAAGCAATTAATAAAGAAAAAAGTTCACTTTAATTTGATGAAACTATCGATTACTTACTTTTATTTTTTGTAAATATATTATGCCAAGAACTCTTTTTATAAAGTCGTTTCAATGAACTTTTCGAATTTTAACCATATAATAACATCCTGTGGAATAAGACTTTTTAAAATTTTTTCGAACGGTACGACCTCTCAATGCTGAGTACTCAAAACTTTTATTTCTCAGAGAAGTTTGCGGGCTATAAAAAGAGAATTTGCTTAAACGACTTTATAAGTAATTAAAGACAAAAAAATCCTTTCAATATAAATATCAAAAAAAAAAATGTTAAAATATAGCTTATGTGTTAAATTTAATTTTGAATAAAAGCATTTTACTTGAAATATAGCAAAGTTGGTATTAGAACAATGTTAATCAACACACATTTTTATGTGAAACTATCTTTTTCGTTCTTTTGTCCATCAAAAGAAATAATCGATCCCTTAATGTTAATGATCTTATGAAACAAAAAACCTGTGGCAGTTATTAATATTATTTTATCTTTACATAACATTTTATCAAATTTTTAAACTAGTAAAAGTTATAGTGGGTTCCGATTCAATGACAATTTCAAAAGGGGGTCGCGAAGCAGAATCTTGTAAGAACCCCTGATGTAGCATATTGCGACATATAAATATTACTTTTCTTAAACCAAAATAAAATAATAAACTTCTGCGTTTTTGTTAAAATTTTATTTATTTAAAAGCTTCTAGCTATAAAGAGACCTACAGAAAAAAGGGCGGGAAAGCATATCAGAAGCAGAGAAATAAAAATTAACTTTCTATTATTTACAATTGCGCTCTCAATTCATTTGATATGCACCCCACCACTTTTATTTATCAGACATTTTTGTTAATATTTTTCAACATGCAACTCAATAATCTCTGAATTAAAATAAAAAAAAAATAATTTGAATAACAATTAAAAATCAAACCAAAGCAACCACAATAAAAACAATATTTTGTTGTAAAATGAGACGAATGCCAATGTCGGCAAAGTCCACAAAACTAAAAAAAAGAAAAAACAAAATGAAATAATTAAATTGAAAATTAAAATGAGAATGAGAAATTTTAACTGTTATACAGGTTAATAACAACAACAAAGATGAAAATTCGAAAAACAAACTTTTTTTTTTAAATTAAGTTACAACTTGGTTTTATCAACGAAACAACTTTGAATCGCTTCAAAAAGGAACACAAAAATAAATATTATATTTGGTTTCAAAAAAGAATTAAAAAAATTTTGGAGAAAAAACACAAAGAACCGGATACAACTTCCGGTGTTGAAAAATTCTAAATTGAAAAAAAAACATTTTGCTGTTTTTTAGACATTTTTTTCTCGTGCCACGGACACAAAAAAATACCATTAAAATCTATATGTAAATGAATAAGTTAGTGGCTGTAGAAGAATTGTGGTGAATTATGATTTCAACTATTTGGATAATTGTCAACCAAAAAAATTAAGCACTAAAACATTATTCTATGCGTTACGCATGGCAACACTTTATGAACTTAATTAAAAATTCAAATTGAAAAATTCTTTATAAAAAAAAATTATAATGATTATTAACAAAATACAAAATATTTAGTTTAATTTTTTTTTTTCTTTTTTGGTTATTTCTATTAAGGTCACTATGAACTAAATTGGTTTATAATTTATTTCATTTTTAATTTAGTTTTTTTTTTCTAATTTCAGTTTATTTTATACGTCAATTTTTTTTTTGTAAGCTGTAACATCTAATGACGATCACAATCATGTTTTTTAGATAACTACGTTTTTCTCCATCACATTCCCAAGGAGATCAATAAATATTTTTAAATCAAATTAAAATCGCTTTTAAGGCGATTGCCAAACGCACAGAGAAAGAGTTGTTAAAATGATGAATATAATGATGAAACCCAGAAAAGATACAATAATTTTATTGATAATTTGTATTGCTAGTTTAAGATGGGACGATATTTATGGTAAGTATTAAATTTGAAATATACAAGGTAGAATTTGTGATTATTATTTAAGAGCAGAGGTGTGGTTAATTGGGTGGTGTAAGGGTTAAGCATAGAATATGTACTACAAATTCCATCAGAATAAAAAAAAAGTAAAACGAATGTTTTACGAAAAAAATTAACTCAGAAAAAATTTTAAAACAAATTTTCGAAGAACTCATGTAAAATGAACAAAAACTATTTTGTAAGCAGATAAAAAACATCACCGTGTATAGCCCACTGTAGCGTTGCAACATTCATATTCAAGCGAACAATTGCATACGCTGCTAACACACATTACAACAAACTGTTGTTAAGATTGTGGTTTAGATTGAAATTCCCAGCAGTTTATTTAATTCTCTAATTTGCTCACTTCCACATGTGCAGCTGCAAACATGATGACAATTGACACTTTACTGGCCTTATGATAAACGGGAGGAAGTCGATAGCAAAGAGCCACATCGTAGTTGTAGAGGTCGTGATTTAACTAGCCCTTTGGAGTCGTGGAGGTGATTGTGTGTCCAAAAAAGTGCTACCTCGTAATCGTGACTTTCTAAAACATGGCAATGCTAAAATAATTATTTACTTAGCTATTAAAGTGCCTAGTGGTACCTTAAAGTAATCGGTAAAGTAACTAGTTCGGGGCAGCCACCATTTTTTTTTTTTTTTTTTAATTAGTTCACATTTTTGTTTATAATATCTACTGATCCAAATTGTTTAACTTTTGGCAATAACTAGCAATGAGCACTGTAAAATATTTCCGGTATATTATATCCAAAATATCACAATTTATTAAAGGTTAGTACAAATTTTATACCATATATTTTTTCTACTCAACCGACTTGACTAATTTTCAAATAAATACACAGTCTTTCACGACTGTTTGAATAATTAAAAAAAACAATGAAAAAATTGCAATTTTCAAAAATAAAATAGTAATTTTTCACACAACAAATTGATTTTCATAAAAATCACCATTAAAAAAACTATGGGTGTGTTTTACTGTAGATGAACCCTTCTATACGTGAGTGCTTGATGATTTCTCTATACATCCATCTATCAAAATTTTACTTTTGTGAACAAAATCGTTTAAAAACTAAAAGCAAAAAGCATTTTTTTTAAATTTCCTTTTTATTTAAAACTAGCTGACCCGAGCCGCGTTGCTGGCCCTAAGCAAACATTAGTGTTGTATTACTGAACGATTTAAATTGATATTTTAACGAAATTTACGACCTTTAAATAAAAATCTAAGGAATACCTATTATAAAGTGTTTTTTACAGAAGAATTTAAATATGATGTAGATGTGGGCTCAATCAAAAAATATACGCATATATTTAAGGCAAATTTGAATTTATATTTATTTATTACTTCATCTTAAGGTTAGCGGATAGACAATGTCTTTTTTTTGAACGGAATGATGAGAGCTGTAGTCGAAATTGCAGTTGTAATGGAACGCTGCTTGATTCAAATCAGAACTTGAAGCAATTCTTCTTATGCGTTGATTAAAAATTTTAAAGTTGTTGAATTGCTACATTTGCTCGACGATTTCTCATTGCTAACCGAGCCGTTTCATTTCTCGCCTGCCTTTCTTCCTGCGTTTGTGATGTACGAAGTCGGGCCAAACTAATACGGGGTTGTTCTCGTGCGATTTCTCGTTCATATATATTCAATTGATTGACGATATTACGATAAGTACTTGCATTACGTGTTCGACGCGAAATATTAGATCTACGGGGTCGCGGCATTGTGAATAACACTTAATAACGAATGCCAAAAATACAACAAATGGTTTTAAATATCACAACCTCACTAAATGATGAGCTTTACTTGGAACTTACCGTTTGGAAATAGAATTCTACATCACCACCAGAAAACAAATTGCACAAAAAAGTAAGCGTTTCGATAGAAACAGAAACAGTAATTGTTATAATTTGTATTAAAAAAAATATTTTTAATGATTATTAAGGCAAAGAAATTATGACAAAAAAGAGTTTTTTTTTATCGCGGATTTTTCGCGAATTTTTTTTCGTATTATCCTTTTCTGGCCGGTGACCGGTCCGAATTGGTGAGAATCATCAAAATCGGTCTAGTCGTTCTTGAGTTATAACAATAGTAACTAACATCACTTTCTTTTATATATATAGATGACAAAAAAAAAATAATAAACAAATTCATTCGGAAAAACTCTGTGCAGTATGAGTTCATTTTGAAATCAAAACGATTTTGATTTGTATTCTGCATTGTCTGTGCGAGGCACATATTCTCAAGCTCTCTCAATCTTACTAATACATACTTATTGCAGGAGCTTATGCAGTATGTGTCTATGGGGTTCTCTATCATAAGTACTTACTATTTTCAAAAAATATAATTTAAAAAAAAAATACTATTAAAAAAAAAACAAATTACAGCTTTCAAATAAGTGAGAATGTTACATTCGCCTTGGCCGAATCTATATACCCACCATGCAGTGTTGCCATTTTGGTTATTTTTAACAAAAATTGATTATTTTATTTTTTAATGTGGAGGTGGTGACTTTTTTCCATTTTGGTTATTTTTTCTTTAACCAAAATTAAATTTTTGTAAACTAGATTTAAAGTACTTTGCCAAGAATAAAATGAACATCAAAATGATGTTTTGCAAAAAATCCATTTTATGCAAAAAAGCCATCAACTGACTGCCTAGAACGTTTGATATTATACCTTTGAATTACTTTTTTTGCAGTTATATGAAGTTAAAAGTCTTTTCTGGTAAACAGCACGATTCACGTGTTTTTTTTTTTTTTTTTTTTTTTTTTTTTTGAAAAACATTTGGTTTTTTTATTAAACAAAAACATTTGAATTGTTTTTTCATATTTTTTTTTAATTTATAAAAAACATCCTATTTTGAAATGTTTAATTATTTAATACCAAAAAACATGATAATTTTCCATAGAGGGAAGAAATGTTTAATATTTTTATAAGCGCCGTTGTTCTAAACAGTTAAATTTTAAATATTTTTATCTTTTGAGGATTTTTGACTTATCTAAAAGCAAATTATTAAATCCTGAATATATAAAAATTATATCAACGTTAACATAAATAATTTCAAAATTTTAATTTTGTTTAATTTTTTTCCAATTTGGTTACTTGTTTTTCAAAATTTTGGTTACAAAAAATGTGTTCCCGTGGCAACACTGGCACGGGAACTTTATATGGGAGGAGGACCGTAAAGTAAACGGGCCATGCCCATTTTTTATTTGGACTATTTGTACAAAAATAGTAGTCGGACCAAGACCATTTCTGGATTCCCAGTTTACATTGGTCCTTGAACTATCCGTGCAAAATTTCATTAATGTACATGCTTTTTGTAAAAGATATCGTTCGAAAAATATAAACTGGAGTTACGACAAGCACCCAGTTTTTCTAGTATTTGGTCCATAACTTTCTTATCTTATCTACCTTATAACAAATATTTGTGACAAATTTCGTCCCATTAAGATATCCGCCCCGACCGCTAACTTGATTTCAACAGATAGAGAAACGGACGTCGTTAGATCATCTTAGATTTTCACGAGGACCCAGAATATATATACTTTATGATAATTTTTTGATGGTGGGTATGAAAAGTAAAATTTGAACAATTTGCAAAAAATATTAAACTTAAACAATTTAAAACAAGTTATAGTGCTATACTCTTCACCCATGCTGGCAAGTTATATTAAAAGTAAATATATTTTTAAATTAATGAAACCACAGAAATACCAAAATGAAAACAACATTAATTAAAAAAGCAGATTTTGAAAATTTTAATTAAATTAAACTGATTTAAAAATTCGAAATTCCAATAAAATATTTGTTACAGATTTGTATAAGAACGAAATCCGTAGCTTATACACGGGCTTCAAAAAGTCCAAAAAACGCATTTTGGCCGATTTTTCGGATACCAATAAACCGATTGAATTCATTTCTTCATTTTCCGTAATTTTCCGTACGAGAATGAAGTTGCTAGCTTATATAGGAACTTAGAAAAGTCGAAAAAAAATTTCATGGAGGTATATTCGAATTTTTAGCGAAGAACGAAAACACTAGCCGATATACGAACTTTAAAAAGTTGGAAAAAAGCAAATGTTTGTTGTTTTTATGGGCACGTTTTACGGAGGTATCTTCGGTTTTTTAGCGATATCTTGGCTATTTATGGAACGAGTTTGGTCATTTTTATTAGTGTTCATCTAAGGAAAATTATCTGTAAATTGGTGTATAAAACATATATATCCGATATCTGGGATTTTCTAAAAACTGATTTCAATAGACTTCCCTATCAATAAAGACTTTATATACCCTTCACTCCTATGGTGATGGGTACAAAAATATTTATTATTTTCAATAAAAGTACATTTCTTAAAAAATTTCCATTCTTTCGAAAAGTAAATTTTTTCATAAAAGTACAATTTTTCCAAAATACGAGTAGCCCACAAAAATAAGACGAAAAAGTGACTTAACCTCGGCATTTGATGAAGGGAAGCGAATTTTGCCATATAGCATTGCACATGTTTTGATGCGACTCAAAAATTTTAGATTTTTATTTTAAAAAATCGAAACATATTTAAAGAAAAATGCACCTAAAAACAATTGTATTAAAATGTATTCTTTTGAATCTTTTTTTATTTGTGAAATATTCGTATCTAATCTGATGTAATCACAATTCAAACGCCGTTTAAATCATCGAATTTCACAAATCCTTCCCAGAAATATTGTTATTTAAAGTGAAAAAGCGATATAAAATAGCGAGTTTTCAGAATTTCGTGAAATTAAATTGATATAAATATCCATAGACTATTTGTGTGCTAAATTTTATGAAAATCTGAAGACACTCGGTAAATTTCTGGAAGTTCTTTCATGGAATTATGAATATACAAATAAAAGTATGTTTCGAAAAATTAAAACAAACACGTCCGAATTTTAAAAACCATAGAAACCTGTTTCGGTATAACTGCTAAAAAATCAAATTGTATTATTTTGGCCTTAAATCGTCAAATATTTCTATATAAAAAAATTTAAATATGTAAATTTATTGTGAAAAATTAAAAAAATTTCGAACATATTGAAATATAGTGCGAAATTTCAGTTAGGCCGTTAAATTCGCCACTTAAACCCCTTTTTTAGAAAACCAAATTTTCATATTCTTCCTTTGGCAGAAATATGAAAAAAAATCCAACAAACTCCGAAAAACAGGACTTTTTTTAATTTTGATCCAGCTCATTTGGGCTACCCCAGTGTGTTGTGTGGGTTAAAATGCTGAATGACTGACTATCTTGTAGTGATATCAAATACTTCAGTTTTTAGAAAAAAGAAACAAAAATATTGAAAAAGACAAAGAAGAAAAAAGTAGTTTTATTGTTTTTAGATTCTAACTCAGAGATAAATAAAACTGAAATTAATTACTTAATTACTTGCTTTCATTTTCACATACGATTATTTTGCTTTTTTATGACATACGAATATTTGAAAAAAACCCACAGAAAATTAATTGGAAGTTTGTGAATTCTAAACAATTCTAAAGCTCAGAATATAAAAATTAATAAACAAACCTAATAATGCTTTAAATTCATAATGAAAATAGTAGTAATACTCTAGTAAGTGTAAATATTTGAAATAAAGATTAAAAAATATTAAACAAAAATTCCCCCTTAAAATTAAAATTTAAACCATACACCTCTGCTTATATTTAACTTGTCATCTCTTAACACAAAAAAAAAAGAAAACTATAACATTTATCTCTTACCGGTTTTATCCACTTACTTTTATCCATCTATTTTCATTGTAGCTCAAACAACTTGTAAAAATGGTTTAGGTCGTGTTCTCTACGAACGTCTACCCAACCAACAATTACAAGGCTACGATGATGATGTTGTACGTGACACAGCTCCACCCTTTCGTGTGCTAGAGAAATGTCAAGATCTTTGTTTACGTGATCGCACTGGCTCCAATAATTTGGTGCGTACTTGCACAAGTTTTGATTTTCAGCCTGGTAGTCGTATAACGGCATTTGGTGGCAACATGGAGTACGAAGAATCATTGTGTTATTTGACAGCTGAACAGGCGGGACCTGAAGGTATTGGCAGTTTAATGTTGGTACCGAATAGTGTACATTTCAATGAGATTTGTTTGACATGTAAGTGTTGTTTTTTTTTCTTCTTTTTGCTGAGAATATTTTGTGTTGAAATTTGTGGTTGTTGTGCTAATTTTAGCTAGCCGGCCGGAAAGAGAATGTCCCAGTCGAAGTTATGTATTTGAAAGACATCCTAGAAAGAAACTAAAGTTACCGATATCGGATATAAAAGAGGTAAATGGTTTTTAAATTAAAATAATATTTACATTTACTTCTGCTAGAACATTTGCTTTAAAGATTTTTAGGTCAAATACTTGCCTGATGTGACACAAAAACAAGCGATTTTTTCCTTTTAAACCTTTAAAGTAATTTCCTATTTTTTACACATACTCTCTACAGATTACCGCCGCCAATCGTTCGGATTGTGAAGATAAATGTCTCAATGAATTCTCATTTGTTTGTCGTTCAGCTAATTTTGATTCTACTATGCGTTCATGTACTTTAAGCAGGTACAGAGTGACATATTAAACCAAAACCCAAAACTAGTATTAAATACATTTTTATCTCTTTTTAGATTTACCAGACGCACTCATCCTGAACTCTTAGAAGATGATCCAAATTCCGATTATTTAGAAAATACTTGTCTCAATGCTGAACGTCGTTGTGATGGTTTGGCTGTGTTTGTCAAAGAGGAAAATAAACGTTTAGGTGGACCATTTGAAGTGGACATATTTAATAACATGACTTTGGAAGAATGTCAGACAATGTGTTTGCGTGCAGAAAAGTAAGTGGAACAAAAGCTGATAAATTCTTTATTAAATAGATTATACTAGTTTTTAATTAAAATTATAACTTATTTACTAAATGCGTTTTCATTCTTATTGTTTTGCATGTTTTTGTGTAGATACTTTTGTCGTTCGGTGGAATTTGATGATCAAACTAAACAGTGTATTTTATCTGAAGAGGATTCAATTTCACAAAAAGATGATATAAGTATAAGTTCAAGTCCAACACATCATTTTTATGATCTTGTCTGTTTGGATAACCGTAAGTAATAAGCATGATTAAGTGTGTAGATGAAGTGTGCTACTGAAAAGAAAAGGAGAATGGATGCCTGTAATAAATAAGAGAAAATTAGTAATTTTCTTTGAAAATTAGCAAGTATATTTTTAAAAAAATTCTAGCTTCTAAGCAAAATACTTTGGATGTCATGTTATGAGTTAAGAAGCTAATAATGGCTTCTCACTACTTACACATTAGTTGAATAACCCATTATTTTAACACAGTGATGACATTTGAGGCAACTACTTACCTAATCTTATTACAAGTAGACATTTTAGAATGCCATTACAAGAACTAATTACTTTCATACTCTTCAATAACTCTTTGATTTTAAAATATTATTGAAGTCATTATTAGTATAAACAATAAGAACTAATTAAATTTTAGGTTACAAATAACTAATAAAATGTCAGGATATAAAAATTTGTAAAAAGATTTTATAAATTTTAATTACAGATTTCAAAAACTTAAAAATAACCAAAAACTCTACCTTTTCATATTTTTATCACTTCTTTAAATGTATGAATTGGTAAACAGAATTAAAAAAAATCAATAAAAAGTTGCATTTTCAAAAATCTGAACATAAATAAGTAATTACAAACTGGGTTACAAATAAGTACTAAATAGAATACTTCTATGTAACGCAGCCGGTATGTTATTCTACATCGGTAACTACATGACATTACGAAGTTTTTTTAAATTTTTGCTGGGTTTTTTGAAAAGTGGTATTCTCTTTGAAAATTATCACCTTGTTTTTTTCTTTTTTTTTTTTTTTGAAACTACACCATTTTTAAGAGAAAATGAAAAAATTCTAGTTTAAGTTGAGAATTTTTACTTAATATTGAGAAAATTCTAATTGAAATTGAGAATTTCAAGTTAATTTGGATTTTCTCAATATCAACTAGAAAGTCTCAATTTCATTTGGATTTTTCCCAATATTAAATTGAAATTATCTATTTCATATGGAATTTTCTCAATACTCACTGCAATGTCTTACTTTCAATTGAAATTATCTCAATACCAACTTGAAATTCTCAATTTCAATTAGAATTTTCTCAATATAAAACGGAAAATCTCAATTTTATTTAGAATTTTCTCAATTTCATTTGGAATGTTCTCAATTTCTCTTAGGAATGGTGTAGTACTTTTTTGAAAATTAATACTTTTTTAGAATTGGTACCTTTTTACGAAAGTTGAGGTTTTTAGAAAATGTTTCTTTGTTAAAAAATTAGTTTTTCATTTTTTTTTTTTTTTTTCTATGTAAAAATGAATTTTTTTTCGAAAAATTTCCGTTTTATTGTTTTTTTCTTTTTCAAATTGATATTCTGTACTTTTTCTTGAAGATATTTATTTATTTATTTTTTAATTTGATATAATTTTTTTGGTCATTTTTATTACTATTTTTTTAACACGTGTACTTTTTTGAAAATTAGTACATTTTTTAATTTTTTACTAGTTTTTCTTTTAATTATTTATTTATTTATTTTTTTATTTTATTTTTTATTTTTTTGCAGTGATACTTTTTTTGAAGAATGGTACTTTTTACAAATTAAAGTTGTTTTATAGTCTTTTTTTGGAAAATTGGCACTTTTAAAAATCAGCATTTTTGAAATTAGTACTTTTTTAGATGGTAATTTGGTTAACAAAATTTAACACCTTTTTGCAAAATGTTTACTTTTTTTAAATTGGTACTTTTTTTAAATTGATTTATTTAGCAAAAATATTAACAAATTTTCAAAACTTTTTCAAAAACATAAATTTTTTGGAAAAATTGTTTTTTTAATTAGTATCAGTTTCAAAATAAATACTTTTTGGCAAAATTAGATTTTTTCAATAAAATGAAGTCTATATCTAAGTTTGTCATTTTATACAAAAGTCCTAAAATAGACATCCAGGACCTCAAGATAAAAAAAATTTGTGATTGTTATGATTAAAAATAACTTTTGAGAATATTTGTCTATCCATCTGGATACCTGTCCGTAAGTGTGTTGAAATGGATTTTTTGAAGCTCATAATATGTTTTATGGCATCAGTAGATGAACAATTAGATTTCTTGGTTTCCTATATTTTGACCTTATACGATAATGCTATTCCTTTGAAAAGAAACAAGATCATGACGCAAAAAATCCATGATTTACTGCGGATATAAAAGAAGCAATAAAATTTACATATCAACTTTATTTCCGGTAGAAGCGCTTCAAAACTTTAAACCTAAAACTCGAATTTCGTTCTTCCAGAAAAAAATTTAATATAATGATACGAATAGCTAAGACAAATTATTACTATTACTCCAACAAATTTAGTTCCGCAATAGGTTCCAAAAATACTTCGAAAATTATTAAGGAGATTGGTATTGGAAAGGAAAACAAAGATAGTTTCTGCCCTATTGACGTTAATGGGATAAATAAGATATTCACGAATACACCTTTGACTACATCAGATGCTGTAACAAACCATTATGATTTAAATTCACACAGTTTTCGAATTTCCAATCTGACATGCTATCTAGTTTGTCCTTAAGAAGATCCTGTGGAATTCGATGATATCTATCCTAAGTTCATAAAATAATATTACCTTATATAACACATCTCTTCAACACCATCATAACAACTAGTACTTATCCTACTAAATGGGAGTATGCGAAAATAATACCAATACCGAAATCGAATGCTGAAGATCGGCCAATAGCAATACTAAGTTACTTTTCAAAAGTGTTCGAAAAGGTGTTGTACTCGTATAAGCAAATGACAACATATATATGAACAAAATTTGATGACTCTCCTAAACACAGCTGTTTAACAGCCATAGCCAACGTTACGGAAAACATAAGAAGAGAGCTCGATGAGTGTAAAAAGACTTTTTTAGTCTTACTTGATCATTCGAAGGCGTTTAACACAGTCAATTATCAACTCCTCTGCACAAAGTTAAAATACCGTTTTAATTTTTTTCCACCTCAACAAAATTAATATCTTCATATGTCTGCGAGAGAACTCAATCTGTGTATGTTAATAGTGTAATTTCAAAATCGTACCTCAAGACTCAATAATGTGACCTTTATTGTTCTCCCTTTATTCTAATGATCTACCTCAAAAATTATCAAACAGTATGATACACATGTATACTGACTGTATACTCGTATACATTAATAGTTCCTTAGGTTCTGTAGAGAAAAATGTTGAAAATTTGAACAAGCATTTGAATAAAATTCATCGCTGGGAATTTAAAAATGGATTTTGCCTTAATCCTCAAAAATCGAAGTGCTTGATTATACATAAAAAATTTCAGCCTATTCCGAGCTATAACATATTGATAAATAATCAAACTATTGAAATTGTTCATAAAGTAAATAATCTTAGTATAGGGTTCAATAATAACTTAACTTGGTCAAGCCACATATATTCACTTATGATTCAGATTCATATAAAATTAAAAACATTCTGGATGACTCAATATTTTACACCACCTACAATAAGAAAACTTCTTGCAAAAGCATATTTAATTCTGAGTTTGATATATTGTTATGAGCTTTTTAGATATTGTGACAACTCCAGTATGAGGAAACTATAAGACCTTTATAATAATATTATTAGATATGTACATGAGCTAAAAAACTATGATAGTGTCTCCCCTTTTTCGAAAAGCCTATATGGAATTTTTTTCAGAGACTTAATCAATGTAAAGATACTTTTATTTATTCATAAAATAATTTATACCAAAGACCCTAAATATTAATTTATGTATTTATGCCCAAAAATTTAATTTTTTATATTGTAATTTTTATATTTTAATTTTTAATTTGAAGTTTTTTTAAGCCTAAGAGCTAATTTCAAAATTTGTTTTCTATATCTTTAATCCTGATTATTGTATTCATATTTATGTGGCTCGTATACAATTATAAATGTATGAATTGGTAAATAAAATTAAAAAATCAATAAAAAGTTGCATTTTCAAAAGTCTGACCATAAATAAGTAATTACAAACTGGGTTACAAATAAGTACATAATATAATACTTCTATGTAACGTAGCCGGTATGTTATTCCACATCGGTACTATAATTATAAGATTTTGTTTTTCTGTGCAGGGTATCAATAAATAAATACAATAAAAATAAAAAATTAAATAATCTAATATATACATTTCCTTTTTAACAAATATACGACTTATAGTCTCGAAAATCTTGGTATTGAAATGCAGCGCAATCCGTTCAGGGATGGCTTAGTTATAAACAATTTTCTAAAGTAACCACAAAAATTTTTTAAATTTTCTTTGTCCAAATTGAATAACATTTTTAATCTCACATGCAACAATATGTACCCAGCAAAAACTTTGCTTTCCTGGTAAGCTAGCAGATATAATTGGAAACAAAAACAAACTACTTATTTTTTGCCTGAATAACTAGTTATTTTTGTTCGACTTGTCCACAAATTCATGTAGTTATTTTTTGACTCTAGGTGTACTCAAAAATATGTACCTAAACGAAAACAAAAAAAAAAAAATTTGCCGTCAGTGAGACTCGAACTTGGACCCACACTAACTATTCGTTTTTACTGACTAACGTCTTACTCAGTACACCATCTCGCACATAGCATCCTAAGCGATAAAAACTCTATTTAGTTTAAAATATCTTTTTAGACATTTTGTTATAAAAAACTAACAGCTTCAGAATGGGGTTGAACCAACAACCTTCTGGTTGTTAATCCGGCGCTCTAGCCAACACATCCACGTGATTGCAGTATTACTGTACTATTATACTATTGATTACTTATTAATGTAATACAGAGTGGGCAAATAATAATGACGCCTCATTACCAAGAAACTACTTTAATAAGTAGTTGTTATTACCGAAAACCAAAAAGTTTTTGCTGGGTAAATATTTTTCTATCGAATAGTTGTGAGACTAAATAGTCTAGAAGCAGTGTTCTAGACTAGAAACCGTTGAGCCTAGATTCGACTCCTAAAAATGTTCATATATCATTTTCAGGAATTTATAAGTATGTTGTAGGTCTTGAGTTCGATCCCTGACCAAGACTTAAAAAAATATATTATATCAAATATATAATATATCAAATATATTTACACTTTTTAATATTTTTTGAAAATTTGAAAATGAATTTAAATATTGTTGTTAATAAAGTACTTTAAAATAAATGTTTAGTTGTTGTAATGGCTGAGATGTGTAGAGGAGATTGTGGTAATTTCTAAAAAAAATAGCAGTATATATTTCTGACATTAAAGAAAAGTTCTTATGCATTTTTCATTTTAAAAAATATTTACAAACTTTTTTTATATTTCAATATATATATATATATATATATATATATATATAAGCCAAATATGAGCCAAAATCTTGTCATCACGATAGTATATAATCTTGTGACATAAATTCAACTTTAATAAGTCACAAAAATCTAAAAAGAGTCACAATGAGATTTAAATGAAGATTTAAAATGGTACATCATTTTTGAAATTTATAGAAGAGTATGGAAATTGTTAAAAAATCGTTTAATCTTTAAGAAGAAGATAAGGAATCACATTTTTTAAAATTTAATTAAGTATATCTCCTAAACTAAAGTTCAGGAAAAAATAATTGTTTGCGCAACCAAATTTCAAAGTGTTGGCTTAAGTTTCCTGAAGAAATAAAAAATATACATATTTTCTTATTCAAAAATAATGAATTTATTTAAAGACATGTATTGCTGTGGTACTTTTTCGTGTGTCATGTGTGGCAGGCAGTGTATAATATAGAAATATTTGTAAGAGAAATTAGAGAGAATTTGTCATAAAAATTAAATATCATTGAAAACATTTGCAAAATTCTCAGTAGTCATATATTTTTCCGAGAAAGTATTACATTTTGAAAGGTAATGATGTTTTCATTATAAAAAGTTTAATTCATTGGTTCCATAATTGTTTCTGTAGCAAAACTCGCGATTTTAGAAAAACAATACCTACAAAAATTTGATATTCTTTAATTACATAGAAAATTCAATACAAAAGTAAAATTAATAATAATGTAGTCTGGTAATATTTAGAAATCGCATATCATATTACAGAAAAACAATTGTGGAACTATTGAATTAAACTTTTTATAATGCGAACATCATAAGGTTTTAAAGGATCATACATTCTCGACGAACATAACAGTGGTTGCTGAAACTTTTGCAATTTCGCTTCAAATTCTCTTTATTTTCATATAATGATAACTTCTAACTAAGTAATATACTTTCATTTAAATCTCAATTTATGTCTGAAAGATTTTTTCATCATTTTTGTCAATATTTTTACACCCGTATTCTTTTAAATTTAAAATGAACTATATTTGTAAATTCAGCAAAAATGTAATTTAATAAAAGTAAAGTTTTAATGAATTTATATTTTGAATTTATATATTTATGCAATATAGATTTTTTGAAGCGCATAAAAGATTCAGCCCAGTCGAATATAGCAATTCCATTTTTTTTTTTTTTTTTTTTTTGAAAAATTTAAGTTTTCAAACAGTACCTTTTTTACTTCGATAATTTTGGCAAAATTAATAATTTTTGAAATTATTATTTTTTTTAAACATTTAACCTTTTTTAGAATCGAATCAGATTCTTGGAGAATCTTTTTCCTTTTTTTAATGTTTACATAACAAAATCAGTACTGCTTACGTTTTTTTTTTTTTTTTTTTTTTCAAATAAAAATATGATACTTTATTTCAAAATTTTATACCTTTTTTTGAAAAAAAAAGTAATTTTTTTTTTTTTTTTTTTTGGAAATGGAATGGTACAAATATTTTTTTATTAGTTCTTTTGTTTTAAAATGCGGATATTTAGGTACTTTTTGAAGATTTTTTTATTGAAATTGACACTTTATTTCGAAAATTTGCACCTTTTTTTAAATAAAAAGTCTTTGAAAATACATTGTTTTATTTTTCAAAAATGAGTACTTTTTCAATTAGTCCTTTAACAAAAAATGCGAATATTTGCTCATAAATCAAATATTCTTGAATCAATTTCGATGATTTTCGTTAGAAAAAATTCTGATGAGCTATTAGGAACCCAGATTAATAAACGAAATGACAATCTTATATATTTTTATCTTTTCTTATATACTATAACATTTATTTTGTTTTCCTTAAAACTTTAAGAAATAAATATATATCTCTTGTTTAGCAACCTTCCCTTTTCAAATTATCAAAGTAGCAGTAGCCCAACACAATTCTTCTCTAATGCTAATTAAATTTTAATGTCTTTCCTCTAATTTTGTGTATGCATGAAAAAAAATATATGCATATGATTCGTTTATTTATAGAACGTGCAACAGATTATCCGGATAACTCAGTGACATCGCATCTCTTTTCAAGTGGTCGACGGCCAGATACAGCATTTCAACGTTATCGCAATTCACGTTTGGGCGGAGAGTTTCATTCAGAAATAACAGGACGTTCATTAAGCGAATGTCTGGATGAGTGCTTAAGACAAACTAGTTTTCAATGCAGGTAAATTAAAAACTCTTCTAGACGAAACATTCCTTACCTACTAAATACGCATAACAACGCTCACACTAAATATGATAATTTTTTTTTTTGTTTAATTAAAGATCCGCAGTGTATAGTGACCGTTTTCGTACATGTCGCTTGAGTCGATATAATCAAAAGGATGGCATGCGTATAATTTATGATGCGGACTATGATTATTATGAGAATTTAATGCGTAAGTTAATAACGATGACAGAAAGTTTTTTAATATTTGTACAATCATATTAAAAATTTAGTTAACGTGGTGGGAGCTGGCAACAGTAATGACGGTCATGGTGGTACTAGTGGCTCAGGTGGTGGCGGTACGATAGGTTCTGTTAATGGTAATCGTCCTTCTGATCGTCCTGGTAATAATTGGAGTAATCCAAATAAAAATGATGATCGTTATGGTGGTAATCGTTATGGTCCAGGCGGGAATAGAGTTCCTGACGATATACCTGGCTCTTTAGATGTTTATGGTCGTCCGTCTTATGATCGTTACCCGGATTCGGGTCCTAATGATTATGGTAAGTGTTTTTTCACAAAAATAATTAAAAAATTTTTTCCCACAAATAAAAAAAACTAATTTCTAATTCTTCACTATTCTTTTATTTTTGGAAATTTTCACGTTTTTTTAACATAATTAATAACTAACCATCATTTAACTCACTAACCATAATGTTAGATCGTTATCCGGGTGGTGGTTTGCCTAGACCTGGTCTAGGTGATCGTTATCCTGGTGGTGATTACAATGATGATCGTGATCGTAACAGAGATAGGGATAGAGATCGTGATCGTTATCCTCTTAGTGGAGGTTTATATGAGGATGATCGTTATCCTTTGGACAGAGATCGCAATCGTTTCCCTGGCGATCGTGATCGTGATCGTTTCCCTGGCGATCGTGATCGCGATCGTTTCCCCTTGGGAGATCGAGGACGCTATCCAGCTGATAGAGACCGTTATATGCCAATAGGTGATAGAGATCGTTATCCTGGTTCTGTGGATAGAGATCGTCCACCCTATGATGATCATTATCCTGATCGCAATCACGCTCGTTATCCTTATGATGATCTTATGCCTCCCAAAGATCGTTATGCTGATCGCTATCCCGGAGGCAGTTACAATGATCGTTATCCTAATGAAGGTCGATATCCACCTCGAGATCGTTATCCTGTGTATCGTCCTTCAAATGGTCATTATCCTCCTGTCAAAGACAATAACTTGCCCGTGGATTTACCCCATACTAGACCCTATCCTCCAGATGATGATGTTCCCTATCGCCCTTACTTGCCGGGTAGTCGTTATCCAGATGATCGTTATAGTGGCAGATATCCCTCACGTTATCCGCCCATACGAGAACCCTTAGGGGGAGGCTCTCCGGGTCGTGACGCTCCAGAAGGGTTTCCTGATAGAAGATTTAGACCTTCTTCGTATGAATCGCGATATCCTATATCTCCCGACAGTGCCAGAGGTCCGGTACCCCCAGGGCGTTACGGTCCCGATGATCGTTATCCACCCGAAGAAATCATACATAGTGCCAGAAGACCCGAACCAGATTCAGCTAAACGTTATCCACCTCCACTCATACCAGAACCGGTTGGTAAATATCCTCCGTCCTCACCAAATCGCTTACCGGTAGGTACAGACCGTTATCCCGTTGATATATACAAATATGGAAATCGTTTTGGTGGCCCCAGTACCAGTGGTGTAAGACCAGGTAATATTGTACTAAACAATTAATAAACTAATGATTTTATTTAGGAATCTCACACATCTTGTTAGCAAAGAATGAATTAAAAATGTCTCAAATTGCTTTAGGTTATAAGCGTCCACCTCCTCCCCCACCTTATTATGACCTGGACTATGAGGAACGCTATGGCGACCGTTATGCTCCCTATGATCGTGACTATGATAGACCTTTAAGTCGCAGACCTGTAGTAAATCCTGGTGGCAGCGGAGGTTATATGGGCTATGACAATCCCTTCAATCGTCCCTACCATAGTGGTGCTGGTGGAGGTGGTCCCAGTTCTGGTTCTCTAACACCCTTACCAAATGATCATCCTATACCAGGAGCTTTGCCACCACCACGTCCTCATCCTATATCACCTTATGGTGCGCCGGGACCTGTAGGTTTACCACGACCACCCATTACCCGCTGCGAAGAAAGTGATAATTTTAAACAAGTGGCAGCACGTCACAAAATGAGAAGACATTTTATAAGAAGATCATTGGTGGTGCCTTCGCTCATACAGTGCGAAAGAGAGTGTGTGGAGGCTAGAGATTTTGTGTGCAGAAGTTTCAATTACAGGTAAGTAAAAAAAAGGAGGGAAAGAGAATTTAAATATAAATTTATTTTTAAAATATAGAGACTCCGTGGCTTCTAACTATGACGATCGTGATATACCTAATTGTGAGCTAAGTGATCGTGATTCTCGAGAACTAGATGTTCATGATCCCAATTTATTTGATGCCGCCAATTATGATTTCTATGAGCGAAGTATGGGACGCAGTGATGGTGAATGTATGGATGGTAAGTTTACTTAAAGAAAGAGAGAAATTGTTGTACATTTTTAATATTTACCTGAAAAAAAAAACCAAAGTCACCCAAACTTGCAACGAAGAAGGCATGGAATTTACCATAAGAACCCCAGATAGCTTTATGGGTCGTATTTACACCTATGGTTACTATGATCGGTATGATAATTTCAATTTAGAAGTTTTAAATTATTAATTATTAAAATACTTCTTTAGCTGTTTCTTCCGTGGCAATGGTGGCACAGTCAATGTCTTGCGCATTAGCGGTCCTCAGGGTTATCCCGATTGTGGTACTCAACGTGTAAGTTTTATTTTAAAATAACTGATCCATTGATATATTTCTTAATTAATTTTTTTTTATTATTACCAAGTACGGTGACACCCTTACCAACATTGTGGTCGTACAATTCTCGGACAATGTCCAAACCAGCCGTGATAAACGCTATAACTTAACTTGTGTTTTCCGTGGCCCTGGCGAAGCTGTTGTTACCTCTGGCTACATTGGAGCTGGGTATGTTCCAAAATCAAGCAATTATGTTGATGTTTTAATTTGGGAGTTAGTTTGAAAAATAAATTTTACTTTGGAGTTCTAGTTTTGGATTAGCCAAAACTAGCTGACTAGTTTAACTTTTTAAGTGCAGAATTTCATGAAATGTTTTATTATTTAAAAAAAATGCAATAATTTTTATCGTATTTGAAGTAAGTTAAGGCAGAATTTTTTAAATAAATTTTGCAATTTGTCACCGGAGTGAAATATAAGCTGCAGTTGGGGAAAGCTGTTGAATATGATTCTAATGTTAATAATGTATGTGTATTTCTTCAAATACAGTAAACATTAAACTAAATTCAAGGTCGGGACAGTGATCAAGATGGCAATAATTCCCTTTCGGAGATACAGCTGGGAAAGATTTTTTATGCCAATGGAAGATAAATACGTAGTTCGATTCGATAGGAAAAATTCCAAAAAAAAAAAAAGATTTATTCTCCTGTGTTACCTTCTTTGTATTTGGAAGGAAATTGAAATGACTACGTTAATAACTTCCTTCTCCTTTACCGTCTTTTTTCGAATGCTTTCAGGCCAAAAAAAGTTTTAGTTGATATTTAACGATGACTACAGGATAACGTAGAATAGGGATTTTAAAGCAACTTAAAATCAAGGATCTTTCCGCCTCCCTTATATCTCGAACTTCCCAGTTGTATATGCAAGTTATACTCATAATTGATAAGTATTAATACTATTTCATCGCTCAAAATAGGGAGAGAAAAATTTTCTTCCTTCACTACATAGATAACTTCACTTTCATACTTTCATTAAATAAACTTGCATCACTTTCAAATTCGTATTAATATTTTAATGCGGGGAGAACAAAGTTCTCAGTGAAAGTTGCTTATCCTTATACTTGATTAGTATTAATATGGCAACATTGTTCAAAATATAGGGAGTACAAATTGTTTGTTTCCTTCCCTATGGATCTATACCTGTGGAAACAAAATACAGTTTTTTCGGTAAAATACAGAAAAAAAATTACAACGCATATAAACTTGTAACATTTTCATTCCATTTGCAGTTTTGAAGCTTCCCAAGTCATTTATTTTGTCGCTTTATAAGTGTTAATAACTGCCTTATCCTGCAAAATAAAAGAAGGATGATCATTTGAATAAGATACAGAAGGAGTGATTTTGATTTTTACAATTGGGCAGAAGTAGCCAATGGTCTTGAAAGGGGTGATTCTTTTTAATTCGAGTTCGTTACCTAATACTTACAGAAGTAACCATCTCTCGTTAGATATTTACTCCTCTTGGTTAACTCGATCAATTATGGCTACTTGCTGATTCCTCAATGTTTTTCTTGCTTATTGCTAGACCACCTACAATGCTAATATACGATAAAGACGATTTGAAAATATTTTTTAAACGTAAGTTTCATTAAAATACTTCAAGCAATCAACAGATTTATTAAACATTTAAGCTTTAAATAAGATTCTTTTTTACAAACGTCAAATATTTATAAATTTAAATATGACAGTGCCTTCGATTTTAATTTTAAATTTGGTTGCATTTTCAGTAGTCCACTGATATTCCATTGAACATTTAATGTTTTTTTTTTACGTAAATCAGACTTAATAATATTTAAATTTATATACTTATTATAATTAAATCAAAACGCCCCTGCTTTTAGTTGCAGCAATTCAACGTTTTTTTTAAGCTTTATTTACCCATGATCAGTTTACAAATTAAGCTTTTCTTACAATTTATAACAAACCCCCAACCAAGTTAAACATATTTTTAGGCTTAAGTACAAATAACAAAAGCTTTTAAAAAGCTTACTCTTGTTTTTATTTTTATTAAATTATAACTTTAACAGTATTTGTTATTTCTAAAGCATGAACTGTAGACAATTGCATGATTGCCAAACTCTTTTCTATTAATATTTTTAAGTAGAAAGCTGACTAATCCCCGTATTTAGAAAAAAATCTTTTTGAAAACAAAATGTAAGCGCAAAAATGTTTTTATTCACTTTAAAAGAATAAAAACGTTTAAAGAAAAACATTTTGTTTAATTACAAACTATTTGATGTTGTAAAAAGTCTTTCTGATTCCGATAGATCTGGCAGTCCCATACCCATTGAATATTTACCAGCCGAAAATACTTTAAGCTCTAAGGTGCGTTTAAGTATTTTGTATCAGGGAAGACCAACTACCACTATAGCGGTGGGAGATCCTTTGACATTCCGTTTAGAAGCTTTGGATGGCTACAATCATGCCACAGATATATTTGCTACAAATGTAGTAGCCAGAGATCCTTATACGGGCCGAAGTATACAGCTAATAGATAGATTTGGGTAAGTGTTATATATTGAGTAAATATTGAAGAATATATGTAAAACCTTTTTTTTAATTAGTTGCCCGGTGGATCCTTATGTTTTCCCTGAGTTGGATAAACTACGTGATGGTGATACTTTGGAGGCCCGCTTTAATGCTTTTAAAATTCCCGAATCTAATTTCTTGGTATTCGAAGCTACCGTACGTACTTGTCGTGATGGTTGCCAGCCGGCTTACTGTCCAGGACCAGCGGGCAGACAAGAACCTTCTTTTGGACGCCGTAGAAGATCTTTAAACGAAACCGAACTATTAGAACAAGAAGAAGTTGAAGAACAAGAATTAAATGATGATTCCGTGGATCCAATAGCCGAGAGATTAATAGATGATTTGACGGAATTAAATACAACTACTTTAACCGCCACTTTGGGAGAAAATAATAAAAGTAATAATTTCTATTGAAAGAAATATCAAAAATTAATAATTTCTTTATTTTTATTTTAGACAACACCAACGATTCCGAACCCGAAGAACCCGAACAAGTGCGAGAAATGATAGAGGTATTGAGTTTTAACTAAATTAAATAAAAAATCATAAACTTTTAAATATATTTTTAAAAGGTCTTTGAAAGTCGTGAAGAAATCGAAAAAGAATCATACCCCCGCAAACTGGTGGCACCTGTGGAAACCGTATGCCTTACTCCCTCCGAATATCATGGTCTTATAACAGCCATTATTTTATTGATGATTTTACTGCTAAGCATTACTTTGGTTTCCGGTTTAGCTTATAGACGTTATTGGAAAACTATGTCCAAAAATCGTTTAGCCGATCGTCATTCACCCATACACTCTTTGGGGCACTCATCATCTATACGCACTCATGAACGTTTTAGTGAAATCGGTCATATTCCCAGTGGTTCGGGTAGTTCGAATGCAACCTCGTCATCTTCATCGAATCGTGCAGGAAATGCTTTCCGTTCAAATGTCTCCATGTTTGGTGGTAGTCTTCATAAGACATTTGCTACTGGGTGGGTAATTATTGTTCGTTATCGTATCTAAAATATTATTGTTTAAAATAAATTTTCTTAATAAAATATAAATTTTAGGAAATTTAAAAAATACTTTCCTTAATAAATTTTCATTTAATTTAATTTTTTGCAGAAATTTAGCCCGAATGTGTCAATTGCCAGTAATGAATCCCATGCGCAATAACACTCTTGGACCCAACCAATTTGAAGATCCCAGTGAACCTATTTATACAGATCCCTCATTGTTTGAACGTTCCAGGTTTGTACAAACGACGGCACAATCAAAAATGTTACAACAACAATCACAACACAATAATGCTCAGCTACAAAAACAATTAGCTTTAGCTTAAGAGAATAAAGTGAAGTGACCCGAAGTGAAAATGATTGGAATTCTTAAAAAAAAGTTATAAGTAAAAAAACATAACAGGTCAGCTTTTAAAACAAATTTAAATCTAAATAAATTAATCCTTCTAACCATTTACTAAAAATTATATGTTGAAATGATGAAATTAACTTTCGACACCAGGTAGCTTCAAAAAAAATTTATATATAGTTGAGTCAACTCAGTAAAAATAAAAATAATTTAAAACTAACATTTAAAAAAAATCTATATGTATAAGTAACCCAGCAACATTTTAAAGAAGAATTGAAGAAAAACCGAGTGAAAATACTAATATGTATGTATGTATTTTAGTATTTATATATATATATATATATATATATATATATATATATATATATGTATGTATGTATCGATTGCTAACTTTCTTATATCACTCAATCAATTTTGAATTGCAAACAAAATAAAGAAAAAAAATTTCAAGTGAAATGTACTGATGCACAGTAGTGGAGCCTATCAATAAAATAAAATGGTAATAATGTAATAAATCTATATCTCTTAAACTATTGGTTTCTAACCTGATCAACTTGAAATTTCGTTAAAAATTTCACCATTTCGTCCAATGCTGGACGTAGGATACAATTCTCAATCATATCAAAATTACTTTCTTAACCATTTTTGAAGCCTTGTATTTTGAAATATGTAAAACAAATAATATTTTATTTTTATTAATTAAATTTTGAGAAAAAAGTATAAGAATTATAGAATACTTTTTCGTAAAAAAAAAATATATACATTTTTATTACTCATTTTAAAATGATGACTTTGACAATTTCTCACGGCTAGTTAAATTGAGATAATTCAAAAAACTTTCAACACATTATTTTCGAATGTATTAAGAATTCAGGATATTTTTTTAGAAAATTTACTCCAATACTGGGGAAACTAATCGCGAAAAATCAAGAGAAATCAATATAAAGTAAATATTTTTTTAACTGTAAGAAATAACCTAGTAAGCATGTTTTTTATTTATCTAGTTCTTCTTAAAATTTGAAAATCATCGCAATAGAACTTAATTTTTAGAACTTTCATCCTCTTAAAGCTTTTTCATGACCTAGGTGGTAAATTTTGACTCCCTGTATTACAACAGGCTGTAAGATTCAGTCTTCCTTTACAACATTCTCATACATTTCAATTCGATTCAAAAAGTAATTTAAGAGATACAGATTTATTTTTCATTTTTTTTACAAGCACAAATTTTAAAAACAAAAGCGTTTCGGAAAAGCACTTTGTTCTCTTTTTAAATTCATAATTTCGGACGTATAGACCAAAATATTTGTTAAGATATAAAATTCGACTCTCATGGATTCTTCAATTTCACATTGTTTCCTTTGAAAAAAAAAGATAATAAGAAAAAAGTAAAAAAAATGCTAGAAAAAAACTGAAAAATTCAACTTTTTTGAAAACCTGAACTTTTAAGAAAAACTGTGCTTTTAAAAATCGTACTTTCTAAAAATTGGTACTTTATTAAAATTTTTAAAAATTGTTTTTTTTAATTATTACATATTCCTTGTTAAAATTGATACTTTTTTGAATATTTATACCTTTTTGAAAATTGGTATTTCTATCAATTAATACTGTTTTTAAAAATTGATACCTTTTTGAAAATTTGTACTTTTACGAAAATTGTCACCTTTTTTAATTTTTTAAAAATTTTTATTTCTTTTAAAAATTAGTACTTTTGTTTTTTTTGTTTATTTGAATATGAATACACTTTGTTTCAAAATCGATATTTTGTTTCAAAATTTATTTTTGAAAGTTGGTACTATTTTGAAAATTGATATTTTTGAAATTAATACTTCTTTGGAAAATTGGTACTTTTTTGGAAAATTTTTACCTTTTTTGAGAAATTGGTACTTTTAAAAAATTGTATTTTTTTGCTTTGTGGAGGTTAATTTAAAAGTCTTGTTTAAATTTTTAAATTAGTAGATAACTTTTTGAAAAAATTAAGTTTTTTTGGGAATTGTTACTTTTTGAAAAATTGTGATTTTCTTGGAATACATATAATATTTTTTTATAAAATTGGTACCTTTTTTGAAAATTGGTACTTTATTGATTTTTTTTCTAATTTGTAATACTGTTGCTGTTATTAAAAATGGGTATTTTTATTAAAAAAAAATTCTTAATTAGAAATTAATGCTCTTTTCCAAACCCGGTTTTGTATCCTTTAAAAATTGGTACTTTTGGAAAATGTGTACTTTTTAATTAAAATTTTTCTAATTGTTAACATTTTGATGATTCGTAGGTACTTTTTTCGAAAATTGATAAATGTTTCAAATTTAGTATGCACCTATTTTTTTGTATTTTTTTCGAAAATTCATAATTTTTTGATTAGAGCATTTTTTTAAGTTTCAACTTTTGAATATTTATTTTTATTACTTTTTTTTTATTGGGAACCCTTTGGAAGGTTTATATTTTTTATTGAAAATCTGTACATACGTTTTTCAAGTTCAGGTATTTTTTATTGTTATTTTAACATTTATTGTACTTTTTTGAAAAATAATACTTTTCTTTTTTAAAAACGATTAGTTTTTTAAGTCTTCTTTTAAAACTGATTTTTTTCACAATTAGTACTTTAAAAAAATATGTACTTTTCTAGGAAATTGGTACTTTTGTGCAAATTGCTCTTTTATACTTTAAAATTATTAAAGGAAACTTAGTTTTTAGAAAAATATAATTTAAAAGAAGTTTTTTTTCATTAAAATTGCGATTTTTAATTAAAAATACTAAAAATAAAAAAAAAATAAATAAGAAAGATATAGTCGGTGAAACCCGTAATATGACACCCTACGTAATATTAAGCCTGTGTCCAATTGTGGACTTTTGGCTGATTCCCGAAAGTTGTCCTAATATAAGAGCCACGGTTAAATATGAACCGATCATCGTTAAACTTAGCACTAAGATTTATACTCATATACAACTTACTTGCACCGAATTTCATAAAAAATTAAATATTTAAGGGATTTATAATCGTTAACCTCTATTCTGGACAGATATTTGTATGGGGGCAATGTGCGAAAATAATTATTAGTGACAAATTTCAAAAAAATATCTTCAAAATTTCGACATGTACTTTGTTCACAAGATTTACACGGACAGCCAGACGTACATCGTTAAACCGACTCAGAAAGTGATTCTGAGTCCATTAGTATACTTAAAGGTGGGTCTAGGACCAAAATGTTATTTCGTTACAAACATCATCACTAACGCATAATACCCCAAAAAGCTATGGTGGTAACAGCAAATAAGAAATTGGTTTCTTCGTTGTTGAAATACTAACATTTTAGCCTGTTTAAGGCAATTTTATGAATCAAAACAGGCTAGAAAAAAACTAGAAGAAAAAGCCTTAAAAAGGCTAAACTGGCAACACTGCTTATTAAAATCACTTGATGCATCAATTTAATGATATCCGTCTATGTAATCAAATTACAGATCGCATTTTTTTAGAATAATTTAATGAAATTTGGCACACACTGTAATCTTTTGAACCAACTAAGAACATTTACTCAGCGGGAAAGTATGACAGTGCTTCATCCTTTCTGTCCTTTGCGAATGCCTCCCAGGGATGTCAGATGGAGGGAATTTTCCCATTTTGAAGGAATTAAAAAAATCAAGCGGAGGGAAAAAGAGAAGGAATTTTATTTTTTGACACAAATAACGTTTTTAAGAAGGAGGAAAAATGGGAGGGAAACATTTTTTTTTTTTTTTTGAAAAAGGAAAAAAAGGAATTTTATCTAGCAGTACTAATGCCTCCACACCTTTAACAAAAAAAAATTTAAAACATATTGCCTCAAAGATAATCTCTGCTTCCTTTCCAGAAAATCCGGTACTAATTATTGTTTCCCTTAGATTAAATGCTAAGTAAAAGGTGTATTATCACTCACTTATTGACTTCCTCATTACAAACAGATATACATATTTTAATTTCGAGACTTATAAAGCACAAAATCATTTAGTCTTATATAAGTTTCGTTAATCTATATTTCTTTTTTTTATAAAATTTAACTTTTTTGAAATAGCATTGCATATAAGACTGTCTATTTATTTAAAATCGGGTCATTGCCTTTTCGCTTCTTTTGGAATGGAGAAGGGAAGGCCTTACATCCAATGACACGCTGTGTAAAATGGGTGGGAGGTTAGAATGCGAGTAGTATGCCTTATGGCTGCTAAATAAAGCATTTTAGAATGCCTCTTTAGCATTTTTTTTCCCGCTGGATAGATTATTAGCATTGGTCTTAGTCTTTAAACATAAATGCATTTTAAGAAGTATATATTCAGAAACATCTAGCACAAATAAGTTTCATAGAAGTTGTAAAAAATGTATTAAAAATCGGTTCATTCATGACTTTTACTCCCATATAAGGTAATGAGCTCACAAAACTTACAAATATTCTCTTTAATTATTAGCAATTTCACAAACATTCCTTTGAACATGTTGCTGGGTTAACAGTAACATTTTCAAAACAGTTAATACTGACCCACCTTATGCAATTTACTATTTGCTAAAATTCAACTAATTATTTTTTTTTATTTTTTTAAAGCAATAAAAATTTTGAACAAAAAACACTTTATTAAATAGCAAAAAAAATCGTTATAAACAAAAAAACAAACAAAATGTATTTAGATCAAATTACCAAACATTTGAGAATCTTTTATGCAATCACGCACGATTCAAACAAAAAAAAAAGCAAAAACTATTTATATAAAAATGAAAATGCTAAAAACAACAGTAAAATATTAAATTACTTTTATAAACAAAGTTATTGATATTTTTCAAAATTAAACATTTTTATATTCTTTAAAATTGTAAATATCAAATTTAAATAGAAAATTTTAAATATCTAGCTCTAAAACCTAAATTGTTTTAATTTTGGTGACTTTTATATACAAATATATACAAATATAATTCTCACCCTTTTACTTTCTAATATTAGCACGTCTCTGCTTTAGTTAAAGATCATCTTTCCAAATATTTAATATTAAACATTTGCGGCGTTTTAATTTTTTTTTATTTTTTTTATTTCCGCAAATATTAATTACGATTTTGTTTTAAACTCTAATCATGATATTGTGCACGTTTAAATTATATTATAAGAAAAAACTTTAATTAAATAACAAAATCATTATAATATTGTGGGTTGACTATTTAAATTTTATAAAAATCGTGTCAAACTTTTAAAATATCTGAGAAAAACGTCATCAAAAAATGCAGCTATTAAATTAGCTAGACTTTTAGTAGCTGTTTATCAATTATTTTACTTTTATCACTAATAGACACCCATAGATATAGAAAATATTAAAAAGAAATTAGTTAAAAAGACAATAATTTAAATTAAAAATGTAGGCAATCTTTATGATAGAATTTCTTTAATTGATAATTAAACACAAAAAAAAAATCATGAAAAGCGTGAATATTATGAACCATTTATTCTTTGTTATAATACACACAATTTAATTTTTTTGCAAAGATATGTGCGTAAAGAATTAGATCGTTTCAGTAATTTAAAAAAAAAGAAATAAAAAATAAAATGAAAAATCTATTTGTTAAATTACGAGTTCTTAAATATTTTTTAAGCTCGAAGAACTTTGACACCCTTTAGATCATACCGCATTATGACTGGGAGACTTTAAGATAATTTTTCTTAAAGCTTATGTCTACGTTTACAATATTTTTATACATTACTTTTCGATCAGAGCAGTTTTTTATGTTTATTAAAGCTTTAAATGTTAGATAAAAAATGTATTTCTTATGTATATTCTGTGTCAAAAATTAATTATTTTTTTTAAGTTTCCATAGAAAATAATTACATATGCACGGCAAGAATTTTATAAAAATTATTCATTTATGTGACATTAATTTTCAATATTCATGATTGTTATTAAGGAATTGTGTTACCCTAATGTGCCATTACCACAGGCATCCGTCGCACGGTGGCTCAGAAATTAGTACAATTTTTTGTTAACACCGACTTTCAAAATTTGAATAACAATCAATATTAAACATATCGATACTAAAGTGGCCTAAAATTTAGATTAAAATATTGGTAATTGTGGACGTGGCATGCTGTTAAAAACAAATATTTTATGTTATGTTATAAAAAAAATGTGATTTTTGTAAATTTGATCAGAAGTAAATAATCATTACTCGCAAACTATTATCGACAGTTGGCTGCATTATTTTTTTTTTTTTGTTATATTGGTAGAATAATATTCTTTCAGAAATGGTATATTGTGCCAATGTACCGTTTATACCTGCTGTGCTATTAAATGTTTTCTCAGGTACTATATTTCAGTCAAATTTGAATTTTAGTGGAACCAGATAGAAAAAAGGTGAAGTGTCCTCTTTAACCCCATATATACTTTTGTGCCTGTCTGTACCCATTTGAATGAAATTATTCCCAAATTTTTTTCATGGAACACATACTAAAAATAAGTCAAGATTTGGATTTTAAACCTGCAGGATCAATAAGAAACAATGACATCAATAAGGAGTTAAGAATTTTAAAAAAGAAACATGTTCAGGATGAATTTCTCAAATATAAGTTGATTATAGATCAACCAAAACAAGGATCAGGCAATACGAATCATGGGAACACAGCAAGAAGGTTCTTTTCAGATCCCGAAAGTGCATCTGAAATAACAGGTGTTGATATAAATCTTATATCAAGATTTAAAACAATTATCGATATATTTGTGTGCAATGAATAAATTGATGCTAGAAAATTTGGTGATTATGCGAATTGAACTACACGAATATATACAACCAAATATCCATACAGAAATGTGTCTGCAATAGTTCACAAAATCCTTCATCAGAAGATGTCATTAAGCAACATTTAGTATCCCTTGGAGATCTACCAGAGAAAGCCCAGGAAAAAAGGAATAAGGATTACAGATTTTATAGAAAGCACAATAACAGAAAAATATCACGAAATTCTACAAATGAAGATCTATTTAATATATTACTGGCAACGACAGATCCGCTCATTTCTAGCATTCGAAGGCAATAGAATGTAGAACATCGGGACTTAGTTGAAGAAACAAAAGGGCTGCTAGAGAACAGAAATAATATAGAAATAAATATGGAATATTTTCAGGCTATTTTCTAACCGAATGAATTATAATTATAAAATTCTGTTATTGTTATTTAAGTAAAAAAATAAAATAAACATCAAAAAAACTTTTAGTTATGTTTATTCTTAATGTTATTAAAAAAAAAACAAAATAAACATAAAAAATAAAATAAACATTATTAAAATGTTATTATTTTTTTTTTTTTTTTCTTTTATCTGCTTATAAATTTTTTTATAATTATAGCTGATTCAAGAAACAAAAAATACTAATTTTCATACTAAATGCTATAAAAAAAATAAAATTTCAACTTTAGCCTTAAATTTTTCAACAACTTCTGAACCGATTTTAATGAAATTAAAACTGTAGAAAAATTCAAGAAAATATCTCTCCATCAAACACACAGTCACGTGCCTTAAAATATGTCAAAATTATAGTATATTTACTCCAAATCATTAATATTGTCATATAGCTCAAAATCTAAACATATCTTAGCAATCAGTAATCTCCGGAAATCCTTTACGGCATGAAAGTCTGAAACTCAATACTGGTCACTACAATAGTAGAAACGACTCAAAAAACGCTTTTCGGGGCTGAGCTAGTAACCTCGACACGTTATCTTGCTGTATAATACAATTTTAGCATGAAATTTATGTAGTCCTATGAATTCATTCTGCTAGGTCCAATAAATATTTCCAACTTCTTCCTATATCTAAAGTTGGCTTATATTATGAGCTATCCGCCACTATGAATGCTCTTGAAGCATGTCCTTCGTGAACGTCAAATACCTAGGCAATATTTGTAATGAACACGTGGAACATTTACGTTGTTGAAGTTTTTAGCCAAAGATGTATATTAATCATAAAATGCCAAGTGTGAATTTTTGTACCGCTGTAAAAGTTATTTCTTTACCACCCCTCTGTACCTGGTGATATGTTTTCGCTATAAACTTTACCGCCCAATTAATTGCAATTTTAACTTTAATTGGTTAAACAGTTCAAACTGTGGACTTAATACTGTCCGTTAAGTAAAAACATCAATTTGCACATATAATTATTTTCTATGAAAATTTAGCCAATTATATGTCCATTATAACGATACTACGAATAAAATGCCAAAAAGAATTTAAATTTTTTAAAATAGGGATAATAGATAAAAATGAAAAAAATGACAGACCAAAAAAAATTTGTCAGTATTGGAATATATGTATAATAACCAAAAAACAAATACTACACATATCCGTAATTATTTGACATTCGAACTAGAGTATCCAGAAAAAACAACTTTTTAGAAAGCCGTTTTTCGATTTAACCCGGTTTTGGACTCTTAAAAAACGGGTCAACCGGTTTTCAGTTATTTACATTTTTTAACAAGAAAATATTTTTTTTTTTTTTGTAATTTTTTAAACAAAAGCCTAAATTTATACCTACAAACAAGTTTTACTCGGCAAAAATAATAAATTTTGATGTGCATAATTTCAAAATTAAAGTTTTTTATTCAAGTTATAACTTTAGAGAAATTATTTTTTTAACTTGAAATTGTTTTTATATATTTGATTTAACTTATTTAATAAACTTTCTTTAATATTTTATTCTTAATTCTGATATTTGAAAATATATTTTTGTAAAATAAAATATATTTTGTGATTGAAATACTAAGGAGTGAGCACGAAAAAACTAGTACATAAAATTCTGGTTATAAAAATTATGCCAATTGAATCATCTATTGGTATGTTTTTTATAAAGTAAAGTTTTAAATTTTAAATTTCTTATTAGTTTTAATAAAACTTGTAGCTCTTTTGCAAAACTTTTACTATGTTTTCGGCAACGTTTTTTTGCTGCAATGTGTGTACTTCTAACTTTTTAGCTCAATACATGTTAAGGCTCAACTACAACTACTTATTAAAGTAGTTTCTTGGTAATGAGGCGTCATTATTATTTGCCTACTCTATGTTACATTAATGAGTACTCAATAGTATAATAGCGCAGTAATACTGCAATCACGTGGATGAGTTGGCTAGAGCGCCGGATTAACAACCAAAAGGTTGTTGGTTCAACCCCATTCTGAAGCTGTTAGTTTTTTATAACAAAAGTCTAAAAAGATATTTTAAACTAGAGTTTTTGTCGATTAGGATGCTATGTGCGAGATGGTGTACTGAGTAAGACGTTAGTCAGTAATAACGAATGGTTAGTGTGTGTCCAAGTTCGAGTCTCACTGACGGCAAAATTTTTTTGTTTTTTTTTATTTTTGTTTAGGTACATATTTTTGAGTACCCCTAGAGTCAAAAAATAACTACATGAATTTGTGGACAAGTCGAACAAAAATAACTAGTTATTCAGGCAAAAAATAAGTAGTTTATTTTTGTTTCCAATTATACCTGCTAGTTTACCAAGAAATCAAAGTTTTTGCTGGGATACAAAAAACATTTAGCATTTAGCAAGTTACATGAAACTTCTTATTTTTTCTCATGTAATTTTTCTTTTTTAAACTCTTTTTCCGAGTAAAATTCAATGAAATGTAAAATAAAATGCTGTTTAAAAAAACAGTTAACCGCCTTTAAATAGCGTTTTTTCAAAACCGGAATCAATAGCGTTTGTACAAAAACGGAAACCGGTATTGGGAGCACCATCTCCCCTGCTGTTATCTAAAAATAAATTAATCTATTTTTTTAGTTTGTGAATTTACATTTATCGTGAGACCATTTGTACGAAATTTCGTTGTCGTACGTGCTTTTGTTTTGTTTCTATGGCTTGTACTCTATAATTGATCAGGACCACATTGAGCGCATTTTGTCCAAAACATTTTTTTACGGACTAACGATTTTTTTTATTTTGTTTTTTCACATTATATTTCTCAATAATAACAAGTCTTTGTGTTAAATTGTATCTTTCTAAAATTATCCATTCTTGAGATATTAGCGAAAAAACGGAGTAACCACGAACACTGGTTTTCTTCTGGTTTTTGTTTATGAACCATTTTTATCCATTTTCAATACCAAACAAACCTTATCGAAGGTGATTATTTAAGACAAATTTGTTTCCCTTAGGTGATCCGCCCCATACTCTATCGTATTTTCAATAAAAAGATGGATGAAATCACATACTCAATATACCCTCCCCTCACCTCCACCCAAAAATTTCGAAAAAAATCTTAAAAATTTTGTTTAAAAAAACTACAAATTTTTAAAAACGTACCTACTATTAAATTAAAAAAAAGTATAAATATTTAAAAAAGTACAAATTTAAATAAATTTAGCAATTTAAAAAAATTACCAATATTAAAAATGTAGTACATTTTTTCATTTATTTTTATTATTTAAAAATACAAATACAATATTTATTAAAAATATTCTATAAAAAATAAAATCCACCCAAATAAGTTCATATAAATAAAAAATTGACAAAACCAATTTCAATAATTGGGGAATTTAACAAAAAATATTAAAACATGTTTTCTGAATCAGTTCTCAGACTTTATGTTCATGGAAATGATTTACGATTCATAAAATATGTGATCTAAATAAAATAAAACTTAAACTGTCAGCTCAATTTTTAACAATACTGACTTGTAGATACTAAAATCCTTACACATGGCAATTTTATTAAAACAAACATATAAAAAAAAATTTAATTAATTTTAAAAGTTTTAATATTCTTTCCCGCACATCTCAAAATTATTACGATGATCTGTTTATAAGTCTTAGCAAAGTCATACAATATGTATAATCAGGTAAAAAGTGCCAATATTCCTATATTTAAAAAGCCTTATTCAAAATAAAATGTTTGATTTATATCTAAATGTTTAATAGTAATTTAAATTCATACAAAATTTGTTTTATTTAATGTTTATGCATTTAAAATTTGATTACGGACTTAAATAATTATTTTATTTTATACATAAATTTCAGTATAAATTTTGTTATATAAATTAAAAAAAATGACTTTGTAAAGATTTATCCAATAAACCTCGCAATTTAATGACTAAATTTTATATATATTTTTTAAATTATTTGCTTCAGATCTCTACGCAGTCTCAATATGGAAGGTGGCACAGAAGAAGAAAATGAACGAAATAATCGCCGTAATGAGGTCTAATGATTGTACAAGCATTTCACTCGGGAATTTCAATAAAATACAACCTATGGACTTTAAATATTAACAAGAGAAAACAATAATGAAGAAAATAAAACAAATTAATTTTAATTTTAATATTTTATTGTTAAGTAAAACAAAACAATAGCATTTACTCGTTTAAGATAAACTGTCTTTAAAAGTAATTAAAATTAAAAAAAAATTAATACAACCAAAAATTTTTAATCCAAAGAACACAAATGAAAAGCTCATACAGTTTGAATCTGTGATTAAAGAAAAAAAATTATATAAAATTATTTTATACCAAATAAAAAAAAAAACTAAATAATCACAATTAAAAAAATAGAAATTGAAATTACCAAAAATAATATTAAGGTTTTAAAAATTGACATATATATTTCTAAAAATTTCTTTAGGAATATTTAGATCATTATCAATATATTTCAAACTTTATAAAATAAAACCTGTATTACTTTATACTTAATTTAATATTAACAAAATCTTTGTAATAGTTTATAATTTTTAAGTTCAATAAGTTGAAATAAACTGAGAAATAACACAAATAGTATTTATGTATCAAAAAAAATATGTATTTTTTGTTTAAACTATTTCTTTCACTAATTTAATAAAAAATTTCAAAAATCAAAAAATATATACAATAATTTTTCCTTATTATATACTAAAAATTTCTGAGCTTAGATCAGTTACGATTTTAAAAAACAATAACGCTCTGCTACAATGAAAACCCACTAGGAAATAGGCCTTCTTTAGGACATCATAATTTTGAGTTGAAAAGCAGCAAAAAATTCGATCAAATGAAAAATACTCAGTTTTTGCGACCTTTTTGTTCGAATTTGAATACAAATTTGAAAGAACTATTATTTCTTAAACAAACATTTATGAAATATATACATGGGCAAAAACACAAAATTTTTAAAATCAATAAAACCGAGTTAATATTATAATATTTTTTAACATGGTATTATTAAGCAATCAAATTGCAACGTTTTGTGGTCCACGGTATTTATCATTACACAGTGATTCGAAAACGTTTTTTTGAAATAATTCTGTAACTTTTGGTCGCTTAAAGATATCTCAATAAAATTTTACATGGCTAGAGCTGAACTGTGTTCGAGTTGATTTGGAGGAGCTCCAAGTCCTACAGTGTCAGGGGGCTAGACCCGCAAAATTGGTCACCTCGGTTATCTAATTTTTTTTTTCAAAATTATCCAAAAATAAATTTATGATTTGAATGTAAATACATATATATGTATATATATATATGTATGTTTAGGATTCAACGAAACCAAAATGGATAAGACACCACAAATGCTGATGCAGTGTGTAAGTAGCGGCACAGAAAATACGTATTTTATTCTGCTGGTGTCTGATTATAACCCACAAACTCTGCTTTGGTACTGCCAAACAGAGACAACAAGGCAATTTACGATTGCAAACTTGTTTATGGTCCTTCGAACCGGATGTCGGCTTACGACATTACTGTAACCACATATATAACAGCGTTTAAGACGCTAGGTTTAATCTCTTACTTGCCCCAAAACGCCTGGGTACTGCTAACTGAGTCCCTCAAAATTACACCCAGTGCAAGGAGGGCGCTAACGAAACCAAAATTAATAAGATACCACGAATGCTGATGAAGTATATATATATATATATATATATATTGCCCATGTATACCTCTACAAAAAATATACTTACATGTGTAAGTTATCTCTTTTTGTTTAAGAGAGATTTTGGTCGAAGCGAATTTTTCTGTCATTTTTGGCCTTTTTTTAATTTTTAAACTTGGTGGGCTTAATTTTGGTTAAAAGAAAAATTCAAAAATATCCACTAGATTTGTTACAAAATTCTAAATAATATTGCTGCAAGAATCATGTAAATATATGAATCCGATAAAAAGTTTCTAAAGTTTAAACTGGGATCAACAAAAAAATATATCAGTTATATACTTCTGTATGTTCGTTAAACACTAGGGTATCTATTAACAGTCATTCGGTTATCCGATTAATTTTTGTCAATTAACTGTTCAAATAATTTAAAATGGTATATTTTCGAATAACGAATAAACCGAATAATAATTTGTCGAATAACCGATTAACCGATATTTAGTTTTAGGAGTTATAAATTATATATATACATACATATATATATATATATATATATATATATATATATATATATATACATTATTTTTGCATTTGTGTCAACTACATCTTTTTTTAAAATTGAAATTAATTTTTAGGAAAGTACTTTTTCATTACTTCCAAAGCAGCAAACGTTTTTTTGTGCTTAAGAAGTTTTCAAACAGCATCCAAAGATATTATTAAAAAGGGCTTCAAATGAATTGTTCTGCTATAAAACTTTAAGACTCCGTAGTTATTTTTGCAAATATTACTTTATACTAAAAATAAATATAAAATTTAATAAAAATTAAACCTAATTTCCTTGCGCCATTAAAAAAGAATTTGGATGTTCATTGCAATTTCGCATGAAATCGTGAGCATGACTACCTCTTCTATGAATAGCTATCAAAAAAGAAAACATCTTCCAAGGACAAGCCTATGTTAAATTCATTGGATATGATCCAAATCTGCACTATATCGGGATTACAAATCATTCTTACACAGAAAATAGAGTTGACTGATTTATTTAATAAAGCTGAATTAGGAGAATGTTTTGTAGTATAAGGTCAAAAAATGCAATTTTTCATAAAAATGGGCGAAGGAACTGATAAGATGAACCTTTAGTGAAAGAATTTGATTTGATTATGTTTTTTAATAACTATTTCAAAATAGACTAAATACTACAATTAGTGTTACGTTTATATGTTTTACATGTATTACTAGGACTACTCGATAAATCGAATAATATGTCAATAATCAGTTATTAACCGATCAACTTTTAAATAATTATTTGTCGAATTAACCAATTAATATGAAAATCCGGAATAATTGGATACCCTATTAAACACACAAAAAGTATTTTCTGGCGGACGGCTTTTATAACGACAGGTGACGATTTCAATGAAATACATTTTCCCGAATTGAAAATTTGGGTATTTTGATACAAAAAAGTGGGAGTTTTTTAACTCCCTGATTTTAGGACAAGCTTATCTATATTATGTCATGATTCTAATGAGATATATTTATTGGTTTAAATTTTATTTCAATCCAAATATTAACATTATTTATCAAAAAAGAAACTTAAAATTTTAATTTTAGGTTTTTTGGGACATGACCTGATGAAATATGACCAAATTTAATTTATTTTTATTAATAACAATTCTCCATACCCTCAAGGGATCTCTGCTCCTCCAAAACAATTCGAAAACAGTTCAGCTCTAGCCATTTCAAATTTTACTGAGATATCTTTTGCGGATCAAAAGTTTCAGAATTATTAAAAAAAAAGTTTTAAACCACTGTGCGTTATTAGTTACAATTCTTCAGAGTTGAAAAATGAGAACAATGTGGTTAAAACGAAGCAGGATTTTTTATATTTTTTATTTTTTCCCCACAAGTTAAAATTTTTGGTGTTAGAGTTGTATAGAAGTGATCTTTGGACATAGAGGAACATAGAAGACTACTTCATATATTATGGCTCTATCGATATTGGGTCAAAACCAAAATTTCAGCTATTTTAATATTTTTCTACTTTTTAATCACTGTCCATGAGATGCAATTTGATGTCATGAATGAGGTAATTCTGCTTCGTTTGTGACATATCCCATTAATGTGACCTCATGAATAACAAAGATTGGTATCTCCAAATCTTGAAAAAAGTACAGTTTTCGCTAGGCCTGAGAGTGTGCCTTTTATAAAAACGGTTTCTTGCGTTAATTGAGTTTTTATAGCTTTAACATCGTATAGCCGGAGGTGCCCATTAAAATATTTAATTGAAAAAAATTTGTAAACCTTTTTGAAAATGATCAAAAATTTGAGATTTTACTTCAGCATTTTCGATTGCCCAAAAATGTCTATGATTTGTGTAAAGCACATTGACAGACTTGTTGCAGTTTATTTTAAAGAATTTTTTTTCTAACTTGTCTAAATAAATCAGTTTTGGCTGAAAACAAGATACTTTTATCTAAACGCATTTTCTTGGTCACATCCAAGCCCCGGCTTAAAAACTATCAATGTGTAACTCAATCGTTAGGTCTTGTCAAGATTTTTCCTAAAATCAAAGGCGCCCAAAAAAATTAGGGAGTTTGTAGAATTTATGGAAAAAATTCCCAAAAATGATAACGTTATAAAATCTTCTTTAAAATAGACTACTGAATGATCTATAGATTAATCCTAAAATAGTTTTAAAAATAAAAAATTTCACGTATATCGTGTAGAATTTAAAAAGTATACTGAAGGTTCCATAGTGGAGAAAATGGCAACATTTTTGGTAATGAATCTGTATCTGCTAAACTACTAGTAGGTTCGAATTAACATGTATAGAAAAGTTGTAGAGGAGGACCTAAGCTTTTTAGAAAAATTATCTAGTAGTCACTCTGTAATAATATGAGATAAGCTACAAGGTGTCAAAGTTGACACATAGAGTATGTAAAAGTTTAAAAAAATCGTAATTTCTACAAATCAAGTCCGATTTAAAAGATTTCTGTAAGTGATTTTGTATCGACTTTATTTAATTTTTCGGGAATTAGTACTGATTTTTTTTAATATAATTTATAATACATTGCGAAATTATATCCCAGCAAAAATAAATAGTCATTTTTAAGGAAATACTTTTTCATTACTTCCAAAGTTTCATTAAGTGTGCGGTTTCTTGTGCTTAAGGAGTTATATAAACATCATCCAAAGATGTTATTAAAAAGCAATTCAGGTAAATTTTTCTGTTTAAAATCGTTCAAAATTTACAAATACTTGTTACTTAATAATAACTATTTTAATCAAATGAAAAATATTGTTATTCTAATTTTTTTAATAAAAAATATTTGGTTTATATAAAAAGTAAAATTAGTTTCCTTGAATTGATAAAAAAGTATATAAAAAAAATCAATTTTACATGACATCGTAAACATGACTTCCTACTCAGTAAATAGGTATCAAAAAAGAGAACATCTTCCAATGACAAGCATATTTTAAATTCATTGGAAATGATCCGAATTTGCACTATTTCTGGATCACAAGTTCAGGATCTTATTTACTTCGTTTGACGTTCTTTTTTTTTTTTTTTTTTTTTTTGCTTGAGAAAAGTTTTTGATTATTTCAATTCGTGTAGCCATGAAATATGTTCAAAATCAGCACTCTGAAATCAATATAAAAAAATGAATATTTTTTTATATATAGTACAATTCTTTCAAAGTTTAGATTGATTTATACATTTATATAATTTTAAATTCATTTTAATAAGGGCCAAATAGTTTAAACGTAAACCAATTCTTTTACATTTTTTTTTTTTTCATAAATTCAATAATTTTATGAAGTGGGCGATTGAGTATTTTTAAATTTATATCAGACATGAGTTTTTCTTCAAACTTTAAAAAACTACATATACATGATAGCTATACTAATTTAATTTATTTAAAGATTAAGTACGTGTAATTATTAAAATTTTGATTTTACTCTAATACAAAATTTAGAGTAAAATTTACTATTTCTTTTAGTTTAAAACAAAAACGTTAAATACGTCTCTATAGTAAATAAATCAAGTAAGTATATTTTATTTCTATATTACTTTTTAAAGCAGTTTTTAAGGGACCTTGAAAATTAAATAAAATTCAAATATATAAACAAATTCTTAGTATAAATAATAACAATAATAATAAATTATATATATTCTGTTTTGTCTCGGAAATGCTTTTAAGTACATACTTAGTAAATGCATTTTTATTTTTTTCTTTTCAACAAAACACAAGAATACCACGCGTCTGGTTAAGAGCATCAACCACTGTAACTTACAGTTGGCTGCGGAAGCTTAAGTGGTAGATTTATTTCCGGCAATATGAATGAACTTTGTAAAATTTGTTTATATTTCCGTAAACTAAACATTTCGGTTTATAACATTTGATCACTAGAATTAAAAATTTCTTTTCAAATAGTTTATGTTATGAATTTTTTTTTTTTTTTCGAATATTAATGAAGATGAAAAAATATTTCCCTATTTTATAGATTATACACTACCTAAATAAAATATATTTTTGCCGATAACATTTCTTTTGTTAAGAATATTTTTTTTTTATCGAACAATCTTTATTTCATTGAGAAATTGTCGTTAAATAAAATCTTTATCACTAAGAATATTTATATTTTATAATAAATTCAAAATATTTATATTAAAGAAAATATTTATCTTAAAGAAAATTTATCTTTAAGAACGTTTTCTTTCATTAAGTTTAAATACAATTTTTATAGCAATGAAACTATAGTTTTACAAAAAAGATAAAAAATAATAAAAAGGGCAAAACAGCCAAAAATTTTAAAAATACAATAACAAGTAAGAATGTTATATTCGTCCGCATATGTTCACACAAGGCGCACTAATCTCTGTCCCAAACCTTAACCTTAAAGTTTAATATTTGAGCCATATTTGGTACTCCTTTGTGATCCACTCCGAGCACTATCGTGCTTTCAACAAACGGACGAACATATCTTATAATTTCACGAGGACCCAGATGTTACAAAAACGGAATACAACCTCCATCTTTTTGAATAGTGGGTATAAGGATATATTAACTTTGATTTAACTTTAATTTTCTTTATCTTGAGAAACTACTTTCAGTGGGCGATGATTAAAAAATTCTAAAAACTCATTTAAAGATTCAGCTTATGCTTTATATAGTTTACTTAATTCATTTAATCCAATTGTCTGAATATTTTTCTATAAAGTTATCTCAGTTATCTGAGAATTTTAATAAAGATAAAATTTTTTTAAACATGTTTTTTTGGAAATAATTGAGTAACTTTTAAAATGTTACAAATATCTAAATTAAATTTCGAGTTGATATGGAAACACTCAGGTTCACAGCGGCTCATGGAGTAGTGGGTAGTGGGACTTCTTAATTTGTGTTAAAGATATGTATGTAAATTAAAAAAAAAAACGTATTCGAAATTTTAATTTTCAAAATCGACTAATTGCCAACTAATACAGAAAATACAATTTTCATATGAAAACTTAAAAAAATATATAAATCTTTAAAATCGTATGGGAAACAGGAAATGAGCTATCGTTTAAAAAATAATTCTAAGAGGTCTCTATGATTTTCGTTCAAAACATGATTTGTTCAAATTTCACCATAGACAAGAGGGAAATATACGTTTGTGTTGATGTTTGTAACGTACAAAAATATTAATCAAACATCCTTAGTCCTTAAAGAATGCCAATCGGCTAAGACTATTTAACAATGTCCAACTGTCGTAAACCTTACAATCAAACAATAGGTCACAATTTTGAAGATAATTTCATGAAATTTGGTTCATATGCCTTTTATAAAAATCACTTAAACATGAATAAATCACAAATAAATGTAAGTATTAATATATTATTAGTATGTTTCATTTAAGTGTAAATCACAATATCAAACTGCGGAAGTATCAGAACATAATTTACTATAACTAACATATGGGGCTCTCTCTAGAATCTATTAAAAGTGCTTAAGTCTCATAAAGTATTAATAGTGATATAAAATTTTGAATATAGAAATTTTATTTAAGAGTAGATTTAGGTTACAAGAGTAGCCAGCCACAAAAATCGTTTGACAGCAACCTGTACCATCTACATATGTTTAGAGCTTTAACAACATTTTTCACTAACATACAATTTTTGTGAAGGCGATTTTAATATTTTTATCATTTTGGGAATTCACTACCATAAGATAATTGTTCCCAAAATATTTGGCTCCTTAAGAGCTTTAACTCTCTTTTTGAAAGTTAATTTTTTTTAAAAAATACAATTTTAAACTTTTTATTTGATGTTCACACATTTTTGTATGGTAAATTTTTGATTGTTTTGTATATTGATTATTTTCAAAACTAATTCTCGCTCTACACACTCTTTTTACCCCTCATGTGGGTTAAAAGGAGTTCTTAACTCCTAGAGGGAACGTGGAGCAGCAATTAGATAACTAACTATTTTCAATCAAATTTTTTAGTGTTGTCTTGTGTTATGTACGATGCATCTACTAAGTGAGTGATAATGTCCTTGCATGCATTCGTTTTGTCCAGAGACGATCCATTTAAATGAGCAACCATCAGCCATTTCGTTACACTGTATATCCTCCTGTCCCAAAGAATGTAACCAATCAATAAACACTTTGATCTTATCATGGTCACTAACCACATTTCGCTGCCATATTTATGACATAATCTTCATTAGAAAAAATTTCCGAATCGGTGCCAGTTTTCATCTTAGAGCCTTTAGTGAAAACTGAGATCACATATGTATGAAAAACGGAATTTGCAGTTTCGAGAGAAAATATTTAAAAGCGTGCACAACTCATTGAAGAACGAGACTATTCGTTCGAATAATATCGAATCAACGATTATACAATGTTGCAAAAATCAGTAGAATAAATAATTTTATCATTAATTTCATAAGAACCCATAATATTATTAAGTGCCTTCAATGTTGTGAAAATAATTTAATTATGGCTCCATACCATACATGTAATGAATATATACGTAAAACCTTATCAAGTGGCTATGTTTCACCTGAGGGCTTTTTAAACCAGGATAGTAAGCATTTTATTCAAAATTCTTATATTTTATCACATTTATGGTCGTGCTAACATAAAAGCAGCTTGTTGCAACCAACTCACTGTTCAAAATTACAGATTTGACACTAACGTATACAGTGGAGATAGAAATATGTTTCCAAACCTAAACATTAAAAAATATTGATGGCTTACCAAATAATTCTCTATTAAATAATTCCATTTTAAATTTAAAAATTTTGACCTCCCTGAAATTTTCTCTAGTAAGGCAAATATGCCTTACCAAAAAAAAATTTAAATGGCATCTTAAAATACAAGCTTTGACAAATCCACTGCAAAAAAATATATTTTGATATATTTTATATAACAAAAGTTATGGCCATTTAAACAAATATGTTAATCACTTTTAAAGCTATAGTGTTGCCACAGTTCTCAAAATAAAAATGAGAAAAATGTATTTTCTCATTTCAGGTTCAGCAGTTGTTGAGAAATTTAAGGCTAAAGTTGAACTTTTAATATTTTTTTCATTTAGTATGAAACTGCGGATTTTTTTTTTCTGAATCAACTTTAATTGTAAAAAAATTTATAAGCGGATAAAAAAAAACATTTTTATTAATTCTGGAGCAGGTTCCACTAGAATCAGTTGTTTTTGGACAAAAATGTTAATGTTTTTCTATTTTTTATTAAAATAACATTAAGGACAACAATTTGTATTTTTTATAATAACTAAAAGTTTTTTAATGTTTATTTTATTTCTAACTTAAATGAGAATAAAAAAAATATAAATTTTTTTCATTCTGTTGAAAAACAGCCAGTAAATATATATAAAAATATAAGAGGAAGAATACTAAACGATAAATTAGTCCATGTTCTAGGAGAGAAAACCTGATGTAAAAAAAAATTATTTATAAAATTAGAAAGACGAATCTTAAAATATTTTAGCCTATTTGGGTTTTTTACATTTTTTAAATGTTTGTTTTTGTCTATGTATACCTGGTACAATAATCAGAAGTTATTACCATATATCATTTTTGTTTTGATTAGAATGTTCGAATTAGAGTATCCAAAACCGAAACCTGTCTCCGATTTTGTACAAACGCTATTGGTTTGGTTTTTTCTAATTTTATGTTTTTTTTTCAAAATCGGTGTTTTAAGGACGGTTAACCGATTTTTAACAGCATTTTATTTAACTTTTTATTGAATTTTACTCAGAAAAAGAGTTTGAAAAAGAAAAATTACATGACTAAAAATTAGAAGTTTCATGTAAAGCGTGATCCATTTCGATATTCCCAACTTTTTTAAAGAAAAAAACACAGAAAATTCAAATTTAATATGAAATGTTTATTATCATTTGAAAGAACATTCTTTGGCATGTATTTTTTGAAGTTTATGTTTATCAAATGTTGGCCGTTGCTACGTCACAGATGGTCCATCCGTTGAGTCCAATTTTCGATGACTCGTTCGAGCATTTCGACTGGTAACTGGCGAATGACACGCGTGATGTTTTCCTCCAAGGCCTGAATCGAAGCCGTTTTGTCCGCATAAACTTTAGACTTTACATATCCCCACAGGAAAAAGTCTAACGGTGTGATATTACACGATCTTGGTGGCCAATCGACTGGCCCAAAACGTGAAATTATGTGCTCACCGAAGTGTTCTCTCAATAAATCCATTGATTGATGCGATGTGTGGGAAGTGTTGTCGTCTTGCTGAAATCAAATGTCCCCGAGATAACGAGCTGCAATTTCATGCATCAAATAGTCGATAACGGTCGCCATTGACGGTTACGTTCGCACCGGCATCATTTTTAAATAAATATGGACCGATGATTCCACACCATACCGTTGTTTTTTCTGGATGAAGTGGCAGTTCTTGAATGTCTTCAGGTTGCTCTTCGTCCCAAATGCGGCAATTTTGTTTGTTTACATACCCATTGAACCAGAAATGGGCCTCATCGCTGAACAAAATTTGTCTCGAAAACGTCGGAACTTCTTGGAACTTTTCAGGAGCTCATAAAGCGAAGCGATGTAAACGTTGTTCAGGCGTAAGTCTTTCCATTGTGAAATGCCAAACAATACTAAACAAAAATAACATGACACGACTCACACGTTATCTGTCAAAAAAAAGCTATTGAAAAAAGTATCTCTACTTGAATCACCCATTATATAAAATAATACCCGGATTCTGAACTTTGTGACAACGACAAAATTATAACAAAATTAATTTTTTGACATTTTTTCATGCAGATTGTTGTTATTTGTTATATATCAGTCATAAAGTTCAGAATAAAGGAATAAATCGAACTATTGAGTGTGCACAAAAAATTAGCGCATTAAAATTTGTGCTTTATAACGTTTGACGTACATTAAAAATGAAATATATTTATCATTACTAACCACGATGTTGTAAATGTATGTAACAAAGGAGCCCAATGAACCAAATTTCCAAAAATTTCGATCAATTAAAAAGTAAGGCCCAATACCTCAACAAATATTTAAAAGATACTAAAAGCTTAAAAGTACACACATTCCAGAAAAAAAGGTACAGAATACAAAGTAAAAGTTTTTCAGAAAAACTTACAAGTTTTGTTAAAACACAATAAGAAATAAATTACTATTTAAAATTTAACCCGCGTATTCACAAACAACTTATTACATTTAAAATGCCTTTTAAATGTAAATGTCTCAAAATGTACTTTAAATTTAAATTTGGTTTGTGAATACGGGGATAAAACTTTCCCAACAAACAAACTGTGATTTTATTCTTTTTTACTTTCCTTTCTAAATTGAAAACAGAATTGTTGTTGACTTTATGATGAGCACTTGCAAATTTAAATTCAAAATAATTTAACTACAAATAGCGAAATATTAATAATTTTAATATTCTGCTAAAAATCGCAATCATTACTTTGAATAAATTCACAATTTATTTGTTGGGTGGAAGCTAGTTCCTATGGGGTTAAAATGTTTAACCCCATTATTCGTTAAGTTATGTGTTAGACACCCCCTTTTTTCTTAATATATTTTCATGTGTGTTATAAAATATAAAAGAAAACAATTTTGGTGAAAATTTGACAATATATAAAATTTATGATATCTGACAAATCGGGAGATAAAAGTTCAAAGGGCTACCTTCAAACGCTACAATAGTTAAATAACAAGTGGGCATTCAAAAAAATGTGTTCATAACTCAAGTTATGAATAAATATTGCAAAAAAATAAAAATCATGTAAAAAAATGCTAAAAAATTTTAAACAGATTAAAATTGTATTAAAATTCATATCAACAACTTTTGAAAATCAATTATCGTATTTTAAAATTGTGATTAAAACAATCAACATTACAATCTTTTGAAAATAAATTATCATATTTTAAAATATGCAATATGAATGAAGTCTTAAATATTTGTAGCGGACTTCATTCATATTGCATATTTTAAAATATGATAATTGATTTTCAAAAGATTGTAATGTTGATTGTTTTAATCACAATTTTAAAATACGATAATTGATTTTCAAAAGTTGTTGATATGAATTTTAATAAAATTTTAATCTGTTTAAAATTTTTTAGCATTTTTTTTTTTTTTTTTTAATGATTTTTATTTATTTTTTTTTTTTTGCAATATTTATTCATAACTTGAGTTATGAACACATTTTTTTGAATATCTCAAAATATTTATGCAATATCAAAAGCTACTTTTTGAGAAATTTTTTATGGTTTTATTTTACAAAATTGTTTTGTATTGTACATTTAACAAAATTTCATAAACTAACAGTAGTACTGATTAATAATGTATTTTTTTTTTTTTTTTTTTTTTTTTTTTTGGTTCGCGAGATTTAGGTTATCATAAAAATAATGATATTCCGACAAAATTACCGCCTTTAAATCTTTTTAAATGTTTAAATTTACTTGCCATATTATTTATAAATTATTAATGATTTAAAATTTTTGACTAAGTCTATTGACTTAAAAAAAATAAATATAGTTTCTTCTATTCTTCTTCTATTGAGAATCGTTATAGAAAGACATTAAACCGACTCAGAAATTCATTCTGAGTCGAACGATATACTTTATATTGAAAAATTTGTTTTTATATTACATTATTTTATTCCATTCTGTGCTATTTATGAAATAAAGGTAGAGTGATCTAGAAAGTGCCAATAATTTATATTTTGCTTTACCTTTGTAGGTTTTACTTCTCTAAAGAAATTTAACAGTTTTTGAAGTCCATCGCATTTTTTATTTAAATATATATTTTTTAATAAACTGCTTTTAGGTAGGTAGGTAGGGAAGGGTTGCCCAGCACTCATAAGAGTGCTTGTGCATCCACTCGGAGACCTAAAGGTCCATTGTGAGTCCCTTCGTAAATAATATAGAAAGAAACTACAGATGAGATATAGAAAAGAGCAGGAAGGAAGGAAGGAAACTGCTTTTGATATTTAAGATATTTTTTTATAATCACGAATTTAATTCTAGTATTTTACTCCTGTCTTTAAATTTAAGGTATAATGTTTTCATTTAGCCTCATAAAATAATGATGGGGTTTACTTCCAGAAAAGGTTTAAAATCTAATTTTAAGGGCTTTTTTCTTCAGACTGTATTAAGACAACATAATTTTGACGAAATATTTTAAGATTCCAATTGGAAATGTGATAAAAAAAATGTGAAATATCAAGGAAAGTTCTCATTATTTACCAATTTTTAATTTTAAACTACTTTGAAAACCAAATAAAAATTTATAGATAGCCCATTTTTCATGAAAAATTTGTCACCATATATCTTAACAAATCGAACAAATCGAAGCTTTCTTAAAAAGATTATCAGTAAAGATTACTTAAAATTTCACTCCTCCATATTTAAGTGCGTGTTATTTTAATGCAAAAGTATGTGATAAAGTTAAAATAAAACTTACAAAATTCATTCTCAAAAAATGTTGGAATAATTGAGTTAATAAAAGATATATTACTCAAAATAAAATGCCAAGTCATTGTTGAGCTCAAAGTGTGCACAAATTTTCAAAAAAACAAGTAATAAAGATATAGTTGGTCAAGCCCGACCTTATGATACCTCACACCATTGCGTATGTCCATTAAAATTCGTTGAGCGGTCTTATATTAGACATGTGGACAATTGTGTACTAATACTTTTACTAAGTGTAAAACAAAATATAGGAAAGCAGAATATTACGTTAATACTAACATATATATGAATTTATGCACTTTGGGGTGACTCCCGAAAGTGGGCTTATATGTGAGCTACGGTAAATTATGGAGCGATCCTCATAAAATTTGACACTGTGATTTCTACTGATATAAAACTTATTTGTTTCGAATATAAACTTGATACTAACATATGTATGTGATTTATGCATGTTAAGGTAATTTTTTGAAGAATGATTTATATTTGAGCTATGGCATAAATATAGCACAAAGATTGATACTTATACAAAACCTCCTTATACCAAATTTTATTAAAATATTGCTATATTTAAGGCATTTATGATAGTTAAACCGTTATTCCGGGAGGACATTTAGACCGATCATAATCAATTTCAATAGGCCTCGCTCTTGCATCAGGAAAGTCCACCTATGGAAGTGTGAAGTATAAAAATATGTATATATAATTAATTTATATTTAGTTTCATTACCTTTAAATTCATTTTGGGATGACCTCATAATAATTAGTCGTCATTTATTTTTTCAGGAATGCTCCTCTAAATATAGTTATAATGTCTTAATATAAATTTTCATAAATTTTTTTTTATTTTTCTTTTTTTCGAAATATGTTAATTTGTATTCAATCACTTAAACATGTATGAAATTTCCAAGAACTGAGTAATCAATTTTTTTTTTTTTTTTTTTTTATTTTATTAAACACATAAGAACATAATTATTTATTAATGAAAAAATAAAATGCTTAATAAGCTGAAGACTCAAAAAAAAAAAAAAAATGAGGTGAACTCTAAAACAAATTATATCATCATGAACTTGACTTTCATTAGAAGACAATAATACTTAAATGTCAACAATCATATCAATCAAACCTGAGGGTGTTTTATAAGTATGTAATTTAAAACTCTCTTTTTTAAAAACTTTTCATATTAGAATCTTTGTTATATGTTTTAGACAAAGTTTGAAATTAAAACATTTTTCGTAATAGTTATTTAAATAAATTTGAGTCAAAACTTATTTGTTTTCTTTTTTATTTTTTGTCAAAAATATCATATTGAGCTATGTAAGAAATAAAATGCAAATTGAAATTTGAGTAAAATTGAGTAGAAAAATATTTTGCAAATCTGTTGTACTCTGTTTTGAGTAACAAAATGCATTTAAACAACCGTTACAAAGCGGAAATTAAGCAAACGTGCAATAAAGCTTCGTAGGTAAACACAACGCAATTAACGAAAAAGAATTTAAATGAAAATAAAATTATATAAATAATTAAAAATAAAAAAATAAAAAAGTATTGGAATAAATAAAAAAAATAAATAAGAAATCCTGGCAAAGTTTAAATAAATATAAAAAATAAACAAAATGATTAAAGCAAAGTGAAATTATAAATAAATGAAACAAAATATAAACAAACATATTAATGAATTTAATCAATAAAAATATAAGGAAAAAAGGAAAAAAACAAAATAAATAACGACAATACAAAGAAAAAAACTAAACCATAAAACTAACAAAAATATTATAAAGAAATTATAAACTACTTTACTACTTAGTGTGTTCCTCTTATTTCAACTATGTTTAACCCTTTGTGTTTTATTTTGATAACCTCACTTTGTTGGCATTATGTCTCAGCACGACATCTTGTTCAACCCAATTATCATAGCTTACAACAACCTTATTATCTGCCATATTCCGATTATGGTTATACCTATTCGGGTCCACCACCCTATCAACAGTCCTATAATCAACCCTATCAACAACCTTATCACTCGCCTTTGTACTCACCACCTGGTACTTATTTCGATCAACGTCGCGGTATTTTAAGACCTTTTCCCGGCGGTGGTGTACCAGTGTTAGTGGATTATGTGAGTAGTTCAAAGGATTATTTATAAAAATTAGTGAAATAATTTAATTTGTTTTTTACACGCAATTTTTTAGCATAAACGTTGTTCGAATGATTATGTGGGTTTGAAAGCCCATCCGGAACAAAATCAATATTATTATGTTTGTAAGCCGGATTGTGTGATATTTGGTAAATGTCAAAATTTGCAGGTGAGTGGTGATTTCAAAAATTATAGAGATAAAAAATATAATTGGGGGCTATATTATTGTGTTAAATAAGATCCACTTTAGAATTATTTTTAAAGGTTTTGTAAATGATTATCTTTGAGAAATCTTTATTCTAAAAAAGATAAATACTTTTTTTGAAGAACCTGCTTTTTGGAAAAAATTTGTGAAAAAATTATACCTAAAAAATGTTAATTTTCGGTCTGGATTTCTTTTAATGTACATACATTATTTATAAAAAGTTGAAAAATACTCTTCTGAAGGTCAAAAATATTACCAAAAATGAAACAAAAAAAATTACTGTTATCATAGCAAGGAAGTTTTTAATGCTGAACGTTCATTTTTATGATTCCTAGTCATTGCTCTTGAAGTTTTTCTTTCAAACTATTTCAATATAATGATATTATCTTTATTTATTTACTTTTATGTAAGTTAATAATTTTTAAATCTCACTTTATTAAATATTATTAAAGCGGTAGTTTATTAACCTTTTACTTAAATTAATTTAATAAAAGTGAAAGTAATAATAGCTTTCAAAAAATTGCAAAATATGCAGTAGTACTGAAAATGATATTCCTTCAAAAGTACTTCTATCTTTTTTTGCTGGGAATTTTCGAAATTTTTTTAAGTTCTTTTTTGAAAATTGGTAATTTTTGTAAAATACTTTGGGAAAATCTTGTACTATTTTTGAAATGTTTTTTTTAAGTTCTTTTTTGAAAATTGGTAATTTTTGTAAAGTACTTTCGGAAAATTTTGTACTAATTTTGAAATTTTCGACTTATTATTTATTTTTCGAAAAATAACTTTTTAATGTACATTTTTGAAATTTATATATTTTAATGTACATTTTTTGAAATTTAGTATATTTTTGGAAAGTTCGTATTTTTAAAATAATTTATTTCTTTAATACTTCTTTTAATTTTTTTAAAATTACTTTTTTCCGAAAGCAGTAACTCTTTTAATAATGGAGGACTGTGATTTTTTAAATTGGGTTATTTTTTCAAAACTAATACTTAAAAAAAAATAATAATACTAATTTTTGAAAAATTTATTTATTTTAAGATATATCACTTTTCTTGAAAATTGGTACTTTTTGCAAAAAAAAAAAAATTAAGTTGTTTAGAAAATTTAACTTTTTCGAGTTTTAACTTTTTTAACTTTTAGGGAAATCGGAAACTTATTTTTAAAACTTTTTTTTTAAATAAGTACTTATTTTGAAAATTAGTACTTTTTTTAAAATCGCTCCATTTTTTACACCACCATAAATGGTTAGGGTATTATGCGTTTGTGCTGATGTTTGTAACCCACATAAAAAAATCATCAGACCCCCACCTTAAAGTTGACCGTTCGACTCAGAATCACTTTCTGAGTCGATTTAGTCCAAATTTTAGAGATATCTGGAGGAAATTTGTCACAAATAATTATTTTGACACAAAGATGAAATTAATTAGGATCGATCCATTTATTGTGTTTTCGGTTTCTTTATGCGGAATGGATCCACTTCATTTTAAATTTTATTTATTTAGTTAGCTCTAAGTATTCTTTAAATATATACTTTTTAAAATTGACAAAGTTCTGGAGAGTTTACTGGATTGGCTTCCTTTAATACATTGCAGTACCATTTGTTCTATGCCTCTCAGTTTTTGTCTTGTTGTGATAATGAGAAGAGAGATGAAGCCAAAAAAATTAGAATTAGTTGTGTTTTCTAATGATAGGAAAGAGTCTTTTCTGATGGCACTCATTTACGTACATTTTTCTGTTAAAAGTGTCACTTATTATGAATGAAGTGCTTTTTGCCCCACATGTACAAATGTCTTGCCAGACCAATTTCAATTTTTTTTTACACGATAATTATCTGATATATTTCCCATATATTTCCATGGAATTCATGATCAGTATGTTATAGAAAGTTTATCAGTATATACATTTTGTCACCCTTTTGAAAACATTCACATTTTTTTAAAAAGTTAGTCTTCACAATTTTCGTCCTCCCTTTTGCCTTTACATTTTTTCTAGCATTAGAAAATCTTTTTAGTTTGTAGGTCTTCAGGCCATCTTTTTTTAACTTTTCTTCTAAAAGATATAGAGCAATTTAAAGAATTAGTCACTTTCCATGTAGAGATTTTTTCTTAAAATTCATATTTTGTCCGCGATCATCAAGTCTATAAATCAACTTTTTCTTCGGTTATCTGGGTTTCTTTCGGTGATCGTGAATTTTTTGTATCTTTTATGACTCAAAAACTAAACTTTTCAGTTCATTGTTTTATATGGTTAGCATGTGTTTTTTTAAATTATAGAAGAACTAATTATGCCATTACAACAAAATTTTGCACATAGTTACTAAAAGTAATAATAAATATGAACAATTTAAAGGTATTAATTTTTTTCACGTATAATAAAAGTTATAATCCTTAAAGTATGCATGGATTTTTTCGTGCACAGTTCGTATTCGGCACAAATAAGTATAAATCTGTGTGCCAAATTTCATGAAGATCGGTCCATAATTTACCATAGCTCCTATAAAAAATGAAACAAAATATTAAATTTGTTTTAAATGAATTTAGATTTATAAATTACTAAACATATGAAAGCTTGTTTAGTAAAATAAATTTCTCTTTTTACAGAAAATAATAATATAATTCAAAAAATAATCATATAAATTAAAAAAATTTATATGATCACTACTAATTCATTCATTTGCTACCAAGAAAACATATGTAACACAAATAAAAATATGTTTCACCAATATATTTTTAGCGATATTAAGGATTGAAAAACCTACAAATTTTGTTTGTAGCACAATTAATTTTGAAAGTTTTAGAAAGTTTTTTGTTCCCCCTGTAAAGTTATGAAAAATGATGTTACGTCATTTTGCATTTTCGTTGACGATATGTATGTTTAATAGAAAAATGCATTGCACTTAATGCAAGTATCTCTTCTTTTCCTCACCCAGGTCTTCAATAACACCAGTGGACAATGCATCCAGCATCCACCGCCCGAATATTTACCCATTTGCAGCTCTGCAGGACGTTTTCCCCTCTTTTCCGATTGTCATCTCTACTACAAATGTGAGGAGGATTTACAGCCTAAAATCTATTCCTGCCCCGCATATATGATCTTCTCACCAGCCTCCAAGAAATGTATAAGTGGCAACAAATGTACACCCACAAAAATATCACCACATAGTTCCTATATGCCCGAATATTGCGCTAATAAATTTCCACCCTGTTATGAAAATGGTACTTTTCGATCGCCTTCCGATTGTTCCCTGTACTATAAATGTGAATTACAAAAGAATTCAGTTTATATGCAAACGAGATTAAGGTGTGTTAAAGAAAATTTTAGAAGAAATATAAGAATTTTTAATTTTTATTTTTAATAAATTTAGATGTCCCACTGGTCAATTCTATGATTTGCAAAAGGAAGAATGTTTACCTTCACAACAAGTGCCCTGTGATTGCATACAAGTGGCTGAATTGGTTTATCCCAAAACGAATAGTATACCTTATCAACCAGCTGTATATCCAGCACAATTTAATTTTGATTCATTGGAGGACAATTTATATCCAGTGGAACAATCACAAGAGAGTAATGGGATTTTGAAAGATTTAATTATTGTAAAGATTTTAATTATTTTTATTTCTTTAGAAATTAATAACAATTGTAATGTTAGTGAAAATAAAAGTGATGGCGAAAATGAGAAAGAAAAAGTTTCCCCAACTCCGGGTCCAGAAACTGACGAAACAACTTTAAATAACGAGCTTGATGAAGAAAATGATAGTGAAGCTGTTATTTTACCGGATTATGTTGATGTGGGAGAACCAAAACCTCAAAGTGAGGAAATATCAGATGCTAGTACCACAAATGTTAGTTCAGAAGAAACAACTAGTGTTGAGGGCTCGGGTAATACTGAAGCTGATTCCGGAGAGTCTACCACACTAAACAATAATGAAGAAAATACCACAATAACGGAAAAAGAAGAAAATTCAAAAGAAGATATTACGACAGAAAATGAAGTAGAGGCTGCGGCCACAACAAACGATAGTAGTGAAGAAACAACAGATGAACCAGAAGTTTTACAAGAAGAGCCCGAAAATGAAACTGAGAAACCTCTAACAGAAGAGCCCACAAAAGAGGAGACAACTACCACATCAACTACAGTTTTAGTGACCACAAATATTCCATCGAGCTCTCCTCAATCTAAACCCTGCGAAACTATTATAGAAAACGATGAGGGTAATAATAAACCCTTTCCTACAGGTAGGTCTAAATTTCTTGTAGGTTTATCATCATAACCTGATCTCTAGGTACTAATATGGAACCTTTCAATCCTTATGTTACGAAATATTTGATTCAAAATCATTTTTATTTTAAAACGCCCCTTTGTCAGATATTTCAGATACACACTTCAAAGTTACAACCCCAACACAAAGTCATATATGTTTACCCAAACTCACAACCACTAGTTTAGGCTCTGCTCAGCCAACGAAAACTACACTTGATACGGAATCTACACGAGGATCTAGAAGTACAATACATGAACAAAACTTAACTACAATTAATACACAAACCCCCATTATCACTACACAATTACCTACAACAAAAGTGACATTAAATGCAGATAATTTGGAGGCAAACAAACATTTAGAAGAATTTGCTTTATCTACGGAGAGGGATAAGGTAGGAGATGATGTTGAATCAAATCTATTGGACTCTAAAACTAATTTAGAAACAGTGGAAATAACTCAATCATCGGAGAAGACTACACCAGCTTCAGAAGAAACTACACAAAGGTCACAAAATGATGATAGTAAGCTAAAGGAAGACGAGGAATTGGGCAACCTATTAGATACTACACAATTTTCTGAACACGCAACTAGGGTAGAAAATTCATCACCTGAAGATGAGATTTCTGAAAAGAATTATTTAGATGTTCTTGAACCGGAATTAACTATGATAACTAAACAACCAAACGATGAAACAGAAAACGAATTGGAACCTAAAACCACTATGTCAAATTTCGAGGAATCTACTGTTAAACAGATCTTTGAGGAAACTACCCACAAAACTTTAGAACAGACCATAACCACAAAAATACCACAAACAACAACCACAACTTTAAATCGACCAGCAGTTGAAACTACCGACGATCCTTGGGACTTAACAACGGACGATGAGTTTGGTTTATCGAATTCTGAAATTTCAATAAATGACTTTGAATCTACAACACAAATGCCCGAAGAGAATTTAGTTAGCAACACTTTAGAAGATGAACATATTTTGTTAGCCAAAACAAAAAAAAATAATCAAGAACCGAAATCGCTAAATGAAAAATTGGTTACTTTAAGAGCAGCCGATTTTCAAGATGAAGAATTATTACCAGTTCATAGCAAATCAACCATAACGGATAAAACACCCAAACAAAATACTGATTTCAATTATATTACAGATCAATTTGAAGAGGATATCACAGATTTTGATCATGATTATACAACAATTACAGCCGATAATGAAAATAGCACGCCAGCAGCAAGTGAAGAACACATACAAACTTTTGTCACTCATCATTCTACAGCGTTAAAGAGAAGAGAAACTTCGGCCGATGAAAGCACACAAATCAGCACAACCACAACTGAAAAAGCTTCGGACACAGCCACAGAAACAATAACAATTCCTTCTACAAATGAAGATAATAAGACCTCAGATTTGGATTCCTATGAAGATTTATTGGGTGTTTTGGATTCCGAAGTTGTTCTGCAAAGCGATGAAGTAAGCAACAATGAAATTACTTCTGCCGATACCAGACAAACAACAATTGAAACTTCTACAGTAAAACAACTATTTCCACACACCCACTCTACCACTGTTACGACCACACAAACGCCAACTGCTACACCCAAATATATAACAAACACTATACCCATAAATTCAGAAATCGAAAGCACTACAGCCTTTTTTACTCCAGAACCTTGTAAAAAGCAAATAGATTCTATAGTTCTACATGTTAGAGAAAATGATCAAGAATCTTTAGCACCTTCACTAGCAGACTCCTCCCCTTCCAACAAAAGTTTATATTATATATTAAAAAGCAAACCAGTGATAAATAAGAATAGTAGTACTAATAATGATAATAACTCTAAAAATGAAACAGTTGCAGCCCCGGCTTGTTTGGAAGCCGACAATGGTCATATACCACGTTTAGAGATTATAGCCGAAAGACCCATTGATGTTCATTTCTCCATATGCCCCTCGACTTGCGAAAAAGGTCACAAACATAATTGTAAGTTTTAGAATTTAAATTTTAAGAAAAATAATTGTTTACATTATTTTATTCTCTTAACAGTTGCACCCACCAGTAATCGTGCTGTATTCTTAAGATGGTTTGCTAATAAATCGAAACAAACTGTGGGCTTTGAGACTGTTAATGAAGTGGATAAAGATCAATAGAGATATTGTTAATTGGTGTTAAAACTATGTTTGTTGTGTTTAATTTAATTTAGCTTTTAGTTAAGAATTTATTTTATTTAGTGTTTAAGAAATTAATTTATCGATAAACAAATAAAATAATCAACAAGAAAACGAATAAAATTATAAAACGAAAAATAGCGATTTAACATTTTTTAATTATATTATATTAAAGTATTATATTATATTAAAGTATTCTACTGTACCACAGTGGTTTCAAAACGAATTTTTTCTATTACTTGTGAACCATTAGAAAGAAATTTTCAGGTGACCATAGCTGAGATATTTTCAAAAATATTTTTTTTTTTTTAATTTTTCGATCATTTTACTTTAATTTTTTTTACTTTTTGCAACCATATGATTTACTGGATTAAAAAAAATAAATTAAAATAAAAAATTAGTAAAATTTGTAAATACCCAACATATTAACTATAATTTTTCTCTCTTAATTTGTTCTCGCTTTAATGAATTTTGAGTACGCGTACGCAAATCTAGTTAAAATTTTTACTGAACAATACAAATTTTTGGGGAAACGAACGCACTTAAAATTTGTAAATACTCAGTTTATTAACTGGCATTTTTCTCACTTTACTTGATTTTGGATAAGCGAACACAAATCTAGTAAAAATTTTTACTGAACAGTAAACGAACGCACTTAATATGTACTGACCATGGGATGTAAATAAAGTAACTAGATGTTTATAGTGCTACCAGATGTCAGTGGTATCTGGCGTTTTCCGAGCTAAAACTCGCCGGATTGGGGTGGAGTTCTTTGCATGTCTAGTAGTGATAGAACAAAAAATTAGAGGGAACCCGAAGCTCAGTGCTTAGTTCTATAGACAAAAATCTAATTAAAAACTTATTTCAAATTGTGTTGATATATACATAACAATATAACTCATACAATTGGTAAAGAATTGTATAGGAATAACTATATTTATGGGTACGAGAGAGCGCTAAATTCAGTGAATTTAAAGCAAATATTAATGAACAAAAAGGATGTTTTTTAACTGTTTCAGGAAAATAATTGTCAAAAATTAATTTTTTGATAAAATGCGTTAAAGTCTAGTTTTTTTTTTAAATACTTCAATACATATGTAAATTAAAACTATTATTTTTTAATTGTATACAGAAAAAAAGTAAAAATAGATTTCAGTTACGAAATTTGTTATATTAATTAATTTTTTAGATGAATTTTAATTATTTTTTTTATTATTATACTTATTGATTAAATTCATAAATTAATCGAGTACATATCAAAACAGAAAAAAATATCTTCTACATTAAAAATCACAAAATCTAATACATTTTTTATTGCATTTATTTTTTAATTATTATAAAAAATATAGAAATTATTTCACATGTAATACTTATGTATATGAAATATATATCACCTTCTAATACGTGTATTCATTATGTCTTTGTATGTAAAGAATGGTTGTGCTTTTTAAATAAAGTCGGTCTTACGATGAATCGTCTATTGCCTAATTCCGACTATTTTATGGTTGATACACAAATTTTAATATTAACGGACATATGACAAATTAAATCTAAAATTAGCAAGAATAATCATTTACATACCCCTAATACAGTAAACAGTTTTAGTACAAACTCAGGTATTGGCATTGTGATATATTTGATGAATAAATGGCGAAAATATCTATAATAACATCGAAAGGATTAGCAATCTTGCCAAATACAAAAAATCATATTTACTTTAGAATTAAAGCATCATCTGTAAAAATCTAACAATTTTCCACAATAAGCGAGTAGATGCTACAAATATCAACCAAAAAGTAGGAAATCGTCGACATTTAACACAAAATTATAATTTTTTTGCAAATTGTTTTTCTTTTCTATTTTAAATTAGAAGTTTTCAATTCTTGTCAAACTATTGTATAATAGGTATAAAAAAGTAAATTAAATTAATTAATACAATAATTTAACTTGAAAATAAAAGCAATTAATAAAATAATTGAGCCATTTTAAGGATTTTTTTCTGTGAATTTCACGAAAGAACACATACAAAAGTAAAATTTTTGAAATCATATTGTTACGAAATTGTACTTGAATTAAAATATAACTGTTTTAACGGCTGGTTTAAAGTTAAATGTTTATCGACGTTTCTACTTATGTTAACAGCAGTTAACATATCTGTAGAAATTATTAACATAGTTGTAAACATACAACATTGAATAAAAAGCTTTCACCATTGTTTGTAAGTATGGCAACACTAAATGTTGAAACTGCTAACATTAACATCGAAAGCTCTAGTTTGTCCGTTAAGAATATTGTAGAAAGAAATATAGCTTTCAAGAAACATCTAGTAGGTAATATAGGGTATATAAATTGGCAGTGAGAACACCATTGAGTCAGTCTAATTGGAAGCGTCGTTAAGTAAAGACATATTAACTGCCTTGGCTGTATAATCTTGTACATTATTAAAGTGTGCTGTATAAAGCATGTAATTTAAGTGTGTGTATTAAAACACAAAGTAACTATTTAAACTGTTATTGTTGTACATTTAAAAAAAAATAAAGAGTCGTTACAACTGATTTTATTTGTAATCAAATTATACGAGTTATTTAAAGGAAATAAACCACCGTTTTTAAAAGGTAAAAATGTAACAATATCATAAAACGGACACAATATGATAAAATGGAATCATAATAATTATTTTTTATTTTATTTAATTATTACTTATAATCATTTATGTTTTTCTCTGAGATCATATGTTCCAATCAACTATATCAACTATATTTTTTCTCTGTGTGCATTTTTGACAAAAATGAATAAAGTTTAAGGTTAAATAATTTATAAGCATTTTCTGATTTTAACAAAATTGGTATCAATGGAAAGGAATGATGTTCCACTTTATCACAAAATCATAGAAGTTAAACATCTTCCTGATGCAAGGACCTCTAAAATGAAAAAATATCCTTTATCCTAGAATATCTTGAAAAAGGGTATATTAATTTTCATTATTTTTTGACGCGATGTTTACAATTTGTCGTTATAGTGTAAAAATTTCAAAATGGGATTACAAATTATAATAGGGTCACGAGTGGAAAAAATTTAAATTTCCATTTTATTAAGTCGAGTCAGATAAATCTTTTAGCAAATGGTAATTGACAACGGCGAGTGTAGATATTGGAAGGATCAGGCCCAAGGGATTCATAATAATTCAAAATGTATGCGGTAGAGGCAGTGGGAATGAGAGCTAATAGCAAAGAGTTGCGCATGCTATTTAGCTTAATTTTTTCTCTAGGGCACCATAAGTTATTTGTTGCTTCAGCAAAAAAGTCTGTTTACTCTCAAAGTCTAGGGCACTTATGCCAATGGGACGATTACGTAGCTTAGATTTCTTGGTTTCTGTTAAGGATAACAGTTGATGTCAATAATTTTTCAAGATTATTCGTAATAACTTTTTTCAATTTCTTAAAATCAATTACTTTCTCATCGGTAACATACATACACACACATACATACATGCATACATACATATATACACACATACATACATGCATGCATACATACATACATACATTCATAAATACATATTTAGTACAATAGAGGCCAACTTACAAACATTATATTCACAAATTGCTGGACTAAATGATGTATATATTTTGCCGGTTACTTTTACGATTACAGGTATTTTTGTATAACATGTAGGAGGTACCGATTTGTACTTAGGTTTCAATAATGGCAAACAATACATCCCAGGCTTTGATGGTGTGATTTCCTTTGCATTCCTTTTCATATTTGGTATACAATTGTTCAAATTCTATTTCTATACAATTCTAATTATTTTAACAAACTGTCATAACCCTTACTTCGAGTCTATTACTACGTTTATAAGCACCTCCTACTCGCAGTTAAAAATATTGCAATATAAAAATTTTGCTTTATAAACGGTCAGTTAATATTTTATTTTCAAGTTAGTAACTCACGAAAACTAATCGTGATTAGTGAAACTAATTACAAATAAGTTGTATTTTTCCCATTTGGAACAAGAAAAAGGAAAATACATTTCTTTATGCAATTAGCGTATAAACAGTGAGTTATTTATTTGCAAATTAGTTTTATTTGCAATAATCGTGCGCATAAACGTAATATATATTAGACAAATTTTTATCAAGACAAAATTCAAAATTAAGGCAAATCAATCAAGGTACTTCAATTAAACATCTTATTATTAATTTTGGTTGTTACAGCTGTCAAACTACATATATAAAAAATGTCAAAGAATTTACCTTATTGTTGTTTTTGTACAACTATTGCCACCTTCCATAAATTCGCTTTTATTTTGAGGTTTGCCTTGATAAAAAATTGTCTAATATAGACACTACGTTAAGCATGCCAGAAAGTGATTTTAAATTAATACGAGTACAAACAGAATGAAACTACCTTCTTCTTTACATAGCTATAACTACTTATGAAAATTATACTTACATAAATCTGTACTGAAAATGTATATAAATTTCGAAAAAAACACAGCTAATGTTAATCTTGGAATGAAATAAAATTTAATCAAATAGAGATATCCTATTTAAATACTTAGGAATTCATTTTTAATTTTTAAACTGTCATATAATAAAAAAAAAATTAATAAAGTTTAAAAACACTAGTATCGTATATTAACCACGATATTTGCTTTAAAGAATTTACTTTAATCATATTAACTTTATTACTTTTATAATTCACAAAATATTACACTTATAAGGACTGCGCAAGAGAAAATTTAGTGCATACAATTCAACTTATAAAAATAAAACCAATGGGTAAACTTCCTTGAAATTTTATTAAAGGCTATTATATTTAATAAAATCTAATTTTTACTGGAATACCCTTTTCCCATTTTTCCCAAATTTCTAATCAAATTACACATTTTTTCTTGATTTGTTAAAAGAACGTGCCAAATTTCCCCTATTTCATCTCAACCAGTGTTGCCAGGAGCGTCATACAAAAAAAGGCTAAACAATGTTTTCAATTTAAAAACTTATTTTTTCTAGTTCTCTAGTATTATAATTCATATAAAGTAAAAACTCGATAATTATTGTTTGTGCCTGAGTTTTACTATCACCCTGTTCATTTTTTAGTTATAATTCAACAATTTAATAAATGTAGCACATAACTTACCATCCCCTTCCCTAAAAAGATTTGAAAGATATCTTCCTAGCAGAAATTTACGCAATATCAATTTTTATTATTTGGACGAAACTCATCAAAGTAATATTTTTCTATTATTGTATTTTTATCATTTTAAAGAAAATTAGGCAATAAACAACAAAAATATATAAAATATTAATTTTTTATTATTTTTATCCTCAAAATATCGCCTTTTTCAGTAAGGTGATTATCACCTCCGCAATAAATTGATAATATCCCATTGAGATCAGATGGAAGAAATTAGTGCTATACCTTTATTTTCCAGTTGCCGGAACATTTTTCAAAAATTAAAAAATATTGAAGAAATTTGTTTGTCTTTAGCAAAAAAAATTAATATTTTATGTGAACGTTTTAGTTTTCGTGCTTTATGATGTTAAGATTTATGTGCAAGTATGCTTACAAAATGCAAAAGTTTTCTTTATTATATTATTTCTAGATTGATTTAGTGATAATTTTTCTATATATTTATCTTCCGGAAGATTATCTGCCGATATCTGCTTTTTTCACCTAGATGATTATCTAGCAATATTGCCTATTTTTCTTCCAGCCGTATTGATTTCTATTGCTTAGTTGCATCGCCTGTGACGCACAATTTATCCCGATGGGAGAGATTTCCGCAATACGAATATGATTATTGCGGCAATAAAATTTTTCTTCTAAGCATTACGAATTCGAATCACTTTTGTATTATTTTGCTTGTAGGGTTCTTCTTCTATCTTTATTATTTGTTATAGTATTTCTATAAGTTAAAGGCAAAGCTTTTCCCTCCTTTATAATATTTTTAAAATCAATCATATCACCATTTAAGGAACGTAATATAGCCTGAGGTACATAAGTGTCCCATTTAAATGTGGAAGGCTTGTTTAAAACATAAGCCTTTACTTCACCGGTTATAATTTTTAAAGCTCCTAGTGGAAAAGCAAATTCATAGCCTAAATCTGCTCTTTCAGAACTAGAAAATATGTTATGGGCTTGTAAATCGGACAATGCTATCCAGAAGTAAAGAACTGAATTATAAATATATATATATATATATATATATATTACTAAAAGGTTGAAAGTTACGCCGACTACGGTTATGCCGCTTTTTATAGACTCCAATTAGGATGATAACAATTGTAAAGTTGAAATAAGATCATCAAGGCAGCACTTAGGGTATAGTCAAAGAAACCTTCTTAGCTATATACAAAACGATTGGTCGCTCAGTAGTCAGTTATGCTGGCCCTGTGTAGTCTCCTTAGTTGAGTGATACACAGAGGAGTAATTTACAAAACTGTCAAAATGCAGCCTTAAGGACCGTGACAGGCTGCCTACATATTAGCTCCCAACTGCAACGTTCCAAACTGCTCTTGGTCCATTCTCTTAGAAAACGGATGCTACCTCTCGATCCGGCCTCATGGCAATGGGTGGTATTCTTTTCTTCCGCGAAAATGATTAACAACCGTTCAAAATTAAATTTAAAACTGAAAGTTATAGCTACCTATAGAAAGAAACCAGTCTGAAAGTTCTTAACCCCTCCCAACCAAGCTATCATATCCCTAAGAATTTTAGATAGCCTTTCATGGAAATATTGAAATAAAATTTAGTTCACCATTATATAAATTTCAAACTAAATAATATTTATTCAAATTAAACATAATTAATGTAATTAATTTAAAATTAAACAATGTTTTATTGTTAAAGTGTATATTATTTTTGTTATATAGTGTAGTATTAATATATATATTAAATTTTGAATATTTTAAATTGTAATGCTAAAATAGGAGTAGTTTTCAAATGTTTCTAACATAATAATTTTATTTACATTGTTGTGTTAATAACAGAATTTATTAGTAGAATTAATGTTTCAATTCAAAATATTTAAATAATTTAAAATTTTTAATTTCAACAAAATATAAATTAATCGTACCACTCAACAAACATTATCCAAAGATGACAGCAGACCTGATGTAATCTTGAATTTGGTTTATATTCGAAGATTTGATTTATATTCTAAGATTTAAAAATTTTTAATTCTTGCTATACACAATTCAGATTAAATTTTCAAAATTTTGTAAAGTGTAATGATGTAGTGATTGTGTAGTGTATATTTATGTAAATGTTAAAATATAATAAGTGTTAATATTTATATGTGTGTTTACATTTTTTTGTAATGAAATTCTTATTAAATTAAGTTTAAAATAAATAAATTATGTTAAATTTTAAGTAAAGTTAAAGTTAAATTTTAGCAAAATTAAATCTAAAATATAAAACGGATTAAGTAGAAGTAGATTGATTAACGTTATATTAATTAAGATTTAGATTAGGTTTAAGTTAGATTACAAAATTTAAAATAAGTTTAGGAAAGATTAGATTAAAGTTCAATCAGTTTTATTTAAGATTAAGATAAAATTAGGTTTCGAGATTTTGATTTGATGAATTAATTAGACAATTTTAAGATATTTTGTTAACTTAATTAGGTTTATATTTACGTTAAGGTCAATTATATTAAGGATGAAAATTTTAGAATTAGAATTTGTGGCGATATATTTAAGATGTTACTTTAGGAGTTTGATTAGTATAGCTTTAAGAGATGTAACTTAATTTTAGTATTTTAATTAACGTAGATAGGTTCAAGATGTTTAATTGCAAATATAAGCGTAAAAATTTTATGATTTTCATTTGATGAACTAAAATTTGAAGATTTGAGCCAGATTTTCCTGTTCTGTTAGTTTCTTCATTTTATTTTAGTTTATGAAATTTCTGATTCTTGAAATATTTTCAATCCTTTACTTTACAGAAAACCACAACACCTTCCTCGTTATTTTCTACTAATATGCTTAATCTCAAGAAATTTATGTAATTGTTTGAAATTTATTTATTTAAATTTTCTTATAAAAATTACCACAGTTATATGTATCGTTTCGTTTTAAAACTTTGTATCCAAATAAAAAAAATTTTTGAAATAAAAATACAAACTTCCTAATCTATATCCCAATATGCATTAAAAAATTAAAATTCAAGTACTTGAATTTAACTTAAATTCCAATTATGTTCTCAAGTATTTTTTTTAATTTTGTTCAAACATTCTATTATTGTTCTTTGTCAAATAAATTTAAAAATATAAAATAAATTATATCAAATTTGTGAAAAAAAAAATTAATTACATAATAATAAAATACAAGAACATAATTCGTGAACAAAGTAATGAAAGTAACATTATAGCAATCGAAGAACAAAATTAATAAAATTAAGAACTAATAACAATGTTTAGGAAATCAAAATCGGTTGCGCAGAAAATTGTTGTATTGTTTACTCAAAACGCAAGATGTAGCACCCATTCAACACCCATCGACCAACCCTCAACAATAAAATTATGATTATGATGATGAAGTTCAGAGTGGACAAATCAATACCCTAGAAGCAGAGAAACTGAGATTCTAACAGATAAATTAAGTAAATAGACAAATTCTTTTAATATTTCTAATATTGCCGTTAATGGCTTACTTAACATATTGAAAAATTATGTTGAAGGGCTACCATTAGGCTCTCGAATCTTAAAGCAGGCAGCAAAAGTTCAGTTATCGAAAAAATGGGTAGTGGGGAACTAATGTTTTATGAAATAAAAGATACATTAATAAATTTTTTTAATAAAACACGAAAACGTTCCTTTGCATCTTAATTTAAACTTTAATATTGATGGATTGCCTTTGGCCAAAAGTTCCAAGCGACAAATGGGTGTATATACTGTAGCGGCTTTTTATGGACAAAATTGTAGAAGAGCTGAAGGAAATGGAAACTTTCGGACCTAATTTTCAAGGAACAATATACATAATAAAATGTAGAGCATTCATTTGTGATGCGTCAGCCCGTTCTTTTGTGGTCGGCATAAAAGAACATACAGGATATCACAGCTGTCCAAAATATATACAAAAGGGTTCTTCTATAAATCACAAAATGGTATACAAATTTGAAAATCACCATCAACGCACCAACACAGATTTTAGGACAAGAGCCGATCCAAACTAACGCAATTGCATGGAAACCTTGGAATTTAAAAAACTAAATATCGACATAATAAAAAGTTTTCTCAACTGTTGCACGTGGTATGCTTAGATATACCACTTATTGTATGAATTTGAACAAAATAAAATTGTTGGAGTCCAGTTTGCTTTCTTTAAGAGATCAAATTCCCAGAGAGTTTGCAAAGAATCCTCGTCCTTTTAATGAACTCCGATATTACTACCGATATTTTTGTACTGAAAAATATCTTTGAGCCTATACAATATGATGATTTTTTGTTATTAGGCCTATCTATCAGAATCCATTGGACAAAAAAAATTATTTAATTAACAAAGATTGCGCCCATAATATGTTAAAAGAATTTGTTAATCAAATTCCCATATTTTTTAAAGACAGTCTACTTACATTCAACTTCCACTGTTTGCTACATTTAGTCGACGACGTAGAAACTACCGATGATTTGGATTCGTTTAGAGCATTCCCATTTAAAAATCTTTTGCAACAGGTAAAAAAAATTGAGAAAACGTCACCAAATTGGTAGCTAATTATATAAATGAATTGTTGAAGAAAGAAAGCAATATCATCAAAATCAAAGTAAATTAAAAATTCTTTCCATAAAAATGGAATGTTTTTTTTCTACTAATCGGCCCAACAATATATAATTTTTTTAATTGTGCTATTGAATCCAGAGTTTTGAATATAAAATCTACCGACATGTTTAAAGTAAACAATGCAGTAGTAGAATACTGCTGGACTTCTGTTTAAAAAAAATTGCTTTTTTCGAAAATGTTGAAAAATATTAATTTTTATTCTACTTATAAATACAACAGAGCGACATTAATACGCAATTTATCGCCGTAGATGCATTCAGCGGTGGCATCTGGAAAGAGCAAAGGCAATGTTGAAAAAAATCGTATTTAAATGAAAAATTCATCGATTTTATTAAAATATTAATTCTTTTAAATGTTAGGTATGCACTTTTTAGAATATCCGTACTTTGTTTAAAATAAGAACTTTTTTGGATTTATTATTTTTTTTTAAATGTAATTCATAATTGGAACATTTTAGAAAATTGTTACTTTATTTGAAAACTAATACTTTTTAAAATTGGTAAAAAGGGCATTTTTAATATTTTTTTTTATTTGAAAATGTTAACTTTTTTTAAAATTAGTAATTTTTTATTTTGACATTTAAAATTAAACAAATTTTTTGGAATATTGATATTTTATTTGAATATTGGTATTCTTTTTAAATTGATACTTTATTTGAAAATTAGTACTTATTTTGAAAATGTATACATTTTTATTTTATTTTATTTATTTTTGATATTTTTATTTGATTTTCATAGTATAGTAATGTTAAAACTCTTAAACAAAGTTTCCAAACGTTTTAGTTTAGTAATACAATTTAAATCATTTAAAATTATTTTTGGCAACAACATTTTTCCTGAATTTATTTATAATTTCAATTATTAAGATATTTTCTTTTGAGTACCCACATCTATTAGTTTATAGTTTTGAAGATGGTCCTGCTCTTCATTTGTAAGATATCATAAATTGAATGTTTTGTCCAATTTGTACAAAAACATTTAAATTTTACACCTTTAATTTTCAATAAACAAAAAGGGCTATCTGAACATTTTATAGCACATATAACTTCGCGAATAATGGGATCAAAAAAATATTTTTATGTGTGTTTTAGTAGACGTATTATTAATAAATACAAGAAAAAAAAACGTTGAAAAATGAGTGAAAGGAATAGATTTATTATAAATTAATACTTTTCCGATTTTTTTTAATTTGTACCTTCATACCTCAATCATACATACCTATAGGTTCATTCCATATATCCAATTGACTGTAATCCAAATCATTGGGCAGCTCATGTAAAAATCTTCATGCAGCTCCTCGCCAAAATCCACATTACGAAAGACTTCTTCGGGCTTGCTCTTGATGTTCTGCTTGCAGAATTTGTAACAAAAATTCTGCTGTTTCTGTAACGTTTTTATTCACCACAATGGCCACATTTTCATCTTAAGAATTTTAAAGGTTGACGATTCTTTGCACTTGATATTATCTTTCATTTATACCCTAAACTAAAAAATGTTAGCAAAAGTAGCAGGAGAAAGAAAGATCAACAAAACCAATTAATTATGTACGCGAAATCACCCAACTGATCCATTTATGACTTGAGTCACTCCAACAATGAGCATAATGGCAACTGTCACTTTACTGATCCTATGGTATGCGTAAAAAAGACAAAAAGAAGATTGCAAAATTGTTTTACTGACTTACTGCAACCAGTAAAATGATTGCATTGCCATTTTACTGACCCTTTGAAAGTCGTGGAGGCCATTGTGTGTGCAAAAAAGGGCCACATTTTACCGACCCTTTGGCAGTTGTGATTGGGATTGTGTGTGCAAAAAAGTGCCACCAAGTAATCGTGGTGGTGGCAATTGACTCCCCCCTAGGACATGCCGCTGTTAAAAAGGACTAACTAGTCACAAGTCATTAAAGTAACGAATGGTGCTCTAATGTAGTCGGTATAGTAATAAGTTCGAAACAGCCATCGAAAACTGCTGAGGGGTTATTACCTAATTCGATTCGAATCGAAAATACATTCGAAAAGAATTTCCGATTCGAAAAGAAATTCTTATTATTTAGTACTTTCGAAACGTTAAACAGTTAAATATAAAATTTTAAGGGAAAAACGAAATGATGCCAAGTTTTAATACGTAAAAACTTGGCAGCATTTTGCGTAGTTTTGTTCAAATGTCAAAATTGTCTACAAAAAAATTTTAAAATATATATAAATAAAAAGTTAAGTTGTTGTGGGAAAGTGATGAAGAAGATGTTGTTCCAGAAAGAGTTCAAAGGAAGTATATAAGAGATACATCGAATATTATGCATCTCAATGAAAATTCGTAAGTAATTTTATTTAAACAAATACGAAAAGTGGGTATAAAAATTTTATTAAATAAAGAGAAATTACTTTCAGGTTCGTGAAAAATTTTCGGCTTAGTAAAAACGCATTTATGTACGTACTGAACTCCATCAACAATGATTTAAAAGCATCACAAAGATCTACTGCAATTTCTTGCGCAAGGTGGTTATCAACATCAGATTGGCCAAGACCGTTTATTGGGAATGTCGCAATCATATATTTCTATATGTTTATCGGAGGTATGTGAATCAATACAAAAAAATCTTTGTCCTAAATATATTGTTTTTACAATGAGCGAAGAGAAAACAATGGAGGCAAAAAGATTTTTTTATAGTAAATTTTCAATACCATGAGTTATTGGGGAAGTAGATGGAACTCACATACAAATAATAAGACCTTATAAAAATGAGCATTTATATTTTAATAGAAAACTTAAACAATGCACACTTTATATCTATAAACTTAAAAATTATCTTATTATTTTCCAGGTGATTCCGGTTATCCTTTGGAACCATGGATTTTGACACCATACAGGAATGCTATTGAGAATTCTTCTGAATAATTTTTAATGATCAGCATTCCAAAGGACGATCGATCGTAGAAAGAACGTTTGGTGTACTCAAAGCAAGACTTCTGTTTCTTTTGGCTGCGAGAGAACTGCATTACTCCCCAGAAAAGGCAGTTAAAATCCCTAATGTGTGTTGTTAATTACACAATATTTGTATAATGTTTTAGTTTGGAAACTGAGAAAGTAATAACTACTTCATTTTCTTTAAGCAGGCACACAGAAAATAGTTTAGAAACAAATTTACTCCATGTAGCAAAAAATATAAGAAATGAAATTAAAAATAATATATTTAGAAAATATAAAAATTTCTAAAGTAAATAAATTAGAAAATTTAAAAATAAATAAAAACATTTATTAAAAGAGGAAAATAATTCATTGAAATTAATATTTACATATGTGTGTGAGCATATTAAAAAACAAAATAATATAATAAAGGCACATAAAAACTAATTCATATACATATAAAGAAAAACATAAAAATTCATAAAAAAGGCACATAGCCTAACTTCAACCATTTCTTTTTGCTCTACAATTCAAATATTTTTACATTTCGTTCTTTCCAATTCATTTTTCTTCAATAAGTCATATTTTGTTCTTTTAAGCTTATAAATGCGTTCCTTTCGTTCGTTTTTTTCCGATTCATTTTTTTTTAATTCTAACTTTTTTTTCTAATTTATACATACGCTCCTTGAAATCACTATTCCGTTTTAAGTATTTATTGGCTGTTATTAGGTTCATATTTACTTCTTTCATTTCTCTTATAATATTTTTCTGATTTTCGTCACATTTATTTAACAGTTCTATTGACTTTTCTTGATATTTTATTTGGTTTTCTACTTGTTTTTCTAATAAAGTCTTCTTATTAGAACAATTTTCACGGTTACGTCTACGTGGATTATGAACGTTTAAAAAATCAAATGAATTTTCCTCAGAAGGATTTACCGCTATGTCATTGCAAGATATTGTAATGGCTTCTTGTATCGCATCTTCGTCTCTAATGCTTGTAGTAGCGGGATTATTTATTTGTGCCCCATATCTTGACGTGCCACTCATCCCTTCAATAGAATCATTAATGGCAAGTAATTCAGCAATTTGTTCTTCTAATGGTGTTAAAGAACAATATTTACTTGGACCTCCTCCAGTTCCAGAAAGGCTATTTTTGTTGCGGCGGGACTTAACCTTAATGTGCTGCTTGAAATCTGCCCATACCTTTGAACACAAACATTTGCAAAAACGTTATATTTATGAGTTAATATATACATACATATGAACAAACCTTTTTCTACTTTTCAGCCTCATGTGAAGGTGGACCTGCTGCATTCAAATCTTGCGATAACCTTTGCCACAATTCTCTGCACTTACTTTTGGCATTTGAAACATTTAGGTGTCCTTTTGGCAAATCCGGATGCAATTTCACAAACTTCACCATTATTTCATATTGCCTTGGTTTCGTATATTAATTTTTTTTAGAAGATTCCCTTTAACCATGTTCAAAATCAAAGCAATTAAATCAATTTTGTTATTATTCAAATATAAAATTCATATACTTACATTTTAAAAATTTTTATTTAATTTTGAATATAAAATAATATGTATGTACATGAATTTCCGCAAACAAAATGGCATTCGAAAGAAAAACGTACGTTACTAACACTTTTGACTTTTGCTTTCGTACTACATAGTTGCATTTTCGAAAGGGATTTTTTGTTTTCCGAAAGGGTAGAAAAAATCCCAATATTTATTGACGTTCGAAAATAAATTTACGAACGGTCGGAAATTTATTTTCGTACTACGTAATACAATTTTTACGAATTCGTCAATTTTTCGATTCGAATCGAATTAGACAATAAACCCCCTGAGCATGTACAAATAAAACAATAACTTAAGACCTTTGATGCATGCGATTTTGCGTTTTCTTTTATATTTGGAAAAGCGCCTCCATGGTGATTTTAAAATCATGCTCAAATGTAACATATACCTCTGCACCGGTTTTCTATTGCACTAAACAGTCCAGTAATTGTTCATTGGAACGGCATATTGTAGCAATATTTTCTACCTTTTCTGAGGCATACTGTCGTCACTCATCACTTGCATACGTATAACTTGTAAAATATTGCTTTCAAAGCAAAATTACCCTTTCAGTGCCCAGCTAATTTCGGAAGATTTAAAATATATTAGGCATATACACACATGTACATAAAAACCAAATGCAAATAAATATCATTAACTTAATTAACGCAAGTAAAAATTAAATATATGCATCTTTCTAACTTACCTTTTTTTGCTGTATTTATACTTAACAGCCCATCTACACGTAACAGTATGTGTAAGATTTTTCTGTCAGAGATTGTCAAATTCGCTCTCTCAGATAATTATCTCACTTGTTAATTCAAATATTAGTATTATAAGAAGAATATTAGTATTATAAGACGGATTATGAGATTTCTCTATACAACTATCTTATAAGATGAACTGTCAAAAACTTCGCATATAAGAAAGTTTGTTTGTGTGTGTGCATGCGTATTTTGGAAATTACTAAAAAACAATGTTTTTTGTAAAAATGTTTCCTTTTAATGATTATCTCATAATACATCTTATAATACTAATATTTAAATCTACACGTGAAATAATTCTCTCAGAGAGCAAATTTGACACTCTCTGACAGAAAAATCGTATATATTATGTTTCGTGTAGATGGGCTGTTAAGCTCAGTTGTAAACATGGGATAGTTTCTATAACAGAAAAATTTTTATCACGACAAACGTAAAAATCGGTGCAATTCTATACAAGGTAACCTCAGTTAAATAGCTGATTACTTATTTTTATAACATTAATGAATTCATCTTATTATTGTTATTATTACTGTTGCCACGGTCTATAAATTCGCGTTGATTTTAACGTTTGTCTTAATAAAAAATTGTCTAATATAGACACTACGTTAAGGATAAAGGACCCAACCACATACAATACTTTTGCTTCAACTGCAAAGCATAACAACGCAACCTCAAAATCATATTACATTGTTATTAAAATTTTATATAATAAAATATAAAAACGTAAAAATCAAATTATATTCTCATTTGAAGTAAAGAGTTGCAAATTAAAGTTTCATACTCAACGAAACAACAGCTTACGTGTATTTTACTGCAGCTGTCAGTTGCGGTTGAAGCAAAAGTATTGTTTGTGGTTAGGCCAAAACTCTTGCGTAGTGTCTAGACAACTTTTTATCAAGGCAAACAGCAAAATCAGTGCGAATCTATACAGAGTAACTTCAGTTAAACAGCTGATTATTATTTTTGGTTCTTACAGCTGTCAAACAGCATATATAAAAACATTAATGAATTCGCCTTATTATATTAGAAAAATGTACCTAATGTAGACTAAATTTGTCAGTATTATTGCAGCGACAAAGTTGCTTAAGAAAAGACGCCATTTTGAATTTTGTTGGTACTTTTCACATGGTTTATTATGATATACGTTTCCCCTATAATTGATAGAGATAAAACATTATCTACAATTCAGGCAAAAATTTGAAGTTTATCTTAATAAAGATTTCTTTAGTATTGACTAAATGTTACTTTTAATTGCGTATTCATCTTTTTCTATTATATTCTTAGCCCGAATTTGTTTATGTTAATTTATATTTATGAACGTATTCCAATGAACTTGTTTTATCAAATTGTATATTTTCCGAGATATGTTTTTGTTACTCGCGGTCTTCGCCTAACATAAAACATTTAACATTAACACTAATATCATTATTTTAGGTTATTACGCTTGACAGCTGTAATAACCTAAAATAATAATCAGTTGTTTAACTGAGGTTACCTTGTATACGTTGGCACTGATTTTGACGTTTGTCGTGATAAAAATTTGTCTAGTATAGACACTACTTTATATGAGTTTACGACCCTGTGAGTGGTACCAATAGTTTTACAATTTTATGTTCGCAATTGTCAAATTCTATTATGTGTACAATGTCTCCAATCTATAACTATTCATTTTTTTTTTTTTTTTTCTTCATGCATTTATAAATCAATGAAAATTTTTACCTCCAAAAAGTACCATTTCTTAATTTTTGTTTTCCATCCCAGCAGTAATCAAATGTGTATGAAGGAATGTCGGAAGTCTAGTGTTTCAACTCATCATACAACCACCATAAGCTTGTATGTTAAGCCCGTCGTTCCGACTGCATGACCAACATTATACAAACGCAGCTACTGCGTTGAACTCACTATGAAGTGATAACACGCCAACTGCAGCCAACTTCTCTTTAATTCATGAGTTTGTTTTGGTTCTTCTTTTTTGTTACGGAAAATTTTTATGACCACAAAAAAAGTTATATTTTTTGTATATTAATTATTCTGAATTAATTAAACAACCATTTTTTAAATAACAATAAATAGAAGCATTCGGAAAACAAGTTAATAAAATTACTAGTTATAACAAAGATGTGGACAAAATTCAATGAGTATGTGTTGAGATTTGTTAAAGAAGAAAAAATATAGAGAATACATTCAGTCGGTGTGGTGTCTGTGTGTATAATTGTTGTAATTAATTAAATTAAATAGACCTTTAATTACGAATGAAGTGTTGACGTCTTTTTGTGGGCTTTTGTAGTGTCTCTATATGAGTGTGTTTGAGTGTGTTTTTTGCATTGAACGCTAATTAAAAAGTTATTGGTTTTCCTTTTCCTATAAAGCAGAAAGTAGTGATTTGTTCATTATTTCTTTAGCAACATGATGGATGAACAATTAATCGATGAAGTGGCCCAACATGCTGTCATATACAATCGCCAAAAATATTATCTTAATGGCAGCACAAATGGTAATGGCCCGGTGTCGGCCAATAAATATGAAACGAAAGATGAGGCTTGGTCTTCGATAGCCATGAAATTGAGAAGCGATGGTAAGTTGAGGTATGGAACAAAAGGGCGATTAGAAATTTTAAATAATATTTATATTTCTTTTTTAGTGGAAACTTGCAAAAAACGCTGGAAATATTTACGAGAACGTTATGTTAGTCAACGTAAACAGGGTGATCCTCCTGTATATGAACATTTATCACGTCCTTATTTGGAGAAAATGAAATTTTTAGACTCACATATACAACCAAGGAAATCCTATAGAAATGTACCCAATTTCCTGACCTCACCCCATTCGGCCAACAGTTCCAATTTTAATGATTACAATATGGACTCCAAATCAAATAGTTCCATTAAAAGTATGGGCCACTTTGGTCAACATGGTCACCATTTTTCTGAACAACAGCATGCCATGAGTGCTTTAAGTTCAGCCGCCGCTGCTGCCTCCGCTTTGGAGGGTGATAGCCGTGTAAAATTAGAAGCTGATCAAGTATTTCGAGATTTTGCCGCTGCCGTGGCCTCTCAACATCTACAGCAGATATCACAATCACAAATGCAGCATCAGCAAACGGTGGCTGCAGCCATGGCAGCAGATTCCTCGCAAAATTATAATGATCATTTTCGTGAAGCTGCCGGTTCAGCTTTATCGGCTGTGGTGGGAGGTGCAGCTGCTTTAAATGGTTCTGGTGGAGGTAATACTGCCAGTGGTATTCATTCTTCTTCATCGTCTATTAAGTCACCTTTATCATCACCTCTAGGAGCCTCTAATATTCATAATGGCAACACGAGTGCTGGACACTCTACAGCCCAGCAGGCCGCTGCACATTCCTCTTCCTCTAATACACCCGGCAACACAGCAGGAAGTGGCAATTCTAATCATCACTTTAATAACCATTCCTTTAATGATTCACACAATGATGACATGGATTCATCCACCTCCAGCAATTACAATATGAAAAAACCTCGTGTACAACTTAATGCCATTGCTGGCAATAATACGTCTGCCACATCACAAACACATCAAAACAATAGCAACAATAGTCATCACAATTCACATAACAATCTCAACTCCGGCGCCAATAACTCACATTTTGTAGACGATTCCGATGACGATGATACCGATGACAACAGCTCATCTTTGCTACAACCTCAGGCTTTACTAAATGAACATCACTCCGCCGAAAATCCTTTTCAAACTATGGCTGCTTCCACCTCAAGTGCGGCGTTGCAACGCTCTCATTCAAACTCATCTATGAACAATCAAAATAACATAAACAACAACAATAATAATCACAATACACAATCCTCCTCTTCCAATATGTTCTCATCAAATGCTGATTTTCTATTTCAACTCTATCAACAATTGCCTCAACATCAGCAACAGCATAATAGCAATGTTAGTCCTACCCAACAATTCAATAAATTTCAAGTGCCACCAACACCTCAACCAAGTGTGCAGCGTAGTTCGGAACATTTACTGGGCGAACTGGTGACAACAGAGTTGCTGAAAATGTCCAAGGAAAGACGTAAAAATGTTCAAAAACGTATTTTGGAAATATTATTTTTTGATGATTAAACAGCGTTAATTCGGAAAGTAATTTTAAAGACTCAATTTTTCTACCATTATAACTAAAACAAAATACACATATCTTAAGATATTCCCTTTTGGTCTTAGAAAAGAAAAAGACACTAGTTATATAAAAACATAATATCGTTTGTCCTTTTCTGTCTAATTTTTGAAGCCAGTTTTTGTTTAAAAATTTGTTAAAATACTAATTTGTATTTTTACTCAATTTATAATTTTTTTTCTTTATATAAAAAAAATGTTCTTTGGAAATGAAGATTTCGAACAAAGAGCAATAAGAGGCTAAACTAAAAACCTAACTCATGCAACAACAAAATATTACATATATGTATTTTGTTGTTGCTGACAAAAATGCAATTTGGAAAAAAAAATGTTTTTTTTTTTTCAATTGTCAACCTAACGTTTTGCCTCTATGTGTATACTCTCTGTTTTCGAAGGAAACTTTTTGTCTTTCCAAAGAGAAAAAAATGTCCTTCCTTTTTTTAAGCATTAAAAAGTCAATTTCTTTCTCTTTTCCCAGATTTAAAATTTTTAGCTATTAGTACTATTTAGCATTATTTATTAAAGCATTCATTCCACTTTGTTTCAAAAAGAAAAACTATAGTTCTTTAATCTTGTTTTTAACAAAAAAAAAAAAAAATATCCCACCTATTTTTAAGAGAATTTATATTATTATTTTTAAGTTAAAGCATTTTATTTTTTTATGCAACCTTTATTTTATCTATGTACTTCCTAATTTCTAGTCAGTATATTCGTCATTTTTTTTTTTTTTTTTCAATATTGTATTTTTCAAAACCCAAACCGCAGCAAGATTTATTTTAATTGTATTTGTCTTTTACTTACAGTAAGAAAATGCAAATTTCTGAAAAAAAAAACTATTTATATTTTTAAGCTAAGCTTTAAAGGCTTTACGTTAAATGATAATGTAATATGTATTTAAAGAAAAAACTACTTATATATTTAATAAAAAATCAGTAAAATAAAACTATGGATATATATATAGAATTATATAATTAAAAATGTTAAATACTTTAATACGTTTATATTCAAAAGTTATCCTCAAAGTTCAAAAAATTGGATCTTCGCTTTGAAGTGACACGAATCAGACTAGACCTGAAGTTTTTCCAACGTCTAAAATATAGTTTATTTTTTAAATAGTACTTTTAGAACTTTTTTTATTTGCACTTTTTTGTATATAGGATTTTTTTAGAATTCGATACTTTTTTTTAAAAATGGGTTCGTTTTCTAAGTTTGATAATTTTTTTTAATATTTCTTTCATACTTCGTTTTACTTTTCTGTGAAAATTTTGATTTTTTTTAGGTAACTGGTACTTTTTAAATTTATTTTTTATTTGGAACATTTTTAAATTCCTTTTTTTTTTAATTAGTACTTTTTGGAAATTTATATTATTTTAAAAATTAGTATCCTTTTTGAATAATGGACTTTATGGAATTGTGTACTTTATAAAAAAACTCGTAACTCATTGAGCTCCCTAACTCACTTAATAAAGTAAATACAGTATAAACTCGATAGTACGGCTCTCGATAAACCGGATTTTATTCGGTAATCTGAACGGGATTTCCCAACTCATAACATAATATATAATCCGAACTTATTGCAACTCTGTAATCCGGATTGAATGTAAAAAATTATTATTATTTTTTTATTAAAATGTTAGTATAGCTTGAAAAATACAATTCGAATTAAACCGTAAGAGTTAATTGTAGTTAAATTCCATCATTTACAGTTTAGTATTGTTCCAAAATTTTGTCAGTAAAAAGAGTACGCACAAGTTTGTTTTTATTTAGATAAATTAAAAGCTATTGGAAAACTTAAAATATGTAATACTATTATTTGAAAAATTTGAAATTGACGGTTTCATATATTAAAGAATTAATATATTTAATAGTTTTTTAACAAAAAAAGGACCAGGAAGAAACCTCGATAATCCGGATAATTCGATATTGCGGATTGGGGTCTGCAATAAATTATCCGGATTATCGAGTTTATACTGAATATACTTTTTAGATTTAAGTATCAACTGAAAGCCGTTGAATGGGCGTTTATAAAAATGTATCGAGGATTTTATGAAACTGCGTTTTTGATGGCATTATAATCCCTATAACAACGCTCACCTATGATATAAATTTCAAATGAAAATTCATAGTTTTTCCAAATTTATCAACATTTTTATAACCCTCCATCTTAAAAAATAGAGAAAAACTCTCTCTGAGTAATTCTTTATTTTTTTACAATTTAAATATAACATATACCAATTCTGACTAATTTGGCCGATTTGTGAACTTGACAAGAAAATAATTCCCACAAAATCTCGAGACATTCATTGTAATAGTTCCATAGATATGCGATATTTAAGATTTAAATTGTATGGCTATTAACTTCCCCTATAGCTACACAATTTTAAAACTTTTACTCTAACAGTTTTTCATTGAAACGATAAATAATTTTTACTCCAATATTCATTATTATTGGATAAAGTAGCGTATTTGAATTATGTTGGTTTTTTAAATTAATAACTAGTTTACAAACTTTAAAAATCATACATCAAATGTATTTTTTATAATGTGAAACCCTCTATATTGTTATTTTATTTATACACATTGAATATTTTAAAAGTGTGTGATATGTCCAAAAGCTACTTTGCTTTCATAATTTTTCCTTTTTCGTCAATTTTTTAATATGAGTTTCTTAGGGAAGTACGTTTTTCAAAGGCCTATAACTTCGAAAATAACATTGCACTCAAAAATTGTAACGTCATTATTTTCAGCGTTAAAAGTAATATCAATGATGAAAATTAAATAAATCGGAGCTAAATCAGAATATTTAATTTAAGCTAAACATTTTTAATACTTTTGTAAATGCAGTACTGTGCAGAACAAATGCAACAAAATTAGGGTAATCCCAAGAATTATTTTATTTTTTACAATATTTAATTTACAACAAAAATAGTTTTTCGTAATTATATACATATTTAAGTATTAACAATAGAACAAACTTTTAAATAAATTTAACTTTGTCTATTAACAAAAACGGGAATAAAATACTACAATCTTCATATAAAAGTGTGTACAAAAATAGCAATATTGTTATTTTATATTGTTATTTTGTTTAATTTCATTTAAATTTGTTGACTACACAAAACTTTGGACTGCACTAATTTTGAAGCCGCATTAAAAAGTATTCCATAGGGTTTTGCGCCTGAGTATCAGATCGCATAATTAAAAAATTTTAAGCAATTATGTTTAATCCAATCCTTCAAAAGTTTTAAAACAATGAAATTTCTGTTCTTCTTAATAACCTATTAACCTAAAAAGATCAAAATTTTCTAGATTTCTAAAGAAATCCACATAGTTTTTTAATTAGAATTTAAGTACATTAATAATAATATTTTGATATTATAACGGGTTGCCGGACGTTGCGTATCCGGTCATAGTGGATACATATAAATATTGTTCTAAATTAAATAAAGTATTTTTCTTTTTAATAATATTAATTATGTTGACTTCAAATTTGACTAAATTGAATCCAGTTGAGCAGACGAAAAATAATTAGCCACTATTTACATGAACCTCCAAAATTCAACAACGTTAATGATAACAATATTCAATTATCATAGCAGATAATTTCAATATGGCAATATTGTGCATTAAATATGTATAAAAGACTCGAATGTTGTTGTGTAAACTGTACGCATTATAAATAACTGTCAAGAGTTAACCATTTTTAAACTTAAATTAAATTTGCAAATATAAATATCTTCCAAATATATTATCTTTATGATAGTAATAAATGATGTTGCGTTGATATATTGCATGTGTTATGTGCATATATATGTAATATTTGGTGAACCACTTTATACAAATAGAAAATACAAAATCAATTAAATTATAAATGCTCTAGGAAAATGTTGGCAAATATAAATAAAATAGTAATTAGCTGTTTAATTGAAGTTACCTTGTATACATTGGCACTGATTTTGACGTTTGTCTTGATAAAAATTTGTCCAATATAGACACTACGTAGAAAACGCTCAAACAACAAAGTGGAATCTTAATTTCTAGCTACCATTTCCCTATGAATATCTTACCATAATATACAACCCTGCACAAAAAACTGTAAACAGAGACCTGCGCCGACGAGCTTTTCAAACGGCTGAGTTTTACTAAATTTATTGAATTTATTAATTTTTAAACTCTAAAATTCATTTCTTAAGAAATTATTAATAATTTTGTTTACATTTTATAAAAAGTTTATTTTCCAAAAAAAAAATCATTGTAAAGCTTTTAATTAATATTTATTAATAATCGTCCTTTTTGGATGATTAAAAAAAAAACAAATTTCGTTTCAAAAAATTGACATTATTATAATGTGTTTATTGTAGAACATTTCAGAAGTATTTTTTAAGTATATTACTCAAAATATGAATTAGATTTTAAAATATTACATAACAAGATTTCACCAAAATCTCATACAAATTTTCTAGGTTATGAACAGTGGTACAGAATATATAGTTGAAAATTAAGTCTACTAGATAAGGGAATTTATTTAAAATATCGGTTCATATTTTTTCAGATTTTCGGCATTAAAGTAAATTTTTTGTAAAAAATTGGTTTTCAGAGAAACTAGAAATATTTTATCTGTAATAAAATCTTTGTTAGTTAAGATATCTTAACGAAATTTTCGGTGATTGTAGACTTTATTATTTAAAGTCATAAAGTATAAATATCTTCATCGCAGTTTAAAAAATTTTCCATACAAATTTTTGAAAAACAAATTAATGAAGCCACCTTATTGTTGCTTTTGTGTAACTGGTGCAACCTTCCATAAATTGGGGTTAATTTTAAAGTTTGTCTTGATAAAAACTTATATAATAGAGACACTACGTAAGGGAAATTTTGTTCTAGAGAAAAAGAGACACTTTTTTGGAAAAAAATCAATCTTTGCAATTTTTAATTTCAAAATCGTTTATTTTTGGACTCTGAAAATATATCGACTTAACTAATTGGAGAAGAATTTACAAAATCGGAGAATTTTTTTTTGTTCTATGTATTTAAAAAAATAGACCAAGATGTTGCAAAATTGAGATAGTTGAAATTTCAAGTGTAAATGACTTGAAAAATATAAAGGATAATTTGCCTTACCGAGAGCTTTAATATGTAAAAATATTTGAAATTGGATAAGAAACAAAAATATGGCAAGCGGTTAAAAATTTTCTATGTCAGAGATATCATACTGTTACGAAATTGTACTTGAATTCAAATATAACGGTTTTAACGGCTGGTTTAAATCTTTCTCAATGCTTCTAGGCATTTCCGTTTATGTTAACAGCAGTTAACATATCTGTAAAAATTATTAACATAGTTCTAAACATACAACATTGAATAAAAAGCTTTCACCATTGTTTGTAAGTATGGCAACACTAAATGTTTAAGCTGCTAACATTAACATCAAAAGCTCTAGTTTGTCCGTTACAGCCCGTCTAGACGTAACATAATATGTAAGATTTTTCTGTCAGAGAGTGTCAAATTCGCTCTCTGAGAGAATTATTTCACGTGTAGATTCAAATATTAGTATTATAAGATGTATTATGAGACTGTTGTGATGAGATTTCTCTACACAACAATCTTATAAGATGAACTGTCAAAAAATACACACACACTGAGTTTGTATGTGTGTGTGCTTATATATTTTGGAAATTACTAAAAAAACAATGTTTTTTTGTAAAACTATTTTCTTTTAATGATTGTTTTACATTTAAAATCATATTTTTATAAAAATTGTGTTAAAAACGTGCGATTTTTTTAAATAAAAAGTACATGTTTATTCTGTGACTGATTGAAAATAATGATATCGTATAGGATTTATTAGAATACGTGTACCCCTTATTTAAGATTTAACATAATATAAACAAAATGGTTACTCTCCTCTGCCGGCGTTATCTCACATATTATATCAGCGTTAATCTCAGTTGTAGACCTGTGGTTAAGAACATTGTAGAAAGAAATAGAGCTTTCAAGAAACATCTAGTAGGTAATACAGTGTATATAAATTGGCCGTAAGAACACCATTGAGTCAGTCTAATTGGAAGCGTCGTTAAGTAAAGACAAATTAACTGCCTTGGCTGTATAATCTTGTACATTATTAAAGTGTGTTGTATAAAGTGTGTAATTTAAGTGTGTTTATATTACAACGCAAGTGACTATTTAAACTGTTATTGTTGTATATTTTTTAAATAAAATAAAGAGTCGTTACAACTTTTAAACTACTAAACTGCTGTTATTTGCAGTCAAAGTACAGGTTTATTTAAAGGAAATAAACGACCGTTTTTAAAAGGTAACAACGTAATAATACTTTGAGCCCTCATAGCTCTGTTCCTGAAAGATATGTCCCCTTTCTAAACTTAAAATGGTACACTCCCCATCTACGTCTACCTAAAATTTTATGTAAATCAAACCAACAGATTAGAATTTACAAATTTATTTCTAAAAATTGTTAATTCTGCCCATTGTGTATAAAAAAATTAGTTTTAGGTAAAACAGATTAACCGATTTTAATGTTTAAAAAATTGTTATTTTTGATTTTTTTCAATATATCAGCAACTTAGCTTTTTGACAATAATAGATTACAAAATTCTACTTAATATGATTTAAATATGATTTAGCATTATTTGATAGTATAAAAAATATTATTCAGATATTTTTTTAACAAACAAAAAATTATGTTATTTCAAAATTTAGTTTGATTTTGAAATACATAATGATTATCGGTGATATTATGAAATCAAAATCTATTATATATTAAAATTGTATATTAAAAATAAATACAATAAATGGTGTAATGAATAAAAATGTAACAATTTTACTAACTCTAAAGTTTTTAACATTATTAAAATCCTATAAATTCCTCTTTTCCTCGAATTTGATTTATAGATTTTTATTTATTTATTTTATGTATTTCATTTTTCATTATTTATATATTGAGAAATATAATAATTTTGATTTTGGAACAATATTTTTTAAAATAAAATGCAATCAAATGGATAACTTTTTACGATTTTCAGTTTTTTACTTTCTATTTATTTGTTTGTAATACAAAAAACACCTTCAAGTCCAATAACGTATTTTTAACCTATTTTTATATAATTTTTACATTCTTAAGGCCCAACCAGTGAACAAAAAAATCATCGTATCACAATCAGCTATTTCAACCTGCTTTATGCAGATGTGTGTAAGCTATTGGCACAAAATTTCTAGGTAGCGTTTCACAGAAATCTATAGAAATTAAATTTTTACGTGTCATAGTGTCTACATTAGACAATTTTTTATCAAAACAAATGTCAAATTTAACGCGAATTTGTGGAAGGTGGCAACAGTTGCATAAAAACAACATATGGCGTATTCATTTTTATTTTTTATATATGCAGTTTGGCAACTATAACAACCAAAATAATAATCAGCTGTTTAACTAAGAAAACCTTGTTTAATTCGCACTGATTTTGACGTTTGTTTTGATAAAAATTTTCCTAACCTAGTGTCTACATTAGGCAAATTTTTATCAAAACAAATGTCAAAATCAATGCGAATATATACAAGGTAACCTTAGTTAATCAGCTGATTATTATTTTGGTTCTTACAGTTGTCAAACTGCACATATAAAAGACAATAATTAATACGCCATATTGTTGTTTTTGTGCAACTGTTGCCACCTTCCACAAATTCGCGTTAAGTTTGACGTTTGTCTTGATAAAAAAATCTCTAATGTAGACACTATGTAATGTTGACACTGATGTGGCTTTCTATAAAATAACAGAAGAACAGGGATGTTCACGCAACGAATGTTCAAAAACATAAGATACGTTTACTTTTGTTGACTGTTTGTACAATATGTTGCACGCTAGTTTTTTTCATTCCTTTTTCATTGAGCCTTTAGAGTAAATTATAATCACTTTAACCGTTAAATATTTGAAGATAAAGCAATACTTATATTTTTAATAAAAAATAAATTTTAACCATTAAATTTATGACATGTATGTTGGTTCAGTGATGACTTTTTTACACTGATGATGATATTAGTTTGATGTTTGAGTTGATATTAGTACATAGGCGTATTTTGGAGAGAATTGCGTTAAATATTGCATTATTTTCGAAATTATTAACTGAAAAACTCGTTCTTTATATGTGTGCGTTGGGCATATTGTTTAATTGATTTTATTAATCTTCTCTTTGATTGCATTTTCAAGTTATATATTATGATAAAATTTATATTTTTACAACATGTCTAGACATAACATAATATGTAGGATTTTTCGCTCTCTGAGAGAATTATTTCACGTGTAGATTCAAATATTAGTATTATAAGATGTAATACCTAGTGTCTACATTAGGAAAATGTTTATCAAAACAAACGTCAAAATCGTGCGAACATATACGAGGTAACCTTAGTTAAACAGCTGATTATTATTTTCGTTGTTACAGTTGTCAAACTGTATATACAAAAAACAATAATGAAAACGCCATATTGTTGTTTTTTTGCAACTGGTGACACCTTAAATAAAAAGGACATGTTTACTCTGTGACCGATTGAAAATAATGATATCTTATAGGATTTATTAGAATACGTGTACCCCTTATTTAAGATTTAACATAATATAAACAAAATGGTTACTCTCTTCTGCCGGCGTTATCTCACATATTATATCAGCGTTAATCTCAGTTGTAGACCTGGGGTTAAGACAATTTATTACTTTTTGACTTTTTTAATAAATTACCTAACATAGTGTCTACATTAGAGATTTTTTATCAAGACTAAACGCGAATTTGTGGAAGGTGGCACCAGTTGCATAAAAACTACAATATGGCGTATTCATTATTGTTTTTTATATATGCAGTTTGATAACTGTAACAACCAAAATAATAATCAGCTGTTTAACTAAGGTTATCTTATATATATTCGTACTGATTTCGACGATTGGTTTGATAAAAATTTGCCTAATGTAGACACTGGGTAAAAAAGTTAAAAGAATTCTTTCTAGTGTTTGATTTTCCGCCAGCAGACAGGCAATTTGTAGCCGCTGACGACAATTTTCACAAAGACCGTCCTCGTCGTTCAAATTGTTCGGCGCTGAGCTCTGATCGTAAGCCAACATAGCAGAGTACTTTTTTTTCGTGACCACATTTGCAGCTGCGTGTCTAGTTTATAAAACCTTAAATTTATTTATTAAATTAAAAAATAATTAAATAAACAGTTTAAATTTCCAATATTATAAATTATGTTAAATTTGTAACGAAATCTAGAGGAAAACTTGATTAGAAGTGCTACGCCTTTTTTTGTTTCTGTAAATCTGCTGCGTCGGTTTGGGCAGCGAAAGTTATATGTGCGTAAAGTGCGCCAGGTTTTTATTGTTGTTTTTGTTAAAATAAAAGCAGCAATCGCGCGCGCGGTTATTTTCTTCGTCTCGTATTTTTATATATATATATATATATCAGCTGTGGCTAAAAAAGTTTTATGAAATATTTTTATACTTAAAAAAAATCTATTATTTTTATTTAAATTAAGGTAAATAAATATTTAATATTATTGCAGTTTTGTTTTTTTTTTCTAACCATTTATTTTAATTAAGTTTGATAAGGTATTGTGGTAACAAAAGAAAATAATCGAATTCTTTGGTTTCTGTTCTAAATGTTGGTTTTATTATTATTTATTTGTTTTTTGTTATTTTTAAGGGAATATTTTTGTAAACATTTTAAAGGCTTTTTTATTCTTTTAATTCTAGATAAATGACTTCTTTGAAGCATAATTTTTCAATCAATAATAAGAATTATGAATCGGATGCTTCGTCAGGTGGTGGGGTAAGTTGTGGACAAAGAATTAAGAAATGACATCGATTTAATACCTACTACCACCCTCATCTAAAAATAAACAAAAGCCACATCTAATCACACATTTTACTTGAACAATTATGTACTAAAATTGATCTTGTTATGAAATTATTCGAAAATTATATTTGTAAATGTTTTAATGTTCTGCCACATTATTAATTTAGAAAGATTTTAACGTATTTATCTAAAAAGTTTTAGTATTCTGCCAAGATTTAGCCGAAAACCAAATATTGGCACAAACCGATTTTTTGACCTAATCCGAAACCGAATATTCGGTCGGGCTCTACTACTTATTTTGTTGAGTGACAAATACAGTTAGTTTTTATCAATCTTAAAAAAATAAAAATTAAATACTGATTATAGATTTCAACAGCTGTATTTGCCTTTTTTAAAAAATATAAAAATACAATAATGATCTCTGCCCTTGTGCTTTGATTGATCTGAAATATTGAAAACGTATAAATTATGTATACAAATAATAATGTATAATTAATACAATTTTTTGTAGACTATTTTCAAATCTTTGTTTGTGGCTTTAAAAGTAAGGTCAAGGCATACTAAACCATGGTGAAATTTTAATTTCTTTGAAATACACTGTCGGACAAAATAAAGCATTTTACTTCATGGTATTACGTTTTCCGGCATTCAGTTTCTTCTATTTTCACTCCAAATTGTTATTTTGCATAACGAAATGCTTCTTTTGTCCTCAGAATTTAAAACTGTATTCTAAAGACAAATATATTAATTTCACCTCTCTTTCTTGATCTGGAATTATGAAATCTTTCTGGATTGTGCTCGGAGACTTCACAATAATATGGACTACATTTGAAAAATAAGGATATTTTCAAATGTAATAATAATAATAAAAACAAACAAGCATAAAACATCTGCATTGTTTTATTTATTTATTTAATTCACGGTTATTACAAATGCATTGTTGCCAATTTAGCTATTTTTTTTTCGTTTTGATTTTTAAACCCATTTTGCTAGAAAAAGTATCGTTTAGCTATTAGCGGGAAATCTTGCGATTTTTGTATTGTAGATTTCGTTAAATTTGATACATTTATTTAAAAAATTTAACTACTTTAAATTTTAACTAAATTTGTCATAACATAATTTCATGGAATTGAAATTCAAAAACTAAGAACTAACACAGCATTACAAATAAAATACAAATATGTTAATAACATATTTCTTATGTCAGGTATAAAAGGGTGGCATCTTTCACCCCGAGACCAGTAAGTCCATTGTGATCTCTTTAAAATGCCAGAAGAAAGGCTAAGAAAGAAAAAGGGACCGAGAGAAAAGAGAAACTTTAATTGATAAACCATTGAAAAAGCGTGAAACCTACAAGCTAGCAATCAAGAACGATTACCCCTAAGCCACTTTATAGCCATTACGAACCCTATCAGGTTACGAAGTCTTTTACCCATAACCTCCTCTAGTTCGATTAGTATGTGATTTCCAAACCACTTCAGCCTTTTACGCTGAACCCCCACACTCGTAATATTCCCAATTGTGGAGTGACAATGGCCCTTAGATTTCCCTGACTCATGCCCAGAATTTTTTAGGCCATAACGCTCTAGATACCTTGCAGTCCGTTCTATTTTTCCATGCCTCTACAAAAGACCTGCGTAGCTTTTAGCCACTGCGAGCTAGCTCATCGGCTATTTCATTACTAGGAATGTCGTAGTGACCAGGAACCCAACAGAGTCTTATCCTGTAGCCATCCATTAGCCTTCTCAATTCCTTCCTACATTCAAGAACTTGTCTGGACCTCACAAAATGATTTGTCATTGCTAATAATGCTGCCTGACTATCCACATGGATAGTTATCTAAGAATCCCTTTCAACGTTATTCTCCAATTATCCTAAGGCCTTGTAAATGCCAAGAATTTCTACCTCGAAAACGCTACATCTATCAGACAATCTGTGAGACATTTTTATATCCTGCCCATAAAGTAGACCCTGCCCCTGTGATTACTTTCATCTTCGAGTTTTCTGCATATAGGAAAATGGCATAAAAAACATTTGTTAATTTTTTAAGTGAAGAAGTGATGCAAATTAATTTGCCCCACTGATTTGGAGTATCTGAATCTGATCACCCCAAAGCCGAAATTGACAAAACCTCCCACCACCTTAGTGACTCCAAATTTTTCAGAATCTCCTGATCCACTGCAAATCTAACTTGGTTCTCCTTATAGATCATGGAGTTCCATTGACCTGTAAGAAGACCCTCATTCTGATTTTCCAATGGTGTCAGAATGGTTCCAACCTCTGGAATGGTTGGAGGAAACCATGCTGTCACTATTGGACGCAGGCGCAACTCATACGTCAGTATCACCTCAAGTTTCGACTCTGCATAAAGAGTGTCGCACTTAGTAACTGCGTTCTTGAGAAATTCAAAACATTTCTCATTTCCGCAATTAATAGTTTTGACACCCTTCATCCAATCCGCGCGTTTGAAGGGAGTTTTCCTCAATAAGCTTGTGCTCAATCTGTCGCCTTTGCTCAACGCTGGTCATACCCAGACTTGGCCCTCTTATCGACCCCCTTATGGTAACCCTTAATAGAGCCGGAGTAGTTTTGACCAAAAACTTTCGATGAAGAAGACCACATGCCAAAAGTTTTTACAACCCCACTAGTGGTATCCTTGCGGGTTCCACCAATAGAGCTGCTCGTTTTCTGACGTGCTGCCTACTTGCTAGTCGATGGCTGATCATCTCCAAGCCTAGCACCTCTGACAACATTTTTGGGAAGCCAGATTTGCTGGATGGTATATGATCAGCCCCATCAGTGGTAGTTATTGGCTTAACAATCGTTACCTGTTGTTCCAGAAGGGCTGCTGGTTTGCCTCTACCCTTACTTGTTGCTCCGGCATGTACCGTGAGGAGGTTGATTTTTTTCCTGTGTTCTTATGAGACACTTCTGGGGTACTGTCAGCATCCTCATACAATACTTCCCAGAGAGTCACAAGCAGGATTGTAGATCCGTTCGAATCTTTTGACGTTCTTCTTGTGCTTCCTGACAAGATAATTATAATTGCCTGCAAGTGGCAAAGAGCCTCCCTTAGCTATCATATGCAGATAGATAAGAGATGCTCTTTTGCCACTCCCAGCTTTCTCCTCTTTAGTTCGGCACATAACATCGGTTGTAGCATCACGCTTTACCGCCTCTTGCCGAACGAAAGCATTGCCAGACATGACATTTTGAGCCAGTTGAGCAATCGCCCGCTCCGATCTCGCCTCGACGCTCCGGTTTCCCTCTTGACTGAGCGCGAGCTGAGATCACAATGATCTCATGCTCATCTTCAGATTCAAGAGAAAGATACCCGAGTTTCTCTGTGGCGCTGGGCCCAGCGAAGGAATCCTTCGAGATGCCCAGAATCTCATCTGTTTCTGATAGCTGGGCCAACAATTGACTTTCCTGTAATAGAATGTCTCGTTGAACCCTTATCATCACTAACTCGTCGTCCGTTATCTTGTTCGTTTCAGTTCTGTCGCCCTGCGACCGTTCGTCATCTGTTTGGATAGAATTAATATTTAAATTGTCAATTTCGTCCCACAAATATGCCAGTAATGAAATGACCATCTCGCGCAGTGACGGCATGCTCGGATTAGGCTAGATGTAACAACCAACTCGTGCCATAGGCGTTGGAGGGGAGCTATTAGCTGTTAGTTTGTTTAAGCACCAATTAAACATTCAGGTCCTCAGCACTGTTAGCCACCACCTTGACCTAAAAGTGCGCTGCATATATTTGATCATTTATTAAAATAAGTCTCATATATACCACATTCCTTATCCCGAAAAAATAATTTGATATTATTTCAGAAGTTTTCACATCAACAGACCTTTAACTAACTGAAACCCACTTTACAAAATTCGAATTATTTGTGACGATTTTAAACATTATTTACTCAAATTTGATGCATGGGATTACAAAGGCAAAATTTACTAAAATTGATCATGATTGGTCGGTCCATTATTTCACATGTAACCCATACAACTTTTTTCTTCGGAATAGTGGTTTAACGCATATAAATATCTGAAATATGTCGCATTTATGTAATTTCAACACACATAAGTTTTGTACAAGTATAGATCGTTGAACCAAATTTTATTACTTAAAAGCAAATTACTAAAAATTACTTGAAAGCAGAAACCGTAACGATTATGAGCAATATAATAAAAATCGCTATTTAATTATTATTTTTCGATTTTTATTTTTTAAATAACGATTATTTTTGATTTTTATTTTCTGCCCAAATTATAATGATTATTTTATGATTTTTATTTTACGATTAAAAAATAACGATTATTTTTCGCTTATAAAATAACGAAAACTTTTTTCCTACAAATTATTTTGTTATAGTTTGCTCTAAAACAATCATTATTTTTAAGTTAATATGCCATTTACACCAAGCAGAAACTAGTAGTTTTTGGCTTCATTTGATTTTTGAATAAAAAACTACGTAAATTTGTTTGTTTTTCCATACAAATCAAAAACCATTTTTAACTTAACTACTTTTTATTGAAAACCAAATAAAGACCATTAAAATAACTATTTATGATACATCCTGTTTAGCAAATTTCAGAACCGTAGCTTTTATATATAAAGAGAAAAATAAAATTTCAAATTTATGGAAATAATTTGTTTTGTTTATGAAATTATTACAATAAATAATTTATTAAAAATTGTTTAAATATGTGTTCCACATCATGTTCCTAAAGTTCTTGGAACATATTTTTTTTTAATTTGTCATAATCGTTATTTACAGTCCCTGCTTAAAAGCGCATAAATCCCACATTATTGTTGATATAGATACAAAATTTTATATATTTGAGTTGTATATAAGCAAGCAATATAAATACGAGAATCTTTACTTGATATATATATATATATATATATATATATATATATATATTTGAAACCAAAAAATTTTTGAGAAAAAATTTTTTACAACACAATGTTAACAAAAACAAATACCCATAAATTATAAAATATACTTATTTGGTCAAATATTCAAAATTGAATACTTCCTTTCAGCATTCCAAATCATAAATGTAAATTTTTTATATTTTATATTTTTTCATATATATTTTTCTTTTTCTTTAGTTTTCATATTTAAGTTTTTTGACTTAACAAGAATTTAAACTGAAAACTCTCCCTTTTGGGTGACGATATATATATTTTTTCTAAAATAAGTTCTGAAAGAAAAACTAAAGAAGGAGCCCGTGCTTTGCTTTGATTGAAAATGTTATAAAATTTTTTTTATTGAAAATATAAATTGTATTTGAAAATAAAATTCAAACAAAATAAATAAAGAAAATTTCACAGTTTGTTTACTTTTTCCAATACTTATTTTAAACAAAAATGTTCGTCTACGTCGCAATTGTGGATAAAATAAGCGTAACACAAATACGGTCGTAGAACGTTCGTACGTCGCAGTAGTGTTCCTAGCATAAAGAAGTTTCAATACTACTTTATGCTAGCATCCTGTGGAATAAGATTATTAAAATTTACTCGATTGGTGCGACTTCTCAATGCTGATTACCAAGGAAAGGAAGTTCATGCAAAGACATGCGAGTTAGAGAATTTGCTTTAAAATGGCATTGATTTGTTAGTGCATGTTTATGCATATTTTGTTGAAAAAGCATGTTTTTGCATATTTTGCCTAAATGCATATTTTTTATCATATTTAGTTCAATATTTCAATTCAAAATTTTTTTTATGTGAAGATAAAAAATAATTCTGTGGACTTTTGATAAAATGGCTTAAGTCTACATTTCAAAATTTCCAGAAGACAATATCACTGAAAAAACTTTTTGGTATATCAGCCCTTGGATAGCCTAAATACAGACTTTCAGGTCAAATTTCCAGTCATCTGAAGTCAGAACAAGTTCGTTTAATATCGATTTATGTATATGAAACATTTGCTTTCGTTGTCATACGTTTTTGTAAAACATCGAGAATTGATTAATTCTTTTTAAAGAAGCTACCAATGAGATTATTCTGTCTAAGAGCACAATAAGTTGTATAGAGTACCATTAATATCATTTTAGAAAAATCGAAAAAAAATACTCATTTTTTTCAAAAACAAAATATATGTGACTACATGTATTTTGTTGTTCCATGAATTAAGTTTTTGACGATTGAATCAGATTTTTTTTTTCTCTCGCATAAATATTTACTTACTCGTATTAATCTATGACCACAGCCATCGAAAGAAGTGTGCCCAACACAGTTTTTACAATTTTAGATTCAAACATCATTTAAAAATGCATCCATCACATCTGCTGATGTCGAACGGTAATTTTCTATGTACAAAAGCTGTCTAAGGTCAAACATACAATATATTTGTTTTTAATTTAGGTCCTATGTGAAATAGTAAAAAAGTATGCTCGTTAGTACATGTTTGTTAGTTATGAGGTGAATAAAATTCAAAAGTTATAGAAAAATTTCAATTGAACAAAATATTTAGAAAAATAACACATATTTTAAAATCTTTTAACATTTCAAACACTTAACGTTCTTTAAAATTCTTCATATTCAATATTCACACATTTCTTTTTAATTTTTTAATAATAAAATTTAAATTTGTCAATATTTTTCAGTTTTCATTTCATACAGCAGAAACGAAAATTATTCTCACCATAGAAAATATTTTTTAACTTTTCTACCGTTTTTTAACTTTTCTACCGTTTCACACACGCCCTTAATATCATACTGATTTTTTTTACTAAAAGTTAAGAAATAAGTGCATATTTTATTTGTTTGTAGGGCATATTTTAATATTTTTAGTGCATTTTTAAATGTATGAACTTCCTGGCCCTGCTGATTACAGAAAACTTTTACTTCGTAGAGAAGTTTCCTTAAACGACTTTATAATTTAAAGTCGGAAAAATTCTTTCAATATGAATACCGATAAAATACCAGCTTTATTTCAAAAAGTGTTAAATTTAATTTTGAATCATCCGATTTCAAATCATTTTAGTTGAAATATAGTAAAGTTTATCCGCTAGTTGGCTCCGAAGCCTTAAAACTATTAGAACTATTTTCATCAACATACATTTTATGTGAATCTATCTTTTTCACTCTTTTGTCCATCAAAACAAAGAATCGATCTTTTGTGGGCGCAGAGAATGATTTTTAAACTAGTCAAAATTGTAGAGAATCGCGCTTCCATTGCAATTTCGAAGGGGATCGCGAAGCAAGATTTTTGAGAACCCCTGTTTTAAATGTTAGTCAAAAATCACAGTACAAACTTAAAATTGAACACTTCTCTGCTACACCTATGTGAAATTTTGTGTGAATCTAACTGTCAGTTAAAGGACCAAATAGATGGAGTTCTCCACAAATTTCTTCACAGGGTATCACATTGGAGAAGCGTAGTTATAGTATAGTTAGTATAGTTTTGTATGTAGCTGAAAATATTTCTTTGCCCATATCAAAGAGCTGTCGGAGAGTGTTTTGGAGACCGAGAATTATATAATTTATAATTCTAAAATGATATAGGTTGCTTTCTAAAAGGTTATCCACCGATCGTTCTTCTTTAAATTCATGCAAGTTGTGCACAATCCTACATAAAGGATTTGATACCATTTTTCCAACAAATTTTCTGTTTAAAATATTTTTAAAAAAAATATTTAAAGTTTTTTCTATGAAAAAAACTTCTATATTTAATAATATTTCTATATGTAATAATATAGAAATATGTATTTTATTATATTTAACAATAATGCAATTGCAAATATTTGCGCGACATGTTTCATGAAACCTCTTTTCAAATTTTTGTTTAAGTCAAAGATACATACAATGATTTTATTTTAATTAAGTAACTATCATTTTTTATAAACGAAAGACATCTGATTTGCAAATGCATAATTAAACAGCGCAAGTTTGTGAGACTAAATAGTCGTGCAAACTTTTAAATGTTTTGCAAATTAAGATAGATAGACAGATAGAGAAGGTTGACGTGATACCCGCTGTACCACATCTCCACCCAGAGACCGATCTCGGTCCATTGTGAGTCCCTTCATTTGAATAACACGACAGAATAGGAAGAAAAGGCCAAAGAATAACAAGAATCATAAGAAGAGGAATAGCAATATTAAGAATTTTCTTAGGGATGTACCCCTAACTCCCCCTTAGATAGTCTATTCCCATAACGAAGCCTATGAGGTCTACAAGTTCCATGTCCCGAACGTCACATATCCTGTAAAAAATCGTTGACAGTAGCACATAATGTGCCCAATAGACTCCGTTTCGTCGACGTCCCCACACATTCTGCAAAAGTCGGAATTGCCAGCGTCCCATTTAGTCCTCATCTTCCCTATCAAACAGTGCCCCGTTATGGCCCCTATCATGATCCTTAAACTTTTCCTACACAAGGCTACTCAAGGCTAGAAGAGTACCTGTGCCTGTCCTGTCGATTGCCGGCCATATCGCCCTCGACACCTTACGGTCCACTCTCTCCCAAGCCGAATTGGTTCTGACCAAGATCCAATCGTTGATCTTCCCAATGAAGAAACCCAGCGGGGTTTTCACGGTGGTCTCCCTCTCCGAGACGTCCTTCGCTGGGCCTTGCCAGTTCATCGGCTAATTCATTACCAGATATATTGCAGTGGCCAGGTACCCAGCAGAGTCTCACCACGTAGTGTTCCATCATCTCTCTCAGTGACTTTTTACAGTCAGCAAATAGCCTGGATTTCACCAGATGTGGCCCAAGGCCTTCAGAGCCGCCTGACTGTCCACATAGAGAGTAACCTCAGTACCCCTAGCAACGTTCTGTCTGATTAATTCTGCGGCATTCAAAATGCCAAAAATCTCAACTTGAAAAACGCTACACTCGTCAAGGAGTTTAAAATATCCTTTCAAATCCGTGTTCATAATATAGACTACCGCACCATTACCTATGTCCATCTTTGATCCGTCTGTGAATACTGCGCAACCTTCGTACAGTCTCTCAGTGCTGGACCAGACCTCCCTATCAGGTATCACCACTACAGAATTTACCCCAAAGACTGTTTCAGCGGCCATGTAATCTGATGCCCTCGTGGAGTTCAGATTAACCTCACCATAACTGACCTCGTATACGACCAGGGAGTGACCTGCTCTTGATGAACCTAATAATCCTTATTCCTTAAGTCTCAGCAGACCCCTTGTTCCTTGTCGCCATACCCCTCACAAACTCTTCAATGGGTAAGAGATGAAGTATGATGTCCAGAGCCGCCTGTGGTGTACTTCTCACTGCACCTGTAATGCTGATTGAAGCACACCTCTGCGCCTTCGGCAAAAGGTTCCTATTACTCTTACGTTCCAGTGGCTGCCACCAAACAGAGCAACCATAAGTAAAAATTGGTCTCATCAAAAATCAAAAATTATGGTGGGAAAAAATAATATAAACAAAATTCTTTCTTTTATACAACTTTATATTTCTCAGTAAAGGAGCGCGTAATCCGATTCATTAACATTTTAAGTTAACTGTAAGTGTTCTTAATTTACCAACTTGTTTTTCTTTCTTTCTTTAACTCAGTCCGATGTTATTCTACCTTAAGAGATAAAGATAATTCACTTCCTTGAAAAAAAAAAAAAATATAATATATAAAATAATATAATTCGAAAATTTACTCTCTACACAAATTAACTTTGTATTGACATAAAATAATATTTGGGAGAACCAGCTTCATTTCGTACCATTCCAACATATCTAGGACCCTCAGAATTCATAAGTTTGTAGTGAATTCGTAGGATATGGAATATCGCCTTTCTTGGGACAATGACCTGTCAGAATACCTATCATAGTCTTCAGGTTTTCCCTTTTCATGTCTAAAAGTAGATTTGTATCTGCCATATCAAGTTTAGGCCATAGGACCCTTGATAATCTGTAGTCTGTTCTACGATTTCATGTATGATTGGTTCTAACCCGAATCCACTCTCTAATTAACCTGAAGTAAAAGCCTAGAGGTGGTCTTACACCACTTTCTCTTACAGCCCTATCCAAAGCTGAGCCGTTCTTAGCTAATTCATCAGCTACCTCATTGCCAGTTATCTCGCAATGACCCGGTACCCAGCAGAGTCTAATATGATAATTTCTCTTCAATCTCCTCAGAGCCTTCTTGCAGTCGCTAACTAAGACCTGCACCAGTGTCTGTATCCATTTTGGATCCAACAGTGAATACCGATACTCCACTGAATAGTTTCTCCCTACCTGACCATTGGTACCTACTCGGGATAATCAGTAAAGGATTTTCCCCGAAATCAATCTCCGTGTACATATAGTCCGTGGATCCAGAGGAAGCCAGGGCATATCCACCGAGGTTGACCTCGTTTAGAAGTTTAGAATGTCCTATTCTGATTGATCCTGTAAGTCCAAGTTCACTAAGTCTAAGTAGGCTTCTTGCAGCCATTCCTATCACGAACTCCTCAATGGGTAGGAGATGCAGAATGACGTCAAGTGCCGCCTGAGGTGTGCTTCTTATGGCACCTGTAATGCCAATCGAAGCACGTCTCTGGTCTTTAGACAAAAGATTCCTACGACTTCCTATTCTCATTGCCTCCCACCAGATCAGACATCCATACGTCAGAATTGGTCTCACCACCGAGGTGTAAATCCAATTTACTACCATCGGCTTGAGGCCCCAATTCTTACATTTTGTAACCCTTTCCTGGGTGTTTCTCTTCTAAGATAGTTTACTATCAAGAAACATTTCAAGATATTTTGCTTCCTTTGCCAGTCTTAGTTCAGTTCCCCTAGTACTGGTAGCCTAAACTGCTCAATCTTGTACCTTCTGGTGAAAAAAACTAGCCCCGTTTTCCCGGGGTTGACCCCTAAACCCTTACTAGTAGCCCATGAGGACAGTGGAAAGAAATTTCCCTGTGATCAGTATAACAACGTCATCAGCATAAGCAACGATTTTCCGCCCTCTTGCGTCAAATTGTCTTAGAATGACATTGACGGCTAAGAGCTATAGCAAGGGCGAGAGAACCCCTCCTTGCGGAGTCCCTCTAGTCACTATCTTCCTTATGCATACATCTCCCAAGTTCGAATTAATTATTCGGCTTTTCAGCATCAAAATAATCCATTTGATTAGGAAGTTTTGAACGCATAGTGATTCTAGTGATTCTCTAATAGCCTCAATCTTAATGTTATTAAAAGCTCCTTTTATATCAAGGAACGCTGCCAAGGGATACTCCCTATACTGTAGGCCGCGTTCAATGTAACTCACCACATCATGCAGCGCACTCTCAACAGATTTACCCTTTGGATAAGCATGCTAAGCCCCACTGATCAATTGTCGTCCTCAGATAAAGATCGATCAATTTCTCTAATCGGTCAGATCGGTCTAAAATCTTTAGGTTTAGAGTTGCTAGCTTTGCCTGCCTTAGGCATGAAAATTACCTTAATCTCTCTCCACCTCGTTGGAATATATCTCCTAATAAGACATACACTAAAAAGCTCTGCAAGAAGTGTTAGTGTCGTGTCGCTGATGTTCTGTAGCACGGCTGGAAAAACACCGTCTGGACCAGGTGACTTGTACGGTTCAAAGGTGTTCACCGCCAATGCTACCTTATCCATCGAGACTATGTCACCGACTACTTCACTAAGTTCCCTATCAGATACACATTCTGCGAATCCAAAGATCTGTCTCCAAGTTCCGACAGCCTTTATAATGAATTTCCATAAGTAAACTCAGAGACTCAGAGCAAGACTCCGTCCATGAATTGTCCGCGCGCTGAATATATCCAGGAGCACTAGGATCCTTGGATAAAATTCGCCTGAATCTGGATAAATCATTAACAGAGTCGATGGACTCACAGTAGTTCCTCCATGAGTTGACCATTGGTTCCTAAGTTCCTTGGTTCACCATTTATGCTGTTCCCTCTTTCCCGGAAATATTAGCGGACAAGTTAGTTCATAACTGTTTCTAACTTTCATTGTGAAATTCTCCACTATAAACGGAGGCGAGTGCGAGTTTCCTCCCGTCTCTATCCTCTCTTTTCACGACCATTGCTGAAAAAAAGAAAATGTATACCTTATCCTCAGTGGATGGTACAAAATGTGTATACCCTTTGACACTTAATCAACATACCCTGATGTTGTTGATCCCTGGTTCTTGGATTAAGGCCTCATCCACTTTGGAATCATTAAGGTTCATCGCTAATTCGATTGAGGCTGCTTCACAGTGTTGCAAGTTAATTTGCACCACTTGCAGCCTTGTTGGTACTGGCAGATTTCGGATACCGGAACCTGATAGTGCCCAGACCGAAATTAGCGATTCCCCCCATAGACTCCAATTTCCTGAGACATTCCTGGTCTATAGCAAACCTGAAGTCCCTTCCGAGGTTCTCTTTGCAAGTCAGAGAAGTTAACAACTTCCACTGACTTGTATCCAGACCTTCGTTCTGGTTGACCAATACTGTCAGTATGGTTTCCACCGGTTTTATGGGTGGCAGAATCCACACTGTCACTACCGGCCTCAGGGGCAACACAGATGCAAGTATCACATCCTCTGGACAAAGGTTGCACTTGGCAATCGTGGCCTTGAGAAATTCAAACGATTTCTCATTGCCACAATTGACAGTTTTGACTCCCTTTTACCAGTCCGCGCCTTTGAAGGACACTTCATCCGGTTTTCCCTTCATTAAGGCGATCTCGTCGATGTGCCTATCTTCAATCGACCTCCATAGATCCTTGGTAATCGTCCCATCTGGGTCAGCACGGTCTATGACAGCCGCCTGAAGATATGCGGGCTTCGCCGACTCCTTTGCCTTTTTCGAGGTAGAATGCTTGTCGACACCGGATCTAGCTCTCTTAATGACTTCCTTTTGGGGGCCCTTACTCGCCTTCTTAGCGGTCGAGACTAGTTGGTCATCGCCAGACCTAGCTCTCTTAACGACCTCCTTACGGTGATCCTTAAGAGAGCCGGATGGCTTACGACCAACCCCTCTTCCAGCGTTCTTTATCATCTTCTTTTGAAGACCTTTAAGAGAGCTGGTAGTGTTGTTCGCCGCACCTTTCTTGCTTGTAGAGGGTTGGTCGTCTCCAGGCCTGGCTCCTTTAGTGAATGATTCACCAGAGTTGCCGGATGGTTTACGATCAGCCACCTGTTTGACGATGATTGACAACTTCCCAGTTTCAACCGATCGTTGCGAAGATGTGATAAGTTTATTTAGTTGGCTGCTATCATTGTCATTATTCTTGGACTTCAGTGCGACCCCTAACACGGTTCCTGAACTCTCACGAGCCCTTTCCGGAACGGTGTCAAATATCGCATTTAGTCCCTCGGGATAGGACATTCCCAAGATAGCGGACGTCGAGCCATAGATTTTTTCAAATCTAATTACACTCTTCCTATGCCTCTTGATAAGGTATTTATCCCTACCACTGAATGTCGACAGATCCCTCTTGGCCATCTTATTAAGATAGATCAAGGAGGCTCTGACGCCATTCTTTGTTTTCTCTTCTTTTGTTCGGCTGTCGACGACGGTGGTTTTACCGCGTCTTGCCGAACTAATTTTGAACCCACCTGTCCGCCATTCCGTGCGGATGACACTTCGGATGCTGGAGGATCTTGATCCTGAGCGTGAACTGAAATCATGGTTATTTCATGTTCCTCATCAGAACCAAGAGAAAGATCCTCCAATTTCTCCGTAGTGCCCGTCTCCCCGAGAGAGTCTCCAAGTGAGCCCAAGAGGTTGTTTCGGCTAGTTCACTCAATAACTGTCCCTCCTGAGCAATTATGTCATAGGGAATTCTTAAAAGGTCAGAGTCAGTGTCCGAAACTCCTACAGAATCTACCTTATCCTTCTCCACATCCTTTATTACATTAGTTTCCTTGCACGTTCCAAGTAGACCATCTCGCGCAGTGACGGCGTACGCGGACTAGGCTTTTAAAGAAATTACAACCAACCCGTGCCATGGGCGTTGGAGGGGAGCTATTAGCGATTAGTTTATTTAAGCACTAACTAACCATACAGATCCTCGGCACTGCTACCACCTAACTTGATCTTAAAAGTGCACTTGATTTATTTGGTCCGCGAGAACTTCCATGAGTTTCTAGGTTTAGATGTAATGCGTAGGATCCGACTATAGTCAGCACATGGAGATCTGTAACCAATGGTAAGTGATCTTTAATCTACTGACTACAATCGGATCAGAAACCTTACATCCGAACCCCCCAATCCGCCACCTGGGGACACGTCCGATGGGAGTAAACAAGTAAAGACTCCACACGGATAAGGATCGGAAAATACCGAATAATTCGGGGCATAGATTCTTTATAAGACTCAGATGAAGTCACTGCGCTGGCCACTCAATTATCTTCACTTTATTCCAGATGAATGAGTTCTTCACAGGATGGAATGGCTGGTTAGGGTCATTGTCCTGCATATGATCCTTTATTATTCGTATTTTTTCTATAGCAAATGGAAACATTTTCGTCCTTAGTATGTCTATGAAGTATATTTCACAATTTTTTTCCCCATCAATCCAGTATGTATACTTCATAGTTTAAAGAAAAGCATTCCCAAAATACGGTAGATCCACCACGATCCAAAACCGTGTTTAACCGTCTTCTTCGTATGCTTTGGGTCATAGAAAGAGTTCGGGGGATATCAAGCATAGGTTTTACCATCAGTACCATACAAATTTATTTCGGTATCAGTGGACCATAAAACATTTTTTTTCAGGGTGGAATTTGCTACAAACTAACGAATTCTATGGCTTCCAGATATGATGCAGTGCTACGAAATGAGGTTAATTTGTACAGAGTAAATTTCCAATTACATATTGGTATAATTACATTTGTTGTTCTCCTATCACATTCATTCTACATATTTCCATTTTAGGTTTCATCACTAAAGATATCAAATTAAGTTTTTAGGTATAGATGTAGTTTCAACAGTGGAGCTATTTTGTAAACATTTGAAAAACTAGTTTGCCAAATAACGTTCTATTTACAACTCTATATTACAAGTATATACATATGTACTATATTTATACATATGTACCTTCGAAGTTCATTGCTCTCTGTATAGTGCTCTTTAAGAGCAAATAATCGTATTTGTTCTCTTATAATCCTCCTTTTTGCAATAAATATTATATATCATAAAATTTTCTTCAAAGAGAATTGTTTTATTAATGATAACTTAGTTTAGTTTATTAATATTTACCATTTCTCAACTTTTTATTTTTTTATTACTAAAACTTTTACTAAAATGTATACAGGAATATTTTCATGTAGGGAGTTTTAACGTTGCTAGGAATTTTACTTTATTTTTGTTGTAGTTTATGTTTGTTGTTCTTTTTTATCGATATAAAGGAGAAAAAACTCAAATAATGTTCCCCTGTCTGGGCATAGAGTTTTTATATGATTGACAATTTGTCTAAACAAATACTCGTAAACATTCACACACATTGAAAAAATACACATACAATTATTGTTGTCAAAAATTTAGTAAAACTATTTTAAAGATCCGATGTAAGCGTGTGTGTATGTTTTACCAGTACGTCTGCCTGCCTGCGTACGTGTACACTAGTTATATTTTGCATTAAAGGTTGAATTTATTTTTTTTTTTCGGTCATAAAAATGTCTAAAAGAAAAACTCTTATACATTATTCAAAGAAAACCGGTAACGTTTTGTTTGACTGAGTCTTTAGTTTTATTATTTTCTTTTAAACAAAGAAAGTTGGTTCTTTTCTTGCTCTCTCATAATTTGAATTTTTTATTTTTAGAACCATATGCATCATAAAGCATCAAGGTTGTTTAATAAAATTAAATATACATTGGAATTTAATTTTTTTTTTAATTTTTTACAGTCCTTACTGAGAGTACATCTACATTTTGACACACCACCATCATATGATAACGAAGTAACCATTACTACGTCTTATTCAGCAGCAAAAACAACAACAATGACTTCAACCAAATCTATGAGTTTACATTCCCTCAATGAGCTCAACAATAATGTGGAGAATATTACACAGGAGGCGTTAAAAACCCAACAACGTGAATTAATGTTTGGCATACCCATTAATTCTAGTCAGGAATCCTCATTTGAGGGTTTTGGTTCAAGTCCATTTGATAAATTGCAACGTCTGTTCTATTCCAATCAAGCACAACAGCAGTCAGCAAATGCAAGCACTACACACTTAACTACAGACAACAAACCCCAACAGCCTGCCTCGAAAGCTTCTCCAGGTAAAATGTTATTTTCGAAATTCTATGACACTATTGTAGAAGAAAACAGTTGTAATGCGGTTGATCTACAAATGTCTAAGGATTCAGGAAACTGCAGCTTAATGGCACGTAGAACCAGCTTAGAAAGTCATAATTCTAGTAATAGTGATATGAACCCCTCATCGGAGTTGTCTTTTAATGGTAAAATTAAAAGTTTAAATCCTAACCAGGTGACACAACAAAATTGTCTTCGCCAAGCAGTAGCCACACAGCGTATGTCTAGCTTAATGGAAACTTCACTCAATACTTCACAGCAATTTTCCGAATCGTTTATACTCAAGAAATATAGCAATGAAAAATCTCCCGACTTGTTCGGTGATGATGAAGACGATGAAGAAGAGAACGACGAAGGGCATGATCAGGATCATGAAGAGGAAAATGAAAAACATGCACAAAATCTCAAAACCATACCCGAACATTCTACAGTATTAAATGAAACCCAACCGGTTCTCTCTACATGTAATTTAGCAGATAATTCCTTCAATTGTCCCACTGAGTCAAGTTTTGCCAACGATGATCACACCATAGATTGTAGTTTGACACAAGGCAGTTGTTTTGGTGCCAGTGGTACTTCATCAGATTCGTATACCCTATTCAAGGATAATTGTCGGCGAGAACGTGAAATGTTAAGACGTATACGTAAATGTTTAGCTGGTATTTTGCCACCACCTTCGGTTACAATACCACAATTGGATATGGTTAGTGCTGTGTTGTCGAAAAAGAATGATATTTTCAATTTTATTAATGAAGTTAAAGATGAAGCTTTAAAACAAAATGCTGCGGGTGGGGATTGTGCAGCATCCATTTCGTCAAGATATCCAAGTCTGTTTCGTCCAACTCATAGTTTAGAGGAAACCAAAAATATGCCCTGGCGTGACATTTTAAGTGTGAGGCAGCATGGGTTGTGGTGAGTTTTTTTTTTTTTTTTTTTATTTAATGGATTTATTTATTATTTTTTAGGGGAAAAAAGACTATTCAATTCTCAAAAAAAGCATTTTATTAAATTACATTTTTGTTGAATTTACAAACATCGTGAATTTATTAAACTGCATGTATTTATAAAAGAAATTTTTTTCTGAAAAAAAAAAAAAAAATAATAATAAACGCAATTAAAGAAATCTTAGAGAATGGATTCATTTGCATATTATTTCTTATTAAAATTTTTGATTTAGTGTGGAAGTATACTTCATATTTGTAAATTGACGTTAACCATGACATTGGAAACTTGTAATATAAAGAGTCCCCGAAAACGGCTGAATAAAGAAGAAATATAAAAAAAATACAAATCCCTCTTTCGGTTTTCTATCAACAATTTTCTTCGAAACAATGAAAATTTTCAGAATTTTTAATTTCGTTTTGGATTAGAAGAACATTTTAGTTATAAAAACGCATATTTCTCTTTTACTTAAAAGCCTGGCTCTAAGACCCAACTCCACCAAACATATTATCTATATTTTAAAAACCTAAAACACAGTTAATGTTAACTGATAATTTTTTAAGAAAAAATATCTCACATACTCCGATTTATTTGTCAAACATATGTTTTCATAACAAATATGCTCATATTAAAAAATCAATGGGATGCTGCGACGATACGTACCATGACTTAAAAATTTGTAGTTTAGAACACTTTCACTAGACTCTATAGCCATAGAAATTTTGTTGAAAAACAATTATATATAACCTTCATATATGTGAACGGTATAAAAATCAATTTACAACATTATAGGTAGAAAAGTATGGTGCATTCACGCCTCCACCCAGAGACCAAACGGTCCATTGTGATCCCTTTAAAGATAGAGAAGGAAAAAGAAAAAGATGAAAAAAAAAGAAATGAAGCCTATACTCCAACAATCGGTTGTAAATGCTCCTAAACCATTTTATACCCATTACAAACCCTATGAGATTAATAAGCTCCCAAACTACTTCAGCCTTCCGCGCTGAAGCCCCACACAGTGACAGAGTATGTGCTCAACTGTCTCAAAATAGACACCCGCTTCCGTGCCTCCATCAGTATATGTTGAATATATTTCAAATTCAACATTGTTAAAAATTATTTTTTTAACAAAACAAAACAATGAATGAATGAAATGAATATGAAATTTGAAGCTACTCAGGCTTGATGGTTTGTAGTCTAGATGACTTCCTCTAGACTATTCAATGTCACAACTTTCCAATAGAAAAATATTTATATATTATTGTATTGAAATAGAAAATATTATTAAATTTGTGAAAAGAAAATTGGAAAAATTTTTTCAGGCAGTTGTAGGAAATCGTTTATAATCGTTTCGCTGAATTTCAATACCAGACACGAATATTTTTTAATTTGTGGCCCTGGGTATATATTTAAAGACTTTCGTATAAAATTAAAATGAAGGGTATAAAAAATGCAAAAAATCGAATTCAAATTTTCCAAAGTATAACTTAGAAAAATATATATATTTAAAAAGTCAATTTTAAAAAGTCAATTTTAAAAAGTTATTTTTCTAAAAAAAAGTCCTAATATTCAAGAAATGACCATTTTTTAAGCTCCAATTTAAAAAATAAGAAAAATTTTTTTATTTACTTACTTATTTATTTGTAATGCAACTTTTAACAAAATTATACCAAATTTAAAAAATTGTTAAATACCAAGAAAATTAGAATTTTTTTGCTAGCAGCATATGCCATTTTTTGTTAAAAGTGCTCTCTTCTCATAACCGTAAGCGATATCTGTAAACTTTCTTTTGTACTAAAAACTTAAATTTAAGGCTTTAATTTAAGTCCTTTTAATCCTGACTATCTATCCCTTACGTTCATTATTTTACGAATTTATGAAGTGACCAAAAACAGCGAAAATATCCCAACCCATGACAAAATCTGCATGCGAAAATAACTAAATGATTTTTTGTTTGAATTCTGTAAACACTTCAGAGTCCGTATGTACAGTGAAAAATATACAGTAAGTATCTCGTAACTCATTGCAACGTTCCTGGAGAATAAGTTGGATCTATCTAACAGCAGTCTTGCGAATGTTTCCCAGGAGGAGTCTTATGGACAAATTATAATCTTTTTTCACTCCTTAAATTTAATTTTTTTAAAACACCTGTTGTCAGTTCTTGTTCTTTGGTATCAATTTTATAACATGGAACAAAATCTTTATTAAATATTAAAGAACTAACAAAGTTATAATAAAAAATATCCACAACAAAATATTTGGTATTATTACTTCGTTTTCAAGATAATTGACAATGTCATATGTGCCCCTATTGTGAATGCTCTTCTTCTACCTTACATGTAGTCAAATATATTTTGTTTTTGTGTTTTGAAAAAAAAATGAGTAATTTTTATTTCGAAGTGCCTCTCACATGGTTCCAGCTTTTCCTTAAGTACTAATTTTCTAAATGTAAGAAATTTTCCAAAAAAAAAAGTACCCAAAAAGTTAACATTTTCAAGTACGAAATTAAAAAATAATGAACATTTTCAAAAAAAGTGGAAACGTTTAAGAAAAGGGACCAAATTAAAAAAAAAAAAAAAAATAACTAACTAAAAAAAAATCCCAACTGTTCAAAAACGTACAAATTTTAACGAAAGATCTAATTTAAAAAAAGGATAAATTCTAAATTAAAAAAAAACTAATTTTTTTAATTTAATTTTTTTCAAAAAGATTGTCAATTTACCCAACTTTCGAGAAATGCCAATTTAAAAAAAAAAATATAAATTTTCTTTTGTTGTAGCTACAACTTAAACAAGGCTTCCGAAAATAATGAATACCTCAGTTTATCAGTTGTTGAACGTTTTATTGGTGCCGAAACAGCTTCATCATATCAGAATTCACCATCATCGGCAAAGAAACGTAGTACACGTCTTAAGTATGTATATAGACTTGTTAATCGAATTAGAAAATATTCGATAATTTTAAATCTCTTACCCTAGACTATTGTGTCAATCACCCGGCAATCGTTTGAGTCATTTGGCCAAAAGGCGTGCTATATTCTCATCGGCCAATTTGGCCACCCAAAAAACAAGTGCTCTCGTGGGACCACAAATTTTGCTGGATAAAAAGTAAGTTTTTAGTTAGTTTCTCATTAAAACTTTATTTTTAAATAAAATTTGTTTTTCCGCGTTATTTTAGGAAAATTAAAAATCGTCGCAAAGCTACACCTAAACGTATGACTCCGGGTAGTAAAAAGAAAAGTGAGTATAAAGTTTACAAAAAAAGATAGCAAAAAATTTAATTATTAAATCTTATTTAATTTTCCAGACCGCAAAACCCCCAGTTCGTCAGCCCGCAAACGTTTGTTCCGCAATGACATCATCAAACCGGGACCATCGCGGGAAACTTCTAAGCGAGCCTTGTTCCAGAGTCCTGCTAAACATGTACAGCAACAAAGAGCGACCGTACCCAAACTACCTGCCATGAAACCCGAATTAGCAAATCGTGTAGAAAAATCTAAAAGAGCTTTACTTTTTACACCCGAAAAGCAACAAAGTGAACAAAAATCCATTTCAACTGCCACCAATTTTTTGTCCACATCATCATCCTCATCATATTTTGTCCCCTGTACAAGCAGCAAACAATTGGACATGTTACTTAAAAGAAAACGTAATCATTGCGATGACAATGATGACGTTGATACCTCCGAACTAACCTCACAAAGTAGCAAACTATTTAAGTCGAATGGCTCGACTGGTCTAACACCAAGAGCACTTAAAATTAAAAGTCAAAGTTTTTGTATTGGGGCTGGTTCCTCAACGAAAGACAACAAACAATTACCCTCTGCTTCTAACACATTCACAAAAGGCTCGAATGTGTCTTTATGTTCAAACACCAGCAGCAGTAGTAGTCACTTACCACGCACTAGCTCAGTGTCTTCATTATTTGGTTCGAAACTACAAAAAGCCTATTCGGATAATGTGGCGCCTTCGAATAGTTTGACAGAAAATCAAAAGAAAAAATTACTTTGGGCTGTATCACAGGCTTTGCAGGAAAGAAAAATTACCGCCAAACATGAAAGTTTCAAACAATATGCTTCCATTTTGGCTCGGGTGGTGAGGAGAATATTTCAGGAATTCTATCAAAAGAGCAGTACCAGTAATAGTGAAACTATGTTGAGGTAAATAACTACTTGTAAATTAAAATTGATAAAAATATATATATTTGTTTTTTCTTTATTTTACATTTTCAGACTGGCTAAGAAATACGTCTATTCTGTAACAGCTGGCAGCACCGCTGATGATATATATCTACAGGCTAAAACACAAATCGAAGAAACAAAACGGCAGTCAACTACCCGTCTTTATGGCTACATAGGACCTGAAGAATATCAACAACTCAAACAACAATCATTACAATCTTCGCTCAGTCAATCGCAAAGTCACAAAGGTTCTTCGCACAACATTTTCACAACCGACAATTCCTTCGACTCGTTTGGTTTAATCAGCCAGACTTCGTCAGGTTTTTGTGGCTCCACCAATGGTATGTCTACATCTCAAACAAGTTTTTTGGGTCAAATATCTCAAGATATAGCTGCCGATTCATCCAACTCACGCAGTGCCACCAAAACCATACAAACCAACTTGTCACTACAAAATAGCTCCTCAAAAAGTAACCTATGCGGTGTGGTGTTACGTGAAAATGTTGATTGTGAATTGAGAAGATCGGCCCAAAAGAATTTCACCGGTAAAGACCAGCGCAATATGAGTCCCTATGCCGGAGGCAATGGTGGATCAGCTGTTAAGGCACACACACAATTGGTCAACGATATAGCAGCAAACAGTGCTAAGGCCAGACGTCAAATATCTTTTGATAGCTAATATTAAGGCAAGAGTAAAAACATAATAGATAACATTTTCAAATCCCTGAATATATTTTACATTTTCAAAACTATTTTCTAAATTGTAGTTGAAAATTTTATAGTTTGTAATTTAGTTAATTGTTCTTAAATATTTTTATTATTAGTTTTAAAATATTTTCCTTTTTATTAAGCGTTTTTTTTTTTCTCTTACACAACTATATGGTTGTAAAAAAATTTATTTTTTATTTCCACTTTATTTCAGCGACATTTTTATTTTTTCATTTCATTAAACTCTTTTTTTTCTTTTACAAATTTTTTATTGTTTTAATTTTTTAAAGATCTCTTTCATTGCTTAAATCTTAATTACAAGTTTAAAGTTATAGATTTTGAAAATTTTCCAAATGATATTATTGTCACTGTTTGGGTTTGAAAATAATTTTAACTAGTTTAAATTTTAAATATGTTAAGCTTACTTTTTTGCTTCAATTCATACTACTAAATTATTTTATTTTTTCATAATTTTGCAATATTCAAATGAAAACTAAATATAAATACATAATTTTTTATTGACTTTCTTTTAGAAAAAAATTAAGTAATTATGTAAGTTTAAATAATAATAAAAAAAACGGAATTCTTTAAAAAATATTAATGTGTTTTAATTTTTGCTTCCGAAATGTAAGATATCGATCATTCTCCCTATTATTATATTATAAATATAATACTTCCATACAATATATTTGCAAGCATTTTTGATTTAACCCCTTTGCTGTTAAAGGATTAATTATCTGTAATCGCTATCGTAAAATCGAATATATGTTGACAAATTTTCCAAATATATTTAAAATAAAATTTTGATGCTATTCAGTCCGTATTTTTAGAAATGGTCCAGCTCATGGAAATGAAAACATTCAGATAGGAATGACAAGAACATTAATTTTCATCAAAATTTTTTATTTGCTCTGCGAACTTGATCTAGGGCCCAATTGCAACATTTACGTTTTGTGTGTAACACATATTTTGCAGTAATTAGCAATGGGTACAGTCAAAAATCCCGGGTACATTTTACTTAATTCCGCTGAGTAGTTTGTACATTACATCCAACAAAATTTTAATTTTGCAGATTTTAATTTATAACTTTTAAACATATCTTCGGTGCGCTGGCGAAAAGTCCTATGCGCATTTTTCGAAATTTTTTATTGAATCCTCCGAAAGCTTTATTTATCATTCATTTTCCATGTTAATTTATTTTCAAATATTTGGATTAGTTTTGAAGTTATCAAAACGGTTAACATGTAATTTTGAATGGCTTTCATTGAAAAAATTGTTTTTTTTTGCTCTCCTGAAAAATTGTTCAAAAAAATTGTCAGGACACCGACGATATGTAAAATTCATGTTTTAAAATACAACTTTATTCCATATAAATAAATTTAAAATTCACTTAATGATAAAATCTTCTAAATAAATTATTAATTTTCAAATAAAATTTAAACTAAGCAAATTGATTTTAAACAAAATTGTAAATTTTGTTATGAGAGGAAAATTTAGTTTTTGAAATTAAATATAAATTTAGATAATTTAACGAATGAAATTTCATAGCACTTTAATTAATAATTTAAATATGTTTATTATATTTATATTGATAATTTTTTCGATTATAATATATTGACATAATATATATATATATATATATATATATATATATATACTTAATAAAAATACATAATACTAAGAAATTTACTTGCGCCAATATTGAGCCAACTTATGTATCTGTTCCACTAAGGCTGGCATCACAGCAGTTATAGATATATCCAAAAGACCCTGTAAATGTTGAACGGCTTCTTCATCGGTCAAACCTAATTGAAGATTTTCTTCCACTTTTTTAACAGCTTTATCAGGTTCCAATGCTATATCCGGTACGGAAGCATCAACCATAAGGGAGAATAAATTTAAGACAACATTAGCATGACGCCTCAAATGTAAATAAGCGGTATAACATTGTTTGCGGAATTCATGATGATGTTCAGAACTAACACCACCCATGGCCTCAACCATTTCTTTGCTTAGTTTCATGGGAGGTGGCATGGGTTTTGGATCACGGCCCAATATGTAACCGAAATCAATGTGAAATAGTTTGCCATTAGTGGTGAGAAGCAAATTGTCCAAATGACGATCACCCACACCTGGAATAAAAAAGTATTAAATATTTTATCAACTTTTAAAAGAGTTTCAAAAAGTTATACCCAACAGATAAGTTATTACACAATAACCCGCACAACTTTTTATATAAGTATCCATGGTTTCGGGTAAAATACCATAGGGTCCTGTTTCACAGGGATTGTGTTTACGAAAGAAATTGTGTATACTTCCTTCGCGAGCCAACACATCCGCCACTGTGTAGGAGTCTATGTATTGTAGAAAACCATGTTTCGAACTTGTGGCCAGCACTTTATAGGGTGTTAATTTGAGATCTAAATTTTCACGTCTTAATAATTTATCCATCAGGGTGATCATTTGTAAAATAAGTTGATCTTGTCGCAAATCATCGCCATGTTTAAAAATGGCCACATATTCGTGGCTGGCTATAGAGGTGACAAAAGTTAATCTGAGGAAGAGAAAATTAAAAAAAAAAAAAAAAAAATAGTTGGAAAAAAGATTTTTGAAAAAAAAAAAAAACAACTTACTTTGCCGGCATTAGAGCACTTTTAAACAGCGACGTCTTCGAGGGTACAATTTTTGTTATATAAATATCTGGATCCAAAGGAAATGGTATTGGATCAATGTTAATAAAACTAATTTTAAACGCATCCGTGTCACTTAACAATTTTTGAAACTTTTCCGTTTTCTTATTACGGTTACCCGTTTCCTTGGCCACAATCTTTACCAACTTTACCAATTCATCAATAAAACGTTGTTGCTTCTTCAAGTTATAATAAATTCCCCGTAAATGGAAATTACCGTTTTCCAAAACTTTCATAAACATTTTCAAAACCATATCATACATTTCGTGCACTTTTTCGTCCTGTTTACGTATGGACTCTTGATCTTCCACTTCAATCGATAAATACCAATATAAATAATTGGCCAAAGTGGGATTTTTACAAGCTCTTTGTATAAGGAATGTGGCTAGATTGGTAGCCGAATTGGTCATAGAAGAATATTGTAAATTGGTGGTATTAGTGTCACTCATTAAAGTGTTCGAGACATCAGAGGTTAAAGAACCAATAGATGTTTCATTTTCATCAGCCAGTGAAGAATTTACTGATATGGCCATAGGCACAGTAGAAGATCTTTCAATTTGCACATTTGTCCTTGGCATATTATTACGTTGAATTGCTGTTAAGTTGGAAGATGTGCTTCCACCCACCACACCCTGCTGGGTAGTCGCACTTAATTCAGAACACAAAGAACTTTGATCAAATAATGTAGAATTATCATCCAAAGAACGTACTATATCACGATCGGGAAAAAATCTTTTGTGCGATTCCATTATATCGGAGAAATTTTCATATTTTAAAGCTTGCACCAATTGCAGCAAATACAGTAACAAATCTTCATCGGGCGCCTGGGCCAAACGACTAATGGCGTACTTACGTACTTGAGGATGTTTAAAAGCAGGACTTAAAAGCTCTAAAGCATCCTCCACATCCATGGGAGCCCATTTGCTGAGTAATATTAAGGCCTGTTGAACTTCGGCAGGTGTTTCCCAATTAATGCATTTCAAAAATTTTGTTAAAGCCTTTTTGTGGGAGCATAAATAGAAACGGAATTTCCATAATAAATCTTGTTCCTCACTATTTAAAACACAAGTAGGTGGATAACGATACACAATGGTATGTAATTGATCACGTATGCTGGATAAAATAGAGAGAAAATGAAATTAGTTGAAGAATTTTTTCCTTTTTTTTTTTGGAATTCTAATTTCCAACCTTGCTGTAGGCTTAGCATCACGATCTGAGATTCTAGATCTTTCGGAACGGGCCAAACGATGATGTTTTCGTTCTACCAAGTTTTCCTTAAGGAAAATATAATAAACATTAAAATGAATACATTTATTAAATTAACAATTTATAATTCATATTTTCTTACTCGCCATTTCAGCAAGCATTCACTTAATTTAAATTCACGAAAACCTCTGATACGTATTTTTATTTTACTTATAAGCCCATCGAAATATTTTAACCATTTTTCTTTGAATTTCTTAATGTTTACTAAAATATAACATTTATATTTGTATGAAATTTCTTTGACTACGTTTACAATTAGCTTTTGCGTGGCGTTAGTAGATAATTTAACATTAGTTCTCTAAAGATTACAAATGTTTACTAAAAGCACGTATAATTTGAATAAATTTTTTTACACCTTAAACATTTTTAACATTTCTATGGATTTTGTGGACAGTTTACCTATTAAAGGGGTGCCATATTGGAATTGTTAGCAGATTTGTAATGTTTTAAGTTTAATTTTAAGTCTTTTATTTTCCAAAGCCTAGAGCAAAATTTAGAAACATGTTTAATACAAACTATTCCGTAAAAATACACTTTAGATATGTTCAGGCTAGTCAAATATTTGACGAAAAAGACGTAACCACTAAATAAAAGATTTTCTAATTTCATTTTTTAATGACATTTTATTGAATTTAATTTAAACAGCTTCAAATTACAAAAAAATTCCAAAATGTAAAAAAGCAACGGCAAACAATTTTTTGTAAAACAAGTGCTCACGCAATTTTGATAAAATATTTGCCAAATGTAAATATAACTTTATTCAATAGATTTAATGTTTTATTTAGATTTTCTATAAAAATGCTCGATATTACTATTATTATTATTATTATTATTATTATTATTATTATTATTATTATTATTATTATTATTATTATTTTGTATTATTATTATTATTTTGTATATTATTTTGTAGGGTATATAAAAATCATTATATTTCAACTTTTTTATTTGTACTTGGTTTTGTTGGAATATATTGATTGGTCAAGAAGGTCCGAGTCATGGTTAAATGCTCAATGTCTTTAGTTGGGTATTTTCTAAAGGCTAGAAACGTTTTCTTTACTTGTTTACAATGTATTAAGCTTTTAAATATGTACATATGAAAGAATCTATGTAATGGGAAATATTTTACAAATAAAAATTTAATTATTACGTTTCGAAATTTTGAATATTTTGTACTTTATTGAAAATTGTTACTTTTTCAAAACTGGTGATTTTTTGATTTTTTTTTTTTTGAAAATTTGATACTTTTTGTACTGGTAAATTTTTTACAAAAATTTAAACTATTTTTTTTTTAATTTATTTAAACACTTACTAAAAATTAATACTTTCTTAAAAGCTGGCACTAAAACATGTATACTTTTTTTAATTGGTACTTTTATTTGAAAGTTGGTACTTTTTTGAAAAATTGGTGCTATTTTGATGTAACTTATTTTGAAAATTTAGTTACTTTTTTTAAAAAAAGGTCATTTTTGAAAACTGGTACCTTTTTTGATATTAGATCCTTTAAAAAAACTAATTTTTTGAAAAACTGTACTCATTTTGAACACTGAAAATTGGTACTTTTCATTTTTTAAAATTGGCATTTTTTTTAAAAAATTTCAACAATTTTTAAATTGGTACTTGTTTTGGATTTTTTTTTTTTTTTTTGAAAATTTTGGACAAAAAATATATTTATTTTATCATTGAAAATTGTTTTTTTACGATTCTTTTATGAATCATAAATTTTTTGAAAATCAGTATTTTTCTTTTTCAAAATTAGTACTTTATAAAAATTGTATTTGGTAAAATTTTTGAAGACCGAATTATTCAAAAAATTTTTATCTTATCGCAGTTAAGTCAATTTAAGTGAATCATATGAATATTTTTTAATGAAGGAAATAAATAGAATAATTTCGGCAGATCTTTGAAAGAACAATGAAAGTTTGAAACAAGAATCGAGTTCTCTTTAAAAAATCGTAATAATAATTTTTTGTTCATAACTTTATTTATCTGATTGAGCAAAATGTTGACGTCTAACATATATTCTTCAGTTTTCGTTAACTACTTCGGTGTTATTTCTATTTTATTATTTATAAGAATATAACATTTAATAGTTTTCTCAAAAATATTTTGTAAAAATTAAAAAAAAAAAAATGAAAAATATTTCATTTTTTTGGTTAGTTTAAAAAAAATTTTTTTTCAAGAAAATATTTTTTTATTAAAAAGCATATATTTTTATTAAAGTACCACTTGAGAAATAATTATTTTTAAAAAATCACTATATTTACAAGAAATTTGTAAGCGATAAAGCACGTATTTTCTACATATGAGAATTCAGCTACTGATGGTTATTAGGGCAAATTTAATTATAGTTTTAAGTAAAACTAAAAATAGTATTTGCATGAATGCTTGCAAATTATCTCAAATAGACTTTCAATTCTAAATTAGAATATTTTAGCCTTTATTCATTAATATGGCAAAACTTAACACACAAAAAACGTATATGTTTCAATCAAAGCACGTATACTTATTATTCATAATTACCTGCAAAATTTCCGAATCTGGCACAGTTACCAATTTTGGTTTACTCAAAAATTTATAATTTTTATCACCTTCTGGTTCGAAATAAACAATCGAATACTAAAAATAAACCATCAAAAAATTAAGAATTTATTTCTTCCTCCAAAACATCTATCTCATTTTTCCACTCACATTATAACAATCATCTACCACTACAGTGGGAAATTCTATCATCAAATACATGTAATCCGACATTCTCTTCTCCCTTTCATTAATCAATTCTATCTCGCGGAAGGTAAGGCGATCCAACCAATCAACTTTTTGTATTTGACCATTACGATGTTTCTTAGCCAACTTACCCAAACGTTGCATTTGAGATTTCGAAGAATCTTTACCTTTGCCTGGGGTTTTCGAAGGATAACTACCATCTCCCTCGACGCCCAGCCAAATTCTTAAATCATACATACCCTGGCGAAACATACCATTTTTACCAAACAATGATATGGCAGTGCCACCTATAACAGACGTTTGTCCGGCTCCCGCACAATCGAGAATGGTAAGCACCAACATGGCAGTGCGTGGTAAATGGGAAAATTGTAAAGGTAAGGTAACCCACTCGTTCCAGCTCCAACGTTTGGTAAAATATTTATAGGAAGTTGTCACTGGCAGACAATAGGGACGACCCTGATTGAAAACTTGCAAACGTACTTGAAACGAGGGGCATTCTTCGGAATAGAGGCCGGAAAAACGTAATATGGGATCTTGTAAGAGTTTTTCAAAATCTGGTTGACGTTTTTTGCCCTCCAAGGTGCCTCTAAATGGAAAATGATTAAGTTTTGTAATTTGATTCATAATAAATGTTTTCTTTTACTTACACTTTAATCTGTACCAATTCATGCAATGAAGAACTGTAGATATAACGAAAGTAATCATTGGGTTGATCCATTATTTAAAATTGGAATTATTATTTTTTAATATTTAAATCGTTATTTTCTTATTTTTTCACAATAATAATAAACAAAACAAAGAGCACAGCTGAATACAACTAAAAAAAGAGATTAAAGTGCTGCCATACGTTTGGGACAAAGGGAATTGTTTGGGAATTTTAGAAATGGAAAATTACTTATAAAGATTTAATACAAAATATACAGAGAAACTTGGATCATTAATCCAATCTGACTGACACTTAGATTTAAGCTTTCAGAATTCATATATATTTTTTTAATATAAAACCGGAGTTCATAAAATATAGTAGTAGTGTAAATTTGAATACCTCGGATGTGAAAAATTATATTTTAACTATTACAAATATAAATAGATTTTAAAGAATTTTATATTCTTCAATTATATTACACAAGGCAAAATAACGAAGGGTTAATGCGAGAGATTTTTCTATCGTAACAAGAAACAAAACGTCGGCATAGCTACTGCCATTTTTTATTTTTATCAGCATATGTGGGATAAAATATTGTTATAATAAATCACTTTTTTCGTTTTTCGTCGAGATATGGCAAAATTTAATAGTAAAATCTTTTTTTATTTCTTTGTAGTTTGTGTTACTTTTGTTCCAAATAATTAATTATTGAGATTGCCATGGAAAATAAACGTAAAAAACAACAAAATGACGTTTGATAGCAAAACAAATTTTTCTTCGCTTCAGCTCTAACAATTATATCATAACGTTGCATTAATATAAATAAATTTGGTCTACAAGTTATAAATTCTTATCATTATTTTAAGAATTTGAAGTTTGTCATAATAGAAAAATCTCTTGTGTAGACTCTACGTAAGGAAATATGTTTACATAAACTTTCAAAATTTAATTTTACAATTTCTGTCTTGATTTTTTAATGTTTTTAACCTATAATTTTTTTGTAAAAGATTCATATAAAAAGAAAAAAATAATAAGACGAGATTCTCATAATTTCCTAAATAATATTATGTAAAATTTGTTTGTATTATCTAAATATGTGGGTTAAATTTTAAAAAATTCTTAAAGTTAATAATTTGAAATCTAATATTTCTATTTTTTAACTTTATTCAGTTTATATTGTTCAACATTCTCTAAAGGACTAGACAATAGATTAACATATATATGAAGCTCCGTTTTCAAAAACCTAAGTCGATTGTCAAAAAACCCTGTCTTAGAATATGTTAGTACTAGACGTTAATAATGTTTTGTAAAGTTAATTTTTAGTAATGTTCGAATATCATAGAATATTTTGAACTGAATTTTTAACTTTTTTGAATTAAATTGAATCGAATATGTTTTTCAAATTCAAAAAAGTAAAATTTTAAGAAAAACATTATTTTTATGTTAAAAATAATTTTTGTGAAATTATTTACATTTGTCTTGAGTTTGCAAATTTAAATTCCATATTTGTACTTATTCGGAAGTTGGTACTCGCGACTAATATTAAAATATTTTTTATATATTTGAAAATTTATGTATTTTTTAAAAAAGGATTTTTTATTGAAACTTTTATTGAAAATTTCTATATTTTCTTAATACACGTTTTTTTTTGGAAAATTTACATCTTTTTTAAAAAACTCGTAATAGTAACTTTTTCTTTTGAAAAGATAAACGTTTTTTACAACTAGAATTTTTTTCTGTTTTTTTTAATTAATGTCGTTTTTTTGTATTGTCTTGTTTTTTTTAAACTAGTGTTTTTTAAAGTAGTTATATTATCAGAAAGCCGGTATTTTTTTGAATCTGTAGTTTTTTAAAAAAATTATTAATTTTTTGAAAAATTCGGTACATTTAAAAAAAGGATCATTTATTTTTTTTTCATCCGTTTTTTAGTACTTTTTGAAAATCGATATACATTTTCATGGAAACTACATAACATCTTTTTAATTTTATTGAAAATAGTTTTTTCTTATTAGTTCTTTTTTTAACAGGTTTTTTTCTTTAAACTGGAAGCTTGTTTGTTAACTTAATAATTCTTTTTTACTTTCTTTAATTATTATTATTATTATTTTTTTTTTTTTTGAAAATTAAAAATATTTTTGAAAAAGTTTTTAATTGATTTTTTTAAATTTATTTTATTTTATTAGTATATTATAGGCATGTTAAACTTTTTTAAATTAGTACTGATTTTAAAATGAATTTTTGAGTATTTATATTTTGAATTTTTGAAAATGAATAGTTTCTTACATTTTCTAAATATGTATGAATTTTACACCAAACAAAAACTAGTAACTTTTGGCTTCATTCGGCTTTTTATTGAAAACCACTTAAATTTCTTTATTTTTTTATACAAATCATAAACCACTTTCATCTGGTTTTTATTAAAAACCAAATAAAAACTACTAAAATATATATTTATGATCCTACCTGTTTAGTTGTTTTCAGAAAATTCAGCTTTTGCATATGATGAAAAAAAGAAAATTGTCAAATTTATTGAATAATTTTATATTATATTATATTTTTTTTTTTTTTTTTTGTAAATTATTTTTTAAATATTGCTAAAAACGTTTTTAACAATAAAATTAAATAAAATTTTATCCAAGTAAAAAAATATGAAGAATTAAATACGTCAACAAAAAAATCAAAATTTCGCACGCAAACACTTTCTATTAAAAACAAAAAAAAAAAAAAAAATAATAAAATTTATGAACATAATATTTAATTTTTGTTTTTAATTTTATGTTCATACAAATTGGTTTTTGACTTGTTTTTTGAAAAACACAATGAGTTTAAACATCACTGTTCATATATCACTGTTCACATATCATTTTATTGTGTTTTCCTCTTATCCTATTTTTCGTTTGCCAAAATATTTTCACAAATTTTTGATTTAAATATTATTTTTACACACAAACACTTTCAAATTAGAAAAATAAAATTTTTAAACAAATAAAATTTATGAACAAATATAAATTTCATTCATAATTTTTTAATTTTTTGTTTTTAAACTGTGACAATTTTTACAAATTCTTTTTTTCAAAAAATTTCTATGTACTAAAAATACTAAAAATTTCTTCTTTGTTTGAAAATTTTGTATGTTTATTGTGTGTTAATTAATTAAACAATTCGAATGGAGATGTTTTTAGCTTTGAAATATATGAAAAAAAAAAAATCAATTTGTTTTTTTTTTTTTTTTTTTTTTTTTTTGTAAAAATTGCTCTTTTTTCAAAAACCTCTATATGAGAACATAGCATAAGCCGGCGAGTAATGGTAAAAAATATACTTAAATTTCTAAAAGTTCGAAAAATAAGTAATAATTACACTTTTAACTCTTCCATTTAGTGGCCAATTTTAGTAACTTTCAATAGACAAATTGTTGTGTAAAATATACCCGCTAAATTATTGTATAAAATATAACTCATTTATCGGAGACCTTTAAAATTTGACTTCAATGGATAGATGTTATTTCGATTCTAATTATGTCACAGAATAAATATACTTAATGTGGTCCCAGAGTAAATATTGTAAAAACTTGATGCCGCATTTATATCTCCTTCGCACTTCCCTTATAAAAAATATAAATTAATTGAATCAAAACAAAAAATTTCGTATTTTTTCCAATTTATTTTAAAATAATATTTAATTTTTACAAATTTGTCCCGTTTCATTTCTTTTATTAATTACTCCGCATTCCTAAAAACTTCCCCGTTTTAAAATTATTATTCGGCTGCTAAATTCATACGCAGCGAATACAAAAAGTGTGGACAACTAAAGCAAGCCAAATAAAACTGGCGGGTCGGTATTTTTAATAAATTAATTCTATTTTTAATAAAAATTATTACAAAAATTGTAAATAAAGCAATAATTTAAAAATGTCCTCTTACACAAATAATGTCATGTAAGTGAATTATTAATACTAAATTCGTGAAAAATTGGTTTCAAGCTATACTACTTTTTAGAACGGACTGGAAACGTTTGTGGCAACTTGTCTCGGGCATACACCATGAGACACCAGAAGCTACAGTAAAAGAAGAATTATTTAATGTCTCTAAAGAGTTGCAGGATGGTATATTACAATTTAAAATGGCCAATTCCACCAAAACTAATTTGGAGAAATTGTTGAGTGAAAAGAATCAAGAGAAATTGCTGCCCTTCACCTTGAGGTTGCAGGAATTGTTGGTAATTAATAGTTAATTGTTTTTAAATCTTTATAGAAGACAGACATGTTGTGTGGTTTTTTTATAGGACCTTGAGACGTTACAATGCTGGGAAATCCTATGCTACTATTTGACCAATGAATACCGTGGTTCGGCCAGTTCTCTCACAAGTTTAATTTCCACGGAAAACAATATGACCCAATTATTGGATGACATATGGGGCTATTACACTTTAGAGCGTATGATTGTATTGAAAATTGTTAAAAATCTTTTAATATTCTATAAAATACCAAGTCATCCATATCACAACGAATACAAGGAAATTGTGGATAAAATTGGTTTAGATAAGTTAAAAGAATCATATATGAAACAATTGGAACATTTAATTAATGAACAACCTCCACAAAAACTTAGTGCCCGCGAGTTTTTCAACTACCAGACTAAATTGGTGAATTGGTCTGAAAGAAATGCCCGTGAAATCATAGAAGTTTTACAAATTCTCTTAATTCTATGCGATCACAAACATTTAAATGTGTCCGAAATAACACGTTTATTCAATTGCTTTAAGCAACACTCCTTTGGTCGCCAACAGGCCTATTTGAGTGCCTCAAATTCTTTACATGCTGAATTATTTTTACGTTTGGCCTACTCCGAAGTGGCCATATTTCTTAAGTGTTTAGACTTTAAAGATGCTCAAGCTTCATCAAAAATTTGCCAGGAAATTTATGAGAGTTTAGATAAAGATTTAACACGTATGTGTCATCATCCCGAAAATGGTCCCATTTTATTGTCTTGGATGATGGTGCAAATAAGATGCTGTAATGCAGCCGAAAATCATGAACAACTTTTGCGGTGCCAACAGATGGGTAAAAGGGCAGTAGATTTGAATTGTTTTAATTATTTGCACAGTTTAATATCAAGTCCTTTGTTTAAGGTAAATGAAAGTTTATTATTTATTTGATGTATGTTGTAGTTTGAATCATTTTGTTCCTTTTTATTTTTTCAGGATGATTCTTTGGTGGCTCGTATTGTACGCAGAACTATTTATGATTTATTGTCTTATTTGTGTGATTACTTCGATGGCGATGGCTCTTGCTCGAGGCATCCTTTCATTTATGAACTTTTGTGTGAATTAATAAGTTGGCCCAGTTTAGCCAAAGAGTTTTGTAGTAATGAAGGTAAATTTAAGCAATATATATATATATATATATATATATATATATATATATATGTTTATTTATGGTCGATTTTGATTATTTTTAATTAAAAAATTCCTTAATACATATCTGAAGGTTTTAAAAAGCTTTATTAAATCTACAAACAGACCTCTTTCCTATATTTCTATAATATCTTTTTAAGCGCTAGATGTTTATTCAAATAACAAAAATTAACCTGTTTTTTTTTTTTTTTTTTTTTTTATAAAATACTAAGTTAAAATTACATTTATGAAGATCTGACTGCAGATTGGTTTTCAACCCTTATTTAAGCACATAAACATAAAATACTCGTAATGCCTATAAATACCAAAGAGTATATATATATATATATATATATATATATATATATATATATATATATATATATATATATATATATATATATAACACAAAAGCAGTGACAAGATGTCTCGTCACATAGGGTCTTCACTCCCACCCAATTGTGGAAAATGTTTTAAAATCTGCCCCTAATAAAGACTGACTTACATTTTGGAACACTTAACTTTAGTTATCCTTTCCATTAAAAGAAATTTGTAAATGCATTTTGATTTTAAAATAACAAATAAAACAATTTATTGAATAACTAAGAAAGAAGTATTAAGAAAAAATAACAAAAATCAATCATAAGATTAATTAATATATGTAGACTATTACACAAGAAGTGTGATCATACTAAATCAAAGAAGTTCAGATAATATGACTTAAGTAATAATTACGAATGATAGTAAGGGGGACAAAATGAAAACGGACAGACAGACGAAGTACAACCAAAACAAATGAAATCTAAACTTTGGATTCGACTTCAGTCATTGATTTGACAAAATTAGGATCTTACACGAGTTGTCTAATCTGAGGTTTATCAAAAATATCAGCTTTCAATTTTTCTGTACTTAATCCTGGAAACTTGCGAGAAACAAAAATTGAAGCATTCGCCACTTTTGTCAAGCGCCTTCACAAACTGTATTATTAGGCAGAGTTTAATATGAAGTGGTGGAAGTATAATATGGTCTCGGTTAATTAAAGGCACATTTATAACATCTTTTAGCTCTTCCCACACTTGCCAAACTTTTTGTGACAAATGATGTTATTTGTTACGTTTATTTTTACAACGCAAAAGTAGCAGTCATGATGGTTTCGGGGTTCTCGCCAAATCGTGGGTGTTACGAACATTATTGCATCTCTTTTTCCACTGGACCATAACCGCAGACATACTACACATTTTTGGCATACAATATGAGGAACCCAAAGCTTGTCCTGAAGACACAATTTTATTTTAAAGAACTGATGATACTCAGTTTTCCGATATAGTCCAATATAGGTTTTCGATATTTTTCTAATATATATTCACCACAAATATAGCTAAAAGCAATCTGGATTAAGAACACAACATCTTCTTGACGAAGCCATACTGAAAAAAATAACAAAATATATTTTAGTGTCCAATAAAAAACGAAAATCTAAGTAAAAATAGTAAATGCGGGTAGTTAAACAAAAGCTTTTAGAAAAAAATTGTTGCCGTATTTAAAAAATACACGTCAATTTGAGATAGAAAAAAAATCACAGGAAACAAAAAATTTTTTTTGTTTTGTTGATCATTTTGTTCAATAACTACAAACATTTGGAAGATATCTTCCTAGAAGAAATTTACGCAATATCTTCTTTTTATTATTTTGACGAAAATCATCAAAACATATTTTTCTAATATTGTATTTTTATTAATTTAAAGAAAATTAGGCAATAAACAATAAAAAATATATAAAATTTATTGTTTTTTATTATTTTTATCCACCATCGTCCTTTTTTCAGTAAGGTTATTATCAACTCCTCAATAAATTGATGATATTCCATTGAGATCATCTGGAAGTAATTATTTTATTCTTCAGTCACAATTTTTTCAGTTGTCGAAAAATTGTTCAGAAATGAAAAATATTGAAGAAATTTGTTTGCCTTTTGAGTAATTCCATTTTAAATTTAAAAATTTTGACCTAAAATACATACTTTGACAAATCTATTGCAAATAAAATTATTTTGATATCTTTTATATAACAAAAGTTATGGCCATTTAAATAAATATGTTAATCACTTTCAAAGCTGTAGTTCTCAAAATAAAAATGAGAAAAATTCATCATAGTTTTCATACTTTATTATGCTAAGATTTATTTGCATGCATGCTTTTCAAGATGTAAAAATTTTCCTTATTATATTATTTCAAGATTTATTTAGTGTTATTTTTTCTATATATTTATTACATCTTCCAGAAGATTATCTGGCAGTATCTTCTTTTTTCACCTAGATGATTATCTAGCAATATTGCCTATTTTCCAGGCGTGTTGATTTTTCATTGCTTAGATGTATCGCATGTGAAGCACAATCTCTCCCGATGGGGGAAATTTCCGCAATACGAATATGATTATGCGGCAATAAAATTTTTCGTCTGAGCAATACGAATTCGAATCACGTTCGTATTATTTTATTTGTAAGTTTAAAACGATTTTAGGTAAAAAAAAAAAAAAAATAGTGAAAAAGTTAACAATTATCAGAAAATTTAATATTTTAGATATAATTTTATATTTAATTCAAAATTAATTTCAAATAATTTTTACATTTAAATACAGAAGATCTCGTTTTTAGGTTTTGATTGAGAAAATTTGAATTTAACAATTTATTTTTTATGGAATTTAATCTTGGGTTTTATATAATTCATTTATGAAATTTATATTTTTAGAAAAACATTTTTTTAAATATCAATTCATGTTTTTTTTTATATGTTGATAATTTTAAGAAAGAATAGTTTAATGTGCATTATGTTTTAGCTAGATAGATAGATAGATAGATAGAGAAGGTTGATGTGATACCAGATAGTACCACATCTCCACCCAGAGACCGATCCCGGTCCATTGTGAGTCCCTTCATTAAAATAGCTGTAAATATAGAGTATAGAATACAGAAAATAGAAAAATACAGAAAATAGTAGAGTAGAAGTAGAAGATAAAAAGGATAGAAATGTGAACGAATCATATAGAGGGATTAGCAATGTTACCAATCCCCCTAGGGTTATACCCCTGATTCTCCCTTAAGTAGTCGATTCCCATTACGAAGCCTATGACATCTACAAGATCTGCGTCCCGAACGTCACTTAGCCCGCCGAGGAATTGGCTACCCAGCCATTTCATCCTACGATGCTGCAATCGTGGACAATGGCACACAATGTGCTCAATAGACTCGGTCTCGTCGACGTCTCCACACATTCTACAAAAATCGGAATTACTAGCGTCCCATCTAGACCTCATCTTCCTTATCAAACAGTGACAAGCTCTTCCTATTCATGCCCAGGAGAGTGCTAGTGCCTGCATTGTTCAGTACCGGCCATATCGCCCTCGACACTCTACAGTCCTCTCTACTCTCCCAAGCCGAATTGGTTCTGACCAAGATCCAATCATTTATCTTCCCATAGAAGAAACTTAGTGGTGGTTTCACATAGGTTTCCCTCTCCGAGACATTCTTTGCTGCGCCTTGCCTTGCCAGTTCATCAGCCAATTCATTGTCTGAAATATTGCAGTGGCCAGGCACCCAGCAGAGTCTCACCATGTAGTCCCTCATCAGCTCTCTTAGTGTCTTCTTACAGGCAGCTACTAGCCTGGATCTCACCAAATGTGTCCCTAAGGCCTTCAGAGCCCTCTCGCAGTTTTTTGCCTGATTATTTCTGCAATTTTCAGAATGCCGAGAATCTCAACCTGAAAAACGCTGCACTCATCAGGGAGTCTAATTTCATAGTTATAATTTTGTATAAATTTTATGAAAAAAATTATTAAATATTAGTTTTACACATTATAAATAATTGCTTTTTGGAAATACATATATTAGTCTTTACTTCACTAGTGCTGTTACCAAAATTTTACGCAATCCTTTTTGGATGGGAAGGTCCTTATGGGAATCCTTTTAAAATCATCCAAAGGGTTGAAAAGTTGTTAAGGATTTAATAAATGAATAAAAAGATTTAATAAATGAATAATTTACGAAGCTCTTTATGAGCCTTGTAATTGAATAGTAAATAACAGTTGTCAAGAGATCGTTCTTATGATTTTATAGTCTTTGCCAGCGGAATTAAATCGTTAAAAACAGTTGTCAATATAATTTCTTGACGATTTTATAGTCTTTGACAGGTGCAAATTTGAGATACTAAGTGCTGTAATCAACCTTAAGATTAAAAAAATATGTAGGGACTTTGGAGAACGTATTTAAAAATATAAACAGACCGTCACTTATTTGACCCTTTTCAAAATGTTTGTATTGAATATGTGCTAAAGAAAAATATTTTTTTCACAGATATTGGTGTACGCTCTTTATACAACACTTTACTGGAAATATTTCCCATAGATTTTCAGCACATATCCATGTTAGCTTGTTCTCTAACCAAGGCAGGAATGGGCCATTATGTAAGTTATTAAAAAAAACCTTCCAAATAATTGCCTTTTAAACAATACCTCCCACTTTTCTTGTTGCCTTCCTTTAGATCAAATCCCAAATGGAATGTTTACCCATTCTCTCCGATTTCTATGATGAAAACAAATATTTCCTTAAATCGGTAGCAGATGATGAATACGTTTTGTCTCAGACCGTTAAACCCTTTTCACGCATTGATTTCTATATACCAGAGGGTACATCGGCTGCTGTTTTGGCACGACCTGAAGGTTATTGTGTTCATTTTCGTTTGCCGGTTAATTATTTTAATGTTTTGCACCATGAAATCAATTGTCTGTTGGCTGAGACTCAGCAATATTATGGAGAATATGAAAATATTGAAAGAGTAAAGCGGGTTAGTGAGGGTTTAAAATATTTACATGAAGCTCTGAAGAAAACAAAAACTCTCTCCAACATAAGTGTAGAAATGGTTCATCCTACCGAAATGTGTATAGATTTATTGAATAAATTTAAGGCGGTACAACAGCCACCTGTTGAATTAATGGCCAATTGTTTAAATGTTTGTACAGCTTTATTGCCGCTAGCTGATGCTGAAATCTTTATACGTGTCATAAATCTGGCCATTTTGCCCATTATAACCAACGATTCTTTGGATGATTATAAGAAATATGCTCATGGCTCTTGTTTTGATTCGAATCTTGTGGGTACTTATTTGGTGGATGTGGAAAAGAAAAAAGAGAAATTTGATTTTCTTCAGGCATACATTAGTTTCTTGCGTTGTTACACAAAATTGCAAAGAAGAAAATATTTCCAGGTGGAGATACCAGGTTTAATATTTTTATTGCGTGACGTTTTTCCCCATTTACACGTCTGGCGTTTTCAAACTCAATTGGTTAAACATAAAATTTATGCTGAAATTATGGGTTTTATATGTGACATACTCGATGAGTTTACTTCTATGGAAAAGGATGTAAAAGTTCCCAAGGAGCATTTGTTGCTAAGAGATATTTGTGTGTACTCTTTGTTGTCTATGGAAAATGGCCAGATATTGTTGCGTTTTGTGGCCTTGGGTAATGCTTATTTGCAGCATTGTATGGAAATGGAATCCAATTGGATAGTACAACAAACTCATGGTTTGGTCTTACTGGTGCGTTTATCCATGAGAATTTTAATGCAAGTGTTAAAATTAAAAAGTAATATATTCAAAACTTCTGAATTATCACCTTTGGAAGCCATGATTTATACCCAACCTAAACAAAGAGATACTTTAAGGATAATCCCTGTAGTGACCAGTTATATGAGCAATATTTTTGACCGTTGGCTACCCATATTGTCGTGTCGTTTATTGAAAAGAATTGCTTTGGAATTTAATATGTCTTTGTTGGCCTGTTTGGATATGGAACCCGATCAAATTAGATTGACCTTCTTGCAAAAGTTACCTGATGAATTGGAAAGTGATTCTATAAAAATAGCCATATTAGAATTGATAGAAGCTTGCATAGAAAAACAGCCAGGTGTTACCGAGGCCTTTTTCAAAGTCAATTATAATAAAGAAAAACGCATTTTTGGCAAAGAACAAGATGCTCAAATATCCGATAGTATAGTCACTTATATGGAGGATTATTTAGAGGCCGTATCCAAGGATCCTCATATTGTGGAGCAAATAATACCCAGTAAGATAATGAATCTATATCATATGCTGTGGAAACAAAACATGCAATTGTTAATGGACTCTCTGCTGCAAAAACCCAATTTTTGGGACAATTTCTGTCAACCTTTATTTGGCTCGTTTAAACGGAATGTTAAAGTCTATACTCAGCTTTTAAATATTTTAGCCATAGAAATCTTTTGTACCAATTCTAAGACCAATAATGGTTTGAAAAAGATTTTAACAAAATTTTTTGAACCCAAATATTTTGAAAAATGGTTGGATTTTGTTTTTGATTTACCCAAGGCTTCTGTTAATGAAATGCAAGATTTTAATCCAGAAGAAATGCCTGAATGGTTGTGCCGTTTACAGGCTTTTAAGAGTTTCCTCTTGATATTACTCAAAAAGCAACCCACATTTACGGAAATACCACGCAAACAATTTAAATTATTGGCTGAAAAATGTTTAAATATTTTAGTAGAACGTTCGGAATATGTGGATGATTTAAGACCTTTAATCATACTTTCGGAATTATATCTTTTTATAATCTTAAGTTTTAAACATGCTTACACAGAAACACCCGAGGAACATAAACAAATATTGAAGCAACTCAATCATCTTCTAAGCAGAGTGACTTCTTGCTATAGCGACTTGCATGTAAGAGCTAAAGAAGCTTGCCTTTCCATAGCCATTAAATCAGCTGATTTACTATCGGAGGAGTTAACTGAAGACTCTTCACTCTCCTTAAACTTTTTGCATTCTGTGGTGCATATAATTTGTTCCGAGTTACAAAACCTAGAAAATTGTGTAAAAATGGAAATACAAACCAAAACGAAAACATCTGATGCCGATGAAGCCAAAAAAACTTCCTCCAACTCTTTGATTTTAAGTTTAAATCTTTTAAAAACAGTGGCTGGCATTTTTCACAACGATGGTTTTGGCAATTGGGATTTGCCCTTTATAACCAACAAAGTTTTTCAACGTTTATTAAGCTGCACTGGAGTTATCCTGCAATTGAACAGTAAACAGCAATTATCAGTAGAACTACTCGATGTTTTGATAGTATTTGCAAAGGGAAATTGTTCTGCTGAGTTCTTACACTGTGATGTAGGTGATTATCTTTGGTTGAAACTTTTGCCTCCTAAAGAACTTTTGGAAGCAAATTATGCTCTTCAACAACCTAAAAATTCCGAATGGGCGGTGCAAAAATGGTGGCCCATTTATGCTCGAGGCATAGAATTAGTATGTATTTTATTCCAAAAACATTCGTATCATTTTCTTAAAGAAGCCTTACAATTTGTGGGCATTCATGAGGAATATTTAGTGGATTCTTTATTGTTGAGCAAACAATCCCTAGAACCAGCAGCCATGTATTTAATTAAGAGCACTGTAACTCTGCTGGTCAATTTGGTGCAATTTGAAAAGCAATGGCGTTTGGAGCATTCTCAGTCTTTGTTTAATTTAATGGTAAGTTTTTGGGGGGAAAGTTTTAACTCAAATTTGTATATAATTTAAATGATTTTATTTTATTATATTTTAGCGTTCTGTACAAATGCTTTTAGGTCATGCCATTTCTATGTTTCATCAGCCTAAAAATTTAAAACTTCTACTGGCTGGCCGTCGTTCCCAAATAGATATTTTAAAAGATATCGAAAATGCTGGCATGGTGGATGAAGTTATAACAACTTTTAATGAGTAAGTTTAAAAAGTAGATACATTTTTAAAAATAGAAAAATAAAATATTGCAGAATAGAGTCATTTATATACGTTTCATAAAAAATGTAACTAGCGTAATATCGAGAACCTCCCTTCTATTAGAAACTACAAAGGTTGGTTCCTTTCCGTTGTTTAAAACAGCTAAACTACTACAAAGGACTAAATCGAAAAGAGACTCACCCCTTGTATTGGTATCCGAGCATCCCCAAACGATATGGTGGACGTTGGCGTCAGCTCATATCACGAGCGGTATGTTCTCATTTGCCGCCTTGGTTATTGCGCGAACTTTGGCATTTGGTAGTGGTTCGCTGCTATCATGAGCCATATAACTGGAGACAATATAAATGGTGCCACTAATTGTCTCCCAGGCCGCTACAACCGTGTCTTCATCGCTAAAATCAGAATGAAGATACTAAGTTTTCTGCACGATCGTATCCTACCTGAAGCTGCAGCATGTAGCAGCATATAGTTATTCGAACGAAATCCGCAAACTCTTTCGCTTGCGATTCAGGGTTCTTGGACAAGTGCAAGCTCCTCGCCTCTTGCAGCCATCCGGAGCATCAATGCAGCAGAAGCTGCTTTAGAGTGCTGAAGATTAACTTGCGTTATCTGCATCATTGTTATTTATGGAGGTGATTGTGACGTTGAGTCCAAGAGGTCGTCTTCGTCAACTACTTCGTCTACCTGTTCAAAAAACTCACCCACGAATTCAGAGTTTGAGTGGGTATCTTCTTAAGCTATAGAATTAGTAGTCTCCTCACATAACTTTGCTTCCGGAGTCGGATCGTCATCGTCCTGAATCGGTCTGTCTCGGTAGTCTCCTCGTTAGACATGTAGAAAGATAGACTCGAAGCCGTAGTATATCTTTCCACTTTTCTTTCGAAGAGTCGGCAAGGACTCCCTGCATCCTCCTGGGCTGGAGGCACAGATTCAGAGCTCGAAGGCAAGTTCGCAGCTCCTTTACTGGTAGGGGAGGTGACACTTGGGAACTCGAAAACTTGTTCTCAGTTCCCTTTTTTACAGGAGGCACTGGGTTTACTGCTGCTGGAGTTGGTTTCGAGCCGACAGCTCCCGAAGCAAGGGTTTGCATCGGTTCTTTGCCGATGCGGGCCAGAGCAGCTTTTGAGGTGCTTCGTTTGAAGCTCAGAGGCTCCTCGTTGCTTTTGCTTCCAGAGTTGAAAGCTGGTTTTACGCATTTGGTGGACTTGCCACCTCCTGCTATTTGTTGTTCCCACGATTAAGCTCGTATAGAGTTGGGCCATCCATGCATTGACTGCGCACATGGACTAGGCTACTCAACATTTACAATCGACCAGTGCACTGGCGTCAGAGGGGATTTGTTAGCGACTAGTCTTCCTTAGCCACTAAATAGCAATGCCATTACTTAGGTTTAACAGTGTGGCATGTTAAATCTAAGTAATGACAAAGCTCCCCCTATCCGCCACCTGGGGACGCGCTCGATGAAAGATCTGTAAACTACACACGAGATTACATTAAAAAAGATTGAACATTTTTAGAAAAATTATCATTATTAAAAAAAATTATCATTATTAAAAAAAAGCTCCTAGTTTTAAAAAAAGTACTAATTTTTAAGAAAATACTCCAAAAATGTACCAAGTTTTAGAAACTTACCAATTTTTAAAAAAGTGCTAATAAAAAAAGTACATTAAATAAAATACAAATTTTCAAAACACAAAAATTTCCAAAAAAAAAAATTTTTAAATATCAAAAAAGAACCAAATTTCTAAAAATTTCTAATGTTTCAGTAACATAAAAAATAAACATTAAAAAAGTGCCAATTTTACAACAAACTTCTAAAAACGCTATCACATTTTTAGCAACAACCTCTAAATATTGCATTTTAAGTGGCTAAAATAAACATCAAAAAGTAATAGCTAGGTTAGGTTAGGTTCTGTGGGCAGCAATACACTTGGATCCAATTTGGTGTCGTTGTGATACCCTAAGGGATCATTTGATGCTAATTCACGTGTCCATAACAGCGTTCGAGTCGAACCAGCCCGACGCATGTTGAAAGAGTTGATCAATCTGATATCTGATAATAAATACACAAACGGACTACCGAAATTAAAAAACTAAAATTTATGAGTGTTTAATTCCATTTTCTCCAACTAATCTATATCATAATTCTTTAGTTTTAGAAATTGAAGATATTAAATTTCTTAAATGTTCAAATTCTTTACAATTTATTAATTTTGGTTATAATAATTGTGATTTTGATGCTCTAAATTACGATTTGATTAATATTGACTGTAAAAAATTATTTTATGATAAAAATACGAATACATCATATGATATTTTTTTAAATACATTTTTAAATGTATGTTATCGATATATTCCAATGAAAGTTAAATTCTCATCTAGTCATCCTTGGTATTCTAAAGGGTTGAAAATGTTGAAAAATAAAAGAAATAAACTACATAAATGTTACTTAAAATCTAAATCAGATGAATTACTTTGGCAATATAAATGTTGTGCTAAAGAATTTTATTTCCTTAATAAATTCTTGTATAAACAGTATATAATGAAAATGGAAAGTAATATAAAAGCCAATCCTAAATATTTTTGGACTTTCATTCGTTCTAAATCTGGTTCAACTGGTATTCCGTCTTCTATGGTTTATAAAAATATTTCTTCGGATAAACCTGAAGATATTGTAAATCTTTTCGCAATGTTTTTTAAATCTAACTTTGATTATTCCTCTGGCAATACATATTTTGACAATAATATAAATACAGATCTCAATTTGGGTCAATTCATATTAAGTATTGATGATGTGTTAGATGCTATTAAATGTCTTAAAAATTCGTTTAAAATTGATGTTGATGGTTTGAGTTCATGTTTGATAAAGAAATGCTCGACATCAATAGCATCGCCGATTTTGGAAATTTTTAATAAATCCCTTTCTGAAGGAATATTTTCTGATCGTTGGAAATTTACTATTATTTCCCCTATTTTCAAATCTGGTAATCGAAATGATGTTTCTAATTACAGATCTATTTCTAAGTTGTCAACATTTTCAAAAATGTTTGAATACGCTATATATAAAATTTTATATTTTAATACTAGATCATATATAATCAGTCAACAGCATGGTTTTCGCAATCATAAATCCACAATTTCTAATCTGGCTTTTTTTACGGATTATTGTATTTCACAATTGGAAAATGGGTATCAAGTTGATGCTATATATACTGATTTTTCGAAAGCTTTTGATAAAATTTCACATTTTATATTATTGAATAAATTATTTTATTTGGGTATTCATTCCTCTTTTTATTCATGGCTGTCGTCATATTTGGATGGTAGGACTTGTGTTGTTCAAGTTGATAAATATAAATCTTTTCCATATACTCAAATATCTGGTGTTCCCCAGGGTAGTGTTTTGGGACCATTATTATTTAATATTTTTATTAATGATATATTTGTATGCTTTCGATATTCTAATTTTCTATTATATGCTGATGATTTAAAGATATTCACTAAAATTAGTTGCATAAGTGATGCTAATAAATTACAATGTGACTTAGATAATTTAAATATTTGGTGTGCCAATAATCACCTAAAATTCAATTTCAATAAATGCTTTCATGTTTCGTATTCACGCTCACATATTCCTTTAAGTATAATATATAAAATAGGTACTGATAGTATTGGTAAATCGAATGAAATTAAGGATTTGGGTATTGTATTTGATTCCAAATTGAGTTTTAAATCCCACTTAGATTACTTATTACCAAAAGTTTTCTCAACATTAGCATTTTTAAAAAGAAATTCATCTGAATTTTCGGATCCATATACACTGAAATTGTTATATTCTATGTTTGTGAGATCTAAACTTGAGTATGGTGCCATTATTTGGAGTCCACATTGTAGTACTCATATTGCACGAATTGAAAAGATTCAAAAACGTTTTATTCGTTATTCTTTACCGTATTTAGAATACATTTATCCCCTACCTTCTTATGAATCCCGCTGTTTACATTTGGGAATGATTTCATTGGAAAAAAGACGCAAAATTCAGTCAATGTTATTTATATATGATTTAATAAATTCAAATATCGATTCAATAGAATTATTGAATAAAATACCATTCTATGTGCCTTATAGATTGTCTCTTCGACATAGGAACTTATTTTATGTTGGTTTATATCATAGAAATTATGTATTAAATAGTCCAATAATACGATCATTAAATTATTTGAATTCTCTAAATAATGCTCATATGTTGGAATTTACAGCATCAAAAACTGATTTTAAAAGCTTTGTACTGCAAAACATGAAATAATATTGTAAATTATTACAAAATAATATGTTTATATTATTCATTAGTCTGTAAGGAATATTGTTCTATAGACTTAAATAAATAAATAAATAAATTAGCAGTCCTAATCTCAGTGAGAGTGGGACAGTGGCATAGACGATTCTGCGCTGTTTTTTCCTCTTCCTCATTGTAGCAATATCTACAGAAGTCGTTAAAAGGGAGCCCTAGCCTCCTAGCATGCGCACCAGCAACCAATGCTCTGTGACGATGGCTACCAGAATTCGTAACCGATGCCTTGGTAGTCCCATGATAAAGTTAGATCGAGATCTATCATACTCGATAAGTTTTGCAGATTTATTGATCTGCAGGATGAAAGCACTACTCCTATCAGTTGGTCCATATCTTCATATCAAAGAAGGGAGACATTATTGGCCAGTTTATCCGCAATAAGATTACCCGGGGTCTTTGAATGACCCCTAACTCAGACCAGCTCCAGATTTGAATGTCTCGCCATCTCGTTCAGAGATGTCCGGCATTCATGGACCAGCCTTGATGTCGAAGACACCCTAGAGCGATTTAATCACGGCTTGATTGCATGTACAGATCTGGATTCACCGCACCGAGATATCTGCTTAGAGAATGCTGCAGTGATCTCGTAATTGAAAGGAGATATTTTTCCTATAAGCGGGAACATATACATCCCCAAACCGTTCAACAGATTTTTACCCGTCAATATAAACCTCCAGCTCTTAATTCTGGAGCAGTCGAGATTGTTACCAAGAAAGTTTGCGGCAATACAATAATCAATATTGCAAGGTATGACATTAAGGAATCCTAGAACGGTCGCATGGCCGTATCCTCTATTATTCTATGCACCTAGACGCCGACATTATGGCGATGTTTGGCCATAAAAGCCACCATTAGGCAGTTCATTAGAACTAATAAAGCTTTCGATAGAATTGTACGAAGCGCACCTTTTATAAGTAGCTCTAAACTACGCAGAATCCTATCAAAGATTCCGATGTAGGATTTCTCCATTGCCATCCACCATACTATCGCTCCATACATAAGTATGGGATTTATCCTGGGATTTATTTCCCTGGATTATGGCTTTCCTACACATATATAGAGCAATACCTTCTAGAGGAAGGACGACAGACTGATAGATTTGAAGTCTTTCAGTCATGTATAGAGGTCTTATTCTTTAGGGATAAAGACCTCACTATAAATCTAATTCGTGACACAGGGATATAAGAACATGACAAGCATGCTGAGTATATTCGAATTAGTCAGGGAACTACTATATTTGCATTGTACTGCAGGTTCGCAAATATGATGCTATCAGGTCCGGAGGATTTGAATGGGGCAAAGCTCTTCTGAGACCATGTCAGGTCACTATCCGTTATGTGAACATAATAAATGATCTCTGAAGATATCGCAGAGCACTCCGTTAAAGGGAGGCTGCCTGGAAAATGCACGTCCATTAAAACATCTAAAGTCTCTTAACCGCTTGTAGTCCAGCTGCCACAGGATTTCGGGATGAAACTCGGAACAGCAGGTGATCATGCCAGAATTTTACGAAAACGACTAGTCTCAGAGTGGCCTTTTACGCCGCTACAGAAAGCCCTCAAAGATTTGCGTTTCACATTTCTTATTGTTAACTCAGGACTTATAGGTAGACAAGTTTCTTAGTCTCTTAGCTTCATTAAGTAAACGGCAACATTCTTTACGAAGTTGCACTAGTTTGGTTTACTCCTTCCTTTGCAGATCTTAGGTTTAGAATGTGTGTCAACGATTTTGGATACTGAAAACAATGAATAATGGAATCAAGGATAAATTCTATTCTTGAATATAACCAGACTTCCTGAATTGTATATGTGATTTTTTTAAAGTGTTAACTTTGCGAATATACCGTCCGTGGATATAAGCAGGATTCCTGAATTGTATTTGTGAATTTTTTAAAAAATTTTCAAAATGTCAAGGATTTTGATCACTGTGGCCAAACGGCGAGTTGGCATGCATAACCACCATATGGAGAATGAAGCCAAGGGTAAATACCGTCAGTAGATGTAAGCGGAATTCCTGAATTGTATTTGTGAATTTTTTAAAAAATTTTCAAAATGTCAACTTTGCGAATATAGAGTCTATCAGAGGTCCGTCAAGGATTTTGCCCACTGTGGCAAAAAGGCGCGTTGGCATGCATAACCACCATATGCAGAGTGGAGCCAAGGATGAGTACTGTCCGTGGATATAAACAGAATTCCTGAATTGTATTTATGAATTTTTTAAAAAATGTTCAAAATATCAACTTTGCGAATATAGAGTCTATCAGAGGTCTGTCAAGGATTGTGACCACTGTGACTAAATGGCTGTGACTATATTATATTATATTATATTATATTATATTATATTATATTATATTATATTATATTATATTATATTATATTATATTATATTATATTATATTATATTATTATAAATTTATTAACTTTTAATATTTCATTATATTTTGTCAAAATTCGGTTTATTATTTTTTTTACTACCAAATAGTCATTTTAAATATGTCATATTTAAATATGCCATATTTAAATATGTCGTTACGTCATCACATATATCATTACGTAAGTCGTTACGTCAAAAACATAATTAACTCGCATATTTATCTTCATACGCATAGGTTTAGATGGAACAGAAGTCGCCGTGTCGATTGCGTTTGTTAGCGGATTAAGGAGGAGTTAGGACAGAATATCTTGTTCTATCCAATTTGGCTTCCTCCGTCCAGACCAATCTTTCGACGTGGGAGAGTGTTACTCTGCAATTTAGCCAGTAGTGATTTAGCCCAGTTAAGAGAAACAAGTTCCTATGGAGTAAGGGGCTCGGCAGGCATTTTACCCAACCGATTCAGAAGTCGCTCGGTGGCGCGCCGTCTTAAAAAGACCCTTCTGGTGGGTCTGATGTTGCTTTGGGGCAGGTTGTTGCCCTTTTAGGCAGGAGGCTCAGCTCTAGATACCGACAACTGGTTCGCATTTCCTTCTCTGGCGGGGGGAGGTAACGCCAGTAGCTCACAGATTAGCCAGACTAACCTGAATTTCAGTCGCTCTCGATTCACCACAGACGAGGTTGACGCCGTGGGAATAGGGTCTCCGGAGATTGTAAGGCCCCCGACCGGATACATGGGTCACGATTTCTTATTCGACATCGGAAAAAAATTAAACGATTTGCATTTTATACTTGCCGCCCACTTTGGGAACAGACGCCGGTGGATTTTGATGAACACTGAATGTGTGGACATGAATATCCATTCGATCCAACGGGCTTGTTCGCTCGAGATGTTCATTCCTGGCGAGAATAGAAAAACATCGAGAGGAAACGTCTGATAACCGCCACTACTGGGAAAAAAGACGGTGTCAGACATGGGGTAGTACTTTGTGAAAGGACTCATGAGGCCGTACTGGCCTATTAAGCCTCGCATCGCACCAATAGCTAACAACTGTTAAAACAAAATTGGCTTATGCATTTCAAAAGTCGAAGCGAAAATAACACACTGCTTTGTTCAATTTTAATAACACTGGCTGCTGACAAAATTAAAAAATTGAACAAACGCTAAAAGCCCTAAATGGAAAATTTTAGAAACATTTTTTACGCTTATGAAAATTCATCTCAAATAAAAGAAGCGAAAGCAGTCGAACAAAATAGGCACACTCAGAAAAACTTAAATGTACTAAAAGCCGTACGACCATGAGCTAGTAGCCGCACGAGCAAGAGCTAAAAGCGACGTGAACATGAGCTATTAACCAAATGAGAAAATGAAGATAGAATTAATAATAAATATATTCAGAAGTGTTACTTAACCATATCTGTTTTTCTTTTTTTCAAGACGTAAAAAATTCCTTAAGTAAAATATTTGTAAATTTTATTTATTTACGTACAATCTTATCGTCATTGCCCCTACAAAAAGATTTATGTATATTTATTAGGTTTTCAGGAAAACGAAAAATAGTAAAATCCTTCAAAAAACTACACATAACTCATTTTGCTGTAAAATTTAAAAAATTTTTTTTGAATTAGAATATTTTTTACACATAACTGTTTTGGTTCAAAAAAATTTACTTTGAAAATTAGATTGAGTTTCAAAAAAGTATCTTATTCAATGTGGATATGGATTCTTAAAAAATTATTAATTTTTTCTTCCAACTGTTACGTTTTCTCTAATGATGTCCTTAATCTAAAGAAGCAGAAATAAGTTAAGGATATTATAAGGATAATATAATCAGCTGAAATATAAATTGTTGCATAAAAGTCGACTGGTATATTGTTTTTTTTAATCCGATTTATTCCGATAAAATAATTTTGTTTTTTATTAAAGGTACTAAAATATAAATTAGGAAGATTATATTATAAGAATTAAATAATTTATTATTTTTTTAAGTTAATAAATATTATTTAAAAATGAATACCTCATCAGTCGTCGACTAGCACTCAAAGTGTACAGACAACTTTCTCGTGTATTTATTCAAGAAAGTAAAAACAAAAGAAATATATTATTCTATTCTTTACATACCTTTTTCGTACGTATACCTATTGTAGGTTAGGTTAGGTTAGGTTGGAAAGGGCGGCGCATTCACGCCTACACCCAGAGGCCAAACGGCCCATTGTGATCCCTTTATGAAAAGAAGAAAAAGAAAAAGAGAAAAGTGGAACCTATACCCAATCAATCAGTTATGATTGTTCCTAAGCCATTTTATCCCCATAACAAACCCTATGAGGTTGACAAGTCCTTTGCCATTAACCTCACCTAGTTCATGTAGTGTATGGCTTCCAAACCACTTCAACCTATTACGCTGAAGCCCTACGCAGTGACAGAGTATGTGCTACACTGTCTCTAGCTCCTCAACATCATCGCACGTTCTACAGAAGTCTGATGTGCCAATGTCCCACTTACTCATCATATTCCCTATTGAGAAATGACCCGTAACCATACCTACTATGACTCTAAGACTACCACGACTCATACCTAGAAGATGCTTGGAATCCGCCAGTTTTAAGCTAGGCCATAATGCCCTAGAAACTCTGCAGTCCGATCTGTCATTCCAGGCTCGATTCGTGTTGTCCAGAGTCCACTTCCCTATGGCCCTAAAGAAGGACCCAATTGGAATCTTAACAGATGACTCTATGAAAGACCTATCTAGCTCCGAGCCACTGCGAGCTAGCTCATCGGCTATTTCGTTGCCAAGAATGTCACAATGACCAGGAACCCAACATAGTCTCATCATATAGGAATCCATTAACCTTCTCAATTCCCTTCTGCACTCAAGTACCAATCTGGACCTAACAAAATGACTAGTCAGAGCCAATAACGTCGCCTGACTATCAACATAGATAGTAATCTCAGACCCCCGTTCAACATTCCCTTCAATCAAGCCGAGAGCCTTATAAATGCCAAGAATCTCTGCTTGAAAGACACTACAACTGTCAGACAATTTGTAGGATCGTCTGATATCAGTTCCCATAAAGTATACACCTGCACCAGTGCCAACTTCCATTTTCGAACCGTCCGTAAAGACCGCGCACCCTCCATAGAGCTTTTCTACTCCATCCCAAAGATCCCTGCTAGGTAACACCAAAGCGGGAGCAGCCCCGAAGTCAATCGTGGTCCCGACATAATCCGTAGGCTCAGCCAAGGATAGTGTCCGACCGTTGAATCTGACTTCATCTAGTATGCTGACATGCCCCGCTCTAGAGGAACCTAATAAACCCAGTTCCTTCAATCTAAATAGGCCACGGACAGCCATACCCCTCACGAATTCCTCAATTGGAAGAAGGTGGAGGATTATGTCCAGCGCCGCCTGAGGTGTACTTCTCCTGGCACCTGAGATGCCAATTGAAGCACACCTCTGAACTTTAGAGAGAAGTTTCCTGTACGTTTCCCTACTCAATACCTTCCACCAGACTGTACAGCCATAAGTAAGAATAGGTCTAACAACCGAAGTGTAAATCCAGTATACAACTTGCGGCTTAAGACCCCAATTCTTGCCTATAGAGTTCCTGTAGGTGTAATAGGCATTGAGTCCCCTCTTGACCCTCTCCTGAGTGTTTCTCCTCCAAGACAATTTACTGTCCAAGTACACACCCAGGTATTTGGCCTCACTTGACAATACAAGCTCAATCCCGTTCAATACTGGCAAGCTAAAATGCTCAACCTTGTATTTCCTAGTAAACAAAACTAGCTTCGTTTTCCCGGGGTTTACCCCTAATCCCTTACTGTTGGCCCAAAGGGACAGATCACGTAAACCTGTCTGCATGACCTCACTGATCGTAGATAAAAACTTACCAGAGACCAGTAAAACAACGTCATCGGCGTAGGCCACAATCTTCCGTCCCTTAGCATAAAACTGTCTTAAAATGACGTTCACGGCCAAGAGCCACAGTAATGGAGAAAGGACCCCCCCTTGCGGTGTGCCCCTAGTCACGAGTTTCCTCATATAAGTGCCTCCCATGTTTGAGTTGATAACTCTGCTGCTAAGCATCAGAATTATCCACTCAACAAGGAGCTTACTTATATTCAGCGAAACAAGTGATTCCTCGATAGCCTCTATCGTGATATTATTAAAGGCCCCCTCTATATCGAGAAAAGCCGCCATGGTATATTCCCTCTGCAGCAGACCTCGCTCAATGTAACTCACAACGTCATGCAGAGCACTCTCAACGTACTTACCCTTGAGATAAGCATGTTGAGACTCGCTAATGACCTGAGTTCCTATACTAGTCCTAAGATAAAGATCGATCAGTCTTTCTATTGTCTTCAATAGAAAAGACGATAGGCTGATCGGTCTGTAATCCCCGGGCTTCGAGTGAGTCGTCTTACCCGCTTTGGGTATGAAAATGACCCTTACCTCTCTCCACCCCCTGGGAATGTACTTCATTCTAAGACATTCCCTAAAAACCTCCGTCAATAGAGAGATGGCTCTTTCATCGACATTCTGTAGCATGGCCGGAAATATTCCATCCGGGCCAGGAGATTTGTATGGCTCGAATGAATTTACCGCCCATAATACTTTGTCTCTAGTGATCATCTCCCTTATCACATCGGTATCCCCAGCATCTGATTCGGGTTGTAGGTTATCACTGACGCTACCTGTCCCTCCAACAGATTCTATATCCCTACAGCCTGGAAAATGAGTCTCCATAAGTAAACTGAGGGACTCTGAGCTAGACTCTGTCCACGAGTTATCCTCACGTTGTATGTATCCAGGTGCCACTGGGTCCTTGGATAATACTCGCCTAAACCTAGACAACTCGTTAACAGAAATTCACAGAAATTTACCCATGAAGTCCGTTTCGCTCGTCTAATGTCCTTCTTATACTTAGAGAAATTATCCCTATAGCTATTCCAATCCTCATCACTCCTCGTTAGTTTGGCTCTATTAAACAGCTTCCTAACTGTAGACCGCTGGTCCCTAAGTTCCCTAGTCCACCATTTCGGCTGTTTCCTTTTCCCAGGATAAATCACTGGACAATTGAGCGCAAAACTATTCCTAATAACATTCGTGAAATTATTCACCGCCAACTCGATACCCTCAACTGAATCTCTCCAGTCCTCAGTATCCCTAAGGTCCCTACAGACTGACCTCCTGAAGGACTTCCAATCTGTCCTTCTCGAGTTCCTATAGGGCTGCTCCCTCGCCTTCTCAAAGTCGAGACCAAAAGATATCATGCTATGGTCAGAAAAAGAGTAATCCAAAACTACTCTCCAATCCCTAACATAATTTTCCCCACGGTTAGCCAGCGTTACATCTATAACTGTTTCCCTATCTTTCGCTCTGAACGTAGGAGTAGTACCCCTATTACAGATATGCAGATCATAACAAGTTATAAAATCGTATACCAACTCACCTCTTTTGTTGATGTCCCTGCTTCCCCATTGATAGTGGTGAGCATTCGCATCACATCCCAAGACCATGTACGCGCCTTTCCTCCTAGCGTGCTCCGCCAACTGCTGCAGAGCGATACCTGGTGGATCGGCTGCCTCATACGGCATGTACACAGCCGCCATTATAAGCCCGCTGCATCCTGCGGCTTCCTGTTGGACGACTGTAAGGTCCCCACTGCTAAAGGAATGAAGAAAATTAATATTTAGATTATTCCTAGCCAGTATACATGTCCGTACCTTTTCCGTTGTGGATGGTATGAACAGGTTGTACCCCGTGACCCTCAGACCACATACCCTGGTGTTCTTAATCCAGGGTTCCTGTATAAGGGCCACGTCCACGTTGGAGTCAATGAGGAGTCTTGTCAGTTCGGTTGAGGCTGCCTCACAGTGATGCAAGTTAATTTCCACCACTGACAGCCTCTTTGGGTTTATCAGATGATCACCCCAAATCCGAAATTGACAACTCCCCCCAGTGACTCCAGCTTCTTCAGAGACTCCTGATCCACTGCGAATCTGAAGTCTCTGCCTTGGTTCTCCTTACAAGTCATGGTGTTAACCAACTTCCATTGACCTGTAAGAAGACCCTTATTCTGATTTTCCAATACTGTCAGAATGGTTCCAACCTCTAAAATGGGTGGAGGGAACCATGCTGTCACTATTGGACGCAGGGGCAGCTCAGATGCGAGTATCACCTCAAGCTTCGCTCCTGGATAGAGAGTGTAGCACCTAGCAACTGCGTTCCTGAGAAATTCAAATGATTTCTCGTTCCCGCAGTTAATAGCTTTGACACCCTTCATCCAGTCTGCGCCTTTGAAGGATACCTCATCCGGCCTTCCTTTAACAAGAGCGATTTCCTCAATGAGCTTGTGTTCAATTTGTCGCCATTGCTCAACGCTGATCCTCCCATCTGGATCAACCCTGTCAATGACAGCAGCTTGAATACAATTCTGCAACACTGATTCCTTCGCTCTTTTCGATGTTGAGGGTTGTTCACCTCCTGATACAGCTCTCTTAATAACCTCCTTATGGAGGCCCTTACTAGAGCTGTTTGGCGTGTGAACAACCTTCTTGGCCATCGAAGGTTGCTGGTCATCCCCAGACCTGGCCCTCTTAACAACCCCCCTATGAGGGCCTTTAAGAGAGCCGGATGGGTTTTGACCAGCGTTCTTCGATGTAGAGGGGTTCCCAATCGAAGCTCGTACAGCCCCACTACTGGAGCTGGCAGGCTTCGAAAGTAAAGTCCTCTTACTAGTTGATGGCTGATCATCTCCAGGCCTAGCATCTCTGACAACTTTTTGTTGGTTGCCAGGTTTGCTGGATGGTGTATGACCAACCATTTCAATGGTAGTTGTTGGCTTACCAGACGTTGCCTGCTGTTTCACTAGGACTGCAGGTTTGCCCGGGTTGCCACTACCAGAATAGTTCACTCCGGTAGGGATTGATGAAGAGGTTGGCTTTTCTCCTGTGCTCTCACGAGACACTTCTGGAGTGTTGCCAGCATCCACATACAATCCTTCAGGATAAGACATTCCCAAAGAGACACAGACAGGACCGTAGATTCGTTCGAATCTTTTGACGTTCCTCCTGTGCTTCCTGATAAGGTACTTATCCTTACCTGTAAGTGGCAAAGGGCCTCTCTTGGCTATCTTGTGCAGATAACCAAGAGAGGCTCTTGCGCCACTACGAGCATGCTCCTCTTTAGTTCGGTTTATATCGCCGGTTGTCGCATCAAGCATTACCGCGTCTTGCCGAACTAAACCACTGCCAGACGAATGACCCTCTGAGTTCGTCGAGCCATCCCCCCGCTCAGACCCCGCCTCAACACTCGAGTTCTTCTCCAGACTCTGAGCGCGAACTGAGATTACAGTGATCTCATGTTCATCTTCAGAGCCGAGAGTAAGATTCTCAAGTTTCTCAGTGGCGCTGGTCCCAGTGAAGGAATCCCTCGAGATACCCAGAATCTCATCCGTCTCTGATAGCTGGCCCAACAGTTGACTTTCCTGAAGAAGAATGTCACGTTGGACCCCTATCATCTCATTATCGTCGTCCGTACTCACGTCCATTTCAGTCCTGTCACCCTGCGACTGTCCGTCATCTTGTGTCCGATTTTTAAGAATCTTTGAATTTTCTATTTTGTCCCACGAGTATGCCAGTAAAGGAAAAGGACCATCTCGCGCAGTGACGGCGTGCGCGGACTAGGCTAGAATTACAAACAACTCGTGCCACGGGCGTTGGAGGGGAGCTGTTAGCTGTTAGTTTGTTTAGGCACCAACTAACCATTCAGGTCCTCAGCACTGCTGCCTACCACCTTGACCTTAAAGTGCACTACATTTATTTAGTCCGCGAGAAGCTGTAAAAGCCCTAAGATCGGAGATAATACACATGATATATACCCCCATGCGATGAGCCAGAATGCACCATTCAGTAGAGTGTGTATATCATGTGCCTTACAACCAATCCCCCCGATCCGCCACCTGGGGACGCGTCCGATAGGAGTAAATGTAGCAAAGACTCCAACGGATATACCTATTGTAACTGGTAATAATTTAAAACCGTTTTGCTTACTGGCAACTAATAGAGAGAAAAGGAATAGAGCAGGTTCTCATATTAATTTCCCCTCTCTACCAAAACAAAAACCATCAAATCCTAAATATATTGTTATTTCTGCCAATAACGATAAGAAACCACTATCTGAATATTCTTGCTTTGCCGTACACAAAGCCCTTCATATTATTAGTAAGGAAATAATTTTAATTTCTCAACTGCGGGGTAGTAAATTGTTATTGCTTGTCAAAGACAACGCAACAGCAAAAAAAAAATCCTTGAAGCAAAAGAACTTTTTGGGCTATGTTCAATTACATGTAAACTTCACGAGTACTTAAATTTTACAAAGGGCACAATTTTCGCCCCTTACTTTTCTAAAGTTCCTGAAAAAGAAATTTATAGAAGAACTGAGCTCCTAAGGTGTTGTCGACTTATACAAATACGAAAGAACGAATGACAATAAATATTGTACAGACGTAATACTTTTAACATTTGATTTATACAAACTAATAGAATCTATCTACGTCTCGTGGTATAAGGTAAAAATTAGGGAATTGGAGTTGTACAAATTGCCAGATATTAGGTCACACCATGAAACAATGAAATAATTCCCCCTCTTGCGTAAATTGTAATTTACCTCCCCACTCTTCCTTTGAATGCACTAGAATATTATGTGCAAATTGTTCGGAAAGTCATTCATCATCTTCAACTACATGTAAAAAAATATATTCAACAAAAAGAAATACTAAAAATAAAAACAATACAAAAATGTTCATTGCGTGAAGTTATGATAATTTACAAAGAACAAAATAGAAATAACAATAACTCCTCTTATTCCGCTATCGTAGCAACAAAAGAAAATAATAATAAAGATAATAAAAATATAAACAATACTTCGAAAAATATTACTAACAACATCCAACAACCAACTACAACATCCAACCTTTCTTTAACATCCATTAATGATCAAGTGTAGCTAGTCAAAAAGTCTTTTCTGACTAGTAGAAAATTTACAGTCCTAGTCAATGGCTCCAATTCTGACATCTTTTCACTTTTTAATGGAACCCCCAAGGTTCCCCTTTGTCAGTGACTTTTCATAATTGCATTTGATGATTTAAGTCGCTTCATTAATAGCAACAGAAATGTTGAACACTTTATATGCAGATGATCTATATATTATATCTAAAGATCAGCAATTGGTAAAAATCAATGATAACTTGAAAACTATTTTATCAGCCATTGACCAATGGTCTATCTCCTCTGGAGCAAATATATCATTCGAAAAAACATATATGTAGGAAAAATTGTAGTAATATAGATTTAAGGCACAATAATATTTGTATTAAAAATGTAGATTTTTGTAAAATCCTTAGTTTATATATTGATTGTAAATATAATTTTAAGACACATTGTAATTATTAAAAAAAAAAAAAAAAAAAAAAAAAACATTTAATTAATTGACTAAATATTATAAGATATTTATCTTCAAAAAATAGTTACATGCATACTAACAGTTTGCTAAGGTTGGTTAAATCTGTCGTGTTATCAAAAATAGATTATGATCTTATCAAATATAGCAAAGCGGCAAAATCTGTTAATAAGGTGTTGGAATCAATTCTGAATGCAGCCATTAGATCAAATCTCAGAGCCTATCGAACAACTCCCATTCAAATTCTTCATGCTGAAAGTAGTTTTGAGTCAATATTCCAATAAACTTAACACCTCCAAGCGCATAAAATTCTAAAATCTGCTTCTCCATTATTAAAAACCCTATTATCTTCGTAAAAGAAAAACTGAATTAAAATATCCTTCTACGCTCTGTCAAATTTTTAAGTCATTCGAAAAGTTAAACATACATATGTAAAATAATTCCATCAAAAGAAATGGCAATTAAAACCAGAAATATTTATAAAAAGTATTAATTTATAGTAAATCCTACGCCTCGCTTAAATATTTAAACAATGCTTTAATGAAATATCGTTAAAACTTAGGGAAAGAAACTGGAAGTTTATATTCACAGACGGATTAAAATCAGTCCTAAATACTTTTTTTGCAGCAGTTGAAGAACAGGGATTAATTTTACTTTACGGTCTACTTCTACCGAACTCTACATTTTTCGAATCAGAAGTTGGAGCCATTTTAGAAGTTTTGACTTTATGTAAGACATCTGCAAATAAGAACGTTATATGTACGGACAGTCGCTCTGTCTTCGATGCCATTCTGTACCACAGAAAAAAAATGAAACAATAGTATGTATACAGCAACGTAAGTAAAACTATGTGGGTTCCAAGCCATGTTGGCATAATGGGGAACGAAAACGCGGATAAAATGGCAAAGTCGAGTTATTTGCATCCAACATTTGTATTTATTCCTCAATCTAGTAACTATATATGAAGAACATCAGTATCCAGAATGAATAAAGCGATACACAACAAATGGATTAATTATAATCACCCTTAACCCCGATAAAATACCAATCAAGCATCCAACTTCAACTAACTGTCATAAAAACAAATGTTTCACTAGACTCCGACCAGAATCACACACTAACACTTAATGCTAAGAGGACGATATCCCACATGCTACTTCTGCAGCTACTAGAATTTGTAATACATCAAACTTTATTTCCCTGTTACAACATCCATCAGAAGATAATATTAACAAAACATTTTTAAATTACCTAAATTTAACAAATATAATTTAACTTATTTTTAAATCAAAAATAAGCCGATGGCCTTAGATACTAGTGTTTAACTTTCTATAATTTATTGTAATTTTAATTATAATGGATTAATAAATAATAATAATAAGTTAGTGATTTAAATTTTCATTAACTGCATGGAAATCTTTATGCATTTATTTTTTTAAGATTGTAATTGTTAAATTTTTATTCTTTTATTTTGTTTCATACGAAGATATAATTTTACTTTGAGTTTTTTTTTTTTGTTATTTATTTTTTGTGGTAATTGTCTCCAGTCGTCTGTGTGTCTAACCTTTTACATTACTATATTTTATTTATATAAAATTCCTGTAATACTGTTCACAGTGCGTTCTTCAGGACTTTTACCAGGTCCTATTGAATTGAAATTTTCATAGTATTACCACACTTATTGTGGTTGATCTTTTTTTTTTTTTATTGTAACTAGATTAAATTTTGGTCCATAACTTCTACACTAAAGGAGTGTTGTCCACCTTGAGTGTGTAAATATTATATAATTTTTTAAGAATTTAAAAATATCATCATTTTGAGATATAATGGTTTGATTTTTATATATCCAACTTTGACTTTGAATTTTTGATAAAATAATTTTCATAAAAATCGTTGTAAGGGTGATAAATGTATTTATTTATAATATGAAACCAGAGACCTGGAATCTATATTTTAAAAGTTATTAGCAATAACTTGCAATTTTCAAAACTTCAAATTTTTGAACCAGAAAGGACCCTGTGTCTAAAAGTTTACATTTAAGAAACACTAACAAGAGAAAATGTCTGTAGTGAATTTCATTGAAATGGGAGATGTTAAATCCGAAAAATGGATGTTTTCTGTCCGTTTTGTTGTTTAATAATTTTTTATAAAATCTGTAAATACCTTGTTTTAGTTTAACGTAGTTTTTATTATTCTAATAATATATTGAAAAAAAATTGAAAGCAAACTTGCAAAAAAAAATTTTCCCTAAAACATTTCATATATGACTAACACTTAGCTGATTTTGCTAACTTCTAAACCACTCACAATATATTAAAACGGTTTGGTGGACACATGTATGACCAATAAAATTTCAAAACGATACAATAAAAAAATCGAAAATTGTCACATAACCGATGACGTCGGAGCAGCGACGATATGTACGTTTGAATTTAAAATTTTTAAATTTGTTCATATATAAAAAACCAAATTATGTTGTCTCGCTATTGGCGTTGCCGTCAATAAAATCATTTTTTTTTTTCATAAAAAGCTATAACTTCGCATATTTTGTTGCAAAAATTCATAATATTTGTTTTTAAAATTCTTTAAATATGATGTTACATGAATGTTTTAGTCAACATTAGTATTAAAATACATTTTAATTTTATATTTTTTTATTTATTATTATTTTATATTTGTTTTATCACGACTTTATAATTTTATTTTATAGTGGTTATTTAGAAAATAATTAAGAACCATTTGGTATTGGACAAAATATTTAGTATTTAGTTTTAATAAATATGGGTTTAAACTTAAAAGTTTTTTTTTAATAAAAAGTACTTTGTATTAGCAGTTGCGACATAAAAAAATTTATAAAGTCATCAAGTATGAAAATCCACATTATTTTATACATTTTATGTATAAAAATAAAAATAAAAAATGTTTTACTCATTATTTTGTCACTTAAAATCTTTATAAAACCAGTTATGATACGATATTTAGTATATACCTGTAAAAACTTAAATTTATCGTCTAAAAATAATATAAAAAATAGATTTCCTGTAATACAATAGATAAAAGTTTAAAATTTTTTCAGACAACTTGCTTGAATATTAATAGTTCTTTTTATTTACGTGAAACCTTTAACATTGAAGTTATCTAAAAATGAGTTGTTTTCAGTACGAGGGCCATTATGAAAATATCAACAATATGCAAAAAATAATTTAGAAATGTTAAAATGTATAATTTGAAATTACATTTGGAAAAAATTCATAGTGATTTTTAATCAAAATAATAATAATGCAAAAATACCAAAAAGAAAAATATAAAGTACGATATAAACAAAAAACTTCTAATTAAATCGTATATCGGTTTAGTGATGGAGGATGCTGTGCCATTTAACGTTTTAAATTCGGATACAAAAGAAATATAATAGATCCAATATGCATGGAAAAAGAAAGCGGTGAACAATTTTTTTTGACTGCAAATAACTGCAAGAAAACACTCTATGTAGTGACAAAAATATAATAAATTCAATTTCAAGTGAATGTGATCTCACTTAAAGTGGACAGTGCAGCAAGATTATCAAGAAATATTTTTTGGATTTCAGCTCAATATATAAAAATTGATCAAATTGAATCTAGAATACTTGGAATAGTGGAGTTAAAAGGTCAAAATTCACACTTCCAAAAATTTGGCAACATAAATTTTAAACGTATTGAACAAATGAGATATAAATTTACAACAAATCGTAACAATTTAAAGTGATAACGGTAGCAATATTTGAAATGTGTACAAACATTTTATCACATTTATTTTCTGAAGATGAAGAATATGAAGACAACTATAACAATGAAACCTACTTTCAAAATCTTAATTTAATTGAAAAGAATAAGGAACTACGTGTCGGATATATAAATTTGCAGATGTGCAGCTCACACAGCATAGTTGTTGACACTGGATGCAACAAAAGGCGTTGACAGTGTAGAAATTTAGTAAAATTTACAATGGTTACAATAGCTTACGGCACACGATGTCGAACCGAAAATACGTTCTAAAATATTTATGGGAAACGACAAAATCTGAAATTTACTTGTTGTTTTCCATATAAATTGTCGAAACGAAATTTTCGTTCGATATCGTGGGACAGGCCGTTATTTGAATTAAAGTCCTTAAAAATTCCTCAGCCGGTTTGTCCTATACGATCATCATATTTAATGATTTCATGTATACTAAATTCGAAGAGATAGTCGACACAGTGGAATCAATTACAAATGTATCATCTAAAGATAATTTTGAATTTATTGAAGAGTTTTGGAACTTTGTGGCTTCATATCATACTGTTTTTAAGCCATTTTAAAATATAATTGTGATATTTCATAAAGAGCAACTTCATTACGGCTACTTTTACGCACAATGGTTAAAATGTGAGCGACTAATATCAAAAACTATTGAAGAAAATGAAGTCAACAAGAGAGCATCATCATACAAAATAAGTAAACTCCTATTAGATAATATAGAAAAAAGAACCACGACGCTTTTTTCTAATTGAGTCATTTCATTTAAAACCAATAAGAAAAATTACAAATTTGGACCTTACCTCTCCGAATTTAATGATATTCGAAACAATCACTATACTTATCAAAGCTAATTCTGACACAAAATGTAAGATAATTATATCAAGTAGTTCGCGAAATATAGAGATTTGAAAGTGTAAAATAGCTAAAAGAATGTACAAAGTTGTATACACCAAATTACAAATATCTTTTAAAGCATTAATGGTACAAGATTTATTGGGGTGTCATATTAAAGGTATCAAAGTAATCTTTAATATGACGTACAACATGAATTTTTTCTAAACATTAAAATGGTCCATATCTCGAGATTTCTAGTTCCCGGGCAAATATCTCAAAAAGTAATGGTGAGTTTCTGAGTTATTAAAGAAATTCATACCAAGTGTACAAATTAATGCTTAAAATTTCTTTGAAAATAATTATTTTTTGTTTTACATTGCGTCATATTTTTTGTAATAACTCGGAAGCCATTGAGAATCAAAGCACGATACTCACTGAAAATATAGAGAAAGGCTTCATCGTTACATATATTTTTTTCACGAATTTAAAAATACCATTTTTTGAGATACGCGACCAGTTATTATTCTTGCCAAATTTCATAAAATTTTGATGTTTTTTGGAAATAATTGACGATTCTTCTGTTTGATTACAAACGGAACAATATAAATTGAAATAAATATTTCGAAGTTATTATGACATTTTTTGTAATAATTCATAAACTATTCTGAGTACCAGCATGCCACTTACCATGGGTATATAAAATATATTCACCATTAACATATATATATTTTTTAAATTTTCAAAAAGACCATTTTTGAGATGTTTACCCGTGAACTATAAATTGCGAGATATGAACCATTTTAATGTTGAGAAAAAAGACATGTTGTACGTCATATTAAAGATCATTTTTATAGGCCCAACCAAGGTAGATTATTTAGGTAACGACATTTAAACAGAAGAACTTTTTTCTTTTTGGCAGCAATAATGCGGCTTGTGTTCTAAAATCTGTGGTGTCAAATTGTTTATTTTGTGTTATTGCGTCTTATTACTTTTTCTATTACGTGAAATGTCAAAATTAAAGTTGACATAAGACATTTCAATGCAAAACAAAATACATGGAGTTTTTGGTGTGTAGTTTTTGTAGCGTTGTCTTTATCTTACTTCTTGTACCATGGTCCCAACCAGTCAACTTTGAAACGCAACGCAGAACGAAGAAGAGTAGCGTGAAACATTTTGTACAAGCAGTGAACCACGTAATGTAATTATAAAGTGACCGCACATCTACAAAACAACGATTTTGTTAGTGTAAAACCACTGCATATAATGTCAAAATGCTATAGACCATGGTGCAAGAAGTAAGTTAACGTTTTTGTTTACAAAAAACAAAAACATTTGACATTTCACGTAATAGAAAAAGGTAATAAAACGCAATAACAGAAAATGTAAACAAAGATTGTGAACATAAACAATAATTTGACACTACAGATTTTAGAATACAAGCCGCCATATTGCTGCCAAAAAGAAAAAAGTTCTCATCTGTTTAAATGTCGTTACCTGAATAATCTACCTTGGTTGGGCCTATAAAAATGATCTTTTAAAATGCCACTTTAATGTAGTTACAATTTTCAAGGAAAGGAAAAATTTTACAGGTATAGAGACTAAAATAAAACTTTAACTTGCCACAAAATGTATATAAAGCTATAAATACTGGACATTTTCTCTTTAGGTCCTATATTTTTAAAGAAAATGTTGCTTAGGATTTTCAGAAAATATTTTTAAAGCTGAAAAAATTCCGTTACTTTTATTTTATTCGAATAAATTATTCTTGCTATATTAAGGTATTCGCAGATACTTACTTCTTTTATAATTTACATATATATACATATTTATTTTCCTCTCATTCTATTACAGTTTAACAGAAGTAATAATTTTGTGCGTTGAATGTTTGCAAGCCTTTTCCCCCAATCTCATTGATTTGATTTGTGAACCGGAATTTTTAGCCAGCAAATGGGAACCTATTTTTGAAATACGCTTCGGAGCGCCAAAACTTAGTGAAAATGCCATACATTTAACCTTTGGTACTGTACTCAGTATAGTAGGAGTCTATACAAAAGTGTTAAATTTGGTAAGTTGAAAATAAAACAATTAAAAATAAACATTTTAAACTATTTTTTCCCTAATGAAGCAAAATTATGGCTTCCATGAGGTTCCCCTAAATGTCTTACCGGACATTGATCCTAAAGACACTACAAATGCCACAGCAAATCTTAATAAATCACCCCAAATACACAACACATCACAAAGGCCATTTTCTAAATCTTTATCCGTAGCATCAGTATCTTCGGTAAATTGTCCTCCTAATGAATTACTATCAAATTTGGATGGTGAATTGTGTTTAATGGCCTTAGAACATATACTGACATTGGCCGCCTCACAAAGTATGTTGGCTTTGAAAAATTCCCTACTGCCTGTAAGAGAAAAACAATTAATAAAACGTGAAATATCTAGTGAATTATTGTCATATCATGAGTTTGTACGTCGTAAAGTTCTGGTGGAATATCGTGAACATAATAAAATCTGGCATAGACGTAAACATGGTCAAGTTTTAATGCAACAAGTTGAAGAGGCTGATTTAGCTTCAACATCCGGAGCTGCAGCGCAACGTTCATCAGCTGATACTCATAAAAGACCATCATCTGATTTAAGAGTTAATGTAGTAAGACGTCTACATTTGCAACAGCATAAAACTTCTACTCCTACGGGTAATTTTGAAATGTCTCACATTATAAGTCCCATAGGCTCAAAAAATCAACTGCAACCACCACAATCAATTCAACAACCAGCTGCCTCTACACCCCATTTGGCTAGACCAGCTTTACGTAGACCGGGCGAAATGACCAATGATGACCCTACAAAACGCGTTCATATAGCTGAAGAAGTTAGTGAAGTAGATGCTGCTGAAGAGGAGGATGAAATCGCTTATTTTCCACCCGAAGAACCCAAATACAGCCCTTTATCTTATATACAATTTGTAGAGGAGGACTATTTGCATTTTATGTCCAATTTATTTTTTATTATTTGTCAAAATGATTAAAATGTATGTAATGTGTAAAAAATATAAGATCATTGCGGTTATCATTTTTTTTTATTTATTTATATAATAAATAAATTTTTTTAGTTCACTAAAAAATGTTTTAGTATTATTTGGAAGAAAATCATCAAAGTAATACTTTTCTAATATTGTATTTTTATAAGTTTAAAGAAAATTAGGAAGTAAATAATAATAGATGATTAGCAATATTGCCTATTTTTCTTACATGCATATTGATTTCTTATTACTTAGATGTATCGCCTGTGATGCACAATCTCTTCATAGTGGAAACTTCCGCAATACGGAGATGCAATAATCATCTCCACAAAATATTTCACATCCGTATTATTTTGCTGGTAGAGCTTACTCAAAGCTTCGCAAACAATAAACGTACACATATTTGTGAACAACATAATTGTCGAGTAACTAAGGGCTTGTTATAAATTCATAACTTAACATAAATTCAAACGGTGCTAATGTTGCAATAGTCGAATGTTAGAAAATGCAACATCAAAGCACATGCGCAAACATACGAAATACTAATCATAAAAATGCATTAAATTTATAAAAATGTTATTTGATTACGGAATTTGCAGCATTTGTAACAGTTGATTGCATCATCAGTGCAAACTAATTATATGAATCTGTGCAGTGATACATTTACGAACAGGCCCTGCAATAGTCTTTAAGAAATGGTATGATGTTTTCTTAGGTACTATATTTTAGTCAAATTGGAATTTTAGTGGAATAGAACTTTTGAGGGTCAAAAGGTGTTAAACAAATTTTACTACCAGAAGAAAGGCTAAAGTGTCCTCTTTAACCCCATATACACTTTTGTACTAGTTTGGACCCGTCTGTAGAACACTTTTTCCATTTGATTGAAATTACTCCCAAATTTATTTTTATTTTACCTGTTGTTATGACTCAAATATAAATACACCACCAACTCTATAAGTTTTGATAGGTATCTTAAGTATGAGTACTTTTTTATTGTACTTACTTATGCTACCAAAGAACATAGTATATAGAAAAGGATAAAAGCCAGTAGTATTCGAATATAAACTCAGTTGATATAATATATCTAAGCAATAACAATCAAATTTTAAAATCTTTATAAAACATGGAGAGCTTCAGCTATAAACAATTATACGAAGAGTATTTAAGTTACGTTCAAAGAAAAGTAAACTTATATTCATGCAGCACCGAAATACAGTTTATCATGAAGAAGATTCATGCAGCACCGAAGTACAATTTATCATGAAGAAGATGTCATTAAGCATCATTTAGTACCACTTGGAGATCTATCAGAGGAAGCCCAGGAAAAAAGGAATAAGGAGTACAGATTTTATAGAGAACGCAATACCTACAAATGAAGATCTATTTAATATATTACTGGCAACGTCAGATCCGCTCATCTCTAGCATTCGAAGTCAGTGTAAGGTAAAACATCGGGACTTAGATGATGAAGCAAAAGGGCTGCCAGAGGATAGAAATAATATAAAACTCAATATGGAATATTTGCAGGTTATTTTCCAACCGAATGAATAATTATAATTTTATTGTTATTTAAAATAAAGTAAAACATATTAAATATTAAAAGGTAAAATATTAAAAAAACTTTTAGTTATTATAAAAAATAAAAAAATGCTTTGTAAATAAAAAACAAAATAAATATTAAAAAACAGTAATTTTTTATTAAAATGTTTTTTTTATCTGCTTATAACTTTTTTTATAAGTAAAGTCGATTCAAAAAATAAAAAATCCGCATTTTCATACTAAATGCTATAAAAAATTAAAAGTTCAACTTTAGCCTTGAATTTCTCAACAACTGCTGGACCGAGTTTAATGAAATTAAAACTCAAATTCATGAAAATATCTTTCCATCAAAGAACAAATTTCTAAAATATCTGTATCGATTAAAATTTACAGAGTTTTGACCGATGAAAAACGGTCAATGTGCAATGTTCAGTTTGGTAGGTAGAAAAACTGTTTTTAATTTTATTTGTATTTGGTTTTCAACGAAAAATGGATACTCGTGAAGTAAAACCTATTTTTTATTTTTAATGAATAATAAATAATAATATAATAAAACAGAAAAGTAAGATATAGGAGTTATATGCATGAAATTTTGATAAATATTTTTAAATTAAAAAAAATATATTTAAACTTGTTCTCCCTTCTTTAATAATTTTTAATTTTATAAATAAAAAATAAATAAATTCTGAATTTATATCTAATTTATATTATTTAATTCTTTTTTATTTCCGCCTTCTTAAATTAAAAAAATGCATTTGGCTGAAATCTTTGTTATCCGATTTTTTTTGTCTTTATTGCTTATGCAAAATTAAAAATGTATTATTTTTAAAAGTAAAAATCATTAACTAACTTATTTATTCTAAAAAAAAACAATAACAAAACATAATAAAATAGACCAATTTATTTAAAATCAATGCTTAACATATTTTAGTTTATGTAAAATTCACTTTCAGCTTTGCCCTTTAATAAGGAAATACTCGGAGTACCATGTGAAGTGAGCAATATCTTGTAGTACTTTTTATATGTTTATTACATTTGTATGTGTTCACTTTTTTCGGAACATATTTTTCTGTTGCTACCCTGCAAGCATTTAGTGAATTCTTTTTCGAAATAGCTCACTTCTTCGCCACTCTTAGAAGTGCAATAGAAGATTTCTCTCAATTTTCCAACAACAAAATATATTAGTATACGAATTGAATCTTCTAGACGTAACTTCTTTAATCACTATTAGAAGTTGTTTGGATAACAGTTACAGTTATACAAAAACGAAAACACTATTTTTCAACACCTTTTCTAGCATTTGGAAGATTGTTGTTTACCAATCTGTCGAATTCGGCACTCTAAGATGATTAATAGTAGAATGTGCAAAACTTTACAAAAACAACACACATTAGGTTCGAAATTTTATCATAAAATCATGATTTTGACGATTGTTTACATTTCATAATGGGAAAAAGAACAAGCAGAAACAATATAATTTTTACTTAGTAAAATTATAAGTTTTGAAGTGATAAGAGTGAAAAAATAAGCTGATAGTGAAACAAAAAATTCACAAGTTTTACTTATAAAAGGAAAATTAAGAAAATAAGGTAAGCGTTTATCAAAATTAAACAGAAATTATTAATATTTCAACTAGTTCTCGGCAAGCGAATAAATTTATCAAAACATTTTCTATAAAATTAAAATATGTTATTAACAATTTGAGGGCCAGAACATGACAGAAAATTCTGTTTTATATAAAATTCTTGATAACTTAAACAACATTTTTTAAAAGTGTAAGAGTTTGACTTATGTATGACATACCCGCAGCAAAAGTCGCTAATTTTCAGAATAATTTTCTATAAACAAAAATATACGAATATATTAAAAATCCAATTTTACAAGTCTATTCTGTGGAATTTTCAAAATTTTAAATTAAATTTTTTTAAAAGTTTGAAAAGAATTGAAACATTGTTCTTGTTATTAAATATTTTGAAGAAATTGTTTTGTTGTTGTAATGCTTGAAATGCATAGAGTAGATTGTGGTAATTTTTGGTTAAGTAGCGGTATTTATTTCTAAGTTTCAAAAATCTTAAATATTGACAAAAATGATTGAAAAAACTTTCAGGGCCAAGATAAAATTTAAAAAATGATTTAAAATGGTACATCATCATTTAAATTGGTAATAAAGTATGGAAATGATTAAAAGATCATATGGTTTTTAATAAAGGGTATCCCCTATATAAAAATGGAAACATTTGAAAGAGAAATTAGAGAAAATTTATTATAAATATTTTCAAAATTGTTAATAGTCAGCTATTTGTTCAGCGAGAAAGTATGATTTTAGAAAAGTATATATATTGTGTTCGCCTTGTAAAAAGTGTAATACATTTGTTCTTTAATTATTTTAGAAAAACTGGCGATTTTAGAAAAAAATTAACCAAAAAATTTTTATTTATTTTAATTACATAGAAAATTCAATACAAAATTAAAATAAATAATAATGTAGTCTTGTAATATTTAGAAATCGCATAATATATTACTAAACATTTTGGAAATATTGAATTACACATTTTATAATGCGAACATCATAACCTTTCTAAAAATCATACTAATACCTGCAGGAAATTTTGCAAATATTCTAATAGATGTTAAATTTTCATTTGAATTCCAAATCTTTCTGTGCATTTATATTCATTGTTTTCTGTAGTAAACACAAGGTAGAGTTATTTTTAATATTTAAAAAATAAATTAGAATATTAATAATTATTCTTATTTTATTATATATATCTATTTTATTAAATTTTAAAGAAACAAATTTTGTACTTAAAATATTTATTAGTATTCTTTTTTAATTTATTTTTTTGTGTTAATTTGAATTGAAAATATTGTTGTGTAATTAATTTTATTGCTTTCCATAATAAATATCAGAAAGAGTTAATTTTGTGATTTAAAAAATTTTAATATTTTTACTTTTGATAATTTTGTTCATTCCTAATCCTTCATTTTAAAATGTAAGTATTACTGGCATTATTATTTCAAAAATCTTATGCAAAATAGTTTTAAAATTCTGCAAATATTTTCTATCGAAAGTGTAACTACATCTTTTAAATGTTTAAGAAATATTTGTTTCTTGTTTTTTTTTTTTTTTTTTAATTTAGTAATCAGAACATATTGGTTATCATTTCGGTGGAATATTCCTATAAACGCAGTCGAGAAAAATTTGTCTAAAAAGTTATTGCAAAAAAAAGAAAAAATATTACAAAATTTTATTAGTTTTAGTTGTTTTTTTCACTTAAGGTAAGTTTCTGATGACAACATCTCTGCTTACTGAAAATATTTATGTTTTAATTGGAAATTTCACCAGCTTAAAAGATGCCCAAAGGAACTTTTCTTACAGACCAGGAAAAAATTCAAATTACATTTTTTTCTTTATCAAGGCTGTTCTAACAGAGAAATTGGACGAAAAATTAACCGTTCGGAAGGAGTTATTCGAGGCTTTCTTAAGAAGGGCAGAAATACGGAGTGCGGAAACCAACAAAAGTTAATCAAAAATTAAAAAAGAGGCAATAAATGAAATGTTACACAAATAAAAAATAAACTTGACCTTCCTGTCACTTCCACTCATTTTGCGAACAGATGGTAACATAAAATGGAAGAAACCAATATGTAAGCCAATGTTAAAACAGCATCATAAGGAAAATTGTTTAAAATTTGCCCGCAAATACATGAGTGGAATAAAGTAATCTTTTCTCATGAAAAGAAATTCAATTCGGACGGTCTCGATTTATACTCTTGCTATTGGCATGATTTGAGGTCGAACGAAATTCGTATGTCGAAACGAAATTTCGGTGGAGGCAATGTTATGGTTTGGGCAGCTGCTGCAGGAAAATCTGGAATATTTATAATGAACTATTTTAAGATGCTCTTCTCTCATTCATGGATGAAAAAATGCATGAAGATTGCATATTCCAACAGGATAACGCTGCAATCCACGTCTCGAACCAATCTAAATCGTGGTTTAATGAACATAGTATTCCACTATTGGACTGGCCGGCTTGCAGTTCAGATTTAAATCCAATGTAGAATCTGTTGGGGTACATGGCCCGTAAAGTTTACACAAGAAATACACAGAATGAAACCATAAGGGCAATAACGGATTTAAAACTAAAAGATAAGTAAGCCTGGGTAGAAATTGACAGTGATTTTCTTCAAAAATTAGTTATCCAAACAAAGGTTCATCAACACATTATTAATAATGTTAAATTGGTTCATTAGTTTAAATGCGTATATAAAAAAATGTCATAAAAATGGCATTAAACTACTAAAATTACAAAGAAAAAATTTTTTGTTATTAATTTTTGGTAAGTTGGTTAAAAAAATGCATGTGCATTTATAGGAATATGCAGTGTATTGTTGAATAAATAAAAATGATTATCTTACTTAAATTAATATCGGGCGGAAATTTTAATTTATTTATTGTTTTTCATATAAATTTTCAAAACGAATTTCTTTTCGTTTTACAAAACAAGGCCATACATTTTGTTTAATTTTTTTTAAATATTTAATTTATCAGTGTATCCTAAATTAAAATCGATAATAAAAACCCTGAGTTAAAATCGGTTTTATAAAACAAAGTCTACAATTTTATTTTATTTTGTGAACTGTTTTAGAAGTCCCTGTATGTATTATACTAAAGATCTATACAAAATTTTTAAATAAATATATGTAAATTTAATATTTTAAGAAAATTTATTAATTTTGTATCGATTGACTAATCAATAGATCAGATTTCCTTTTCTCCTGTTTCAGATCCGTTAAAGGAGAGATTCATATCCTATATGTGTCTCAAATGTTCAACTAAGATCGTTTATTATTTTTAATCCGGGAAATCGGGAATCCCGGAAAGTCGAAAATTTTGTTCCGCTTTTCCAGGAAATTGCATTCTCCAAAAAATTTTAAACTTTAATAAAATAGTATTTAAAATAAAATCATAAAGAATTTACTAAAATTTTAGTTTTGCGAGAATGAAAACTAATTAAAATTTTTTTTTACTCATTATGTATTAAACGTCATTTGTCTATCGTATGTTGTATGTTCTATTTTTTTTTTTAAGTTAAAAATTATATACACTGTTGATCGAAAACTATATTTTTGAAAATATTTTGAAAACTATATTTTTCACGTGAACGAAATAATTAAAGCGAAATATTTTGGGGATTAGTTTAAAATATATCAATCTTGAATTTTAGGGGGTACATTTGCAACATTTTTTGTCTCCATACAAATAAATGCATTTTAACGTGCATGTGAGTGAAAAATTAAAATCGAATAAATTAATAAACGAATTTGTGTTTATAAAAAGATATGAATAAATATATAACATAAAAAGAACGATTCGTGTTACAATATTCCCAAAAATAAAAACAACTTTATTTAAAATAAAATCTTTTTATAGGTGAAAAAATTTACAAAACACAAATTTAAAGCTTATTAGTACAACAAATATGCTCAAAAATATAGTTTTTGTGTTTGGTTAAATCTTCTGTACAATTTTTTTGAATAACAGCGCTAAGTACCCACATTATTGAAAGTTAACAAGGGGCTGAATGAAATTCTTGTTTCTCAGATGTTGTTTGTTATGAACTTCGTGTCATATACGCATAAATAGCCGATCAACTTCGTATTCTGAACAATATGAACGCCTAGCACTGGTCTAGCCCGATCATATAATGCTCTACATTATGGACCAATATTTCTTAAATTTCATAGAGTGATTTATACTTAAATTTCGGCCTTATGTGGAGCTATGTTCAGTTATGAACCGAACATAGTGCAATGAGGTAGTGAGATGTATAATTGTACAGAAGATATTTATCTCGAATTTTATATTGATATTAATATATATACGAGATTTATTTACAGAATTTCAGCGTTAAAAAAACCCGGGTTGACATTTGTATTTGACCAATCATAACTAATTTTGGCTTAAATTAGGATCACCGTCCCACTTGATTTTTAAACAGTTTTAATACTGATTCAGTAGTACTTTTACTCCTGATTACAGTAATGGAAAAAATGTTGGCCGCTCGATCTTAGTTTACGAGTTATGGGCTTTTAAAGTTTCAAGATTAAATACCTTTCTAATGACATATAATATGACCATTTTTATTGATATATCGGAACTTTCAAATTTTTTATTTTCAAAAAAAGTTTATACAGCGAATCCGGTGTTCGATATACATATAGCCGATAGTTTCTGAGCCCGGCCGAAGGCCGACTACACGAAAGAACTTTTATTAATGTTAAAAAGAAAATATTTTTATTTCAACTGGGCCGGTGATCTTAATTTGTTGCCTAACATAAAAATACCCCAACCACCTATGGTAGAGTAGAATATAAAAATTATAATTTGAAGTAATTTAGTCCTCAAGGCGTTTATGTACACTGAATGATGATATTGATGACTCTAATTTTTACCCATTTATTAAAGAAAAAATTAAATCTTTTTTTAATCTTTAAAATTTTGTTTCTTTTTAATAACGGCTGTTGCCATGAATGAATGCATGTATATTAAGTACTTTTGCACGAGTGTGTAAAGATTAAGATATTTCACTCTTTATTGTTGTTTAGATACAATAACAAGAAAACGAGCCTCCTAAAGATAATCAGTGTTGCCAACTCTAGCGAATATAAACGCGGAGAAATATTTGAAAAAAGTTCTAAAAAGACCTATATTAAAAACGTTTTTCTGGTACAATCAAGGCATGTTTGGTGAAAAAGCGCAGAAAAGGGCTAAAATTTAAACTTTTTCTCTAAAGTAGAAAACAAAAATATAAATATTTCTACAAGGAGTCAATATTTCGTATATACTGCATCTTAAAATATTAAAATGCAGGTTATGGAGTTTTTACTTTATGAACATCAATCCAAAATTTTGCATTATTTACGTATATTTCCATTCAAACAATTTTATTTGTTGAAGATAGTTTCCCAAAAAATAAGCTTCTTTAAAATTTGTTCAGGACATTTTAAAATTTTGGACTGAACTTTTAATGTTGTTCGAAAAAATATTTGAAATCAGGAAGATAAATAATATTTAAACTGTTAAAAAAAAAGAATAAAAACTGAGCAAAGTTAATATTATCCAGTTAAAAAAATTACTCAAACAAAAAACGATCGTAATGTCAAAAAATTTTGTCATATTTGGAAAAAAGGAGCTAAAAGGTCTAAACGAAAATTGTCAAAAATGCTATATCTAGCCCGAAAAGGGCAAAGTTGGCATCACTGAAGATAACAGCAACAACAACACTTACAAAACGAAGCCTATAATAAGCTAGTGGTAAAAGAAGGGGTAAAGAGCCCTTCTAGAAGGCCTTTTTATAGCCAGAAGAGCTTCTCCTTGCATTCCATGTTCATGTATTTTTTACACGCGATGTGATTGAGAGCAAGGCCTTACACATTCGCGACCCGATGCGGCCCTCTAAAAGACTTCTGCCAGTACGCATTCTGAAGAAGTGCTACCAACAGACTATATAAAATAAAAATTTTTTATTCTAAATTATCGTAAAATGTTTAAACTGAACTTTTGATAAGACATCTTAAGTCGAGATAGGACAATTTATCAAAAAATTTAAGTTTTTGTTAATTTACACAAGTACATAGAAATAATATAAACAATTCAGGTTTTAATAAAATATCTATAATAAAACCTATAAATAAAGAAATAAAATAAAATTAGCGTAGAAAAACACAACCCACTCAAATAAAACATAAAACAAAACTAAATGAATTCTTATTATTTTTTTGGAATTTTTTCTTCTAATTTTGATTTTGTTTTTGTAACGCGTTCTCAATGGTTTTGTTTTTTCTTATAGCAAAAAAGAGAATAGAAGGGAATTAATATATAGATTTGTTGTTGCTTAAAATGAAATATATTAAAAAAATACAGCTTCTGACTTTCCTTCTAAGAGAAGAAAAGTCGGAAGTTCTATCGAATATTTTAGAAGACAAGGATGAGGCATTCTTGAAGGCCTTACTATATAAGGCTGGTTAGCATAAGCAACTGCATCCTAAAGTTGTAAATATATATTCTAGAAGGCCTGTATGATGGAGGTCTTGACATTTTTACCGCTGTGTATGTACTTGTATTCACTGGTACACACCTCAAATACGAATATACATATACACAGAAACATTCATTTATAAAATCTGCACAGATTTTGAGAACTTGAGAGAGTGTGTTTTTTATTCAAAAGATTTATAAGCACGTTACAGTTGTGTTTATAATTCTACCTGTCTGGAATATATATATTTTTGGTTTGTTAGGGATTATGGAAAAGGGGGAAGATTTTTTCTTGTAGCAGAAAACAACTCATTTAAAGCTGAAGAGAAAACTGAGACAAATTTCAATAATTAAATTGTTGTGGTTAAAATGGATATTAAAATGCGAAATAAATACAAAATAGAAAATAATGAAATATTTTAATGTGGCAATGGTATTTGTGAGGTATTAAAAATATTTGCGGTTTATGGATTTATTATCGCCAAAACAAAACTACGTTAACTATCGGCATACAACTTTCTACAAGCAATAGAGCAGAAGTCTAGCTTCTAGAATTTTGCTAAAATATCTCGTATGTTTCAAGAGGTAGATAAATATTTGTTTATTCATTTATTTTTTTTTTTTTGAAATTTTTGACCTTGACATTTTTTTGTTCTTTATTTTAAAAGTGTGAAATAATTGTTGAATTTCCAAAAGTCTTAATAGAAAGAAACATTTTGCATTTTTTTAAGTTAAATAAACTTTATATTTTGAGTTTGTCTAAGAACAAAAGTAATGTACATCTAGCTAAGTTTATTTAACATTTTTCCACACAAAACGTTTATTTTATTTGTTAATTAGTGAAGGTACATGTTACTACGAGCCGTTAAAGGTTTGTAAATGTTTTACAATTATTAGTTTGTTTTAAGGCATATTATTTACATGTTTAAATTATAGCTTTTAGTACAACTTAAGCTTTTACACTACATTAATTCATTATTTGTTATGCTAGCCAATCTGACTGCCAGCCGCCCATTTACAAAACCTACGCGCTCAAAAAAACTCACATATTTACAAAAATATATTAATCCTATTTGTTTCTTAACACTCTCTCTTACATTTTTTATTTTAAGTACAAAAAAGTATGCAATCACAGCTGCCAGATTTGACGATTTTTTGTTTCAAATATTGCAAAATGACAATTTGACGATTTTTCTTCTAAAATTAAAGATTTTTTGCAATTTTTAAAATATGCCAAGTTTAGATTTATTTATTTTATAAATGAATAAAAAACAACATTAAATCAATAAATTGTCTGTAATATTTTAAATAGTCCACTTTATGAATATTAGATTTGTTCAAGTATGAGTCAGATTTATAGATTTTAGTTAAAATTTGTACTTTGTAAAAAAATTACGGAAACTCTTTCTGACTAAAAACTGCAATTCTGACTAATATTTATTTGTTTCTGAGACAATCATATCTAAACTGCTGGAAAGATTTGAGTGAAATTTTCAATACAGAAAAAAAGGTATAGCTTGAACCAAATTTACATAAGACTTATCGTCTGTTAATTCAAATTGATAAAAAATTCGCCTTGGAAATTGTTTCTTTATTTATTTTGCAAAGGATTAAAAACCAAAAATGGAAAAAATGTAGCATTTTTTCTATTTTCTTACGATTTAACATTTTGAGAACTGTTACTATAATCTTAAATTTCAATTTCTAGTGGGTGCTAGTAAATTTTGCATTTGAAAGGATTATAAATGGTTGAAGTTGAAATTGAATAAAACAAGCTGAGTGTGAGGTAACGATTGGTACACTTATTATATATATATTATGACGTTAAATTTTTTGCGGTGGATTCGTACGTTGAGAACTTGAGAGAGAGAGAGTATGTTTTTTATTCAAAAGATTTATAAGATATACCTGTCTGGAATATATATATTTTTGGTTTGTTAGGGATTATGGAAATGGGGGAAAATTTTTTCTTGTAGCAGAAAACAACTCAAATTTCAATAATTAAATTGTTAGGAATTTAAAATAAGTTGTGGTTAAAATGGATATTAAAATGCGAAATAAATACAAAAAAGAAAATAATGAAATATTTTAATGTGGCAATGGTATTTGTGAGGTATTAAAAATATTTCAATTATTTGCGGTTTATGGATTTATTATCGTAGAAACGTTAACTATCGCCATACAACTTTCTACAAGCAATTGAGCAGAAGTCTAGCTTCTAGAATTTGGCTAAAGTATCTCATATGTTTCAAAAGGTATTTGTTTTTTTTTTTTTTGGAAATTTTTGACCTTGACATTTTCCATGGCTCCGCTGCATATATCTGCCTGAATTTGATAGATATCTTGGGCTATTTTGACCTTGAAGACATCGGATGATTGTGGCTTATTGAAGTACAGAGTGATCAAATAGAACGATTCGCAATAAATAATCATACCCAGAAACTGTTCATACAAATTGATTATTGTGGTATTCTATTGTGTCAGTTGGATAATTAGGTACAGGCCTAATTTATATTACAACTTAGACAGGCCTAATTTATAGAGAATTTGGTGTATTCGAAAGTTCTACTTTTTAAGCATCGCGTACAGCAACGATTTTCTTGGCTGATCTGGCGTTCCTTCTACGTATAAGTGTTGTCTGTTTTTTACCAAATCGGTCATTTCTAATTTAACTACCAAACGTTGCAGATTCGCTTTTAAATCCAGTGTGTCTACCGTAAAATGGGAGAGCAATGTTTGCACAAACGAACACTTATTTTGATAATAAAGTTTTAACATTTGGACGTGCCGTTCTATCGTGTAACTTCTCATCGAGATTTCGTTCCACCAGAGACTGTAGACATCGGCCAGCTTCTATTGGAGTCCTTTATAATCTCTAAAATAAAATTTCATTAATCTTTTAGGATAAGTACAAGTGACATGCAAAAAAGGATAAATCTCTGGTATGGTGTTCTGCATCAGCTATATAGAATCCAAAAATGGGCATACTAGTACCGGGTGGGAAATATGTATCTCGTGATACATGTTTTATGTATTTTAAGTATGCATATACAAACATACATTCATACATATATATATATATATATATACATACATACACACATACATAAATGTACGTTATAACGGAGTATAGCTGAATCGGAAGCATCGCCAATCTTTTATGTGATTAAGTCGAGATGTCTACTCAACTTCACTTAATTCCTATTTCAACTAGGTCGTCATAATGTAATGACGACGGTATTTGAGGGAATGAAATGGTAAATAAGTGCGCAAGAAATAAGTCGGCTAAGGAAGTAATAGAAGCATAAAGTAGTGTTCATATTCCTCTGGTTGTAATTTCGAATTTGATCGAGAATTGCTCACTTGAGGAAAGGTTGCATAGGTGGATCACCACTCGTAAAACAAGATTCATTTGAACACCAAATGATAGAAATGGGATTAAGTCTGTTCGTTTTGCGGGAAAACGATTTTATTCCTAATGCACGGACTCCTGCATCATGGAAAAGCGTTCTTTTTAGAATCGAGGAAGTCTCGTGTATGCACTTTACCCTTTATCCAGACTACAGTTTGATTTCATAGGAACCAGGTATTCTAAGAACTCTTGCAGAGTATAAGGTAAGTAACTTTTCGATCTAAGAGTACCACAATGGCTCACATGTGTTACCGCTTATCTACCACCTAAACATAGATCTCTAAAAGTTTTAGTTTTGAAAAGATTTCTTGGACAAAATTCTAAATAATTTTAAAATTACCCTCTGGCAACAGGGTTGTCAGATTTTTTCGAGGCTCCGTCGCCGAATTGCATATATATCGCCAAATTTAATTTTTTTTTTTGGTTTTTTCTAGAAAAAATAAAAAATTTACAAAAACGTTTTAATGTCGTATAATTTTAGTGATTAAAATTTCGTATAATTTATATATGTAAACTCAGTTTCAACAAAGCCAAAGATAATCGCAGAAGCTAATAGTGATTGAATAGAAAATTAAATTATAATTTAAAGTGCATTTTAGGGTAACGACTTTAAATTGTTTTGTGATTTTTAAAAAAATAATTATAATAATAATTCCAACATTGTATAACAACATTTGTTCTCTTATACTAAGTTTCCACGGAGTTGAAAGTAATCAGTTTTGAGCAAAACACCTAAAAGTGTTTTCACTGCCTTGACTTGTTTTTGCATTGTTGAATCTAAGTTAAATTGGAATTTATAAATTAAGGCCCTTCGTTTTGTTAGATAGGCAACTACTGAAAATAATCGATTGCTAAAATTTTTAAAATTAGCCAAATAAAACGCCACCACATTACAAATCGCCAAAAAATTCGCCACTTCACAAAACGGAAAATTTAATCTCCAAAATCAATTAAAAAGCGCCACCTTGGCGAAAAATCACCACATCTGACAGCCCAGTCTGGCAACACTTTGGTTAGCACACATACAGTAAATCTTACTCATTATAGGGAGATGAATAAAGAATGTGTGAGTATAATTAGCTACCCCCGGAATGGAATAAAAGTAAGTGATAAGAAAAAACACGAGCACGTTTTTTTGTTTCTCTAAAAAATACTCACTATTTAGGAATTTAAAGAGGATGAGAAAGAGAATACCAAATGAAGGGAAGATAATTACTTATTTATGTATGTTTTAATTGTTGTTGTTTTTGTTACTAAAGCAAACTCACTAAATTACAAGAACAACATGACACAACCGCTCAAAAGTAAAAAAGTACAAGAAAAGATGATGGAATAATTTTGAAAGCAGCGACGTGGTATTTAAACATGTGAATGTATGTGTAGTAAACAAAAACAAAATCATATCTATAGAAACAAAATACCTATATAGTACATATATTTTTTGGGGAAATAAATGAAATACCAACAACAAAATTTTGACTCATTTGGTAGTAAAGCAGAGTCTTGTAGTTTATTTCTGTTACCTTTAAATTTAGTAGACTGTGAGAAATCGGCAAAAACGTTTGCAAAAAAAGAGAGAAATAGAAAGCCAAGAATTTGTCAAAGAATTAAGTTTTAATAAAATTTCTAGTGTGAAATAAATAACTAAAAATTTATTTTATATAAATTACTAACCTCAAATAAAAAGGTTTTAAAACGAAAAGACTGATTTATAAGAAATTTCCATAGAAAAAAAAAAACATAACTAATAAAAACTACTAAAGAAGTTATAAAAAAGTAATTTAATTTTTGTTGTTGGGTGTGTAAAAAAATAATGTTTAAAAGCTCTACATCGTCAATTAAACAATTGTGGTTGTTAGGCATCAGTAGTAGCAATTCTACTTGTACTATTGGTAATAAATCGTTTAAAAACTTTAAACAATTTAATGGCTCTTCATTATCCATTCAAGCCAAACGTTATAAAGCTACCGCTTTAAATATTTCCGAACCCGAAGATAATAAAACAAATTATGTACCCACTATAGATCAACGGGCGAAATTTGGTCATACTGGTAAACAAGTACAGGAAAAAATTTCACTTGAAGTAAGTATTTAAATATATGTATGTGTCAATGAAGATGTTTGCGGTCAAAAGAAAATACTGCATAACTCAGTTATGTTGTTTTTCATTTGTTTACTTTTTAAAAGATAATTGTATGCATTTATTTCTTTCAAATGTAAAAATATTATATATTAATCTGTCTTTTTGTAGAATTTTTTTTTAATTATCCGTAACTATGTACATACATACGACTTTCAATTTCAGTTTAAAAGTTAAAAAATACTCTCCTGAAAAGTAGTAAAAATCAATTATGTAATTTTTTCTTCTTGCCACAGATGTATAAATAATATCCGGTGTGGCTTTTATGCATAAATTTAAATTCTTAAAAAAGCTTTAAGTTTGCGTGTTTTGAACATATTACATACATATTTGAGTATGTATGTGTGTATTACTTAATCCTCTTTATCCTTTTCTAAGTATGTTTGAACGTTACTGTGTGCAAATTTAAGCGTTGTTTGTTGGTTTATATTTTTCCATGTAGAAGTTTTATCGATTTTTATTATTTTGTGTATTACATACTTGCATCAACATATACTCACACATGCACCCACTCTCATTAGAAAACCGTTATTTTGTTTCTATTTGGGAAAATGCTGTTTGTTTTTTGGTAGGAGCTTACCCAACTAGCATTTTTATTTTAATTGAAATTTGTTAATCAAGAAAGGTTTTTAGTTTTTTTTATGGAAAATATTTTTAAATAAGAGATATTTAATCAGTATAAAATAAGGGCTCGCCTAGGCAACGCCACCTTCTCCCTCCGACAGAGCCGCACATGAGTAAAGAAGGTGAGCGACAGATTCCTCCTCACAGTAGCACGTCCCACATAAATCATAATGCATAACCTCAAGCATGTCTACCAATAATGAAATGACCAGAGAAAATCGTGACCCCAAGTCTGAGAGCATGGCTACCAATAATGCAGTGACTCGATAGAATGGTAACCTATACGGGGAGTTTACCTTTCGAGAGAGACGAAAGGATTATAGATCGGCTTGAACTGAGCTCTGGCCAGATACTTCTGGAAACTTGACAAATATTCAAACTTCTCCAACGATCCCTTGCCTCTCGAAGGATCAGTTCTCTAACATATAGATTGTTCGTAGTCATTGGTATACCTACATTCTTCCTACCCGGAAGGATCTGTGTATCGAACTCATTTGCTAAACTATTGCCCTCTACGTCACTGTGTCCTGGCGCTTTAATTGTATTGTTTTCTTGAAATACTTCTAGTCGCCTTCAAAAACGACTTTGATTGCGATTTATTTGGAGAAGCCTTCATCCATTTGTTTCCTTCCATCATCGTCCCATCAGGCACATCTGAGCCTCCCAATAGAGTACCTACGTCACAAAAGCTTTCAACACCACCAAGTACCAGAAGTATAAGGTATTACTATCAGTAGATATTCCGATATGCTTAGCTTATCTATATTGTAGCAGGTACTATATATTAGCCAATTTGCGTCTCTTTTAGTAGCGAAGATCTCAGCCTGAAGAACACTTTATTAATAATGTAATTTTAAGGAAACTGTTTTTTTCCTTTAATGTGGAATACAGAAGTCCACACCTACTCTTTATACAAATTAAGTTTAAACCTCAAGAAAAGGTTGCCTCTCACATAAACTTCTAGCTGTACTCTATGCTTGACTGTTTCAACTGACTATTGTTAATTTCGGAACAAAGAGTACAAAGAAAATAAACTGGCTCAATTTTCGTAAAATAACAACATTTATCTCTCCTCACATACAAGTTCTGTGTGAATTCAACTTGTGAGAGAGAAAAACTACACAACATAAACAAAACATCTTTCTTCACCAGCACACAAATTTTTATTATTTTTTCACGCACATTTATTGCATTTTAACTCCCGTGATACGAATATTTTACACAAACCGAAAAAATATATATTTTTTAAATTGAATGAACAAAGTTGCTATTTTTGGTATTAAAAATAAATCCGAATTTAAAATAATTTTAAATTATATTCATATTCATCAACAAAAAGTTAAAAAATTTAATTATATTTGTGGATGTAATCCGCATCAAAAGATGAAAATTTATTAAAATCTGCGAATATAATTGTGATGAATAATTATATTTAATGATCTTAGAATAAATACTCTTTTGTGCAACTATGTGCGCTTATGATGTGTGGTGATAGTGGTTTTAGCACTAATGCATATAAATAAAATTTGACTAACACAATCTTATACCCTGCAAGCATTTAATGAATTCTTTTTCGAAATAGCTCACTTCTTCGCCACTCTTAGAAATGCAATAGAAGATTTCTCTCAATTTTCCAACAACAAAATATATTAGTATACGAATTGAATCTTCTTAACGTAACTTCTTTAATCACTATTAGAAGTTGTTTGGATAACAGTTACAGTTATCCAAAAACGAAAATACTATTTTTCAACACCTTTGCTAGCGTTTGGAATATTGTTTTTTAACAATCCACATAATCTGTCGAATTTGGCTTGTACTTTTTCTCATTTCATAATGGGAAAAAGTACAAGCAGAAACAATATAATTTTGCTTAATAAAAATATTAACATTAACTAAAATTATGTAAGTTGATAGTGAAACCAAAAATTCATAAGTTTTACTTATAAAAGGAAAATTAAGAAAGTAAGGTAAGCGTTTATAAAAATTAAAAAGAAATTTTCAATATTTCAACTAGTTCTGGGCAATCGAAGAAAATTCAGGAAAACATTTTTATTTTCTATAAAATTAAAATATGTTATTAACAATTTGAGGGCCAGAACATGGACAGAAAATTTTGTTTTATATAAAATTCTTAATAATTTAAACAACATTTTTTAAAAGTGTGGGAGTTTGACTTATGTAGGGCATACCCACAGCAAAAGTCGCTAATTTTCAGAATAATTTTCTATAAAACAAAAAATTACGAATATATTAAAAATTCAATTTTACAAGCCTATTCTGTGGATGATTAAAATATGTATATATAGCAACCAAAATTTTGAGAATGCATTGGATTAGAGTATCCGAGAAATATTTTAGCAGAGCTGAATTTTTGCACTTTAAATTTGAATTTTCAAAATTTTTTTATTAATAAAGTGTTCTTCAAGCTGAGATCTTCGCTACTAAAAGAGACGCAAATTGGCTAATATATAGTACCTGCTACAATATAGATAAGCTAAGCATATCGGAATATCTACTGATAGTAATACCTTATACTTCTGGTACTTGGTGGTGTTGAAAGCTTTTGTGACGTAGGTACTCTATTGGGAGGCTCAGATGTGGCTGATGGGACGATGATGGAAGGAAACAAAATAAATCGCAATCAAAGTCGTTTTTGAAGGCGACTAGAAGTATTTCAAGAAAACAATACAATTAAAGCGCCAGGACACAGTGACGTAGAGGGCAATAGTTTAGCAAATGAGTTCGATACACAGATCCTTCCGGGTAGGAAGAATGTAGGTATACCAATGACTACGAACAATCTATATGTTAGAGAACTGATCCTTCGAGAGGCAAGGGATCGTTGGAGAAGTTTGAATATTTGTCAAGTTTCCAGAAGTATCTGGCCAGAGCTCAGTTCAAGCCGATCTATAATCCTTTCGTCTCTCTCGAAAGGTAAACTCCCCGTATAGGTTACCATTCTATCGAGTCACTGCATTATTGGTAGCCATGCTCTCAGACTTGGGGTCACGATTTTCTCTGGTCATTTCATTATTGGTAGACATGCTTGAGGTTATGCATTATGATTTATGTGGGACGTGCTACTGTGAGGAGGAATCTGTCGCTCACCTTCTTTACTCATGTGCGGCTCTGTCGGAGGGAGAAGGTGGCGTTGCCTAATAATAATTTTCTATAAAACAAAAAATTACGAATATATTAAAAATTCAATTTTACAAGCCTATTCTGTGGATGATTAAAATATGTATATATAGCAACCAAAATTTTGAGAATGCATTGGATTAGAGTATCCGAGAAATATTTTAGCAGAGCTGAATTTTTGCACTTTAAATTTGAATTTTCAAAATTTTAAATTAATTTGTTTTAAAAGTTGTAAAAGAATTCAAACATTGTTCTTGTTATAAAATATTTTGAAGAGTAGATTGCGGTTATTTTCGGTTAAGTAGCGGTATTTATTTCTAAGTTTCAAAAATCTTAAATATTGACAAAAATGATTGGAAAAGCTTTCAGGACCAAGATAAAATTTAAATAATGATTTAAAATGGTACATCATCATTAAAATTTGTAACAGAGTATGGAAATGGTTAAAAGATCATACAGTCTTTCATAAAGGGAATCCCTTTATAAAAATGGTAACATTTGAAAGAAAAATTAGAGAAAATTTTTTATAAATATTTTTTCAAATATTTCCAAAATTTTTAGTAGTCAGCTATTTGTTCAGCGAGAAATTATGATTTAAAAAAAAGTATATGGTGTTCGCCTTGTAAAAATTGTAATACATTTGTTCTTTAATTATTTTTCTGTAGAAAAACTGGCGATTTTAGAAAAAAATTAACTAAAAAAAATTTCATTTATTTTAATTACATAGAAAATTCAATACAAAATTAAAATAAGTATTAATGTAGTCTTGTAATATTTAGAAATCGTATACTATATTACTGAAAAACTTTTTGGAAATATTGAATTACACATTTTATAATGCGAACATCATAACCTTTCTAAAAATCATACATTTTCGCCGAACATACTAATAACTGCAGAAAATTTTGCAAACATTCTAATAGATGTTAAATTTGAATTCAAAATTTTTTGTGCAATTAATTTCATTATTTTCTATAATAAATACAAGGAAGAGTTATTTTTGTTATTTTTAAATATAAATTGGATTTAATAATTTTTCTTATTTTATTATATATACCCATTTTATTAAATTTGAAAGAAACAAATATTCTTTTCTAATTTCGTGTTAATTTGAATTGAAAATATTGTTGTGTAATTAATTTTATTGCTTTCCATAATAAATATCAGAAAGAGTTAATTTTGTGATTTAAAAAATTTTAATATTTTTACTTTTGATAATTTTGTTCATTCCTAATCCTTCATTTTAAAATGTAAGTATTACTGGCATTATTATTTTAAAAATTTTATGCAAAGTACTTTTAAAATTCTGCAAATATTTTCTATCGAAAGTGTAATTACGTCGGCACACCGGGAAGTTGATATGTTTCGCTTTTACTGTCAAATTCTCATATAGTTAGAGATAGCATCTTTTGAGTAACGCTTTAGTGGGGATTGGAAGATTTGAATCAGTATTTTTTATTAGACACTTTTTACTGCGTTATAGTAGATCTTAATACGTGACGTACAAAATTTACTAAAGCGTTACGAATTCTGATCTACTTAGTAACACCGTTCGAGAAGAAATGTGCAACTAAGAGATAGTTCCTTTTGAGTAACGCTTTAGTGGGGATTTGAAGATTCGAATTAGCACCTTTCATTATACGCAATTTAAGTGACATTCAATACTGACTAAAGGGTTACTCAAAAGTATATTAGAATTCCTGGTGTGTCGATATAGTTACGCTTTCGATAGAAAATGTTTGCAGGGTAGTTAGGTTTTTTTTTTGACAAAAGAGTTAGGTTTTTTTTTTTTTTTTTTTAACAAGCCTTCCATTATTTTACCACTCAAATGTATACATAATACATATACCATTTGTTATTATTACTTTTTGGTACTATTACATAGTAACATATTTTACCTGAAAAATAAACAAAGAAAAAAGTGAAATATAGAATGTCAAAATGACATGACATCAATATACTAGAATAAAGTTGCTAATATGCAAATATTTATTAAAAAGCGTCAAGTTAACATTAAATTAAATTTTCATTATACAAAATAATTAGGAAGAATATAATTATAGTATACACAAAAAGACAGAATACTTATACTTATATTATATTAATTATGGTTAGATAAATTAAATCAATAAAGTTTTTTATAATAAAATCAATTGAACTAATGTAGAGCTATGGTTAATAAAAAAAAATATAAGTGAATAAATAAGATTAAAATGTTTTATTTAAGCGACATTTTCGTCAGTAGCATTTGAAAATGAGTTTTTCGATTTAAATTTATTTGTTTGTTTAAACTTGTATAACCCCAGGCCTACAACTGAGATTAATGCTTATATAATATATGACATAACGCCTATAAGGTATCATTATTTTTTAATAACAAAACGTTTAATTGTCGGCTGTTTTCTTATGACTGACATTTATTTATTATTTCTTATAATCTATTTAAATATTTAGTTTATCATTACTAATACCATGTATTCATATATGTGTTTAGTATGAATTTTTTATGCTATTATGACAATTCTCTCCCCTCTAATAATTAAATTCATCATAAATACAATTAATCAATTTAAAAATCAGGGAATACAATTATCATAACATAAATACACAATTTTAATAAAAATAGCTCGAGCTCAAATATTTGACAAAGATTTGTTTTAATGTAATAGACTCAAAGGTTTTTTGAACGATGTAAATTTGGTTCTTCTGCAGAATTTTGAGTACCTTCTACTATACTCCCTTCTTTCTCTGGAATGATTGGTCTATCAGCTTCAATTCCAATCACCTCTGGAGTTTGAGTTTTAGTGATCACTGTTGATTGTCGTCTTACTGGCAGTGCATATGTGTTTTGATGTGGATGATTAGTATTACCCATCGGACACTATTGAACATTTGTTGAATTTTCATCTTCATTGACAGATGATAGCACAATCATTTCTCCAACCTTTACATTATAATGCAATTCTCTCAATTGTTCATCAAAATACCACTTTTGTTTGGGTTGGTAGACACGCCAACAACTTGTTGTTTAATAGTTTGTACATAGCTTTCGGCCTGGCCTTTAGTAGCGGGATGATATGGTGCTCCTTGCTTATGCAATATGCCATTAGCTCTTAAACAATTTTTAGATTCTTCGGAATCAAATTGCCTTCCATGATCAATGACAAAAATTTTAGGTATACCAAATGTTGCAAATATTTCCCTGCATTTCTGAATTGTTATGTCTGTTGTCATATTATAAACTATATGTACTTCAGGCCACTTGCGGCAAGCGTCTACCGAAACAAATAAGAATTTTCTCATAACAGGTCCAGCATAGTCAACATGGATTCTTTCAAATGGTTTGCTAGGAGTTCTCCCATCCACGAATTGGCAAAACTTTATTTGGGTCAGGGCGTGTTGACTGACAAACAAAACAATTATTGACTACATTTTCGATGTGTTTGTCTAGGTTATTCCAGCATACATATGCTCTTGCGAGGCTTTTCGTTCTTGACATATCAAAATGTGCAGAATGTAAAGACGCATACCTCTTAATAAATTAATAAACTAAATTTTTCTTGCGAAATGACAAAGCGATTTTTGCTATCACATTCTCGACTATACTTTAGACATTCTAATAGTATTTTGATTTCAATATCAGACTTAGTTTCTTCCTTAAGGTCATACGCTGTTACCGGCAAATTTTATATTATTTCTTTTTCTATGCATAAACTTCCTCATAAGTGTGTACGTTTCAGCGATCGGTAACCGTGACAATGCATCCGTGTTAGCATTATCCTTTGATTTTTTCTATTTTATGGTGTAATCGAACTGTTCCCAAAATAAAGCATAATGTTGCATACGTGTAGACGACAATGTTGATAACGCCTTATTTCGGGCAAATATTTGAGATAACGCCCAATTATATGTAACAAGAATAATTCTCCTTCCTTATAAATATTGATAAAACTTACGTATGCCAAAAATTACTGCGTACGTCTCCTTATCAATTTGAGAATAGCGCTGTTGTATTTTGTTAAAAGTTTACCTTGAAAACTGTATTGGCCTTTCGGAACCATCATCTAAAATATGACTCAAGACAGCTCCTACTTCTATAGGGCTCGCATCAACCGCTAGCACCACGGGTCTTTTAGGGTCGTAATGCTCGAGAGTTGTAATTTGTAATTTAATTTCGTTGAACGCTTTGACGCATTGTTTATCAAATATAAACGGCACATCATTCTGTAGTAAACGGTTGAAGGGATAAAATATGTCACTTAAATTTTTAACGAATCGACTTTAATAGTTTATAAGTCCCATAAAAGCTCTTACATCATCTTTGCTGGCAGGTATCTTAATTTATTTTGCTTTACATACGTTGGATACCGTCTTTGTTAATTACATATCAACAAACTCAGATTTTTCCAAATTCATTCTCATGTTATGTTTTTAAAGTCGCTTCAAAACCTCATTAATTCTGAGTATGTGATTAGTATCATCCGACGCCGACATTTTGATGTCATCTAAAAAGACTGAAACTATAGATATATCGCAAAATAGTTGTTCCATTAAACGTTGCCACTTAGCGAGCGCACTGGCAATTTCGAACATTAAACGGGTGGGTCGGTATAAGCTCTTATGTGTACTCAAAGTCAACAAATGCTGATCATTTGGATGAACTTCTAATTGTAAATATGCCTTGTAAAGGTAAATTTTGGAAAATTTAAGACCCCCTGCCATTTTGCTAAACAACTTATCAATTGTTGGCAAGGAGTGTTCGTCAATAAGTAGCACGGGGTAACCTTGTAGTCGCCGTATATACGTGATGTGCATATCCTTTTTAGGTACCAGAACTACTGGCGTTGCCCACTCGCTGGACTCCACCTTCACCAGCAATCCCTCCGTCACCTGTTTTTCAAGTTGCTTCCATCCACGGAAACGGACCCGTCTTGCTTTTATAAACTTTGGTGTTGCGTTTTGTTTAACATATTCGTATATTGGTGTTTTTAAATCTTTGATTTTACATACTGAAGATGAGAAAACACTGGAATACTGATTTTTCAACTCATCAATGCTAAAATGTTCAATTGTGTTTACGGAAGATTTTAAATTATTTCCATTGAAAACTGAACACCAATTAATCTTAATTTGTTTTAACCAATCTCTGGCGCAAAGTGATTTATGCTCAGACTAAACTATGCATAGTTTTAAGTTTTTTTTTCATTTCTAGTTTTTACATATATGTATCCTACACTTTTAATAGGCGTTCCACAATAATTTATTAATTCCATTTGTGGTTCATAAAGTTTTAGTTTTCGCACTGTCTTTTTAGCATCCCTCACGTTAATTTCAAACTCAATAAATTTGCCGTCTATTAAAAATGCGTGTAACAATTTTGAACGATCTATTTTCAAAACATCTTCCAGTATTTCTTTGTTTTTTTCAATTTGATGTAATTTTTTTTTTCTCTTTAAAAATGACATTTGGCCTCTTTATATTGGCATTGATCTGCTAAATGAGTGGTGTTACCACATTGAAAACATTTTTTGTTTTTGTTCATTTCTTTTCCTTTGTGTCTCTCTCGGAAGTTTGCTGTTGTAGCATATCCCCTCCTTTTTCAGTTAATTCGTAAGCTACTATCACCTCCTCTACTTTTAAAGATTTTTTTTCTAATAATCGGTGCTGTATTTTTTTGTCCAGAAGTCCAAAAACGAATTGGTTCCATAGTGCCACATCCAAATGTGCACCAAAATTACATCCAACTGCGAGCACACGTAGTTCCACTGCAAAATCAGCACATGTTTCTTGAGGTCTTTGCTTACGCAGGTTGAAACAGAAATTTTCTAACAATTCGTTTGGTTTTGGGTCATAGTGCTCCTTCAATATTGAGAAAATTTCGCCAAACGAAGTTATCGCACAATGTGTTAAAAGTTTCTATTACCACGAAATGCAGCAGCAACCGTTGATATTTTGTAGATTGACAGTGATAGAGTTTTAGTGCAGTTTTAAAGCGTTTCACCCAACGTGACCAAGTTATTTTAGTTACATCAAACGGTTCAAAACTGAAAAAGAATACCATTTCCTTCACCGGGGCTGTATTATTCTGGTTTGCCACTTATATTTACGAATTACTTATACTGTACAAAGTTTTTTTATGTCATAAAAAAATTACACGTGAGTTTCAAACCTCCTCGTCGTCAAAATCTATAATAACTAGACGTTTACTTGTCGATTGTTTTCTTATGACTGGCTTTTATTTATTGTTTCTTATAATCTATTTAAATATATAGTTTACATTACTAATACCATGTATTCATATATGTGTTTAGTATGCATTTTTTATGCTATTATGACAATTTTCAATCAGTCACAGAATAAACATGATCTTTTTATTTAAGAAATAAACTTTTGTATATATGTATTTTTTTGACAGTTCATCTTATAAGACATTTGTGTACAGAAATCTCATCACACAGTCTCATAATACTTCTTATAATCATTGTTACCAGATAATTATAGTATAAAATCGTCAAAATTCGACGAAAAAATCGTCAAAATTAAAATAATATTTTTGAAATCGGAAAAATTAAAATGCCTATCTTTTTGTTATTTATGTTCACATTAAAAAAAATAATATTAAGTTTTGAAATTATTTGTTTATTAAATAAACTTACAGCATTGTTTTATATTATACAAAATTTGAAAGATAGGAACCAATTAATAATTAATATTAATGAAAATTCCATAAATCTTCTCAAGGATTTAATGAATATGGTCATATTATATATCATTCAAAAGGTATTTGAACTTTTAAGCAATATTAATATAATTTAAATCTCATATGTATTAATAAAGATATTCAGAAAATATATATCAAAACTTTAGAGATCCATAACTCGTAAACCAAGAGCGTCCGGCGAATTGTTTTTTTTTTACCTTTCATTAATTACAATTAAAAGTACTATTATAAAAATTGTTTAAAAATCAAGTTGGCCGATGATCCTAATTTACGGCAAAATAAACTCAATTGAAAAAAATTACCAAAAATATCATATATATTGGTTATATTTTCAATTAAATTTTTTACTACTTATTAACATTTCCTTACACTTTTTTATCTATGATCAAAACTATTTCACTTACATACATATGTATATAAAATAACATTTTTCTTTTCACACAAAAATTTTATTTCACCAATAGTGATTAAATTGCAAACGAATTTCGAAGTAAAAGTTTAAACTTCTACTACTACAATACAAAATCAGATTTAAACAAGAAACATTGGTGTGTATGGACATTTCGTGAAATCGTCATTTTTTTTAACAAAAATCGTTAAATCGCACTTTGGAATTTTTACAATAAAAAATTATCAAAATGCAGATAAATCGGCAAATTTTATATTACTTATATTTGAATCTACATGTGAGATAATTCTCTCAGAGAGCGAATTTGACACTCTCTGACAGAAAAATCTTACATATTCTGTTACGTATAGATGGACTGTAACTAAGTAGGGAATAGAAATAAATGTGTACATAAAAGTAACATTTAAAGCTTTTATTAAATTAAAATGGTATCACTTTTCTCTATATACGTCTATTTATATAGAACGTGAATTGAAACTTCAACAGGTTTAGAAAGTTTTGGCAGAATGTTAATAGTGAACTGTTTGATTTTAAAAATTAAGAATTTTGGTGTTACATTTAAAAAATTAAGTATGTATATATTTTTTTAGTCCTTCTAGGTTTAATAGTTAACAAAAATAAAAAAAAACATATCCATCCCTGGTACAATAAGTTTTTGGTTTTTGTACAGGTAGCAAGAGTACCAAATAATTTTATTTATCATCGACTGTCTTAAAATTTCTGTGACAGATTCCTAAAATTTTTGGTAATTATTTATCATAATAAGAAAAATTAAAAAAAGGAATCAAATAAGTATTTTTTCTAAAAATATCAATTTAACAAAAAAAAAAAAAAAATTTAAATCTACCAATTCTCAAATAGGAAAAAAATTAAAAAAAGGAACTATTACAAAAAAAAAAAAAAAAAAAAAAAAACAATCTTAAAAAGTCCATATATTAATTTACCCAAAACCGGGTAATTTTACAAAAATTGCAATTTGAAAAAATCAATTTAACAATTTTTTTTTAAATATTAATTTTCAAAAAGCTTCAATTTTACAAAAAATAAAATAGCAAATACCAACTTTTTAAAAGTGTATTTAAAAAAATCACAATTCTGAAAAAACTATTTTACAATAAAAATATCGACTAAAAAAATAAAAATTTATCAAAAACATATATATATATATATATATATATATATATATATGTACAGGTGCCCCGATGGCCTAGTTGGTAATCTGGGGTTGTGGGTTCGATTCCCACCAGAGACTGGTCTGTTTCACTACAACGAGCTATGGTCTTCGTTACTCCGCTCGGTTAGAATTAGAATATAATTTGTAATTGTATTGTAATTATTAAAAAAATAAATAAAAATAAATAAATATATATATATATATATATATATATATATATATATATATACAAACATTTTCGGAAAAAAATACTCATTAATAAAAGTACCAATTTTTCAAAAGAGCGATATAAAATGAATAATTTTTCGAAAAAAAGATCCCAAGCAAAAAAAAAAAAAATATTTCTTAAAAGTATTAAATTTACAAAATTACTATTTTTTTCCAAAAAAAAGTTTAATTTTGAAAAAAGGAAAAAATTTCAATTTAAAAAATTAAAAAGTACAAATGTTTAAAAAATTATATAAAAAAACAGTAAAAATTTTCCAAAAAAGTATAATTTTTCGAAAATAGCTCCAATTTTGAAGAAAGCCAATCAATTTTCCAAATCATTAAAAAAAAAGAAAAAAGTAGGTAGTAAATATAAATCTTACTTTGTTAAAAATTTAACTTACCAGAATAAGTATAATTAATAAAAATGCAAATTGTAAAAAGGAAAAATTTTCAAAAAGTACCAAATTTAAATTTTCAAAAAAAAAAAGAAAAAAAAAAGTAAAATAGTGTACCAATTTTTAAAAAGGCACCAATCTTCAAGAAGTTATAATTTTAAAAAATTATAAAAATTATAAATTATAAAAAAAATTTTAAAAAGTACATATGTATAAATTTTTAAAAAGTAATTTAATAAATATTTATATTTTAATATTAAAAAAAAAAAAAAAAAAAAATTATCAGCTTTTATAAACAAAACAATTTTTAAATATTCTCATTTTTTAATTTTTAAAAATTCAGTGAGTTTAAGTTAAAAATTATTGATAAAATAACTAAAAATATTTGAGTTTTTGAGTTTATTAAACTTGATTTTGAACTATTGACTTTATTTTAAATAATTCTGCAGGTCCAATTATGAACCAATATTTTTGACGAGATTTTTCAAAATGTGTGTACTTAGTACGTGACTAATTTTTTAGCCGTTAACTGTATACAAAAATAATATGATTGTATTAATATAATTCATATGGAAACATCCATACACACGATACAATATCCATAAAAAACGAAGTTCATTTTCTTAAATACTATACACAATTAGTTTCCTTTAAATTTAGAGCAAAATCACAAAACAAAATTGTAAAATAATTCGTATGCAAATGAGTGAAAAATATTTTAGGTACCATACAATTGTATAAAAAAGCAAAGTTTAATATTGATACGAGCAATATGATCAACAACCAGCATCTGCTTCTCTTAGATCTGTTTTAGAAAATTGAAATACCACCCTTTTTTCATATAGAATGATCTTCACACACAACTACAAATACTATTCAGCCCAGGGCACACTCATTATGAATATGGCTTGATTCAGCTTAAACGAAGTTTCGAGAAGTTTTGTATAATATAGTGGTGTGTTAAAAAATGAGTCATTCAGTTTTTTTAAACGTTAAACAGCAAAAATTTTTTATGATTTCTTTTGAAAAAAAGTTTTAGTGAAATATAAAAAAAAAACTCGCAAATCTTAATAAATGTCGCTGGCTAGACAAAAAATTATAACAAAAAAAAAAAAAAAAAAAACTGTTGCGTTTGAATATATTTTGTTGAAAATGAACTTTGGAACTTGATTTATTTGTTTTAAGCTTTTTAGCTAAGTTTTTCAAAAAGAGATTTTTTAAATGATTGTAAAATTTTATGGTTTCTTGCATTTGAAGAGAAATAGAAAAAAAAAATGAAATATGCGCAAAAAATTTAACAAAATTTTACCTTGAAAATAATTTAGAAAAAAAAAAAAAAAAAATATAAAATAAGAATAAATTGCGAAATATTTGTTAATTTTTCTTCAATATTGAATAAGCTATTTGAGTATATATATATATATATATATATATATATATATATTAATTAAACATTATATAATATTAATTAAACAATTGTGTTTTTTTTATAGATTTTATCTAAAAAGAAATTGATTATATTTTTATTAGTAAAAATAAAAAATAGTAATTGATAAATAATCAATGTTATTTGATTTATAATCATTCAATCACTTGAATGAGTTTAATTACGTAGACAAAAGCCGTAATGACGAATGAGTGAATTATCGTTGTTTTCACGGAAAAAAACTAAAGAATTGGTTTTAGAAAATTAGGAAAATAAGAAATCTATATATAAAATAAATTATTTTTTGAGGCCAATAACTTTAGATATTTTAATTTACTATTTTAATTTATAAAATTAAAGTTTTGTAGAAGTTCTTGAACTTCTCTCACTCATTAATTGTTCTGTTTTTGAAACATTCGAACATATTTTATTTTGCTATAAGTATTTTCAGTGATAACTTACTTAGTTTTTGGAATTTACATTGATAACACCTATTGTAATGAATTCATTTAAAGCAGCAGTTCTTACAAGCATCAGCTTCACGACCCCCTCGAGACATTGCAACTCGAGAACGAACCACTAAAATTTTTGTGTCATAAGTAAACAACAAATCAAAGGTTTGCAATATAATTTTAATGTTTGATATTAAACAAGTTTTGTTCAAATATAGATCAAAAGTTTAAATTTTAAGTTTTATTTCTAATTGGGATTGAAATCATTCCGTCCATACATTTTTTATGCAAGGGTGAATATTTAAAAAATAGTGTTTCTTCAATTTGATATCAACAAATTTAACCTTAAAATATATAAATTTTTAAGAGAAAATATTTGGCACTGGAATCTCATTTTATTCTTAAACCTAAGTCAGAATTTTCTAATTTAGGTAAATATTAAATTTATTAGGTTTAAAATTTGTGGAGGCCTTTTTATTTATTAACATTTAAAAACTGTAAAAGATTCGTTATAACTTTTAAAATAAAAGGAAAAATTTGTTTTTGATATTAAACATAAAAAATGTATAGTTTTTTTTTTGTTTTTCTCCCTATTTTTGATTAATTCTGGCTAAACCTGTAAATTTAACTAGTTCTGGAATAGAGCTATAAATTATTTTTTCTGCTTTTACAGCCGCATTCGAATTAGATTTAAAAATTAAGTTTGAGTCATTTTGATAACTAATATAATTCCCAATTTGAGATTTTTTGTTGAAGAAGTTATTATTTGATATTTGAGAAGGTAGGTATTATTAAAAAAATACATAGAATACAAAATTTGTGATTAAAGTGTTGTCGATCTGGCTGCCTCGTAGGACATAATTCATTTAATCACTCACGCAGATATAATTATAATTTTGTTTCTATTCGAAACCTATGATTGAATTGATCAATTCGATGAAATCTTTACTAAATTTCATCACATTTTTCGAAGTAAATTTAAGTTATGCGTAAAATTTTGTTTTTAAATAAATGTTATTCGAGACTCCCCTAAAATGTTTGTCAATACCCCTTGTGGGCCGCGGACGCCCATTTGAGAACCGTTGATCTAAGTGTGGTACATAAAGCTCCCCTTGTGTATTATTTGGCACACTTCTGGTAGGCCGGATATCCGAGAACGTTACAATCAGCTACAAGTTACTTTATTTAGTATGTCAATGTATATAAGGACTCTCTTGTATTCATAAAATAAAAAAATAATGATTTTTCAAAATTTTTTATCACTTCATAAAAACAATTAACAGAAAGGAGAATAAGCCAGGACTAAAAGGACATAATTTAAAGCCAACATAACTATGTCTTTAGGACAAAAGAAAATTTACAAATGTCGTTAACGGTTATGAGAAAAGAGCACTTGAAAATCATGACAAATGGTCAAATATTCGAAAACTGTAATATTTTAAACTGGTAAAACCAATCAATGTAAAATTTATTTTGTCTTGAGAAAAAATAAATTTTACCTATGTATATCTTTTACATGTATATCTTTTACGCGAATGGTCTTAATGGTTTTCTATTTGCATATTGGTACTTTTTGAAAATCGTAACATCTTTTGAAAAATTTTATTGTTTATAAATTTGGTACTTTTTTGGAAATTATAATTTTTTTTGGTTTAAATTGGCATTTTATTTTGATAATTGTTTTTTTTTTTAACTGGTAACTTTTTTAATGCCAACATAAATATATCTTTAGGACAAAAGAAAATTTACAAATGTCGATAACGGTTACGAGAAGAGAGCGCTTGAAAATCATGGCAAATTGTCAAATATTCCAATATTTTATTTTAAATATTTTAAAATGGTACCTTTTAGAAAAACTCTTTGAAAAATAATACGAGGTATAGATTAATAATTAGATAGTTATGTGAGAGACATAAACCTAATTCAGTTGTCAAGAACATAATTCATGCAACAACAAAATATATATAGTCTCATATATTTTGTTTTTGTGTTTGGGAAAAAAAGAGTAAATTTTTTGAAAATTTATTTTGAAGCGTTTTTCTCATATCCTTCTAGTTGTTTTATATTGTATCTGGTATTCATAAAATTAATTAAAAAAATTATTTTCATAAGTTAATAAAAAAAATTTACAAAAAGGAGAGGTAGTCATTACCAAAAAAAACTTAAAACCAACCAATGAAAAATTTATTTTGCCTTTAGACAAAGATCCATGATCCACTATCATCCCGTAATTGTATTTTAAAGCTCAAAATATCTTAATTATGAACATATTTATAAAGAATTGAGTATAATTTTTTAAAGTCTTAAAGCAGCTAAAATATGGTATTTTCAGCGATGGTATCTAATGCGGTCTTTAAAAGGTGTGTTTAACAAAATAAGATCTATAAAAACCGATACAATTACAAACAGTTTTACATAAAATTTTGGCAGTTAAGTAAACTGTAATTCTTTTGTTATAATAACGATAAAATAATTTATTAATTTTTAAATATAGTTTGTAATTTAGTTGTAAATGTAATTGAATCGATCTCGAATGTGTTTAAAAAATAAAATATTTATACATAACTAGCGGACCCGGCGAACTTCGTCTCGCCCCAATAATACAACACAAATATTTACATTTTCAATGTGATTTATTTGAATGGAATCAGTAGAGAGCGATTTGATGAACAATGTTTTTCGATTTGTTTTCCGGCGCAAAAACAAATAACGAGGACGGTTTTCCAACACGCGAACATGCAACGTACAGTGCGAAAAACAGGGAAATTCGAGATTAATCCTACAGACTTCTAGTTTACTGTAGAAAATTACAATGCCAAAATGACTCCTGTCAGATTGCGCAAAGTCTAAGTCAACGTATAACGCTATCTATCGGATTTTGTCTGAGAACTTTCTATTTTTTCATTTGGAAAGGCATTAAGGAATAATTGCGCACAAAATTTTATACAAAAAATCAATTTTCGATTTTTCCAATTTTCCACATTTCGCATTTTCCGCAATTTTCCATGTTTTACACCAAGAACTTTCTATTTTTTCATTTTGAAAGCCATTAAGGAATAATTTCACACAAAATTTCGTACAAAAAAAAAATCAATTTTCGATTTTTCCAATTTTCCGACTTTTGCGGAGAGATTTTCCAATTTTCCGTATTTCGCATTTTTCGCAATTTTCCATGTTTTACACCAAGAACTTTCTATTGTTTGATTTGGAAAGCCATTAATTTCATTAAAAAACTCGATTTTCCATTTTCCAATTTTCCGACTTTTCCGGAGGAATTTTCCAAAATTTTCTTCCGTGAAAACCTCCTCGAAAATATGAACAACTGACAAAAATTTTTACAGAAATCGGCCCAGCCGTTCTCATTTTATGAATTACTATACATTACTATATATACTATACTATATATAGATCAAAGAACTTATTACCCAATTTAAAACATTGGTATTATTTTATTTTTTGAAATGTATGTATGAACAAAGAGAAATGTGCCTAGAAATTCTTGTTAAATTAATTTTTTAATTATGATTTTTTTTTTTTTTTAGAAAAAAAAACAGAAATTTATAAGGAATCGCGGGGATACTAACTCAGGCTTAACGGTTTTTAGTCTAGTACACTTCCTCTAGATTTTTTCAATTTTACAACTCTCCAACAGAAAAATATTTATATATTATTGTATGTGATATAGAAAATATTATTAAATTTGGACAAAGAAAATTGGAAAATTTTTTGAGGCTGTTCTAGAAAATCCTTTATGACTCCGTCATTTCTAAACAGATTTCGTTGAATTTCAATACCAAGATTTTCGAGTCTATAAGCCACAAATGTATTGACGGAGGACTTAAAAAAATCCATTCCAATATACACATGGACAGACAGACAATTATTCTCATATATAATAATTATGAATATTTTTTTATTTGAGGCCCTGGATATATATTTAAAGACTTTCATATAAAATGACAAACTTATATATACCCCTCATTTTATGTGAAGGGTATAAAAAATTGGAGGAAAATTTTTTTCAATTATCTCTATAAGTAATAAATAATATCAAGTACAAAATCATGGAGGAAAGGCCTTCTTGGTTTTTCATCTATATTTCGGCTATTCATAAAACTAAGTTTTTAGCTTATTCTTTTATTTGGCCCGTTTTTTCGTCACCTTGTGTATATTAAAGAAAAAATTTATTTCCCTTTAACTCTTCTAAAAATATCGAACTATTTAAAAAATGTACCACTAATTGATTTTTTTATTAAAATGTTTGTCATGACGTCAACATTTTTGAACTCTTGATCTAGTGACTGACATATGTTTTTATAATCAGTTAACTATTTTATGTTCTTGGTATTTTTTAAATTAAATATGTATGTACGAATTTTTTTTATCTTATCGCTGTTTAATCATAAAAAAATGAAAGCTGTTAAATAAAATTTAAATATTTTTATTTGTGTTTTATTTTATATATTTTGTTGTTTCACAGTAGCCGGTATTTTTTTTTTAGTAATTTCGTTTATAAATAGCAATCAAATCAAATCGTTTTCTTAAATAAAGAAAGTATATATTTTTATATAAATATAAAAATAAAATTAGTAGACGAATTTTTATCAGCTGTTTGCGTTTTTTAGAATTTTGAAATTTTCCATTATAGGAAAAAAAAAAAAATATGAGAAAAAACAAATTGTAAAAATACTAACCCAAAAAATGCACTTAATTTGAGAATTTATTTAAATAAAAATTGTAAGGTCAAAAGTTATATTTGATACAGAAATTTGGAAGTTAAATGAATAGAAATTAAAGACAAAATGAAATGTAACTTGAGATATATAGAGAGGCAATTTTAAATACAGATGAAATATGATACAGAGGTGAAATTCAAAGCTGACATGAAATTTGAGTTAGAGGTGGAATTTGAGATTACATTGCTATTTCTACAAAAGTCTGACTTTATATTTAATCAGCCTGTAGTAAAACCTAATTTAAAAACCAGATTTTTAATATTTATTTTTCGGTATGCATTTTTTGTTTTTCTTTATTTTTGCAAAAATTCAAATTTTATTTCATAATTTAAAATTATTATTTTTAAAATAACACATATTCATTACATACAAACATTTCATTGTATATTAATTTAAAAAATATATATTTAAATTGTTTTCTATTTTGTTTGTCTAAGAAAGAAAACAATCTCCAAAATTAAGTCCATGTCTTTGTTTTTTAAAATATTTTGCTATTTTTTATGTCTATTGTGGGTATTATGTAAATTGTTTTTTCTGTTTTTTTTTGTTTCTTTTGAATATTTAAAAAAAATTGCAGATTCTATTAATTTTTTCTTGTTCATCTTAAAAAAAGTAAATTATACAATTTGAAACGTATACACTGGTCGATCGATGGCCGTTAAAAAAATAGACTTGTTTATTTTTAAAACAAACATACAAAACCAAATATTTTTGTGTACTTTTTTAAATGGAAAAGATTTGCAATTTAACGAAAGAGATAAAAAAAACGGTAAACACTTAAAATAATTTTAATTTAAATATTTTTGCTATTACTTTTTTTCGAAATCGGAAATGATGGAAAGGCTTTAGGCATTAAGGCTATACCAAGCCCTGCTGGGATGCCACTCCCTTTTATACGCCCACTTTTTGTGAAAATGATTTTTTACTTAATCTCATTTAATTTTTGACGCATCCCCTGAAACGATTCACATTAGATTAGGCTCACAAATAGCTTTGAAATAATATAGTCTTATATATGCTATTTTTGGATGTCACGCCTCTTTTTACGCCTACTTTTTGTTACAAAATATTTCACTTATTTTCACTAAATTTTTGGACCAATCACTGAATCTGTTGAAATGAAATTTCGCACACATCTATTTCTGAATGAAATATAGCTTATACGATTTATTTATTGGATGCCACGCCCCTTTTTATGCCCACTTTTTGTAATAAATTATTTTACTTAATTTATCTAATTTTTTTTGACTCATGCACAGAACTGATTCAAATGAAATTTTACACACGTATAGTTCGCAAGGAACTATCTATGGCTTATATGAGCTATTTATTGCATACCACGCCTCTTTTTACGCCCACTTTTTATAACAAATTATGCTTTACTTTTCGAATGTTTATACATAATATATATATATCGTATATATATAAAGAAAGTATATATATATAGAAAGAAAGTAACTTATGATGATATACTAATGCCACGATCGGAGTCGTTATTGGGTACCGGAGAATTGCGACGCAAACTGAAACCTAAAAAATACCCTTTTAAAAGTAAATTAAAGAAAATCAATGAATCAATAGATTTTTCTCATACAGTTACTGAAGTTAATTTAATTTCCAAAGAAATCGAAATATTAAAAATTTAAGCACCTCTTAATGCTGATTGGATTTACTGAGGAAGCAATACATGGATAAAAACTGTTGAATTGATTACATATACGTCTCATGGGATAAAAGTTGGTATAATTGATTTGAAAATATTTGACTTTTAAGGGAAGTATAATTTCTAGTTGGACGATTTGGGATTACGAATTCGATTTTAAGAAGCAGGAACTCGGAATTAATTGAACCATTTACTAAATTAATTACAAAAATATTCATATATTTTCTTCTACTTTCAAGAGTAATCGACTTTTATATGATGGTAAATTAATATTAGGATTCCATGGAAGATAACGAAGACAAAATAAGAGGAATTGTTTCTGTACCGATTCAATTTTTTTATGTAAATTTCGTATTGAGGATCCCAGACTATGAATGCATATTCCAGGATTGGTCTTACAAGAGATGTGAATAATTGCTTGGAAACATAAGGATCATTAAATTCTCTTCCCCAGCGCTTGAGAAAATCTAGAATACCTTTTGCCTTATTAACGTTTTGTGAAACGTGGGAATTAAAGGATAGTTTACAATGAAGATCAGATCAACAAAATCTTCGACTAGATCGAATTGATAATCAATTATTGCATTAATACATCATTTCACATAACTTTTGGTTTATCTATGTATACTTTAGAAGGAACAAAATTGTGTACGAATTTTCTATTGAATATCACGTCTTTTTTTGGCGTCAAAGTTACGGAGTCTGTGCACTTGAAATTTACCACACAAATAGCGGATTTTGCGTGTGATTCTATAGGATGATCTTCATCAGGTGCCACGCTAATTTTTAAACCGTTTTATACCGATAAGGCTTCCTACTAAAAAAGTATAAAAAAAGATAAAGATGGACTTTCTTAGATACACGTCACTAAAGAAAATACGTTAATAAAAATACTTTCAACATTTTTATACAACACCTTAAAATACAAGCTTTGATTAAAAAAAAATATATATATTTTTATATCTTTTATATAACAAAAGTCATGGCTATTTAAATAAATATGTTAATCACTTTGAAAGCTATAGAGTTGCCACAGTTCTCAAAATAAAAATGAGAAAAATTCATTTTACATTCCTCTGTATCCTCATCTACACATACACCAAAATTTATCTAAATCAGTAACCAAGGGTCCAAATTTTTTAAATTTGAAATGGAATTACTCTATTAAAGAAAAATATACGGCTATATATACATATGAATGAATCATCCAAACTTCTTATGTCTGCTATTGAAACAACTGACAAATACATCTGTTATTTCTAATCTGTCAATCTTATTAATATAAATTGCTCACTATCGTAGCACAATCTGTTTGGAAGGCGACTTGCACAGACCACTCAGGAGCGAATGTATGGATGTATGGGTTTTTAAAGTACAGTGCATCTTTGTTTCGCAACCGATTTCATTATTTTTGAAAAAGCGTCATAGCTCAATCTCTATTAAATAAAAAATTCTTTAGGAAAATATAAAAATTGTATACTTTACTGAAATATATCTTTATGGATATCAGTCCTAAGAAGAAATCAAGATTAATTGTTTAATCTAAATAATTTCAAAATTGAGATTAATAAACAAAATGCGTTTTCAGAAATGAAAGTTTGTTTAAGAAAAAAGCTTTATTTTTTTCTGCCAATTTTTGGAGAATTGTAGGATTTTTTTTTTGTCAAAATCTAAAAGTTTGTTCACATTATTTTTTAAATAATAACTAATAATGATAGAATATTAAAGCTACACAGAGAAAAAAAGTACATATATTTGAAAATGTTTTTCATAAATATTATGAATCGAACATGACTTTATTTCCCTAACTTTTTTCATAAAAAATAAAATTTTGTTCATAGATATTATTAAATTGTTCATAATGAAAATTTTAGGAATTTTGCAAAAATTTTGTTAAATCTTTGATTCATTTGGAAAAATATAAAAAAAGTTTTAATGCTTAAGAAATTATGCTTAAATATTATAAACTGAAATCAATGAAAGTAAATTTTTATATTTATGTACAAAACTTTTTTCTGTGTAACAAAGAATATATGATCGAAACAAAGAACTACTTTTTACTCAAAATTTGAAATAGTTAAATTTTTTAAGTAAATACAATTACCCATGTTTACTGGAAGGCAAATAACTTCGCTACGTTAATGTTAGCCTTAGATGAGATTGTAATCGCCTTATTTTTTAAATTTTAACTTTACCATTGGATGTAATTTCAAACAAGAAGATTTGCACAGTGATTGCTAACTATGTTGATAAAAATAAATATTTCTACGAAGTTTTGAAATTTTCACTATAATAATTCTGTAGATACTAAATCCCCCTCATATATCCGCCATTTTTCTATCTCAACTACGAAACTTGAAGGAAAGTAGATCACACAAAGGCTATGCAGAGCAAAGTAATTATTTTAACTACTAAAAATGATTCACTGAGTTATTAAAACCATTTTTTTCAAATTAAAACGAAAGTTATTATTATTATTTTTTTGGGGATATGTGGATCCCTATGGTTAAAAGAAGAATATTTTTCATCTTAAAATTTATGAGTGTTTTTATGCGATGGCACTTTAAATATGTGATTAGGTTTTGATTTTAAAAGACAACCACTAAATCTTTTCAGTATATAAGTACTAAGATACATCGTATAACTGATCATTAATATATATAACTATAATAGATAATAGTTGTAACAACCACTTGCATTATGTTTTTTCTTTTCATGTTTTTTAAACATGTATCGCAAAACCCGAGTAGAAATAAATAGTTGGTACATATTTAAAATCATTCACATAAAATTATGATAATTTTGTCATTTTATACGAAATTCTTAAAATATGCATCCACTACCTTAAAATTAAAAACATTCGTGATTATTATCATTAAAAATAACTTTTGAGAGTATTTGTCTGTCTGGATGTTTGTGCGTTGAAATGGATTTTTTTAAGCCTATAAATAACATTTCTTTTTTACTTTCTTAAAAATACTAAAATTTTCATTATTAAAAAAAAAAAAAAAAGAAATTCATTTGACAAGAATTTCTTGGCATGTTGATATATTCTTTACAAAAAAGTATTATTTAGCTTTGAGTTGCTTTTTATATAAGCAATGAAGGTATTAAAACTCAACACATCGATATGGTGTACTGTTTGGTTTTGTAACTTCAGAAATATAGGTCCTGAGTTCGATCCAGCGCTAAGGCTTTGATAAATTATTTTATAATTTAGAAACATCAGATAAGGCATTGCCAAATATCTTTTTATATATATACATACTTAAAAAATTTCTCTTTGAAATTTATTAAATAAAAATTCCTCTTGGATTCGAACCCACACTTTAAACGTACACTTTAGAGCTCCTAGCTTCGAATTCTTAGGCCCGGTATTATACTGCTCACTTAGTGGCAAAATCGTACTTAAGTTCTTAAAATTGCTTTATGATTGAAAACTTAAGTATTCTTTTTCCATCCCTTAAGATTTTCTTAAGTATGAAAATTGTTTGACGTCTTAAAATATATTTATTAAAAATAAACAAAAATAAATAAAAATATAAAATCTAATAAAATTATTTAAAATTTTAAAAAGATTTAAAAATACGTTCTAAATTTATAATTTCTTTGTGGTTATATATATTGCACCAAATGGTTAAAGCTGAATTTACAATTACAAATTATGCGTAATTGTAAGTCCTAAAAATTGTACGACACTTAAAATTTTAGTTAATTTTTTAAGTTTTTTTCAACCAAATAATATTTTAATTTGGCAATTTTTGGCGATTTTTGATTAACAATTTGGCGATAGAGGCTCAAGAAAATCTGATAACCCTGTTTGAAATTAGTTTTTTTTTAGGTATTATTCTTTGTTAGTATTTTATTTTTTAAATTGTGATTTCTTTAAAAAATAATACACTTTTCTCTTTCTAAGAATTTTTTCTTGCTTGAAATTTGGCACTATTTTCAAAAAGTTTTACTTTTTTAAAACTGGTGCTATTTGGAAACCTTTTTTAGAAATTAATTTTTTTAATCGATTTCCGATTACAACTCGATTCCTTAGAGATAAGTTTACGAATTTTAACATAAAGTTTTTTTTTTTGTAATTGTGATAACAAATTCAGAAGATTTGGGTGACTAGATGTTATTGGTTCTGGAACACAGCGCCTGGAAATTTTCAGAAATCATAAAATTTTTGGACCCAAAAATTTTCTGTGAATATCATTTTGTATTTTTTTTAGCATAAATCTTTTGAATATGTATATAACATAAAAACATTTTTTCGCAAATCTGGTGAAAAAATGCCGCAATTACTATTAATGCTTTTTCGAAACACCAAATTTTTATGTGTTCTGAATGGCTTCAATACTCAATTTTGTCAGTTCTGATGTTTGTTACACCCAAAAATAATGGTTTAAGATAATCCTTAATGTATATCAAATGGATTGGTATCACTTTCTGAGTCGATTTAACGATGTCCTTCCGTCCCATACAAACGTCCTCCCGGAGCAGGGTTTAACAATCATAAATCCATTAATAGCAATATTTTAATGATATTTGGAACATATAAGTTTCATATAAGTAAAAACCGATATGTCAAACTTAATTTCGGTCCACAATTAACTATAGCTCCCATATAAAACACTCTTCCGAAAATAAATCCAATATATCTGATAGTATCAAGTTAATATTTGATACAAATTAGTTTTATTTAAGTAGAAACAGTAGTGTCAAATTTTATAAGGATCAGTCCATATTTGATCATAAGTACCATATAGCCTCACGTCCAGGAATCAGCCTAAAGTGCATGAATAATATATTATATTGCATACGTATGTTTCATATAAATAAACACAACGCTTACTACAAATATCGATCCATAATTGGCCACAGATCCCATATAAGATCCCATCACGAATTATGATGCACAGTAGTGTAGGGTATCATATAGTCAGGCTTGACCGACTATATATTCCTAACTTCTTTCTCTTATCTTTAAGACAACATATTAATTTAATAATAACTGAAAAAAATCGTAGTTATTTAATTAAAAAAAGTTGCAAATTAGTAATTTAAAAAAAAAATATTTTTATTTAAAAAGTATTAACTTTTTAAAATTATATACTTTTCTTCAAAATGTTTGTTTTTTTAAATAACAGTTTTGTTTAGGAAATGGTTCTAGCCGATTTCTAGATTTCATCAATAAATCTTTCCTTTGCTAGCTGTACAACGCAGTGTCCCGTGAAACCGCCTTGTAATAATTTTACATTTAATAAAATTTTTTAAAATTAAAAAATATAAAATATTTTAAAAAATCTTCAAATCATCCTTTATATTTATATTTATTTAAAAAATGTA